>OX422217.1:201851294-203225794 GCA_949130495.1 Sambucus nigra
TTGTAATGAGAATTAGCTTTCGAATTAAATGAATATTTTGAAATTTGATGATATTAAAATAGTACAAACTAGATTAATTTGTGTGAATTAAGGGTGGAAATTTCATCCCTTGAATATTTTTCTCACATTTAGTTACATTTCACTAATTTTCCTCACACACCATATTTTATATTTTCACATTTTAATTCTAGTTTTATTTACTTATTCTTATTTAAGTTAAATTCACCTTCATCTCAAAATTGTTTTAATATTGAAAAAGCTAAAAAAATTAGAAAAAGTAAAAAGCCCAAAGAGAAAAAAAAATTGAATTACATGTGTTTTCCTCTCGTTTCATTCCTTTGAATTGGATTGATACCTCACTCACCACTATATTCTAGTTTGTTATATATTTTTGTAGGTAATTGAGATTTTTTATTAGAGGAGATTTACACAACGACACATATGAAAAGCTTTCCAATCAAATGGGAATGTTGTCAATCTTTGGAGCGTGAAACATTTTAAGCAGATTTCATCTTTTAGTTCATTTATTTTCCATATTTTGTTGCTTTTTTTTACCATTTTTCATTTTATTACTAGAAGGCTTGTAATAGAGTTTACTACCTTATTTGTATTGCGGTGCTTGGAGACACCATTTATTTTTCATTTAAATTTGTAATAACTAATCGCGAAAAAAAGTGTGATAGGGAAACTGAACAAGGTAGAGAGAGGGCGTCCAAGGCGAGGAAACGAAGCCTCTCTACCTTGGGTCGGTAGGACTCCCGAGGCCAACTGAGATAGGCGAGATCTCCCATCGATCGACTCATATTGTTTACCGCCCCACGGTGTAAAAACTATAGGTAGTACATTTCTAAACCCTTGCGCCTCTCCTGTGAGCGAGTCAATTTTTGTGTGTGACTACGTGCTCTTAATTGATTTTTATTATTGCATTTATTTTTGAATGTGTATGATGAATTAATCAATTAAGACCTACACCTGGTCATTCACGAGAAGGGATTTCATTACCCGACTCACTCGCTTACCAATTGTGTGCTACCCTATCCATCATTAAATTTAAAATCAATCAATTAGTTAGCCCAAAAGGAGAACATTTTTGCGAAGGCGATCACTAAGATAATTTTCATGATTTTTATCGTCCGTGGACTTAATTAAAATTTGACTACCCTTTCACTAAATTTAAAGATAAAAATTTGCTATGTCCTAGTTAGGAATTCTCCTTGACTTGTGTGTGTCCAATGGACATTCCATTCTTTCGGTAGTCAATTTTAATTAGTTAGTCCAAATCAAGCGTCCAAATATTTTTCCCCGTCTTTTCTTTCAAAAAAAAAATCCAAAAACATTTTCTTCTTTCATTTTTCTAAAATTCAAAAAATATTTTACTTCCTTTATTTTTATTAAAAAAAATCCAAAAATATGTTCTTTCCTTTTGAAAAAAAAAATTCAAAAAAATTCAATATATATATATATATATATATATATATATATATATATATATATATATTTCTCTCATCATGGCCGACAAACGTCCTTTAAGAGAATATTTTGGCCTTTTCCCACTCTCTCGAAGCATGTTTGAAGTTGAGCCAGAGTCCCACCTCCACAATTTACTTAATGGACCGTTGATACTCATGCTTCATCCACGCATGCACATCATATTTAATCGCCTCCAATGACGAGTATCAACGCATCAAATGCTTCGCTCTACACATCGAGTTTTCTAGTCAATCACTTGCCTCGTGAATGCCCGTACATTGCTTATCCTTTTGAACTCGCTATGGATCAAGTATATCCATATCCTGATGTATCTAATCCCGAATTGTGTGAGTACCCCAGCTATTTGTGGAGGCCTGATCACCCTCTCACGCAATACGAATCATAACCCGATGTTGTGGATCCTCATACGTTCCAATAGTTGTAATGGCAATTAAGTGCACCCTATACTGGTCAATTCCTTTACTATGCTACCCACGATTATCAACCATTTGTCTCTCACAGAGATTCTTCTCCCGTGTATGATACACTTGACCCCGTTCCCCACCCTTCACCCGAGTATTCTTAATATAGTCCGGCTAATAGTGAGTTGTGTCCTGCTCAACCACCGCCGCCACCCATCACTCCACCACCATCATCCACATTCGCTCTCGAAATCCTCTTGCAAATGTTCATCATCGAGAAAGAGCAAGCCACTCAAATTCAAAATGAAGCCCTCCAACATCTTGAACAAAGATTAAATGTGATTGAGTGTGAGAGAGAGTCGGATTTCACCCCAAGTCAATCCATTGTTTCCCCCACATGGAGTGATAATGAGTTGTCTTATTCCACTGACTTTGAGTGTGACCAACCCTATCCTCCCGAGAATCTCAAAGTTGAAAACATCCCATGGTTCGGGCCTCAAGTTGACACTTGTGTTGATTTATTCGAAGATCGTGAGTTCGATCAAATCCCACCATGTCCACATGAACCCATCATTGAGGTTCCCATTCCCTTTCTCGAAGAATCCAAAAATATACCCGAGTCTACACCTATCAAGCTTACCCTTTGTGTTCCCGAGGAACAACTTCATCCTAGGTCAGTTATGGCTATGAGTTCTCACCCCTATCCTGAGATTGCTGTAACACCCCGTATTTTTGGTACATTTAAAATTTAATTAATTCGGAAATTCTAAATTACTAGTGTGTTGTAATTTAATGAATTAATTATGATAGAATAATATATAAATATTAATCTGGGATTGAATGGTTAATATTTAGGGAAAATTATTTACTGAGCGTATAGTAATAATGTAATTTCGTCGTTTCGAGTATTAATGACGAGATATGTACTTATCACATCCGGAAGTCGGTATAGACTATATTGGGTGGGGGATAAGTATTTCTATAAATTAATTCGGATGCAAATTCTGAGTGTACAGTTGAGATCGGATGGGCCGAGATAGTCGGAAAAGTGTACCCAGGGGTAGTAAACGGGTCACGGGACGTTTTTAGACATAGTCGGGCCCACTCGGGGACATTTTGGTCACTTGGGCTTGGCCCATTAGTCAAAAAACGGGAATGGATTAATTAACTTAATAAAAAGAAAATAAGGGCTGGCTAAGCTTAAGCAGAGAAAGGAATTAAAGGGTTAGGAAACCCTAGCAGTAGCCAAAGCCAATTTGGGGATCTCAAAGAACCAACTAGGTCATCTTCAACCTTGGAATCCATTGAAGATTCAGACACTACGAAACCTAAGGCAAGTGAATAACTTGCAATAGCATAAAAATCTGTTTTCAAATTCATATTTGTGTGCTGTTATGAATTAAAAATTCGTTTTGGTGTTCATGGTATAAACATGGGGTTTTGATAATTCAAAAGAAAACATGAATCTGATTGGCCCGAAATTATGAGGAGTTATGTAAAATCTGATATGGGAATATTGATGTGTATCTGTTAGGATGATATTCAGATAAATTAAAACGAATTTAATGAAGAAATTTGGAGTAAAAATGGGTTTAAGGAAAAAGATAGGTTTTCCCCAAAATTTATAAATCAGTAGTTTATGGACGAATTGATGAATGTTGTAAGCTTTCTGGGTAATCCTAATAAGGTTTCTAGTATGCTCTGGTGATAAGATGGCTTAAAACTCATGTTAGAAGAGATTAGGGTTTATGAAAATCCGTCCATGGCTGCCCTGTCTTCGCGAAGAAGACGAAGACCTGTTCGATCGATCGATCGACGGTCTGGGTCGATCGATCGACGGTCGCCAAAATCTGGAAGTTTCGCCAGTTGGGTATATAAGAGGGAAAATTTATATATACAATTCTTATGTAATTAATTATTGAGAAATTAAATACATGGGTTTAAATCTAATTAATTGTAGATAAATTAATTAGGGTTTGAGGCTAATAAATTAGAGTCGGGAATGGTGACTCGGGTAAATTTATTTTGGGCTACGGGAGTAAGTCCAAATTTATGGTGGGGGCGACACCAACAATAACTAAATTAATTAAAGTGAAATTTAATTAATACTTAGAGTTTGACCATAAACTCTTAATAATTTTAATAGGCTTATGTTACGGATTTTAGTGAACGGTATAGCCGGGACTTTTATATTTATATATATGGAGGCGTTAGTATATATATATATGGTGTGCTCAATTAATATCAGTGATTAGATATTTGTTACTATAGTGCTATAGGGGGAGGTTGCGCGTAGTGGATGAATCCCCTAGCTTGAGGAGTAGGGTGAGTATATTCCCGAGGTCATAGCGTCCGTTATATGGGTGAGGGACAACTCACTTTCAGGGAAGGAATATGACCGCCTCCAATTATTTATTTTTATCAAGTTGGTGTGAAAATTTTGACTTGGGATAACTAGGCTATGTGAGTATACCTAGTGGGATAGCACTTTATAGAATTTACATTCCGGGAGTATTTTCACTCGGGAGGTTGCAAGTTATTATATATATTACAGTATGATTGTGAATGCTGGAATATGATTATAAGTATATAATTTTATAATTAATTATATACGGTATATTAATGAAAAGTGAGTGATTTCACAGGTATAACGAATGTAGAAGTTATATGTATAATAAAAAGGGAAATGATTTAGTTAAGTTGATGTTACCAATAACTTATATATCAAAATCACTACATACTCAGTTAGAGTAGGGTGGGTATAAAGGAACCTTGTTAATTATCTAGCCATGAGATGAGTAACTAGGTAATTAAATTAAAGCGTTCGTAGGGTATAATAGAGGAAGGGTAAGGAAGTCCTCAAGAGAGTGCGATATTATCTAAAAATATGAAGAGCATGCATATTTATTTATTACTGCAAGTTAATCATTTGTTAAATGTTTTTCAAATGTTTTGGGTACTAACCCTTGCTATAAAAACTTTTAAAAACCTTTTAGGTGTCCAACCCCAGGGACGCCAGCCTTGACTATATTCCAGAGATCCGTTGCTGCAGCATATGTAGATGTTGCGGGATTTTGATAGACGCCTCATTCTTCATTCTTAAATGTAGAAGTTCATAATTAGTATTCGAGCATGTTGCTCACTTTCCATTTATTTGTATTAAGACTTGTTGAGGGTTTATTCTTATATTTATGGGATTTATTATTTGGACCGTTGGTTTATTCGGTCAATTATTTTTACTTGTGAATGATTAATTCAGTTATCTGTGATTGTTATATAGTTTTATTTCCGCATGGGTGTTTGTTAATTAATGAAAGATAAAAATTGGCACCAGTCTATTTTTCTCACTTAGGTGGTTAGTAAATAATAAGACGACAGTGATGCTAAGAATGGACCAAATGAGAAACCTGTTCTAACTTGATTTAGGACTGATCACCCGGGATTAATTAGGCGGGGTGTCACAATTGCATCCGAGTTGGCTTCTACCTCTCCGAATATGGATCATGTTCCACAATTCTTAACTCAATTTGAGTCATATATTAATGTTTATTCTTCTCCCTCGAATTTGGATGCCTCGTTTGATTTTCCAACCACCTCGGATAGTGATGTAATGGTGGATAAGTTGATCACTCACTTGTTTATTTTCCCACTTTTGCTTGCGAGTGCCCTTGACGATCACTATGCTCCTTATGAGGAGTGTGTATCCCCTACTATTGACTTGGATCATCTTCCTCCGTCATTTATCCCACCTGATCCACCATTTATCCCACCCGATCCACCTTTAATTCCACCTGACCTACCCATTGTCCCTTCCACCCCACCACCTGGTTTGGATCTTGATTTTACACCTTTTATGTTTTCGTCTACATTTTTAGATCTTCACTTGAAACTAGCCTCCACCACCCATGAGAGTCTATGTGGTGCTACTCTCTACTTTCGTGACACCGAACTTGTTACACCATGCCTGCCACTCTCTTTTGGTGTTGATTTTTCCCTCGACAGCTCTCTAGTGTGTCACGACGCGACCATTATCATCGTCCATTTAGAGAACGGTCATGTTATTTCTATTATCCCCACCCCATTCCATTTTTGAAACCATTATGCCTCCCCATACAACTTGATCATCATGCTTATATGGCCCTTGTTTCCCTCACCTTCCGGCTTAATAAGTACCGAGACCGATGCCTGTTTACCCATACCCTAATACCCACCTGCCCATGGTCCACTGATGATTTGCATCGTGTGATGCACTTTTCCATACAAGTACATTGACCATTTTAGCCTTTATCCAATAAGGCTGATGCTTCAGTCTTGTTAGGGGGTGAGTCTCATCACCCACTTTTCCTATCACCTCGCACTTTTATAGATCTTATCTTTAGGGTGAGAATGGTTCGGTCTGGCTAAAGATATTAAACGTAGCGCTTCCGGGAGGCAGCTCGCAATTTTTTAGTACTATTTTCATCTTGCTTGGGGTTGGTGTTTCATATCACCCTATGTTTTACCATGTTTATAAACTTGTACGTTTTTTTATCTCATCACTTATTCAGGTTTCTTCTTGGCTATATATGTCCACTTCATTAGCGGTTGATTCTGGTAATCTCTTTCCTCCCTACTGCTCTCAATTTTAAAAATCATTTTACTTAACATCGAGAACGATGTTCCTTTTTGTTTGGGGGTGGGGAATGTTGTCAAAATCGTACCTCTTTTGAAAAATTTTCATTTTTAAAACTTGATTTTTTTAAAATTCCGTGCAGTTTCTTTCATCTCACTCATTGATGTGAATTTTCTATCATCAATCCTTTAAGTCTAGGAATCAAGATAGAGGATTTTTTTTTTTCTAAATTGCTTATGTAATATACATAACAAGGCATTTTTCACCATAAATTTCTAGACTCAACAAAATTTGTGCACTTATCACGTCACTATGGTTTAGAGTTGAAGAGTATTATAATTCTCAAGAAAACCTTAAGCATCACTAGTAGATACTTTATCTTGTGAGATTTATGCCTTTCACAGTGTTTTACGCAATCTCCGAGTCACAAGTTGATTCAACTTCTTTTGGGTCCTCACTTTAATTCGTCGTATGATCTCATTATTTCTCATTAAATTTTTAGCTTGATCACTGGGAACGACATCACTTTCGAGTTGTAAGAAACACGTCTCTTAAAATTTATCCCGATCACTAGATTTTCATCCATTTACTTCACCCATCACATTCCTATACTCTTCCATATTCCCACTTATTTCCCCACACCATCCATCTTTCATTTTTGAGAAAAATAGTGTTTTTCAAATGTAATATGTCTTTAGTGATTGAGAGTATAACATAAAAAAAATAAAGAAAAAATAGAAATAGAGAAAAGAGAAAAGAGAAAAGAGAAAAAGAAAAAGAAAATAAGAAAAAAAGAGAGAAAAGAAAAAGAAAGTTTGTAGTTAGTTCTTTTGTAATAAAGACATTTGTTCTTCAAGTGCTATACACTCTTTTCACATCCATTGCATCCATAATCCATCCATTCCATCCTTACCTCATCATACCCTTCTCATCTCATCTCATTTTTCCTCACTCATATACATCCATATTCTCCCCTAGGTGTTCGGGCAAATGAAAGTCAATGTGGTGAATAACTCGACATTCTCACTATAGTGATTAGCATTCTTTCATTAGATCATTTTTCTTTCTAAATGTTCGTTCTTTCTTATACGTGTGTGAGACGTTTGAACTTTCTTACATTTACTCACCTCCTCACACACAGGAGCGATACAGTAACCCAAATCTTGTGAGTTCGATTGAGAGAGTTATATCCATGAGATTTTGAAGTTGAAGCATTGATTTTGAAAAGGTAATCTAGGAATTACTCTTATGACACTCGACCCGTTTTGATTGATTCACACACACACTTTGATTTCTAGGAACGATGTGCCTTGAGTATTTACTTAGCTAACATTTTTTACATTCTAGCTTGCATTCCTCAAAATATTTATCTCGTGATAGATTGTGCGATTATTCTATGTCTAATAAGAGATATACTGCCATTTGCAAATAAAGAATTTTGCGGGTATATTCTCTGCAAACCCTCACGAGACACAACTTGTCATGTGGAGCAACCTATAGGTTTAAAGACTTGTTGCACATGCTAAGTGAAATCGCAAGTGCCCGCGAAAGTGGTAAACTTTTGGTTTCTTATCTTTCTCTTTCTCTCCATCTTATTACTCAAGGACTAGCAATGTTTTGTTTGGGGGTGGTGTGATAAGCACCCAAAAGTGTATATTTTATAACCCAAATAGACGCATTTTAGTTGCTAATTCTTAACAAATTGGGTCTTATGTGCATAAATGTTTAGTGTGTATGCTTGATCGCCATTTGCGGAGTTCAAACGCTTATTTCAAGGTAAATGTGAGATTTATGGAGCTAATTCTAGAGTCCCATACCAAACCCAATCCTAAACCAAGACCAAACATTCACCCGAGCCCCGTGTGTGTTTAGTTTGTGCTTTTCAGACTTTTTAGATTTTTATTTTTTAATTTTAGGTTAATTTTTTATTTATTTAGAATTTTCTAGAATTTATTTTCTACTTAGTTTCTACTTAGTTTCTATTTCTTTTTATTTTTTATTTTTATTAGTTTTTAGTTTTAGTAGTTTCTTTTTAGTTTTACAAGATTTTATATTTTTAGGACATTAGGTTTTATTTTTATTTGATTTGTAGTTTTTATTTTTAATTAATTTTACAGATTAGGAATTCAATATATTTTATTTTATTTATTTTTAGAATTTATACTTTTAGGATTTTTAGGAATTATTTGCAAGTTTTATATTTCTTTTTATTTAATGTTGTTTTATTTTGATTTTTAGTTTTTATTTTATTTTTATTAGGATAAGTGTTTTTTAGGAATTTATTTTTCTACGTTTCTTACTTTATTTTTTTAGGGCTTTAGTTTTATTTTTATTTTGTTAAGATTTAATTTTTCTAGTTTTATTTGTTTAGTTAGATAGTTATTTTTATGGTACAAATCAAACACACTCACACATTAATGTATCCTACACACCAACCACACCAAAATAACTCCCCCACCCAACTACTATTCATCTTCTTCCCTACACCACACACCCTCCCTCCTTTCACCTCCATTACCAACAACCACCAAAAACCAAAAACCCTAACACCATACACCCTCATACACCCAAACACCCCCCACTTTATTTTCCCCACCACAAACCAACTTCTCTCTCTCCAACCTCCATTATCCAAATTCCATCACCACCCTCATAACCCAATTCCTCTGCCCCTAACCCAATCCTACCCGATTTCTACCCAAACTCTCTAATCTGCGAACCCACCTTAACGTTGTCCTCTTAGGTTCGTCCATACCCATCCTTCTTACCCGACCTTCGACTACTACCTGTGCAAACCCGTCTTCGACCCTGTCTCATACCCGGAACTGTCCGGAACATTAAACCATCCCATCTGAACCAGCTCCAAACCCGAGTTCACCTCCATACCTCCTCCATTCCCAAATCCACCTTCAAACTAAAGAATCCAAACCATTAAAACCTTTTACCCAATAACCCATATCTCTTATTTGAACTCCCAAGCTGAAATCATGTTTTTTTATTAGCCAAGTCACAACCCAAAAAGAAAAACCAAAGCCAACAACTAAAAGCCCCACATATTTAAACACCCTTTACCCTCATTTTTCCAAAACTACCCCCAACACTTCTTCCACATGCACTCACTCATGTGCATTACCAAAATATCCTTATTCCCATTATCCTTACCTCGTATCCCCCATACACACTCACATTTTAATACTTCTTAATATACCCCTAGCCTCATTGCACCTATAAAAGTGAAGAAGAAGACCCCAAAAAAAGATATGGTGGAGAGGAAAATTCTAGAGTTAGAGAGAGAAACATTTTTTTTTTTATCTTATATTTTTTATTTTTTAGATTAGAAAAAAAATACAATAAATTGAGTGTTTGTAATTAATGAGGGATGATGGAAGAATTGAAGAATTAATGCAATTGAAGGCAATTTTGGTTTGATTACTGCTCTCTAATTTTAATTCTCTACCCTTAATTGATTATTATTTTTGTTGGACGATGATTATGGAGGGCTAATCTCCCATTTAAGGGAGGAATTGAAACCCTCATGAATTCAATTTGATTCAATTGCCCGTTTAATTTTGTTAGTTTCCTTTCATTAGTAAATTCAATTCGTACTTTATTTTCACATTGAGAAATGAAAAATCATCCTTGAGAAATAATCGAAAATTGTATTATCATTTGATCAAATGATTCAGACTAGAGATAGGCTTATCACTTGATTTAAATGTTAGTATATTTTTCATCTACTCTTGTCTCATTATTGTCTAATTAAAATTAGTTGGATGAATTGATTCTAGCGGGTAATTTATTTGATTAATTTTAATTCAATTAGAATAGTGTGTGTGGGGATTAAACTTATTTTTCTAAAAGAATATTCAATTGATTCATTAGAGTAATGAGAATTAGCTTTTGAATTAAATGAATATTTTGGAAATTGATGAAATTAAAATAGTACAAACTAGATTAATTTGTATTAATCGAGGGTGGATTTTCCATCCCTTGAATATTTTTCTCTCATTTAGTTACATTTCACTCACTTTCATAACACACCATTTTTTATATTTTTCACATTTTTATGCTAGTTTTATTTACTTATTCTTATTTTAGTTAAATTCAACTTCATCTCAAAATTATTTTAATATTGAAAAAGCTAAAAAAAATTAGAAAAAGTAAAAAATCCAAAACTAAAATAAAATTGAATTACATGTGTTTTCCTCTCGTTTCACTCCTTTGATTTGGATTGATACCTCACTTTCCACTATATTCTAGTTTGTTATATATTTTTGTAGGTAATTAAGATTTTTTATTAGACGAGCCTTACACAATGACATATACTAAAAAGTAACTCTATCATCGACCATACAGTAGTTGTTGTTTGAAGAGAACAACCCCCTCTTGGGCTTTCTCCTGGGCTTTATCAGGCTCCTTCTTCGTCTCTTTCTTTGGATGGATAGCTATAATAAAGCACTTTCTGTCTATAGCCTGGTCGCCACGGATCTCAACCACTTCTCGATTTATAATGCACTTCAGCTTTTGATAATATGTGGATGGAATGGCCTTCATGGCGTGGAGCCAACCTCTGTCCAAAATAGCATGATATGGGGACTTAATGTCCACCACTAGAAATTCGATTAACTTCGGGATGTTTCCTGTCCCGGTCGGTAATATTATCTTTCCTAACGTCATGGTGAACCTTCCGGCGAAGCCGACTAGTGGAACAGTGACTTCTTTGAGTTCAATATCAGTTTATGGAGCAATTCTAGGTACGTCACTTTGGATGAACTTTCTTGGTCCACAAATAGCTTGTCAATATCCCAGTTAGCAATTATGAGTGTGATCAGCAACGCAACATGATATGAAGTCCTCACCCCAACCAAATCTTCTTCAGTGAACATGATGTGCTTGGCGTAATCAACGTTTTCTGGTCGTCGATGCTTTCCTGCCTGGGTTATGGCAGGATCAATCTCAAAAACTTCCATCATGGCAGTCACCTTCTTGAGTTCCATTCGAACGGCATTGTCCTGAATCTGCTTGAGGTATGACTCCCCATGAATTATTCTAAACCCGTGTCCTGTGTCATCATCGACGACATTGTCTGGATTTTGGTCGTCATTAGCCGCGGCCTTATCTATTTTCTTTTCAACATACTCGCTAAGGTGTCCTTCTTATACTTGCTCTTCCAGATGTGACTTCAGAGATTTGCAATACTCGGTTCGGTGACCACCCTCCTTGTGAGCATCTCAGCGCGTTGTTCCTCTTAATTGGATCGCCGACCATTTTCTTGGGCCATTTGATAAAGGGCTCATCCTTGATTTTGCTGAGAATTTCGTAAATGGGTTCCTTGAAGATTGTATTAACAGCCTGAAATGCCTTGGAGGGATCATTCTTGTTTCCACTCTTAGGTCCCTTCTTGCCACCATTCCTTCTTCCCTTCTTATGGGTATCATTCTTCTCAGTTCCCTTGTTCGCTTTTGCTCGACCATTTTCTCCCCCACCTGGATGAATTGTCTTCCACCTTAGCGTACTTCTCGATATGAGCCATAAAATCATTGATGCTGATGACTTCTTTCGTGGGGAGGGATTGGTGAAGTAGAGAGTTGGTCGACAAGACGATTTTAAAGGATGCTGCGACAACCTGATGCGATTAATACTCGATCTTATTAAAAACTTTCCAATATCTTTTGGCATAATCTCAGAGGTTTTCATGTGGCTTCTTTTTCATAATGAGCAGTGCATCCATCCGCTTAGGATGTGAGCTGCTTGTTATGAATCATGTCGTGAAAGCCTCTGCTAGTGCTGTAAAATTCTTGATCGACCTATGGGGAAGCCTCTTAAACAACTTTTATGCTACATCGTGTAGGCTATAAGGGAAGATTTTTCACATAAGTGTGTCATTGTGGCTTTATAAGGTCATTGCATGTCAATATTTCCTGACATGGTCTATAGGGTCTGTTTTCTCATCATATAACTTAAACCTAGGGACATCATATTTCTTTGGGGGCTCCTAATGTTCGATCTCCTTTGAAAATAGGGACTTCATCTGAGAGTTGAGAGCTCTTCTGGCTAGCTCTCTAGTTGATCTAGCTCCTTGGTGGGCTGGATGTTGGTCCATCTCCCTATGGAACGGAATCCTTAAATCTTCATTCAGTTGATCATTGCCCATGTGGCGTCTCTCCTACTCGCCACGCTCTGATCATGCTCACTCTAACCTGTCATGTTCAGTTCTCTCCTGGTCATGCCTAGTGCTTCTTCCTCGGTTGGGGGAGTCACCCCGGAGGGCTAAGAGTCCTGTCTCGGCGATGCCTTATGTTTCTGTGGACATCTTTCTCCATTCTTTCAAGTCTCCTCTTAGGGCGAGCATTCTCTTCTTCTTGGTGCCACGTTGCCTCTTCTTATTCTAGAAGCTTGGATTCATAGGCATCGGCCATCCTAGAAATCTTTATGGACCTAGGTGGCCCATGTATTTCTTTAGAAGGTTGCCTCTCTTAGCGAAACCTTTGGTTTATATGTTTACGAATTACAAACATAATCCTAGGAGGAGCTGGGTCTTCTTGAACATCATCGGCTTAGGGAATGTTATTGTTGTGGTGATACATTACAGGCTTCTGGTAATGAATGCTTTCATTGGAATACAAGTCATTTCCCACAGACAACACTAATTGTGAGTGTTGACAAATTCACAATAAAAGATTCACAATCATAAATGGCATAAAATAAATGGAATCACACGCACAACAACGATGTACATGGTTCAGTAACTTGCCTACGTTCACAGATATGTTATTTGTTCTTATTAAGTGTCTCTCAACGTCTAAATTTTTCCATCTCTTTGCCCCGGGACACGTTGTACAATTTATAGATATGCTGTTACAGAGTTTGAGTTCTTTAAGGAACCCAAAGTAATGTGTGGATTTGCCATAACGTACTTGATTATCTCGTCCAAGATTCTTGGTACCTGATTTGATCATATCCACGAGTGTTCCCATATTACTAAAAGTCTCGTGTGGAAATTGAGTCATGAATTGGGTCGGACCAAGTGTTTACTCCATTGGGACTTGTTCAATTATTCTCATGGGCTTATAAAAAATGAGCTCCTAGAGTAACCTTTATATCTTCCCTCCCTCCATCTTTTTTAATTCTTTGTAACTCGCCACACCTCCACTAACTAAACAAACCCACCCTAACCCATATGCAAAATTAGAATTCAACTACACCCTTCTTTCCTTTCCCCCTCCATCCTCAAACACAAAACTTTACCCTGAATCAATCATTTTCCTCTCCTCCAACCTTGCCTCCCTTGACTATGTATCCATGTATGTATGTATCTCTCTCATCGGCACGTACGTGCGTGTCGTAGACTTTGTGGGGGTTTATGTATGGATTTGTTTAGGTGGTGTATGCATGTTTTATAATTTTGGTTGGCTCAATTTAAAGGGGAAGGTTAGTGTGCGTTTCTATGCGTTGGATGGTAAATGTGGATGTGTGCATGGATATTAATGACTCGTTATCTCTCTATACACCTTTTTTTGTTAATTTCAAATGGTTATTCGTTTATCAGTATTGTTGATATGTGTATATTTTTCCAAATTGTTCCCAGCTATGGAATTGACTTCGTTTACTGTCATTTGCAACAATGTTGAACAATGAACACTATTTTGAATATGGAGAGGAGAGAGAGAGAGTAGAGATTGGGTTTTAGTGAATGTGTGGTTTGTGTTCCATTAAAAAATAGTAAATGCTGATTTTTACATCCTCCTCTATTACATCTGTTAAATTTTTTTTTCAATATCGAGAAAGTTATGTATGTATTATAATGGCGAGGATGCTGATAAATAACCTTTGTGAGCTTTGATTCATTGGTTTTCAATGGGGCCTGTTTATAGTCCCAGTTAATAATAATATATTTTATGTTGGTGATGAGAAAGTTGAATGGAAAATTTAGGGACTCTTCTCTTTATTTGAAACAAAACCCATTTTATTAGTCTCATTATGTCTAAAAGGTTGTTTTGTTGTTGTTATCTTTCTTTAAATTGAACTTCTTTTTGTAGAATTACAGTATTCCTCTCTTAAGAGATTTTGTGCCTTAAGCTTATGCTTGGTTACGATTGGACTAGGTTTTCTCTCTACCTCCTATCCCTTTACCATCAGGAGTCATATGTCCATTTTTCATGGTTTGATATTTGGATTTTATAATTTTTTTTCATATGTATATGTTTATTCTGTAATGACTAATGATGAAGATGAAATTAATAAATGGAAAATAAAATATTTTTGAGTTTCATGTTCAATTTAGGATTTCTTTTATATTTTTGTATTTCATTTGTTATTAGAAGATGGTAACCAAACACTGGTATACATTGTAACCAACGATGGGTACCTTCACAGGACGACCACATGTATGTAGCTTGCAAGGATGGTTCATTTTCTACATTTTTTTACTAAATGAAATTTATTTAACATTTTAAGTAATAGTGGTCATTATTTCTTTTATTTCCCACCTCAAAGTCTTATTTTGAAGTTGTTCACGTGTTGCATATGAGTGTCGTATATGTGTTTGATGGAATATGGCTGTAAAGATAGATTTATAAAATTATTTTCATAGAGGAAGCTGAGATTTCCAGTTATTTACATTATCTCTAAGGTATTTATTTCCTTATAAAATTTATAGATATTTCCTTTTATTGTTTTGAGTTTGACTTTCATGGGTTATTGATATTTGGCATCAATATGTTGTCAATATATCGTGATCGCTAGTTTGAAGTATGAGGTATCATGCAGTGACATATAAAAATTCAGTTATCTTACCGGTGAGTATGCATGCCAAATATGTGAAATCATATCGTGTATTCATGTTGCAGACAAATTACCATGTATTTACTCTCACTTGTACACGTTAAAACGTGATGTGTATTAATAAAATCAATAAAATTATAAAAAGTTTAAATTTCACGCATGCCCGTGCATCGCACGGGTTACCACTAGTATATATATTTGTGCGTGTGTGTGTGTGTGTCTACTTGTTTATATTATTATTACGATCCTGGTTATTATTTGTGGTATTTTTTTATTTTATGTATGTATGATTATGCTTATGTGTATGTGTACTATTATATATTTGTTCTTATATGTTTTCATATTATATACATTGATATGTATTTAGTAATATTATTATGTATTTTTGTATTTAGACATATATATATATATATATATATATATATTAGGATATGCACATGCCTAAAGACACGTATATAATCTTAAAAAGTCTGAAGTCGTGTATAATATAAATAATAAATTATTTTTATATTATAAGTATAAATTTTCAAATTATTGAATCGTGTAAATTTAAGTATGTCTTGAATCTTGTATAATTAAGTCAAAAAGTTATTTTACAGCACAAAAGTGTAAACAATTTAAATTATGCAATGCAAAAGGGACATAAATTTTTTTATGAAGTGTTTTGTTACATGTCCTAAATTTCCCAAAAAAAATCGAAAAATGAATGAGTCCCATTTGAGGCGTCTCACTAACATATTTATTGTGCAACACTTAATGTACACATTGTGCGATTAAAATATTCATGTGTTAGGTCTAGTTATGACTACACACATGCTCTACAACCATTTTGTATATAGTTTAAAAGGGGCATAAATTTTTAGTATCACATAATACAAAGGATATATTAAAATATTCCACAAAAGATCATTTATTTTTTAAAATTTTCTGATTGAAACATGGTGAGTAGATTGTTATAAGATAAACATCACCTATTTGCGTTGAATGTAGTGCTTGTGGATTCACTTTTAAATATCTCGACCATCTTTACTAATAAAAAAAGAATAGAGAACAAATATAAATACTACTAGGTATATTGAATAATAATACCAAGAGAATGTCTATCCCCACACACACCAAAAGTCTTCCCCACACACCTTTTTTAACAATTAAACACTAAATGATCAAAAGACCCTCAATATAAATATATGATTTGAACAAATATAATTTTTTGTTCAAAAATTTATTACTTTTTAAAAAAAACGTATTATTTTGAAAAAAAATAAAAACATAAATTTTGAATATTAAAAATCGTAATATTCTGAAAAATTATAATTTTAATATTCGGAAAATATAAAATCATAAAATTCAATTTTTATTTAAAAAAAAATATGTTATTTATAAAAACAAACTTATTATTTTTTATTATTAAAATGGACGTAATAAAAAAAATAATGTTTCGTTATTTATCTAAAAAAATGGACGTTCTTTTTATAAAAAAAAAAAAGTTGACGTTAGTTATATTAAACCAAAAATCTGAGCATTATTTTTTGTTAATAAAAACTGGAGCTAAATTTTATTATAAACTATATTTTTTTATTATAAAGTATAAACTCGCTATGACAGCTAAAGACTTTAGCTGATTATCAACATACTGTACAATATTTTAGCTTAGTATGAAATCATCAAAGTATAAAATAAGCATAATCAAACTCAAAATGCAGTCCCTTACATGTTCAAAAAGAGTCCCTTACATGTTCAAAAAGAATCCCTGATCATATTAAATCATTGCTGACGGGTCTAGTCACCCATGCAACACTTGTGGATGGAATTGAAATGTTATCTAGTAATTTTGATTGTGATAAGAGGATACCAAATGAGGGGTTATTGAGCAAGGCATGAACCAATATTTTCCTCATGATCAAGTATTACATCTAAGTGAGTGAAAAAGAGAGAGGTGTTGTGTCTCTCTCCCACCATTTTTCCCCATCTCTTTCACTAATGCCACTTGAGGTATTAAAGGGTCCACTCGCCATGTTTCTATTAGGAGCAGAGCCATGTTTCTATTAGGAGCAGAGCCATGTTCCTCATGGTCAAGTATGAACTGAACAAGCTTTACCTGTCATCAGCGTTTCTTAAATGAAACAATATATACGTTTATGATAGTAGAACTGATACAAAAAAAATATGCGTGGGTTTAGACTTTCAAAAAAGGAATGCATGAATGCGTGTGGGAAAGATTTACTGCACATAAATGACTTTCAAAACTGTAATAGTCGGTCTAATATAAAGATTTAGTGCACAAAAATATGTCCAAGGTGTACTGACATAAGGCATTAAATCGGGTGCCCAAGACTGTCAAAACATCACATGAATGCTGTACTGAGCTATATAAAAAGTCATTTTTTTATTTATATCATATCAGTTATGTCCATCATAATGAGCCATACAAAAAGTCATTTTTTTACGAAAGTACAATCCATATACTTATACAGTAGAGTAGAGTAGCTAGAGAAATGGTACTTTTACTACCTATTTTCGGCTGATGGAACAAACAAAACAATTAGAAGTGAAAGAAACGCATCAAAATAAAAAATAAAATAATGAAAAGAGAGATGTTATCTTTGTAAGTATAGGATCAAGCTTTAAAACTCGGTTGTTTTTCTCCTGCAACACTAGCAACAATAAATAGCCAACTACATTTGATTTAAAAATGTAAATATTAAAAAATAAATAGCCACATTCCACAATAAAAATATACCCCTGTTTTTCTCCACCTATTTTCTCCGCTTGTTTTTATGGTCTAATGCATAACATGAGATTAACATGGCTACTGACTGTAAAGAGAAATCCAAACTCATGGAAACTGAGCGTACAAAGAGACCTTAAAAAGCCCCAAAAATTCAAGATCAGAAAACAAAAATGAAAATTATAACCTGTTTTGGATCTCGAAACTAAAAAAACCCAATAACTTACTCAATAACATTTTCTCGCTTAGTTAATGACTCAGTAACATTTGTTCACTTAGTCCCCATATACGACCCCATGAATAACATTAACGCAATAATTAAACAACCATCTAAGGTGTAAAAATGAAAACAACCACTATTTTAAAAAATCAATCGTCGGTTTCAAAAATCTTCAGCCCTGTTTACCTTTTTCCGTTCTTAAAACCCCTATTTCAATCCCCGTTTCAACAATCTCCAGCCCGGTTTCAACCCCCATTTACCCTTTTCGTTCTTAAAACCCATCTAAAAGAATCATATTTGAAACCCATCTGAAAGAATAAAAATCTTCCAAGTATGGTATAACCTATATACAACACAAATAATCACAAAACAAAAAACGCTTTAGAACACTGGTTAACGAAAAATAAGAGAGTGAGAGTTAGAAATCAAGAGAGAGAGGAATCCATGCATCTGAATCGTTTGCCCACATCAGCTCATAGGAGATTATTTTCAGCAACGTTGATCTGATTCCAAGACAACGAAAGATCTGATTTGAACTCCACGTCATATAATTCCAATACAACACGCTACCCAACCTGCTAGATAGTGGATTTCAACACGGGGATGAAATAGCGAGATAATGAGTGTATGAAGGTAGAAAATGGGGTAAATCTCATGCGGTCTCTGAAAATAAAATTAGTTAGAGGAGGAAACAAACCTATAGGGGGAGAGAGAGAGAGAAAGAGAGAGAGAGAGAGAGAGAGAGAGAGAGAGAGAGAGAGAGAGAGAGAGAGAGAGAGAGAGAGATGGGGTCGGGTGGCTTTGAGAATGACAGGTAGGATCTAAAGTGGGTTTGGTGTGGATTTCCCAAAATATGTAGTGTTTGAATTAAAGTGACAGAGGGGGTAATTATGTAGTGTGAAAGAAAAGAGGGGGGGGACCGATTTTATGACATACATAAATTTTCTACTTTATTATATATATATATACTGAAAGTCTCCTGTAAGGACTTCTTATAGTGCAGATCTAGTACATACCATTTTTTTATAACAGTAAAAAAAATGAATTTTTTGATAAAATTTTACGGATATGATCTCAATGGTGAGAACATCATCTCCAAATGTTTTCATCAAAAAATTCAATAAAAAATCATTGAAATTAGGTGATATGTAAAAAATGGTATAAATATACATTTTCGATCGTTGAAATGTTGGGTCGGCGTCAGCCACTTTATTGATTGAACTTTTTTATGAAACTTCATGGATATGATCTTCTCACTAATGAGATCATATTTATGAAGTATCATAAAAATATTCAATCAAAAAGTGAGTGAGATGATCGCTAACATTTCAACGGTAAAAAATGCATATTTATACCATTTTTTACATATCACATCATCTCAATAGTTTTTTATTGAATTTTTTGATGAAAAAAATTGGAGATGATCTTCTCACCTTGAAGATCATATCTACGAAGTTTCATCAAAACAATCATTTTTTTACTATTTAAAAAAAATGATATGTACCGGGGTCTACACCATAAGGAGTCCTTACAGGAGGCGGTGTCTCTCTTTGTCTATCTATCTCCCTCTTTATATATATATATATATATATATATATATATATATATATATATATATATATATATATATATATATATATATATATATATATATATGTGTGTGTGTGTGTGTGTGTGTGTGTGTGTGTGTGTGTGTGTGGTATTTTATTATATTAACGTGTATGCGCACGCGCGCGCACACACACACCCCTAAACATATAACCTACCACCCAAACTCAACCCCTCCTCCCTCACTTATGTCGTACCACCTGCTAGAAGGTGGCCTCCCCTTATCCATCATACATTCTCTCCCAGTTGTACACTTCTCATCCCCCACGAAACTTATTCCCCTCTTCACACATCCTTTTATTTCTATTTTTGTCACATGCTCCTCCCACCCTCTAGACTTCCCTTTTATCTCCTATGAAACCCTCTCATTTTTCCTTTTTTACTCCGTCAACCGACATGAGTAACCAAGCAAACACCCCAAACCTCTCTTATCTCACCCGGTGCTTCATTCCATGATCTCTTATTTTTATCTTCCCTTTATCTCAATCACCCTCAATCTCCCTCATATTCCAACTAATCTGTTATAAGCCTTTCTCCCCCACTCAACTTTACCCAGTTGTGTTCTAATTCTCATATTGTACCTCCCCGGTACAGTCCCGTCTCTCCCACATTTTCTCCTTTACACGTACCAACCCAATAGCACATTATACTAACCTCACACACCTAACATTCTACCTCATTCCTCTAATGTTTATAGTCACCCTCGTCTCTTCACCAGCCCCTTCATTATCCAAACCCTAACCCCTTTACTCCTGTATATACATTAAGACGTCATCAATTCAGAAGGATTTCACAGGATTCGGAGCTCATATTTTAGGAGTAGTTGAGGGTAAGTTTTAATGTAACTTTTAAGGTTAGTTTTATATTAATTTAGGGTAATTATCTTCTTTTATATTTTTTAAAATTGAGTATGATGTAGAAACATTATTGTGAGTGAAAAATATTGAGTTTCAGTGGGATATTATTAAAAATGACATGATATCATGTGGTTTAACCGAAGATATTATACTATACATAATGGAATGAAAAAATTGAATTCATGTTGTTGACCCCAAATAATTGAAAAAAGAAATTGTTAAGTTGAATTGTAGTGTACTAATTCAGAATAGAATGTGAGTGCAATTTTCTCATCTATTATCTTAGTATAATAATCATATTTGGTGAGATTATTGTTCATGTATTTTGGTGAAGATTTAAAAATCTGAATAAAAGGAGACTTGGTTTATCATTTTCTCTTCTTATCTCTTATTATTTTGCTTTATGACTCTTATGGTGTTATTATTACATTTTATATGTAATAATACCCAAATCATATGCTAATTACCCCATTCAAGATGTGAGATGAATTCCTTAGCTTAAATATTTTATTTTTAATCAATTATTATACTTTTACAATTTATATTCATGCCTCGAAAAAGGGCGACTAATTTTTTATAGAAAACAGTAATTTTGAAGTACCCTATATCTTTGACTCACTTGAGTCTGTACTATATAGGTATTCTTCTAGTTTGAAAATAGTGACAAAATTGAGCCATATCCTAGTCTACCAATGAGCTACGGATTCTACATATGAATTCCTCTGAAAGTCCCTAAAGGTAGAACACCAACATCTCAGTTAGGATTGCGTTTATGTGTCGCGTTCTTCATAATATGGGTGTGTGTGAGTTAAATCCCATCAAAATGATTTTCTACAATTTTTGGGATATTTTAAATAATTTTTAGGAATTTCTAAAATCATTTTTAGACATTTAAAATTGGATTTTAAAATGTTTTGGGTTGTTTTATAATTTTCCTAAATTCCTAAAACCTTGTTTGGGTAGAATCCAAAAGCGCTAGATAATATTGAGGGCGAAAATTGATTTTTTTTAATCTTAAAAAATACGCGTTTTTTAGTTGATCGTAGCCTTACACGTGGTGATCTTATAACGGCTAGATTTGTGGTTTCTCTACCTCACATATCTGAGACTTTAGTTAAACCGTTGTATCAATCTTATCAATGGTTTGCATGTCTTTTTATTCGATCCAAGTGTTAACCTTTCGAACCAATAAGAGTATTTTTAAAAGCGGTGCATAGTCAGCCGTTAGATTTACTTCGATCCTTTACATTAAATCTTGATCATTAATTTCCTTCGATGTTCCAGAGTCTTCCACGCTCTAGTATAAATAGAACCCATACGTGCAACGTTTAAAATCTTTGGATCATTTCACCGCTAAGAGAAAAAAGAGAGAAGAGAGAGATAAATAGAAAACCCTAAACCCACTCCGACCAAATTCTCACCTGAAAATCCTTCTGTGAGTTGATTTAGTGTGAGTTTTGAGAAGATCCATACTCTCTAGTTCTTAATTTGTTGTCCAACTAAATCACGTAGTCCTCATCTCATTTTCTTTCATAAAAAGTTGAGATTTGAGATTCACTGATACATATCACGTAGATATGACTGAGTTTGATTTCTTATTTCAAGAAATATCTATTTTGTTGGTTGTTTTTAAACTTTTATGTTTCTTTAAAAACCAAAACCAAAAAAATCATTTTTGATATCAGTTTTTGAGAATATCCAGACTTAGAACTAGTTAAGATCTTGATTGGCAATTTACACTTTCATTTATTTCACATTTTGTGAAATAACTGTATAATATCGAATAAAAAAGTGTCTAAGATCTTGGATCTTTTATATAGAAAGATTCCCTCTTGATGTGTGGATAAAATTAAAGATCCAAAAGTCTGAGAGTTTCGATCAAACTGAGTTTGGAAATTTCTTTCGCATATTAGAACTCTGTTTGTAATTTGATAATCATTACGTCTATAATAAGTGTCTGTGAGTTACATCCATGTGTTAGGCACATCACATCACAACACTTTGACACTACAACATTAAAACGTGTTGGTAGAGAGATTTTAGACTTTAAGAGTCGATGTAAAGCTAAAAGGAGTGGATTTACAAAGCTGAGAGAACATCTACAATATCAGAGCCTTGGGAGAAGTCAAAATAATCTAAAGGAGCTGGTATAATTTGTGAACTTAGATTAGGTCTGATTATGTGTTTAGATTTTTAAATAGTTTGTAATTTGTTACTCTATTTTAGTGGATTTTTATTTTGAGGTATAGAGACCTCCGTGGATGTTTCCCCAATTGGGTTGGGTTTTACCATGTTAAAATCTTGTGCACTTGCATACATAATCTTCCTCTCATCACTTTTTATTGGTGTGTTGATTTAAAACTGTTTTAGTTTTGGTTTTCCAAAACTTGGATAAATAATATCTAAAATATCTCGTTTATAAATATTTTTATACGCATCTTGTGTTAGCTGTTTGTTTTAAGAAAAGAGTTTCTTCAAAAAACTGTTCGGAGCCATTTAGACTGTTTAATCTTGAATTAAACAACTTAAGTGGTACTTTTTCAATTAGTATCAGAGCTTTGTTTTACAAATTCTTTTAGATTTTGAGTTTCTGAAATTATTTTCTCAAAACAAACTATGCACGAGAAATTTGAGAGATTAGGTAACTTGTCCAGGCCCTTTCTCTTTGATGGAACCAACTTCCCTTACCGAAAAGTGGGGATGGTTACTTTCATTCAAGGGACATTGGGAGATGATGTGTGGGATGTTATTGAAAATGGATATACTTTTCCTACTAAACCAGCAACTGAAGGAAGTACTATAAGGATTAGCAAGTTGCTAAGAGAATTCACTAAAGAAGAGAAACAGACTTCCCCTAACAATAACAAAGGCAAAAATGATATATTCATGTCTATCAATGAACACGAATTCAAGAGGAGGTCTTTTTGTACTACCTCTGAGGAAGCATGGGACACCCTAGTAACTGCACATGAAGGAGACATATGTGCTAAAGCTGCAAAAACCCAAAAGTTAATCCAGCATACAATACTTTAGTCATGACTGAGACTAAGTCATTTGATGACTTTTACATTAGGTTGACAGACATAGTGACTAAGCTGCATGCTAATGGAATTATCTATGATATGAAAGAAATTGTTTCTAAAATTCTAAGATCATTTCCACAAAAATTTGGCAATAAGCGCTATGCAATTGAGGAGATGGACGATCAAAATGTTACCCCTGAACTCCTTAGTAACAAGCTAAGAACTGTGGAAATAGAATTACAGTTGAAGAAAAAATGCGTTACTAAAGCCGTTTATGAAAATAAACTATTTAAGTAACTCCGAGTTGTTTTTTGAAGAAACTCTTTTCTTAAATCAAATAGGATTAATCACAAGACGTGTTTAATAAAGCAGTATGTAGGAGATCTTATTCAAGATTTGGGCAACAAGTTTAAAAGATAATTTAAACAAGTTTTATACACATCACAACCAAGAATGAGATGAGAAAATGTAGAAGGCTTCTGTTCACAATTTTTTACGTGGTAAAACCTCACCAATTGAGGAAACATCCACGACTCCCTCTACGGAGTAAAATGAAAAATCCACTAAAACAAATATATGAGTTACAAACTATATAACTAACATGCAAACAACTCAGACCTATATAAGTATAGGAATGTACCCTCTGGTGTCCTTAAACTTCTCTGCAGTTCTGATTGTAGATGTAGTTCTCCCAGTTTGTCAACTTCTGATTTGTTCAAGAACTTTACGTCGACTTATGTTCTCAAGATCTTATCACCAACACTTTTCGTGTTGTAGGGTGTAAGTGTTTGTGAAGGTGCTTTCTAACACATGCATGTACACACACACACTTATTAAGTACAAACAGTCCTAACAAATTATAGTTACTCTATATGCAGTGATCTTTTCTTTTTCTTTCTTCTTAGAAAACTTTGAACCCTATTTGACCTTTCAATCTATCCCAGAATCTACGGATACCTTGCTAGGAAGACAGACAAGGTCTTAATCAATCTCAGGATTTAAAATAAAACTTTTTGAGATTGAAAAATTCCAAGTGAGATTCCAAACTAGGTCAAGGATTTAGTTTACAAGAACAAGAAACAGAAAGCATTTTATTGTTGATTTCAAAGTAAGAAAACATTTTAGACAAAAATAATCAACAATATATTTCTCAAGATGAGAAATAAAAAGAAACTAAGTGTAATGTAACATTAATAACTCAGATCTGAGATTTCTATGAAATCAGAAACAAGATCTAAGTACAAGTTTAAGTTGGAAACAAGATCTCACGAACACAAGGTTACAGCAACCAAAATAACTCAACTCAAACTCTCAAACACTCAAGAACACTCAGGATGGTGTTTTTGGTTATGGTGTTTGGAAGAAGTGTTTGGGTTAGGTTAGAAGAGGATTTGGACGAAGTTAGGGTTTCTAATTTTCTCTCTCTCTAGTTTCTCTCTTCTCTCTCTACTCTCTTCTCTCTCTACTCTCTTCTCTCTTCTCTCTCTACTCTCTACTCTCTACTCTCTCAAAACTCTGAGGAAATGAAATGGCAAAAAGTCTTCAAAGGCTGAGAATAGAGGGCTTTTTATAGAGAGAGAGGAAGGTTCGAGATATCTGATCAAAACCAAGAGCTGAGATCGAGTAAATTTAGATTGACTTGAATCTAAGGGCTCACAGAAGGCGGTGCTTAAACGAGCGCTGATTGGCTTAAAAAGATACACGGGGATCCATCAAGGCAACATGCAAACCATTGATAAGAAATGATCCAACGGCTAATGACACACGCGACTATTGTCTCAGTAAAGAAACACGCATCTAACCAATCAGAGGCAGACAGGTGTTGGCCAGTTATGGGATGTAAAACGCGCGTCAAAACTAATTACACAGCATACCCTGAAGTCTCTGCCGCTTTCGGATTCTACCCAAGGTAACATTAGGCCATAAAATACAACAATTAATATTTGGAGATTGACCCCAAAACCTTTGAAACAAGTTTTAATTATTAAAAACATGATTTAAAAATTGTTTAAAAAATCCCAAAAAATTATTAAAAATCAAACTTAGGGATTTAAACACACACAACACATGTACACACATAATAATGCAATATGACATGCATGAATTGAATTCTAAGTGTGTGAGTGTTGGCAATAGTCTCTTGATCAAAGCAAGAAAGAGAGATGAATAGGCAATCCAACTGTTGAGGCTCTTTGGTTTCTAGGATGACACAATTTTGTCACAATTTCCAAACTAGATGAGCACTTATACAATATAGACTCAAGTGAGTCAAAGGTATAAGGGCTTCAGCAATTAATACAGACCCATAAGAAACAGTCTGCCTCCAATCTTGTCTTTACCTCTAAGATGACTAAACCTGAATATCATTTACCTGAAATTGACTTAGATTCTGATGAGGGCTGTAATTTAGAGAGCTTGGATAACCAGGTTGCCTTAATGTCTAAAGATTTTAAGAAAATTATGAAATTTATAAATAAAATTGCAAATAAACATGGCAAACCTAACTATCTAAACAACTCTAATAATAGGCCTCATGAGAAAAGACTTGACAACAAACCTAGCAGAGACCTTAAGAACACTGGATGCTACAGATGTGGCAAGTTAGGACACTTAGCTAGTGACTGTAGAGTTAATTTGAGTAAGAACAATAACATCAGGGCTAACTTGTGCAAGACTTGGGATGACTCATGTGAATTAGAAACTGATGAACCTAAGTCATCTAATACTTACAACCCTTGTGTGTCCTTCTTTGCTAAATAATATACACTGATGATAAGGAATATGATCATGCTATGTTAAATGATGTTATCCTTACTGTGGGTACCCCGATTCTATCACCATAAGGCGTGGACGAGTAGCCCCTCCTCAGCGGCCCAAAACCCAGGCCCAATACCTCTGGTACTCATCCATTTACTCCACGATGCCATGAAGAGAAGTTGTGGGGGAACACGATCCCATGAAAGGGAGATGGCTAATAAAGAGGAACCTATCACCCCCACTACTCCAACACATACATGTATAAATTAAACCCCAAGTCCGGGGCAAAAAGGAAGTTGTATTCTCTGTACTTACTTTTCAGAATATAGAGAAATAACACTGACTGAACCACCGTGGACGTAGGCACTTCTTTGCTGAACCACGTACTCCCGTTGTTGTGTGATTGGCCTTTTATTTGTTGTTTCTTGGTTGTCACCTCTTTCATATTTATTTGTGTTGCATAATAATTGCCTCCACAAGGGGCTACTCGTCCATGCCTATTACCTCTGGTACTCATCCATTTACTCCACGATGCCATGAAGAGAAGTTGTGGGGGAACACGATCCCATGAAAGGGAGATGGCTAATAAAGAGGAACCTATCACCCCCACTACTCCAACACATACATGTATAAATTAAACCCCAAGTCTGGGGCAAAAAGGAAGTTGTATTATCTGTACTTACTTTTCAGAATATAGAGAAATAACACTGACTGAACCACCGTAGACGTAGGCACTTCTTTGCTGAACCACGTACTCCCGTTGTTGTGTGATTGGCCTTTTATTTGTTGTTTCTTGGTTGTCACCTCTTTCATATTTATTTGTGTTGCATAATAATTGCCTCCACAATTGGCGCCGTCTGTGGGAACCGTTTATCTTTCCTTGAGAAGAGCCCACACCGAGAAAAAATCTAAGATGTCTGGTCACAGCAGCAACGCTCCTCAAGTAGGAGACATTCAGGAGCCACCCGCTCCTCGCAGGATTAGGTCTGAAGTCCGACGTTCCGATCAAGGGGCTCGCTTAGAAAGGCCATCCTCAGAAGAAAGTCAAGAACCAGCGAGGTCCACTCAGATATCCAGATTGATCGATGCATACGAAGCAAGGCTCCACGAGCAGAGGGAGTCTTCTTGCAGGTATGAGGCTGAGAATGCTCGCCTGAAAAGAAGACTGGAAAAAGAACTACGTCCTGATACCAGGAGACGCCCCTATCGCACTCCTAGCCCTCAAGCGAGAAAATCTCGCAGCCGAGGAAGGAGCCCTAGGCGGCAACATCAAGGGTTCGAAGGTGGCGACTCAGACGACGACCTCCGCGAGCAACTAAGAAAAGCTCGCCGCTATCAGAGCCCTGCTCGCAGCGACGACAACATACGGAACCTAGTCCGCAGAGAAATAGACCAACTAGTAGACGCCACTGCAGCTCACGAGCGAATGAGTTTCCTGGACGCATACTCAGCCTATCACCAGATTCCCTTATATGCCCCAGATCAGGATAAAACGGCGTTTATCACGACGGTTGGTTTATACTGTTACAAGGTCATGCCTTTTGGGCTAAAAAATGCAGGGGCAACTTATCAGCGGCTGGTTACTAAAATGTTCAAAAAACAGATGGGAAACACAGTGGAGGTCTACATCGACGACATGCTCGTCAAAAGCAAGGAGAAAGGAAACCACCTTTCTGACCTGGCAAGTACCTTCGAAATCCTCAGGAAATACCGAATGAAACTCAACGCGAGCAAGTGTTCCTTCGGTGTCCAGTCAGGAAAGTTCCTTGGGTATTTGGTCAGCAAGCATGGCATAGAGGCAAATCCGGACCAGATTGAGGCAATTAAACGGGTGCAACCTCCTCGCACAATCCGCGATGTACAGAAGCTCACTGGAATGCTCGCTGCTCTAAATCGTTTCATTTCTAAATCCTCCGAGAGATGCAAGCCCTTCTTCCAACTCTTAAAAGGCAGCAAAACGGTAGAATGGACCCCAGATTGCTCGCAAGCATTAGGCGAGCTCAAATCCTACCTAAGCTCCCCACCACTGCTCGTCATGCCACAGCAAACGGACCCTTTGTACCTCTACCTCTCTGTATCCAGCCATACTATCAGCTCAGCGCTAATGTGTGAAGTCACAGGGTTCCAACATCCAGTTTATTACGCGAACAAAACCTTACTAGACGCCGAGCAGCGATACCTGCCATTGGAAAAGCTCGCATTCGCCCTAGTAATGTCCTCGAGGAAACTAAAGCATTACTTCGAAGCTCACACGATCATCGTCCTTACATCACACCCACTCAAGGCTGTCCTAAGGAAGGCGGATTTATCAGGCAGACTGTCTAAGTGGTCAGTCGAGCTCGGCCGGTTTGACATCCAATTTCAACCAAGGACAGCTATCAAGGGTCAAATCCTCACTGACTTCATAGCTGAATTCACGGGCGAAGAACCTCTCGACCAGCCTAAGCCAACAGAACAAAACAGCCAGGCTACAGGGGGAAGCTGGAAGCTATTCGTTGATGGAGCCTCCAACTCAAAGGGGGCAGGAGTAGGAATTGTTCTCATCACTCCAGAAAATGCAGTCCTCGAGCAAGGAATCAGGCTGGGATTTGCAGCCTCCAACAACGAAGCAGAATACGAAGCCTTAATTGCAGGTCTCCAAAGGGCGCAAACTCTAGGAGCAAAGCATTTACAGGTATTCGGAGACTCACAACTAGTTTCCAATCAGATAAGTGGAGACTACAACGCGAAGGATGAGAGGATGACAGCCTACCTCTCCTTGGTAAGAAACTTGATGACGAACTTTAAAGAAATCAACATCCAACAGTTTCCCAGGGGGCAGAACAGCCACGCTAACGCCTTGGCAGCCCTAAGCTCGGCAGTTGATTCCAGCCTTAAAAGGATAATCCCCATCGATTTCCTTAGCTGCCCGAGCATTCACCCCAACTCAAGCTGACAAAAGCGAAACAAATACTCCAATTGGAACCGGCCCCTAATTGGATGGATCCCTTGAGAGACTATTTGAAAAACGGAACGCTCCCAGAGGATAAGAGGACTGCCCACCAGATAAGAATCAAAGCTGCTCGCTTTCACTTATCCACGGGAGGCGACTTGTATAAAAGATCTTTCTCCGGCCCCTACCTTAGATGCGTCCACCCAGGCGATGTCAAGACAGTGCTTCACGACCTCCACGAAGGAATCTGTGGAAGTCACGTCGGAGGAAGGTCTCTAGCCTTTCGAGCAATGAAGGAAGGTTACTGGTGGCCATATATGCAAAGAGACTCCGTAGTTTATGTCCGCAAATGCCTAAAATGCCAGCTTCACGCCCCCATGGTCCACCAACCTGCCAGCAAATTGAAATCCCTGACCAGCCCCTGGCCTTTCGCCCAGTGGGGAATGGACATCGTGGGACCACTGCCCACCGCTGCCGGCAATCGCAAATACCTGTTGGTCGCAACTGATTACTTTACCAAATGGATCAAGGCAGAACCACTGGCGAACATCCGAGATGCTGACATGATGAAGTTCATATGGAGAAATATAATCACTCGATTCGGGATCCCCAGAACCATCATCACTGACAATGGAACACAGTTCGAGAGTGGCCCCTTTCAGGACTTCTGCGACCAACACGGGATCAGGCACCACTTCATCTCGGTAGCTTATCCTCAGAGCAACGGACAAGCTGAGGCTTCTAACAAAACAGTGATCGCTGGATTAAGCAAGCGGTTAGAATGAGCAAAAGGCGCGTGGACTACCGAGCTACCACATGTCCTATGGGCATACAGAACGACTCCCAGATGAGCCACAGGTCAGACGCCATTCTCACTAGCATATGGTATGGAAGCGGTCATCCCATTAGAAGCAGGATTGCCTACAATGAGATCCAACCTTGTCGAGCAAAATCAGAACGATCAGGCTTTTCTCGCTGAACTCGATATGGCCGACGAGCGCAGGGAACTTGCCCTCGTAAAACTAGCGAGTTATCAGCAACAGCTCGTGAAGCACTACAGCAAAAAGGTCAATCCGAGGAAGTTCGAAGTTGGAGACTATGTCCTAAGAAAGGTCCTGGGCAACACAGTGAAGCCATCAGATGGTAAACTGGGCCCAAACTGGGAAGGACCTTATGAGATAATTAGAGACGATCTCCAAGGTGCCTATCATTTGAAAACGATGGAGGGCAGAGAGATACCACGAGCATGGAACGCAGCTAATCTCAAGAAATTCTACTTTTAGGAGTTCTATTGCTAGATCTTTTATTGTACTCATTTTGGGGAAAGACAGTTTATTTCTCTATTCACCAATAAGAATCTCTCAGTTAATTACTCTCTAAAAAAGTAACAATTATATCTTATTGCGCATCCTTTTCAAATCACATGTATCATAGTTGACATAGCAGGGGAACACCCCTCCTCAGGTCATCGTCACGAAGCACGACAGACCTCTTAGCATTGCCCATGGCAATATATGAATCCCTACAGAATATTCTTAGGCATCAAACCTATTTTGGTTAAACAAAATCCTAACTGGATGAAGACATCCAAAAACAGGTGTGTCCTCGCCAATTGCCCCTCTTAGACCTAAGGGAGTGTGACGACACGACCTAAAAGGTAAAGAGAGAGCACAATGGTATTCTTAATACTGAACTGGGCGGACACTCACATGACAAGATAAAGATTGTGAAGCTGCAAAAATATAACAGAGATTGGATAAACACGTTTAGTCGGCAAAATCGCCCAAAACTCAAACTTTCCATTAATCTTTTATATTTACAAACAATAATAGTACATGTTTAGTCGGCAAAGGTTCGCCCAAAGCATTTACAATTATTAAAAAACAAACTATCAAGAAGGGGGAAGCCTCCGAGCAAGGTAGTCAGCAACCTTAGCTCTCCTCCCGTCATCAGGGGCAGGATCGAGTTCCTCAACAACTTCATTTGTGTCCAACTCCAGTAGCCGCCGAGGAATAGCATCGATAGGAGTCCATCGGTCATCTCGCCTGAATGGATTGGGCATCAGAGTAGACGGAGACATCTCATGCCGATACCACAATATCGAATTCCTTGGGACCTGCAGCTCTCTGAGAGCACTCAACCACCCCCTGATGAAGGAAAGCTCCTCGAACTCTGATAATCTCGTGGGAGCATCGAACTAGCCCTGATCATAGCCATCAGTCCACACTTGGCGAGGGCCCTTCTTGAATAGAGGCCGCAGTCGGGTGACGTCCCTCTGGAGCCCAGCAGCAGTTACGTAAGCTCGCCGAACATCACCGCGCAGCTCCTCTATTTCCCTCTCACGCTGCTCCTCAACTTCCCTACTCCTACCCCGTGTACTCCTACCAGCACGCGGGAGGGGAGGTCGAGCAGCTCGCGACGAGGAAGAACCTTGTAGGACTGCCGGAGCAGTGCTCGGCGAATGCTCCTTAAGCCTCGAGACCTCCCGCCTCAGGTCGTCATTCTCCCGCTGAAGAAACTCCACGACTTGATTGATCTCGGTGGCCTCCAGTAACTTGGCTCTCAGCTCGCTAACTTCTTCTTGCACTGAAGCTCCGATCTCTTCCATTTCCTGGAGCCTGTCCTTCAATTTGGCCACCAGCTCAGACTGATCCTTGTATTTTTTGTTACTTAACTTAGCAAACCGGCAGAGTCTAGCGAAGGCCTGGCGAATAGTAGGACTCGCATTTGGACCAAGAGTCCTACCCAGATGTGAAGTGGCAGGGAAATATTCATCAGCATCAACCAACTACAAGTAAAAAAAGAAAGGAAGAGAACAAAAAGAAATCAGCATAAACAAAAACGAAGACTTTTTATTGATAATGAGCGAGGTTACATCAGAACAAAAAAGGAAAAAATTACAAAGAAACCCTATCACTTAGCAACCTCGGTGGACGGACCCTTGTCCTTGTCAGCATCAGCAGGGGCGTCACCCTCTGCAGAGGTGTGCACTACCCCCTCGACCACGAAAGCATCAGCAAGAGTCGCCTGAGAAGCGGGATTGACCCCTTCAGCAGTTGGGGCTGGCTCCTCATCCACAACTGGCTTGGGCCCTGGATCATGTTCGTCAAAAAGCGGGGATGCAACATCCACCCCAGCAGCCACAAGGGCCTTGTTCCACCCCTTCTTGAAGTTCAGACGGCTGATATAGCCTATCTGAACCTCGGCGTCTTCATACGCAGCAGCCCAGCCAGAATTGTATGAATCTTCTTTAACAGTGGCTGCCTGGGCTTTCTCCGCTTCCAGCTGCTCGGCAAGAACCTTGTTCTTCTCCACAAGGTCCAGCTTGCTAGAGCAGACCTGTTCATATGACTTCCTCAGCTCGCCGAGCTCCCTGACAGCATTATCTCTCTCGCGAGCAGAATTAGCAAGGGCCAAGGCAGAAGAAGCTCGAGCCGCATCAGCAGCCTTCAGATCGGTCTCCAGCTGAGAACCCCTAGCCACCAGAGTAGAATTCTGCTACTCCAGCTCGTTGTTCCTTCTCAATAGCTCGTCGCGAGAGCAATAGAGCACAGCGAAGTCAGTCACAAACTGCAGAAAACAAGGGAAAGATCAGAAAGAAGAAACCATCAAAACAGATTAGAAGAAGTTGGGAAGTAGAAAAGAAACCTTACCAAGGCAAGCCTCTGGCTAGCTTGCAAGGCCAGTTGATCAGACCCTGATGCCCTCTCGCGATTTGCAGGGAGGACTGCCCTCTCAAGCAGCGCAGGGGTGAGTTGAGGAGAGGTGGCCACCGAAGCCCCCTCAGGCAAAGCAGATACTAGGACCAAGGCTTGACCAGTCTTGGTCCTTAGTTCCATCTTCCTCCTCTCCTCCTCCTTCTCTTTCTCCCTCTTCTTTCTCTCTTCCACCTTCTTCCTCTCCTCCTCCTTTTTCTTCTCCCTCTCCCTCGCCTGCTCCTCCTCTCTCTTCTTCTTCTCTTGCTCTTGAGAGGGAGGCCGAGAACCAGTAGCTATGGCCTCGGAGACAGTCTTCAATTTTTTGGACCTCTGTGCAAGAAGCACATCATCATCATCATCATCCCGGATTAGATTCTTCCTGGGAGGCATTTCTTCACCTGGACTGCTGGTAGTACTCGATGAACTGCTACTATCAGCACTGCCTCCACCCAAGTTACTCACAACACCTGCAGGCTCGCTCTCCGAGCTGCTCTCCTCCTCGTCCAATTGGATGGGCTCAGCTGAAATCTCTTCGGAAGAGTCAAAGTCCGGAACACTTTCCACAGGTCGGGCTATGAAGCTGGAGCCTGTGTTCTTGTATTCAAGCAGAAAAGCAGCAGACCTAGGATGCTCGCCGTCACCCAAAGGTTCCCTGATGTTCCAAGCTTTCACCAGTTCCGAGATACAAACCTCGCTGAGAGCTGGCTCCAAGTTCTTTATCTTCGCTGAAAAAGAGAAAGCAAGGAGAAGTTAGAGAAATCACAAAGTCCGCAAAGGTTGAAATAATAATACAACATCTACCTATATATTCTTCCCCATAAAAGGGAATAGTGAACCTCTCAGACCTCGACCCTTCAAATTGAGGGGAGTATTGCCAGTTCCTAACAAGAAACCCTTCTTGCCAGTAGTCCTTATGAGAATCAGGTAAATTTACTACCAACACCCTATCAGGGCTCCTAGCCTTAAGGTACAGAAGACCTGAACTCGTACGAGAAAAAGAATAACAAAAGCAGACCTCGGCAAGCCCTAACCTTGTGCCGTACAGTTGATTTATCCTGTGCACACCATTCACTATTTTCCATACATTGGGCGAACATTGTGCAGGCACAATACCAAAATAACTAAAAAAGTGCAGGAACAAACCATTAGGGGGAAAGGTAAGACCCCCCTGGGAGAGCAACAGGACGTGAATCCAATGTGCATCCTCTATGTCCCTAACGTTCCTAGGCGGCGAGGCACAACACTCAATCTCTACCCACTCAGGAATACCGTAGAATTTTCTAAACTCAGTTACCGACCTATCTCCAATCTTCGCCATTGGAAAAATACATGAAAAACTATAAACTCAAGAAAAAGGGCACGAAAGACTTACAGGACAGAAGATCAGATCAAAAGGCGAAGAAGCGACGAGAGTGGAGACCGAAAACAGAAGATACAAAACTCAAGAGTTCTCAAAAGATAGAAGATTGCTGGAAAAGCTGGAACGACGAAGAGAAAATGTGTCTTATTCCAACAAGCCTTCAAAACTAATCATAACGCACGGATAGCGAAGCGGGTGCCGCCAAAGCAACCTCACAGTTTTCAAAGAAATCAACCATCATTGCTGATCATTTAAATTCATCGGACCCATAAGAACGGCCCAACAAATTTAGGGGCAATTGTGGGTACCTCGATTCTATCACCATAAGGCCTGGACGAGTAGCCCCTCCTCAGCGGCCCAAAACCCAGGCCCATTACCTCTGGTACTCATCCATTTACTCCACGATGCCATGAAGAGAAGTTGTGGGGGAACACGATCCCATGAAAGGGAGATGGCTAATAAAGAGGAACCTATCACCCCCACTACTCCAACACATACATGTATAAATTAAACCCCAAGTCCGGGGCAAAAAGGAAGTTGTATTCTCTGTACTTACTTTTCAGAATATAGAGAAATAACACTGACTGAACCACCGTGGACGTAGGCACTTCTTTGCTGAACCACGTACTCCCGTTGTTGTGTGATTGGCCTTTTATTTGTTGTTTCTTAGTTGTCACCTCTTTCATATTTATTTGTGTTGCATAATAATTGCCTCCACACTTACTGATTTGTCTGCTTTGTTAATTGAGAATGCTGATAATGCTTTAAACGCGGTGTGTGTGAGTTAAAGGGAACAATCTATTGTTGATGCCAATGGGTGTGTGAGTCCTAAAAATAAATCGCTAGGGGACACTGCACACTTAGTGACTCCAACAATGAGGACCTTCCTGACATTCACACATTGTACACAAAAACTCTCAATAAAAGCACTAAACTTGAAAAGATAGTCAAATATCTTACTAAGAAGATAAAAACCCTAAGTCGTATGATCAAACAAAATGCGAAAGAGTACGCTTCTCAATGTCTAACTTATGAGAATGAAATAAAAAAATTTGAACAAAAACTGAAAGAGTTGTCTGGCTCAAATGAAATTCTGGAAAAGAAATACAAAGGGATGTTGTTAGAATTGCAAGAAATAAAAGAAAAGACATCAATAGTCTTCAAAAAGTTTGCTAAATTTGAAAATAACTCTAAATGTTTTGAAGACTGTGTTGCGAAAAGTAAGACCAATTCTGATGACAGAACTGGAATAGGCTTTTTCCCCCACAATTCCAAGAAAATAAAAACTCTTGAACCTATCAAGTTTGTGTATAGTGGAAAAAGACCTATTGAAGCTTTTCCAGATTTTTAAACTTTGAAAAATAATTTTGTCTCAAAACAAAAAAAAAAGATAAACATTGGTGAATCAAGTAACTCTAAGCATAATATTGAACATAAGGCTATATACGTCTGCCCTCCGATTAGATAAGTTGATTCGTCATTTCATCCTGTGCAACCTAGGAACAAGACTAGAGCTTAACACTTAGATAAGACTTTAGTTAACAATTCTCCTAAGATTAAGAGTTCCATGAGTCATCTTTATTTATCCTATTGTGATGTCTATGGACATTCCTTTGATGGTTTCTATTCCAAACGTCTATATAAACAAGTCTATAACTTTTATGTTTACCATAACTTCAACTATTCTAGGAGAAGCCGAAACAATTATGTCCTACCTAGACATCCGAACAAGAATTCTAACTATCAAAATAGGAAGAGAAGAACAAATACTAAAAGACCATCAATAAGAAGGAATCCTAGATTCTTTTCTAAACCAAATGCTCAAACTATCTATAATCCTCATAAAACTGTGTAAAAATCTTTTAAAAAAAAGACAGAATCTCGCAAGTTTTATCAAATATGAGCTAATAAGCGCAAATTGAAAACTAGAGAAATTTGGGTTAGAAAAGATGATCTATTACCCCATATGAAACGCAGTGCTTTTAAAGTTGAACATACAGCATCTGGATGGTATTTAGACTCTGGATGTTCCAAACACATGACTGGGGATGATCCCAAACTTTCAAACAAAAATAACTTTTCCAGAGGAAAGGTCTTGTTTGGAGATGGTGTATCAGCCCAAATCATTGGTAAAGGAACACTCCATGAAGAAGGATTACCTATTCTTGAGGATGTTCTCTTAGTAAAAGGTCTTAAAGCTAATTTACTAAGTATATCACAGTTTTGTGACTCCAAACATACTATCACCTTTTCAAGGAATAATTATAAAATTTTAAATGAAAAAGGTGATTGTATTATTACAATACTCCGTACTCCAGATAACTGTTACACGGTCAATCCAAGTACAAAGGTTTGTAACATTGCCAAAATGGATGACAGTGAGATATGACATAATAGGTTGGGTCACATTAGGTATGACAGTCTTAGTAAATTGTGCTTCCATGAGATAGTTAGAGGTCCTCCTAAGATCAAACCAATTTAAAACATCATATGTGGTCCCTGTCAAGAAGAAAAGATTGTTAAGGGTCCCCACAACAAAGTTAAAGAAGTTCTATCTACTAAACCTTTGGAACTCATCCATAAGGACCTAATGGGTCCTTCTCGTACTGTTAGTCTTTGTGGCAACAGTTATATCCTAGTTATGGTTAATGATTTCACTCAATTTACCTGGGTTGCCTTTTTAAAACACAAGTCAAAAACTTTTCGTAAGTTTTTGAAAATTTATGTTCGTATAAAAAGTAAAAAGGATTTCCAAGTTGATAAAATTCATAATGATAGATCAGGTGAATTTATTGATTCAAGTGTCGTCGAATACTGTGACTATAATGGTTACAAACAAGAATTTAGTGCCCCTAAGACACCTCAACAAAATGGAATTGTTGAGCGTAAAAATTGCTCTCTTCAAGAAATGGCCCATGTGATGATTCATGCGAAGAACCTACCTAAATATTTATGGGTAGAATCCATTCGTACAACTTATCATATAATCAATCGAGTTTACCAAAGGAAAATATCAAACAAACATCCTATGAACTTTGGTATGCGAAGAAACCAAACTTGAAATACTTTAGAACATTTATTAGCACTTGTTATGTCTGCAAGGATAGAGAACATCTGTCCAAATTCGAAACCAAATGAGATAAACCTATTTTCTTAGGACATTCTCCAAATAGTAGAGCCTACTGTGTTTATAATCTTCGTACTAAAACCTTAATGAAATCCATTAATGAGGTTGTAAATGACACTAATGTAGAGAGTAAGATCAAAGGACGAACTATAGTGGATGAATGCTAAAACATTTTAACTTATGATTCTCCAGAGATAGATGAGTCCTTACCAACTGAGACCCCTGAAATGCCTAATTGGGTTTCCAAAGATCATTCTTTCGATAATGTAGTTGGTAATCCTACTGAGCCAGTTCGTACAAGATCCCAACTACGTACTCTTGCTCATTATGCATGCTTTGTTTCTATTATAGAACCAGAGAATGTTAATGAAGCACTAAATGACCCATTATGGATAAGTGCTATGCAGGAGGAACTTCTTCAATTTGTCATACATGATGTTTGGTATCTTGTACCCCCGCCTGAAAATAAAAGGGTTATCGGCACACGTTGAATTTTTAAAAATAAAATAGATGAATCTGGAATGATTATTCAGAATAAAGCTAGATTAATTTCCCATGGCTACTCTCAGATTGAAGGAATGGATTTTGAGGAAACTTTTACACCTGTCACTCGCCTTGAGTCTGTTCGTTTACTCTTTGCTATAGCTTGTTATTTTCATTTCACACTTCATCAAATGGATGTTAAATTTTCTTTCCTTAATGGCATCTTGACTAAAGAGACCTACGTGGAACAATCCAAAGGTTTCATTGACCATCATCATCCAAATCACGTCTACCGGCTTAAGAAAGCTCTTTATGGGTTAAAACAAGCTCTTAGAACTTTATATGAACATCTATCTACCTTTCTTCGAAACAATGGTTTTAAACGAGGAAGGAATGGTCAAACTCTTTTTATAAAAAAATTTGACAGAAACATTACCATATCCCAAGTATATGTAGACGATATCATTTTTGGATCTACCTCCCCTACAGATTTCAAAACTTTTTCTGACATTATGCATAAACAATTCCATATGTCACTTATGGGGGAGTTACAATTCTTTTTAGGACTACAAGTTAAGAAAAATTCAGATGGATTATTTTTATCGCAATCTAAATACGCTTGAGAGATTGTCAAGAAGTTTGGCCTAGAAACAACAAAAGAAGCTAGGACTCCCATGAGTACTTCTGTCAAACTTTCAAAAGATGAGAATGGTAAATCTACCAATTCTACTTTATACCGTAGCATGATAGGAAGCTTACTTTACCTTACTTCCTCACGTCCTTATATTATGTACTCTATTTGCATGTGTTCCCGATATGAAAATAATCCTAAAGAGATTCATTTATTATGCATTAAAAGAATTATCAAATACATTAAGGGCACTCGAAATTTAGGACTTTGGTACACTAATGACACTTCTAGTACTATAGTAGGATACACTGATGCTGATTAGGCTGGGTGTTCCGATGATAGTAAGAGTACATCAGGAGTTTGTTAGTACATTGGTAACAATTTGGTAGGATGTAATAGTAAGAAACAAAACTGAACTTCCTTATCTACTGCTAAATCCGATTATATTACCGCAGGAAGTTGCTCTGCTCAATTACTTTGGCTAAAAAAAATGCTGAAAGATTATGATATAATTGAAGATAAGCTACATCTCTATTGTGACAATCAAAGTGCGATTAATATTTCTAAAAATCCAATTCATCACTCACGTGCCAAACATATTAAAATCAGACATCATTTTACATGCGAGTTAGTCAAATAAAAGGAATTGGAGATTAATTATCTGCCTACTGAATTACAATTAGCTGATTTATTCACTAAACCCTTGGACAATATACGGTTTGAATCTTTATGTAAAGAAATTGGTATGGTTATGGCAGAATGATTATTTAATGTTCATACTTGTTTTCTTTGCCCTTTGTCCATTTGAGACAAAATGGGGGAGAAATTTGAGTCTACTTGGGCTTTCTTACTGTATTCTCAACTAAAAAGCTTGATCTTAGTTATCTCATTTTCAATAATTAGTACCTTTATTTACATCAAAATTTTGATAGGGTATTGGTCTATAACAAGTTGAGGTATGTAATTTTCCTTTTCTATGATATTGGGTATATAGAATTTTTGTATAGAAATAGGATTTTCTTATTTCTTTTATATCCCTACGAGTCCTCGATGACTCAAAGGAGATTTTGTCTCATATTTCTAAAGGGGGATATTGAAGCACCCTATATCTTTGACTCACTTGAGTCTATACTATATAGGTGCACATCTAGTTTTGAAATAGTGACAAAATTGAGTCATATCCTAGTCTACCAAAGAGCCACAGATTCTACATATGAATTCCTCTGAAAGTCCCTAAAGGTAGAACACCATCACCTCACCTAGGATTTCATTTATATGTTGCATTCTTCATAATATGGGTGTGTGTGTGTGTTAAATCCCATCAAAATGATTTTCCACAATTTTTGGGATACTTATAATAATTTTTAGGAATTTTTAAAATCATTTTTTCGACATTTAAAATTGGATTTTAAAATGTTTTGGGCTATTTTATAATTTCCCTAAGTTTCTAAAACATTGCTTGGGCAGAATCCAAAAGCGCTAGATAATATTATGGGAGAAAATTGAATTCTTTCAAGCTTCAAAAACACGCATTTTTCAGTTGATTGTAGCCTTACACGTGGTGATCTTATGACGGCTAGATCTGTGTGTTCTCTACCTCACATATTTGAGACTTTAGTTGAAACGTTAGATCAATCTTATCAATGGTCTGCATGTCTTTTTATTCAATCCAATTTTTAACCTTATGAACCAATCAGGGTGTTTTTAAAAGTGGTGCATAGTTAGTCGTTAGATTTACTTCGATCCTTTACATTCAATCCTGGTCGATGATTTTCTTCGATGTTCTAGAGCCTTCCATGCTCTAGTATAAATAGAACCCATACGTGAAACGTTTACAATCTTTGGATTATTTCACATCTAAGAGAAAAGAGAGAGAGAGAAAGAGAGAGAGAGAGAGAGAAATAGAAAACCCTAAACTAACTCCGGCCAAATGCTCACCTAAAAATCCTTCTGTGAGTTGGGTTAGTTCGAATTTTGAGAAGAATCACCATCCCTAGTTCTTAATCTCTTGTCCAACTACAACACGTAGTCCTGGTCTCATTTTATTTTATAGAAAGTTGGGATTTGAGACTCAGTGATACATATCACATAGATATTACTGAGTTTGAATTTTTATTTTGAGAAATCTCTATTTCGTTGGTAGTTTTTAAACTTTTATGTTGCTTTCAAAACCTAAACCAAAAAATCATTTCTGATTTCAGTTTCTAAGAGTATCCAGACTTAGATCTAGTTAAGTGTGACACCCCGACTAATTAAATACCGGGTAGCTACTCCTTTATTAAATTAATACAAAATGTCAAGTTGGTTCGGTTCATAGCATCACTGTCGAAATACGTTTTAACAATTACTAGCCACCTAATATTTAAAAGTGAGTTGTCAATTTTAATTAAATCCGATTAAAATGCAGTAAGTAGATTATGAAATGCTAACAAAACCACCACAACATAGTCACAATAGAATAACCATAAAATAATAATGAATCTGGAGGAATACTCCTCACAACAATCCGAGTACTGAAATAAACAAATACCAAGTCCGCAACACTAAATTAATTACAACCCAAAATATGAAATAACTGAATAGATAAAGTATTTCTAAAAGTAATAGGGCGACATGCCCAACATATGAGAAAATCTGATAATATAGAGTCAAGAACGAAAATGGAGGCGTCTACTGTCAAGGTCCTGTAACTTCCACAGCAGCTACAGTACGTCACCTGAATGGAACTCCTATGCTTGGTGTCCTTGTGGTTGGGCACCTAAAAGGTTTTTACAAGAAAATATATATGGAATCAAACGGGTCAGAGCCCAATTGTGAAAATAGTTTAAAATATAGCAAGTATTTAATATCATTAAACAATGAATATAAAGTACATGATAGTGTGTGCACTCACATGAGTTCCTCACCTCTCAACTAATTGTGCACTCCTATCGTACCTGTAGCCATTCTAGTTATTCCCATACTTACCTAGTGTAAGATAAAATCTAACATTAATATATGATTCACGATTTCATTCCGGCATCTCCATTTAAACAGAGTGTCTTACATTTCTTCTCGGTTTCCCATATTAGTAATACTGCTTACTAGAGGATTTCCATTTTTATCTTTACGAAAACGTTGCTATTATTTATACACACATTTAGACATGACAGTGCATTTAAATTTACAGTATATTATTCTCATCATAAATATACAATACTAGCACCCCGAGGCTAAGCTGCGGTGCACACATACTCTGCTATCTAATCCCGGTACATCACGTACATTAGGACCACGCATTCCGAATCTCTCAGGAATCGTTCTCAAATGACAACAATCACACATAATGGAGGCGAACATAGTTCACATCACATGGGTCACGCACATACCTACGCTCCCATGATCAGCAGACTTATTAACTTCTCAATAAGTCCTTCTCTGACCTATGTCCTCGAGGTACCAATCTAAATCCCCCCGTAGGCACATAAAGATCTGATGGCCCTGATCAAACGCCGACCTCCCATGATAGCAAGTACGGTAGGTATGTCATACAAAGATAACTACATATACTAAGAATTCGCACATCTTAGATATCTCAACATATTAATAGAGATATACTTCTCGTTCTTATATCATCATTTAATATCATACGCTTATAAGTCCCCGATTTATATACATTAAGGTTGTCAACTCTTCTCACGTCATAATTAGGTACTCGTTTCCTATTTCATAAAGGTCATTCGATTTACTACAAGATTCTAAGTTTTACTCCTCAACGTACTCCAATCTCCCAAATATACCCACTAGTCAATAAGGGAAGGTTATTACTCCATTAAATAAGTCTACGGGACATTTGAAATAAAATCAGGCCTAAAAGGCCATTCTGTCAACTCATTAGAAGTCTCGTTCGAACGAGGTCGTTCAAACGAGGTCGTTCGAACAAAAGGCTTCGAATGAACTACCAACTCGTTAGAAGGGATATTGTCATCTCGTTAGAAGCTCGTTCGAACGACCTGGGCAGGTCTTCTAACGAGATGGCAGACTACTCCCAGAAATCCCAAAATCCATTTTTTCTTCTTTCTCCTCTTCTCTAAATCCTCCCTAAGACTATACAAATACGTTTTTAATGTTTGTAAACTATTTTTAGTCACCCTAGATCATTCCTTAACATGCTTTTGGGTCAAATCTTACAAATTAACATGCCAAAATCATAAATCCCCAATTTTTATTCCAAATCCTATGAACTTGAACCCATAAATTAATTTCATAAAAAGACTCCTTATTAATCCGATTTCAGATCATCAAAAGGTATGTTTCGTATATTGAATTCGTCCATAATCATTCTACATGCAAATTTACTACCCAAAACAACAAATTTCATAATAATTCCATTGGGTATTCTTCATCCAAATTTCCTAGACATAAACAGTTTTCTACACTACGCATGGAGGAAATATTCAATGCAAATAACGACATCAAAACACTTGCCTTAGATTCGTTCTTCAGATGTGTTGCCGATGGTTCAAGGTTGATTTTCTCCTCTTTTTCGGTCACAAATCCTTTCCAAAACTGATGGTGTGGAGATGGTTTGGCTTGGGAACCCTTTACCCTCTTTCTAACTTTTCTCAAAAAATAACGTAGCCCACTCTCTACCTTTTGGGTTGATAATGGCCTTAGTGGTTCTTTTAAAATATCTTAATTAACACTTAAATTCATGGGTCTAAATTCCCTAATTTTTAAAATTACCAAAATACCATTCTAGGTTGTCGGTTTGGCCTAAAAGTGCCCCTGGACCCAAACTAAACCCCCGGCTAGTATAATCTGACTATTTCGACCCTTCCGGACACGTTGGCGCACTCAAAATGACCATTCGGTTGATAAAAATATAATTTAATTTTTAATTTAGATAATTTCATTCCTGACGCGAGCGTCCCAACTAAATTTTCAAATTGTCGTATTTCAGTCTCGCGACAACTTTAATATTTTCAATACTCATGTATTACCATACATACTCAGAAATATTAAATTTTAACATTATAATCAAATACCAAGTCACATCTCGCTAGTATTTATACCCGAATTAATTCCCAATTAATTCTCATTTAATTCAATTAATCCCTTAAATAAAATCAATAAAATTACGCGGTATTACATACTTCCCCCCTAATAACAGAATTTTGTCTCGAAATTCGAAACTAAAGTGTAACTGATAAAAATAACTCCGGATAGCGCTCGCACATCTCATCCTCGCGCTCCCATATGGACTCTTCGGCATTATGATGCCGCCACTAAATACGTATTAACGGTACTATCTTCGACCTCAGTTTCCGCTCGCTTCGGTCCAAAATAGCAATCGGCCCCTCCTCGTAGGAACTATCGGGCTGAAGATCGATGTCCTCCAAAGCAATGTGAGTATGGGATAAATCATCCCTAAGATATTTCCTTAGCGAGGAATTATGGAACACATCATGAATCCTGTGCAAGTGCTCCGGTAACCCAAGTCTGTATACGACTGACCCAATCCTCTCAATGATAGGAAATGGCCCCACGTATCTTGGTGCCAGTTTCCCCTTCTTCCCAAAACGCATGATCCACTTCATCGGAGATACTCTGAGTAACACCTGGTCCCCCACATTGAATTCTCTAAAGAACCTCTTGGCATCATCATAGCTCTTCTGCCGGTCCTGAGCTACCCGAATATGGCTCTGTATCATCTTTATCCTTGCCGAAGTGTCCTGAATCACTTTCGGCCCAAGGAGTTTGTTATCCCCCACCTCTAACCAACATTCTGGGGAACGACAATGTCTACCGTACAACGCCTCAAATGGAGCCATGCCAATGGTGAATTGATAGGAGTTATTATAAGCAAAATCTACCAGTGGAAAGTACTGCTCCCAACCACCTCCAAAGTCTAGGATGCACCTACGTAACATGTCCTCCAACATCTGATTTGTGCACTCTGTTTGCCTATCAGTCTGCGAGTGATATGCCGTACTCAGCCGTAACTTTGTACACATGGCCTCCTGGAAACTCTTCCAAAATCGTGAAACAAATATCTTGTCTCGATCAGACACGATATTTAGAGGCACCCCGTGAAGTCTCACTATCTCTGCAATGAAAATCTGGGCATACTGTCCTATAGTGTAATCTGTCCTTACGGGTAGAAAATGAGTAACTTTGGTCAATCGGTCCATAATTACCCATATGGAGTCGTGACCCCTCTGTGACGTAGGTAACCCCGTGAAAAAGTCCATGGATATGTTGTCCCATATCCACGTCGCAACCTCTAATGGTTGTAGATGTCCGCTGATTTCTGATGGTCCACCATTACTAGCTGACAAGTGGCACATTTAGAAATAAACACGACGATATCTCTCTTCATCCCACTCCACCAGCACTGTCGTCTCATGTCTTGGTACATCTTATCCCCACCAGGGTGTACCGTGAGCCGTGCGACTCATCCATTACCTCGTGTCGCAAGTCTTCCCCTTCCAGAACAATCAGTCTTCCATTGAAGCGTAATCCCCCATCTGAACTAACGGTATAGGACTCGGCTCCCTCTGATAGTAATCAAACTTTCTACTCCTGACAGAACGAGTCATTTGCCTGGGCCTTTATCACTCTCGTAACAATCTGCGGTGTAATAGTCATCATAGACATGAACGATAGGGCCACTGCATCCTGGTGTCCCAACTCCTTCCACTTAGATTTCCACACCTCGGCCACCTCATCTACTGGCCTACGGCTCAACGCGTCTGCTACCACGTTATCCCTCCCTGGGTGATACTGGATATCGAACTGATAATCCTTCACAAACTCAAGCCACCGACGTTGACGCATATTCAGCTCCTTTTTCATGAAGAGGTATTATAAAGACTTGTGGTCCGTGAACAACCGAAATTTCTCCCCCAGGAGGTAGTGTCTCCAAATCCGAGAGCGAATACGACTGCCACTAACTCCAAGTCGTGGGTGGGGTAATTCCTCTCGTGAGGCTTAAGCTTACCGGAAGCATAAGCTATGGCCTGAATCTCCTATTGCAGTACACCTCCAAGTCCTTGCAAGGACGCATCGGTGTAAACTAAATACTCAACTCCCGATCTGGTCAATGCTAACATAGGCACTGAGGTCAACTTGTCCTTCAACTCATCAAATGCCAACTGACAGGCATCTCTCCAGATGAATGGCACACCTTTGTGAGTCAGATGTGTCAAAGGACCCGCTATCTTTAAGAAACCCCGAATAAACCTCATGTAGTATCATGTTATGCCCAAGAAACTACAGATCTCAGTCGGTGTCATGGGTTGTCCCCACTCCCTCACCGTGGATACCTTCCCCAGATCAACAGATATCCCCCGGTCTGAAATGATATGCCCCAAAAACTGGACCTCCTTCATCCAAAATCCATCAAAAGTTATGTTTTGTATATTGAATTCATCCACAATCATTCTACATGCAATTTTCCTACCCAAAACCACAAATTTCATAATAATTCCATTGGGTATTCTTCATCCAAATTTCCTAGACATAAACAGTTTTCTACACTACGGATGGAGGAAATATTAAATGCAAATAACGACATCAAAACACTTTCCTTAGATTCGTTCTTCAGATGTGTTGCCGATGGATCAAGATTGATTTTCTCCTCTTTTTCGGTCACAAATCCTTTCCAAAGCTGATGGTGTGGAGATGGTTTGGCTAGGGAACCCTTTACCCTCTTTCTAACTTTGATCAAAAACTACCGTTGCCCACTCTCTCCCATTTTGGCTGATAATGGCCTTAGTGGTTCTTTTAAAATATCTTAATTAACACTTAAATTCGTGGGTCTAAATTCCCTCATTTTTAAAATTACCAAAATACCCTTCTAGGTTGCCGGTTTGGCCTAAAAGTGCTTCGCGACCCAAACTAAACCCCCGGCTAGTCTTTTCTGACTATTTCGACCCTTCCGGACACGTTGGCGCACTTAAAATGACCATTCGGTTGATAAAAATATAATTCACCTTTTAATTTAGATAATTTTGTTCCTGACGCGACTGACACGCGCGTCCCAACTAAATTTTCAAATTATCGTATTTCAGTCTCGCGATAACTTTAATATTTTCAATACTCATGTATTACCATACATACTTAGAAATATTAAATTTTAACATCATAATCAAATACCAACTCACATCTCGCTAGTATTTATACCCGGATTAATTCCCAATTAATTCTCATTTAATTCAATTAATCCCTTAAATAAAATTAATAAAATTACGGGGTATTACATTAAGATCTTAATTGAGAATTTTTCACTTACATATATTTCATATTTTGTGAAATAACTATATATTTTCGAACAAAGAAAGTGTCTAGGATCTTGGCTCTTTTATATAGAAAGATTCCCTCTTGGTCTGTGGATAAAATTAAAGATCCAAAAGTTTGAGAGTTTCGATCAAACTGATTTTCAAAATTTCTATTGCATATTAGAATTATGTTTGTAATTTGATAATCATTATGTCTGTAATAAGTGTGTGTGAGTTGCATGCATGTGTTAGGCACATCACATCACAACACATTCACACTACAGCACTAAAATGTATTGGTAGAGAGATTTTGGACTTTAAGAGTCGACATAAATATAAAAGGAGTGGAGTTATAAAGCTGAGAGAACATCTACAACATCAGAGCCTTGGAAGAAGTTAGAATAATCCAGAGGAGCTGGTATAATTTATGAACTTAGATTATATCTGATTGGGTGTTTAGATTGTTAAATAGTTTGTAATATGTTACTCTATTTTAGTGGATTTTTATTTTGAGGTGTAGAGACCTCCGTGGATGTTTCCCCAATTGGGTGGGGCTTTACCAAGTTAAAATCTTGTGCACTTGCTCACTTAATCTTCCTCTAATCAATTTCTATTGGCGTGCTGATTTAAAACTGTTTTAATTTTGGTTTTCAAAACTTGGATACATAATACCTGAAATATCTCGTTCATAAATATTTTTATACACACTTGTGTTAGCTTCTTGTTTTAAGAAAAGAGTTTCTTTAAAAAACTGTTAGGAGCCATTTCGACTATTTAATCTTGAATTAAACAACTTAACTGGTACTTTTTCAATTTGGAATTACAATATTTATTTAGTAATTAAACTAGAGATGGATAATTTTTAAATGATATTGTTGTTTTATTTCCCAACTCTATAGCTTTATTTTTTATCGTTTAAACTACTTTTAGCAAATTTTCCCTAGCGGGTGATTTGTTAGAAAATGTTTAAATTTGATTTCGAACTATTGGGATCTTTAAAAGTCAAATCTTGTTAAAGAGCCTAGAAAGTATGTATTTAATAATATTTAGGCATTATATTTTTCTTTTCATTTATAATTTTTATTATGATTACATCTTGGACCGAGATTGTCCTTGGATGAAATAGAAAATGTATTATAATGGTCATTCTCTTTTGACCAACTATTGATGGATTTAGCTTTCTTAGAGAAACCACAATGGTGGTGCAAAAATCTTAAGACAAAGTGTAAAACTAGATGACGACATGCTAGTAATGGTGGAATGAATAGGGGAAGAAGGGGTAGATGACGGATAAAAATATAGAGAACCACTACCCGATCTATAAAAGAATTGATATAATAAATTGTTAATCGTATCAATTTATACTAATTTCACTTAATCTTATCAATTGACATGATTAACTGAAATTCGTATCAATTCACACAATTAACAGTTTATTGTATCAACTTAACCCATAACGGCCACCATCAAACGACTCTATTTACACCACTCGTATAAACGCCACAATATTAATCCATGTTTTCCAAACAAACATAATTTCAAGCAGACACTTAACTCTAATTTCAACCAAACCTCGCAAACAATTTTAGTGTTAAAATTAAATTTATTCACTATTATGTAATATTCGCATTTGAGATATGTTAAACGCTCAACCCTCAACTGCGTTGGATCTAAGTTATGATTCCCGCAATCATAATATAACATTTTGTGAGGATGAAATTCTATGCGACGTGTACACTAAACATACGAAAAATAGTGTAGACGAGAACTCTCACCTGGCTATTACGTTTTAGGGAACGGTCATGCAGGACTACAACACGAATGCAAAAATTTTAATACAACGAACCTGCACAATGCTTTCGTCGAGTTATAATCATATCTCTCAGCGGGTTATGATATATGTTGTGAAAGTTTTCCACATGTACAAGAACTAGGGTAGCGGGACCCAAGACTATGATGTCTTAAGTGTTTTAGCCTATATTGTTTGTTGTTAGTATGATTACATAGTGAGACGATGTTACGATTTTTAAGACTTATACTTATTTTATTACATTTATGCAGATTACAAAAGCTCGAGAAGCATACCTTGACGACACAGGTAAGAGGTTCAAGTTCGATAGTTTTTACGAAATATTGAAACATCCTCCCAAATTTCATCTTTGGAACACTCTGTTTAACCACACGGCGGATAGTCATAACCCAACAAGTGAAGAGGATAGCCCTAGAAGGTGAGAGGTACCTTAGAGGCTTCTTGGCCAAAAGGATGAGAAGCAATGTTCACGACGGTGAGCACAAAAAGATAGCTTGGACATAAATGTCATCATCTTAAAGAAATGTGATACATTTGATGCGAGTTATGAGGAAAAGAAAGAATGGAAGGCTAAACGGTCAAAGATATTTGATTCTTAAATGGAGGCGTTTAACGCCATGAAATGGAAAAATCAAATTACTAAAAAGGAAGATCAATCAATTTATTTGAGGCGTGACCAATTCACTATCATGGAAATGGACATGTTAATGTTGAATGAGGCTCAAATCCAATTCCAACTGAAATGATATAATGAAATTGAAGAAATGGTGTTACTAAACCGAAGATGCTGTAGGATTATATGGGGTCCTCACTCTGCTCGTACTTATACTGCCTCGAGCATCCTCTATGCTCGTCCTCCACAATCATGTTGTGCGGTATGGTACATGATTTCATAATTGTACCCAGTGATGCTATATTCCATAGCTCCCAAGGTACAAGTATGAAATCAAACCTCGACTGAAACACACCAAAAGCCCTATCAACATCCTTCCTGAATGCCTCTTAATTTTAGGTGAACAACTTATGTTTGTGCATAAGTTGTGTCTTATTTTTGTATGTCTACGCTTTGGTTGTGGATGGTGGGTATATACCATATGCCAGATTATAACCCGTAGTCATTACCATTTATTGAATAATCCATGGGGGCGTTACCCCATTTCGGAGTTCATGAAAAATATTTGAACGATGAAACCCATTTAAATTGTTGCAAGACCCTGGCATCCCGAAGAATGACTTTCAGATCCATAAGGCATATGAAGGGACAACTTCTAAAATGATGGTTGGAGCCTCCTTTCTATAATTTAACTGTACATGCTAAGTCGGTTGAATCCTCTTCCATTTCTTGTGCACACTCTTCAATATTCTCGTAAAAACCCTTTTCGTATTCTGTTCATGAAGCCTTTGCACAGCATCGACTGTTGAAATCTGAGTGTATTCCAGCCTAAATACTTCCACAATCATTGCCATAAAGTTTGTAACATTCTCAAGCATTGTTTTTTTCACTCATCTCTAGCTACTCACCCCAAGCATCATGCGAACCACCGTTTGCAAGGACACACATGGCTCCGATAACTTTATTATGTGGGCTAATACCAAGTCTCCCACATGCATCAAACTTTTGTACGAAGTAATTATCATAAATGCATATGGCCCCGAAACATGATTGTACATAGAATACCGCTTCTGGAACCGTCTTCATAATAATCGTTATGAGTAAATTGCATTATCTTCAAAATAATCCTCCCACAATTTTTAAAGGCCTATTTCCCTATGTCGGTTGATCATGCGTCTTGTTTCAATTTATTTACTATTTTTAATTATATTACCTTTAGCAATCCATATTTGAATCTCCATGTACATTATCGCCTCATCGTCAGAGTCAGAGTGGATAGAACCTTCCAAGTTAGCGTACTCATTGAGAATTCGTCTTACTTCATCACTAGAGCTTGAGGATGCCATTGTATTATGCACATGTAAAAGAGAACTCATGTATTTAGATCATTTGAACTCATGGGGGTAGGAAATATAAAATATAAGAATGGAGTAGGGTAACAGGAGCGGTGTGTAATAATTTTATTAATATTAAGTCATGGGTGCATGCCATATAATTGTCAACCTACGGTCACATCATCCTACTTTATTTGTAGAATAAAGATACATACATCTATTCTTAGTATCGATTTAGTACCAAATGTATTTTAAATATATGTACCAATATGTGGATCGCATTATTCAAAGTGTAAAAATTCATTATGGTACAATACATTTAAACACATTTGATACTAAATTGATACTAATAATTAGTATATATAGCATTTCTCTTATTTGTATTATCACCTCAGCGTAGTAGTGTTTTCATTTAAGGACGTACGGGTGGGAATATTTTAGGTAGTGTGCATAGGAAATAATGTGAACAGAAATTGAAATATTAATAGTTAATTATTTTATAAATTATTTATAACCTTTAGCTAAAATAGGATGGAGTAGTGCAGCAGGAGTTGTGTGTAATAATTTTGCTAATATTAAGTCATGGCTGCAAGCCATATGATTGTTAACCTAGAATCACATCACCCTACATTATTTGTATTTTCACATCACCGTAATAGTGTTTTTCATTTAAGGTCTCACGGGTGGGAAGATATTGGGTAGTGTGCTTAGCAAATAATGTGAAAAGAAATTGAAATGTTAAAACTATTTTACAAATTATTTATTTCCTTTAGCCAAAATAAAGATTTAAGGTTACAACAAATCAAAAATCACTACCATAGCTAATGTGTTCATCAAAATTTACACCTTTAACCTTCTTCCTGCTCGACTTATGCCATCTAAATATTTTAGTCCATGTGTTGACTTCGAATTGTTGAAGAATCAGATAGATCGTGGCTATATATTCGTAAAAAAAACTTTTTTTTATGTAAAAGAAAATTTATTTATAAACAGAAAAGGAGAAAAAGTCTCTCCAATGAGCACATACAAGTGCTCGAGATAACTTAGACAGAAAAAACTAAATGATATGGGGATTTATAAATATCCCCATTACAAAGATAGACAGGGACTATGAGAAATTACGTGATTTTGATCAAGATACAGAAGACCTTAAATTATATTTGAAGGCCATTTTTTCTTCACAACTTAAAGCAGGAAAAGATTTCAAAGATTTTAGAGATGCTGAAACATTTACATTTTTAGTTACACTCTTAGTATTTTGAGCACGACCAACGCCCACACTGATGAGCAAACCATCCTCAAAATTTACTAAAGTTTAACATAAACTGCCGGCTTCAGTATGAATTTGATTTTTTCCCAATTTTTCTAGGATTGAGGCGACAAGAAAAGAATGAGCTTGAGTTGAACCAGTAGACCTACCCAAATCATATTTGGTGGACTATGGGTTTAAAATTATTGAATCGAAAATTGAGGTTTTTGGAATTTCGACATATAAATTAATCCCAATATTTCCATCATTTACATCCGCATCCGAAAAAGATTCTTGCACATTCGAAATATCTTCTAGAGGTGGCATTACATCATCACATTTACATCCACCTTATAATACTCACACACTGATTTTTCCTTGATATTTTGAGGGGCTTAAACTTCATATGCTTTCAATTCAACACCCATATAAGGCTAAAATTGGAAATCATCACCCTTATTTACTGATTTTTCATGAGCTGCCACGGTGGCTTTAATATTAGGAACATGAGTGTTGATACCAAATTTAATCTGCTGATGTGGACCAATCGTATGAAAAACGTGGCTATCTACATGGAAACTACAAACACTTCCGAGGAGCCCACGCGCTCCGAGGAACAAGACTACAACGAGGAAGACTGGTTCCCCGAGGAACACTGCTTACCCGAGGAACTCACATGCTCCGAGGAACAATGCCTCTCCGAGAAACTCTTGAGTACCGAGAATCTTAGGCGGTCCGAGAAACTCAGGCGGTCCGAGATGCATCTCGAACAAAGCATTAATAGCTAGATAACCAACAGTTCAACTGATTCATTAAATGCTTATCATTCAGACGCACACGCAAAGAGGGCATTAAATGTATTACCCTTTCATATGTATATCATTTAATGTATTACCCTTTCACATTACAGCCTCAGGACTATAAATACATTGTACGATCCTCATTGTAAGGGGGAAAGGAAAAGGACCGAAAGGAGAACGAAATTTCTTGTAATTGAGAATTCCCAAACACTCAGCAATAAAACAACAGTGGACGTAGGCCATTTCTATAAGGCTGAACCACTTTAAAATCTTTTGTCTCATTTATTTATCTGTGATTGAATTATTAGAGTAATATAATTTTTTACATCAACAGATTGGCGTCGTCTGTGGGAAACGACTGGTAATATCATTTTATCATCAAATACAATTCATTACCAATGGCTGATATTCCTGAATCCAGCAATCGAAATGCTGGAACCCCTCCAAATCCGTCTGCTCCACCAATTGTTCCAGATCTGACTGGAATAATGGAAAATCTAGCTCAGGGCCAGACCGTCATGCAAGAAACGATGCGACAACTCATCCAAACCCTCCATGGCGGTACATCGGCCCATTCCGGACCATGAAGCATTCAAAGAAATACCCGTGCGCCTTCTTCGCGTACTAGGTGTACTAATTCATATCGCAATGAGGAATCTGAAGATTTTTCTTATCAACCTGGACGAACTTCATCAGTGCGAGCCACAGATACTGAACAACGTGTCACCCTCTCCCCAGAAAGGACCAGCGCATTGGAAAGATTAAGTAGGGTTTCTCCTTTCGACCGATTAGGCCCTAGGAGGAATAAAAGTCCTCTTGATACAGCGTCGAGGAGCTTTCGACGACCATCAAATTTAAGGGAAGGATCTTCCCAGTCGCGACCAGCTGCTCGTCAAGATAAATCCTATGATCGACCAGCTGCTCGTTAAGATAAATCCCAGGAAGCCACTTCGACGCGATCAGTTGCTCGAACCAATAGGCCCGAGGAAGGAAATGATGCATGGAAAGGATCTATTCAAAGGCTGGAGGATAGATTAGGGGAAATGGCTTGGGACAAGAACCCTCTACAACGAACCTTTGTTTGAAGAACACCTTTTGTCCAGGATATTGTTGATTTTCCAATACCATCAAAGTTCAAAGCACCAGTTGTGACTCCCAAGTATGATGGGAAGACTGACCCTGTCCTTCAAATAAAATAATACCAAGATGCAGCCGACATCTATGTTGTCCCAGACGAGATGAGATGCAGGGTATTCTCAGGAACTCTTGTCGGATCTGCTCAGATATGGTATAATAATCTTCCTCGGGGTAAGATTTTAACTTTTCTTTAACTGGCTGAGTTATTCATTGGGAATTTTTTCTTTGGCGCAAAGCCAGTTAAACGAGTAGCACATTTGTTAAGTGTTAGACAAAAAGCTGGTGAGAGTATCAGAGATTATATAACTCGTTTTAATAACGAGAAACTCGAAGTCATTGATTATGAGGAGAAGACAGCGATTACCGCTTTGATGAGTGGACTGCTGCCAAACAAGTTATACTACACTTTGGCCAGAGATCCACCTCGAACCATGTCGGACCTGATGGGAAAAGCGTCCAAGGTTATGAATGCCGAGGAGGCTATGTCTGCGAAGAAGAATATGGACGCCAAAGAAACCAAGGTGGAAGGTGATAAAGCTAAGAAGAAAGAACACAAGAACAATGGTGGTGACAAACAATCCAAAAATAGGTCGTCATGAGAGGTCTTGAGGAAATTTGATAATTACACACCTTTGAAGGTGAATATCAACCACGTCCTGGAAGAAATTAAGAACAGCGAGGAGTTAAACTGGCCAAAGAAAATGAAGGCAGACGAAAATGAAGGCAGACCCTGACACGAGGAATAGGGAAAAATATTACGAGTTCTACAAGGATCATGGCCATATGACTAAAAATTGCATAGCTCTTCAGAATGAGATTGAAACACTCATCCGACGAGGAAAGCTAGCAAAGTATGTTGATCGGGTGGCGAAAGAAGAAACAACGACCGAACTAGAGAGAGATCTAGATCTCCTCATCGAGCAGAGGAGAACAAGAAGAGAAACCATGAAGTTGATCCAGAGGATGACCCCGATCTTCCCAAGAAACCGAGGTAGCCAGAACGAGAGGTATTTTCAATACGCTTTGGGTCATTTGATTGTAATGTCATTACAGGAGGAGATGCAGGAGGAGGAGACCTTACTGTAGAAAGGAAAGCTTACCTCGGTGAGGCTCAAACTTGCTCGTATATTCAGCGAATAAATCTAGCTGAGGAAGATCGTCCGAGAAAGGTGAACAAGGAGAAGTTGGTCATTGGGTTCTCAAAGAACGACCTAGCAGGTGTTTCATATCCTCACGATGACCCACTGGTGATCAAGAAGAGAATGAAGGAGGTAATGATTTCAAGAGTGCTGGTCGACAATGGTAGCTCGACAGACATCATGTTCTACTCGTGCTTTGATAGTTTAAATCTAAAGCTATCTCAATTGGAGCCTTATCATAGACCCCTCATCGGTTTTGCTGGCGAGAAAGTATTTCCACTTGGGACGATCAAGTTGGATATATTCATTGGTACGTGGCCTGCTTGTCGGACAGAAAGAATACGTTTCTTCGTGATGGACAAGAATGTCCAATCATCGTACAATATCATCATAGGAAGAGTAGGATTGAAGAAGTTCGAGGCTGTACCATCTACAGTGCATCAGTGCCTAAAATTTCCAATAAACTTTGGAGTAGGAGTTGTGAAAGGTGATCAGAGAGTAGCTCGGGAATGCTATTATTCATCCGTCGAGCAAGAGGAACTGGAATAATCAAAGAAAAATACTACTACCTATCAAGTGGATGAAGGTGCAAAAATTGAAACATTGGATCCTCGAGATGAGTCGCAACTCGTGAAGGGTCAAGTGGTGCAAGCTACTGAAAACATCATTCTGGACGACGAACACCCTGAGCGAACTACTCAAATAGGTTCATCATTGGAAGCCTCATTAAAACAAGAATTAATAACTTTCCTTAGAAGCAGAAGACAAAATTTTGCGTGGAGTCATGAAGATATGCCTGGGATAGACCCAAACTTCTTATGTCACGAACTCAATATGAATAAGGAGATCAAGCCTGTGAAGCAAAGAAGAAAAGTATTCAGTCCAGAGAAGAATCAAGCTATACAGGAGGAAGTCGAGAAGCTCCAGAAATCTTGTTTCATTGAAGATGTTAAATATCCAGATTGGTTAGCTAATGTGGTGATGGTAAACAAGAAGAACAACAAGTGGAGAATGTGTGTAGACTTCACCGACCTCAACAAATCATGCCCAAAGGATCACTTTCCATTGCCCCGAATTGATCAGCTGGTGGATGCTACCTCGGGACAGGAGTTGCTGAGCTTCATGGATGCTTATTTTGGTTACAATCAGATCGAAATGAAACCTGAAGACAGGGAGAGTACTTCTTTTATTACCCCTAGGGGAACTTATTATTATAATGTTATGCCTCTTGGTTTGAAAAATGCAGGTGCGACATATCAGAGGCTGATGAACAAGGTCTTTGCTGAACAAATCAGTGACAATATGGAAGTCTATATTGACGATATGCTGACGAAAAGCAAGAAACCAGTCGATCATCTAGTTGATTTAAGTCAGACTTTTGATCAACTAGATAAATATCAAATGAAGCTGAACCCTACGAAGTGCATATTTGGAGTACGAGAAGGCATGTTCCTCGGCTACATAGTCAATCAACGAGGCATTGAAGCAAATCCTGAAAAGATCAAAGCTCTATTAGGGTTGCGATCTCCAACGACGAAGAAGGAAGTACAGAGTCTCAAAGGACGAGTAGCGGCACTCAACAGATTTGTGTCGCGAGTAACTGATAGATGTCTCCCATTCTTCAAGACACTCAGAAAAACTTTTGAGTGGAATGATGAATGTGAGAAGGCTTTTCAAGACTTGAAGAAATACTTGGGAGCACCTCCACTGTTATCCAGGCCGGTGATGGGAGAAAAATTGTATTTGTACCTTGCAGTGTTCGAGAATGCAGTTAGCTCGGCATTGATCAGAGTGGAGAATGGAGTGCAAAAACCAATTTACTACACAAGTAAGGCCTTCCGAGGAGCAGAGATCAGATATCCAAGGCTGGAGAAATTGGAACTGGCACTGATTGAGGCGAGTATGAGAATGAGGCCATACTTCCAGGCTCATACTATAGTAGTATATACCGATGTGCCATTGAGGCAAGCCTTTCATAAGCCAGAAAAATCAGGGAGATTGATGTACTGGGCAATAGAGCTCGACGAATATGATATAATTTATGAACCCAGATCATCGCTAAAAGGGCAGGCTATAGCAGACTTTATAGTGGAGTTCACCTATCCTGATACCCCCGAGGAGCAAAAGTTGCTCGTTGATCAACCTGTGGATGTTACAGGATCAACAAACACAAGCTCAGACCAATTCCGATTGGTAAAAGGGCGTGTGGATGTTACAGGATGTGATGCAGAAATAGTTGTGACGTCTCCGGACAAGGAACAAGAGTTGCTCGCTGATCAACCTGAGGATTTTACAGGATCGACAAACACTAGCTCAGACCAACTCCGGTTGGTAAAAGGGCAAGTGGATGTTACAGGATCATTAAATTCGAGCTCAGACCAACTCCGGTTGGTAAAAGGGCAAGAAAAGATGATTGACAAGGAGCGAGAAAAATCCGGGGAGGATGAAAGGAAGCAGCAAATATTTCACCGAGGAACTCTGACTAATTCGAAATTTAAAGACGAGTTACCTATATGGAGGCTATATGTAGATGGCTCATCTTGCACTGCAGGATGTGGCGTAGGGATAGTTTTGAGCACTTCGGACGAGGTCGACATGGAATACGCTTTGCGTTTCCAATTCAAAGCTTCCAACAATGAGGCTGAATATGAGGCCATGATCGCAGGGCTTAATTTGGCAAAAATTATGGAGGCGCAGCAGGTTGTGATTTTCAACGACTCTCAATTGATTGTAAACCAAATAATGGGAGTATATGCAGTTAGAGGAGAATTAATGATCAGATATCATGCAAAGGCAAAGGAGCTGGTGTCAGAATTTTCCGCTATTCAGTTGGTCAGAATACCAAGAATGGAGAATGCGAGAGCAGACGCCCTAGCTCGACTAGCATCAACTACTTGCACCGAGCTACGACTAATGATCCCAATTGAAGTGTTAACTGGTCGGAGCATAGATGAAGATCTGATGATGAACTTCATCACCCTTGAATTAGGACCATCTTGGATGGATTCCATCTGGGCATATATCGAGGAGGGAGAATTGCCAATTGACAAGCTCGCTGCCAAAAAATTAAAGTTTAAAGCTGCTAGGTATGTATTAACTAATGGTGTTTTATATAGACGAGGAATTATGGAAGGTTTACAGAGATGTGTACACCCCTCCGAGATGAAAGAATTAATTGAAGAAATCCATGAAGGGTCTTGTGGAGCACATGTAGCAGGTCGGACGCTTTTGCAAAGGGTGATGATGCAGTGATACTGCTGGCCAACGATGAGGGCTGATTGTTTAGCCTATGCAAAGAAATGTGACAAGTGCCAGCGCTATTCCTCCATCCGAAGAACTCCACAAGTATTGTTGACACCCATAACTTCCCCTTGGCCATTTGCCATGTGGGGAATTGATTTGGTTGGGCCACTGCCAACGACCCGAGGAAGGTTCAAGTATCTCGTCGTCGCGGTGGATTATTTTACTAAGTGGGTAGAAGCTGAGCCACTCATTAACATGACGTACGAGAAGGTGTACCAATTTATTTGGAAGAACATCATTTGCCGATATGGTCTCCCTCATGCCTTCATCACAGACCATGGAACACAATTTGATAACGAGGAGTTTGCCGCCTATTGTCATAAGTCAAACATTTTGAAGGTTCATTCAGCACCAGGCCATCCTCAAAGCAATGGACAAACTGAAGTGACAAATAGAACGCTGCTGAACGGTTTGAAGAAAAGATTGGATGATGCAAAAGCAAACTGGATCAACGAGTTACAATCAGTACTTTGGGCTTACCGAACTACTCCCCGAGTAACAACTGTAGAATCACCATACATGCTGGCGTTTGGAAGTGAAGCTGTGATACCTGCCGAGTTGGGCCTCCCAACACAGAGGGTACTGAATTTTAATTCCCCTGTCAGCGACTTAATGAGAAGGCTGGATTTAAACATGCTCGAGGAAGTTAGAGAAGAAGCAGCCATTAGAAATGCTGCTTACCAGCAGCGAACAACTTTGTTCTACAATAAAAGGGTGAAGAAGTGCGACCTGGAAGAAGGAGACTATGTGCTGAAGAAAGTAATTCAAAAACACAATAAGTTGGAAGAAAACTGGCATGGACCATACCGAGTTACAGAAGTTGTTCGACCAGGAACTTATCGAATAGCAACTTTAGAAGGCGAGGAGTTTAAGAATGCATGGAACGCAGAGCACCTGCGCAAGTATTATCAATGATGTATATGTAACACAGTTCCATCAGTATGAATAAAACGAAGATATTCTGCCAAAGTCTATCCTTTTTATTGAGAATTTTTTGGGGAATACTAGTGCTACACACTACTTGGCAAAACTCGGCAAAGATCAGACTGTTCAGCAAAATATTCCTAAAAATGCCAACCTCGGTTGGTTAGGAAACAAAATATTCCTAAAAATGCCAACTCTGGTTGCTTAGGAAACAAGATATTCCTAAAAATGCCAACTCCGGTTGGTTAGGAAACAATATATTCCTAAAAATGCCAATCTCGGTTGGTTAGGAAACAAAATATTCCTAAAAATGCCAACTTCGGTTGGTTAGGAAACAATATATTCCTAAAAATGCCAACCTGTTTGGCTAGGAAACGAAATATTCCTAAAAATGCCAACCTGTTTGGCTAGGAAACGAAATATTCCTAAAAATGCCAACCTGTTTGGCTAGGAAATAAGATATTCCTAAAAATGCCAACCTGTTTGGCTAGGAAACAAAATATGCTCGCAAATGCCAACTTATGTTGGTCGGAAGGTACGTACATTCTCGAAAATGCCAACTTATGTTGGTCGGGAGGTAAGATTATGCCAAAAAGTGCAAAATTTGCTAACTATGGCTAGTCGGGGATAAAAACCCACCAACTGTAGTTGGTCGACAAAGAAAATTTACCGACCTTGGTTGGTCGAAAACATTTAAGAAAAAGATCTACCAAGTATGGCTAGTCGGGGATAAAAACCCACTAACTGTAGTTCGTCGACAAGCATAATTTAACGACCTTGGCTGGTTGGAGAAATTTTAAACATTTTTTATACTCGTGACTTTATTATTAAGTGATCGAGCAATATTATTGAAACTTAAAACTTTTTATTACTGAGTTGGTCGACAAACAACACAATATTGTTATATTTTTAACAGATATCCATAAATATAAAGTGTTTGATAACTACAAGATAATATCAAACAAAAATGAAAGTCTTTCATTGAATTCAAAATAAATTACATTGATAATGAAATTACAGTTACATTGACATGTATACTAACTATTACATCAAAAATTCCTATTCTACTGGTCTCTTCCCCTCTGCTTTTCACACAGGTTCCTCGCTAGCAGGCGGATCATTTAAAGACAGAGGAGAATTGATGAAGTTGAGATCCTTCAACATCCTGACATTCATCACGGATGGTCGATCTAAAAGATGCTCGGGATGAGATACCTCAATTTGAGAATGTAAATTGTAGTCACCGAGATACTTCGAAATTAAGCTCCGAGGAATAGCCCGAGCAAGGGTCCAATCCATCTCCAAATTGTATAGTGGCACAGGCAGGTCGAGCAACCCGGGATCATGGTAGTCCCACAGATAATGACCTTGTTCGAGCTTCAACACACCTAAGGCATTCAGCCAGCCTTGCTTATAGCCCTCATTGTTGGCATTCTGGATATGATCGTCCAAGTGGAATAGTGCTTCGTTGTACCCAACCATCCAGAACTCCTAGGCTATTTGTGGAATTGATATGTTAGCCTTTCTAGCTGCTCGTGGAGATTCTTGATGAAAAGTTCCTTATTCTCCAAGACTGACTTCTGCGCAGAGAGCTATTTTTCCAAGTCCCTAATCTTCTTTGACATATCAGACAAACCCTGGTTCTTCGCCATTAATTGGAAGGCTTGGTTCTCTAACGCAGACTGAGTTCTCTATTCCTCGACAAGAACCCAAACTGCTCTTCCTCATCCCCGAGGAGCTCTTGCTCGACCGCGAGAAGATGTAGAGGTTCCAGAACTCTTCAAAGTCTCCAACTCGTCCCTCAACTTGGCATTCTCAACCTCTAAGAACGAGAATCCCTCGTCGGTCACTAGGATCAAGGCACTGGAAGTGGAGGCTACAGACTTTAATTGTGATAGCTCTTTTTGCAAGTTGTTGTTCTCTTGCTCCAGCAACTTGGCAATCTGTTTGCATTCCTCTACCTCACCCTTCAAAGTTCTCTCCCTCAGATCATACCCAGCAAAAAGCTTCTCGTAGCCCTTATCAGCCATGATCAGCTTGTACTTCTTTTCGCACCCCTCATGCAACAGGGCAGTTGATTCCTTGTATTGATTCTGAAGGTCTTCGAGAGTACACTGGAGATCCTCGATCATTTCATAGTAAGCCACATTATTGGCGACTGCTCGGTCAAGAAGACACTTCAGGTACTGATATGCTTCAACCGCCTGTTCTGAAGCATCATAACCAAGGATATCGGCAACTTGTGCAGCACTAAAGTCTGTGTGACTAGCCTTAAAGTACTCATTGCACTGTTGCAGCAATTTTGTATCATGGGCAGATAGCAGATCCATCCTGGCCAGAAACTAACGGAGAAAGAAGAGCAATCATCAATAAGAAGAATAAGCAGAGTATGAATGAAAGATAGACAACAGTATGCAAAAAGTTCAAGTTTTATTAGATCATAATTCAGAGTTACATCTTTAGAGTTACATTTGATAAAAAGAAAGAAAATAAAGAGAACCCCGAACAACAATACACCTATTCCTTATCTCCCAAAACCTTCTCGGGAGGCTGAGATGAAGAGGTAGGTTGCTCGGAAGGAAGGGATAATTGTTCAGGGAGAGTAGGCAGTTGCTCGGATGAAGAAATGATTTGCTGATGTTCCTCGGCATTAGGCTGAATGGCTAGGGCCTGATCTCCTATCACCATCGAAGACTCTTCAGAGGTAGCTTCGTCCTCTTCTAATTCTTCTGGAGTTGGAGGGGGACCAGGGATATGTCTCTGGAAGAGCTCGGATGACTCGTCGACCTTCATTTCCTGAAGGGAAGCAACCCATCCATCCCTAAAATACTTTAGACTGCCATAGTCCACTTAAGATACCATGGCAGCCAACCCCTTATTCCACCCCTTGTCCCAGCCAGAGCTGAAGGACTTCTTCACAACAGTTTTCCTCTTGGTCTTCTCCAAGGCAAGCTTCTCGGACAGTAGGTTCTCAGCAGCTTTCAACTTATTTTCTACCTCCTCCTTCTGCCGACCTACTTCCTGAAGTTTAGCCAACTCCTCCTCGGCATCCTTGAGTTTATTCTCCAACTCTCCAGCAGCTTTGAGATTCTCTTCGAGCTCTTTATATGCCTTCTCCAAGGCATTCTTTTTCTTCATCAACTCCTTAGAGGCATCAATAGTCCGAGCTTTTTCTTTCTCGGAGAAGGGAAGTTTCTTCTCCCAAATAGCTTTGTCATCAGCATATTTCTGGCGAGAATCTGCCAGAGACTTGGTAGCTTCTTCCAGAGTTCCCTCCACACTGGACGAGGAGCAAGAAGCCTTAATCGCTTCATCCTTCTTTAGGATTATATTAAAGAAGCTTGTCAACTGTGAACAGAAAAAGAAAGCAAGTTAGAAACATAAATGACAAAGGAAATATGAAAAATTCTAAGTAAAGAGACTTACAGAAGCAAGGTGACGAGCATCTAGTGAGGTAACCATATCCCGAGAAAGGTTTTCTTCAGTACCTTGAACCTCAGGAATGATCAAGGACTTTACCGAGCTCATGTCAGAGCTCGGGGGGACAAAAGTGGGAACTCCAGTCCCAACAGCTGGGGGCTGAGTGATGGTATCAGCCAAATTGACCGAGGAGCCCTTCTTTAGCCTCCTCGGGGGAACAGGTACAGATTCAACCAAGGAAGAACCCTTGGTCGGTGATATCACAATCACCTCTCCAGGAGCAGCAGACCTGCTCGGAGCCACTGCGGGCTTCTCAACAACCTTCTCGGGAATTGTAGCAGGAGAATCTGGAGGAGCTGCATCAGTCTTCTTTGTCCCCTCCTTTGGGACATCAATCCTACTCCTTTTTGCCTCCCCAGAACCGGAGGCAGTCTTCTCAAACAGGGTAGGAGGTATTCTCTTCTTCATCCTTTCACTTAAAGGAATATGGAATTCAGGCGATGAACTGGTGGAGGCTGGAACTGGCTCTGACTCACTTATCACTGGACGAGCAGTGAAAGAAGTGGTGTAGCTCTTGTACTGGAGTAGATAAGAAGATGATCTAATATGCTCGTCGGTAACACTTTGATGCAGACTCCAGATAAGTTTCAAATGCCTTATATTGATATCTGCTTCTTTTGGGCACTTTCTCTTGTTATCAACTGCAAATAAATAAACATTTGTTATTAGTGGCACATTTTATCAAACACAAAAGAAACATGATTTTAAAATAAATAAAATGAAATAAAGATAACCTATCCCATTGCCATAAGGAGGGCATCTAGGACCCTGGTAAACTTCATCTCCAGTTAATGGATAGTGTTACCAATTTTTTATGACAACCCCGTGTTCAAAATAATCCCTATTGGCATCAGGGAGATTGACTACTAAGGCTCTATTTAAAAATCTAGTTTTTAAATAATAAATATTATCATTAACTGCCCATCTATAGCAGAACATGATTTCTGGGATTCCTATACGAGTTCCATGCACTTGATTTAATCTATGCACCCCATTAACTATTCTCCATGTGTTGGGGGCTATTCATGCAGGAACAACATCGAAATACTGACAGAATTCCAGACACAAGGAATTGGGTGGAAAAGAAAATCCATATTCAGCAAAAAAGAGACTGGGGAACCAATGTCCCTCAGTCAAATTGAAATAATCAGAAGGCTCAGAAAGTTTTTCCAAGACAACCCAAGAGGGGATGGAGAAATCAGAACGAAACTTCTCAAGAGACTCAACAAGGTAAACCATGGTGAATAAAGAAATGAAGAAGAAGGAAGAAGATCTTACAGAAAAAAGACTGAAGCTGTTGACAACGAATGGCGGAAGAGATGAACGCACAAGAGAGTAGAAGACAATGAAAAGCTCGGAGATAAAAATTTGAAAAGGTAGAAGACGATGGAAGTGTCTGTTAAGTTTAAATACCTTACCTTGGGAAATGGTGAAGAAATAATTACAAAAAATGATGATTACGTTACTGGCGGCTAAAAGGGCATTAAATATTGGCGCGGGAATCAAAGCGAACAACAGCGGCTAAAAAGATGAAAAGTGACGCGGGAATCGAAGCACGCAGAAAAGTCCAAAAAAGTATGATTCTACGAATTAGGAAGGAGAAATAAATACAAGGGAAATGCTCCTAAAAATCAGGAAGACTATTTAAAGCTACCACATTCCGAGAAATAATGTTCCATACTCCTCAAATTTCGAACTATGAAACATTGGGGGCTTCTGTTGATACCAAATTTAATCTGCTGACGTGGACCAATCGTATGAAAACACGTGGCTATCTACATGGCAACTACAAAACACTTCCGAGGAACCCACGCGCTCCGAGGAACAAGACTACAACGAGGAAGACTGGTTCCTCGAGGAACACTGCTTACCCGAGGAACTCACATGCTCCGAGGAACAATGCCTCTCCGAGGAACTCTTGAGTACCGAGAAGTTTAGGTGGTCCGAGCTGCATCTCGAATAAAGCATTAATAGATGGATAACCAACAGTTCAACGGATTTATTAAATTCTTATCATTCAGACGCACACGCAAAGAGGGCATTAAATGTATTACCCTTTCATATGTATATCATTTAATGTATTACCCTTTCACATTACAGCCTCAGGGCTATAAATACATTGTACAATCCTCATTGTAAGGGGGAAAGGAAAAGGACCGAAAGGAGAACGGAATTTCTTGTAATCGAGAATTCCCAAACACTCAGCAATAAAACAACAGTGGACGTAGGCCATTTCTATAAGGCTGAACCACTTTAAAATCTTTTATCTCATTTATTTATCTGTGATTGAATTATTAGAGTAATCTAATTTTTTACATCAATAGATTTTAAAGTGTCTGTGAATTTTAAATACCTTGCCTTGGTAAATGGTGAAGTGATGATTACAAAAAAGGATGATTACGTTACCGGCGGCTAAAAGGGCATTAAATATTGGCGTGAGAATCAAAGCGAACAACAGCGGCTAAAAAGATGAAAAGTGACGCGGGAATTGAAGCACGCAGAAAAGTCCAAAAAAGCATGATTCTACGAATTGGGAAGGAGAAATAAATACAAGGGAAATGCTCCTAAAAATCAGGAAGACTATTTAAAGCTACCACATTCCGAGAAATAATGTTCCATACTCCTCAAATTTCAAACTATGAAACATTGGGGGTTTCTGTTGATACCAAATTTAATCTGCTGACATGGACCAATCGTATGAAAACACGTGGCTATCTACATGGCAACTACAAACACTTCCGAGGAACCCACGCACTCCGAGGAACAAGACTACAACGAGGAGGACTGGTTCCCCAAGGAACACTGCTTACCCGAGGAACTCACATGCTCCGAGGAACTCTTGAGTACCGAGAAGCTAAGGCGGTCCGAGCAACTCAGGCGGTCCGAGCTGCATCTCGAACAAAGCATTAATAAATGGATAACCAACAGTTCAACTGATTCATTAAATACTTATCATTCAGACGCACACGCAAAGAGGGCATTAAATGTATTACCCTTTCATATGTATATCATTTAATGTATTACCCTTTCACATTACAGCCTCAGGGCTATAAATACATTATACAATCCTCATTGTAAGGGGGAAAGGAAAAGGACCAAAAGGAGAACGGAATTTCTTGTAATCGAGAATTCCCAAATACTCATCTATAAAACAACATGGACGTAGGCCATTTCTATAAGGCTGAACCACTTTAAAATCTTTTATCTCATTTATTTATCTGTGATTGAATTATTAGAGTAATCTAATTTTTTACATCAACAGATTTTAAAGTGTCTGTGAAGTTTAAATACCTTGCCTTGGGAAATGGTGAAGTAATGATTACAAAAAAGGATGATTACGTTACCGGCGGCTAAAAGGGCATTAAATATTAGCGCGGGAATCAAAGCGAACAACAGCGGCTAAAAAGACGAAAAGTGACGCGGGAATCGAAGCACGCAGAAAAGTCCAAAAAGCATGATTCTACGAATTGGGAAGGAGAAATAAATACAAGGGAAATGCTCCTAAAAATCAGGAAGACTATTTAAAGCTACCACATTCCGAGAAATAATGTTCCATACTCCTCAAATTTCGAACTATGAAACATTGGGGGCTTCTGTTGATACCAAATTTAATCTGCTGACGTGGACCAATCGTATGAAAACACGTGGCTATATACATGGTAACTACAAACACTTCCGAGGAACTCACGCGCTCCGAGGAACAAGACTACAACGAGGAAGGCTGGTTCCCCGAGGAACACTGCTTACCCGAGGAACTCACATGCTCTGAGGAACAATGCCTCTCCGAGGAACTCTTGAGTACCGAGAAGCTTAGGTGGTCCGAGAAACTCAGGCGGTCTGAGCTGCATCTCGAACAAAGCATTAATAGCTGGATAACCAACAGTTCAACTGATTCATTAAATACTTATCATTCAGACGCACACGCAAAGAGGGCATTAAATGTATTACCCTTTCATATGCATATCATTTAATGTATTACCCTTTCACATTACATCCTCAGGGCTATAAATACATTGTACAATCCTCATTGTAAAGGCGGAAGGAAAAGGACCGAAAGGAGAACGGAATTTCTTGTAATCGAGAATTCCCAAACACTCAGCAATAAAACAACAGTGGACGTAGGCCATTTCTATAAGGCTGAACCACTTTAAAATCTTTTGTCTCATTTATTTATCTGTGATTGAATTATTAGGGTAATCTAATTTTTTACATCAACAATGAGTTTGACCGGAACCAATATTAGTGGCTGGCTTTTCAAAAGCTTTGATATCATTCTCATTTTCATTTTCCATGGGCTTGCTATTTTCTTGTCCCTTCTTTGGAGAGTTTGTTTTCATTTGAAAGTTCTCCTGAATATTTCTCATTTCTGTTGTTATATCCACCCAATTGTAAAATTTTAGCCTTAGATTTTAAAACATCTTCCTACGTTGGATGGACTTTATTAGAAACAGCCTCACTCGAACGAAGATTGATGCCATTTTTGGCCAAAACCCAGTCCCTATTGGGAACGTGACTTGAGTTATGCTTCTTGTGCTGATGGCCTAAATTATCTTGCACATAATTATTGGAACTATCATGAAATTTTCATTGAATATTTTTTCAGGCTGTAATCAAATGGCCAATACAATCACAAAAATCATAATACGAAGGAATTTCTTTAATTAAAATATTAATGGGGATTTTCACTCCATCGCAATCTATTACAAGAACTTTAGGGAGTGAATATGAGAAATTAATATCAATAAGTACCCTAGCAAGCAAACCATATTTTTGTTGTAATGCAGCTTGATCAATTCATAAAAAATTCAAAGACTAGAATTTGATGAACAATTAATGTTGGAATCAAAACTAATAAATTAATGTATCGGTAATCAAAATAAGTTTAAGTTTAATATTTACCTCAATCACTTACCACATGCACTCGACACTCACCATTGACCTACAAGAAGTCTTATTCAGGGCCCATATAAAACGAGCGTAAATTGCCCTGCCCAAATTATAGTGAGCAATCATAGATATATCCTCGGCGTAATGCAAATATAATATGTTACCAGTCACATTTGCATTAGGTAAGAATACGCTGCAGATAGTGAAAAAACAAAATGTTGGGGAACTATTAACTCATTTACCATGGGAAAACCATCATCGTTTCCTTGAATTTCACGGTACACTCTTAATTCAGTGCACTTTATGCCCTCCCCCGTATATCCTGCACTAGAAAACCTAGGAAATAAGGCATTAATATTTGCTCATGGATTATTATATTTTTTATTAGGGACGTCGGGTAACTGGAATCCTTGCCCTATGGGAATTTCTATTTACAATAAATAAACACGAATTTAATATATTATAAGTAGATCAGGAAATATACAAGTAAATAGAAATATATGAATATATATTGTTATGTAAAACCCTATCTACAATAAAAAAATATACCAAAGGCACATAACAACAAGTTATTAAATTGTATGAATGTAACCATACTAGGTGGCACCATGAAGTCAAACGGGATAAAGTCTAGCTCAACCGAAGGTAGCTAAAACGTATGTGTTCCCACCATCACTCGATCATAGCAGAGACTACACAATTGTCTAAATTCGGCATTACATGCGTGAACATGTTAGTCAATAACTGTCCCCGTTTATTAACTGTTGAACGTGCATTTTTTTAAAAAGATCGTGTAAATGCGCATCAGTCCGCTTCAATTCCCATGGAAATGAAAATTCGAACAGGTTGTTTTCCCATCGAAAACGTGCGTGTTATCATCAAATATATGCATATAATTTTGGTGTACTGGGTGGGGAATATTCTCACCCACTAGTTTCGATTATGTAACCGACATACTCCCATGGCTAGATTTTGATTTCTCGATATTGAAATATTATTTCCATCTCTTCCCTCCTCGTCATTCCATTTAGTTTGGTACGGTTAAATATATAATTACTCTATAAATAATTTTAACTCCACCAAGTACTTGCTAAAATTAAGGAACTGAGATTTTTATTTGTTGGAAAAATATTTGTTACACGCACGCAGAGGATGCTTGCTGGATACGGAGAAATGAAGAAAGCTTTTGAGAAAGGTAGAATTTATGGATAAGGATGGGTACTCTAAGGACAGGGATGAATGGTTTCTTATTAAACGGCCAAACTAGCTATTAAAGAGTCGTTACCTTCCTACGCTAAACTGTTTTTTATATCATTTTATACGAATTTTATTTAATCGTTTCAATTGATGATACGAGCTCCATCATTGTGGTTGATCTTAAAAAGAGGCCTTTAACTAGTTCGAGGCCTCTATGTGTTGGTGGTCCCTAACAAAATGCTCTATTTGGTTAAGGTTTTTCATACCCAGGTCAAGGACGCTCTAGGATATGTTTCTCTTTATCTAGGCTCCCCCAAAGTCCAATGTTTATGTATCTTCCATATGGATGCCATGCGCGATCATCTAAATAGGCTATATTAATTTATATTTCTAGGGGCGATGTTAGCAGTTGGAAACAATTGCTCGAGATGATGTCAAGTGGGGGATTCTGAAAGCGATGTGAGTAACCATTGTGGGTTCAACACAAATAATAGAGACATTATTTTGGCTACTTGAGATACGTGTGTGTTGAAGAGTGAGCGAAAAAGTTAGCTTTTAGGTGCTCTTAAACTTAGCCAAAATTCTTCACTATTGATTTTCAGAGTGGTGATAATTATCATGTGATACTCACTGATTCTCATATTATGGTGGAGATTCAAAACGAATTTTTACAATTACAACATCTAATTCAAGTTAGTATGGAGATATCTAGAAATTAACTTGAATTAGGGTCCTAAAAATTATGTTTATTGTTAGGGAAGTATTCTAACATGTGTCGAATTTATCATTTACACTATTTTTATTTTCTAGGATTTATTTTTCTGCCTATACATAGGCACCTAAGATGAAAATGTTTAGAGAAATTTCATACTTGGGGGAAGTATGTTGTTTTCAAAGAGAAAAAAAATTGCATTCTTAAAGAAGTAGTTTTGAAGTTGCCTTTGGGCTAAGAATTTCTTCTAGGACTGAAACCATTTACTATTTTGAGGCAAAGTTCTTGAGATTGGAGACAAGGTGACTCTTACATTTTTCAGAGTGAGTTTTATAGTGAGAGAAGTTAAATTATGTTTTTGTGGGAAGAACAAAAAGTTCCTTAAACTGTTGGGTTAATTACACTTAGCCCAACTTTACCCCCTCCTACACTTTCCCACCCCAACTTCTAGTTTATTTATATAACCCCCTGAACTTCCAACACGACTACAAATAACCCCTACCATCCATGTTCGTTAGTTGTTGGCGGGAAAAATTAGGCATGTGAAGTGTATATGACTTTTTAAAGGTTAGTTTGGTTATTTTAACTTCTTTTCTTAAAATCTCTTAACACAAGTCATTTTTACATTTTTTCTATTCTCTCTCTCTCTCTTTCATCCCATACCCTGTACTCTCTCACCCATATATGGTTGTACACCCTCCCCACCCCCCACCGCAACCTCGACCTATTACCCCATCCAGCCCGCACCCCCGACCTGCTACCTTGAGCCCCCACCCCATCCCTACCCTTCTACCCCCATCTCTCATTTCTAGATCTAATTTCTTTCTTCTAATTACCAATACTAGATGCTAAAGAAAGTGATGCTCCCAACCCAACGAATTTGTTTGGCCAAACTACAATAGTTGTCTATTAAATTGGATTCTTGTAGCTATGAATATCCCTTTAATCTTTCAAAAACAAAGAAAAAACACTAAGAAAAAGAATAGCCATTTGTTGGTTGATTTGTCCCATCATTATCTTTCATTCTTTATACACACACATATACATTTGTAAAGGTTCTGGTTGGATTTGAATCCTAGATTTGTAAAGGTGTTGGATGCGTAAAGGTAATTTCTTCTATTTTTTTTTATTTTCCTGAATTTTTATTTTTTAAAAATATTTTTTTGGTTCTTATGTATTTTATATATTTTCTACGATAATTGAATATTTTTTGTTTTTTATTAGAAATTTGTTTTTTATTAGAAATCTATTTTGTTATTTGAGATCGGTTTTTTTTTTTTTTTGCAATATTTTTTAAAACTTATTGAATATTGTGGAAGAATTATCTGAACAAACTTGATAACTCGGGTCAGATAAATATCGACCCAAAACGATAGGATGAATGGCCACAGATGGAGATAATGGCGAAATAGAATCACTACACCAAATTTGCCTAATTGTCACGGTCATTGACCTTGACAAGTTGGACATGTCAAGATCAATGACCGTGACAATTCTGGGGGAGATAACTTTTGTTGTCACGGACGTGTCATGGCCAATGACCGTGACAAGTTCATTAGAATTATCACGATCATGTCATGGTCTATGAACTTGACAAGTTTTGTCACGGTCATAAACGTGACAATCCCGTGGCATTTAATAAAAAATTATCACGGTCAATGACAGTGATAATTCTGGGCAGAATTAAAAAAATATATATACTGGGCAGTATGGCCACTACCACTGCCCAACAATATATTTGTACCTGTTATAACAACGTTGTACCTGTTCAAACATCATATATCCAAATAAAATAGATATAATGCAAATATACATTCAAAACAATATGCATCACGATATAATCCAAATATAATTCAAATGTAATAACTTAAAGCAATTAATTCAAATAATGTCACTACATGTCTGTTGTAAGGTTAGCTCTGAGGAGGTGAGTAGGCCACACGATATACGAATTGACACACCCAGCAATTTACATCGTGCCGTATTATTCGTGCAACCACAATGGGGAGTTCTCTTTCCCGGGTATCACATGCGTGACGAGCACCTTGGACTCGATGTCTTGAAGCTAACGTTCATGAACTAGCATACCCTGGACGGTATTCGGGTTCCTCAACCCCCTCCCTATTCGCTGGTCATCAAATATATCCTGTATAAACACGCTCAGCCAACTACGTGTCAACATCGGTCAGTCGAAGGGAGCCAAATAGGGGACTGGATCATCAAAGTCCGCATGTGTCAGCGATGAAGCAGCGAGGTCCACATGCTCGTCATCCTGCACTTCATCCTCCTGCACCACCTTCTCCTTCCCTTTTCCCTTACGGTTTTCCCCAATGAACGCTTCATGAATGAGAACATCTCTTGGACCGTCGCCTCCAAACGGGATAGCTTCGCATCATGCAAGTCCACCGTTCGAGTCAACTCGGTGTCGCTCGTCTCCAATCTGATGATCCTAGATTTGGCCACCCGCGAGCTCATCCCCTTGTCCTCCCCTCGCGGTCAGTGCCAAGCACTTGATTGAGTACGTTTGTGGACAAAGATGCTTTGTCGGCATCAAAGTGCGACTTATGCACTTCCTTAAGCTTTGCCTGAAACGATAAAAAGCACATGATTAGTAAAATAAGTAAATAAAAAAATTATAACGTAATTGACAAAAAGTAAATTATTGGATTACTTACAATCGTGGCCGCGACACTCGGGGACACCTCCTTATCCTTCCCCTTCTTCGTCCGAATAGCAACATAAGTATCGAGCCTATGTGGCCTACCCCTAGGGCCACTCCATGTCCCCTGAAATAAAATAAAATAAAATTAGTATCGATCCCGCAAAGTAAAATAATGCAGAATAATATATTTCTGTAGTTATAGAAAAATTAAATCTTACCATCATCCTATGCTCCACCTCGACGTAAGAAGTCCGGCTGGAGTAGTGCACGTCCGTATTTTTTGCCCGATTTTCCCTCCCCGATTGACGAGATGCCAATTTTCTCTCCCCGATCTCATTGTCAATGAACTTTTGCCATTGTGTCAATAAGATCGGCTCCTTTGGCAGGACAGATTCACGTATTCGGATAACGGACTCTCGGGTCTTCCCAAAGTACTGGGTCCGTTTATTTTTCTTCCACATCTTGTGTTGCTCCCTCAAATGCTCCAAGACAGAATCGCGTAGCTTTGGATCCAGACTGAATTGCTCCTGTCCAACAAATACAATGTTAGTTGCGAATAAATATAAATATAAACTGAAATCGAAATCGAAATTAAAATCGAAATCGAAATTCAAATTGAAATATTCATATAAATATACATATTAATTTATTACCTGTAGTGCCACCCAAACAGCTAACTTGAGCTCATATGGCACCTCCTTCCAACTCATAAACCCCAGGACGATGACCGTCTTTAGCAGCTTGAGGGATCTCGCTAATAGCTCCAACTTGTTCTCGATGGTAATCCCAAATTTTGCCATAGTTGGGGAACCTAGGGGCCGAGGAGCCCTCATCGCCTCCGTTACCATCGAGCCCAGACGACATCATCATAACCCGCATCATCATCCTCGTCTTAATACCTGAAGGAGACATTTGCTGTAAAAAAATATTATTAGTACAGATTAAAAAAACTTAGAAGAAGACATGCAAATATGTACAATTACTACAAATGTGTATCCCGTACTCCTTCTAATTCATCTACTCAATTAATGCATGTCATCAATTAAACTAACAATTAAAGTATACAATTATTAATTTACTAATTTACAATGAGGGAAAATCCTACTTTCATATGAAATGGGCACTAATTATTAATTTACTTTCATCTAAAACTATACAATTAAAATTACAATTAAAGCTATACAATTTATTAATTAAAGCTATACAAATGTTTAGATTGCCCCACCCCACACACACACCACCCCCACCCCCACCCCCTTCCCCCCTCCCCCCCGCCACACACACATGCACATACTATATATATTGTTCGATATACAAAGTAATTTTCAAAAAAAGTTGAAAAATTTCACCCCCATATGGACAATAATCCAGTGGTCAGGCCACTTTTAAAACTAACTGTTGATATCAAATTTAATCTGCTGACATGGCTCAATGAAGTGAAGACACGTGGCTATCTACGTGGCAATAACAAACACTTCCGAGAAACTCACACGCTCCGAGGAACTCAACGCTCCGAGGAACAAGAACTCTCTGAGGAACTCTTAAGTACCGAGAAGCTTAGGCGGTCCGAGCAACTCAGGCGGTCCGAGCTGCACCTCGAACAAAGCATTAATAGCAGGATAACCAACAGTTTGATTGTTCATTAAATGCTTATCATTCAGACACATACGCTTAAAGGGCATTGAATGTATTACCCTTTCATATGTACATCATTTAATGTATTACCCTTTCACATTACAGCCTCATGGCTATAAATACATTGTGCAATCCTCATTGTAAAGGGACCGGAATTTCTTGATAGAACTTGTAATCAAGAATTCCAATACAGTCAGAAATAACATAACAATGGACGTAGGCCATTATTATAAGGCTGAACCACTTTAAAAATTCTTTGTCTCATTTATTTTATCTGTGATTGAATAATTAGATACGATCTAATTTTTTACATCAACAGATTGGCGCCGTTTGCGGGAAACGACTGGTAATATCGTTTTTCATCGAAAACAATTCATCACAAATGGCTGATATTCCAGAATCCAGCAATCGAAACGCTAGAAGCCCTCCAAATCCATCTGCTCCGCCAAATATTCCAGATCTGGCTGGAATAATGACAAATCTGGCTCAGGGCCAGACCGTCATGCAAGAAACTATGCGACAACTCATACAAACCCTCCATGGCGATGCACCACCCCATTCAGGACTGCGAAGTATTCAAATAAATACCCGTACGCCTTCTTCACGTAATAGACGTACCGATTCATATCGCAAAGAGGAGTCTGAAGATTTTTCTTATCAACCTGGATGAACTTCGTCAGTGCGAGCCACAGATACTGAACAACGTATCACTCTCTCCTCAGAAAGGACCAGTGTGCTAGAAAGATTAAGCAGAGTATATCCTTTCGATCGATTAGGTCCTAGGAGGAGCAAAAGTCCTCCTAGAGCCTCATCGAGGAGTTTTCGACGACCATCAGACTTAAGGGAAGGATCTGCCCAGTCGTGACCAGTTGCTCGTCAAGATAGATCCCAGGAAGCAACCTCAACGCGATCAGTTGCTCGAACCAACAGTCCCGAGGAAGGAAATGATTCATGGAAAGGCTCTATTCAAAGCCTGGACGATAGATTGGGGGAAATGGTTAAAGCTAAGAACCCTCTACAACGAACCTTTGTTCGAGGAACACCTTTTGTCTAGGCCATTGTAGATTTTCCAACACCATCAAAATTCAAAGCACCTGCTGTGACCCCCAAATATGATGGAAAGACTGACCCCGTCCTTCATATAAAATAATACCAAGTTGCAGCCGACATCTATGCTGTTCCAAATGAGATGAGATGCGGGGCATTCTCAGGAACTCTTACCGGATTTGCTCAAATATGGTATAATAATCTTCCTCAGGGTAAGATCTCAACTTTTCTTCAACTGGCCAAGTTATTCATTGGGAATTTCTGTTTTGGGGCAAATCCAGTTAAACGAGTAGCACATTTGTTAAGTGTTAGACAAAAAGCTGGTGAAAGCACCAGAGATTATATAACTCATTTTAATAACGAGAAACTTAAAGTCATTGATTATGAGGAGAAGACAGCGATTATCGCGTTGATGAGTGGACTACTGCCCAACAAATTGTACTACACTTTGGCCAAAGATCCGCCTAGAACCATGTCAGACCTGATGGGAAAAGCGTCCAAGATTATGAATGCCGAGGAGGCTATGGCTGCAAAGAAGAACATGGATGCTAAATAAACCAAGGTGGAAGGTGATAAAGCTAAGAAGAAAGAGCATAAGAATAATGGTAATGACAAACATTCAAAAACTAGGTCGGTATGGGATGTAATGAAGAAATATGATAATTATACTCCTTTGAAGAAGGACATCAACCATGTTCTAGAAGAAATCAAGAACAACGAGGAATTAAACTGGCCAGAGAAAATGAAGGCAGACCCTGATAAGAGGAATAAGGCAAAGTATTGCGAGTTTCATAAAGATCATGGCCATATGACCAAAAATTGCATAGCTCTTCAGAATGAGATTGAAACACTCATTAGACGAGGAAAGATGGAAAAGTATGTTGATCATGGAAGCGAAAGATGAAACAACGACCGAATAAGAGAGAGGTCTAGATCTCCTCATCGAGCATAAGAGAATAAGAAAATAAACCATGAAGTTGATCCCAAAGACGACCCCGATCTTCCCAGGAGACCAAGGCATCCAGAATGTGAGGTATTTTCAATACGATTTGGGTCATTTGACTGTAATGTTATAACAGATGGAGATGCAGGAGGAGGAGACCTTACTGCAGAGAGAAAAGCTTACCTTTGTGAGGCTCAAGCTTGTTCGTACATTTAACAAATAAATTTAGCTGAGGAGGACCGCCCGAGAAAGGTGAACAAAGAGAAATTGCTCATTGGTTTCTCAAAGAATGACCTCGCAGGTGTTTAATATCCTCATGATGACCCATTGGTGATCAAAATGAGGATGAAGGAAGTAATAATTTCAAGAGTACTGGTCGACAATGGTAGCTCGACAGACATCATGTTCTACTCGTGCTTTGATAGTTTAAATCTAAAGCTATCTCAATTGGAGCCTTATCATAGACCCCTCATCGGTTTTGCTGGCGAGAAAGTATTTCCACTTGGGACGATCAAGTTGGATATATTCATTGGTACGTGGCCTGCTTGTCGAACAGAAAGAATACGTTTCTTCATGATGGATAAGAATGTTCAATCATCATACAATATCATCATGGGAAGAGTAGGATTGAAGAAGTTCGAGGCTGTACCATCTACAGTACATCAATGCCTAAATTTTCCAATAAATTTTGGAGTAGGAGTTGTGAAAGGTGATCAGAAAGTAGCTCGGGAATGCTATTATTCATCCGCCGAGAAAGAAGAATTAGAGGAATCAAGGAAAAAGACTACTACCTATCAAGTGGATGAAGGTGCAGAAATTGAAACATTGGATCCTAGAGATGAATCTCAACTCGTGAAGGGTCAAGTGGTGGAAGCTACTAAAAATATCATTCTGGACGACGAGCACCCTGAACGAACTACTCAAGAAGGTTCGTTGTTGGAAGCCTCACTAAAACAGGAATTGATAACTTTCCTAAGAAGCAGAAAGCAAAATTTTGCGTGGAGTCATGAAGATATGCCCAGAATAGATCCAAATTTCTTATGTCATGAACTCAATGTGAATAAGGAGATCAAGCCAGTGAAGCAAAGAAGAAGAGTGTTCAGCCCCAAGAAGAATCAAGCTATACAGGAGGAAGTCGAGAAGCTCCAGAAAGCTTGTTTCATTGAACATGTTAAATATCCAGACTGGTTAGCTAATGTGGTGATGGTAAAGAAGAAAAATAGCAAGTGGAGGATGTGTGTAGACTTCACCGACCTCAACAAAGCATGCCCAAAGGATCACTTTCCACTGCCCCGAATTGATCAACTAGTCGATGCTACCTCGGGACATGAGCTGCTGCGCTTCATGGATGCTTATTCTGGCTACAATCAGATTAAAATGAAACCTGAAGACAGGGAAAGTACTTCTTTCATTACCCCTAGGGGAACTTATTATTATAATGTTATGCCTTTTGGTTTAAAAAATGCAGGTGCGATATATCAGCGGCTGATGAACAAGGTCTTCGCTGAACAAATCGGTTGCAATATGGAAGTCTATGTTGACGATATGCTGACAAAGAGCAAAAAAGCTGCCGATCATCTAGTTAACTTAAGTCAGACTTTTGATCAACTGGATAAATACCAAATGAAGCTGAACTCGACGAAGTGCATATTTGGAGTACGAGAAGGCATGTTTCTCGGGTACATTGTCAATCAACAAGGCATTGAGGCAAATCCTGAAAAGATCAAAGCTCTATTAGGGCTGCGATCTCCAACGACGAAGAAAGAGGTGCAAATTCTTATAGGACGAGTAGCAGCACTCAACAGATTTGTATCACGAGCAGCTGATCAATGTATCTCATTCTTCAAGACACTCAGAAAGACTTTTGAGTGGAATGATGAATGTGAAGGCTTTTCAAGATTTGAAGAAATACTTGGGAGCACCTCCATTGTTATCTAGGCCAGTGATAGGAGAAAAATTATACCTATATCTGGCAGTGTCTGAGAATGCAGTCAGTTTGGCATTGATAAGAGTGGAGAATGGAGTACAAAAACCAATCTACTACACAAGTAAGGCCTTTCGAGGAGCAGAGATCAGATATCCAAGGCTGGAAAAGTTAGCACTGGCACTGATTGAGGTGAGTAGGAGAATGAGGCCATACTTCCAGGCTCATACTTTAGTCGTATATACTGATATGCCGTTGAGGCAAGCCCTCCATAAACCAGAAAAATCAAGGAGATTGATGTACTGGGCAATAGAGCTCGGTGAATACGATATAGTCTATGAACCCAGATCATCGCTTAAAGGGCAAGCTGTAGCGGATTTTATAGCAGAGTTCAGCTATCCTGATACCCCCGAGGAGCGAAAGTTGCTCGCTGATCAACCTGTGGATGTTACAGGATCATCAAACACAAGCTCAGACCAACTCCGGTTGGTAAAAGGGCATGTGGATGTTACAGGATCATCAAATTCGAGCTCAGACCAACTCCGGTTGGTAAAAGGGCAAGAAAAGATGATCGACGAAGAGCGAGAAATATCAGGGGAAGATGAAAGGAAGAAATAAATATTTCATCGAGGAACTCTGATAGATCAGAAATTTGAAGACAAGTTACCTATATGGAGGTTATACGTAGATGGCTCATCTTGCACTACAGGATGTGGCGCGGGGATAATTTTGAGCACTCCGGACGAGGTCGATATGGAATACGCCATACGTTTCCAATTCAAGGCTTCCAATAATGAGGCTGAGTATGAGGCCATGATTGCAGGTCTTAGTTTGGCAAAAATTATGGAGGCGCAGCAGGCTATTATTTTTAGTGATTCTCAATTGATCGTAAATAAAATGGTGGGAGTATATGCAGTCAAAGGATTTAATTGAAGAGATTCATGAAGGGTCCTATGGAGCACATGTAGCAGGTCGGACGCTTTTTCAAAGGGTGATGACACAGGGATACTACTTGCCGACGATTAGGGCTGATTGTATAGCATATGCCAAGAAATGTGACAAGTGCCAGTGCTTTTCTTCCATCCGAAGAACTCCACAAGAATTGTTGACACCCATCACTTCCCCTTGGCCATTTGCCATGTGGGGGATAGATTTGGTTGGCCCACTGCCAACGACCAGAGGAAGGTTCAAATACCTCGTCGTCGCAGTAGATTATTTTACTAAGTGGGTAGAAGCTGAGCCTCTCATTGATATGACGTACGACAAGGTGTACCAATTTTTTTGGAAGAACATTATTTGTCGATATGGTCTTCCTCATGCCTTCATCACAGACCATGGAACATAGTTTGATAACGAGGAGTTCGCGGCCTATTGTTATCAGTCAAACATTTTGAAGATCTACTCAGCACCAGGCCATCCTCAAAGCAATGGACAAACTGAAGTGACAAACAGAACGCTGCTGAATGGCTTAAAGAAAAGATTGGACGATGCGAAAGCAAATTGGATCAACGAGTTATAATCAGTACTGTGGGCTTATCGAACTACTCCCGAGTAGCAATAGGGGAATCTCCATATATGCTAGCGTTTGGAAGTGAAGCTGTTATACCTGCCGAGTTGGGCCTCCCAGCACACAGGGTACTAAATTTCAATTCCCCTGTCAGCGACTTAATGAGAAGATTGGATTTAGATATGCTCGAGGAAGTTAGAGAAGAAGAAGCCATTAGAAATGCTGCTTACCAACAGCGAACAACTTTGTTCTACAACAAGAGAGTGAAGAAGTGCGACCTGAAAGAAGGAGACTATGTGCTGAAGAAAGTGATTCAAAAGCACAACAAATTGGAGGCAAACTGGCATGGACCGTACCGAGTTACAGAAGTTGCTCAACCAGGAACTTACCGATTAGCAACTTTAGAAGGGGAGGAGTTTAAAAATGCATGGAACGCAGAGCACCTACGCAAGTATTATCAGTGATGAATAAAATGAAGATATTCTGCCGAATTCTCTCTTTTTATTGAAAGTTTTTCGGGGAATAGTGCTACACACAACTCGGCAAAACTCAGACTACTCAAATTTTTTCTCGAAAACGCCAACTAAGGTTGGTCGAGAAACCTATATTCCTCTGGGAAGTAAAGATACCAATATTCCTCCGGGAAGTAAAGCTACCAATATTCCTCCGGGAAGTAAAGCTACCTATATTCCTTCGGAAAGTAAAGCTACCTGTATTCCTCCGGGAAGTAAAGCTACTTGTATTCCTCTGGGAAATAAAACTTGTATTCCTATGGGAAGTAAAACTATATGTTCCTCGGGAAATAAAAGTATTCCTAAAAATGCCAATTTATGTCGGTTAGGAGGTAAATATATTCTCGAAAATGCCAACTGTAGTTGGTCGACAAGGAAAATTTACCGACCTTGGTTGGTCGGAAACATTTAAGAAAAAAATATACTAACTATGGCTGGTCGGGGATAAATACCCTCTAACTGTGGTTGGTTGAAAAGGAAAATTTACCGACCTTGGTTGGTCGGAAACATTTTAAACATTTTTTATACTCGTAACTTTTACTAAGTTGGTCGAGAAACAAAACATTATTTTTGCCAAATAATTACCACAAGTTCAAACTACTCGACAATAAGTTGGTCGACGAATAACACAATATCATTATCTTTTTAACAGATACACATACACAAATATAAAGTGTTTTACGAGACAATAGCAATTAAGATTGCGAACAAAAATAAAAGCCTTTCATTAAAATAAAAAACAATTTACATTGAGAATGAAATGTATACTAACTATTACATCAAAATTCCTACTCTATTGGTTTCTTCCCCTCTGCTTTTGAAACATGTTCCTCGCCAACAGGCGGATCATTTAAAGCAAGAGGAGAATTTATAAAGTTCAAATCTTTTAACATCCTGATATTCATCACGGATGGTCGATCTAGGAGGTGCTCGGGACGAGATATCTCGACATTTGAATGGAGATTATAGTCGCCGAGATATTTGGAAATCAAGCATCGAGGAATGGCCCGAGCAGGGATCCAACTCATATCCAGTTTGAATGGTGGCACGGGTAGGTCGAGCATCCCAGGATCGTGGTAGTCCCATAGGTAATGACCCTGTTCGAGTTGCAGCACACCTAAGGCATTCAACAAGCCTTGCTTGTAGTCCTCATTATTGGCATTCTGGATACGATCGTCCAAGTGATAGAGAGCCTCGTTGTACCCAGCCATCCAGAACTCCCTGGCCTGTTTGTGGAATTGATATGTCAATCTTTCCAGTTGCTCGTGGAGATTTTTGATGAAGAGTTCCTTATTCTCCAAGACTGACTTCTGCGTAGAAAGCTGCTCTTCTAGGTCCCTGATCTTCTTTGACATTTCAGCCAATGCCTGGTTCTTCGTCATTAATTGGAAGGCCTGGTTCTCTAAGGCAGATTGATTCCACTGTTCCTCGACAGGAATCCGAGCAGCTCTCGCTCATCCCCGAGGAGCTCTTGCTCGTCCACGAGAAGATGTAGAGGGACCAACTCTCTTTAAGGTCTCCAATTAGTACCTCAAGTTGGCATTCTCAACCTCCAAGAATGAGAATCCCTCATCATTCACTGGGATCAAGGCCTTTGAAGTGGAAGCTGCAGACTTCAACTGAGACAACTCTTTTTACAGGTTGTTATTTTCTTGCTCTAATAGTTCAGCTATTTGTCTGCACTCCTCAACCTCACCCCTCAGAGATCTCTCCCTCACATCGTAGCCAGCAAAACGCTTCTCGTACCCCTTGTCAGCATTGAGTTGCTGATACTTCTTCTCATACCCCTCGTGCAAAAGGGCAGTGGATTCTTTGTATTGTTGCTGAAGGTCTTCAAGAATGCCTTGGAGATCCTCGATCATATCATAATAAGCCACATTGTTGGCCAATGCACGATCAAGCAGGGTCTTCAAGTATTGGTAGGCCTCAACCGCCTGTTTCGAAGCATCTTGGCCGAGGATGTCGAACAATTTGTGCTGCACTCAGATCTGTGTGACCAGCCTTAAAATAATCATTGCATTGCCTCAATAGCTTGGTATCATGAGAAGATAGTAATTCCATCCTGGCCAGAAACTAGTAGAGAAAGAAAAAGAAGTAATCAATAAAAGCACCAATAAAGCATGAAGAAGAGACAACAGTATGCAAAAACACAAGTTCAAGTTTGATTATATCATAAAGGTCAGAAGTACAAGGTTCAGAGTTACATGTTCAGGATTACATTTGTTAAAGAAAAATAAAATAGAGAAATCCGAACAACGCTACACCTTTTTCTTATCTCCCAAAACTTTCTCGGGAGTATGGGACGAGGAAGTAGGTTGCTCGGATGGAGCAGATAGTAGTTGAGGAAGTGCTGGAGGTTGCTCGGAGGAAGTAGCAAGCTGCTAAAGTTCCTCGGTAGCAGGCTGGATGGCTGGGGGATGATCTCCCATCACCATAGAAGATTCTTCGGAGGCAGCTTCGTCCTCTTCTTCTTCTTTAGGAGTTGGAGGGGGACCAGGGATGTGTCGCTGAAAGAGTTCAGAATTTTCATCCACTTTCATCTCCTGTAGGGCAGCGACCCATCCATCCCTAAAGTACTTAAGGCTGCCATATTCTACTTGTGACATCATGGCAGCTAATCCCTTGTTCCACCCCTTGTCCCAGCTAACGCTGAAAGACTTCTTCACAACCAATTTTATCTTTAACTTCTCCGAGGAAAGCTTCTCGAACAGAAGGTTTTCAGCAGTCTTCAATTTATTCTCAATCTCCTCCCTCTGTCGACTTACTTCCCGAAGTTGGATTAATTCTACTTCAGCAACCTTGAGTTTATGTTCAAACTCCTCAGCATTCTTGAGCTTCCCTTCAAGCTCTTTATTTTTCTCCTTAAAGTCCTTTATTTTCTTCTCCAACCCCTTGGAGGCTTCAACAACCTGAGCTTTCTCCTGCTCGGTGGAGGTAAGTTTCTTCTCCCAAATAGCCTTGTCAGTATCATATTTCTGACGAGAGTCTTCCAAAGACTTAATAGCTTCCTCCAGAGCTTCCTCCACACTAGATGAGGATCTTGAAGCTTTAATCGCCTCATCTTTCTTTAAAATTGTATTGAAGCAACTCACCGAAAAGAAAATGAAAGAAAGTCATAGACAGATATAAGAAGGAAAAAATGAAAAGTGCAAAGTAATAAGACTTACAGAAGAAATATGCGTGAGCAACCAATGAGGTGACCATGTCCCGAGAAAGGTTCTCCTCAATACCCTGGATCTCGAGAATGATCCAAGTCTTCACTGAGCTCATGGCAGAGCTTGAGGGAACAAAAGTGGGAACTCTACTAGTCGGGGGCTGAGAGACAGTGTCAGCCAAATTGACCGAGGAGCTTTTCTTCAGCTTCCTCAGGGGAGCAGGAATAGATTCAACCAAGGAGGAACTCTTGGTCGGTGATATTACAATCACTTCTCCTGGAGCAGCAGACTTGCTCGGAGCCACTGGGGGCTTCTCTACAACCTTCACAACAGGGGCAGCCGAGGAAGGTGCATCAGTTTTCTTTATCCCTTCTGGGACATCAATCTTACTTCTTTTTGCCTCTCCAGCACCAGAGGCAGGTTTCTCGAAGAGAGTGGTAGGTCTTATCTTCTTCATCCTTTCACTTAAAGGAACGTGTGACTCAGGCGAAGAACTGGTAGAGGCTGGCACTGGCTCTGCGTCGCTTATTACCGGATGAGCAGTAAAAGAAGTTTTGTAGCTCTTATACTACAGAAAATACGAGGCTGACCTAATGTGCTCGCCGACAACACTCTGATGCAAACTACAAATAAGTTTTTAGTGCCTTATATTAACGTTTGCTTCTTTTGGACACTGTCTTTTACTATCAACTGCAAATAAATACAAATTTAAATATCAGTGGCACATTTTATCAAACATAGAAGAAGCATGATTTCAAAATAAATAAATGAAATAAAAATAACCTATCCCATTGCCATAGGGAGGGCATTTGGGACCCTGATAAACTTCATCTCCAGATAAAGGAGTATGTTGCCAATTTTTTATGACAACCCTGTGCTCAAAATAGTCCCTATTAGCATCCGGGAGATTGACTACTAAGGCCCTATTTAAAAATCTAGTTTTTAAATAAAAGGTGTTATCACCAACTGCCCATCTATAACAAAACATGATTTCTCGAATTCCTATGCGAGTTCCATGGATTTGATTTAATCTATGAACCCCATTAACTATTCTCCATGTATTGGGGGCTATTTTTGCAGGAACAACGTCAAAGTATTGACAAAATTACAGACATAAGGGATTGGGTGGAAAAGAAAATCCACGTTCAGCAACAAAGAGACTGGGGAACCAATGTCCCTCAGCCAAACGAAAATAATCAGAAGGCTCAGAAAGCTCTTCCAGAACAACCCAGGAGGGAATAGAAAAATCAGAGCGAAACTTATCAAGAGATTCAACAGGGTAAACCATGATGAATAAAAGAAATGAAGAAGAAGGAAGAAGATCTTACAGAAAAAGAGTGGATCTGTTGACAACGAACGATGGAAGAGATGAATACACAGGAGAGAAAGAGATGACAAAAAACTCGAAGATAAAAATATGAAAAAGTAGAAGACGATAGGATTGTCTATGACGCTTAAATACCTTTCCTTGGGAAAAGGAAAAAGTAATGATTACAAAAAGAAACGATTACGCTACCGGCGGCTAGAAGGATAAAAAGGGCACGACAATCGAAGCGGTTATAAAAATTCAAAAAAGCCTGATTCTATGAATTTGGAAGGAGAAATAAATACGAAGGAAACACTCCTAAAAATCAGGAGGATCATTTAAAACTACCATATTCCGAGAAAGAATGTTCCACACTCCTCAAATTTCGAACTATGAAACATTGGGGGCTTCTGTTGATACCAAATTTAGTCTGCTGGCATGGCTCAATGAAGTGAAGACACGTGGCAATCTACGTGGAAATAATAAACACTTCCGAGGAACTCACACGCTCCGAGGAACTCATACGCTCCGAGGAACAATAACTCTCCGAGGAACTCTTAAGTACCGAGAAGCTTAGGCGGTCCGAGTTGCACCTCAAACAAAGCATTAATAGCAGGATAACCAACAGTTTGATTGTTTATTAAGTGCTTATCATTCATACGCATACGCTTAAAGGGCATTGAATGTATTACCCTTTCATATGTACATCATTTAATGTATTAACCTTTCACATTACAGCCTCAGGGCTATAAATACATTGTACAATCCTTATTGTAAAGGGACCGGAATTTCTTGATAGAACTTGTAATCGAGAATTCCAATACAGTCAGAAATAACATAATAGTGGATATAGGCCATTCTTATAAGGCTGAACTACTTTAAAAATTCTTTGTCTCATTTATTTTATCTGTCATTGAATAATTAGATACGATTTAATTTTTTACATCAACACTAACCAACCCAATATTTACTAAACAAAATAATCCAACGGCAATGTCAACAACAAATGTGTATCCCGTACTCCTTCTAATTCATCTACTCAATTAATTCATTTCATCAATTAAACTAACAATTAAAGTATACAATTATTAATTTATTAATTTACAATGAGGGGTAATCCTACTTTCATATGAAATGGGCACTAATTATTAATTTACTTTCATTTAAAACTATACAATTAAAATTACAATTAAAGCTATACAATTTATTAATTAAAGCTATACAATTGTTTAGATTGCCCCACCACACACACACACACACACTACTCCCCCCCCCCCCCCCACCACCACCACCACCACCCCACCCCCTACCCCCGCCACACACACACGCACATACTATATATATATATTGTTCGATATACAAAGTAATTTTCAAAAAAAGTTGAAAAATCCCACCCCCATATGGACAATAATCCAGTGGTCATGCCACTTTTAAAACTAACCAACCTAACATTTACTAAACAAAATAATCCAATAGCAATTTCAACAACAAATGTGTATCCAGTGGCTAGTATCTATGTACACTATATGTAATTTAAAGTATGTTTCATTTAATTATGTCTTATCACAATCACATATATGGGACATGTACTTTTATTTTTAGTTGTTGGTCTTATGTAGTGGTATTTAAAAAGTTCATGGGACATGTGTAATTTTTTAAACAATTACAGAAGGGTGGTTGGAGGCGGTTATGAAAAGTTATGAGACTAATTACAATTATAAAATTACTTGGGATGGGTGACAATTAAAATTTTCAAAGTGGGACTTATACCAATTTGAATGCATACGATATTAATAAAACTTATACCAATTTCAATACATACAATATCAATTTCAATTTCAATTTATACTAATACCAATACCAATTTATATCAATTTCAATTTATACCAATACCAATATCCACACCAATTTATACCAATAACAATTTATATCAATTTAAATTTATACCTATGCCAATGCCAATCTCAAATTCAATTTCAATTCAATTTATACCTATGTAAATACCCAATACTAATTTCAAATTCAATTTCAATACCAATACCCAATTTCAAATTCAAATTCAATTTCAATACCCAATACCCAATACTAATTTCAAATTCAATATCAATACTAATACCAAATGCCAATACCAATTTCAATTTACACACTAAAATTCAATACAAAGACTGCGTGTATACCAATACACGCACACTACCCCCTCCCCCAGAACACACATAGACCCCCCCCCCCCCCACACACACACACTGATCTACACACAAACACTGCCCCCACCCCCACACACTGCCCCCCAACACACCTACACACACACACAAACCTACACACACATATATACACACACATACACATACACATACACACATATATACACATACATATACACACATATACACACATATTGAAATGAAAGAGAAAGAGAGGAAAAAAACATATCTTAGTGAGAGAGAGAGAGGGAAAACCAAAAATAAATGGGAAAAAAAGCCTAGGGCTAATTTTGCTGACGACATTGCCACGGTCGTGTCAAGGTCCTTGACCGTGACAATTATTCAAAGAATTGTCACGGTCAATGATTGTGACAAGTTCGTGACAAAGATGTTTGTCACGGACTAGTCAGGGTCAATGACCGTGACAATTCTTTGTCACGACCTTGTCACGGTCAATGACCGTGACACAAAACGCGTGTTTGTTGTCACGGTCAATGACCGTGACAAGTGTGACCGGCTGAAAGGTGATAATTTGACCATTTTGGTATAGTGTAAAAATCCTAAATGGGTGGACAACCCTATAACTAGGTGCATTTTCACTAGAGTTTGACCTAGGCCTAAGTTTGTGTGATGATACAATCTAAAAGGTAAGGGAAATAATAAAAACATGATCAACTTGAAAATTAGGAAAATGAATACATAAAGATAACTGAAAATTGCATAGATCATTCATTTTACAAAAATATTGTACCAACAGAATTACAAAGTAAACATATACAATCTTGGTACAAAGCGCTCATCTCTGACGAGTTATCATCTTAAAAACTGCCACTCTTTAGCTATCATCAAGGTTTGGCCTAAACTCATCGTCATTATCATGTTTTAAAAAGTAATCTTTTGCCAATTGAAGAGGAACAATATTGAAAGGGATCCAACTTTCATCACTTTTAAATGGAGGATGACTGTAAATAGGGCACTCCACTTAGTAACAGTAACAAATCTAAGAGTCATTAGGGACTTTTATAATAGCTAGGGCATTCAGCCATCCATGCTTATATGACACTTGCTTGGCTTCATCCAGCTTAAAGGGTACATTTACCCTTCCATCATCATAACCGACAACCCAAATTGCACACGAACCTTTTCTCAAGAGATAATTTAATCTCATTATGTTGCCACCAAGGCGGCCCAAATTGATCGCACCATCTCTCTTAGGGAATTATTCTCGTTCTGCAATAGCTCTGCGATATCTTTAACATCCTTAATTTTTCTCTTTAGAGAAACACACAAACGAGATTATTCGCTGAAAGCATTTGTCATTTTTTGAAGATCTTACCAAACAAAGAGAAAAGTGTTATGCACCTATTTATCAGCATACCGACCAAGTATTAGATCCAGTTCATTAGTCTCTATAAAGGGTAGGACCTCTACAATCTTATTTCAAGATATAATAACCAAAAAAAAAATTCATTCATAAAAAGGATGATTTCAAACATAGGAGATTTCTCATTAGGTCAAAGAAGTGGGTAAAGCCAGAGCTAATCTAATCCTAACTAGATATTACATTTGTTTTCTTCACCTTGTCTTGGGGTTCGGGGTTTTGCCTTGATCGACATCCTCCATCTCTTAATAAACCGCAACCTTCACTTGACCGATGTTTGTGGCCTTGTCTCTTTCTTACCCCCTTGGTAGAGAGCGTGTATCTCACCCCTTAAATAGCTCAGATTCTAAAGGGACATTGTTCTTGACAAAGACCACATCTCAGCCTTTCTTAAAATTCGACTTTCAAATGAAAGCTAATTATTTTTAGGCTTCAGAATAGGCCTCCATGTACCCACTATCAAAGGCCTCATCTTTATTCACTGCCAAGATACGAGGATGATCCTTAGTAATCTTCTTCAGCGTGTCATGCTTCGTATTTAACGTGCCAAGCTCTGTCCTCAACTTGTCAAGCTTCAAGTCGATGGATTTCTTATCATCATCATATATTTTTTGGCAATGGCCAAAGACACTTGAGACTTGTCCAATGCCTTCATCGAGTCATTATTAGTCTTGACCTATTTGGCACCCTTATCAATAATGGCAACAAAGTCTTCCACAAACTGTCAATATAAAACCACAGGTCAACGGAGCAACCAGAATAAGAAAAAAATTGAATACAAAATTGTTAAACTTACCAAGGATAATGTGTGACTAGCGCGAGAAGAAAGATGATCAGAGGTCAGCCTGTCAACTTACTCCAAGTCCAACGCCAATACAACCCCCCTCAGCAGATAAGGGGCTAAAGATGGGTTCATGGCCACTAACATGGTTTCATGGCCCTTCCCCACATTGGGGGGCGTCCACTTTTTGGGTGGGAAAATAACAAAAAAAGAAGGAATGGTTTTATTCTTCTTAGCCTTCTCCTTTTTAGGAGAATCTAAAAGAGTAACAAGATCAGTGGGACCTCCTACTTCCCTCCTTCTGGTGACCTTTGCCTTTGGGTAGGTGGGGAGGTAAAAATCATCCACGAGAGTAAGGTTTCTCTTTCTCGTAGATATATCGTCCTCCTCAGTAGTAGGCATAGTATTCGCGTTCACCAGTCCGAAAGAGGACGAGGTGGAAGCTATAAAAAATCCCTTATCGATTCAAGGGACTGGTATCTTAAGGATGGAATCCACGGGCTTTAGTGTGAAGCTGGATGCGGAGTTGGTATACTTGAGCGGAAAGGACGTCGACCTAGGGTGTTATGCACCTGAAAACAAAGGCCTCCTTATCTTCCAAACTTTGATGTGATCCTCACAATTGAAATGAAAAGGATCCTTTTTCTTTGACCTCGTTGAACAAGGAAAACAGGAAAAAATATATTAGTATTTATTTCATCCAACCTTCAATAACCTAATTTAAAGGAAGAGTATTGTCAACTTATTCCCCCCCCCCCCCCCCCAAAGCAGGGCACAAAAACCCTTTGTGTGCTTCATCACCTTCAGGAATGAGTGGATAATGCCAATTTCTGGCAATAAAACCTTGAACTCAATATCCCTTATTAGAATCAGGAAGGTTGACAACTAAAACCCTTCTTGCCTTCCTTGCCTTTAGATAAAAGACATTGGCATTCGTCTTTGACCACTAATAACAATATCTAATATCTAGAATCCATATTTGAGTTCCATAAAGCTCATTCATTCCGTGAACACCATTCACAATCCTCCATATATTTGTATAACACTGGATAGGAACCACATAAACTATTTCGCAGAAGTCTAAAAAAAGTTGATTGCAGAGAAACGTTATACCCCCCCCCCCCCCCCACACACCCTACTAGCGAGATGGTGTGAATCTAATGATCACTTTTAACATTATAAAAATCATTCGAAATACCAACACACTCTACATTTATCCATCAGTAATGGAGTATATCTTCCCGAATTCCACTAAAGTTCTATCATTTACAGTATAAACCATTTACTCAACACTAGAGGGAAAAAAATGATAGAAACGAGGAGAATTGCAAGATTTTTGAAAGAAAAATTGAAGATACGAGAGAGAAGGAAACTTACAAATGAAGAAATTTGTAGGACCCTCCGGTACTTTAAAAAGTTTAAGTGATGGATCAAAATAGCGATTGAAAACCTTTTGATGGCTTGGTTCAAATCTCGAGGCGTCTCATCATTTAAAACAGAGACCAAGGTCTTAATTGGCAAAAGCGCTTCAATTTTAAAGGGATTTTTACCACAGTACCCTCAAGAAAATTTTACCAAGGTACTCTTAATTAACATAAGAAATTATTAGCACACTCTTCAAGGGCTTAATGAGCAAAATAAAGCAAAGTCGTCATCCAATAATTGAAGAACACCATCTCAAGTTGAGACCAACCATCTTGGTTGATTAAGTTACTTCAACCTCTCTGCTCTATTCAAGTCGTAAAGATTTAGGAAAATTTTAGGGGAATAATTTGAACAGACCGAATAACTTGGGTAAGATAAATACAGACCCTTCATGATTAGATAAAAGTCCATAGCTTGAGATAATGGTGAAATAAAATCCCACCAACATAAATCTTGGGGGAAGGTCAACACAATCAAATGGCGACTTTATCAACAAGTTCAAGAGCCTTGCATGACACCATCTCTTCTTCCCCTATAAATGTAACCCTTACCCCAAAGAAAATGAGCAGGTAATTATTGTTATCACAAAAGGAGTAATAAGAAAGGAGAGACACCCCGTGAACGTAGGCCATTGCCTAACCACGTAACAACTTGTGTCGCATGATGGGTTTTATTTTATTTGGTGTAAATTATTTGGGATAATTTATTATGAGATTTTGCACCTATAACTATTTATTTAGTATCTTGCAAATTTTTAAATATTTTTCTATTCATTGAATATTTTATTAATTTTTATGCATTTTCACATTTTTTTTAAAATATTTATATCTTCTTTTATGTATTTTCCAGATTTTTTGTAATTACTGAATATTTCTTCTATTTTGTTAGAAATTATTTTTTTTATTAGAAATCAATTTTGTTATTGGAAATAATTTTTTTCAATATTATTTCAAAAAATTTAAAATATTTATTCAGTTTTTTGCATATTTTTTCAAAATATTATTTTATGCTTATTGAATATTTTTTTGTTTTTTATTGGAAATCGATTTTGTTATTAGAAAAAATTTGTTTGTTAATATTCAGGTAGTAATAATATTATGGTCTGAATTTCATACCGGAATGGTAAGTAACTATTCACCGGCGTGAATAGTATTTTACTATTCATAATAAAAAATCTAGTTTATTGAATAATAATTAAGAGAATTAGAAATATGGTTTTGATATGGACTAGCATTTGTCGCGTAAGGGTTGTTGTTGTGTTGTCGTAATGGCGTTGAGGAGTTTTATCCCAAGTAAACCGTTGACCGCCGGTGTAATACCCCGTATATTTTTGGAATGAAATAAATATTAAATTAATTCGGTGAAATTAATCAATCTAGGATTACGAGAAATTAAACTCATTATTATTTATAAAGTTTAGAATTTGACTTTAATGATTTAGAATAAATCAAACGGGATTTATTTTTTTTATAAAATGTATTTGGGTGTGTCAGGACACAATTAAATATATTTTGGGGATAAAATATTTGGGACGCACTTTGAGAGGTATTACATGATCGTTTGAGTATTTTAGACCCTTAAAAATGTTCCCGCGATATATATATATATGTGTGTGTGTGTGTGTGAGTTGGGTAGTTATCGAGTTAATTAGATTTTGTATTTTGGCTCATTCGGGGGTCCAAAGTTGAGGTCTGAAGCCCAACTCAGGAATCGGAAAAAAAAAATATAAGATTAGAGGAAGAGGAATAAACCCCCATTCCTATCAAAACCTAACCCTAGTAGCCCCACTTCAAGAGATAGAGAGAGACAAAGGTTTATGAGGAGGAAGAACACCCTAAGAGGATGAAATAGGCTTCTCTACATAATTTCGGGCAAGGATTCTCTTGTCATATTTATTCAATTTGTGCTATTTTCATATGAATGTTAATCCTGTGTTTAGATTTAAGGTTGGATCATGTTTTGAGATTTCTAGAATTTGACTATATTGGAATTGATGATAAATAATTCATGTAGAGGGTTGTCATATGTAGAACTTGTCCCATAAATTAGGTATCAACAAATATGAATATTGGTGTTGTATTTCCTTAAGTTATTGATAACTATTTGGGAGGAATTGAATAATTATTGGAGATGTTATTGTTGTAAATTATGGGATGAAATATGTATGTAGGTTTTCAAAATTTATACCCTTTTATTACGAATTTATTATGATGGGGTGCTATGAGACAATCCAAATGTTTGAATCTCTAAACAGTTAACAAGTGCGAATTTAAGGTGTTATATTGGAGGGTAAAATTTTGGGTTTACGCACTGGTTATGGACTAGAATCGTTGAAATTGGACGAACTGTAATAGAGAAACAGAGAAAGGAAAGAGACAGGGGGGTTGCTCAAATGACATCGTAGGTCGTTCGAGCGACACACCATGTCGCGCGGACGAGAGCCACAGTCGTTCGAGCGACCTGTGGCATTTTCTCTCTCCCCGTCCCTTTTTGTTGTAGAATTTGAATTGTGGGTTTTTATTTTGGACTCCTATCCTATTTACTTACAGTAAGTGAAGAAACGTTAAGGAAGAGGGAATTTTGATTTATGAGTTAATAAATTCATGGAACGTTATTATAACCACATTTGAGTGAATAATAATTACGAGTAACTAGACGGTCAAGTAATCTATTTTATGGAATGAAATTTATAATTGATTAGAAGGTGTGCTTATACCTAGAGGGTGAGAGATGAGAAATTTATAAACGTGTCAACTTATTTACGGGAAATTTAGTTAGGATATGGTCCCAAGGAGCGAGTCCGAGCATTTTGGTTGAGTGTCACCATTTTATTAAATTAATTAAGGGATGATTAATTAAATTTCGAGTTGGAAAAATTGACTCGGGTATTAAGGGCTAGTGCTACGGGAGTTAGGCATGGGGTAGTTGGTTTAATTTATTATATAAATAATAAATTATCATGTATCGAATTTATTAAAGGGTGTATGATCAAATAGTGGGATTTTGGGTATTAACTTCTGAAGGATAAAGATATGGGCCGAATGAGTGAGGCTAGGTGTTGTATTTGGGTGATACTACTTAACCATGTTAGAGGAATCCTTATATATGTACATATAACCCTTTTCAGATTAGTTAACTCATTATAAATGTACATATAAACCTTATTGAAAAGGTAGCAGGAAGCAAATAAATATTAATCATTTAGAATGATTAAAGTTTGAGTAAGGAGGAAAGCATGCTAAAATTATTAAACTTGTGGGAAAGGTTAGTTTGAAAAATAACTATGCCTAGGTATTTAAAGAGTAATAAATTATGAAGTGAATGTGATTTTAAGTCCAAAGATAATTCTATGAGATTTAATATTTAATTGGGAAATAGTGGTTGGATAATGGCTTAAAATAAGTTATCGAATAATTGGCTAAAATGTTATGGTTAAGACAAGAAGGCTATAAGTGATATAAATTGAGATATCCTTGGACTAAAGTGGTTATAGAGTAACTACTTATACATATTCGGTGATAATATGTATTTATATGTATTTTTATGGACATAACAGTGGACCGTACTATCGGCTTGGGGGTTCGCGCCTCGGGCCGCGTACCACACGTCGGCACAAGTGAGCTTGACAATGTCTAGGCTATATGAGTACTACGTGGAAGCTCAACCCTAGAGGGGTAGGTGTGGTGCTGACCGTTCCTGTATTACCACTGGGTGTGGGCCGTATACAAGTGTCCGGCGTAGGGACCGCCCCCAACTTGTGTGTGTTTTATGGTGCCCGCTTAGGATAAGGAATTCCTCCGGACTTGCCGATAGAGAACGAATGAGACACTAATGGTAAATGTCCTTGTACGTAATATATATATATATATATATATATATATATATATATACATTGTGGTATACCTTACATGGGCTAATGCCCTTTTTGTCTAAAGATGTAGACACTATTTTGATTGATAATATAGTTGGGTAAATAAAATGATGCGGATAATTAAGGACGAAGATGAGTCCTAATGAATAATGCAACAAAAAATTGTTAATAAGAATAATAATTGGATAGTCTAAGGGAGTAGACAAACATTAAATAGAATGAGTAATGGTGTAGCCAATTATTAAATGAGAATAATAATTTGGTAATTTAATAGAGTGAAACCAATAGTCTAACGGGGTAGACGACAGGGAATATGAATTTATTTATAAAATGATTTAAAGAAATAGACGTGGGTCAAAGGGTATGAATTATAAGGAAATGCACTTAGTTTATGTATATTGAGAAATTTATTTCATTAAATCTATTCGGGGATAGCGGTGTCAGACATGAGGAACCACTTGTAGTAAATGCATAATGGAAATGGTTTATTCTTTACTTGGATGATTAAATAATGGAAGTTTACAATTGATATTCATTTGAGGATACAAGTAGGACTGCTTTCAGATGAGAGGCGAGGTACTCGTTACATGTGAGTGTAGATGGGGAGGCGTGAAGTATGAGTTAGTAATAAATTGCATATTTACTGGTGAAGAATCCTTGCACACCTCGGGCTATGACCCAAATTATAAATGTCCCCCTCCCCCCCCCCCCCCCAACGTATTCTAAATGGCAGGGAAAGCATGACTGACGATGGACCAGGCTTGCAGTTGCATTGGATGTAGTGGATTCCGCTCCATTGATTTAGAATAGGTTGTACTTCAGTCTCTTTTTCATTTTAAATGGATTTGTAAGGGCATAAGCCCAAGTGTTTACTGATGTTAGATGTATTTTGTTTGACATTATGAACATTGTATGATGATTCAGTTTTTATTATTCATGCATCAAATCAGTTGTATTAAAATGTTTTATCCATTGTGGATTTTATTATAAGATAAAGAAAAATTTTACTTCTTCAGTGCTGAGAATGATATAAATTATTGATAAGCCCCATCTTCGGCGTATCATGCCCGGCCAGCCTTTATGTGAGAAAATGGGGGTTGTTATAGATGGGTGTCAAAAGGTTTTTCTAATTCGATTTATTATATTTTATTAAACCTAGATATTTTGTTGAAAATATTATTTTCCTTCTTTCAGATCATAAGGTTAATTACTATTCTAAATATTAACATTTGTATTATGGAGTTACATGCCATATATTCCCATAGTAATACACATGAGTCAATTAGGAACTCATCTCTTATTGAATTTGATGTTCAAAAGGATTTGAACAGGTGGAATATCCGTAAAGTCCAACCAAAAAAAATTATAATACCAACTGGTATAATTTTCGTAGAAGATATGCTACAAAAACTATGGAACAAACAATAAGTCTAGATGAGCAAGATAAATCTATTGAGCTCTTTAAATTTGAAGATATTAAAGATCACATAAAGATAAAAAAATTATCATTTTATCCACATATGTTTAATTCAAATTGCTTTTAAACCTTTAACTATTTCTGGCATGAATGCTTATCTTCAAGCTACACTGCGTGATGACAGATGTACTAATTTTAGACAATATTTAATGGGAGCAATAGAAACTAGTCTTTGTAATGGACCAATCGATTTTGATGGTTTCCCAAATATTACTTTGTCCTTATCGGACATACATATATTTGAGGCTCTAAGTCTTAGAGTTAAACCAAAAGGTTACAATTATCTTCCTGTTTCGAAAACTATTGGGATTATTTATAAAATTTACTATAAAGTCATGAATACTATGGCTCCCGATATTAAACAATTCAGTCAGTTTGGAAAAACTGTATTAATTGACACACATATAATAGATTCTAACGTTCATACACCAAGAATTATTAGTTGGGAATAAATTGATTTCTCAGAGACTTGGGCTATAAAAAATTTCTTTCCTCCCCAGCCTCGCCAAAATGAGTAAATTGGAGACATAATAAAATATAAAGATGGAGATGTTTTCCTAAATTTCAGGAAATTTAATAAGAGTCAGTCATATAGAAATCATAGAACTCCTTATGTTACTTATCCTCCATCTACTTCACGAAATTATATATGTGAAGAAAATCCAAGAGATAATTCATATCAAGATGATATGATCCTTCATGGTATTTATACCAATGAACACCAAATACCTCATGGTATGTATGAGAAAAATACTTCGCAACGTAGAGAATCTCCTACGCCTTCTGAAATGAATGTTAGACTTCAAATTATTTTAATGTCTTTTGCAATCAATAGAGAAGAAATAAATAAAGACTTTTATCAACCAGGCTATGCGAAATTTCATGTTTGGTATTTTTCTAAGTATAGCAGGGCTCAATTGGCCAATTATAAAAAAATGACTTCTGTAAGTGGATTGAAGATAATCAACAAATCACTTCTTTTGTTATTTGGTTTCAAATGTTTTCCAAAGATAGGCACCTTTTTGTTCTTGAAACTAAAGACAAACAGGTTCTCAAACTTGAGGAAAAACATATTAGGAGTTGGAATACTTATAATGACCAAATTATATCTTATGTTCATCCACCTACTGAACAACCATTATTTATTAATTTTGGTAGTTCTAGCTAATCTGGTAGTTCTAAATTAGAAGCTAATGCGTTTCTAAATTTAGAGACTGGAACTAGACTTCTCACTAAGGTAGCAGATCTAAATCCCTTATATAAAAAAGGAAATTCTATCAACCTTATCCTAAATACTATAGGAAAACAACTCATGAGCATTATACCAGCAAACAGCCTACTAAGGAATTATGTGGTTAAACTATTAATCAACCTTTTATTCTCCCCCATATAAAAGTAAAATGATTTAAAATAAATAGTAAAAGTGATTTCATTTCACAATTAAAAGAGATAGAGAAAAATCTCAATGGATTAAAAGTCAATACTTTATCCCGTTATGATTCAGATTCTGAATCTTTAGTCCTCGTGGAAGAAATTAATAATTTTGAATCTTCTTTCAGTAATCAGAACAACCAAATTAATAAAGTCACTTATAAAAAATACTCTTGGTTATGGAAGACTAGTTAGAAAATTATATTTGAGGCTTAGTCCTCATGATCTTCTTTTTAAAGAAACTGCATTTTTTTATACTCAATCTACCATTCGTGGGAAAGCCATTAATGACTGGAACATTGATGGAAAGATTGAATATCAAAATTTTGAATTTATGCATAGAATGTCTATGTACTCTAGTGTTTGTAAACAGAGTAATAATTCTGACCAAGATATGGCAAGAATGGTCATCGGTGGTTTTATTGGAACTCTCAGAGGTTGGTCAAAAAATGTTATCACAAATGATCAAAAGAATGATATTCTAAATGCCATCAAAATTATTAAAGATGAGCATGTGCAAGACATTGGACAACAAGACGATGTTTATACATTAATGCTTGCTATTATCCATCATTTTATTGGTGCTTCTGACTATCAGCAGGAGATAAATAGAGAATTATTAATAAACTTGAGATGTCCTACCTTAAGTCATTTCAGATGGTATAAGGACATCTTTCTTGCTATAGTGGTTCAAAGAGCTGATGCCAACTCAGAACATTGGAAATCCAAATTTATTAATGGCCTTCCTACTTTCTTTGCTGAGAAAGTAAGAAGGAAAATGAGATATGCTAATGATAGCAATTCTATTCCCTACCATAATTATACTTATGGTCAACTTTTCAATGTTGTTATTCAAGAAGGTCTTTCCCTATGTAATGACCTTAAATTACAAAGTCAGCTTAAAAAGCAGAGTTTAACTAGTAAACGAGAGTTAGGAGAATTTTATGAGCAATTTTCTTATAATCATAATACTCTTTATCCTCATAAAAAATTCGAGGATAATTATATATATCCAAAAAGAGAACTTCTTATAAAAAGAAGAAAAGATCCAAAGCACCAAATCAAGGTGACAATTCTAAAAAATAGTTTAGAAAAAATTACGATAGATCTAATAGAGTTAATTTTAAATGTTTTAAATGTGGAAAATGTGGACATCTTGCAAATAAATATAAGACTCAAGCTAAACTTAACAATCTTCAAATTGATGAAGATTTAAAGAAGCAATTGAGTAAATTACTACTCAATTCCAGCTCTTTTAATAGTCAAGAAGATTCTTCTGAGAGTGACAATGAGCTTATATTTAAAGCTCTAGTGACTCGGATGTCTCTAATAAAGGAGACTTTTAATGTAACCAATTGCATGAAAAATACAATCATCTCTAATCCAGCCTTTAAATGAATGGATGCATTAATGTACTTACCAGTCAGTAAGAATCCATGATTGATATCATTAATCAATTTACTAACTCAGATATTAAACTCAAGTTAATAGAAAATTACTATGCAAAAGAAAATGCATTAACTTCCCACACACTGGTCCAATAATATAGTCTTAAAGAAGTACTTAACCAGTTAGGTAATAAACCTGAATTTGATAAACTTGCAAGCCTTGCAGATCTTAAGCATGAAGTCAATGCTCTTAAAGATGACTTAAGACAATTGAAAGATCAATAACATAATATGAAAATTGGGATTAATAATCTTAGGAATGAGTTACACCATTCTAATCTTGAGACTTCAAATATTGAAGAATCAGTTGATTATTTGTGTATTATCAACTGTGTACCAATCCAAAAATGGTACATAACTAGCAACCTTGTTATTGATAATGAATATACACTAAATAACATTATTTCCCTTGTTGATAGTGGCATTGGTATGAATTGTATACAAGATGGATTAATCCCTACTCAATATTTTGAGAAATCACTCAGTCTTTATTTAATGCTAGTGGTGACAATATGCATACTCAATATAAGCTCACCTAAGTTTATATTTGTAATAATAGAATATGTCTGTCCAATACCTTTTTTCTTATCAGCGATTTATCTCAACAAATAATTTTAGGTACTCCTTTTTATCCCTATATATGCATATAGATAAAATTGATTCTACTACTATTTACACCACTATTAAAGATCAAAAAATTATTTTTGAATTTATAACAAAATCAAAGGTGAAGAAAATAAATTCTTTGTCAAATAATATCCATTTCAAAGAAAATCAATTGAATTTTCTTCAAAAGAAAATATCCTTTTTACCTATAAAATAAAAGCTTGAACACCTAAGCATTATGCAAAAAATTAATGTTATTAAAAATCAATTAATAACTGAAGTTTGCAGTGATATTCCCAATTCTTTTTGGAATAGGAAGAAACATATTGTCCCTCTTCCTTATGAAGCGGATTTTAATGAAAACCCCATTCCTACTAAAGCCATATCCAGTCAAATAAAGGCTGAATTTCTTGAATTATGCAAGAAAGAGATGCATAGTCTTTTGGATAAAAAGATGATAACTAAAAGTTATTCGCCTTGGAGTTGTACAACTTTTTATATTAATAAGGTTACTGAAAAGGAAGAGGCATTCCTAGGCTTGGGATAAATTACAAGCCTCTCAATAATGTTTTACAATGGATAAGATATCCAATTCCTAATAAAAAAGGATTTACTTGGCAGGCTAAATTCAGCCACTATATCTTCCAAATTAGATTTAAAATTTGGATATTGACAAATTCACATTTCTCTACAAGACAGATACAAAACTACTTTTGTGGTCCCATTTGGCCATTATCAATCGAATGTTATGCATTTTGAGCTTAAAAATGCCGCTTTTGAATTTTAAAATATCATGAACGAGATATTTAATCCTTTTTCAGAATTTTCTATTGTGTATATTGATGACACTCTCATCTTTTCACAATAAATTAATCAACATATAAAACTTCTAAGAATTTGTAAAGATGTTATCAAGGCTAATGGTTTAGTTATTTCTGCACCAAAAATGAAAATATTTCAAACTAATGTTAGATTTCTTGATCATAACATTGGGGAAGGAAAAATACTCCCAATTAATAGAAGTATTGAGTTTGCTTCTAAATTCCCTGATGAATTAAAAGAAAAAAATCAACTCCAAAGATTTCTTAGAAGTCTTAATTATATTGGAGAATATTACAAAAATCTTGCACAAGATTTTATAATTTTATATAGCAGATTAAAGAAGAATTCTTTTCCCTGGACAATTGAACATACCAAAGCAGTTCAAAAAATTAAACTTAAAGTCAAGCAATTACCTTGTCTTACTTTGGCAAATCCATCTTTTTCAAAAAAAATTGAAACAGATGCTTCTAATATTAGTTATGGAGGAATTTTAAAATAGATTAACTCTTCAAATAATATGGAAGAATTAGTACGTTTTACCTTTGGCACTTGGAATGATGCCCAGAAAAATTATTCGACCATTAAGAAAGAAATTATTTATGTTATAAAATGCATTTCAAAATTTCAAGATGATTTATTCAATCAAACTTTTTTACTATGAATTGATTGTAGTGTTGTAAAATAGGTTTTACAAAAGGATGTTGAAAATATTTTTTCTAATCAAATTTTTGCCAGATGGAAGGTTAACTAATTAGCCTTCGATTTTGATATTGAACATATAAAAGGTGAAAATAATTCACTCCCTGATTTTCTAACAAGAAAATTTTTGTAGAATCAATGAGTGGCCCCTCTAGACAGCGTGACAGAGGCCCTAGGCAATCCCACCAAAGGCCAGGAAAAGAAAAATGGTGGTCAATGAAGATCAATATCATCCGATGCAGGATTATATGAAATTTCTTTGCCTCAGTATGGAAAATAGGGGAAAATTGAGTTCTCCTACAACTCCTAGAAAAAAATCTGCTAAGGAGTTTTTGAAAGCATGAATTCATTCCTAATCTAAGAACGTCTGAATTAATGCTCACCCTCAATGAAGAGGATAAGAAGCTTATGTCTTTACCTTGAGAAATTAAGTCCTTATATTTTGACACGCATAATTATGATGTGCAAGAAAGAAAATACTAGACGGTATATGAGGCAATGCTTGAAGAAACTGATTATATGGTATTTAATCACACTAATAAACTCCAAAAGAATATAAAGTCCCCTATTTCATATAGCAAGACGGTTTTGAAAAAAATCATTTATGTTAAAGAATGGGGAATTCACCCATTAAAAACAAGAAAATTGAGTTCTCAAAATAACACTTATAATTATTGGGATTATGTCAAAGAATGGTCCAAAGCTTCTACCTACCAAAACTTTGAGCAAAAGCACACTTGGTTTTTTAAGCTTTGTCCTAACTCTTTAAAAGAAGAGTATCTAGGTTGTGTTCTCAATTGGTGGGACAAATTTGGCCCAGGAATTGATATTTTACTTGAGAAAATTTCTAAGGAAAAATTATTTTTACCTTGGACACAATTTCATTCTAAGCTCAGGGGGAAAAATGATGTTCCCATTGAGTTAAACACCCTTTTATTTTTGGATCAAATACAAAAAGTCCCTCAAATATTTTTTAATACACATTTAGTCCAATCCTTTTATTTTATACCAAAAGTCCCTTATTCTCTTCTCTTTAAAGGTCCGCGCCAGCGGCATGTTAAAGTCCTTTTGGCATGGTGAAGGACTTTTTAGTGCAAAATAAAAACGCTGGAACTAAACGTGTATTAAAAAAAATTCGAGGGACTATTTGATATATGCCCCTTTATTTTTTTTACTGAAATCAGTATCCCATGGATTTTTAAAGGGGATTTCCAATGCAGAGTAAATCAATTAAGGGTTCCTCTACTTGAAAGAATTTTTTATTATCACAGGCGGGTGGGTATCAACAACTTCGAAACCATCTCTTCACTAATGGAGAGTTTAAAACATTATATGTCCCAGGTAGAAGAAACTCCTCCTATGAAAAAAATGTTTCTAGGGAATAATCCAATTAAGGATTTAACATTTGTTCTAAAAAAGTAGTTCCTTCAAGCAGCGGAACAAGAGCTTCTCATGAAGGTCGTGGATTACACGAAAAGTCAATTTACTGCGACTTTCACCACCATATATTCGGAGAATAAAATCCCATCTCACTGCCATCAGATGACGATGTTTCAATGACATCTATTAATAATGATAATCTATTATTTTGTTTAGTAGGGGAATCTCTGAATCCAGAAGATGATGATTTCGTTGGGGATAAGTTTGATACTAGTATTCCCACAGAACCAACAATGGAGGCATTTTTTGCCTCATTAAATTCTGCCCCTCTAATAAGACGTTTGGATGGAAGTTTTCCTAACCCCCATGGAGATTTGAACGATCTGACCTAAGTGGACCACATGGCCCCACTTGTACTCACGCTGACGCATATGGACAAATCTGTCTCATCAGGTTTGCCCGATCAAAGTGGTAGGATCAATTGGCCAACAACCGACGCATTAAGGCAAAAGACTTTGTCGACCTTAATTATGGAGGAACCCACGGGTCATTTTTTGTGAAATTATTTATTCCACATCTTTTTGTATAAATAGGGAGCCTCTCTCTCGTGTTTAACATACTATATTCACTTCTCTCTCTCTCTCTCTCTCTCTCTCTCTCTCTCTCTTTTAAGTTTACTCTCCTTTCCCGGCGATATTCCGGCTTAGTACTTTGTAAGTGTTCCCTTTCCGCTTTCAATATTATTAGTATAATATCTGTTTATATTCTATAATATCTGTTTATATTCTATAATATCTGTTTATATTTGTAATATTATCTGTTTCTTTGCAATATTTTTTTAAATTTTCAAAAATATTTTTTCAACCTTTTGCAGATTTTTTTAAAAATATTTTTCAGATTTTTTAACAGGTTTTTTAGTATTTTCCTAATTTTAAGTGGAAATCTCTTTTTTTAATTGAATTTTTTTTGTTAATGGAAATTTATTTTTTTATCAATTAGAAATCTTTTTTTTTTATTTTTTATTTTTTATTGGAAATCTTTTTTCAAATGTTTTTCTATAATTTTCAGATTTTAAAATATTTTTAAATGAATTATTATGAAATTTTCATTTATTTAAGGTTTTATATTAATTTTGCCCAAAAAACTCTCAAAAGTTATTATGTGCACTGTTTCTCGCTAAAAATTAACGAAGTCGGATGAAATGGGTAATTGAAAATCATGTTGAAAGCTTGGGTGATCAGGCACATAAACTAAAAATTCGGATAATAAAGTGACGAGATGGTAAAGTTAAAGGGCCGAAATATAAGTAAGCCTAAACTTTAGAATCTTCTTCTTTATCAACGGATACCATTGCCAATTCCATAAGGGTCCGTTTGATAGAAAACTGGGAAAATGCAAATGATTCCAGGACATTTGATTATAGGGCAAACAATTCCAAGGCAAATGAATATTTTCCAACTTGTGTCTGTTTGATACAAGTTGGAAAATCATCAATTTTCCACATTTTCTATCAAACGCAAAAGCTGGAAAATAGATATAAAAGTGGAAAATTTGTTTACGGAATAAATATATATAATAAATATATATTATTAAATATACAAAATATATGAATCTATATTATATTATTTGCGGAATATATATATTCCGAAAATTAATATAATTTGCGGAATATGTACATTCCGTAAATTATTATTAATTTTCGGAATATTCATATATTTTGTATATTTTTTCGGAAATTAATAATAATTTATGAAATATATATATTCCGCAAATAATATAATAATTTAATAATATATTTAATATATGAATATATTTCGTAAATAAAATATTATATTTTCATAGATTTTGTACATTTAATAGATTTTAATCTATTATATTATTAAATATAATAGATTTTTATATTATTAAATGTACAAAATTTATTAAATATAAAAAATCTATAAAAATATAATATATTATTTACGGAATATATGATTATATATTATATTATATACTGAATATAATAAATATATATTATTTACAGAATATATACATAATATTATAATATGTATATTATAATATATATATATATATAATATACATTATAATATATAATGTATATTATGTATATTATATATGTGTATATTATATTGTATATGTATATTATATATATGTCATATTATATTGTATACGACAAAATATAATATACATATACATAATATATATGTATATATTTTGTAAATAATATATATTAAATATAAGGAATATATGAAATATATAAAATTTACGAAATATAAATATATATTAAAATATATGAATTATATAAATTATATAAATGTACGAAATATATAAATATATGAAATATATATAAATATACGAAATATACGCAATATACATATATGTGCTAAAATATATAAAATATACGAATACATATTAAAATATACGAAATATATATATTTATATATTTATTAACAATATATATTTATATATTTATGAAATATATAGAGTTATAAAAAAAATTGGTTTCAAGTGATTTGTCACTCAAAGGTGACAAGCAAAAACCTGACCCCCCAAAGAATTGAATTCCACCTTAGAGTGACAAATTATGCTTAAGAAATATTGTACATAAAAAATAAATTTCAGGACAAATTAAGACTATCAAACCGTCTATAAGATCTTTGTGTTCTTTATCCGGAGTGCATAATTATTAGTTATTATTTGTTGAGCATAAAGGCGATAGACACACGCTTATGCACAACAGCCCACTCATGCCACATGTCCTCTCATGTTCTATGTTTAACCGTTCAACTATTATGCATGATTTGTTGTTATCTAAACTAACAAGGCAAGTTTTGAGGTCTATCACATCATTAAGTCGCTTGCTATAATTATTCGTATTCCATGTGTAATTCTTCCATTGGTTGAAATATTTTTGAAATTATAATTTACACACGACATGGAGAAAACATAACGAAATTTCGTATTTTATGTCTTCTCTAAGAGCTTGTTTGCCCCCATATAGTTTTTAATTTTTTTGGTAGAGACATGCTTTATTGATATAGTTTCCGGATGTATTAGTAAGCATATTTTATGTGTTTGTGAGTTCGGAATTTCATCATTGTAAATAAAAAACATATGTATGTTATTGATGACCCATTAAGTGTGTCATCAAATTATGCTAATAGTACCAAGCATTATAATAAAATTCTATGATTCTTATGGTATAATATTTAATATATACTTTTACAGCAATGCTTACTAGATTCATACAAATCTTGTTAAACTGTGTTTAGTGAAGAATATAAGTTTAAAAAGTTCAAAGGAGAAGAATAAAAATAAGTACAAAAAGCAAGTGGAGGCCAATTTGAATGCAATTAAGTGCAAGTGGTCCTAAACTTCTAGTGACATATATATATGCTGAGATTTTATTTTATAGTATTTGAAGACAGATTTATGCTGAGTTGGCAAGTCCGCTTGGAATGCGTATTTGCCAAGTGAAAAACATAAAAATTTCAAAACGGAACGATAGACAAAGTACAAAAAACAGGTTGGGATGTTGAATAGGCCCATTGGAATGGAATTCATTGGCAACTGGTCCAAAAAGTCCCAATAAGATATATGCTGCGTTGGCAAGTAGGGATGGCAACGGGGCGGGTTTGGGGCGGGTTTTCAAAAATCCTAACCCGCCCCATTTAATAAACGGGGCGGGGCGGGGCGGGTTAGGATTTTTGAAAATTAACTCCTAACCCACCCCATTTAATAAACAGGGCGGGTCGGGGCTCCTACGGGTTGCGTTAATTTTAAAAATAGTAAAATTAAAAATATTACATTATAGTCTTAGAGGTATACAATGGCTCGTATTCCAATAAGTGAGACAATCCCCCAATTGTCAATTCATATTTTCACTTAAATCTTTTATAAAATTAACATACATATAAAGATTTTTTTTTAGTGTGTGAGTGTGTGTATATATATATATATATATAATTTAATTATAATTAACATACATATAAAGGATATTTATATAAGCATAAGTTAAACGGGGCGGGGCGGGGCGGGGCGGGACGGTTTTATTTCAGCTAACTCCTAACCCGCCCCATTTAATAAACGGGTTTTTTTCTTAAACCCATACCCGCTCCTAATTCATTAATCGGGTTTTAAAACCCGCCCCATTAGGGACGGGGCGGGGCGGGACTCCTACGGTTCGGGTTAAATTGCCATCCCTATTGGCAAGTCCCCATATACGACCAAAAGGGATGAATGGAAAAAGATATATCAACCACCTTTAAAAGCAAGTGGGACGACCAGATAAAGTTTTTGGGCCTTCTCACCTCTCTTATCCGTACGAGATTCAGAGCTTACAAAGAGCTGTGGCACAAAACAACAGCGTTTCCGTGGTAAGCATTCTTTAACTAACCGATTTTCATGCATGTTTCTTTCCTGCCAAAGTTACAATAATATATTCATGCACATGTTTATCTCAAAATAATTTTAGGAATTACCCTTAAATGTCATTTAAAAATTAAACTCACATTAGTTGTCAGAAATTAGAGGTGAGGATTAGTGCTTTTGTATAGTGTTAATAGCTGACACAGTACTATATGATATGACAAACATTTTTTAAATTCAAGTACTACACAAAATTATATTTTTATACTTAACACGAATACGAATTAATGTAAAACCTTACAACACAATAATACATAAATATACGTGTAAAAACATAACATGACGCGATAACAATTCCTAAATTTTACATGAATACAAAACGTGACTAGACGACGGCTTGTTAGAAAATCCCAGACACGAATATAACATATTGACATATCATCTGCATTTTGGGTTATATAGTGTCTTGTATGAAATTGGCACCAAGAATTAAGAAATTAGCCGTCACTCTTCTAAAAATCTATATTCCCAAAAACACCCCCAATTCAATAAAAGACGATTTTACTTAAAACTGATGAGAATGCGGATGGGCTTTACCGTAATTCAAACACCATTCCCCAATAGGAACCGTTGTTTTCCAGCCATATAAAACGGTTCATTAGAGCTTTCCTTGTCCTCCAACTCAGCTAAGCTCTCCAAAAACCATTGTTTTGTAAGTGGTTAAAAACCTTCAACATCTCTCATATATTTGAGGTTAAACAATGGTCCCTATAAATTCCTTTATAGTTTATATATATATAATATATATTTTTGAAGTTAAAAATTTTATAATCAGAAATAATATCTTTAAATGGGTAAGTCCTGACGTGTCGCCTTGTCAGTATAATAGATAGCTACGTCTTGTACATTCACACCTTTTTCACAAGTTCTTTGTATGTGCCTATATATCTATGAGTCTATATATATTTTGTTTGGCACTTGGATTCAGATATAAGAGAATAAAGATTGTCAAAAGCTGAAGAAAATGGGAAGTGAATTTGAGTCTCAATCATCTTTTGTTGGTTCAGAATCCTTCGATAAAGATATTTTTATGGAGCCTGGGGCTAGAAACTATGGGTATTTCTCATTTTCCTCTCTTTTGCCTATTTTCAGTTTTATTTCTTGTTGTTTTGGATAATTTAAATTTCAATCTCTTATTTTTCTTGGTGGGGTTATTTTAGCTGTACACATTACAGGAGGAAATGTAAGATCAGAGCCCCATGTTGCAATGAGATATTTGACTGCAGACATTGCCATAATGAAGCTAAGGTGTAATCTCCATTCAAAATCTATTTTATTTTTGTGAATAAAATGACATATGTTGTATTTATTTCCAGCTAATTCTTCTCTGATCTCCAATTGAGCAGGATACACTAGATATTGATCCTCTGCATCGCCATGACATTCCACGCCATGATGTTAAAATGGTGAGATTTATTCCATGTTTCACTATGCTCGTTTGATTTGTGGTGACATATATCACCTTAATAATTAAATAGTGAACAATATTTTATATACATATTCGAAATTTATACTCATTCAAATTGATATAATTATAATCTTTACACTTACTTATAATTTATATAAATACAAATTAAAAGTGATTATACATTATATTTAAATGTTAGTACATGGGGGGATGAGAATTTTCGTTGTATCTAGGGGATAAATCTTTCATGCTGCCAAACCAAAATCAAATTGGATTTATATATACTACTCTTGTAGTTTCCCTTGCAAACATTCTAAATTATGTCTACATTTAAAAAAGAAAATACTATGAAAAACATGGATTAATGAAAATAAATGTTTTAAGTTATAGTCACTTTTTCACATTTTTTCTATATTTTCTAAAATTTAAACATAATGCATGAGATGAGAATCCTAAATTTAGAGTTGTATTAATCTCAACAGTTTGCCTTTTCTTCATCTTTATTTTTTTCCTCATATCTAGAGGGGGTAAAGTATGTGTGTTGGACATCACATGAATTTGGGTCATGATGGAATTGTTGCTTTCACTTCTCTTGTAATATGTTTTTAGAAAAGGTGCCGGAATGTTTCAAATACACACTTCAAAAAGATATTTTCCTGAATAGTAATCGGATAAGGTTTCAATCCACTCCTTGGATGACTCACTAGAGTGGGAAAAGAAACAAACATCCCACTGTATTTGTTACCCATAGCTGTTATACTTGTCAATTTTCCATGATATATGCTCAAGTAAAACTATCCAGTTGCTACTTTAATTTGCTGATAATGTTAAACCATAGGGGGTAATGAAAATCTAGTAGTTGAAATTCCATTAAAAATATAAATGGTATGCCTTTTAACTGCATGCTAACATATCAACTTGCCTTTTTATTTACTGACTCTTCTCTTTTTATTTTATTTTCAGGTAATATGTTCACTTTGTGGCATAGAACAAGACGTGAGTCCTTAAATATCTTACTTTGATAAGTTTGTAATTTCTTGTCTTATTTTAGACACAGAATTCAAATCCTAGTGTTCGTTTCTTATAGCTACAAGTATAAATGAAAATTACAAAGAAAAGAATACAATAAATTGTACCACTTTCTATCTTTTGTTTTACTGAGTACTTTTCAAGATTCAGACAGAGTTTCAGTCCCTAGAAAAAGGGGTTAAATATGAATTTATTTTTTGGTATCTAATCTGCTTGAGTAATTGACATTGTGTTGTTCTCTTGTTAGGTGCGACAAAATTGTATAAGTTGTGGGGTTTGCATGGGAAAGTACTTCTGCGCTAAATGCAAGTTCTTCGACGATGATGTAAGTAGTATAATTTTTGTTTAGCGTTTTTTGGTTATTTTTTATTATATCTACTCATTGCTAATAAATCAATCTGGTCATCGATTTAGGTTTCGAAGAACCAGTACCACTGTGATGAATGTGGAATATGCAGGTAAAATTCTCGGTTCCTTATATCTTACTACTACCATTGGCTTTCATTTTCTCTTTCATGAATTTCATTTATTTATTTTTAACAAAGGAAAAAATCAAATTAAAAAGTTGTAAGACGAGAACTGGTTAAAATTTTGTCACTTGTCTTGCTTGATATGCTATAAGTGGAATTTTCTAACCGATATGAAATATTTCTCAGAAATCTCATCTTTCTGTTGTTTGTTTCTTTGCAGAACTGGTGGAAAAGAGAATTTCTTTCATTGCAATAAGTGTGGTGAGATAGGCTAATGTCATGTTTTTTAATTTTTCATTTCAGGGTCCAGGTTAGTGTCTCTTCCAATAACTAATTTTGGATAATTTGCATAATTTGTGGTTCAGGATGTTGCTATTCCAAATCCATCAAAGATACACACCATTGTGTGGAAAGGGCAATGCACCATAACTGTCCTGTGTGCTTTGAGGTAAAAAAAATAATAATATCTATAAAAATATATAGAAATTGAGAATAATAAATCACAAAGAAAATGGAGAAAAATATATAATGTACTTATTGAACATTTTAGTATTTTTTCCCCTTTTTTTCTTTGTTCACTTATCAAGATCCAAACAGAGCAAACAATAAATAATGTTTATTTTCTAAGGGATGGGTTTTTGTATTTCACATTGCAGTTTTTATTTGATACAATGAAAGAGATTACTGTTCTACCGTGTGGGCACACGATACATGTGGAATGTGTGAAAGAGATGGAGCGACACTACCGGTACGAACTGAAACAAACGTCTCACTTGTATTATAATAGAAACATCTTACTATAGTTTATTGAAATTGCCCATTATATAATTTTGTTTTGATCCATTTGAACTCTGCTTGTTTGACAATATTTAAACTAGTTGGTTCTTCTTTGTTCAATGACCTTGTAGGTATTCATGCCCTGTATGCTCAAAATCCATATGTGATATGTCTAGTTTGTGGGAAAAGCTTGATGAAGAGGTATTTAGAATTTCATTTTCTCTTGTTTGCTCATGTTACTTTCTAATTTCAATACAACAATCTGTTTCCCCCATAGAAGTACAATTTGTGATCCAAGCCTTAACATTGAATATTTAAAACTGAACTCAGGTTGCTTCTATTCCAATGCCGGAGTCATACAAAAACAAGATGGTAAGCAATATAAATTATAGAAAATCTTGGTTTGAAGAATTTTTTTTTAATATCTATATTAAGCTTAGGGATATAATTTTTTTGTCTTTTATCTCTCCGTAAATAATGAGATGTTGTGTTGTGTTTGTAAAATAAATAAATAAAAAATAGGTGTGGATTCTGTGCAACGACTGTGAGGAAATATCAGAGGTACAATTCCATATAGTGGCACACAAATGCTGGAGATGCAAGTCTTACAATACTAAACAGATAAGAGGAAGCCCTGCTCCAACTTCCCCTCCTTCATGCAATTCAACCATTTCTAATATGGTCAGATGACTATTGCATTCCATGTCATGGTTTCAACAAAAGCTCCGAAATGATTTAAAGATTCTTTGGGATAGAGGAACGCATCTTCGTCCCTATGTATTTACTCATTACGCATTTTTCTTCCTTTTTGATTCTTGGACACTAAAATGGTGGTTTGGGGGTATAAAATTAATTTTTCTCTTTTAACCCCTCTTTCTCTCTATATATAGAACAATGATATCAGAGCTATAAACCTGCAATCTTGAGATGCACCATGTTGCATGTCGGGTTGCCCTACATAGCAAACACATGTAGCCCCATACGCAAGCTCAAAATGTTCATGTGTTGCAATATGTGTTGGAGACAATATTGACACAAGTTACATTCTTAACACTGACATTAATTAATGATGCATGTAAATTTTTAATGGGTTTATCAAATCCCAAACAATCATTCTTGAATCATTGTATTTCTTATATTAATATTATAATTGAAAATAAACGGAAGCGTTCCTTTGATCCATTGTCTTACACTCCTTGATTGACTACTCCAAAAATTTAGTGTCTCTCTCTTCACAACTTTAACGATTTCTCAAATTCAAATGCGTTGAAACCTTTTCTCGGCAGAAATTTACAACCAAAGATGGAAAAGGGTGTGGACTTGATTATATCTCTTCACCATCAAAGAGACTCGTTCAATAAACTTCTTAACCAATAAAAATATGACATATGTAATTATTGAATATTTCATTAAAGGTTCATAATAATATAAGTAAATACATAATACTAGCATGTAGCCCGCGCGATGCGCGAGTGTATTATAATAATTGTTATAATTATAGCTTAAAATATGTAATAAATCAATTTATAATAAAATAAAGTTGAGGAAATATTGCACATTAATACTTTTCAGAAGATTGTCTGTATTCAAAACTCAATTAAAATTCAAACCCATATATAATTTGTTATATGAAAACAATACGTACCCCCAAACATTCTTTAAAGTGCATTAACTGTTTGTACCTTGTGTGTGCCTCATTCCAATGTGTAGGCACCTAGTGTACTTTGATTACATATAATTTTTCAATGTATAAATACGCTAAAATAAGCATTCACTTTTGATGTGAAGGTTAGAATAATTTTAAGCTAAAATACTTGTATAAACATTCAACGAAACAACACCCAAACATTCTAGTGTTATACAATAAAGGAAGATAAACATATAGTTTGGAGAACATTGATGGTATTCTAAAACAATCAATTTTTATACGTCTTCACAAATAGAAAAAGAGAAATAACTTGAGAAAATTATTTACATTACTCTTTTTCATAACCAAATTAAAACATTTGGAGTCCCTCCCTCTCCATCTTAGTTGATAAAATATATCTTAAGATATGGATTTTCATGAAATATCAATGGTGTCTTTTAACCCTGGTATATCTCTATACCGGTGAATATTTCAAAAATTTGTGTTTGATGTTTCATACTTCGACAAAGAAAACCTTAAAATAGGTAATAAAATGGAAACTCTCATTCAAATTCCCCATGTATACCATTTAATATTTAAACATACCTAAAATAAAAATATAAAAAATCATCATACCTCAAAACAAATCTAAAATCGCATTCCAAATAAAAAAAACTATACATGAAAAATATATATAACATGATTTACATGTACAAAAAAATGCATTTTCGAACACCACCTGCAATGAACAAACAAAATAGCAAACCATGTTAAACAAAATAATATAAATTAATCTAAATCAAGGAAAAAGAATCACATAACACTCCAAAGTTGCAATAATGAGTAAACAAAATCAAATACTATTTCAGAATTGAATCTAAAACTAACCAAATGTTAAACCTAATATAAATGTATATTTATATTATACAAAGAAATTGTATTTGTAAAAAAAACTATTTTTTGTAATAAATTGTATTTTCTTTACTATTTTTCAAACAAAATTGTATTTTTTATATACTCCCTATATAGGGATTACACTCCCTATATACTCCCTACAAAACTATTCATGTTACATTCATCTACATAATGTATATACATATTGAAAAACATGAATTTAACATAAACAACCGATACTGAGATCGCAAGTATCTCATACAATAAGTAATATATTCATACATCCATATAATAAATGGTATGTGATAATTTCAAGACATATACTAGCAACATGCTCTTTAAATGTCTGAGGCGGCAATCCCTTGGTTAATGGTTCAACAATCATCAGTTATATGCTCGATAAATACTCTTTGTTTCTGCATTTCTTCTTTAACGACAAGATAATTTAACTCCATGTGTTTGGCACCATTAGAATATATTTTGCTTTTAGGAAAGTAAACAGTTGCGACATTATTACAATAAATATTCAGCGGCTTGGCAATAGAGTCGACAACTTCAAGTCCTGAAACAAAATTTTGCAATGACAAGCATTGAAGTTTGGCTTCAAAGCATGCCACAAATTCAGCCTCCATAATAGATGATGCAATAATAGATTGATTTTCACTTCTCTATGAAATAGCCCCTCCACCTAGTAGGAAAACATAATTAAAAGTTGATTTCCTACTATCAAGGCATCCGACAAAGTCCGAGTCAAAATATCCTATCACCTCCTGGCGGTCTGACCTTTTGAAGGTAAGCATGTAATCATTTGTTCGTTGCAAGTACCTCATGACTTTCTTTGCAGCTTTCCATGTTCGATTCTAGGATTGCTTCCATATCTACCTAAAAATTCAATTGCAAAACTAGTGTATGTTCTAGTATATATATGTGTATATATTAAACTTCCCACAGTCGAGGCATAAAGAACTCCTTCCAAGTGCTTACATTCCCAAACATTTTTAGGACATTGCATAAGGCTCAATGTATCACCTTTCTGAACAGGTGCATAAGTTAATGAATAGTTTTCCATACCGAATCTCTCAAGAACTCTTTTGATATATGCTTTCTGACACAATCCCAACAATCCACGTTTTCGATCTCGAAAAATTCCAATCATAATCTCATATGTTGCCTCACCCATATCTTTCATTTCAAAGTTCTTAGAGAGAAACTTATTGGTTTTACATAATAAACCAAGATCGCTGCTAGCAAGTAAAATATCATCAACATAAAAAATCAAAAAATTATACTTTCTCCCACTAACCTTTAAGTATATACACCGATCAATGGTAATCTCTTTAAATTCAAAAGAGAAAATGGTTTTGTTAATGTCTAAAAATGGAATGACCCAATTTTATAATCACAGATGAATAATAAGAGCAATCTTAATAAAAAACACAAGGGACAGAGAACTTTAAAGTGGTTCGGCTATAAAGAAAGCCTACGTCTAGTGTAACTTTTATTTATGCTGATTACAATAGCTCAGTATGATGTGCTTGAGAATGATTGGATTGTCCCCCTTAAGCTAAGGGAGATTGTCCATCAATAGGGGTCCATAACACTAAAGATGTAATGCCTTAATATTTCCAGGCATTTGCATATGTATATACAATAAATGTGACTCTTGGTTTTCATTGTTGATCACCCTTCCAGCCAAGTAACTTTTGCTATTCATGATGGTTCAAATTCAAGAGTTGGTCGGTCTTCCAGTCGACTAGGTTCTTTTGATGCCGATCAAGGCAGCTACATGGACACCTTGGATGATAGGTGTTTGTCTTTCATTGATCCACATGGGGAGATAATTTTTACATACAACAAAATCCCTCGTGTCACACCCCGCGCAATCCGACTACCGGGGTGGCCAACTACCGCCGCCGAACTACGTCGGGTGTGAACTAAGTAAATATCATTCTTAGCATGAGACAGATATAAAACATAAATAAATCAGTCCATAAGATAAATAATTGAATCAATCTCAAATGATCATAAACAACCGAGCGATAAAAGATCTATCACATGCTAAAACTCCGAATAAATCCAATCTCCAATAATGATTAAATAAAATCTGAATAATAAAACGACTGAATAATCTAACTGAAATCCTCTAAACAACTTTGGAATGGAATGGCCCAATAAAAACTCAAATGAAGTCTCATAATAACGAATGAAAAAGAAAGTCTAACTAAATTAAGCAATAAAATGAATAAACTCCAGCTGCACCTCCAAATAATAAACTTCGATAATCCTATGCAACTTCTTTAAAACTTATCCTGAAAAAGTTAGTCAACGTACGAGGTCAGAGCCTCGAGAAATAATACACACTACTCTCCTCAAATAGGATCCTTGAATCCAGACAGTAACATTATACGGAATAAATATTACAATAGAATATTTTAAATAAATGAGATTATTAAACGTGATAAATGTAAATCACTAACTACCTGCGGGGATCCCCATTTCAAAAGCACACACCAATTTGATTTTTAAATTTCAAGTCCCACGATGTTAATTTAATTAAATTAACCCAATTCATTAATGTTCTCACTTTTTAATATGGCGGTCCTCCCGCCCCGGGTGGTAATTCCCACCAAAGTGTCACACTTTCCCTTGTCAATAGCCAGCCGAATCTGTTTAAACTGTTGATCTCCCACAATATGACAAGGTTTCACACACGACACGACATAAACGCTCAAGATGACCCAGTTAAACTGTTGGTCCCCCGACACATTATGTCGCCACCAATTTTAATACCCGTTTTTATCTCATGCATTAAAGCTCAACTTCTCAATTTCACAATTTATAGATTACCCCGCCATTTTATTGGATGTGAGATCCTAAAAATACCCCTTAGTTCCATACCTAAGGGTCCCCAAGTTATCAATACGTCCTACCCTATGTATAGGATGAATTTCTAACATAAACCTCGACTTAGTCTCATGTCTAGGCTAGCATAACGACGATAAAGTATAAAAAATCATCCAACCTCCGACATAATAAAGTCATAATAATCTACCCTCACTAGTCTCATACCAAGAAGGCTTAAATCATCAAAAGGCCTACTCATTAGTCCCATACCTAGAAGGCATCCTAAAATATAGGGAGAGCGTAAGATACCCAACAACCCGTCGTCACAATAGCAATTTAATAATACCAAAAAGTCACAAAAACAATCATAATTAATCAACGTATAAAACTACGCATAATAGTCGAATTCAATTAAATCTTAATTTAATTATCACATCATCATAACACCCAATTAATCATATTTAATTATTTTAAATTAAAATATACCAAGATTTCATCGTTAATACATCAAAATCCAAATTTCATTATCCCTACAAAAATTACGTGAGTTATACCCCCCCCCCCCCCCCCCCAATTCATTTAGTTCAAAACTACGGTTTTTCTACATGCAACCTACACCAATAAAACCAAAAATCGACTCATCAATCCTACGTACCCAAGGGTTATGAATATTACATATATTAAAAGGTCTTATAAAAATAACCCCAAGGTTGAATTTCCACTTTCTCTAATTAGGTTGCTAATTGTTTTTAAGAAAAACATGAAATTAAGGGTTTTGGCAACACTTAAAACACATAATACTAAAGGAAAGGAATAGAGTATTCATGCCTATGATTAATTTGATAAAAATATGACTAGACAGTTGAACTTCTCTTAAGAAACACCAATTTAATCTTCAAAACTTGTTAAACGTAGGGGCTAGGGGTTGGAGATGAGAGGAAATATGTATGGAGAACCTTACTGGAGAAAGGTTTGAGAGAAAAGTATTTTGAAAGTCATAGCCCCGTAACAGTTTGGTATTTAAAGGGTTTAAGAGTTAAAATCTGATTAGGACTCTCTAATACATCCACCGCCCCTATCGTTTGAATGACGTATGTTGTCGTTCGAACGAGATGATACGTCGTTCGAACGACATACGCTGTCGTTTGAACGACCCCTATACTCGATTAAAATACTCCTTTTACACTTAGGAAAATATTTTACTGCCCAATAGAAATGTACATGCTTGTTAAAAATATTTTCAAACAATATTCTAACATTTTAATACAACACCGATTTAATTCCAGTTGAAAATTCACTACTCGAATATAAAAGTCAACATGTTTAATGATTAAAGACCATTAACTCCAAAGTTTTATTTTCTCTGAAAATTCAAATTAATTAATTTAATTAATTAAATAAAACACGGGGTGTTACATACTTCCCCACTAGCAAGGAATTTCTTCCTCGAAATTCATCAAATCATAATCGCATAAAAATAATAAGGCTCACATATACCTACCCGTAGAGTACCACAATTAGGCGCCCATACACATAACCTACCCGAACGTAATCCTTAATAAAAAAACAATATATATAATGCCTACATATATAAGTATTTAAGAAAATATTATGTACCGCGATACTCTACTTATCACGCAATATATCTTGCTCTGCTTAACGCTGAGGCACATAGCACCTCCCATAATCGGTATTGGTTGGTGCTGGGACCACCCCCTGCACACCTAACGCTGTCGGTGCTGCTGATGCTACTGGCACCCCTTGAACACCTGACGTTGCCGGTAGTGTTGGCGCCCCCCGAACACTAGATGCTGCTAAGACTGGAGGCCTTAATCCTAGGTATCCCTGAACTCCTTGCCCTTTCTTCCCTTGCATGAATTGACCCGATTGGGCCTGGACGTCTTGTCCTTGTTGGTCTTCTTTCTTGAAACACTTAGCCGCCTTATACCCTATCTTCCAACAGATAAATCATTCACCGTTAAAAGGTTCGAAAGGCCTAAAAGTTTCTCGCTCCTCCCCTTTACTTTGTTATTCCTGATTGGTTCTCTGCCTCTTCCATACTTGATCATTGCGACCCTTACTCTCACTCCCTTTTCCATTAAACTCTTGTCTCTTTCCCAACTTCTTTTGATAATTAACCTTCTCTTGCCATAACAACATCGCGACATCCACCACCTGAGCATAGGTAGTGTACGCCGGGTTCCCTATCACCATCTGCCTAGTCCACTACGAAAATCCTTTAATGAAACATTCCATCTTCTTTCTCTTAACGTCCACCTCTTCAGGTACGAAAATAGATAAATTGGTGAATTCCTGCTCATACTCGATAATCGACTTCAATCCTTGCTCCACGTTTATAAATTCTCACTTCTTCACACACCTAATAGCATATGGGAAATAATTATTATTGAACCTTATATGAAAATATGCATAACTCAACCGATCTCTCTCCTCCGATGTGGTGGCACTCTCCCACCATTGCAACGCATCCCTTGACAGCTTAAATGTTGCTAACGTCTGCTTCTGCACATCCGTGCAGTCCACCATCCTCAAATGTCTCTCCATGTCCCTCCTCAATTGGTGAGCAACCGTTGGGTCAGACCCCCCTCCAAAGATGGGAGGATTTCCCTTAAGAAAACTGGTACTCACCTTATCCCAGGCCGAAGCGGGTGTAATCTTCCCCTGCCCCTGCCCCTGCCCCTGCAAAGTCAACCATCTCTACCTACCCATCTCCATATCGGTCGCTGTGGCCTCAAGAATGATATCCTCTAACTCCCCAGCCTCTAAAACAATCTGTCATTGCCTCTCCTGAGCCACGGGAGCAGAAACAAACTCCTCTCTACTACTCCCACTTCTCCTTGTGTTCGTTATCGGAAAAGATAAGAACAAAACAACATTAGACTCGTAATGACTAAGAGTACAAATAATAAAAGGAATCAAAGATAAGCAACGCAGAAGCTAAAACTGACTCATAAGCTACGATACCTAAGAACATGATCTGATACCATCTGTCACACCCCGAGTAATCCGACAAACAGGGTGGCCAACCACCACCGCCGAACTACGCCGGGCGTGAACTTAATAAATACCATTCTTAGCATGAGATAGATATGAGACATAAATAAATCAGTCCATAAGATAAATAATTGAATCAGTCTCAAATGATCATAAACAACCTAGCGATAAAAGATCCATCACATGCTAAAACACCGAATAAATCCAATCTCCAATAATGATTAAATAAAATCTGAATAATAAATCGACTGAATAATCCAACTGAAATCCTCTAAACAACTTTGGAACCGAATGACCTAATAAAAACTCCAAATGAAGTCTCATAATTTAGATACGACTGGAAAAGAAAGTCTAACTAAATAAAGCAAAAAAACGAATAAACTCCAGCCGCACCTACAAATAATAAACTTCGATAATCCTATGCAGCTTCTCCAAAACTTATACTGAAAAAGTTAGTCAACACACGAGGTCAGATCCCTGAGCATGAATACCCACTACATCCTCTCAAATAGGATCCTTGAATCCAGACAGGAGCATTATACGCCATATATATCACAATAGAATATTTTGAATAAACGAGATTATTAAACACGATAAATGTAAATCACTAACTACCCGCGGGGATCCCTATTTCAAAATCACCCACTAATATGATTTTTAAATTCTCAAGTCGCACGATGTTAATTTAATTAAATTAACCCAATTCATTAATGTTCTCACTTTTTATTACGACGGTCCTCCGGCCCCGGGTGGTAATTCCCACCAAAGTGTCACACTTTCCCTTCTCAATAGCCAGCCGAATCCATTTAAACTACCGATTCCCCGTAATATGAAAAGGTTCCACACACGACACGATATAAATCACCCAAGCTGACCTGGTTAAACTATCGGTCCATGACACATTATGTCGTCATTAATTTTAATACCCGTTTTATCTTAGGCATTAATGCTTAATTTCTCAATTTCACAATTTATAGATTACCCCACCCTTTTAATTGATGTGAGATCCTCAAAATACCCCTTAGTCCAATACCTAAGGGTTCCCAAGTTATCAATACGTCCTACCCTATGTATATGATGAATTTCTAACATAAAACTCGACATAGTCTCATATCTAGGCTAGCGCAACGATGATAAACTATCAAAAATTAGCCCACCTTGACATAATAAAGTCGTAATAATCTACCCTCACTTGACCCATACCAAGAAGGCGTAAATCATCAAAAGGCCTACACACTAGTCCCATACCTAGAAGACATCCTAAAATATAAGGAGAGCATAAGATACCCAACGATCCGTCGTCACAATGGCATTTTAATAATACCCACAAGTCACACAAACAAGCATAATTAATCAACGTATAAAACTACACATAATAGTCCAATTCAATTAAATCCTAATTTAATTATCACATCGTCATAATAACCAATTAATCCTATTTAATTATTTTAAATTAAAATACATCAAGATTTCATCATTAATACATCAAAATCCAAATTTTATTATATCTACACAAATTACGTGAGTTATATGCCCCCAAACTAGGGTTTGTAACTAGGGTTTTTCTATATGCAACCTACACCAATAAAATCCAAAATCCACTCATCAATCCCACGTACCCAAGGGTTATGAATATTATTCATATTAAAAGGTTTTATAAAAACAGCCCGAAGGTTGAATTTCGACTTTCTCTAATTAGGTTGCTAATTGTTTTTAAGAAAAAGATGCAATTAAGGGTTTATGCAACACTTAAAACGCATAATACTAGAGGAAAGGAATAGAGTATTCATGCATGTGATTATTTTGATAAAAATCTGAGTAGACGGTTGAACTTCTCTTGATAAAACACTAATTCAATCTTCAATACTTGTTAAAAGTAGGGGCTAGGGGTTGGAGATGAGAGGAAATATATTTGGAGAACCCTACTGGAGAAAGGTTTGAGAGAAAAGTGTTTTGAAAGTCTCAGTCCCGTAATTGTTTGGTATTTAAAGGGTTTAAGAGTTAAAATCTGATTAGGGCTCTCTAATCCATCCACCGCCCCTGTCGTTCGAACGACGTACGCTGTCATTCGAATGAGATGCTACGTCGTTTGAACGACATACGCTGTCGTTTGAACGACCCCAGTACTCGATTAAAAACTGCCTTTTACATTTAAGAAAATATTTTACAGCCCAATAGAAACGTATCTGCTTGTTAAAAATATGTTCAAACATTATTCTAACGTTTTAATATAACACCGATTTAATTCCGATTGAAAATTAACTACTCAAATATAAAAATCAACATGTTTAATGATTAAAGACCATTAACTCCAAAGTTTTATTTTCTCCGAAAATTCAAATTAATTAAATGAAACACAGGGTGTTACATACTTCCCGACTAGCAAGGAATTTCGTCCTCGAAATTCAGCAATCGTAATTGCACAAAAATAATAGGGTTGACATATGCCTACCCGTAGAGTACCATAATTAAGCGCCCATACACCTTACCATATCGAAGGTAATCCTTAACAAAAATACAATATATATAATGCCTACATATATAAGTATTTAAGAAAATTTTACGTACCGCGATACTCTACTAGCCACGCAATCTATCCTGCTCTGCCTAACGCTGAGGCACATAACACCTCCCATAACCGATATTGGTTGGTGTTGCGACCACCCTCTGCGCACCTAATGCTGTCGGTGCTGCTGGTGCCCCTTAAACACCTGACGCTGTCGGTACTGCTGTCGCCCCCTGAACACTAGCTACTGCTCAGACTGGAGGCCTCAGTCCTAGATGTCCCTGAACTCCTTGTCCTTGCTGCCCTTGCATGAATTGACCCGATTGGGCCTGGACCAGTTGTCCTTATTGGTCATCTTTCTTGAAACACTTTAGACGCCTTATATCCTATCTTCCCACAGATGAAGCATTCACCCTTAAAAGGTTCAAAACGCCTAAAAGTTTCTCGCTCCTCCCTTTACTTTGATGTTCCTGATTGGTCCTCTTTCTCTTCCATGCTTGATCATTGCGACCATTACTCTCGCTCCCTTGTCCATTAGGCTCTTGTCTCTTTCCCAACTTCTTTTGATAATTAGCCTTCTCTTGCCATAACAACATCGTGACATCCACCACCTGAGCATATGTAGTGTACACAGGGTTCACCAACACCATCTACCTAGTCGACCACGATAATTCTTTAATGAAACATTCCATCTTCTTCCTCTCAGTGTCCACCTATTCAAGTAAAAAACTAGGTAAATTGGTGAATTCTTGCTCATACTTGATAATCGACTTCGATCCTTGCTCCAAGTCTATAAATTCTCTCTTCTTAGCACATCTAATAGCATATGGGAAATACTTATCACTGAACCTTATCTGAAATTCTGCATAACTCAATCGATCTCTCTCCTTTGATGTGGTGGCACTCTCTCACCATTGTAACGCATCCCCTGACAGCTTAAATATTGCTGACATCTGCTTCTGCACATCCGTGCAGTCCACCATCCTCAAATGTCTCTCCATGTCCCTCATCAATTCGTGAGCAATCGTTGGGTCAGACCCCCCTCCAAAGATGGGAGGATTTCCATTAAGAAAACTGGTCCTCACCCTATCCCAGGCCGAAGCGGGTGTAGCCTGCTCCTGTCCCTGCAAAGCCAACCATCTCTGCCTACCCATCTTCATACCGGCCTCTATGGCCTCAGGAATGACATCCGCTAACTCCTCGGCCTCCAAAACAATTTGTCGCTGCCTCTCTAGAGCCGCGGGACTAGAAATGAATTCCTCTCTCCTACTACCAGTTCTCCTTGTGTTCGCCATCTGAAAAGACAGGAACAAAACAACATTAGACTCAGAATGACTAAGAGTACAATTCATCAAAAGGAATCCAAGATAAATAACGCGAAAGCTAAAATGGACTCATAACCTACGATACCTAAGAACATGCTCTGATACCATCTGTCACACCCCGCGCAATCCGACAGACGGGGTGGCCACCCACCGCTGCCGAACTACGCCGAGCGTAAACTTAAAAAATACCATTCTTAGCATGAGATAGATATGAGACATAAATAAATCAGTCCATAAGATAAATAATTTAATCAATCACAAATGATCATAAACAGCCGAGTGATAAAAGATCCATCACATGCTAAAACTCCGAATAAATCCAATCTCTAATAATGATTAAATAAAATCTCAATAATAAACCGACTGAATAATCCAACTGAAATCCTCTAAACAACTTTGGAACTGAATGGCCCAATAAAAACTGAAATAAAGTCCCATAATTTAGATACAACTGAAAAAGAAAGTCTAACTAAATAAAGCAATAAAACGAATAAACTCTAGCTGCACCTCCAAATGATAATCTTGGATAATCCTATGCAGCTTCTCCAAAACTTATCCTGAAAAAGTTAGTCAATGCACGAGGTCAGACCCCTGAGCATGACTACACACTACTCCCCTCAAATAGGATTATTGAATCTTGACAATAGCATTATACGCAATAAATATCATAATATAATATTTTAAATAAACGAGATTATGAAACGCGATAAATGTAAATCACTAACTACCCGCGGGGATCCCCATTTCAAAAGTACACACCAATATGATTTTTAAATTCCCAAGTCCCACGATGTTAATTCAATTAAATTAACCCAATTCATTAATGTTCTCACTTTTTATTATGGCGGTCCTCTCGCCCGTGTGGTAATACCACCAAAGTGTCACACTTCCCCTTGCCAATAGCCAGACGAATCCATTTAAATTGTCGATCCCCCGCAATATGTCAAGGTTCCACACACGACACAATATAAATTGCTCAAGTTGACACGGTTAAACTGTCAGTCCATGACACATTATGTCGCCACCAATTTTAGTACCCATTTTTATCTTAGGGATTAATGCTCAATTTCTCAATTTCACAATTTATAGATTAACACACCCTTTTAATCGATGTGAAATCCTCAAAATACCCCTTAGTCCCATACCTAAGGATCCCCAAGTTATCAATACGTCCTATCCTATGTATAAGATGAATTTCTAACATAAACCTCGAATTAGTCTCATGTCTAGGCTAGCCTAACGATGATAAATTATAAAAAATCATCCCACCCCCGACATAATAAAGTCGTAATAATCTACCCTCACTAGTCCCATACCTAGAAGGCGTAAATCATCAAAAGGCCTACCCACTAGTCCCATACCTAGAAGGCATCCTAACATATAGGGAGAGCAGAAGATACCCAACAACCCATCGCCACAATGACAATTTAATAATACCAACAAGTCACACAAACAAGCATAATTAGTCAACGTATAAAACTAAGCATAATAGTCCAATTCAATTAAATCTTAATTTAATTATCGCATCTTCATAACACTCAATTAATCCTATTTAATTATTTTAAATTAAAAGTCACCAAGATTTCATCATTAATACATCAAAATCCAAATTTCATTATCTCTACACAAATTACGTGAGTTATACGCCCAAAATTCATTTAATTCAAAATAAGGGTTTTTCTACATGCAACCTACATCAATAAAACCCAAAATCCACTCTTCAATCCTACGTATCCAAGGGTCATGAATGTTATTTATATTAAAAGGTTTTCTAAAAACAACCCCAAGGTTGAATTTCCTCTTTCTCTTATTAATTTGCTAATTGTTTTTAAGAAAAAGATGCAATTAAGGGTTTAAGTAACACTTAAAACGCATAATACGAAAGGAAAGAAAGAGAGTATTCATGCCTGTGATTAATTTGATAGAAATCTGAGTATACGGTTGAACTCCTCTTGAGAAGACACCAATTCAATCTTCGAAACTTGTTAAAAGTGGGGGCTAGGGGTTGGAGATGAGAGGAGATATGTTTGGAGAACCTTACTAAATAAAGGTTTGAGAGAAAAGTGTTTTGAAAGTCCCAGCCCCGTAACAGTTTGGCATTTAAAGGGTTTAAGAGTTAAAATCTGATTAGGACTCTCTAATCCATCCACTGCCCCTATCGTTCGAACGACGTACGCTGTCGTTCGAACGAGATGATATGTCGTTCGAACGAATAAGTTGTCGTTTGAACGACCCATGTACTCGATTAAAATCCGCCTTTTACACTTAGAAAAATATTTTACAGCCAAATAGAAACTTACCTGCTTGTTAAAAATATTTTCAAACATTATTCAAACATTTGAATATAACACCAATTTAATTCCGGTTTTAAAAATTCACTACTCGAATATAAAAATCAACATGTTTAATGATTAAAGACCATTAACTCCAAAGTTTTATTTTCTCAAAAAATTCAAATTAATTAAATAAAATACGGGGTGTTACACCTCGATGCTCCATGCTTGATGATTGATCGAAAGTATGGAGTATTTGTTCAAAATTTTGCTCAGCATGTGACTGGAGAGCTAGTCGGCAGCCAACCTTCTGAACTTTTAAAAATTTCTATAGGTACTGTGAATAATGGCATTTTTAAAATTACATCTAACTTTTTTGAACCACCAAAGGGTACGGTGGTCTTTTTGTATGTTGGGAAGCATGCAGCCGGCGGTAGTTCAATCTTTTGTGCACTTAATCATTTCATCTTTATGTCGAGGCAACCTGTAAATAAGTGAAAATTTCCCTCCTTTTTTCTTCATCTCAAATTTTCTACACTTAGAGTTTTTCATCGTTTTTCAAATTTTCTTTGTGCAACTTGTTGCTATTTGTTACCCGTCCCTATTTCGTCTTTACTGTTGTCGTGGGATTCCTGTAAGATTTATTTCCCTCCTCCTTATTTTTTTTACCCTTTTTCTCTGTTTCCACTATGATTTACATTGTAGATGAGGGTTCATTGGATGAGTTTAGAGAAAAGAGGAAAATTCCTAACTGGGAAGGCTTAGAAATAGTCCAGGGTCCCATAAATCTTTATTCCTTAGAAGAGGGTCATTGGATTCCCACTCTTTTCATTTTTGAGTGTGTTGTCACTTTTCCCCCAAATCCTCTATTTCTCCAATTGTGTCAATATTTTGACGTAATACCTATTATAATAGCCCCAAACACTTAAAGGGTAGTAAATGGAGTTCATAGGTTGAATGATATTCATGGTATGCATACTAGGATCTTTGAATTGATGTTTTCTACAAGTGGGGAACCATTGGAGAGACCACGTATTATTTGAAGACAAGGCAAGCCAATAGGGCTTTAGTGATTAATCTTTCATATTTTAATAAAGATTATTGGGATTATGATGTTATTGCCAAGAATTGGCAATATTCCCGCCTTTCGATAAGGGTATCCTACACTGGACCTAGATTCCCCTAAGAAGAGAGTGTCATAGGTTCTAACTTGCTCCTTTAACTTTTTATATTTTATAATCTATATGCAGACTTGTCAACTAACTTTGTTGCTTTGTATTCTTTTATTGAGGAGATTAAGAAAAGGTGTCCCAGGGAGTGAAAGATCAACCTTAAAGACCTTAAATTTTTGTGGGGTTTAAATAAAAGAGTTAGAAAAGAATAACCAAGAGTTGCTTCTGTGTTGTTAGAGTATAAGATCTCTATTACGTCTTTTGTTGCTTGACCATCACCTGCACATCCCCAAATTGCCATTAATTTTGAAAAAGAGTCTGTATCTACTTCCTCGACTGCAGAATCAGCTAGAGTTGAATCCATCCATAGGGTAACTTCTTTCTCATTTGAGTCCTTTGACATATCTGGCATCCCTACTTCTCATTTAGCTGACATGGGAAAAAGAAAGATTCCTAATTTGTTGAGTGAGCCATTATCTCCTCCTACAAAGAAAAATGCTAACAATAATAAGAGACCTCAAGTAGTTGAAAAGAAGAGGCCTCAGGCTCTTGGTGTTGAAGAAGTTAAATCTACTGAACCTCAGTACAAGAGGTTAAATACATAAGCAAACAAAGAAAGTCAAAGTCAACCAACAAGAGTTGGTCGAAAAGATTTAAGCTGACGTGTGTCGTATTGGGTAAGCTTATGTGGCCATCAGTCCTGGATTGGCTAGTGGTTTAATTAAGTTTGGAATCCTTTCAAATGACAGAGTGGTATCAGTTCTTCTACCTAAAAGCAGACTGATAGAAAGATCTGGACAGAATTCGGCTTTAGTACTTATCTATCTTTTTCTTGTCTTTATTTCACTGAACTTCTTATAATGTCAAGGGTTTATTCTCTTGTGATTTTTGGTTGATTTTAATCGAATGTTGGAGAAGGATGATAAACTGAGATATTCCTCAGTTAAGGTAGAAGAGCCTTTGATGGTCTAAGGGAGTCCTTAAAATATTTCCAGAAGTCTCTTGAGGCTAAACAAATACTCTGGGATGAGAAGATGCTGGAAGATGTGGATAAGGCAGTGTCAGTAGAGAATAAAATAAAATCTACTGCGGATAAAGTCCAGGCTACTGAGAACAAATTGAAGGAAGCTGAGGATAAGGATAAAGATGTGGAAGACAAGTTTATAGAGACCAAGAACTTGGCCAAGTCTATTGATGATAAAGTGGTTGGTTTAACTGCTGAAGTTGGTTGTTTAAAGGCCAAAGGAAAAAAATATAAGGAGGCTTCTTTGAACAAGGGTTGGGAGAAGGAATTTTTTGCAGCTTCTGCCCAAATTGAATATGCCAAGAAGCAATCTTTCAAGGAAGGTTGGTCGAAGGCATTGGAGGTGGTTAACATAGAGGCAAGCTTTGAGCTTTTTCAAAGACATGACCCAGGCACTCCTCCTAATTTGGATATAGAGTTTGATAATGAGGAAGGGTCTGAAGAATCCGTAATATTTCCTACTGATACTTCAGTGGGGCCATCCATTATTGTCGACCTACCTGTTGTCGACTAGGACCAGGACAAAGACAATAAGAAGGTGTAGCTCCTTTTTATCCAGTTTCTTTTAGTTCTTTCTTTCATCTATTTTACATTTCTTCTTCTTTATTCTTTGATGTACCCACCATTATAATCTTTGATTTTATTAATGAAATAACATTTTTTCCTCAATTGTTTACAATCTTCAAATGGTGTTGATTTCTTATTGATTAATATCTTCTATGCTATTTAACTTTCTGAATTTTTCTTCCATGCACTCATACTTGTAAATTTTCAGTTTGATGCCAGGAAAAAAGCTATTGTTGCCACTGAATCTGACCTATTTAGGAAGTGTAAAAATCTTTTGAGGTGGCTATATTCTTTTGTCCGAGGAAGATTTATCAGGGTTGCTCAACCCAGATATTTCTGACCAAGTGAAGGAGTCTTACATACATTTTATAGCAAACACTTATGGTTATTATGAGATGATTGAGCGGATGCATAGGGATCATAAACTTTCTAAGGCAGTGCTCCATTCTGATTATGAAACCAAGTATAAGGCATTAAGTGAAGGTTGTGGCTTTGGTAAGAAGTGGAATGACATCACTTCTTCCTTAAACAAGAAGGAATTAGCCTTGAACCAAGAAATAGAGAATGCTCAATCAATTGTTGACATGCTGGAGAGAGAAAATAATGCATTGAGGAACGAACTTGGCAGTTTGAAAAAATTAACCACCATTGGTCTGGATAAAGGGGTTTCATTCTTGGAAACTGAGAATGTAAGGATGTTAGAGGAGCTAGAAAATTTACAAAAGAAGAAGACCATACCTAGCCAATTCCCAAGGTAAAGTATAGTTGTTCGGCCAACTGTTGATTATGAGAGAACCAAGAAAACTCTGGCCGACCAAGCTGCTCAGCTCAAGGAGAAAGACAAGGCCATAAAAAAGCTTTAAGATAATGTGTGCCGACTTACCTTCCATTTCCATAAGCGACCAGAGATGTTTGGATGGATGGATATGATGAAGCTCTGACTTATTTGGATGTGCATATAAAGAAAGCTAGGAATAAGGGTTATAAATGGGTTTGGTTAAACCTACTCGCCTTGTTGAAGATACCCAAAAATGATGAATTGTGTCATTGGCATACCCCAAGGATATTAGACTATCCTTATCATCCTTTCTTAATTGACTTTAATTGGATCCCTCCTGATGCCATTCCTCAGAGTTTGATTAGAAAATATGTTGAGGACTTCATCCTTGAAGGAGAAGTGGAATATATTCGTCCCCAGTATTTTCTTGACTGGTCGAGCGACAGTAGGCGTATTAGGAGAAGACCTTTTAGTTCCATTAATCATTCGAGAACCCTTGATGAACCTCCTGTTCGGATGACCAAGGCTAATGGAAAATGTCTAATGGAATAACTTGTATCTTATATTTGGTTGATATTTATTTTATAATTCAAGTTCATTGGAATGAAATGAAGTTCTTTGAGATACTTTTGTCCTTTATATTTAAGCTTATAGTTGCTGTTAATCTTTTAGCCGACTAGGTAGTCAGTACTCTGACTAGTTAGTCGACCTATTGATAAAATGTCCTACTTAAATGTTAGATGTTTTATTCATGATTGAATCTGATTATAATGCCTTAGATTCTACTGATGATGTTCTTACATAAAACTATGAATAATTTTGTTAAACTAAGTTGTAGCATTAGTTATCAGTGGCGACCAAGTGTATTAGGAATGTATAATTATCCCTATATTTTAACTTAGTCGGGTAAAACCTCTTGTATTTAACTTTGAGTCTTATAGGAGATTTTACTAACTTCTAGTTCGTGATTTTTCGAAGACGAAATCATACATGAAGTTGTTAATGAAAATCTTTTCAGAAGTTGGAAAAGTTTGATGAAGAACTTTTCTAAAGTTGGAAAAGTTTGACAAAGATAAATAACTTTTCTGAAGTTGAAAAAATTTGAATTTAAAATTAAAATTTATTGTTTAATTTAAGGTAGTGGTACCACACATTACTCCAAAAAACAAAACAAAAAAAGTGCAATTTCATTAACTTAAAAAACTGATTACATCAAAAATAAAATTTACTGATAGTATTTATGAAGATGATCGTAATTTCAGGGGTTCTTAAATTCCTCACCCTCCAATGTCTCCAGGAGATATGTTCCTGGTTGGATTTTTGCAGAGATATGATAGGGACCATGCCAGTTGGGTTCCATTTTTTTTGGAGCACTTTCCTTAGTACAAGGTCTCCCGACTTCAAGTTGGTCGGCTTAATGCGCCGATTATAGAACCTAGCAGTCCTTTGTTGGTAAGCATCCATCTAAATAGTAACATCTTCTCTTACCTCTTCTATCATGTCCTGATCTAGTCGCCTCATGATGTCAATTTTGGGTGAATCGAAATTCAACACTTTGTGATCGACATATGTATTTCAACTAGTACCATTGCCTTAGTGCCAAAAGCAAGCATGTATGAGTTTTCCCCTGTTTCTGTTCCGGGAGTGGTCCTATATGCCTAAAGTACGTTAGACTTTATTAATCCAGTTTCATTTAACATATCCTAACTTTTTCTACAATCGATCTAGAAAGGTTTTATTGGTGATTTCTATCTGGCCATTGCACTGTGGGTGGTGCTGAATGAAGTTTCTGGATGTCGAACCTGATGTAGTACTCTTCAAATTCCATAGTATGAAACTAAGTACCATGGCCGGTGATGAAGGAATAAGGCATGCCATACTGACAAATGATCTTCTTTCACATAAACTAGAAAACCATCTGATATAGCATATCAATCAAAGGCTCAGACTCCACCCACTTGGTGAAATAATCGACTACTACAACCAGATATTTGAACCTTACCTTGGTGGTCGGTAGTGGTTCGACCGGATTTATTTCCTAAATAGAAAAAGGCCATGGAGAAGTGATGAGAGTTAGAGTTTACCTTGGTCTTCTATAGAAAGTGGTGAATTTTTAGCACTTATCACATTTCTTGGCGAAGGCAACACAATCTGCCTTCATTGTCGACGAGTAATAACCTTGCATTGTTATATGTTATCTTATAGATCTCCTAGCTGTGTGAGCTCCACAAAATCCTTCATTTACCTCTTTAATCAAATTATTTACCTCAGTCGGGTGGACACAAAGAAGTAAAAAAGACTGTATAGCCCCTTCTATACAGTATACCTTTCTTTAGGATATAGTTAGCTACCTTATATATCAATTTCCTTGCTTGCTTTTGGTCGACTGGTAACAGTCCCTTATCAATATAATCCTTGATTGGATCCATTTAGGAAGGCCCCAATTCTATAAAAATGATGTTGATTGCCTCCTCATCAATGCTCCTGCTGGTGAGAATCTCCATCGGGATGGTTCTTCCGAATTCCATTGGAGTTAGTGAGACTAGTCGAGTGAGAGTATCTACTCGAACATTGTGCACTCTTGGAATATGGACCATCTTGACTGCAGTAAATAAGGAAATAACTTATTTTTTCTTATTCAAGTATCTCACCTTTATTTCCCATTTAACTCCATATATTTCAAGTAATTGATAGACAATAAGTTGAGAATCACTGTGCTCTATAACCTGCTCGGCAGCCAGTGATGAGGCTAGCTCCAAATCAGTAATCAATGCTTCATATTTGGTTCATTGTTGTAGACCTTAAATTGAAATCTTAATGCATGTTCCACGTCCAACACCACTTGTAGTTGTTAATTTCCAAATTGGAATATCACTGTTAAAGTCTTCATCCATCAATACTCCGTATTTGAAAACCTTATGGATTTACTCAACTAGTCGGAGAGCCCTTTCTTGAACAGCTGATTATTCCAGTTGGTTAGCAAACATCTCAGTTGGCCTTTGAGTTGAGCTCTCTTTCGAAGAAGTCTACTCGACAGGTAAATTTAGTGTGATGGGTACCTCTTCATGAGTAAATGCTACTATAAAATCTTCAATTGATTGCCCTTTTAATAAATTTCTTTCTTTGTACACAATTTCATACACTCCCAGCTCGAATTCCCAAGACATTAGCCTCTCAGGCTTTTCAGGCTTATGCAAAGCTTGTTGCAAAGGCAGGTCTGTGTACACTACATTGGTATGGGCCTGAAAGTAGGGTCTCATTTTTTTATAGGTTTCAGTAAGTGATAATGATAATTTCGCCAAGTGTCGATATCTGATCTCGGCTCCTCGGAATGCCTTACTGTAATACACTGGTTTTTGAACACCCTCCTCTAATCGGATCAAGGCTTAACTTACAGCAGATTCTGAAGCAGCCAAATATAAGTACAACTTCTCACCCAAAACTGGTCAGGGGAGTAGTGGGGGAGACCCCAAATACTTATTCAGATCTAAAAAAGCTTTCTCACATTCGTCATTCCATTCAAAGGTCTTTCTAAGCACCTTAAAGAAAGAAAGACATTTTTCTATGGCTCGAGATACAAAACGATTCAAGGCTGCTACTCTTCTTCTCAACTTGTGCAAATCCTTTTTACTGGTCGGAAATTGCATTTCCAGTAAAGCCTTTATTTTATGAGGATTGGCCTCAATTCCCCTTTGATTTACAATATATCCTAAGAACATACCTTCCTGGACTCCAAATATACACTTGGTCGGATTGAGATTCATTTGATATTTTTCTAACTAGTCAAATATTTGGGCCAGATCAGTAATGTGGTTGGTGGTGAACTTGATTTTGGTGCGAATATCATCTACATAAACCTCTATGTTCTTGCCAATTCAGTTTTTAAAGACTTTTTTTAGCAACCTTTGAAACGTTTCACCAGCGTTCTTAAGCCCAAAGGGCACTATATTGTAGCAATAAGTTCCTCGACTGATGATGAAGGACGTGCTTTCCTTATCTTTCGGCTTCATCTTGATCTAGTTATAATAAGAATAGGAATCCATGAAACTAAGCAGTTCATGACCTGTTGTGGCATCTATCAATTGATCAATCTTGGTAAAGGAAAGTTATCTTTTGGGCATGTTTTGTTAAGATCGATAAAATTAACACACATTCGCCATTTGTTTTTCATTTTCTTGACTATTACTACATTGGCCAACCAAGTCGAATATTTAACAACCTCAATGAACTGTGCTCTCTGCAATTTTCCCACCTCTTTTTGGATCGCCGTTTGTAGAAGATGAAGTTGGGATCAATACCTGGCATATCCTCATGACTCCAGGAGAAAACATTCTTCATATCTTTAAGGAATGTGATTAATTCGTGTTTGATAGAAGGTGTTAGTCTTAAACCAATATGTGTGTTCCTTTCCGGTTTCTCATCGTTTAGCATGATAGTTTTTATTTCTTCCATGAATTGTCCTTTTACCGAGTCCTTTTCCTCACAAGGATCCAAAGTATCAATGTGGAAAGTAGTTATGACCCTCTTTATTTCATATTAGTCGGTTGAAGTATAATAGCATTCCTGTACTTCCAACTGGTTATCATTTACTAAGCCGACTCCATAGTTGGTAGGGATCTTCATGGATTGATGCACAGTAGATGGAATAACTTCCAGTTTCTTCAACCCTACATAACCAAGGATATGTTATAAGCTGAAGTAACGTATTTGTCCAATACAAAAAAGTGAATTCGATCCATCCTACTTGCTGGCCAAGTGCAGACCAGTATGTCCAAGTTGATAGATCCCAAGGTATATATCTTTTTTCCAGAAAACCCTATAGGAGGCTTGTGATACGGTTCCAGCTTACTGTCATATAACCTTAATCTTTGGAAACAACTATAGAGCATTACATCAGCCGAACCCCCATTATCAACTAAAACTTTGGCCATTCTGCCATGGTGAACTCTGCAAGTAATTACCAATGGATCGTCATGAGGATAAAGTACCCCACTCAGATCATTTTTGGAGAAGCTGATCACCAATTTTTCTTTGTTGACCTTCTTAGGCCAACCATAACTGCTCTCAGACATATCAAGATGCCTAATAGTAGGTCAAGCTTTGGCTTCAAATAATTACGCCTTTCTTTCAGTAAGCCCATCTCCTACCTTTGCGTCTCCTCCTGCGATAAAATGACAACCAAAGGAAATCATACCAAAATCTATTTTCAGCTCGTCAGGCTTCTTCGGTAGGTTGGGGTCATCCTCATAGTCATTTTTTCATGTTCTGTTGGTGTCCTCTTTTCCTCAGTTGAGTGACTCAGGTCTCCTCCTGGTATCTCGGCTACCATTTTGATCAATAAATCTTTCCATCTTTCCTGGCCGAATAAGAGTTTCAACCTCATTTTTTAGGTCTATGCAACTATCAGTGGTGTGTTCGTGATCGCGATGAAAATCACAATACTAGGACTTGTCTCTTTTGTTGGGGGCCTCCTCCGTTTCTCAGGCCAGTTCAGATCTTTGTTTCCCATGATTTCTTCCAGGATGTGGTGAACACCCTTAGTGAGTGGAGTATACTCATCAAACTTATTAATCCTATTTGACTTCTTATTTTTTTTTATCTTCCTTGAATAAATTGTTCTTCTGTCCCTCAACTTTGCTTTCTGGTGAATCTTTTGCTGCCATATCTTCCTCGACATTAATAATTCTTCCATCTTTAGTCATCAACTCAGTCATAGTCTTGGGTGGATTTTTTTTCCAGGGCATAGTAAAGATCTTTTGCCAGTAACCCACTCATTAACACTGCAATGGCTATTTTTTCTTCATAATCCGCCACTTCTAACTTCTCATTATTAAACTGTGTAATATAATCATTAGTGCTCTCTCCAAGTTTTTAGTGCACGGTCAAGAGATGAGTATCACTCTTGATCGGTTTGGCCCTAAAGAAAAAGTTATCAATGAATAATTCAACCAATTGGTGAAAACTGGAAATTTTACCTCCAGGAATTTTTTTGTACCATATCTGTGTTGGACCTATGTTGGAACTAGAGAAATCCCTGCACCTCATCTCGTCGGGGACAGAATAAATGTCAGCAGCAGCTTGATATTGCTCAATATGTAAAACTGGATCAGTTTTCCCATCATATTTAGGAGTGACAACTGGTGGCTTGAACTTAAAAGGTGTGGGGTAGTCCACAATAGCCTAAATGAAAGGTGAGCCTTTAACAAAGCTCCTCTGTAGAGGATTTTTTGTCTTGGCCATTTCCCCCCGTCGATCATCCAGTCACTGCATGGATCCCTTCCAAGAATGTTCCTCTGGTTTGGATTTGACAGTAGTAGATTTGGTGGCTTTGTTGTGCCTATGTGTTAAACTCTCCTTCTGAGAGGTTTTCTCGGCACGCACAAAGCTCCTCATACTAGCTATTGATCTCACAAATCCTTCTTTGTTTTCGGGACGACATTATTTCTCCCTTTGATGACCTCTGGTTACTCGAGAACCTAGGCAGTCTAAAGAAGATTTGTTACTTAGCCTCTCTAATACACTTAGACTTTCATTGGAAAAACATCCACCATCGTAGTAGTCTGTTCATCGGAATGAAGAGGTTATGTCAGGATGGCATGACATGTCATGCGAAGATCGGGAATGGTAACTCTTTTCATTCCTAGCTGGTGGTGGTATCATCTTTACACCAAAAACAACAATTTAGCACACCTTGATATTAAAAAACTGTACCAAATTATTGCCCAATTTAATATCAAGCTAATACACTTTAACGCATCACCAAAATTTGGCATTGTTTAAAAGTGTGCCAGTATTGAGCACACTTAACGAAAATATATAATCCCCCCCAAAAATACTAATATCACTTTTGATCTCCCGCTCTCGTCTCCCGCTTGTTCCTCTCTCTCTTTTTCACAAGTCCCCCGCTCTCTACTCATAGGTCACCTCCATTTTCTCTCTCGCACATCCATTTTATTCATCAACAGCAAACCATTTTCATCAACAACCATCTTCATTTTTCATTACCATCGACCTACTCCATACCACTAACCACCGATCGTAAGGTAAACACCTCCATACCAGCTTCATTTTTTATTTCGATTTTGTTTTTAAATTTCATTTTTCGTTTTGACAATATATAACTTCTTTAGTTTGATTTCGTTTTTAGATTTAATTTTTTAGATTTTGTTTTTTGATTTCATTTTTTTAGATCTGTAGACATCAATGGTTATATACCTGAACACCGATAAGCAAATTCGTTTTCATTTTTATATTGTTATTTTGAATTGGTGGAGTTGTTTTGGGTTCGGTCCATTTATTGAAAGTGCTATTATTATAAAAGATTTATTGAAAGTGCTATTATTACGGGTTAATATTCAAAGATTTATTGAAAGTGCTATTATTACGGGTTAATATTCAAATTTATAAAATGGCAAGTACATATAACTGATAATTTACGGGTCAATATTCAAAGCATTTTCGGGTTAAGTGGATTTTGAATTGGTGATCGTGGTTTTGCCAATGTTTAGATCTGTAGACATCAAATACGCTTTTTTCGATCCAAATCCCTTTCATTTTTTAGAGTCCAAACCGAGCGGCTCCATGGGTAATATACTTATATTGGTTATTTGATATCTAGGTTTATTTCTTCAAAAAACATATAAGTTATAATTTAATTCGGCAACAATATTTCATTAGGCTTATTCGATGTAGAATTTTGTGTGTTTTCTCAATGATCAATTATCATCTGTAATCCTTTATTTTTTGAAGAATAAAATAGAAAAATTATGCTTTGAAAATTTGGCTCTGATATTACCTCGGCCATATACCTAAAAGTCTGCAACTCATCCATAGGAGCATTGTGTTATTTTTTGAACTGATTAGGTCCAATTGATCATCTTTGATGAATTTTCCTCAAAACACTTATATTGGAACATCTATAATTGGCAACACAATGGAGACGTTGAACTGACAAGGGGTTATTTTCAGGGCCTAGTTTACTAAACTATCCTCTGTTAGAACTCAATCCTGATATGTTTAATAAAACTCTATCATAAGTGGATAGAGAATACCACATTTTTAAGTTGTGATAAGGGTGAAAATATTGAAGGACAACTTCGTATCACATACACAATTTTTTAAGATGCTCTTGGTTTGTGATACCATACCATACATGAACTGCCGAAAGGTCCTTCATACCTACTTTCATTTTCGTTTTTCATCACTAATCCAAGCCGACCTCTTTTTTTGTGTGTGTATATAACAAGTTTTTTTCCTTTTAAAATGAGTACTAAGAGGGATTAGTTATGCTTGATGAAATGATGACTAGTCTACCAAACTCTTGACCATCTAAGACTATATATATATGAGCTGAGATGAATTATTGGAAACGATACATTTATGGTATTTTTTTTCTAATTTTATATTTGTGACACAAGTACAACCTATTTATGGTGTAGGAACCCAATTAAGAAGGACCGAACCCACATGTCGGAGCTAGTGTCAGTTTTGATATGTTGCGAAAAGTGGTTTCAGAAGTAGGATCAATAACACTCTCGTAGTATGTGATTTCTCTTTCCCTTTCTCTCATCATTATTGGTTACTTTATGGATCCTTGAATTTCTTCTCAGGTATGCTACTTACCCATAAACTTCTTATATTACTTATTCTATAGAGTAAATGTTTTTATCCACTGTCTACCATTTTTCTTATATACTTTCACATGAAGACAAGATTATTATGTCACTTGTTATTTTAATTGAAATTCTATATGATCGGATAAATCGTCTTCCTCCAGAGGTAGTTAAGTACTTCAGAGGTCCTAATGCCATCTCACAATAGTATATGAATTCAATTATGTATTGATATGCATATTCTAATGTCCAATGTCAAGTCAAATCATACTGATACTTCTGATGTTGACCTAAATGCATTCAATTATATATATAGATATGCATATTCTGCAAGGTCAAATCATACTTATAAATTTCATACTTTTTTAAGGGGACGTGATTGTGAGCTTTGATGGTGTTCATGTAGGGTGTGAAGGGATTGTGTCATTTCGACCAACTAAACGCATTGCCTTTCGCTACCTCATTAGTCAAAAGTAAAGCTCTTGATCTCGTATGAAGAAAACACAGTACGCCATACATACATACACATAGATAAAGTTGATCATTTATTTTAGTAAATGTGGAAAGACCTAAGAAGCATAGAACTTATGGTTTGGGATTTATTTTGTTAATTGTATTCCGAAGGCGCTATAACTTGCATTTTGTCTATATTTATTTCCAGTTCATATTTGTTAGTGAGTTGCTATAACAATAGCTTCTATACAAACTGATGTGCTATAGCAGTACTTGAACCTTTTATTATAGTGTCTGGTTTTGTTTGGGCATTTAGACTTTGATCTGACCTAAGTCGAAGACTATTGATAGAAATGGATTTCCTCACATGATGTGGTTCACTTAGGCTTATATTTGCATCCATGCCTATCTTACTAGAGTTTATGATTGTATTCATATATTCAACATTTAAAAAAACCCACTTTTCTTCCTTTTCTTTTTAAAGTTGGGAGTGTGTCCAACCTAGTTGGGGTCACTTTTCACTTTAAGAGCTTTCATCTATGATTAGTGTCAAATCTAATGTTTGTTTTAATTCTACATTAATTTTTTTCTATGATCTATCTTGTGCTAATATGTTTATTTTGATCATGTTATGCAGGTTGTATTGTTTCCTTATCGCTATTTTTGGTAGGTTATTATTGGCTATTTTCTTGCGGGTTCGCTTATTGAATCTAGTGGTTTGAAATTCATCAGTGAAATGGTGCAGGTATATTTTTTGAGTAATTAAGGATCAAATAATCCAAAATTTTGAATTCTAAAACTTTCAACTCGAATTCCATATTTTTGCTATTATCAAATCGTGTTAAAATCTTATTACTTTGTCTGGAAGTGCTTACCCTTATAGCTACTTGCATATACAGTAATGATTGTAGGGCCACATTAACTTTCACCCTCAGTTTTTATTTATTATAACCCCTATTTTGTAAGTTTGAGATATATTCCCCAAAGCATTGGTAAATCTATCTAAGTGTCATTTTGAGGGCCTTGTATTACATTATCCGAACTTTAGCGATGATTTTGTGAGTGTATCTCAAATTATTATATAAGTGAGGGTGGAATACGAAAGTTCAAATAACAGTGAGGGTGAAAGAAAAAAAAATCACTCAATATTCGAACTCTTGTGCATAAAGCTTAGTTTGTTGATCTATGTTTTCTTATGTAGATTGTATCGGAGATACACAAGACGATGGAATTTGTAGGCTTTTTTGAAATCGACACACCGGTTTACAGTTTTGTAAATTTCTTTACGTTCATGTTCGATTGATTCATCTTGTGGTTATAGTTGTCTGATTAAAGGAGCTTGAAAGATTAGAAAACATACATGTTTAATAAAAAAAATTATTTCCTTTTAGACGAATGAAAATGCTAATAATTGTAATGAAAACTTGGATAGACCTTTACTACTGAAATCGTCAAAGGCCTTTCTTTTGAGAATACGATGATAATTTAAAAATATCTTAACTTAGACTTAAAAATATGCCCTTGGAGAGTGAAAACTCAAACCAGCTCCCAAACGACCCCGTAAGAGGCACGGACACCTCACATGAGGCCGATGTAATTCATAGGAACTCACTACGTAGTCATGGGACATGTCTTGAGAATACGATGATAATTTGAAAATAACTAGACTTTGGCTTAAAAATGTGTCGTTAGCGAATGGAAACCTAAACTAGCCGCCAAATGGCCCTATAAGAGGCACGAACACCTCGCACGGAACTAATGTAACTCATAGGAATTTATCGCTTAGTCACGGGTCTCCCGGTTTGAGAATATGATGATAATTTGAAAATATCTAGATTAGGCTTAAAAACAAGTCGTTAAAGGGTAAAAACCCAAATTAGTCCCCATATGGCCCCGTAAGAGGCATGGACACCTCGAACAGGACCAATGAAACTTGTAGGAACTGACCGTGTAGTCACGGGTCTTCCTGTTTTAGAATATGACGATAATTTTAAAATATTTAGTGTATTCTTAAAAACATAACATTTGAGGGTGAAAACTCACACCAGTCCTTAAATGACCCGGTAAAAGGCGCTAACACCTTGCACGGGCCAATGTAACTCATAAGAACTCATCGCGTAGTCACGGGACATATGGTTTTAAAATACGATGATAATTTTAAAATATCTAGACTTTGGCTTAAAAACATGTCGTTAGTGGGTGAAAACCTAAACTACCCTCAAAATGGACGCATAAGAGGCACGCATACCTCGCACGGGACCATTGTAAGTCGTAGGAATTGAATGCGTAGTCACGGGTCTCTCGGTTTGAGAATATGATGATAATTTGAAAATACCTTGATTAGGCTTAAAAATAAACCATTAAAGGGTGAGAACCCAAACCAACCACAAATGGACCCGTAAGAGGCATGGACACTTCGCACGGGACCAATGTAACTTGTAGGAACTAACCGTGTAGTCACGAGTCTCTCGGTTTGAGAATATGATGATAATTTAAAAATATTTAGATTATTCTTATAAATATGTCGTTTGAGGGTGAAAACTCAAAGCAGTCATTAAATGGCCCTGTAAGAGGCACTAACACCTCGCACGGGGTCAATGTAACTTGTAAGAACTGATCGCGTAGTCACAGGACATATGGTTTGAGAATACGATGATAATTTTAAAATAACTATACTTTGGCTTAAAAACATGCTATTAGTGGGTGAAAACCTTAACTTGACCCTAAATGGCCCCGTAGGAGGCACAAACAACTCGCACGGGACCAATGTAACTTGTAGGAATTGACCGCGTAGTCACGGGTCTCTCGATTTTGATAATATAACGATAATTTGAAAATATATAGATTAGGCTTAAAAACAAGACATTAAAGGGGGAAAACCCAAACTAGCCCCCAAACGGCCCCGTATATGAACACCTTGCACGGGACCAATGTAACTTGTAGGAACTAATCGTGTTGTCACGGGTCTCTCGGTTCAAGAATATGACGATAATTTAAAAATATTTAGATTATTCTTAAAAACATGTCGTTTGCGGGTGAAAGCTCAAACCAGTCCTTAAACCGCCCTGTAAGAGGCACTAACACCTTGCACAGGGCCAATGTAACTCGCAGGAACTGACTACGTAGTCATGGGACATATGGTTTAAGAATACAATAATAATTATAAGTCCTATATGCAAATTTTCATTTTGAATAAGATTTTTTTAAAAATTACTTGGTTACTAATATCATCTTTTTTTGTATCCTATTTTTTTGCAGGATAACATTTTATTGTTAGCTTTTATCCACGTGGAACACACTAAGTCAATGGTTTACAATAAGAGAATTATTTATTTAATGTCGTTAATATTCAGGATTCATTTTTTTGTGTTATGGTCGTGCGGACTTTTGTAGTTTTATTGTTAGCTTTTATGACCATGAAAGCTTTCATAATTTTATTGTTATATTTTTTTGGCCGAGAAGTTTTTACATTATGCAGGTTTTGTATTAGCATGTTTTAAAATGTTCAGAAAATAGAGAAAACTTTGCCCAAATTTTTGGTTTGTGAACTATTAAGAATTGTAATATTTTAAAGTTTGTATGTACATTAGTTCATCAATAACGTGCGAGATTCGCAATTTGTGAATTTTTCTGTTTTCAAATAATAATTTTTTTTCTTGATCCAAAATTTTTGGCATTGTTCAAACTCGTGCCAAATGTGTATGAACTTTTGGCACGATTTTGAATTGGGCCGGAAGTGTACCAAAATGTACTCAATCTGACACAGTTATAAAGTGTACCAAAAGTGTACCAGAAATATCAAATTCTGGCACGGTTTTAAAGTGTGCCAAAAGTGTCCCTCTTTGTGCCAGAATTAAATGATCATTTTAGAACAGCTGATTCTGGCACAATTCAAAATCGTACCAAATTTGATCTGGCATAGTTTTAAATCGTGTCAGATTGTTGTTTTTGGTGTAGTTCATGTCTTCTTTGGAATTAGAGGATTTGTCACGCATTATGCGAGCCAATTGTCTGACTGACTCTTGCATAGCCTCATGTCCTTTAGTCAAATTGAATATGATCGTCTGGAGGTCTGTCTCACCAAAGGGAGATGACATTTCTGGATTGTTGCCTACAGTTGCCAAACTGCTTTCAAGAATAATATTCATTCTTCTAACCAAAGAATGAATGGAGAAATGTATAAACTCGAGAATGATGACAAGCAGTAGTTCCCATAGACGACGCCAATCTGTTGATGTCTAAAAATGGAGTGATCCAATTTTATAATCACAAAGAAATAATATGAGCGATTTTAATCAAACACGCAAGGGACAGAGAATTTTAAAGTGGTCCGACTATGAAGAAAGCATACGTGCACTGTTATTTTTATTTATGCTGATTACAATAGCTTAGTATGATGTGCTTGAGAATGATTGAATTTCCCCCTTGAGCTAAGGGAAACCGTCTATCAATAGGGGTCCAAAACCCTAAAGATGGAATAACTTTATATTTCCAGGCATTTACATTTGTAAACAATAAATGTGACTCTTGGTTTTCAGTGTTGATTGCCCTACCGACCGAGTAACTTTTGCGATTCCTGATGGTTTAACTTCTAGAGTTCGTCAGCCTTCCATCCGACTAGGTTCTTATGACCTAATTTTATGATCACAAATAAATAATAAGAGCAATCTTAATTAAACACACAAAGGACATATTTTTAAAGTGGTTCGGGTATGAAGAAAGCCTATGTCCATTGTTACTTTTATTTATGTTGATTACAATAGCTCAGTATGGTTTGCTTGAGAATGACTGGATTATCCCCCTTGAGTTAAGGTATATTGTCTATTAATAGGGGTCTGGGACCCTAAAGATGTAATGCCTTTATATTTACTGGCATTTACATCTGTATACAATAAATGTGACTCTTGGTTTTCAGTGTTGATCACACTTCCAACCGAGTAACTTTTGATATTCATGATAGTTCAAATTCTGGAGTTAGTTAACCTTCCAAATGACTAGATTATTCTGATTCCAATCAAGGTAGCGACATGGTCACCTAGGATGACAGGTGTCTATCTTTCATTGATCCACATGAGGAGATAGTTTTTACATACAATAGGTATTATTAAAATTGGTATACCATTGACGGGAAGCTTTCTTAAGTCTTTAAATTATTTTTTTAAGTTTACAAATCATGTGTTCCTTTCCCTTTAATGATAAGCCTTCAGGTTGGTCGATATAGACTTCTTCTTCTAAATTCCCATTTAGAATAGCAATTTTCACTTCCATTTGGCCTAACTCTAAATCATAATGAGCCAGTAATCACTACATCAAAATAGGTGATTTGTGAGTGCTATTAGCAGTAACAAGTGACCTTTATAACTGTTATTTACCGTCATAATTTAGGGGGTGACAAAATAAATATTGGAACTCCTAATGGCAATCACAATTTTTTATAACCCCTATGGGGTTATGACTGGTGACACCAATTTGTATGTTGTTTGTAACTATTGTTAGCAGTTGCGAATCTAATATTTATAACTGCTAGCAGCAATTACAAATTTTATATTTGTAACGGCTAGTAGTGGTTACAAAATTGATAGTAGTAAAAAAATTGTGACTGCTATTAGCAGTTACAAAAGTTGAATTTATTAAATTTGGTAAGAGATTTTACAAATATTTTTATATTTTCACAAAATGATGAAATGATGAGAGTAGAATAAATATCATGAACATGTAACAAGTCTAAAAACTTTGACAACATTTCATTTATATTTCTGATATTCTAAATATCCGGTACACATAAAACTTGCTTAAACTTAATTGGGCAATTTACATTTAGGTCCCTTGGTAATAATTTTTAAACATTTAAGGACAATTTACAATTAGGTCCACTTGGTATGCCACTAGCGTGGACTTGTACAAGAAGAGAATTAGTGGACCTAAGTGTTTAAAATTTGTCAAAATTACTTTAGTGTTTAAAATTTGTTTGCGAAGGACCTAAGAGTACTTTTCCCAACTTAATTTAACATCAAGCAACCCCTTCTTGGGCGCCAAGTACAAAATGAACATAGAATAAAAAATAAACTAAAAAACTAACGACACAACACTTCGATGACATGAAATGTCATGAACATGTAACAACTCATTTTAAACCTAGACCAGGGGTCACCACGCTGTGGATACGCTTCGTGAAGTTGTATATCAACTGTGGGGGTATTGTTGCGGTGGCATCCTCTCTCTCGTGTACTCAGAGTACGCCTGCTGAGAAAGTTCAATGGACTCACTATGTATGTTGGTCATGCCATGTGTATGCCTGTAAAGAATAAAATGTAACTATGTAAGTTACAATAATGAAGGTGGGGGCACAATGTTATTTTCATATTACATGTAAGGGGAAAAGTTAAATGTCAATATTTTTTTGATGGAGCAGGTGTCTTATATTTACCAAATAGAGATATAAACAGAATGAGTATTTGGTTCGATACCTTATGAAAAATCATGCACCGTGCCTCCACCTAATTTGTAAGAAGTAAAAAAATAGTAGTAAAATTGAGAGACTCACTAAGCAAATATGAACACAATAGAAAGATGATCCAGTTATATCGATGTTCTAAAGTGAGAATAAGGGCTAAATTATATTCAAAAAAGATATAATGAAGTAAAAAGCTCATATTGACACACAAATACACAGTTTTTGCCTATGTTTAGCTGAGGATATTGGAGACAACCCATACTCTAGCCCGAGAAACATCCAATCCCCGCCATAAGTTATTTTTTAATCGCTATCAATACAAAATAAGTTCTCCAAATTACATCAATATATAAAAGACTAAGGATTGGGATAGAGATTAACCTGATATTACTATACGGCATGTAATATTTGATATATTTATACTTCGTGAAAAAGTTTAGATGTTGCACATCATGCAAAGTGGATAGAACTAGAGTTCGAGAAGATCACGTCAATGCACTTTCTTTTCGCTCTAGCAATGAAGTTATTATGGTTAAAGAAAAATAAAGGCTCAAGGACCGATATCATGAATCATGGAAATTATAACTGCCCCGCTTCATTCTATAGTTTGATGAAAAGCCCAAATAGTTGTAGGCATATCGTCGCTATCAACTGCACCTGAACTTGAAAGGATACATAAAACAATGTCGTTGAAGTTCTGCATATGGTTTCTAAACTGAATATCCTGCATATAAGTGGAGGATATGAGGAGATTATCATGGTATCTCCAAGATACCACTTACAAAATTATGGATCCAGGATAATTATTTCAACTCGTGATGAAGCTCATGAGAATCCGGTCAATTTTGTTTACCAATTCGTAAACACCATCAGTTGAAGTTGAAGAAGACATAACAGTCATCTTCTTAAGAGTAGGGGAATTCAAAGAAAAAACTTCATGAAACTTAGATATTATTTAGAATGAGTGATGTTAACTATATTAACCAGCCGAAGTTGATAAATGGGCAAGTTTGGTTGCCTTCTTCCAAAATAGTTGCATCTATTGTCACACCAGAACTGTAAAAACCTAAGGTAAAACAAAACCGATAGTGAAAAAAATGACGTTCGAGAACAATTATATTGCAACTAAAGGTTATACGGTAATATCATCAAGTAAATTACCATTGAAGCATTATAGGAACACAAGATAATTAAACATCTTTTCAAGCACTAACAATATTAGCAAGTCGTACACATTACTAAAATAAGTTAATATCAGGTAATTTGGGAAAATTGAAGTGGGAGTAATGGAGGTTATAGGTAGAAGATTGTTAGCATTCGTAGTTATGATATAATTATTCAAGAAAATTAGCGTTCAATTTTGTTTTACAAATTACAAACCCAGTGTGTATGAAACTGAAGAAAAAAGAGCGAGCAAAAGAGACATCACCATATTGAAGGAGGAGGCCAGATTGGTTTCAGAATCATCATGATGATGAAGAAATAATGCTAAGAATAAAATAGTTTGAGAGAGATCAACAAACCTTTTGGAAAGAGATCTGACATGATGGAGATATTGCAATCTGACTGAGATCGTCTAACTGAGATCATGTGCCAGAGGGATTTCTTTTGGTATGATGGACCCATTGAGAGTAGAGATTGGGAAGATAGGATCGTAAATACTTTTTTTAAAGGAAGGTATCATTGGCAACACATTAAATTCAAATGGTTGTGTGTTTTAATTCTCTTAACAAATTTTTCTTTTAGTCAACAACCATATGTAAGAGTTATCGAGTTTGATAAGGGATCTGAAACACTAAAGATATCTTGATTGTACACTATCATGTTGGAAGAGGTTGTTTATATACTTAGGGAAGGGAGCAAAATATATGAAAAAAGAGTGGAGAACTATTTGGTGAAAGGAACTATTTTATTAGAACTCACTAAATTTTGCTTGATACAAAATGTGGAGACAACACCCCTATTTATACTATCCTCCAACTCAAATGAATGGTGGAGATTAAATTTACATCAAGGGTCAAGATTGAATCTCTAGAACCTTCCACATCTATCTACCATTTCTTACACTCTCCACAATACACAAGATGGATCTAGAATGTTCTTGGCAAAATATCACTCTTAATGGGTCTAACTTTATAGAGGCCCAATACTAACTAATTAGACAACCCAAACATTTAACCCAAAAATACAAACTAATAAAGCCCAATTATTTTAATTTCAAAAACAAGTTTAAATTTCAACACCCCCTCTTAAACTTGGTTTTGCAACTCCAAGTAGTTTTCGTAGCTTGTGGAACACTTCATGCTTGAGTGGTTTGGTAAAGATGTCGGCAACTTGATCATGAGACTTTACGTACTTCAGTTGTACCTCCTTCTTTTCAACACATTCACGAAGGTAGTGATACCTTGTGTCGATGTGCTTGCTTCTGTCATGGAAAACTGGATTCTTTGCTAATGTAATCGCCGATTTGTTGTCGACGCATATCTCAACCGTATCTTCAGGTATGTTAAGCTCTTTCAATAAATTCTTCAACCAAATTTCATGACATACACAATTTGTTGTGGCGACGTATTCAGCTTCACAAGTGGAAAGGGTGACAATAGGTTGCTTCTTTGAACTCCATGTGAATGCAACGTCTCCCATGTAGAACACGAACCCACTTGTGCTTTTTCGGTCATCTAAGTCTCCTCCCCAATCACTATCACTGTAGCCAACAAGCTTGAAACTGTTAGAGACTGAATAAAATAATCCATAGTCAATCGTTCCTTTAACATAGCGAAGGATCCTTCTTGCAGCCTTCAAGTGTGTTATTGTTGGAGTTTCCATATAACGACTGATAAGTCCAACTCCAAAGAGGATATCGGGCCTTGTGCATGTTAAGTATCGCAAGCTTCCAACGAGGCTCTTAAAATATGTTGGATCCACTATTTCTCCTTCTTCATGCTTTGACAGCTTGGTTCCACATTCCATGGGAGTGCTTACGGGCTGACATTCATTCATCTTGAATTTCTTGAGAACTTCCTTTGCATAGCTTTCTTGAGAAATAAATATTCCTTCTTTCTCTTGCTTTACTTCTATGCCAAGATAGTAGGACATGAGCCCAATATCGGTCATCTCGAATTCTCTTGTCATCACCTTCTTAAACTCCTCGATCATCTTTGCATCATTTCCTGTGAAGATTAAATCATCCACATACAAGCAAACAATTAACATATCTTTATTTCCATTCACCTTTGTGTATAGGGCATGCTCATAAGGGCATTTTTTGAAACCATTTTTATGAAGATATTGATCAATTCTACTATTCCATGCCCTTGGTGCTTGTTTTAGGCCGTATAATGCCTTGTTCAATTTTAACACCTTATCTTCGTTGCCTTTCACAACATACCCCATGGGTTGCTCTACATATACTTCTTCTTCAAGATGGCCATTTAAGAAAGCAGACTTCACATCCATTTGATGGATTTTCCATCTATTTTGTGCTGCTAAAGAGATAATTAATCTTATAGTTTCAAGACGAGCAACTGGAGCAAATACCTCTTCATAGTCAATTCCATACCGTTGCTTAAATCCTTTGGCGACTAATCTTGCTTTGTACCGCTCCACTTCTCCTTTAGCATTCTTCTTGGCTTTATACACCCATTTGACTCCAATAGCTTTGTGCCCTTTGGGAAGACTTGTCAACTCCCATGTGTCATTCTTCTCAATTGCTTTTATCTCATCATCCATTGCATCCTTCCATCTCTTGCTTTGTATGGCCTCTTCAAAACCTATAGGTTCACAATCGGCAAAAAGACAAAAGAGAGTTATATCATTTTGATTTTCAGTTACCTCATATATTTCATCCAAGCTTCTGAAACGTGGGGCTCTTTCATGTGAACTTTGACTTGATGATGATGATGATGATGATGATGGATCTCCATGAGTGGATGATGGTGGTGATGGAGGTGGAGTAATAGGCTCTTCTAACTCTCCATTGCTGCTATCTTCATCTTCTTCTTCAAACAAAGGAAGAAAGTCATAGTTTTCCTCCTGGGCATCCCACTTCCACGAGCCTTCTTCATCAAACTTGACGTCCCTACTCGTGATGACTTTTCTACTGATTGGATTGTACAACTTGTAACCTTTGGAGCGTGAATCGTAGCCAACAAATACGTATTTTTCACTCTTGTCATCAAGCTTTGTCCGCTTTTGATCTGGCACATGAGCATATGCAATGCTCCCAAATACTCTCAAATGAGAAATTCGGGGTTTTCTCCCGCTCCATGCTTCTTGTGGAGTTTTATTCCACACACTTCTAGTGGGGCTTCTATTTGACAGATAAACGGCACAATCCACAGCTTCGGCCCAAAATTCTTTTGGCATTCTTTTACTTTTCAACATGCTTCGAGTCATATTTAAAATGGATCTATTTTTTCTTTCAGCAACTCCATTTTGTTGAGGTGAGTATGCAACCGTTAAAGGACGGCGTATCCCATTTTCTTCACAAAACTTTTCAAACTCTTTATAAGTGAATTCGCCTCCTCTATCGGATCGCATAGATTTTATTTCATAACCACTTTCTTTTTCCACAAGTGCTTTAAATTTCTTAAAAGAACAAAATACTTCTGATTTTTCTTTTAAGAAATAGACCCATGTCTTTCTACTAAAATCATCAATGAAAAGTAGAAAGTATCTATTTTTGCCAAAAGAACAAGGAGTAATAGGGCCACACACATCGGTATGAATGAGTTCTAGGGGCTTCTTTGCTCTTGTAATTGACTCTTTTGGAAAACTCATTCTAGAATGTTTTCCAAGTAAGCATCCTTCACATAATTGATCCGGATGATTAATGGGAGGCAACCCTTTAACCATTCATTTGTTATGCAATAATTTTAAGCCACCAAAATTTAGATGCCCAAACCTTAAGTGCCAAAGCCAAGACATGTCTTTAAAACAAGCATTTAAACACATTGCACCTTCACTTTGAATGTTTAGCAAAAACATTCTATTTCTTGCCATAGGTACTTTAGCAATTAAATTCATTCTTTGGTCTCTTAAAGAAAGACTATGATCTTTCATGTGGATATCATAACCTTTCTCTAAGAGTTGCCCCAGACTCAAGATATTTGTTTTCATGTTTGGCACATAGTAGACATTTGAAATAAATTGGTGCTTCCCATTTTTCATACGAATCAAAATTTTACCTTTTCCTTTCACCGGCACTTTTGATTCATCTCCAAAAGTAACATTGCCCTTTACCGATTCATCAAGTTCCACGAACATGTCCTTTTTTCCACACATATGGTTGCTTGCTCCCGTGTCAAGATACCACATCTTGCTTTCTCCATTATGTTCTCCTTTGTATGCTAATAACAATGTCGAATCCTTGTGCTTTTCCTTTTCAACATAGTTAGCCTTCTCCTCCAAAATAGTCGAATTACTTCTGCATTCCGAAGCATAATGGCCGAATTTTTGACAATTATAACACTTAATTTGAGATTTTTCGTACCTTGGTCTCGTGTTGCCTTCTCTTCCACGTCCTCTTGCTGGATATGAGTTTTTCCTTTCATTGTTGAAATACTTCACACCGCCTTTTCCTCGAAATTGACATCTGCCTCATCCTCTTTGGCTCCGTTCGTTGTTGTATTCTCTTCCTTCTTTTAGAGTAAGCTTTGTTTGAAGAGCTTGCTCTAAAGTCTCCTGACTTTTCCTGTTAAGTCTCTCTTCATGGGCTTTTAAGGAACCCATGAGTTCATCAATTCCCATAGAATCTGTATCTTTAGATTCTTCAATTGCTACAACAACATAGTCAAACTTGGAACTTAAAGAGCGGAGGATTTTTTCTACCACCCGCGTGTCACTCATATTTTCACCATTAGTTTTTAATTGATTGACAATAGCCAAAACTCTAGCAAAATAATCTGAAAGTAACTCAGAATCTTTCATATGCAAAGACTCGAACTCACCTCTAAGTGTTTGGAGACGAACGTTCTTTACCTTCTCAATCCCCTTATGAGAATTTTGTAGAGTCTCCCATGCTTCTTTGGCGGTTGTGGCAAACTCAATTTTCTCAAACGTACCTTCATCCAATGCTTGGTGAATGAGAGTGAGAGCCTTTTGATCTGTCCTCCTTGCTTATTTTAATCTATCCTTTTGAGATTGAGATAGAGTGGCTTCATCTTGAGGCTCATTGTAGCCTTTTTCAATGATCTCCCAAACATCTTTAGAAGCGAGTAACACCTTCATCTTGATACTCCAATGGTTGTAGTTGTCTTTGGTGAGTTGGGGAATTTGGAAAGGAACCATACCATTAGCCATTTTAGAACCTTGGCTCTGATACCACTTTGTTGGAAGAGGTTGTTTATATATTTAGGGAAGGGAGCAAAATATATGAAAAAAGAGTGAGGAACTATTTGGTGAAAGGAACTATTTTATTAGAACTCACTAAATTTTGCTTGATACAAAATGTGGAGACAACACCCCTATTTATACTAGCCTCCAACTCAAATGAATGGTGGAGATTAAATTTACATCAAGGGTCAAGATTGAATCTCTAGAACCTTCCACATCTATCTACCATTTCTTACACTCTCCACAATACACAAGATGGATCTAGAATGTTCTTGGCAAAATATCACTCTTAATGGGTCTAACTTTATAGAGGCCCAATACTAACTAATTAGACAACCCAAACATTTAACCCAAAAATACAAACTAATAAAGCCCAATTATTTTAATTTCAAAAACAAGTTTAAATTTCAACATATCAAATAACATCTCAAGTCTCTACAGCTTGCAGACTTTGAGAATGAACAATTCAGAAGAGCTTCTAAAGAAGTTTGGGAAGTTGATTAACTTGGTGAATATTTATCTTAACTCATTTAAAGGATGTCTAATTAGGAAGTTAGACATTCATACTTCCATATTTTATTACCCTGGAGGTAGAAGAAGCAAAGAATACAGTGATGGGTATGTCGCGAAAGGTCTTAAATGTCACTTTAATTTGAAAGGTTTAAGCATTTGTAACTTCATGGGTGTTAATTTGCGTCTTGGATAATGATGGAACATCAGTCATTTCTATTACTTCAAAATTTGATGAAGATAGACCTACAGGGCTGTAATGCATATGAGCAAGTTCCAACACTCGGTCCCCTTTCATGTCTCAAGGTTCTTGAGATAGGAAGATGAAGACATAAAGTGATACTTATTAGTGAGAGTAGTAGCATTGGTCAATAGTTCAAATATTATTTCAAGCATTGATAGAACTCACTCTATATGCAAAGTTTAGAGGAATGGTAAAAAATATAACATTCATCGCCAGTATTATCTTGCCTTGAGATGTTGAACATTTGTAGACGTATTACCTTAAGTATATCTCATCTTAGGCTAGCAAACAAAATTAGCTTTCTATTATTTACGCCAAATGCTCAAGAATTGAAAGGGCTGCTTTATGGGACTATCTCCATTCCGTGGATACTAAGGAGTCGTGGATGATTGGTGGGGATTTTAATACTATTGTTAAATCTTTGGAGAAAATAGGGCATATGGAAGATAACTATTTGTTCCAAAAAGAAAAATCTTCAAAAGGTGAAAGAAAGGAGATCAATGTAAATGGCCACAAGAAGAAAAAAGTTACAATAAGACAGGAAACCACTAAAGAATGGGTGCAAAAGACATTCAATAAAGTCCAAGAAACCAATCAACCAATTAAAAAAAAACACTTCTAAACCTTTACCGCATTATGAAGATCAAGATAACAACAGTTACATAAGAATCTATAAGAATTCCAAGTCCAAGCTCAAGTTATATAAACAACAGTTATATAAAAATTAAAAAATTCCAAGTCCAAGTGCTATTATATAAGAATCTATATAGTTTTATACTAATCCTATGAAGATCAAACAAGATAAAAATAGAATAAGGGAAATCATTTTTCCATTATTTATCAGGTAGAAACAGAAGAAGAAAATAATTATGTTCAATCCCATGTTGAGTCCTCGAATGTTCCAATATACTTTTGCATATCTTTGTCAACTCAAACACTCAGTCTAGAACTGTATCTTTAACATCCTTAGTTATCTTAGAGTTGGCGAGTACAACATTTTTCACGATTCGCGTTGTTATTGTTAAATTATGATATCAGTAAACACAACCATATTCATATATGCTACATAGTACTTTTTATAGTAGTCGTGACGATCAAATTAAAGTAATCCGCAATTAGAATTGAAATCAATATAATTATTGAAAATAAACGTGCATAAGGAATTATTTCCATACAGTAAATGTGGAAATTCTACTACATTGTTAGACATAACATGGATATTCAAATATATTTTATTACTAATTATTTGACAAACATATTACCAAAGGATCAAAAAACATGTTGCACACTTATCTGTTATTTAAGTGTTTTCAAAATTTTCAATTTCTGTCCATCACATCTGATTGGGCTTTCGACAATTTAGCTATTGGGGTGTGGTTTTGCCGATTTCACCGAACGTGAAGGAAATAATGATAGCAGCCAAGAAGTTTGTGATGGTGTAATCTAGGTAAGTATGCAGAGGAAGACGTCCGCGTCTTTCAGGAGAGTCGAAATAGCAAGCCATGTGCCCAAGAAGAGCAGATCTAACAACATGCATACTATAGCACCTCCTTTGCTCTCCACCAAATACATCTTCAACCTACTCCAGATTCTCAAGCCTAATATTGTAGAGTGGAATCTATATTAGAAAGAAACTTAAGTCTTTTATCAGTCAGAGGCAAGCGTGATGAGAAATTATGAGATGTGTTGAAGATTGGGTTTTGGTTTGCGTTATGCGTCTTGCAAATTAGTTATCAGTTATCGATGTTACCCCATACTGTTATCTTGGATCAACTAAATGATGTCACCTTTATATTAACATTCTTGAGAATATACAATGTATATTCCAACTGTAATATGCATATCATAGTGTATAATGCAGATAACCCTGTAATATGCATATTATATTGCATATTTTAACTGTAATATTATAGTGTATACATTCAATTTTAAAAATATTCCATTATCACCTATGAGCATTATTAAAGATGAAGCGTAAATTCTCCTGAAGCGCAAATATTGGCAATTTACAAATCGATGATTATAATTTGGCATTAAAAAAATGCTCCTAGAGCATAAAATTGAAAAATCAAATAAATCAATGATACTAATATAAAAAGTGTTAACCGGATCATTAAATTTTATGCACTTGCCAATATTAGTGTTGAGAGTAACACTTTGATTGAAAATTTGATGGTGGTTCACTTTAGAGTATTTAAAACAATCTTTATTTTGTGCCTTCCAAATTTCCCAACATACAACAGTTGGAATCACCTTACAAAAAAATTTAATATAGTCTTTGTTACTAGATTTGTACCTCCAGCTCGTTAATAATCCATTTAAGCCACTTTGATCAATCTGAATCCCCATGAGTTTTGCGAAGAAATACCTAACCTTTTAAGATTTTTCACACCAGATGAATAAGTGGTGGTTATTTTATGATTGACTAAGACAACCCTTGCATATATAGGCAAGTCTAATTCCCAAACTTTGAATGTTCTCATTAACTTGAATAAACTTATTAACTATGAAGAACGGACACGAATGTCGTGTCAGGCATGACACAGACACACCGACACGGACAATTTAAAAAAATTGGACACGATACGTTGTGGACACGGATACACATAAATATATTTTCAATAATATTCCATGTATTCTTCGATCTATTTGCTATAAAAAGTAGTAGTCAAACTAATTATCTAAAATAACATGGTATGTTATAAAAACATTTAAACCATAATTCAATTATTGTATATCCGCATAAAGTCTTATATCAAAATTATATCCATTGCTAGTAAAGTAACAAGTAACAATCAATATACAAAAAGGCATATCTTTTTAGAACTTTTGAATAAGAAAGATGCATATATTTATAAAATCATGTCTAGCAGATAACATAACATAAAATGAAAAGGCATAAAAAATGCATATATGCATGAAATCCTCACCACAATATGCAAATAGATTCCAATAAAAACTCCCACACATAATATTTGTTTCCCTACAAATCAGGAATGAATTAGGAAAGGAACCTACATAAATAATACCCTAGTCATCCTAGCATACTATTTACCTAGATAGCGATGGGTGTTCCATATCCCGGATCAATGTGAGGAACAAACCTTACCTCTTACATAAAAAAATTTATTTAAGGATCATCAATTTCAGCCCTCTTTCTACGTGAATTCCTCGGCAATCCACTACCTACCCTTGGTACCCATCTCTCAATTCTCATAGGATTATTATGCCTAGTCCTTATAATTTGAGTATAGTGTCTACGTCTAGGTCTAGTAAACTCTCATATAGTCTAACCTTAATTTTTCAATAGGAACGACATCATTCTCTTTAATTTAACTACTACTCTATTCTTGTTAATATGATCTATATGGTACACTTTCCTCCTATTATCAATGAACTTATGATTTTGTTCTCTCAAGCACCTACACGCTTGGTTTGTGTGACCTTTTTCCTTGCAAAAAGTACAAAAGGGAACATTTATTCTCACCACATTCCTCACATCCCTTCTCACCTCATTTATGTCATGTTGAGCTTTCAAACCAACTTCAAGTCTCTTTTTCAAAAGAAAAACCAAAAAATGAACATCCATCTCCATTTTCACAAAATCGAAATTAGGATCAACCTTCTTCTTTTTCAATAATGGAGTTTGTTCCTTATTCTTATTTCAAGAATTTCATTTTCAACTTTCAATTTTGAATAAATTTTGATGTATCTTTGAAACTACTGCCTTGATTGTTTGGTTACAATTGAGCATGACTCAACAAAATGTTATCTATAACACTTGTTCTATCAAGTATATTTTTTTTCAAATCCTTAGCATGTTGAAATTAAAATTTAATTTTTCAAAATTAACTTTCAACGTTTCATTTTCAAGTTATATGTTTTCCTTTTCTTTCAAAATGGGTTCATTTTGCAATTTCAAAGAATCACATTATTTTGTCAAAGTTTCAAAAACCTTTTTGAGTTCAAAACATTCCAATTGAACAATATCAATTTTCTAAAAAAAATTTCTTCATGTTCATTTTGAAAAGTTTTCAATTTATTCAAAAGTTTTATGTTTAACTTTTGAAGTTTTAAAGATTCTTGATAGAGTTCACCAAATGCTTCTTGAATGTCATTAACTTCATCAACACTTCCTTCTTGCTATTTTTGGACAGAAATGTGTGAACCTTTTCTAATACATAAAGACAAGTGACTAAGTGACCTATCACTAAAAGCTTTCACTCGATTGTTTCTCGCAACATGCTCTAAAGACATTCGATCGTCACTCACTTTCTCACTTTTATCTAGCCTAATTATAAAGGTTATCTCACTCTAGCTTTCATCAGTTGAAGAACCGTCATCACTTTCACTTTTTGATTCACTCAAACTTGCTTTTTAAAGTTTCTTTTTATTATCACCTTCTTTATTTTTCTTAAGTTTTTTTGAAATGTGTGGGAAACACATTTATGTAATGACCACCACCACCAAAACCATAGCAATAGTCTTCCTCCTTTGACTTGTTTTCGTATAATCTCTCTTCTCACCAAAAAAGGAAGTTTTATAGGCTTTTATGGATTTGGTACAAGATTTCTACAATTTCTGAAAAACTTCTTGTTATTTTTGTAGAATTGGTTAAAACATTTTACAAAAAATCTATGTTTACTTCAATATTTCCTTTGGTTTTCTCAACACCCTTTAATGACAGGTTCTCACTAGACTCAACAAATAATGCCAAGTATTTTTTTTTGGTTTAGACACAACAACCCTTTTATCTTGATAAAGAATTTATAATGATCCTATCAAAACCTCAAGACTACAAGTGTTAGTATCCTTTATCTCATTTAAAATGGTAACCTTCGTATTAAACCTAAAAGCAGGAGTTATAAGAAATTTCTTAACAACTTTGTTCTCGTGGATATTCTTTTCAAGATTGAACGTAATATTAACAACTTCTGTCAACCTTGTGTGGTAGTCATTAAAATTTTCACTATCCTCCATTCTCGTAGTCTCAAACTTAGTCACAATGTGTTGCAACTTAGCACGCTTAACAATGATGTATTTTTATGTGTCACCATAAGAATATCATATGCCTCTTTAGCCAATTCACAATTAAGAATACTTTTGTAATCTTGTGTTCTCAAGGAATCAAATAATGCATTCAAATAAATAGAGTTGAAATTGATATCTACAAACTCCGCATCCGTCCAAAGAAACCTAGGTTTTTCACTCTAATGCCATCTTTTTCAATTGTCGGATAATTTCATCCTTCCTCAATACTTATCCAAACTCTTTCATGTTTAGACCTTAATTGTGTTCTCATCTTTACTTTTTAGTGATCATGACTAGAACCATCAAAGTATGGTGTTCTATTTGTGGTTCTTTAATCGCGATATTAATCCATCATGTAACAACAAACACAATTCACAACAAGCAAAGACTATGAGCAAAATTCCAATAAACACACAAAAAATTTAGGATCGACTCAAGAACGCTAATGAAAAAACAAGATCATACCTTACTCTAATATCAATTGAGAATGTGTGTTCATTACTCAAGTGTTTAACCTAAAAAAACCAAAAGGGGTGTCAATAGGTTATATTGCATAAGATGGCCAATTGTTGCATTCAAATCTTTTTTCTTGCAAATTTAATTCTCCTAACATCAGATTCAACTAAGCGATATTTATAAGCGGGTCAGATCCCAAAGCATTTTGAAAATATTTATCAAGTGTTTAAAATACTTTAACATTTACAATATGATATTCTCCATATATAAACTGGTGTCGCACTCCCATTATATGTAATACCCCGTAATTTTAAGGGCTTTATTTATGAATGTGGTACATAATATTATTATTTTATTAATCGAGATATTGACATTATATTTATTTTTATTTGAAATGAATCGAATATTTAAATTCAAATTTAGTTGGCTTTTGGACATTTTGTAATGATTTAAATATGTAAAACTAGACAATTTTGAATTAAAGGGTAATATAGTAATATGTGTTAGCTTAGGCACCAAGATAGGGTTTGAGAGAGGGGCTATATAAGGAATATTATGGGTGATTATACGGAAAGGGAGATGAAAAAGAGAGGCCAAAAACGAAATTTAAAGAGACAAAAACGAGTAGAATGAGAAGAGTCAACTCGGAATGTTTAGATCTTCTTTTTGAGTGCATTTGGATGAGATTTAAGAAAAACTCAAAACACATACCTCACTCGATTTTTCGTGTAGAATCCAAATATGAAGTTGAATCACTAATTTGAATAATTTTTGGAGATGATTTTTCTGAGCTTTTAAAATAGGACAATTTGGGGTTATCTCGTGTCGGGGCTAGAACATGATTTGATTATTTTCACGAGAGGAATGTGATGGTGTGATCATATTTTGAGGATGATTTTTATGCAATGATTTTAAGGTATGGAGTTTTACACAATATGCTCTTTAAATCTCTCGAGAGTTATTCCGTTGATTTCATGTTTAAGTGAACTCATATTTGAATTGTTAAATTCTTTGAAATCTGGAGAAATAATTGTTGAATTATTTTGATTCATGTGGCATCATTATATTGTTGTTGAGAATGTTGTCATGAGATTTTAATATGGCACGGAGGTTGGGCACCCGCCAAAATTCCTGCTTCCCGAGGCTATGGTTTGATAAAGCATATGCGGATGGGGTGAGGCCTTGTGACCCATTGATGCGTTGTTGAGAAATTTATTGATACATGATATTGAGATTCGCATTTGATTTGAATATTCGTACTTGTGTTGTTACGCTTTATTCATCGTTAATGTATTTGTTGAGCATCTTTCCTATCGTATTGTGTACTTCCCCATATTTTCTTTTAGTTGGCAGGTTAGTGTGGATTTGAGCACTATGGACCAATTGAGATGATTTTTAACGTGGATTATTTGGGAAGAATTTTAGTAAGAGATGAGAAAAATTGTATTTATTTATTTTGATGTATAGAGCATTGGATATTTACTTTAGTTATAATTATTCGAGAGAATTTTGTTGTATTAATTTGAAGATTGAGATTACTGATTTCTCTTGTTTTGTGGGATTTTATTTAGATGCTCTATACCTTGCTATTTGCGGATTTGGTTAGTTTTATCGATAGTGACACTCCGCTCCGCTCTCCCCGGGCGGGCAGGGTGTTAAAGATGGTATAAGAGCTTAGGTATACGACAACCCTCAGGTCTTAATTATTGGGTCTAGCATGCGGGTTAGATATATTTTCTTTGGAGATAGAATATTTTTTGAGGATGTGTTAGGCTTCTTGGTGAGGATGTTTAGAAGTAATTTGAGGACTTTTATGCATGATTTTTGCGAAATAGAATCAAGTAGCATTTTATTTCGAGTGTTAGGTTTCGTCGAATTTCGAGGACGAAATTCCTTTTCAAGGGGGGAAGTATGTAATACCCAGTAATTTTGAGGGCTTTATTTATGAATATGGTATATAATTTTAATAATATTATTATTTTATTAATCGATATATTGCCATTATATTTATTTTTATTTGAAATGAAACGAATATTTAAATTCAAATTTAATTAGCTTTTGGACATTTTGTAATGGTTTAAATATGTAAAACTATACAATTTTGAATTAAAGGGAAATATAGTAATATGCGTTAGCTTAGTCACCAAGCTAGGGTTTGAGAGATGGGGCTATATAAGGAATATTATGGGTGATTATAAGGAAAGGGAGATGAAAAAGAGAGGCCAAAAACGAAATCCAAAGAGGGAAAACGAGTGGAATGAGAAGAGTCAATTTGGAATGTTTAGATCCTCTTTTTGAGTGCAAGAAAAACTTAAAACACATACCTGATTCAATTTTTCGTGTAGAATCTAAATCTGAAGTCGGATCAGCGATTCGAATAATTTTTGGAGCTGATTTTTCTGAGTTTTTAAAATAGGACTATTTTGGGTTATCTCGTGTTGGGGCTAGAACATGATTTGATTATTTTTGCGAGAGGCCTGTGACGGTGTGATCATATTTTGAGGATGATTTTTATGCGATGATTCATGTGATGATTTTAAGGTATGGGGTTTTACACAATATTCTCTTTAAATCTCTCGAGAGTTATTCTGTTGATTTCATGTTTAAGTGAACTCATATTTGAATTGTTAAATTCATTGAAATCTGGAGAAATAATTGTTGAATTGTTTTGATTCATGTGGAATCATTATATTGTTGTTGAGAACGTTGTCACGAGATTTTAATATGGCACGGAGTTTGGGTACCCGCCAAAATTCCTGCTTCCCGAGGCTATGGCTTGATAATGCATATGCGGATGGGGTGAGGCCTAGTGACCCATTGATGTGTTGTTGAGAAATTTATTGATAAATGCTATTGAGATTCGCATTTGATTTGAATATTCATACACATGTTGTTACGCTTTATTCATCGTTAATATTTTGATTGAGCATCTTTCCTATCGTATTGTGGACTTTCCCATATTTTCTTTTAGTTGGCAGGTTAGCGTGGATTTCAGCGCTATAGACCAACTGGGATGATTTTTAGCATGGATTATTTGGGAAGAATTTTAGTACGAGATGAGAAGACTTGTATTTATTTATTTTGATGTATAGAGCATTGGAGATTTACTTTAGTTATAATTATTCGAGAGAATTTTTTTGTATCAATTTAAAGATTGATATTAGTGGTTTCTTTTGTTTTGTGGGATTTTATTTAGATTCTCTATACCTTGGTATTTGCAGATTTGATTAGTTTTATCGATAGTCAAGCTCCGCTCCGCTCTCGCCGGGCGGGCGGGGTGTTACATTATATACCCCTCACCTCTCATCTAATAGTGTACACCTAGAGCATGTATTTTAAACACCCTAGTTACGGTACATAACATAACTAGCATCTCTCAAAACCTCTAAGTCACCATACGCTATCTCATACCCTGCGTATATAATATCCTAAGCTTTCGCATGAGCGTATGCATTATAATTTCCCACTTATAATTTATCCGTTCATTATGAATAACTTTCACTAGTTACTATACACTATTCACATTTTTGTGTTATTAGTCTCGTATAAAATATTCTCATCTTTATATACGTATCTCACACTTTATTTAGGATTTTATTTTACCGAATGCAACAATTTACTTCTCATTTAATTCTTTATTTGTCGATATATATATATATATATATATATATATATATATATATTCACATCTTCATATATATACAATATACTATACACATCAAGTATATCCATACTTGTATATCACACACTATATAAGTATAATAATCATCCCTCGTAGCCATAACTCATTGGATGCAGTCTCTACAATGTTATCATCTTCCAGGGATTTCTCACACATCATCCTGGGTACCACCGGTCAGGGTCTCACACCAACCTGATAAAAATATATCACCAATGTAGGGGAAGCGGTCGTAGTTTCTCACCTGAAAGTGAGACCAAATCATACCCAAGACATCTCAATAATGATAAAAAGCCACACTGCATAAATAACTGGACGCTATGAGCTGGGGACTATACTCACTCTGCTCCTCAAGCTAGGGGATTCACCCACATCACGCAACTTCCCATGATAGCACTAGAGGGGAATGTTTCACATAAATATACCATTCACACACACACACACACACATATAACCACCGAAATAATTTTCTCGAGTGTCGTTCTCCCACACACTCCTAAAATTTTTATAACCCAGATCATATTCTCCCTAACCCGAGATTTATATGTCACTCATTAAATCTTTTAGAGGTTCCCACACTCTATTTAGGATCCCCTAATATTTATCTCCAAAAATAATTCTTCTCCAATCCTTTAAATCCAAGAAAAATTTCTCAAATTTAACTGTTATAAACGAACCGAACCGATGACCAAATAAATGAACCGATCCGGTGACCCAAACCGAACAGCAATTCACTTGTTCGATGTGATCAGTTTGGGAGTCCATCTTCTTCTCCAACTCCAAAATTTATGGTTTCTAACATCACCAAGCATCACTATAAACATCTACACACTTATTTTTTACCCAACTGAACAATTTATTCTTGGGATTCAATAATCTAATTAAGAATTTAAACCCTAACTTAATTAGACTCATTATTTCTCATTTTCCCAAATTTCTCACTAAAAATTACACCATTAACATGGATTTGAGCTCAGATTTCACATGGAGTTATTATCACATCAATTTATATAAAATCATTTCGGAAAAACCCATTTTGGTTCATGAATCCCAACCCAAAATCATATTGTTTTCACCACCTATAATATGAATTATAAATACACATAAATAATTAAAGCAAGTTAAACACTTGCCTCGTTGGATAAATTCGACGACCTCGTATCGGGATCCACCGGAGCTTGGACGGATTTTTCCTCCTTTCTCCCCTTTTCTTCTTCCTTTCTTCCTTTCTTTCTTTCCTTATTTTCTCTTTCTCCCGTGGCCTTATAAGAAAGAAATAAGGGTTCTCCACTTATTAATCCCAAAATTGACTTGTATACTCAAATGTGAGTCCCCACTAGTCTAAAAAGTCCCTGGCACCCAAACACTACCCCCAGGTACTTCATTTAGACTATTTCGGTCCATCCAAGACCATCCATGCACTTGAAATCCCCATCCGAGTAATTTATCAAAAATTCACCTTTTTAATTCAAATACAACTCCGCACGTATTTTCCAAATAAAATATTATTAATTTCTCTTTTTCTAACCGCGACATGATATAAAATAATCTAACTTCATTTACTTATTCCCATAAGCAAATGTAACACACATCAATATTCCTCCGATACTGTTTAATTAATATTTAACCCACACTTTAAAATATCTTTCACTTAAAATTCTTAAATTATTAAATTACACACACTTATGTAATTTAAATATCCATAAAAGTACGGGGTATTACATACTTCTCCACTTACAAAGGAATTTCGTCCTCGAAACTCGGATATAACCGGTACTAAGACTTAGGATCTTTAATAACACGACATCCTCTAGTACTCAAAATCAACCCAAAATAACATGAGGGTTACTCTACTATACACCCGCTAGTGGTATCCACCTGTCTAAAGGCTTGATCACTATACCCCCAGCTTCACGGCAAGCTTGTTCAATTCTCTTTTTACTGATATACTTCATCAGTCATAAGCTCTCACCTCAATAATGGTACATCACACACTGTGCTTCTACCAATGACATCCGAATAAGACAAGCCTATGCATCACTGGCTCTATCACCTTAATACTCTTGAAAGGCCGCACATCACTAAGTACCAGCTTTTCATATCCATCCCAACACAAAACTCCCATCCCGTGACAAACCATAAGAACATTTGACCACTCTTGTCAGTTCTTCAAATCTTGGTTCATGGAGACATAACTCTTATGATGCTCAAAATTCATCCCAAAATAGTTTGTGATTAATGCCCCACTCGACAATGGACTATAAATCACATTCGATCCAAACGCTTAGTTATTCGCTCACCTCCAAACAACCAGAGGGGGAATGAAAAGGCCTTCCACGCAAAATCTCAAATGGAAACTTGTCCATAATAAACCCGTACGAGTTATTACTAGTCGTCAATCACCTCCGGTCTACTCATCAGGCCATAGGTGACATGACTTGCCCAAAACCAAACGTCATCCCCACTGCTTCCTGAAAATCCCTATCGGAGGTGGGGGCTCAAGGACCTCATCCTGATTCAAAATATTATTGGGAAGCTCCTTGCACCGGTGAAATACTTCTTTTCGAAAAAAAGTTTGGGCACAACCTATCAATGAAATTTACCAGCTTGTCTGCTCATTCTATCACTGGAATCGTAGGCTTGATACAAAATTTATGGTTGATCATCTCGAACCAACCTATTTCCATCTATGAGTGGTGCACCAAGAGACAATCTCATTATGTCTCACTTAAAACCAATTTCCATTTATGATATGTCACATTAGGTGGTATTATATACTCCTCTTAATTCCCCAGGGTACACTACACCAAAAAGACAAAAATGTCACTTTTGAGTCGGTCACCATTGTCACAGTCATTGACCGTGACAAAAAAACAAACATTTTTTGTCAAGGTCATTGACCATGACAAAGTCTTGTAACGGTCACGGTCAATGACCATGACAGGCTCGTGACAAATTTGTCAGTAAAAAAACCCTCCCTCTTCTTTTTTTCCACCGTTTTCTATTCCCTCCATTTCTCTCACTCGCTCTCTAAGCGACTGCACTCTCTCTCTCTCTCTCTCTCTCTCTCTCTCTCTCTCTCTCTCTACCAGGTATTTTATCTTCTCTCTTTCTCTTTCATTTGTATATATGTGTGTATGTGTGTGTATATGTGTTCATGTGTGTGTGTATATGCGTATTCCTACGTGTACATTGGTGTGTGTGTGTGCATGTACATGGGTGAGTGTGGTGGGTGGGTGGGGGGGGGGGGGTAGGGGTGGTGGTGGTGGGGATGGGGATGGGGTACATGTGTGTGTGTGTGTGATGGGGGTACATGGGTGTGTGTGTGAGTGCGTGTGCATTTGTGTTTGTGTATGTGTAGTGGGGGAGGGGTGGTGGGACAGGGGGGATGGGGCAGCGGGGTGGGGCATTTGTGTGTGGGGGTTGGGGGTGGGTTTGTGTGTGTGTGTGTGTGTGTGGTGGGGCAGGGGGTGTGGGGAAGGGGTGGTGGTGGTGGGGCAGGGGGTGTGGGGTGTGTATGCGTGTGTGTATATGTGTGTTGTGAAATTAATTAGTGTTTAGTTTAATGCTTAAAAGTAATTGTTAATGTTGATTTAGAATTTGAAATTAATGTTTAGTTTAGGACTTGAAATTAATTGTTAATGTTGATTGGACATTATAAATATTGTTTCTTTATTTTTATTTAGGTTTGAAATTGTTATTGTTGAATTAATTGAGTAGGTGAATTAGATGGAGTATGGGATACACATTTGTTGGTTTGTTGTTGCTGTTGGATTATATTGGACGGAGGTGGTTGGATATGAAAGTTGGTTGTTAAATTTTTTAAAAATTCTTAATTTAATTCACACAAATATATCCGTAAATATTTACATTGTCTTAATTTGTTGATTTGGTTAATTTTGGAAGTGGCAAACCACTGGATTAATGTCAAAATGGGGGGAGGGGGAGTTTTTGAATTTTTTCTAAACTTACTTTTTGTCACGACCCGTTCGAGAGTGGCACGACCACGGACTTATCATAATTAAATGAAACATACCTATAATTACACATAGTGCGCATAGATACTAGCCTTCTAGTTCTTATGCGTACGCATTAAATATCCTTTAAACCTGTTCGAGAATCATTACCCTGTAATGAGATCTTTCGAATTGTCCCGTTTGGACAGTTTAAGACTGCATAATTTCTGTATAATAATATTCTTACTGGCTTAAAGTTGTTACTTTTGGAGGAAGTTCTTCTGCCGTATCCTAATGTTCTCTAAGTACATACTAGATTGGCAAGTGTGAGTGTTGTTTCAATTAATCAATTGAAATAACACTCACACTTGCCAATCTACGTAGTGTACTTGGAGAACTATGGGGATATGCTGTCGAATTTTTCTCAAATCGTAACAATGTGCATGAGCTATTAAGTATATTACAGAAATATGCGCTCTTGAATGGGATAGGACCATTCACCCTTTAGAGGAGATGGAGGAAATATGAATTACTATTATAAATTGAAATTTAAAAATCGAATATAAATAAGACGTAACTAATTGAAACATACTATAAATCTAAGTTTTGTTTATACTAATCCACGAATATACGTTTCTTACCATTAATATGTGATTATTTGTAGTAGCTGTGATGGGATATCTTAAATATAAAGAGTGGATGGGGGAGACAAATAGATTAGGGGATGTGTTTCGCAGAGGTGCTAATGAATTTGTGAATTACACATAGAGATGTTATAATGATGAAGAGTTTTCATGTTCGTGTGCTAGGTGTAAGAATGGTAAGACGTTTGAGTGGCAAATAGTTGAACTACATTTTTTAAGATCGGGTATGCAAGATAATTATCGATTTTGGAGTTTTCATGGTGAATTGAAAGTTCCTTTTTTCCCCGAACAACCTTCAAAAAGTAGGATAGATGTAGAAGGGGACGACGTAGATCATAATATGTTAGAGAATTTAGTTGATAATGCGTACGGAGTTCATGAAGTGGAGGAGAATGAGGTCACTGATGATGTACAAGGTTTAGGTCCTCATTAAGATATCACAATAAACTTTGACGATGACTACCAAAGTTTAAAATTTAAGGTGACCCAACTTTTATAAAGATCAAACAAATTTACATGCCACGATTGGTTTGCACAGTTTGAAGATGCAATATGATTAGTCTGGCAATAGCGTAAAAGGAATTCTCAATTGGGTGAAGGGATTAATACCCAAGGAGAATACGCTTCCAAATAGCTATCATGTTATGAAGAACAGTTTGAAAGGTTTGGGAATGAAGTATAAATCGATTCATGCTTGTGTGTATGACTGCATACTATACCAAAAGGAGTATGAAAATCTTGATCGTTATTTGATATGCGATGAACCTAGATATGTCCAATCTACCGGTAAGGAAGGCACAAGCTCAAAAGTGCCTCAAAAAGTGTTGAAATATTTCCCCGTTGGTCCTAGATTAAAGAGATTTTTCACAGTACCATGGATAGCGGAGGCAATGACTTGGCATGCTAGGGTAGAAGTAGGGGATAATCTCATGTGTCATCATATTAATTCTACTACTTGGAGGAGGATGAGTTATGAGTATCCCAATTTTGTTCGAGAATAGCGTAACATTTATTTGGTTATATCAACAGATGGTTTCAATCCATTTGGAAATCTAAGCACCAATCAGAGTGTATGGCTAGTGATCCTAGACCCACTCGACCTCCCTCCTTCACAATGTATGAGACCTTAATTTTTAATGTTGTCTTTATTGAAACCTGGGCCAAAGGCTCCAAGTGATGATATCAACGTCTATCTGGCTCCTTTGGTAGAAGAATTAAATGAGTTATGGGAAGAGGCTGTGCAAGCATTTGACTCTTTTAAAAAAGAAGATTTTACGCTAAAAGCTATGTTGATGTGGGCAATTCATGATTTTCCAGGTATGGGACATTATCCAGTTGTGTAGTACATGGTTATTTGGCCTATCCTATTTTTGGAGAGGAGACTGAAACTCTTAGTCTCCCCGCTAGCTCAAAAAATGTATACCATCTCCATAGGAGGTATTTACCCCCGACTCATAGTTTCAGATTTGAGAAAGGTTTAAATTATTTATTGGGCAGGGTTGAACATAGGTTACCGTCGAGAAAACTTTCAGGTTCAGAAATTGAAAGTAAATCTTATGATTGTGGACCTAATATGCCAGGTAAGTATCCTAAATTTAAGAATATCAAGCATAAGAAGACCCCAATTGGGAATGAAACTGAGACAAAAAAGGCATGGTCTAGGAGGTCAATTTTTATTTGACTTGCCTTATTAGAAAAATAACCCGATACGCCATGTTGTGGATGTGATGCATGCAGAGAAGAATCTCGTTGAATATATTGTGGGTACATGGCTTGGGAGTCATTAGAAGGATGGAGAAAATGCACACTAAGACCTTAAATCGTTGAAACTTAAGCCACAACTATGGTTGAAAGAAGATATTAGGGGAAGGACAATAATTCCCCCTGGTGTGTTTACTTTGACGAGTGGGGAAATGAAGGTTCTTTTAGACACAATATATAATTTGAAGGTTTCATCTAATTTTTGTTGAACTTGTAAAGGATTGTGAATTATACAACCCATGATTTACATAAGTGTAAGTACCATGATTGGCATGTGATCATGAAGTTGGTTCCTCCATTCTTTAAGCATTGTTTCTCCAAGCACAAGGATTTGCAGAGGACTCTTATGCAAATTAGTATCTGCTTCTCACTTTTGTATGAGAAGGTAGTCAATTGAGAACACATAGTGGCCGCAAAATTGGCGGTGATCGAAGCAATTTGTGTGTTGGAGAAGTACTTTCCCCCAACATTCTTTGACATAAGTGTTCACTTGTTGGTACACATATGCAATGAGGCACTTCTTTGCGGTCCAATTAGATATCGGTGGATGTATCCGTTTGCAAGAATGATGAAAGTTTTTAAAGATTATGTCAAGAATACGCGATACGTTGCAGGTTCAATTGCAGAGGAATACATCACCCTGGAGTCATTAATTTATAATCGGGAATGACACGACCAACGTTGTTGACATTGATGAGTTCGTCGATGAGTGTGGTCATGTGATGGGAAAATGAATGAAATTAATAAGTTTGCAACATGAATAAGTAGCTCGTTATCTATTTGACACGCATGAAGATGTCGAAGAATGGAAAAAGTAAGTTTAAATTATTTTAAGTTTTACATTATTTTAGATTATTTTATACATGATTAATTTTTTAATACGTTCGTCACATTAATTGTATGCAGAAAATATGAAGCATGTGAGAACAATAAAAGCCGAAAAACATTGGCACAATCAGACATCGATTTTAGGTTGTGGTTGTCACACGAGGTAATTATGATGAAAACGACTGTTATATAATGTTACATTACAATAAAACTTTACAACTAACCTAATTAATTTATATCTATTCTCAACTCTTAAAGACGGGTGATGCGACATCAAGGCTTGCTCGTCTAGCCACTGGTCTCTTGTTCATGGCACAAGAGTACAAAAAGTATCGATTGAACCGTTACGTATTCGGCACAAGGGTGTACGAGGAAAATACAAATGTATAGAACTCAGGCATTTCATACAAGACTCTTACTTTCTTTCGAGCGAGCGCAAAAGATAAAAACCTCGTTGAAGTTGAAATGACTTACTATGGTGTAATTCGAAATATATTTGAATTGGACTATGTAAGCTTCAAAGAGGTCATATTTTATTGTGATTCGGTAAGAGTTGAGGATAAAAATTCTTGTAAAGTTGATCCTAGAACCAATTTTATCATGGTTGACTTGTCCAAGTTGAAGCGCAACAAACACGTGAGCAATGAGCCGTTTATGCATTTCAAAAGGTCAACCAAGTGTTTTGCTCAGAGTATATAAAAAATGAGTTGTGGCCAATCGTCCTACATGCGCCAAAGCGTCTAAATAGAAGTGTGGATGACTTGGCTACTCCTACCGAATATCAATCCATTTTTTATGATAACCTGAATTTGAAACAATTTTTTAATTTGTAATAAGTATTCTAATTTAGTGCATGTACTAGTGTTTTATTATTATCGGACATCGGTTTAATGCTTTTAATTCATTTGTACTTGATTATTTTCACTCTTTTTATATTTCTCTCTTTCCATTGTATATGTGTGTGAGTTAAACAGTAAAAAGTATTCCAAACATCGGTTTAATGCTTTTTATTCATTTATACTTGATTACATTAGCGCATATACTATTTAGAGTTAATGTTTGCATGTCTTCTTCTAATTCATTTTGAATTTATACTAATAACATTTTTTTATAGAAAATGTCTCCTTCAAGGATTAAGGAAAAGATGATGATGATGATAATGATGATGTCTTTTGGTCCCGACAGTAGCGGAGGTGACGAGGGCTCTTAGGCCCCTACACTCCCCAAATGGGGCAAATTGGGAATGGTCGTCGAGAACAAGATGGGGATATTAGCTGGATCCCTCAAGCTGCTAAAGACGATTATCGACCCGGGGTATATTAGTTAGAGGGAGGTGCCAAATGAGCTCAAGTTATCTATTTTGGTGGCACTACAGGTAATGTATTTATATTTATATTTATAATTATAATTATATTTATATTTATATTTATATTTATATTTCAATTTCAATTTTTATTTATTCGCAACTAACATTGTATTTGTTTGACAGGAACAATTTAGCTTGGCCCCAGAACTCCGTGATTCTGTCTTAGAGCAGTTAAGGGAGCAACACAAGACATGGAAGAAAAATTTGCGGGGCCGGTAATTTGGGAAGACCCGAGACTCCATTATCAGAATGTGTGAGTCCTTCCCGTCGAAGGAGCCGATCTCATTGTCACAATGGAAAAAGTTCATTGAGAATGAGATTAAGGAGTGACAATTGGCAGCTCGCCAATCGGGGTGGGAAAATCGGGCAAAAAAGATGAATGTGCACTACTTCGGTCGGACGTCTTACACCGAAGTGGAGCATAAGATGATGGTAAGTTTTTATTTTTCTATAATTACAGAAATGTGTTATTCTTCATTATTTTACTTTGCGAGCCAGGTACTAATTTTGCATTATTTTATTTCAGGGGACAGGGAGTGGCCCTAGGGGTAGGCCACATAGGCTCGATGCCTATGTGGCAATTAGAATGGAGAAGGGGAAGGATAAGGAGGTGTCCCCGAGCGTCGCGGCCATGATTGTAAGTAATCCTATAGTTCACTTTTTGTTAATTAAGTTACAATTTTTTATTTACTTATTTAACTAATCGTGTGCTTTTTTGTCATTTCAGGCAAAGCTTAAGGAAGTGCTGTAATACCCCGTATTTTTGTGATATTTATTTATGGGATTAATTGAATTAAATACGTATTAATTGGAAATTAATCCGGATTAAAATACTAGCGAGATGCGAGTTGGTAATTGATTATAATGTGCATATATGATTATATATGAATTTTGAATTATGAAATTTGTCGTGAGATTGAAATACGGCAATTTGGAAATTTTGTTGAGACGCGTGTGACAGTCGCGTCCGGAATATAATTATTGTAATTAAAAAGTGAATTTTAGTTCTATTAACCGTATGGTCGTTTTGAGTGCGCCAACGCGTCCGGAAGGGTCGAAATAGTCAGAAAACACTAGCCGGGGGTTAGGTTTGGGTCCCGGGGCATTATTGGGCCATACCGGTAACTTATAGGGGCACTTTGGTAATTTCGGAAATTGGGTAATTAAAACCCACGAAAATTAGAGTTAAAATCTGACTTAGTATTAACCCACTAAGCCATGTTCCAACCCCAATTTAGGTAGTGGGCTACGGGAGAAGTTAGAAGTTATAACTTGGCAAAACCAACCTCACCTCCATTAACACCTTGAGAAGAAAGCTTGGAGAGAGAGAGAGAGAGAGGAGGAATTCTACAGAGGAGAGAGAGAACCATTCATCAGATTCATCATCAAATCTAGAGTTACCCTTAAGGCAAGTGATTTAATTTCGTTTTTATAGAGAATGTTTCTTCCATGTGTAGGAATTGATAAAAACCAGATTTGTTCTTGGGAGTTAATGAAAAACCCATTAAATTGGAAATAGAAATTACATTCGTGATGAGGAAATTGCATGTAGATTTGTAGTTGATAATTATTCTGATGATATTACAATTAGTATGAAACCAAAAAAGGATTTAATTAGGCCCCTTGATGATTTATAAATTCTAGGGTTCATGTGGTTGAAATTGGGGAAAAATATGAAGAGATTTGATAATTGAATGAGGTTAGAATGAATTAACCCCACAAATCATGTTAGTATATGACCAATATATGTTTAGGGATGATTAGTGGCTTTGAATAATCGTTTGAGTTATGTATGGATGAGATTTGAGGAGTAGAGAAGTTAGAAAAACGAATTAAGGAATTCTGGGCTCGAAACTGGCCACTCGTTAGAAGACCTGCCCAGGTCGTTCGAACGAGCTCGTTCGAACGAGTTGACCTTTGACTTCTAACGAGGGTGAAGTTAGTTCGATAATCTCGTTCGAACGAGATCTCGTTAGATAGCCCAGTTCGTTCGAACGAACTCTCGTTCGAACAGCCTCGTTCGAACGAGACTTCGAACGAGTTGACAATTTAGGCTTTTTAGCCTGTTTTGATCCTGAGTGTTTCGTAACCTTGTGTATAGGTAGATATAGCCTTCCCTTGATGAGTAATTGATATATTTGGGATGTTTGGGATATAATGAGGAGTCAAACCTAGAAGTGTAGTTTGAACCTAAGGGTAAATATGGAGTAGGACGTGAGCGTCCATTACGGTGCGAGAACTATTGACGACCTAATTTAGTATATTAACCGAGAACATATAAATTGTGTAGTATTATATGTCGGTACGAGAATGAGAAGTGTACCACCTATATATATTATGGCGATTACTAAGACGTGTGCATACTTAGTATATGTATTGATTTTATGTGTATGACATACCTACCATACTTGCTATCACGGGAGGTTTGCGTTCTATTAGGGCCCTCTAATCCTTGTGTTGCTCGAATTTAGACTGGTTACCTCGATGAACATAGGTCAGAGAAGGACTTATTGGGATGTTAATAAGTCTGCTGATCGTGGGAGCGCAGGTATGTGCGTGACCCATGTGATGTGACTGTGTTCGCCTCCATTATTTGTGATGTTGTTATCTGAGAACTATTCCTGAGAGATTCGGAATATGTGATCCTTATGTACATGATGTACCGGGATGGATAGCAGAGTATGTGTGCACCACAGCTAGTCTCGGGGTGCTTGTATTGTATATTTATGAGGTGAATAATATACACTTTATTAATGGGAACTTTCATGTTGTTATTGTGAACATAATTTGGTAATGTTTTGAGAAAACATAACGGGTTAAAAGATAGTGAATTATATTACTAATTGAGAATCTGAGTTTAAGTAAAGCACTCTATTTATTTGGTAACGCTAGAATGTAAAATTGGGATCGAGTAGTAAGGGGTAGAACTTATTACGGTTTGGTTAGATGTGTATGTCATGTAGATGGGTACGGTACGTTAGGAGTGCACAAGTAGTCGAGAGGTGAGAATTTCATGTGAGTGCACGTCCTAACATGTATTTTGCATTTAATGTTTTAATGCTATTAAAACACTTGCTATTTTCAAAATGATTTCCACTTTCGGGCTCTGACCCATTTGCTTTCAAATCTATTTTTTTGTAAAAACCATTTTAGGTGCCCAGCCACAAGGACACCATGCTTAGGATTCTCATTCAGGGACGAGCTGTAGCTGTTTGTGGAAGTTATAGGACTTTGCTTGTAGCTGCTTCATTTATCTTGACTCGATATTTAGCATTTTATCAGTTGTAGGGCATGTCGCCCATTTCTTTTAGACATTTCATTTATTTCAGTTATTCAGACCTTTGGCATGTACTTATTCAGGATTCAGTCTTGTCATATTATTTTGTTGTGGGATTGTTGTGAGGAGTTTTCCTCCGGATTTATATTTACTTTGTGATTATTCATTCCTTCTTTATGGTGAATGGATTATGTTGTTCTTCCATGATTCTTTTACTGCATGTTAATCAGACTTAACTTAAAATTTGGCAACTTACTTTTTAAATACTAGGTGGTTAGTAATCTTGAAAATGTTTTCGACAAGTGATGCTATTAACTTAACCAACTTGACATTTTGAATTGATTTAATAAAGGAGTAGCTACCCGGTATTTAATTAGTCGGGGTGTCACAGGTGGTATCAGAGCATCAGGTTCTAGTGTCCTTTAGGATCTGTACGGCTTATTATGTTTTCCGCTGAGTTTTCTTTGATATAGAGCCTTATATTTTAGGACTGTTGTATTCTCTTGTTTATACTACGTTCTTCAGCTATTTTAAGTTTATAATTGCGAACTTATAAACTTCATTCTTATTTCAGATGCCTCCACGACGTGCACAAAGGGTTCCCAGGAATGCGACGACAGAACCACAGCCCGCACCAGTTCAGGGCACGATGAATGCCGCTGAGGTTGCAGCCATAGTGGCCCAGGCAGTAAATGCCGCACTTGCCGTAGTTCAGCAGGCACCACCTCAGGCGCCGATAGCCGCACTAGTTCAGGCTCATGAATTCCCGTCTGCTTGGGAATGTGTACGTGATGATTTTCAGAAAGCACACCCTCCGGAGTTCGCAGGTAGCTCCGATGTGGTAGTTTCGAGTCAGTGGAGGAAGGATATACAGAGGCACTGGAGGATGTACGAGTGCACTGACGTTCAGAGGCAGGTACTAGCTACTTTTAAGCTAGTGGGATCTGCACTACAGTGGTGGGAGTCTATTACCACCGTGGAGGAGAGAGATACTCTCACGATTCAGGAGTTCTGGGTGCGGTTCGACCGCAAGTACTTTCCGTCTGCTGTTCACACGGAAATGAGGAGAAAGTTGATGAACCTTCTACACGAGGGTAAGACGATGGCCGAGTATGAGGCCGAATTCACTGATCTGTTGAATATTGTTTCGGGTGAATTACCGACGGAGGAAAAGAAGATACAGAAATTCACGGACGGGTTGACATGAAGGATTCGTCGGCACTTGTTAGGGAACCTCTCGTTAGCCACTTATTCTGATGTGGTTAACGCTGCATTGCTCCATTGCCAGGATCATCTCTTTCACATGACTGAGGGCAAACGATCGGGAGAGTCCAGCCATCAGGGCAGGACAGGGGGAAATGGTGCCAATGGGGCACAATCTGTTCAGGGGCAGAGACAGGGTGATCAGGGTACCCAGCAGGGGGATCACAAGAGGTTCAGGTCAGGGAATTTTAGGCACGGACAGGGAGGTTTCCGACAGGTCCATCAGGGTCCGAACGGCCATCAGAACCAGCAGGGTCAGAATGGTCAGCATCAGTTTCAGCAGGGCCAGCAGGGCCAGTGGAGGAACGGTAACGGCCACCAGGGCCGGGGGCAGCAGGGACAGAGAGGGGGAAACTTCCCGGGGAAGTGTTTTGTTTGTGGCAAGACTGGCCATAAATGCTAGGACTGTCCTGATAGGGGCAGGGCCCCACAGCAGCAGCAGGGTGCTCGACATGATCCACAGAGGCCACTTTTCCCACCAGCCCTTCCAGCTCCAGCCCAGGTGCCAGCTCTTTCAGCCATTCCAGCAGTTCCTGTGCAGCAGGGACAGTTACAGTATGGACGTGTCTATAACGTCCACCAGTCAGCAGCTCCGCAGGCACCACCTGCGATTGAGAGTACGTTTCCTATCCATGGTACTATGGGTCGGGTTTTGTTCGATACGGGGGCAACGCATTGTTTTATAGCTACACATTTTGCGAAAGCCTTAGGATTGTTAGCTACAGTAGAGAGCACAGTGACGTGTGTAGACTCACCGTTGGGGAATGGGTCACTTATTTTCTTTATATGTCGGGGAGTGGGGGTAGAGATTGGTAGTCTGGTATTACTTGCAGATATGTTAGTACTAGAGATGACCGAGTATGATGCCATTATTGGTATGGATTGGCTTGTCGCGTACCGAGCCATGATTGACTGTTTCAGTAGGAGTATTATCTTTGCCATTCCCGGGCATGAGATGTTTTTGGTGGCGATGCCTCGTTACGAGGGAGGATCGTCCACTCATTTGTACTATATAGAGGAGGAGACCTCTAAGGAGGTGGTGATACCACTTGATTCGATTCCGGTTGTTAGAGAGTTTGCTAATGTATTTCAGGATATACCTGGATTACCCCCCAGTCGAGAGATAGACTTTGTCATAGACTTACTACCAGATACGAGACCTATAGCACGCGCGCCGTAACGTATGGCTCCAGCTGAGATGAGGGAGTTACGGGATCAGATTGAGCAGTTGTTGGGTCAGGGGTTTATTGGAGGAGTACTTCACCGTGGGGTGCCCCTGTGTTGTTCGTGAAGAAGAGAGACGGTTCACTGAGATTGTGTGTGGACTACAGAGAGTTGAATAAGGTCACGATACGGAATAAGTATTTGTTGCCTCGAATCGATGACCTATTTGACCAGTTGAGAGGAGCTTCTTTCTTCTCGAAGATTGATTTGAGATCGGGATACCATCAGTTGCGTATCAGGGAGGAAGACGTCTCGAAGATTGCGTTCTTATCGAGATATGGTTCTTACGAGTTTCGGGTTATGCCTTTTGGTTTGACCAATGCTCCAGCCGTGTTTATGGACTTGATGAATAGGGTGTTCAGGGATTTCCTAGATCAGTTTGTCATTGTCTTCATTGATGATATTCTGGTTTACTCCCAAGTAGAGGAGGAGCACGCTGAGCATTTGAGACAAGTTTTGCAGATGCTATGTCAGAACGAGCTGTATGCAAAGTATGAGAAATACGGGTTTTGGCTGAAGGAGGTCCATTTTCTGGGACATATTATTTCCGACCGGGGGATATCTGTTGATCTGAGGAAGGTATCCGCGGTGAGGGAGTGGGGACAGCCCACGACACCGACAGAGATCCGTAGTTTCTTGGGTCTAGCAGGATACTACAGGAGGTTCATTCGGGGATTTTCGATGATAGCGGGTCCTTTGACACATCTGACTCGTAAAGGTGTGTCATTCATCTGGAGTGATGCCTGTCAGTTGGCATTCGAGGAGTTGAAGGATAAGTTGACCTCATCACCTGTGTTAGCATTGCCGAGACCGGGAGTTGAGTATCTAGTCTACACCGATGCGTCCTTGCAAGGACTTGGAGGTGTATTACAGCAGGAGAGTCAGGCCATAGCTTATGCTTCCCGTAAGCTAAAGCCTCACGAGAAGAACTACCCCACTCATGACTTAGAGTTGGCGGCAGTCGTATTTTCCCTTCGTATTTGGAGACACTACCTGTTGGGGGAGAAGTTTCGATTGTTCACGGACCACAAGTCCCTACAGTACCTATTCACGCAGAAAGAGTTGAATATGTGGCAGCGAAGGTGGCTTGAATTCGTGAAGGACTATCAGTTTGATATTCAGTATCACCCGGGGAAGGCTAACGTAGTAGCAGACGCATTGAGACGTAGGCCAGCAGATGAAGTGGCAGAGGTGTGGAAGGCCAAGTGGAAGGAATTGGGACACCAGGATGCAGTGGCCCGATCGTTCATGTCCGTGATGACCTTTACACTGCAGATTGTCATGAAGGTAGTAAGGGTACAGACAAATGACTCGTTCTGTCAGGAGCAGATAGTTCGATTATTAGTAGAGGGAGCCGAGTCCTATACCGTTAGCTCAGACGGGGGATTACGCTTCAATGGGAGATTGGTAGTTCCGAAAGGGGAGGAATTGCGGCACGAGGTGATGGCAAAGTCGCAAGGCTCACGGTTCGTCGTATATCCCAGTGGGGACAAAATGTACCAAGACATGAGACAACAGTATTGGTGGAGCGGGATGAAGAGAGATATTTCCGAGTTTGTTTCGGAATGCACCACTTGTCAGCTAGTAAAAGTGGATCATCAGAGACCGGCAGGACTTCTATAGCCATTGGAGGTCCCGATGTGGATGTGGGAGAGCATATCCATGGACTTTATCACGGGGTTGCCTACGTCACAGAGAGGTCACGACTCTATTTGGGTAATTATGGACAGGTTGACCAAAGTCGCTCATTTTCTACCCATAAGGACAGACTACACTGCGGGACACTATGCCCAGCTCTTTATTTCAGAGATAGTGAGACTTCATGGTGAGCCCCTAAATATCGTGTCTGACCAAGATAAGAAATTTGTTTCACGGTGTTGGGAGAGTTTTCAGGAGGCCATGGGCACGGAATTGCGGTTGAGTACGGCGTATCACCCGCAGACCGATGGGCAAACTGAGCGTACAAACCAGATGTTGGAGGACATGCTACGTATGAGTATCATCGATTTTGGGGGTGGATGGGAGCAGTACCTTCCACTGGTGGAGTTGCTTACAACAACTCCTACCAGTTCACTATTGGCATGGCTCCATTTGAGGTGTTGTACGGTAGACCTTGTCGTTCCCCAGCATGTTGGTTGGAGGTGGGGGACAACAAACTACTTGGACCGGAAGTAATTCAGGATACTTCGGCAAGGATTGAATTGATTCGGAGTCGGATTCGGGTAGCTCAGGATCGGCAGAAGAGCTATGCTGTTGCAAAGAGGTTCTTCAGAGAGTTTCAAGTGGGGGACCAGGTTTTGCTCAGGGTATCTCCTATGAAGGGGATTATGCGTTTCGGAAAGAAAGGGAAGTTGGCACCGGGATATGTGGGACCATTTCCTATTATTGAGCGGATTGGACCGATTGCGTATAGGCTTGGCTTACCGGAACATTTACATCGGATTCACGATGTGTTTCATATTTCCTCGCTAAGGAAATATCTTAGAGACAATTTGGCTCATTCTCACACTGCTTTGGAGGACATCGATCTCCAGCTGGATAGCTCCTACGAGGAGGGGCCGATTGCTATTTTGGACCGAAGCGAGCGGAAACTGCGGTCAAAGATAGTTTCGTTAGTGCGTGTTCAGTGGAGACATCATAATGTCGAGGAGTCCACATGGGAGAGCGAGGATGAGATGCGCGAACGTTATCCAGAGTTGTTCTTACCAGGTACTTTCTAGTTCCGAATTTCGGGACGAAATTCAGTTATTAGGGGGGAAGTATGTAGTACCCCGTATTTTTGTGATATTTATTTATGGGATTAATTGAATTAAATACGTATTAATTGGAAATTAATCCGGATTAAAATACTAGTGAGATGCGAGTTGGTATTTGATTATAATGTGCATATATGATTATATATGAATTTTGAATTATGAAATTTGTCGTGAGATTGAAATACGGTAATTTAGAAATTTTGTTGAGTCGCGTGTGACAGTCGCGTCAGGAATATAATTATTGTAATTAAAAAGTGAATTTTAGTTCTATTAACCGTATGGTCGTTTTGAGTGCGCCAACGCGTACGGAAGGGTTGAAATAGTCAGAAAACACTAGCCGGGGGTTAGGTTTGGGTCCCGGGGCATTATTGGGCCATACCGGTAACTTATAGGGGCACCTTGGTAATTTAGGAAATTGGGTAATTAAAACCCACGAAAATTAGAGTTAAAATCTGACTTAGTATTAACCCACTAAGCCATGTTCCAACCCCAATTTAGGTAGTGGGCTACGGGAGAAGTTAGAAGTTATAACTTGGCAAAACCAACCTCACCTCCATTAACACCTTGAGAAGAAAGCTTGGAGAGAGAGAGAGAGAGAGGAGGAATTCTGCAGAGGAGAGAGAGAACCATTCATCAGATTCGTCATCAAATCTAGAGTTACCCTTAAGGCAAGTGATTTAATTTCGTTTTTATAGAGAATGTTTCTTCCATGTGTAGGAATTGATAAAAACCTGATTTGTTCTTGGGAGTTAATGAAAAACCCATTAAATTGGAAATAGAAATTACATTCGTGATGAGGAAATTGCATGTAGATTTGTAGTTGATAATTATTCTGATGATATTACAATTAGTATGAAACCAAAAATGGATTTAATTAGGCCCCTTGATGATTTATAAATTCTAGGGTTCATGTGGTTGAAATTGGGGAAAAATATGAAGAGATTTGATAATTGAATGAGGTTAGAATGAATTAACCCCACAAATCATGTTAGTATATGACCAATATATGTTTAGGGATGATTAGTGGCTTTGAATAATCGTTTGAGTTATGTATGGATGAGATTTGAGGAGTAGAGAAGTTAGAAAAACGAATTAAGGATTTCTGGGCTCGAAATTGGCCACTCGTTAGAAGACCTGCCCAGGTCATTCGAACGAGCTCGTTCGAACGAGTTGACCTTTGACTTCTAACGAGGGTGAAGTTCGTTCGATAATCTCGTTCGAACGAGATCTCGTTAGATAGCCCAGTTCGTTCGAACGAACTCTCGTTCGAACAGCCTCGTTCGAACGAGACTTCGAACGAGTTGACAGTTTAGGCTTTTAGCCTGTTTTAATCCCGAGTGTTCCGTAACCTTGTGTATAGGTAGAGAGAGCCTTCCCTTGATGAGTAATTGATATATTTGGGATGTTTGGGATATAATGAGGATTCAAACCTAGAAGTGTAGTTTGAACCTAAGGGTAAATATGGAGTAGGACGTGAGCGTCCATTACGGTGCGAGAACTATTAACGACCTAATTTAGTATATTAACCGAGAACATATAAATTGTGTAGTATTATATGTCGGTACGAGAATGAGAAGTGTACCACCTATATATATTATGGCGATTACTAAGACGTGTGCATACTTAGTATATGTATTGATTTTATGTGTATGACATACCTACCATACTTGCTATCACGAGATGTTTGCGTTCGCTTAGGGCCCTCTAATCCTTGTGTTGCCCGGATTTAGACTGGTTACCTCGATGAACATAGGTCAGAGAAGGACTTATTAGGATGTTAATAAGTCTGCTGATCGTGGGAGCGCAGGTATGTGCGTGACCCATGTGATGTGACTGTGTTCGCCTCCATTATTTGTGATGTTGTTATCTGAGAACTATTCCTGAGAGATTCGGAATATGTGATCCTTATGTACGTGATGTACCGGGATGGACAGCAGAGTATGTGTGCACCACAGCTAGTCTCGGGGTGCTTGTATTGTTTATTTATGACGTGAATAATATACACTTTATTAATGGGAACTTTCATGTTGTTATTGTGAACATAATTTGGTAATGTTTTGAGAAAACATAACGGGTTAAAAGATAGTGAATTATATTACTAATTGAGAATCTGAGTTTAAGTAAAGCACTCTATTTATTTGGTAACGCTAGAATGTAAAATGGGGATCGAGTAGTAAGGGGTAGAACTTATTACGGTTTGGTTAGATGTGTATGTCATGTAGATGGGTACGGTACGTTAGGAGTGCACAAGTAGTCGAGAGGTGAGAATTTCATGTGAGTGCACGTTCTAACATGTATTTTGCATTTAATGTTTTAATGCTATTAAAACACTTGCTGTTTTCAAAATGATTTCCACTTTCGGGCTCTGACCCATTTGCTTTCAAATCTATTTTTTGTAAAAACCATTTTAGGTGCCCAGCCACAAGGACACCATGCTTAGGATTCTCATTCAGGGACGAGCTGTAGCTGTTTGTGGAAGTTACAGGACTCTGCTTGTAGCCGCTTCATTTATCTTGACTCGATATTTAGCATTTTATCAGTTGTAGGGCATGTCGCCCATTTCTTTTAGACATGTCATTTATTACAGTTATTCAGACCTTTGGCATGTACTTATTCAGGATTCAGACTTGTCATATTATTTTGTTGTGGGATTGTTGTGAGGAGTTTTCCTCCGGATTTATATTTACTTTATGATTATTTATTCCTTCTTTATGGTGAATGGATTATGTTGTTCTTCCATGATTCTTTTACTGCATGTTAATCAGACTTAACTTAAAATTTGGCAACTTACTTTTTAAATACTAGGTGGTTAGTAATCTTGAAAATGTTTTCGACAAGTGATGCTATTAACTGAACCAACTTGACATTTTGAATTGATTTAATAAAGGAGTAGCTACCCGGTATTTAATTAGTCGGGGTGTCACAAGTGCATGAGTCATAGTCCGATGCCGACAAGGCATCTTTATCCATTGACGTACTCAGCCAAGTGTTTGGCGCTGATCGCAAGGGGAGGACAAGGGGGTGAGCTCGCGGGTGGCCAAATCTAGGATCATCGGATTGGAGACGAACAACACCGGGTTGGCTTGTCAGATGGACTCGTATGACGCGAAGCTATTAAGGTTGGAGGCGACGGTCCAAGATATGTTCTCATTCGTGAAGCGTTCGTTGGGAGGAAAGGGAAAGGGGAAAGGGAAGGGGAAGGGGAAGGGGAAGGGGAAGGGAAAGGGTAAGGGGAAGGAGAAGGTGGTGGAGGAGGATGTGGAGGAGGACGAGGATGTGGACATCGCTACTTCATCACCGACACATGCAGACTCACTGATTGATGATTCAATCCCCTACTTGGCGCTCGTTGAGTGGCCTATGTCAACAATTGGTTGGTCGAGCGTGTTTATACTTGACGTATTTGATGGCACGCGAATGGGGAGGGGGTTAAAGGACCCGAATACCATCCAAGGTATGTTAGTTCATGGACGTACGCTTCAAGACATCGAGACTAAGGTGCTCATCATGCATGTGATAACCAGGAAGGATAATTCCGCATTGTGGCTGCACGAAAAATGTGGTGCGATGCATATGCAGGGGTGTCTCAATGCGTTTGTCGTGTGGCCTTACTTCCTCCTGAAACCTACCACATGACATTATTTGTATCTATTTTATCTGGAAACTTTGATTATATTTGTATTGTTTTGATTTGTTACATTTTGGTTTGGATATGGAATTATATATGCAATGATTTGGTGCATTCTTTCTATTTTATTTGGATATATGATGTCCAGACAGGTACAATTTTTCTATAACAAGTACAAATATACTGTTAGGCAGTGGCAGTGTCCAAACTGCCTAGCAGATTTTTTTTTAAATTCTGCCCAGATTTATCAATGTCATTGACTGTGACAAGTCCATGATAAAGAAAACTTGTCACAGTCAATGATCGTGACAAGTCTAATGAACTTGTCACGATCAATGACCGTGACAAGTCCGTGATAAAAAAAGCTATCACCCCCAGAATTGTCATGGTCATTGACCTTGACAAGTCCAACTTGTCAAGGTCAATGACCGTGACAATCCGAAAGATTTAGTGTAATGGTATTCCAAAAATCACGGCCCGTGCAATTTTTGCCACAATGCGCACTTTTGGGTCCTTTTTACCTTATAAACATCAACATTCTATTTACACGCAAGCCACCCTCAACATTCAACTGAGTAGGACTCCGCTCTACTTTCACACAATAGTTGGATTTTCCTCTTCTCAAGAGATATCCTGTTTAAATGTCTTCCCACAGCCTTTCAACCCATCTCGGGTGTGCTACTGTCATTACATATATATACTTGGATCATCGTCTTTATTACACAACGTTTAATCCCTCCTACCACTCCAGCTTTGTTTATAACTGCCCCACGGGCATATATTCCACACATTTATACCCACTCCCTCCCATCTCGGACGATTTGAAAATCAAACTAATCAGGGTGCCCATACACCCTATAATCCATGCGTATTTGTACAAAACTGAAAACGTCACACACTTAACACACTATTATCAAAACCAACTTCACATTCTTGGCGTGGCTATAACACATGGGTATTCGCAATCGTCCCATAAATTGGAATTTAATTCTCCTTAACATCATTCCACCCTTCAACTTGTGGTGAGAAGAAAAATTTGCAGTGCTCTCTTATTGAACTACTAGCTCCACTGGCCTTATACTATGTAATATCTCTCAGCTCAGAGTGTTTTCTCTACCCTTTCATTGATTAACATTCAAAACGGATGCCCTAGCATCCATCAACGTCTCTCTACTCATGATGCTTATCAAGGTGCATGCATATCACATCCCATAATAACATTCAAACAATGAACTTTCCCTAATGCACTATCACTCAGCATTGGAGGAAATCAAATTCTATAAGCTTCAAACACATAATTGGGACTCTCAAAAACCCCGTCCACAGGCACATAAGTATAAATCAAAACTCCCACATATCTAAAGAAGTGATATAACAAAGCGCTCTCCCTATCACCAAGTCTTGAGCACTAAACATAACAGTGAGCTAAAATCTCTGCTCGATAGTAAACCCACTGCACCCCGAATCATATCGGTAAAGTCCCTGCACACCGTGATCAATATATCAAGACAAATATTCTCTCTGAATTCTCCATCACAATATAATATAAATGCGAGGTGAGGCATCGCCAAAACAACACATCCAGTCCCGAAATAGCAAACACGATAGCCTTGCAATATCGGCCGACTATCGTTCTAACTAGTATTTACTTAGGATAATATCATAATCGTATAACACATCACTAAAATGATTAATTTCAATAAAATATATTCTCACTGACTACATCAGCTTCCCTACAGATGAAACCAAAGATAACCCTGCTACACAACGAAAAATATATAAACATAATAATGTTATCGATAAAAGCACTAAACTTGTCTCACACGCAAATCTAGTGCTAAACAAACTACTGTGACTTGCTCATCTCACATAAATAATGCCTCATTCACCCGAGGTTAAAACTCATATTTCTACCTTGCCAATTTCCCTGGTTGCTCAAATGGTTCTCGAACATAACATGCTTAAACGAACTGAACAAAAAACTATCTTAATCATTTCCCCTGCTAGGCACCATACTCTTGTCTCTTTACTCGTTTCGGGAAAAATCAATGCATGTGGTCTTGCTTTTCACATAAAAATATCTCTCCATATATTCCCCTCGTTTTCGTCCACGCTAGTCGTATTAGGGTTGTCCTTCTCTTGAACCTTGTAGACTTGACCCTAATGGCTACCCCCATTGTTCCCTTAGCTCCGCTGGCCCTAAAGAACACACTATTGGCCTTACCAGTCTCGAATGAATCCATCGTCACTCGGTAGGAATTCAGCTATCTGAATCCTTTAAATGGGTCCCCTTATTGGTCTCCCTCCTGCGGCGTTTCCCTAACACCGTTACATTCAGTCTTACAAATGGGCCTATGTCCGACCCTCTGTAATAAGTTCAAAATTTCATTCACATCTCTTCCTGAACAATAGATGAAGGAACTTGCGGTCAAACTATACCTAAGATCCTTCCGTTAGCATAATATTTCATTTTTCAAATGTGGTGATTGACTTTGCCATTACAACATTACTCCTACGAGTTAAAATAAATTACCCCAAGTTTCACTTTCGGGTATACTACACTCTTCTATATGCCAAAGCCTCTGGGCATCTTACGTCCATTGTCTAACACACACAATCTCCTCATTTTCTAAAATTCCAATAGATGGTCCTCTTTAAAGACCCTTCTGACTCTCTCCCATTTTAACCATGCTGGGTGAGTCTAATTTGACACCACTTTTTACTATAGTGGTACTTGAAAAAAATATGTTGCACCTTATTAGTCCTTACAGCCCCAAATTCCAGAGCAACAATAGGGGTGACCTAGACTACGATCATCGTCCCCAAAATATTCTACAACTCCAACTGATCCCCACCTCCTGTCGTCCTCCTAACGATCGTCATATGTCGTGCTTCATTATTCGGCATACGAAGCACACCCAAACGCATATAAGATTCAATATAATTATACATTATAGCAGGAGTAATTAATTTCACCATAGGAATCAATAATCGTAAGCATAGGGCTCTACATCAAATAGAAAGTGACGCTGAAAACGTAGTATAATGACACAGATTCCAAAGGACACTAGTACCTGATGCTCGGATAGCATTTATGACACCCCGCCTATTTTAATCTCAGCTGATCAATCATTTATCAAAATAAATAGGATTCTCATATGGATCATTCTCAGCATCACTATCTAAAACCAAATTAATTACTAATAACATATTAGGCTCGGTGTCAAATTTTAACTTTCTAATCTTGTTAACTTAAACAACAATAAATCCATCCACAAAACAATAAACATAATAACTGAAATAAATAAACAATAATCGATAACTCTCAGTAAAAAATTAATACAAACATATCGAATAGGCTCAAACGAAAATGCGAAAAATAATATAAATGACAACTGTTGGGCAACATGCCCGAATATAACTCACAACACTGTCACACCCCGCCTAATTCTGGCGTCGGCCGCCACCAAAACTAAGTCGGGCGTGAGTAAATAAAATACCATTCTTAGCATGAGACAGATATGAGACATCAAATTTTAATCCACAATATAATTTATTTTAATCAAACCCAAATATGAAATAAAAGATCCATCGCATGCTAACTCCAAAAGAAATCCATACTCCAATAATAATATAAATCAATCCAACTGAAACTTAAAACAACTTTGGAACCAAAAAGGCCCAATAAATCCAAAATAGTCTCATAAATAAAATGACTGAATGGAAAGAGAAAATCCAACTACTAAAGAAGTAACATAAATCCAGCTGCACCTCCAAAAGATCTCCAATGAATCCTATGCAGCAACTCCCAAAAATCCTAAAAAATATTAGTCAACGCATGTGTAAGAGCCAAAGGCCCGAGCATGTAAACCGACTACTCTCCTCAAATAGGGTCCTTGAACCCAGACAATAGTGCTATATATATCGACTATAACAATAGAATCTTTTAATTACGAGATTAATAATCACCATAAATAAATTCACAATTACTCGCAAGTTTTTCATAAAAGCCACACCAATATGATTTTAATTGACCCACCTTCCCACAATGTTAAATTTAATTAATTTAACCGTGAAGAATATTACCAATACCTGTCCCCTTGTTAAGTCCGCCGTCTGATCCGTTTTTGTCCTGCGACCCTCGCGATATGACAAGGTTCCACACACGCACCCGTCCCCTTGTCAAGTCTGCCGTCTGGTCCGTTTTTATCCTGCGACCCTCGCGATATGACAATGTTCCACACACGACACGACATAACTCGTCCTCTGACCTGTTCAATTTGTCGGACCTAGACACAGTATGTCACAAATAATTTTTTTTTAATATCCGTTTTAGTCCTGCGATATTAAATTCCACATTCCTTGTCTTCGTTAATCACATAAACTTCCCCCACCCTTAAAAGCGATGTGAAAATCCTCAAAATAACCTTTAGTGCCAACTAAGGGTTCCCAAAACACAATATCGTCCTATCCTAAGCAAAGAATTATTACAAAATTTCACTCCACCTAGATATCAATCCTAGGCTATCACAACAAATGTATAATATAGAAAGTCAGCCCCCACCCCAAATTATATAACCCGCATAGACTTACACTAACTAGTCCCATACCTAACAAGTGTACTATAACAAGGGTGAAAACCAATTATCTACCATACCCAATCTTCCCGAAAATTATCATATTTCCATAGAGTAACACAATTCCAAATTATAACAACATTCATAATAATACTAAATTCCCATTTAAATAATTCAATTACAAAATTGGAAATCAAAGACACCTAAATATTATGATTTTCAGAATAATCGCTACATGCAAGTCCTTTCATGATCCTAATTTTCCAACACAAGAAATTAAATTAAACTAGGGTTTTCACATGAAATATTAAAATTTACTTTTAAAAGGGCTCCTCTACATACACATGCCCATAGCAAAATCGACTACACCGACACAACCCAAAGAATAGACAGTTATAAGTATTCGGTATCATTAATTTTTTTCATGTAAAACAGCCCCGAAATTTATCTCTTCAATCTTTATATTCATATCTTATTTTAGAAAATATGAGTTTAATAGAGGCTACAATCAAGACACATAACACTAAAGGAAAAGAATAGGTTCAACATGCCCGAGATTAGTTCGACAGAAAAATCTGATTACGTGAATGTGTTCCTCTCGAAAAATGGGTCAAAACCCCTTCTTAAACCGACTCGGGATAGATTAGCCTAGGCGTTCAAAACTGAGCTTGAAAAGTTATTTTAATGGTGGCTAGGGTTTTGAGGTAGAAGAAGATGGAGAAAATAGAGTTTTCTGCTCTTAGGGTTTTCACAAATGAGTGTTTAAAAATCTAGCCCCGTCCCTTTAATTATATATAAGAGAAAGAGTTTTAAAGTAAGTCAAATTCGTCCAAAACGGGATTGTGGCGCACGTTTTCTGAAGGCATCGATCGATCGATGCCCAGGCGTCGATCGATCGATCACCGCGGAAAACTGACAGTTTTGCTTAAAAATTCCATAAGGCAAAATATTAAAAAAATCATATAAAATCCGTTTTAACTCCGATTTCAATTCCGCTTAAAGTTTTACTCTTCTAAAATCATAACCAACATATTTAGCCAATAAAAATTATTAAAAGAAAAAATTTATTTTTCTCGAAAATTCCAATTAATTAATTAAAATAATAAATAAAACATGGGGTGTTACATACTTCCCCACTAGCAAAGAATTTCTTCCTCGAAATTAGGCGAAGCATACTCATCAACGCATAAATCTCACAAAAGAAAATAAGGCTCATATATGCCTACCCGTAGAATGCCATAATTGGGCGCCCATACACCCAATTCTACGCGCACCAACCCCACGAGCAACAAAATAATATGTATTACCTATATACATACACCTGACTATGAAAATAATGGCGTACCACATGCTCTCACAAATCCCCCACTCGATCCGATAGCCGAAAGTCATCAAAATGCTAATGTCCTCAAATTAAATCTCATTACCAAAAATCGATACATACGATACCTAACATCTGTACTAAAATCTCCAAAAATAATTATCGTCTCCAAAATCCATTTTAAGGATCCTCACATCAAATTTACTAATTCTAAACTCAATGTCTACAACGTCCTTAACTCAAATCTACAGATCTCCAAGAAACGCATCTAACACGTATGCTAGACCCTCTACCTTAAGAAGTATGAATCAACAAAGGGAATCAAAGATCGGCAACGCGGAATCTAAACGAACTCATAACCTACGAGCCCTACGACCATGCTCTGATACCATCTGTCACACCCCGCCTAATTCTGGCGTCGGCCGCCACCAAAACTAAGTCGGGCGTGAGTAAATAAAATACCATTCTTATCATGAGACAGATATGAGACATAAAATTTTAATCCAAAATATAATTTATTTTAATCAAACCCAAATATGAAATAAAAGATACATCACATGCTAACTCCAAAAGAAATTCATACTCCAATAATAATATAAATCAATCCAACTGAAACTTAAAACAACTTTGGAACCAAAAAGGCCCAATAACTCCAAAGTAGTCTCATAAATAAAACGACTGAATGGAAAGAGAAAATACAACTACTAAAGCAGTAACATAAATCCAGCTGCACCTCCAAAAGATCTCCAATGAGTCCTATGCAGCAACTCCCAAAAATCCTGAAAAAGATTAGTCAACGCATGTGTAAGAGCCAAAGCCCCGAGCATGTAAACCGGCTACTCTCCTAAAATAGGGTCCTTGAACCCAGACAACAGTGTTATATATATCGACTATAACAATAGAATCTTTTAATTACGAGATTAATAATCACCATAAATAAATTCACAATTACCCGCAAGGTTTTCATAAAAGCCACACCAATATGATTTTAATTAACCCACCTTCCCACAATGTTAAATTTAATTAATTTAACCGTGAAGAATATTACCAATACCCGTCCCCTTGTCAAGTCCGCCGTCTGATCCGTTTTTATCCTGCGACCCTGGCGATATGACAAGGTTCCACACACGCACCCGTCCCCTTGTCAAGTCCGTCGTCTGGTCCATTTTTATCCTGCGACCCTTGTGATATGACAATGTTCCACACACGACATGACATAACTTGTCCTCTGACCCGTTCAAACTGTCGTCCCTAGACACAGTATGTCGCCAATAATTTTTTTTAATATCCGTTTTAGTCCTGCGATATTAAATTCCACATTCCTTGTCTTCGTTAATCACATAAATTTCCCCCACCCTTAAAAGCGATGTGAAAATCCTCAAAACAACCTTTAGTGCCAACTAAGGGTTCCCAAAACACAATATCGTCCTATCCTAAGCAAAGAATGATTACAAAATTTCACTCCACCTAGATATCAATCCTAGGCTATCACAACAAAGGTATAATATAGAAAATCAGCCCCCACCCCAAATTATATAACCCGCATAGACTTACACTAACTAGTCCCATACCTAACAAGTGTACTATAACAAGGGTGAAAACCAATTATCTACCATACCCAATCTTCCCGAAAATTATCATATTTCCATAGAGTAACACAATTCCAAATTATAACAACATTCATAATAATACTAAATTCCCATTTAAATAATTCAATTAAAAAATTGGAAATCAAAGACACCTAAATATTATGATTTTCAGAATAATCGCTACATGCAAGTCCTATCATGATCCTTATTTGCCAACACAAGAAATTAAATTAAACTAGGGTTTTCACATGAAATATCAAAATTTACTTTTAAAGGGCTCCTCTACATGCACATGCCCATAGCAAAATCGACTACACCGACACAACCCAAAGAATACACAGTTATAAGTATTCGGTATCATTAATTTTTTTCATATAAAACAGCCCCGAAATTTATCTTTGCAATCTTTATATTGATATCTTATTTCAGAAAACATGAGTTTAATGGAGGCTACAATCAAGACACATAACACTAAAGGAAAAGAATAGGGTCAACATGCCTGGGATTAGTTCGACAAAAAAATCTAATTACGTGAATGTGTTCCTCTCGAAAAATGGGTCAAAACCCCTTCTTGAACCGACTCGGGACAGATTAGCCTAGGCCTTCAAAACTGAGCTTGAAAAGTTATTTTAATGGTGGATAGGGTTTTGAGGTAGAAGAAGATGGAGAAAATAGAGTTTTCTGCTCTTAGGGTTTTCACAAATGAGTGTAAAAAATCTAGCCCCGTCCCTTTAATTATATATAAGAGAAAGAGTTTTAAAGTAAATCAAATCCGTCCCAAAATGGATTGCAGCGCACGTTTTCTATAGGCATCGATCGATCGATCACCCTGGAAAACTGACAGTTTTGCTTAAAAATGCCATAAGGCAAAATATAAAAAAAATCATATAAAATCCGTTTTAACTCCGATTTCTATTCCGCTTAAAGTTTTATTCTTCTAAAATCATAACCAACATATTTAGCCAATAAAAATTATTAAAAGAAAAAATTTATTTTTCTCGAAAATTCCAATTAATTAATTAAAATAATAAATAAAACACGGGGTGCTACAAACACCTCCTATCTAGATCACAAGGATAGATGCTTTTATACAATCCCTGCTAGCATTCATAATTGTTACAACATTGTCTAACTCGAAGGAATAATATCATCCAAGCGTCCCTATGTCTGGACACCTAAACGGCTTTTAAAATATTTACAAGCGGGTCAGAGCCCAAAGCGTTTTGAAAATATTTGGAAAGTGTTTAAAATACTTTAACATTTACAATATGATATTCTCAATATATAAACTAGTGTTGCACTCCCATGAGATACCCCTCACCTCTCATGTCACAGTGCACACCTAATGCAAGTACTTTAAACACCCAAGTCACGCTACCCAGCCTAACTAGCATCTCTAAAAACCTCTAAGTCACCATACGTTATCTCATGCCCAACGTATATAATATCTTAAGCTTTCGCATGAGCATATGCATTATAATTTCTCACTTATAATTTATCCGTTGATTATGAATAACTTTAACTAGTTATCATGCACTATTCACATTTTAGTGAATTAGTGTCGAATATAATATTCTCATCTTTATATACGTATCTCACACTTTATTCTGGATTTTATTTTGCTGGATGCAACAATTTACTTCTCACTTTATTGTCTATTTGTCTGTTTATATATAACTTTTCACGTCTTCAAATATATATTCAATATACTATACACATCAAGTATATCCATACTTATATATCAAACGCTATATAAGTATAATAACCATCCCTCAGAGATATAACTCAATGGATACAGTCTCTATAATTCTATCATCTTCCATGGATTTCTCACACATCATCCTGGGTACCACCGATCAGGGTCTCACACAGACCTGATAAAAACATATCACAAACGTAGGGGAAGCGGTCATAGTTCCTGACCTGAAAGTGAAACGGAATCATACATAAGACGTCTCACCCATGATAAAGAGCGACCCTACAAAAATACCTGGATGCTATGAACTGGGGACTATACTAACCCTGCTCCTCATGCCAAGGGATTCAATCACACCGCGTAACTTCTCATGATAGCACTAAAGGGGTATGTTTCACATAAATATACCATTCACACACATATATATTTATAATCATATCATATATATACTCTCTCTCTCTCTCTCTCTCTCTCTCTCTCTATATATATATATATATATATATATATATATATATATATATATATATATATATATATATCAAATTCGATATCATGCCTATATCCTATGACACTAACCAGTAAATCCTGAATATACCAATTCGTATTAATTCATAAGTATACATGCACTTATTTTAATCCCATAAGTATTCTCTCACTTATGATAGATTTCTCACATTTTAAAATTTTCTGAATATTACCTTAACACATCCAGCTAGTATTAAAATTTCATCTTACTCACACATTGGGATTCACTCATATCCTATCAGCATATATATTCTGCACGCATAATTTTATATATACCCGCCAAAATAATTTTCTCGAGTGTCGTTCATCCCACACACTCCTAAATTTTTTATAACCCGAATATTATTCCCGCTAACCCTAGATTTATATATCACTCGTTAAATCTTGTATAGGTCCTCACACTCTATTTAGGATCCCCTAATATTTATCTCAAAAAAAATTCTTCTCCAAGCCTTTAAGTCTAAGAGAAATTTCTCAAATTTAACTGTTATAAACAAACCGAATCGATGACTCCATAAACGAACCGATCCGACTCTGAAACAAATGAACCGAACTAATGACCAAATAAACAAATCAGTCCGGTGACCCAAATTGAACCGCAATTCACCTCTTCAACGTGATCAGTTTGGGAGTTCATCATCTTCTCTAACTCCAAAATTTATGGTTTCTAACATCACCAGCCATCACTATAAACATCGACACACTTATTTTTACCCAACACAACAATTTATTCATGGTATTCAACAATATAATTAATAATTTAAACCTTAACTTAATTAGAGTCACTATTTCTCATTTTTCTAAATTTCTCACCAAAAATTACACCATTAACATGGATTTGAGCTCATATTTCATATGTAGTTATTATCACTTCAATTTATATGAAATCATTTTCGAAAAACCCATTTTGGTTCAAGAATCCCAACCCAAAATCATATAGTTTTCACCAACTATAAGATGAATTATAAACACACATAAATAATTAAAGCAAGTTAAACACTTGACTCGTTGGATAAATCCAACGACCTCGTGCCAGGATCCGCCGGAGCTTGGCAGGAGTTCTCCTCCTTTCTCCCTTTTTCTTCTTCATTTCTTCCTTTCTTTATTTCCTTCTTTTCTCTTTCTCTCGTGGCCTTATAAGAGAGAAATAGGGGTTCTACACTTATTAAACCCAAAATTGATTCGTATACTCAAATGTGAGTCCTTACTTGTCCAAAAAGTCCCTAGAACCCAAACACTACCCTCAGATACTTTATTCTGACTTTTCGGTTCATCCGAGACCAACTGTGCACACAAAATCCCCATTTAAAGCACTTATAAAAAATTCACCTTTTTAAATCCAATACAACTCAGCACTTATTTTTTGAATAAAATATTACTACTTATCGCTTTTCCCTACCGCAATATGATATAAAATAATCCAACTTTATTTACTTATTCCCATAAGTAAATATAGCACACATCAATATTACTCCGATACTCGCTAATTATTATTTAGCATGCACTTCAAATTCTCTTTCACTTAAAATTCTAAAATTATTAAATTACACCCACTTATGTAATTTAAATATCCATAAAAGTACGGGGTATTACACATAGATGAATAGAAATCCTCATCGAGATCCACGATATGAATGAGAAACTCTAATTTTCTCCTTGGAATCACACATCGCCTTAACTCCTCCAGTGAATCAAAGTTCCTCAACTTTTAGATCTAGGAGTAGAAGATCATGCAATTCAAAATGTAGTTGATTTAATTAAATAGGCTAATGAAGATCTGAAACAAAATCACTCTTAATTCACTCACAAAAATCCAAGATCAAGAAATATATCTAAGTTTGAATAGTTTTGGAGGGAACACATGAATTCTGATAAATATAGAAGTAAGGATAACTCTCAACCTCAAAAAAATAGACTCAGAGAGGTTTTTCAATTGTGAGGTTTTTAATTTTTTTTAAATGGGAGGGAAAATAACTTATTTATGGGAAAATTTTAAAATCTAACTCTAGATTATACACGGTTGACTTTTGTGGTGCGCACGATTTCATGCAGTGCTGAAATTGAGGATAATTAGTGTGCACAGGTATAAATAGAGTCGTGCGCACGGGTCTAATTGGGACTGTGTGGGAGATAAGGAAGGAAAAAAATTCAAAAAGCCTTTAACTTTTCCTTAATCAAAAGGGTCAACTCCTAAAAAAGTTTTCATAATACCTATGACTATAATACACACTTGTCTATTTTTTTTAAACACACTCAATTTGAAAAGATTGCATATGTGTGTGGTCATATATCAATTCAGAAGATTATCAAAAAGGATATAATCTTAAATGCATGTGTGTAACAATGGAATTCTTATGATTTATTAAGAATCCTTCATGATATTCTCATTCAAAAATCCATCTAAGAAAATTAACGTTCCTTACTCAAACGTATCATGCCTATATGAATCGAATGACTCAACAACCTAAATGTTTTGTCACGGAATGTCTCCGACTTTTATATATAACATAAAAAATACCAGATTTTACTTTTCATAATAGAGGAACCTTCCTCAAAGAAAGTTACTCTTGAAGAGGTAAGGAAACTTCTTTCATTACAACAGACTAACTCTCCTTCTCTCGATGAAGAGTTTTTACAATAAGCCATAATGATGTGCCCTATACTGAAGGTATGTCCCATTAAAGTTCATCAACTTCAATGGGGAGAGTTAAAATACAAAATATCATGTTTATAGGTTAGTGGAGTATCTTTGAGTCCATTGTAATAACAATAATTTAAGGCTAAGGGAATTTTTAAAGACCCTTACTAAGAAAGTTTACTCGTGGTACTCTTATTTATCATCGAACAACATCCTCACGTGGGAAGAGATACACTGACAAATTATCTAAAAATAATTTATAGTAGATGTCGAATTTATTCTAAGTAATTTGGCCCAAGAGGTTTAAAAGTCTGGTGATAATTTGATGCAATACATCCAACTCTGTAGAGAAAGGTCGCTAGATTTGTACGAAGATCCATTAAATGGAAGACTATTCAAATATATGTGGAAGGATTGCTTGAAGATTATAAGGTACATTTGATCAATGAAACAAGAGAAGGAGAGTTTAAAAAATTAACTTAAGTAGTGAGAAATATTGCAATGATCATAATGCTTAAAGCATGAAGATGGAGGACTCAAGTAGTTCCTCTTCAAGGAACATTTCAAGTCTCTCGATAACTACGTGGATAACAGTTATAAAGGGAATAAAAATGTCAAAAGAACATCCAAGAATGGGGGAGGTGGAAATGGAAACTTTAAGAATGAGATAGCCCCAATTTTTCCCCCTATTGCAAAATAATCAATGGATTGCTATCAAACATTCGTACGAGAAGGAGTAAAAGGACCACCCATCCTACTCGATAAAGAGCCTAAGATAGTAGATAAGGTCAATGCAAGGTTGTATGACTTGCACTAAAGGGTACATCATTCAACAAAAGTGTGATGATTTTACTTAACAAAGGAGGAACTTCATAAAAAAAATTAGCAAGTGTGGATTGCACGTGCAAATGGGATGAAGCGCTAAAAATTGAAGAAGGGAACCAAAGTGTGGTTCTTATTCTCGACTAAGGAGGAACTTTTGAGAAAGAGTATGTTTACAATGACTAGTCTTATGAAGTTAAGGTTAACACAAAATGTGCAGCAATTTTAAAAGCTCAAAGTTCAAATGGATTTATGATCAGATAGGGGTTAGAGAAGAAATGGGGGTTAAAGTCACCAAGAAGATTTTTAAAGTTGTCCAAGATAAAGGAAATCCCTTGATAAATTAGTATAAGACAATTGCGAGAGTTATTAAAAGTTATGCATCAGATATGGTATTCTCAAGGGCGAATAGAAAAATGTTGTTCTTTCACAAGAGTCCTTAGTATGTGACTGCACAAGTAAATGGGATTAGCTTTCCCCGAGCACTATTATATGCGAATATTGGGACAAAATTGGTAAAATTCACTTCTCACATATAATTCCATGTCATTAGTGTTGCCACAAGGTACCAACTTTGATTGGGAGAGTATGGAGGCACACTCACAGAATTTTGCCTCCCACCTGTCATCAATGTGTAAAACCTGATATATAAGGAATCGAGATTATTATTAAAGAAATAGATAGAACTTTATCCATGGAAGAAGATCAAGTGGTGGATGATGTGTTTTACATTGAGTTTGACAAATAATGAAGTTCTCGCCTGATAAAAAGACAAAGAATAACTGCGAGCATCTCAAACAGGAGATCAAGTGAGAAAGTTTTTCCATGATAGGCTTAGACCATGAGTGGTAAAAGAAAAGTAGAGGAGAAGGCCAAGCTTACTTAAACAGGAAAAAAAGTGGTTCTTGTTGGGGCTTTATTTTTAAATAAAAGGCTTGTATAGTTCATTTTAAATGATAATCATGTTTGTGATAATGCCTTATCTTTATGCTTTATATATATTGTATATTATGCCGATCAATTGTACTTATTATGAATTCTTATGAGTTGGGCTTGACTTGATCACAGGAGATCAGAATTTTGGTCCTAGTACAATTGAACATTTGACATCCTATAATTATAATTGTGTGTGCAATCCTAGTAGTTTATATCAAAATGTGGGAATGTATTTTATGGTTTGGGAACTTGTTTCTTAGTCCAAAAAGGATTGTGAAGGATACAATCAAGAATGTATTGAATATGATAACTCATGAGATTAAAGTCTAAGGGTTGTCTTTTTTAGACTTGGGTAATCTCATACCATTTACAAATAGTACATAGATACTTAATCCCGAAGGTTATGAGTATCAAAATGCTTGCATGATTGTTGCTTTGATTGTGATGGGTGTAATTTAATGTTAAATTGGATCAATATATCCCCTTAAGTTGGAAAATAGTTGTGTAAGTAGGTCTGAGATCATAATTCAGAGGAATTTGCATCCAAAAAAGATATTGGATTGTAATATCCCCGTGATAGACTTACAAGATGTGTTTCCACCAGTAAACCTAATCAGTGGATTATTTATAATCCGATGGAGTAGAAAAATAACTTAAGTGTAAGAATCAAGGAATTGATTTGATCAAGTGGAACTTGTAAACTTAATGCAGGGATTCATATTATGTACCACGTCAACTTTACAAATAAGACCTCACTATTCTGAGTGATTTTGAGATAATTAAGTTGGAGTGGAGTCATAATTATTTTGTTAAATTAATTATAATTACATAACTAAATAAAATAAATTAAGGTATTGTAATTTGGGATTTCTGAGTATTTATTTGGAAGCCAATTTAATTACTTGGTCTTGGGTCTCTAGTATAGTCCATATGGCCAAGTAGCTGGTCTAGACTCTGGAAGGTAAGCTTAGCCTAAGCCCATGACTTATACTTATATATATTGGTATATGTTAGGATTTTTAAGCCTTGTAATCATTATTAAGGGTTACATATTAATAGAGAAAACATTATTCCCATTTTTGTGAAGAGGCTTATAGAGAGAGGTCCATATATCACTCAAAATAAAAGGTTTTCATCTCCAAAGGTGCCCACGCACCTACCTTGCTTTGGGAGGATCATATAATAGGAGATTCTTGACTTACGGAGTGTTTTAGAAAGATTTTGTAGGACAAAATAGGCAACCTTTTTATCTTCTCTAAAGACCTTTTCCCCTCATTCGGTTCACTAATAAGGTCCGCTAAGGTATTTTTTTAAAACCCTAGGTTTAAGCTTTAAACCTAATTTTTGTTTTTCATTTCATATTGAATGATTAATCAAAAAAATTGGGCTAAAGTTTTTCACATATATCGATCCTCAACAATTGGTATTAAACTCGTCGATTTAGATTAATCATGCTTTTCGAAAGGTCCATTTTGTCCATTATGAAAACCTTAGTTTGTATGTTGTAGAAAAATACATATTTATATATTGCTTCATACTAACATCATTTTGAACAGATTATAATGTTTATATCCCTTCCATCATGGTCACATGAATGTTGTTTTATATGAATGGATCTTGAGGTGGTTTATCCATAGTTATTTTCTTCATTGAACAGATTGGGTTGTAATAATTAGGTTATTTTAATTACTATTTTTAATTGATGTATATGGAGAATTATATCAGTAGATATAATAGTTTTTAGTAGTTAGATCCTTGTTTTTTTATGTGTTATGTCCTTTAACAAAGTTTTGTGGGTGTTGGTGAAGTTTTGAACAAGTTATGGAGGTTTTCTCATGAACATGGTGAACTTGAGACAAAGTTGCAGATCTAGAGGGGTTGATTGACCCAGACCATTGTCGAATCGATTCGGCCTCCTTTAGGATCGATATGTCCCTAGGGAGGATCGATTTGGCCCTCATAGTGATGTTCATTTTTACTATTTTTATTAGTGTGGCAATGATTCTTCATCCCCAAGTTTCATGAAGGAGAACGAAATTTTTCAGAACTCAAAGATACATAGAAATCTAGTTTTGTTGAAATATACTTTGATGAGGGAAAATTAAAAAGGTGAGATTGGGAATTTAGCTTGTACAACTAAATTAGAAATTACCAAAGATTAATTTGGGAATTTATAATTTAATAAATTATTTTTCCAAAATACCCTTAAGTTTAGCATAAATCTCATGGTCTCCACTAGTATTTCAATAATGTGAGTGATTAATTCCCCGCATCATCTTGTTTCCTCCTCAACTGATGTGATTAAATCATGGTATTCATTATTCTTAAAAATCTTAATGATAATTCCTAGAATTTAAATGAGAGTGAGGGTAATCACCCCCCCCCCCCAGTAGGGAAGTTCTTCAAGAACGGGTCAAAATTTAAGGAATGAAGCAATGGTATACTATAAAACATAATTAATTTTTTCCTCCCCAATGGAGTCACTATCATTAATTGTAGGACCTAAATATGCCAACTATTCAATTATGTAGGATAAAAATTTCCTCAACTGTTTGGAGAACTGTAACACCCCGCCCGCCCGGGGAGAGCGGAGCAGAGCCTCACTATCGATAAAACTAACCAAATCCACAAATAGCAAGGTATATAGCATCTAAATAAAATCCCACAAAAAAAGAGAAATCACTAATCTCAATATTCAAATTAATACAACAAAATTCTCTCGAATAATTATAACTAAAGTAAATCTCCAATGCTTTATATATCAAAATAAATAAATATAAGTTTTCGCATCTCGTACTAAAATTATTCCCAAATAATCCACGCTAAAAATCATCCAAATTGGTCCATAGCGCTCAAATCCACGCTAACGTGCCAACTAAAAGAAAATATGGGGAAGTACACAATACAACAGAAAAGATGCTCAACAAATATATTAACGATGAATAAAGAGTAATAACACGAGTAAGAATATTCAAATCAAATGCGAATCTCAATAGCATTTATTAATAAATTTCTCAACAACACATCAATGGGTAACCAGGCCTCACCCCATCCGCATATGCTTTATCAAGCCATAGCCTTGGGAAGCAGGAATTTCGACGGGTGCCCAACCTTCGTGCCATATTAAAATCTCATGACAACGTTCTCAAAAACAATATAATTATGCCACATGAACAACAACTCAAATATGAGTTCACTTAAACATGAAATCAACGGAATAACTCTTGAGAGATTTAAAGAGCATATTTTGTAAAACCCCATAACTTAAAATCATCGCATGAATCGTCGCATAAAAATCATCCTCAAAATATGATCACACCATCACGTTCCTCTCACGAAAATAATCAAATCATGTTCTAGCCCCAACACGAGATAACCCCAAATAATCCTATTTTAAAAACTCAAAAAACAGCTCCAAAAATTATTCAAATCGCTGATCTGACTTCAGATTTGGATTCTACACGAAAAATTGAGTCAGGTATGTGTTTTGAGTTTTTCTTGCACTCAAAAAGAAGATCTAAACATTCCAAACTGACTCTTCTCATTCCACTCATTTTTGTCTCTTTGGATTTCATTTTTGGCCTCTCTTTTTCATCTCCCTTACCCTATAATCACCCATAATATTCCTTATAAAGGCCCTCTCTCAAACCCTATCTTGGTGCCTAAGTTAATGCATATTAATATATTGCCCTTTAATTCAAAATAGTCTAGTTTTACATATTTAAACCATTACAAAATGTCCAAAAGCCAATTAAATTGAATTTAAATATTCGATTCATTTCAAATAAAAATAAATATAATGTCAATATCTCGATTAATAAAATAATAATATTATTAAGATTATATACCATATTCATAAATAAAGCCCTCAAAATTATGGGGTATTACATACTTCCCCCCTTGAAAAGGAATTTCGTCCTCGAAATTCGACGAAACCTAACACTCGAAATAAAATGCTATGAAAATTATTCAGTTCAAGGTGGAGTGATTTAAGTTCGCAACGAGAAATCTAGCTTTATAAGAAAACTAGGAAGCTCAGCGGTATTTTGATTTATATTCATGGTCGAGGGATGCCAAATGAAAACATGTTTATTAGAAATTAATTTTATTTTCAATTGATGATTCTTATTTTTTTAAATAGGCTCAAGATTCAACCCACATGCTTCTATCTTAAAAAAACAAGTTTACTAGAATGAACTCTATTAACTCGAAAAGAAACCTCAACACATTCCTAACTATTAAGGAATATAAATTTGTTTTAACTAAAACGTGATCTATCAATCCTATTGAGGGGGCATCTAAACAGGATGTCCGGGCTTATCCGAGGTGGAAAAAGGCTGATCAGATGACTCGTTACCTCATATTGGCCCATATGACCATTGTGCTGTAACACCAGCATCGAAAAATTTCAAGCTCTTATGACATTATTTTGAACCTCGGGGACATGCTTAAGGATCAAAATCGTGTCGCAAGGCTAGATGTTATAGCGAAGCTGGTTAACACACGGATGCTAAATGGTACTCTCGTACGTTACCATGATCTTAAGATAACGTCCATCATGGAAGAAATAGAAGTGATGGGTAGGATACCAAGATTGATTTTGTGATCCAATCACTACTCAAGTCCTTTAAACAATTTCACCTAAACTATTTTTTGAAGAAACTTGTTTACTCACTTACACAACTACTTAAAGAACTTAAATCTATGAAGAATATCACCAAAGAAAAGGGTGTTATTTTAATTGCTAAAAGAGGGTCATCATATTTGTAATACCCCGTATTTTTATGCTATATTAATTTGGGGATTTATTAAATTTAATGTGAGTTAATTATTTAATAAAAATCCAGAAATTAATTATTTTATAATTATTAACGTGACGAGAGTTAGTAATTATGGAAAATTTGTTGAATATTACTAATGAGCAAAGTAATATGTAATATTGGTTATATTGAATGTCACGAGTGAATAAAATGACAATTTTGGAAATTTGAGTCGGGACGCGCCCGTGTCGCGTCGGGACTAAATATTGATAAATAAAAGTGAATATTTTATAAGTTGTTCGTCTGGTCATTTTGAGTGCGCCAACGCGTCCGGAAGGGTCAAGATAGTCAGAAAAGTGTACCCGGGGGTTTAGTTTGGGTCTCGGGGCGTTTTTAGGCCTAATTGGTACCCCGGGAGGGCGTTTTGGACATTTCACCTTTTTGGGTAATTAAACCCACGAAAATTCAAAGGGTTATATCAGATATCTGGATTTTCATCTAGGGTTAGAAACTCTAAACACAAGTGATGGCCATAGGAGAGGAAGGAGAGAGCTCTCAAGGCAAATTCGAGGCCCAAAAGTCATCCGTTTGCACCGCCACCACCACCAACGCGTAGATCGCGCAACGGACTACGCAACCACACCAAAATCATCTGCAAATCAGAACACCAAAAATCCCAGGCAAGTGTTTATCTTGCTTATTTCGTTGATGCATCTTTCATATTAGCTTAGGAATGATTAGGATGAATTGTATGGAAGAAATACCCAATTTGAGATAGGAAATTGCATATAGTGATGACTTAAATGATACTCTGGAAATCTTTTGTGATGTAGAGGATTAAAACACGAAATTTTGATGTTGTATAAGAAGGAACCACGAAATTTTGATATTGTATAAGAAGGAAACCTTAGAGCCAAATCATCATAAAGGAGGAAAATCGTGCTACAGGACCCCCGAACCGGTTCGCATGTTCCTCGAACCGGTTCGCCCCCCAAATCGGTTCGCCCTTGGGTTCGCGAAGGTTTGCTCGTCTGGGGTGCTTTTCTCCCATTCAACACTTAGATTTTTCTTCAACTTCAACGGGTCATAACTCCTCAACCGTAGCTCGGATTTGGGTGTCGTTTCTTCCAGTGTTGTCATTGTTCCGAGCTCTTCAACTTTCCAGATGACTTCTTCATCAGGAGCTGGCTGTGGAATTACCAAAATACCCTTGAACTTGCCTTCTTAGTTTTTCTTTCATTTTCTCGCTTTCTCTTTTGCGCTGCTTGCATAATTAACCTGTAAAACCAATAAGAGAAGCACGAAACACGAAATACTTGCCAACGAATATTAGTAGCATAAACGTACGTTAAATCCATATGGGTTACATCACTCGGGTTCACAAATGCATTGAAATTAGGGGAATAAATATACAATATTTATGTCCAATCACGTGGTAAGTTGGAAAAACCCTTCGTATTAAGGTTAGAGACGAACCCTTATACGCGATTCTAATAATGTAGAAAATAAGGATAAAAGTCGTAACTATGGAATTTGAGATATACCTAATATTGGTATGGTAATATTAGTATAGTTATATGATTGTGTATGCATATACTATATATGTGTGAAAATCATGCCCACGCTACTTGCTATCCCTGAGGTTTCCGAGCTGGGACAGTCTTATCTCGATGGGACCTTTATGGGGGATATTGACTTGTACCCTAGAAGATAGATATCCTTGGTACAGGCTATCGGAATGATAGTTCAGACGGTCCTAAGAGATGCGGGTATGTGTTTTCCTCTTAGAGACTTGGAATCTATGCTTCGCCTCATATTGTTTGTGTATAGGTATCCTTGGTACAGGCTATCGCAGTGATAGTTCAGACGGTCCTAAGAGACTTGGAATATATACTTCGCCTCAATATTGTTTGAGTATGTGTTAATACAATTAGAGAGTGATTCCGAATTCGTATTCCCCTTAATGTGAGTGATATGGGGTTTGGATAGTAGAGTATGCCCGCACCATAGTTATTATTTGGGGTGCTGTTATGATATATATATTTTCGAGTAGTTAATATATATATATATGAAATTCTGAAATCTGGAACTGCCTACTGTGATTTGATATGTAGGACATGGTTGATGACTCAAATTGTAAATACTTATTTTGAGAAAGTATAATATGAAATTGGAAAACTTTATTGATTAATAAAGTCAAAATGATAACTTTGGTTACTAATTGAAATATTCTTTTCAAACAATTGGATCGTTAAATTTTGAATCTTACGAGTAATCTAAGATAATTTAAATCATTGGGAAGATTAGTGCGATAAATGATAAGACACCTCGTTGGGAAGGTTAGTGCGATAGGTGTGCACATTAGAAGAGAGGTGAGAATTTCTCAAGGGAGTGTCGCACTAATATGTTGTTGCATTGGCCTGTATCAATTTAAATACTTGCTAAACAATTTTTAAATCATATACACTATCGGGGTCTGACCCGTTTTTCTCTCTCTCTCTCTTGTATATATATGTATGTATTACAGGTGCCCATCCACAGGGGCGTCTTGCTTAGGATCCCTTGAAAGGAACGTGCTACAGCTTAGGTGGGAGTTGCAGGCCACTTGCATAGACGACGTCGTTTACTTGATTCCACATCTATCATACTCATTTATTGGGCATGTGTCGCCCTTTCCACTATTTATCTATTTATTTGGGACATTTGTATTTCAGTTATTTCTAGTACTGTTACTATGGGATTTATTTCAGTATGGATGTTACTTTAAGTTTTAAATGTTGGGACTTTGAATGTTGAATGTTTAAATTAATTGGATTATGTTCAAGGATAATTGTTGTATGATTCTTACTTATTGAAAATGTTGTTACTAATTAAATAAATAAGTTTTTCTTTAAAAATACATTTTGGTTAGAAAGGTTAAAAAATGGTTTTGACACTTAGCTTAATTAATTAGGGTGTTAATTTGGAAATGTTTATTTTTACGACAATGATGCTAAGAATGAACCAATTGTTCACCTTGATTTTAATTTAATAAAGGAGTGATCGCCCAGTATTTAATTAGGCGGGGTGTCACAGGTGGTATCAGAGCATCAGGTTCTAGTGTCCATAGGATCTGTACGGCTTATTTCTCTTTTAGCTTAACGTTATTGCTATAGAACCCTATTATAGGATGGTTGTATTCTTGTTTTTAAGTTTATGTCTTCAGCTATTTGAGATTTGATAATGACTGTAGACTAATAAACTTCTTCGCGTTTCAGATGCCTCTGAGACGTGCACCGAAGGATAGGCGTGCCCAGGCCGAGCAGCCAGCAGCTCCGGCACAAGGCACTATGAATGCTAATGAAGTAGCCGCCATTGTTGCTCAGGCGGTGAATGCTGCGCTAGCGGTGACTCAGCAGGCTCCACCCCAGATTCAGGCAGTGGCGCCAGTACTAGCACAGCTTCCATCTGCATGGGAGAGGGTTAGGGATGCTTTTCAGAAAGCGCATGCCCCTGAGTTCTCTGGTAGCTCCGATATTGTCACAGTTAGCCAATGGAAGAAAGACATCCAGCGGCATCTCCGTATGTATGAGTGAACCGACGTGCAGAAGCAGTTATTGGCTTCCTTTAAGCTGGTGGGTGCCATTTTGCAGTGGTGGGAGTCCACTACCACATTGGAGGAGAGAGACACGATCCCTATTCAGTTGTTCTGGGAGCGGTTTGATCGCAAGTACTTTCCAACCGCCGTCCAGGCTGAGATGAGGCGAAAATTACTGAATTTGAAGCAGGAGAGCTCTACCGTAGCTGAGTATGAGGAGGAGTTCACGAGACTTCTCACCATCGTGCCAGATGAGGCACCCACTGAGGGAAAGAAGATTATGTTGTTTGTGGACGGGTTAGCTTGGAGGATCCGTCAGCATCTTATTGGGAATCTATCTCTGAGTACTTTTACTGATGTACTCAATGCTGTGTTACTACATTGCCAGGATCACCGCTTCCATCTGCAGGGAAGCAAGAGAGCAGGAGAGTCCAGCCAACAGGGCAGGACCGGGGGTAGTAGTGCTAGTGGGGCACCATCTCATGGACAGACTCGTCAGCACGAGCAGAGTTCACATCAGGGGGACCCTTCTAAGCGATTCCGTTCAGGTGATTCCAGGCAGGGATTCGGGGGTTTTAGGCAGGACCATCAGGGCCATCACGGCCAACACCGATAGCAGGGTCAGCAGCAGGGCCAACAGTGTGTTCATCAGGGCCAGCAGGGCCAGTGGCGGGGAGGTACCGGCCAGCAGGGCCGTGGTCAGCAGGGTCAGAGGGGAGGCAACTTCAAGGGCCGATGTTTGGGGTGTGGTAGACACGGCCATAGGCGTCAGGATTGTCCGGAGGGAGATAGGGCCCCACAGCAGCAGGGTGCCCGTAATGAGCAACAGAGACCACTTTTTTCGGCTGCACTCCCAGCTCCAGCCCAGGTGCCAGCCCTACCAGCCGTTCCAGCAGCTCCAGTTCAGCAGAAGCAGTTACAGTACGGACGTGTCTATAACGTCCACCAGGAAGCAGCTCCACAGGCACCACCCGCGATTGAGGGTATGTTTCCTATCAATGGTACTATGGGTCGGGTTTTATTTGATATTGGGGCTACTCATTGTTTTATAGCTACGCATTTTGCGAAGGCCTTAGGATTATTAGCCACAGCAGAGAGCATAGTGACGTGTGTAGACTCACCACTGGGGAGTGGGTCGCATCTTCTTTATATGCCGAGGAGTGGGGGTAGAGATTGGTAGTTTGGTATTACCTGCAGACATGTTAGTCTTAGATATGCATGAGCATGATGTTATTATCGGTATGGATTGGCTCGCAGCTTATAGAGCTATGATTTATTTATCTTTTTAATCATTTTGGAAAACATCAACTTACCCACACATTCACGTGTTAAACCTGAATTTTACTTACTCACCTAGTAGTCATATTTTTATTCCTTAAATTCTCAAACACTAGGTCTTTTATTTCATTTCATTTTTAGGTTTAACCAATTTACTTGTTACACATTTACGATGATTTATGGTGTTTCTTAAAACTCAGAATACAAATTCCGCAATCATTTAATTAACAAATTATCCTTTTCCTTGAATTTGCCAAATTCAATTTCGTTTACATAATTACCATTTTATCTTGGAGTTCACAGTATCCCATTTATTTTATGGACTCTCGTCATCTACCATAAATACCATAGCCATTACTTTCATGGCCACTGTTTTAGGGTCTAAATCGAGTCTGTACCCTAGGGCTCCTAGACCTTCTTAAATTTATCCATGTTACTCCTTTGGTAAACTCTTTCACTTTTCATTAGGCTCATTTTCTTGTAGTCCAATCATCTTTTTTAGAAAAATACTCGACTTACGTTGTATTATATCCTTTTTAAGTCTTCATTTTTTGCATTTTAACAAATATACCGTGACAATGGCCAAACTGTGCAAGAACACTCTATGCTTAATTTGGACTTGTATTCCCTTCATACACTTTAACACATATACTGCCTTTATAAATCATCTTACGGTGAAATTCATTTAACATAACATTCAAGACTCATTTCATAATTTTTTAAAATACTGAGGTTCCTTCGTAATTTATTTTACAAGGTTAAAGTCTAAAACTTTTAAAAGCTACGGACTATCTACCAAAGTCACAAGTTTAGAGCAATTTTATAAATATATCAAAATTTCAGGGTTATCTTGCAATTATCTAAAACTTCAAAGCTAATTTGTAGTCACTCAAAAGTTTGGGGGCAATTTTGTAATTATTTCCAAGTTCATGATTATTTTGTAAATATCCCATAAAATACATTCTGAGACTGAAAATAGATTTTTTTTAACAAATCTAAGGTCCAAACTATAATTTTATGAGAGTTTGGAGTTGAAAACTTTTTTTTACAAATTTATGGGATTAAACAAAATATTGAAATAACATCGACCCTCAAGTAAAAATTTATCAAAAATCTAGAGTTTAAATAATATTTTAGAATATTATTTATAACACAAACCTTAAATTACATTTGCATTTTCGACATAAATTAGTATTCATTTTTTAGCCATTGTGTAAAAAGATTTATACCCCATTACATATATATGACATATACATAACTCTTTTTAGGTATGTTTTACTTGCAAATATCACCAAGATTCACGAACATATATCCTTATATGCATGTGTAACACCCTGTATTTTAGGGAATACTTAAATTACACGTGTCACAGTAATTTAATTAAATTGAAAATTAAAGTAAAATAAATAAATATTAATTAGCGAGAAATTGTTTAATATTTATGTGCTATTATATTTATTTTTCTGATAAGTAAATCAAACTGTCTTATTTTATATTACGTCATAAGTTGGTAAAAGCAACAAGGCGACGGGATCTTATTCGGGACACGCATGTGAGATTGTAGTTAGAATAACATGGTAAATTGATTATAGGTCACTATGATGGTGATTTCGAGTGCACAAATGATTCGGGATGGGTCAAGATAGTCAGAATTAGGTACCCGAGGGTTGTAATCAGATTCCAGAGACTTTTTTAGTTATACAGGACTCGTACGGGGGTATTCGGGTCATTTTATTATTTTTATTTCACCTAATTTCAGGATTAGGAAAAGATAAAAGGGTTTTAGAGAAAGGAGGCAACCATATATCATTATAAATCATCTTAGCTTGAGAGAGAGGCAAAAGAAAATAGGAAATTCAAAAGAAAATCCAAAAACACCATGCCAGGAGGGGATTAAACGATTACAGAACTTCGATCATTGCAAATTGAGGATCTCAAAGAGAAAGATCAGATTTCTAGAGTTAGAGGCAAGTGTTTAGCTTGATTTGATATTATATGTTATGTTTTGGTTCATATCATGATTGGTAAAAAATTAATATGAACTTTTGGGTGGGATTTACATGTCAAAATGGGTTTTTAGAAAAAGGATATTATGGATAGTGATTGCTAATGATCCCATATGAAATTGGTGAAATTAAATCATATAACATAGATAGATTCTTGATAAAGAATTCTGAAATTTATTTAATTATAGAGATTCTCTTGAATTAGAATTATGGAAATTTGGGTGATAAACATTAAATTAAAGGGTGGATTAGTTTAGAATAATTTGATATTAAACCTCATGATCTGGATGGATATTTGATGAATTGATTCAAGGAAACATATACCCTTATAGTGAATACTAATAGGGTAGGATTAAATTGTGTGGGTATGTATTTCAGACTTATATTGGTTGTGAAATTTAGGTTAAAGTTCGTACTAAACGTACCAACTACGTCTTGGTCTTTTCCCAGGGGCGAACTGTTTGACCCCCATAGCCGGACTAGTTTGGTTGCCCTGCTCAACGCAGGTTGGGTGTTTAAATTTATTATTGATTCGGTTTGGATCCGAGTTATTTTGGAAGATTCGTAGAGGGTGGTTAGGACTTCTAGTATTTTTGGAATATAGTATTACCTTGAGGTTAGTGGGAATAAAATCGAGGTAAGGATTTAGGAGTGTTTAGGATGAATGACACTAGAAAATATATTATTTAAATGGGAATTTCGGGTGGAATTGGGATACAAATAAATTGACATAGTCTTAGTGTCCAGAATAAAAGATAATCATGACATATAAATAAGTAAGTGACTACTTATGAATATGGGAGTTGGATTTAGACTCGGAGAATATAGGCTAGTGCTATGAGTGATATGCATGGTTAGTCGGTTATTGTATATATATATTAGTATAGAGATAGTATATATATATATATATATATATATATATATATATATGTGTGTGTGTGTGTGTGTGTGTGTGTGTGTGTGTGTGATTTTATCTGTGTGCTAATGTATTTCTATGAAACATACCTATCCTAGAGGATATGCTATCGGTGAAGGTTGCGCAATATGAACGATCTCTCCTGGTGAATTTTAATAGGTGTAGTCTCAGTCCCCTGAGTCATAGGTATGTCAAATTACCACCTTGTGTGAGTTTAGATTCTGGTGGGGTTAATATGGTATGGTTATTCATGTATGACTATAACCCCCTCGAGGTTATGAGTGTTATGACTTAGGTGGTGAGATTCCAACTCGGTTACTTACGTAGAGGTGTGTATTCCCTGGAGCTTGATAGCATGCTAGCGATTCGCATCTAGTGAGTTATTACTCAGAGGGATTGTGGTTATAAATATATAGTGAGTGATATATATGTACGTATACTTGATGTGATATGAAAATACATATATAAATGGAAGAAAAATATATACGGATTTATGACACTAATGTGTGACCATTGAATTAATAATTAGCGACGTTATGTGAAATGAATTGACATGATTATAAATGAGATTTATAATGAATAAGCAGATGCTAAAGATTAATGTGAATCACATGTTAAATAAAAGTAAACGTGAGGCATATGGAAGCGTATCGGATTAAGATGAGCAGCGATACTAGTTAAGTTGGGTAGCTAGCAACTAGGGTGTTTAAAATACATGCGTTAAGTGTGTATGATAGATGAGGGGCGAGGAGTATCTCAGGGAGTGCGACACCGGTTTAAATATGAAAGATTGCAGGACATATTTATTGATGTATTCTAAACACTTGAGAAATATTTTTCAAAAGGTTTTGGGCTCTGAACCGTATCAAATATGATCAAAACTCTTAGGTGTTCGTCTATAAAAACACTTGTCTTAAGTCAAACGATGTTTCAGCAGCTGTGGAAGGTTGTAGGGATTGATTAGATGCCTCTATCCTTAAGATCTAGATAGGAGATACTTTAGAGCTACTTCAGGCATGTCGCCCAATGTCAATTTGTATCTGAATTCTATTTAATTCAATTTTATTATATTGTCGTATTGGATTATAAACCGATGGTTTAGCAATTAGTTGGATTATTTTGAGTTCATTATTCAGATTCTATTATGTAACCGTGGATTAATTATTTATCCAAATGGTTTTTATTTACGGCAATTTAATCAAGATTAAAATTGGCACATGCTTGATAAAATAATAGGTGGTTAGTAATTAATCGATTTTTGACAAGGATGCTAAGAATGAGCCAAATGAGATACCTGTTTTATTTTAGTAGAGGACTAGCCACTCATTATCTTAATAATTGAGGTGTCACAAATGGTATCAAAGCATCAGGTTCTAGTGTCCTTAGGATCCGTGCAAACTTACTATGTTTTCAGCATTGTTTTTCTTTGATGTGGAGCCCTATACTTAGGATTTTCTATTCTTATTGCGACTTACGTTCTCCTACTATTGCATGAAATTGAAGTGAATCTTATATGAGTTCGATTGGGTTGTGCATGTAGAATAGTAGAGGATGACCAGCGAAGGCCATTAGGGGGACTGCAGGACTAAAGGCTCATCTAGAGCCAGAGACTAACCTGGGAATGATAACTATAATAGAGGATGCCACTATAACTGCTAAAGTAATTAATGTTGTGATGATCGCTAAGGCGCGAAAGTTTCCCCAAGCCCCGCCACTCTAGATGATGGTGCTAATTCAGACTCACCCAGTGCACTCATTATGGGAGAGACTTAGAAGGGCCATTCGCTGGAGTTTACGGGAAATGTGAATGTTGTATTAACTAGCCAATTGAGGGAAAGATCCAAAGGTGTTTGTGTATGGTGGAGTGCAGTGACACTCAGAAATAAACTTTGGAAACTTTTAAGCTCGTAGAAGCAGCATTTTAGTGGTGGGAGTCAGACACCACATCTGAGGGGAGAGAGATATTATAAGTGTCTAGGAATTATGGATAGGGTTCGATCGCAAGTCCTTTGATTTTCTGTTTAAACAGAGATCCGAAGAAATTTTTGGGACTTATCCTAGGAGGGTCGGATAGTGGCCGAGTATGAGGAAGAATTTACTTGTTTAGCGAACTTCATACCCGATGAGGTGGATAAAAATAGAATAGTGTCCTTAAGTTTGATGATGTACTCACGGGTAGTACTTTCCAAGACTTACGGGGAAATTCGTCTTGAATGACTTGTGACGATGTCGTCAATGTCGTACTTTTACAATATAAATATCAATACTTCAATGTGAAGCGAGCCAATAATTGGAGAGGTTATCCAATAGAGCAAGGAGGGATGTATCGGTATTGGTGGAGTACCACAGGGGGATAACAAATAGAGGGATGCATTTAAAAGATTCAAATCAAGGGAATTCTGAACGAGTGATGGTGGATTCAGACTTAGCCATCAAGTCTAGTAACATTTTCCACAGGTCCAACGAAGCTAAGGGAATAATGGGGGTAGCCATCAGGGTCAAGGCCACCAGGTCCAGAGAGTAAGGTAGCCCCGACATGGCCTGTAGGGCTAGAGATAGGGGACTACACAGGGAGATGTTTTATATGTGGTGATCCAGACCACATGCATATATTTTATAGAAAGAGAGATAAGGGACAATAGCAGGGTGCCCAGTAAGGACAACAGTTACAATAGTTTTTAGGACAATTCAGATGTGAGTATTACATCTAAAAACCATTTAAACGGACAGAGACATTGGTAATTTAAAGTATAAATATTATCTATGGGTAGATGGTGTAGGTTTGATGTGACATGAGTCCCTCATAGTATTTGGGTTAACACTAGATTCGCACGTAAGGCGAGTTTAGTAGATATATCGCTAATATTACTATTGTGTTCATATATTTAGTGGATTTGCTCGGAGGATATGTTTTAGTTCCATCTGCAGGGGAGCGGGTGTGGTGACTCAGAGGATATGTTTTAGTGGATTTGCTCGTATTCGAGAGATTTGTTAGTCGATTATGGTGTTATCCTTGGTATGGCGTGGTTAGCGATGGTGGACTATTACTGTAAGGCTATCGTGCTCATTGTTCGAGGGCAGGATGTGTTGTTTTTGCGATGTCTCACCTGAAAGAGGGTCGAGCCCTCATATATGCTATATTTTAGTGGGGAATTTAGAGAGTGTAGTTGTCTCATTATATTCGATCATGGTGCATAGGGACTTTACTGGTGTAATTAAAGGGATATTTAGTTTACCACCGAGTAAAGAAATTTAGCTCGTTATTAATTTAGCATTGGGGACTTAGTGATAGTGCCAGAGCCATACTGTGGGACTCCTTTTAAGATGTGGGAGATGAGGATTAAACTTATATGTCTCGGGACATGATTTTGTGTGTCTCGTGTCTCGATTACCTGCTTTGGGCCTACAGAACTCGATGACCAACAATGCTAAGTAGTAGTGTATCAGGAGTTTCTGTATTTAAATTTTTGTTGTGAAATATCCCATGCATGAACCCCAGTGAATGTCGAAAGTTAAGTGATGGGTTGGGTACTAGGGCAGTGGTTAGTACTTAAGTTGTTACTCGTGTATGTAGATACCACTTTTATCTAAGAGCTATTATATGGTATAAGGCCAATAGAGTTTGGTAGTGCGGTGTAGGAAGCACTAGGAAAACTTTTGCACCCCTAGTTGATGGGCGGGGTAATCTTGAGAAGAATTAAATCGCAATTAGTGGGTTGATCGAGAATATCCTTACGATATAGTCGTATTGAGCATGCGGGGACGATTTTCAGATAGATATGTTACATTTTTTATCTTTGTACAAATATGCATGGAATATAGGGTGTCTGGGCGCCATGGTTAGTTTGATTTCTAGTATTATTCAAGACAAGGGGGCATGGAATAAATGCATTGAGATTTTTTCCTATAAGGTAGTTAGAAATATAGTTAGAATAATGATACGCACTAAACTTTGTTAGAGGAGGCACATAGTCCGGATGGATACAATAAGGGGAGCTATGACACCCGAGATGGGTTAAAAGACTGTGGAGACACAAGAGAGGGATCTTTCAAGCCAAGGGAGGATCCAATAGTTTTAGGGAGTAGATCGGAGTCATACTCAGTCAATTCTGAGGATGGATTGCGTATAATTAAGATTTTGATATTTACAGGTGAAAATGACCCAGGAAGTGCTCAGTTTTGAAATAGATGCATAGGTCACGGGTTTTGATGTGCCCCAGGAAGAGGAGCAAGAGGTACTATGTGAAGTGAGATATTGAGTGTGGGGATCGGTGTAGATTGAGATATAGTGAAGTGGACTCCAGATGCACTGCTTGTAGATAGAAAAAGGTTGGTCTGAGGCGATCCACTTGAATTGTCAGTGATTCTAATGACGAAATGGATAGGCAGACTAATGAGGTTCATTTTTGGGTTACCAACATCTTAAAACGATCAATATTTCCATTGGGTTTGTGTAATTAATTGATCAAGACGGAAAATTTATGGTAAATTTGGGTGATATACACTATCGATTAGTGTGCCCAATATTTTATGGAAGAGGGTGAATGAAGTGGCACAAGGTGCCTCCCAACATCATTGTGATAAGGGTGAAATCCTTATGTCCCACCTCTGATTGGGATTATCAGGAGGCAATGGGGACAAAGTTTCACGGTGACCTAGATATATTATAAGTAGACTAAGGAATAGGCAGGAGAAGTAACTCGGATATGGGTGAAGGGGAGAGATGCGTATTCCGGATTGTAATATAGGGAGGAATAATTACCATTGGCTGAGTTGCATGTAATAATTCATACAAGTTTATCCTTGGAAAGGCAGTTTTTAAGACTTAGTGAGGGAGACCTTGTCGTTTTCCCGGTGGATTGGTTAGGGGTGGGGAGATACCAAGTTTCGCAGGCCGGATGTGATTTAGAGTTGGCTGGAAGGAATTGAGTTAATCGAATTTATTTTCATATAGTTTAGTAACATAATAATAGTTATGTCATCATGAACGATGAGTTAAAGACTGGTGTGAGTGGTGAAAATTTATTGTGGGTATTCTCTATTAAAGGAATTTGGTGATTTAATAATAAAGGATGTTCGCACCTATGGAAGCGGGGCCTTTCCCCATCGTTGAGATGATAGAGCCAGTGGTGTATAGGCTCATATTATTAGATCATTGTTATAAGTTTACGATGGTTTTGCATATCATCCTCAAGGTGAGACCTTAAGAATGGTGGAATAAATGGGTATTAGATGGTATGAATAGACTTGTCGTTAGTCTTAGGCCATAGAGAATAGGCACCAAAATGTTATTATGATTTGATTTTAGTTACGATCGGATACCATGCGAGTAAGGATCTAAAATTTTAAGTACCAAGAATATCCGAGTTTCAGGGACGAAATTCCTTTATGAGGGGGAAGTATGTAACACCCTGTATTTTTTAATATACGTAAATTACACATGTCATAGTAATTTAATTAAATTGAAAAATAAAGTGAAGTAAATAAGTATTAATTAGCGAGAAATAGATTAATATTTACGTGTTATTATATTTACTTGTGTGATAAATAAATGAAATTTTATTATTTTATATTACATCATAAGTGGGTAAAAGCGATGGGTCAACATAATCTTATTTGGGACACGCGTGTGGGGTTGTGTTGGGAATAAGATGGTAAATTGAGGATAGGTGACTCTGTAGGGGGGTTTGAAGGTAATATCTGAATTAGAAAGAGCTTTCGCAACTAATAGAAGAGACTTGTAGAAGGAAGCAACATGAAGACAACGAGCCAGCTCAATGATGGAGCTGAGCGAGGAAACTTGCCAAGAGATCTCTTCGTTATCTTTCGTTTTTACATAGTCAAATTGTGTTTTAATTACATTGATTGTAATAATATAACGATTGTAATATTGAGGGTGAGGTCAAACGGTACTCGCGAGAGACCATGCCTGGCAAGGCTTGGGAGAGCTTACATGCTCTATCAAATGACCTCATCATGGGAACTTAAGAGGGACTTGGCTTGGAGGACTGAGAATTGAGGCAATGTTAAAGCTTGTCCTGACCATTTTAGATACACTGGTAAAATATCGAGAGACCTTTAATCATGGAAGCATGTACAGAGTAAACTTGAGTTCCATTGTATATTGAGCTTTGAGGTAAAAAACCCTCTACCAAATGTCACATCTATGTTAGGTAATGTCATTAGTCACCTACCCACTGTCCAATCCGAACTTGAGTAAACCATTGTGGAATTAGGGTTGTTAGATGGTTTCGTGATCCATCACTGTCATGACATTCTTATGACGCACAGTTGGTGGGCAAAATACATGTATTAGCATTTAATGATTATGATGTATGGTGTGCTAACCCATCAGGCATTTAATTCTTGGGACTTAAAGTGCGAGAGGAATGTTTTTCACATTAATGAGGACTGAGATATCTCAGGAAGGGTTGGGGGCTATTAATTGGCCTCGACCACTTCTCAGAGGAGAGTTTTCTTTTCTAGATAGAGTTAACACATTGAGAGCAAAAGAGTTATCGCAAACCAGAGTTTTATCCACCAACCATTGACATTTATTACTAAGCTTTTATTAGCTAACTAAGGAGATATTAGAGGCTATTGGCGTGTTGGCTGCCTGCCAAGGTGTATCTAGGGTGCTTACTTATCTCTTCCTTTAAATGAGTTATTTCTGAAGTCCTTTTATTGTTATTTGAGTCATACATGATAGATTTGTGAGTCCAATCTTAGTGTTTATTATATACAATACTCAGTGTTCATTTATCATTGTTAAGATTATTTGGGTTATCGTATGGGATTAAGTTGAGAAATAACTCTAGTTAGGTTGGGTAGCTTAACTAGGGTGTTTAGAATACGTGCATTAGGTGAGAAGGATATATGAGAGGCGAGGAATATCTCATGGTAATGAAGTACCGGTTTTAATATGAAAAATTGCAGGACATATTTATTAATGTATTTTAAACAGTTACAAAATATTTTCATAAGGTTTTAGGCTCTGAACCGTATCAAAATATTTTTAAAAGTTTTAGGTGTTCAGCTATTGGGAGGCCTGGCTTAATCATTTTTCTAGTCAAACGATGTTGTAGTAGTTGTGGATGCTTGTAGGGATTGATTTGGAACTTTATCCTTGAGATCCAGATAGGAGATACTTCAGAGCTACTTCGGGCATGTCTCCAATATCAGTTTTTACCTCAGTTCTATTCAACTTAGTTTTATTGTATTATTGTATTAGATTGTATACCGATGGTTTATTTGGTTATTTGGATTATTTTGGGTTTAGCATTCATATTTTTTAATGTGATTGTCGATCAATTATCTGAATGGTTTTTATTTACAACAATTTAAGAAAGATTAAAATTGACACATGCTTGATAAAATAATAGGTGGTTAGTAACTCATCGATTTTCGATAATAATGCAAAGAATGAGACAAATGAGATTCCTATTTTATTTTTGTAACGGTCTACACGCCCATTATTTTAATAAGTGGGGTGTCATAAATGGTATCAGAGCATCATGTTCTAGTGTTCTTAGGATATGTGCGAATTACTACATTTTCAGCACTGCTTTTCTTTGATGTACAGCCCTATGCTTAGGACTGTTGATTCCTATTGCGATTTACATTATCCTTTTATTTCATGTACTTAAAGTGAATCTTATACGAGTTCGGTTGGGTTATGTATGCCGAACAGTCGAGGACAACCATCAAAGGCCGTTAGGTGGATCGTAAGAGCAGAGACTCAGTCGGAGCCATAGACGATTTTAGGAAAGATGACTATAGCAGATAATGCCACTATTATTGCTCAGGTAGTTAATGTTGTGATGATCGTTAGGGCGCATAATTTTTCTTAAGCGCGGCAACAGAACACAATGGTATTAATTCAGACTCATTCAGTGCAGTCAATATGAGAAAGAGCCAGAGGGCCTTTCAGAATGGCCATTCGCCATAGTTTCCGTGAAATGTGAACGTTTTATTAACTAGCCAATTGAGGGGGAACATCCAAAGGTGTTTGAGGATGGTGGACTGCAGTGAAACTTTTAAGCTCTTAAGAGCATTGTTATAGTGGTGGGAGTCAGTCACCACATTTGAGGAAAGAGCGATATTATAAGTGTCAAGGAGTTTTGGGTGCGATTTGACAGCAAGTCCTTTAATTTACTGTTTAAAAGAGATGCAAGAAAGTTCCAGGACTTATCATAGGAGGATCAGATAGTGACTTTGCTTATTTTTCAAACTTCGTACCCTGATGATTTGAAATGGGTCGAGATAGTCAGACTTCGGTATCCGAGTGACGTAATCGAGTTCCAAGGACCTTTTTAGCTTTACGGGACCCGTACGGGGGTATTCGAGTCATTTTAATGTTATTAGTTAACCCAATTTTGGTATTAGGGGAAGACAAAAGGGTTTTGGGGAAGGGAGGCGGCCATATATTATTCTAAATAATCTTATCTTAAGAGAGAGGCAAAAGAAATGGGGAATTCAAGAAAAAATCCAATAACAACATGCCATTTTGGGGCTTGGATCTAACAATTTTTGGGCTTGGATCATTGCAAATTGAGGATCTTAAAGAGAAAGATCATATTTTCACAATTAGAGGAAAGTGTTTATCTTGCTTCGATATTATATGTTGTGTTTTAGTTCATATCTTGATTGGTGAAAAATTAATATGAACTTTTGGGTGGGATTTACCTATCAAAATGGATTTTTGAAAAAGGATACTATGGATAGTGATTGATGAGGATCCCATATGAAATTGGTGAAATTAAATCCTATAAAGTAGATAGATTCTTAATAATGAATTTTAAATTTACTTAATTATAAAGATGTTCTTGAATTAGAAACCTGGAAATTTGGGTGATGAACATTGAATTAAAGGTTGGATTAATTCAGAATTATTTGATATTAAACCCCATGATTTGGATGGATATTTGATGAATTGATTCAAGGAAACATATACCTTTCGGGTGGATATTGACAGGGTAGGATTAAATTGTGTGGGGATGGATTTTGGACTTATATTGGTTGTGAAATTTGAAGGAAAGTTCTTACGAAACATGGCAACCCCATCCTGGTCTTTTTCTAGAGGTGAACGGATTCGCCCCATAGCTAAACCGGTTCAACTACCCTGCTCATCCCATATCGGGTGTTTTAATGTATTATTGACTTGGTTGGGATATGGGTTATTTTAGAGGTCCGTATAGGGTGTTTAGGACTTCTGGAATTTTTGGAATATAGTATTACCATGAGATTAATAAATCGGGGTAGGGATTTAAGGGTGTTTAGGATGAACGACACTTGAAAAAATATTATTGGATTCGAATGGGAATTACGGATGGAATTGAGATACGAGCTAGATTGAGATAGGATTATTGTCCAGAAAAAAAGAATAATCGTGATATATAAATAAGTGCGTGACTTAGTATGAATATGGAAGTAGGTTTAGACTCGGTGAATATAAGAGGTTGAGCGGTGTGGGTTATCTCTCCTGGCGAATTTTAGCAGGTGTAGTATCGGTCTACTGGGTTATAGGTATGTTGCATGACAACCCTATGTGATCTTAGAGTCTGGTGGGGGTAATATGGTATGGTTATGCCCCACAGATGTAAGAATATGACCGCATTCGGGTTACATTTATGCTTTGGGTTTAGTGGTGAGATTCTGACCATATATCCCAGGTAGAGGTGTGTGTTCCCTGGAGCTTGATAACATGCTAGTTATTCGCATCCAATGAGTTATTAGTCTGAGGGTTTGCAGTTATGTATATATAGTGAGTGATATACTTGTTTGTATACTTTATGTGATATGATAATTTGTATACAAATGTGAAGAAAAATATATACGGGAATATGACACTAATATGTGAACACTAAATTAATAACTAGTAAAGTTATGTGAAATTAATTGATAAGATTATAAATGAGATTTATAATGAGTAAGATGATGTTAAATCTTAATATGAACCCCAAGTTAAATAAAAGTACACGTGGGGCATATGGAAACATATGGGATTAAGATGAGCAGTGATACTAGTTAGGTTGGGTTACGTAACTAGGGTGTTTACAATACATGCATTAGGTGCGCACGATAGATGAGGGGCGAGGGGTATCTCATGGGAGTGTGACACCGGTTTAAATATGAAAGATTGCAGGACATATTTATTAATGTATTTTAAACGCTTGCAAAATATATTCAAAAGGTTTTTGGCTCTGACCCATATTAATATATTTTCAAAAGTTTTAGGTGTTCAGCCATAGGAACACGTGGCTTAATCATCCTTCTAGTCGAACGATGTTGCAGCAGTTGTGGATGCCTGCAGGGATTTATTAGATGCTTCTATCCTTGAGATCTAGATAGGATATACTTCAGAGATACTTTGGGCATGTTGTCTAATGTAAATTATTATCTCAGTTCTATTTAATTCAGTTTTATTTTATTATTTTATTATTTCATTAGATTGTAAACCGATGGTTATTCGATTAGTTGTCTATTTTGAGTTCAGTATTCAGATTTGATTATGTGATTGTGGAATAATTATTTATCTGAATGGTTTTTATTTATGGCAGTTTAAGAAAGATTAAAATTGACACATGCTTGATAAAATTGTAAGAGCAAAAAGTCTAACATCGCTCATAGCTTAGTCTTATATTTGTATTTGCATATCCTATTATAAATCGATACACACCGACACGATCAACCGAATATTCAACATCTCCAAGTTCAAGATTTCTCCATGTTATAAAAGTATAAATAATTAGGAGTTTGAATTTATTTACATTTATACTGGCAGATGTCTTTTTGTACAAAATATGAGGCAAAAAAAATTTAAGTTAAAAAAATATTTTTTATTGACCTCGTTCAAACGAGATGACAATCTCTCTCGAAAGAGATGTCCAATTGTTAGAAGGTTTGTTTGATCATTATATCGAACAAACTCCCAACGAGGGTGTTCCATTAGAATTATTTTGAAGCTTTTAAAAAGCTTATGCAAATGAGATAGCAGTCTCGTTCGAACGAACATGACTTTCGTTCTAATGAGATGTTATTCTTATTCGAACGACTTCCTTTATTGCTAAACTAGATTTGTCTCCTAGAATTTTGTGCGCGACCTATAAATATCTATTTAGAAAAGATTTTTTTAGAGACTTCTAAAATAATGCAACCTGCATATCTGTTGCAACGATCCTTAAACATTTTTGGTCTAAACACCTTTTTTATTCACAAAATAATTCTCCCTAATATAATTGTGATCCATTTGAAACCCTAGAAGTTTCATACCTAATATATTCTTGTGGATAGATATTTATATTGCAGACCTTGTGATCACGGCTAAAAAAGAAGGAAGAATGGTTGATCGGTGGATACCGACGGTGGATCATCGCAAGTTGACTTCTCTTGATCTAAGTAGTATTCTTTAGGAGTTTTTTAAGTAAGACGTCTTGTAAAACTTTCTAAAGTGTTGAACAAGTTCTTGCCTATAAATGGATTTTTCCTCATATTTTTTTGATGGCATACGTAGTTAATTTCTGTGATTGGATCTTTTTATCAAAGTTTGTAAGTAAGTTGTCATGCGTAGTAGTTTTCCTCATATTTGTTTCAATTTTACAAAATTTGGTAAAATTGGCCTTTTGTTTGGGGGATTTAATTAAATAAATTAATTTATTAAATCATGCACCCTCTTAAATTGGTATCAGAGCCGACTACACAAAAATACTGTGTGATTTTTTTCCGCAAAAAAATTTGTTAATCTTAAAAAGGTCAGATTTTAATGGATAATTTATATAATCGAATGCCCATTTTTTATGGTTCCAACTATGCGTATTGGAAAGCTAGGATGAGGTTATCCTTAAAATCCATTGATGAATTTGTTTGGTTAGTTTGAGAAAGAGGGTGGACAGCACCCACTATTACTTTTGACAATGTCGTTGGCCCTAAACCTGTCTCGCAATGGAAAGAGGACGAATTTAAATGGAGTAAATTTAACTCTCGCGGTTTGAGTGCCTTCACGGAAGCCGTCACTCCTGACCAGTTTCGCCATATTATGATGTGAACCACATCTAAAGAAGCTTGGGATACCCTCCAGCTCACTCGCGACGGAAACAATGTTGTTCAAAATTCTAAGTTACAGAATCTCACCACACAATTTGAATTTGTCAAAATGCTTCAGTTCGAGTCTTTTGATGAGTTTTATGCACGTTTGTCGGACCTAGTTAATTCTAGTTTTAATTTGGGTGAGAATATTCACGAGACAAGGGTTGTTAAAAAAAATTGAGGTCACTTCCAGCCCGTTTTATTCCTAAGGTCACTGTGCGAAATTCGCAAGGGATCCTAGACACTCTTAGGTTAGAAGAACTTACAGGAGATCTTTAAACATATGAGATTAATATGTTTCCAAAAACTATTAAACCTAAGTAAATAGGTATTGATTTAAAGATTCAAACTAAGAAAAAGAAGAAAGAGAAATTTTGTGAGTCCGAATCTGAAGTCGATTTCGATTTTGATGACTTAGCCCTTTTCGCAAAAAAATTCAATAAGTTCATCAAATTTTCCAAAAAAAACATTTTTAAGAAAAATAATATAAGAATGAGGTCGCGAGTGGGGGTGAGATAGAGGAAGAGATAAGGTGTTATAAATGCAAGGGTAAAGGTCACAAGGTGCATGAATGTCCCACTGGGCTTGACAGAAAGGGCAAGAAAATTGCGAATAAGGCCACTCTTTGCGATAGTGACATCAAGTCGATTAATTCCGGGAGAGAATCACCGCATGAACTGTGCATTGCATTCATGGGTAGTCACATTAGCACTTCGATTTTATCCCACGCCGTTGAGGACAGATCTAAACATGAAAGCCGCGATGATGTTTCGAGTCATTCTGGAGATAGTGAAAGTGAGGAAGAAAAGTTGAGTGAGGGATAAGGTGTTAGCCAAAAGGCATATAGGGATCTTTACACTGAGACTTTGAAAACGAAAAAGGCTACTAAGGATTTGTCTCTTAGGGTGTTAGATTTAGAGAAAGAGGCGAAAGTTTTGAGAGAGTTTGAGGCATCGGTGAGTCAACTCGAGAATGTAAAGGTTTCTTTATGTGAGCAGTTGATTATTTTAGGTCGAGAAAAGACTTATTTGACCCACACCATGGCTAGTCTTTCGAGAGATATTCAATCATCATTAGAGACTCGTGATAAACTTGAATACCGTGTATCCTAACTCTAGAGTGATCTCGAATGTGTTCGGGAGGTCAAGGTCACTTTAGAGGACACATCTAAGAAGGTTGGAAAGACGTTCCTCAATCCCACATTAAGTAAATTTGAGAGGAGAGGAGTAGGTTATGATGATGCACCCACTTACCATGTTGCACTCGAGTACATTTCTGAGTTTGTGTTGGATCCATATGGCCCTCAACCTAACCCACCTAGGAGAGCTCGTCGTAGACGTTTTGAGAAAGGTGGACCCAAACCCATGTATGTTTGTTCCCATTGCAAACAAAGAGGTTACCTTAGAGAGTTTTATTTTAAGTTTGGGAGAGTGTCTTATAGGTATGTTCCCCAGTATTATCCCACATGAGTTACCGCACGCACTCCCACACATGTTACTCTGCAAGCTCCTGCACACCACTTGAGAGATTTTGAGAAAAAGTAGAGTATTTAGTCAAAACATCACAAAATTTGATATTCTTAGGATGTCATCTCCTTTTGAGAGCTCCTCCGGGCCTAATGATTGGGGTTGAGAATTTTTTCTAGCATAGGGTGCTTATCATGTTCATATCTTATATTCTTATTGCTAGTATGCAATATCATTCTACTTATATTTTTTATTTTGATATATTTTTTGAAAAATCCAAAAATATTTTTTTCCTCAAAAATTTTGAAAATACAAAAAGATTTTCGGTTGATAAGAAAAAGTGAAAAGGGAAAAAGGATTTTATTTTAATAAAATACTTCAAAAAGACAAAAAGAGTATTGTATTTTTTTTCTACACAATTTATGGATGAACATTTGAGATGTCCGGATCACCCTTTCATTCCATATCCACGTGATTGTTTTATAGTGTTTTGAGACATGACATCATTTCATTTGTGTTCTTAATAATGTGTGGAGTAATTACATTGTGATTTGATGATTACTTGCTACATGTTTGACTCCTTGTCTCCTTTAATTCACACGACGACGAGTTTATTTGAGTATTGCACTTACGTATCACTTGTCGATCATAATGTTTTTATCTCAATTTTTCTTTAAAGTGAACCAAATGTAAAAAACAAGATAAAAAGTTGTACATGTAAAAAATATTGCCCAGATTTAAATCATTTTTTCGAAAAATTTGTTATATATAAAGCAATGGAAAAGGGGCTACAAAAGATAAAATATCTTTGCATTAAAAGTCACCATTTTAATGATAAAGAGACTAAAAAGATTATAGACACATAAAAACATAAGTGCTAGGCCAATTTTGGATCATTAATGCTTCGCTACACATGAGCATTAATTTCTTCAAAAATAATTGAGAGTTTTCTAAGTTATGTGATATTTCAACAGAGTTAAGTTGAAGATCGATGGGTTTGCACAAACTATATAAATCTCGAAAAATATTACATAATTTTTGGCATTATTGGTGTGAAAATCACTTACGTTCTTGATTTTTTGATTAGGTTAAGTCAATTTCACATGAGTTCGCCACTGTTACATCAAATGTAGACTTTGAGATCTTTGGTTAGTGGTATCTCAATCCTTCGTGCACATGCGTTATAATTGTTTATGTTGATTAACCTATGAAATACATTCACACCCTACATTCCACTTTCATGATTTGAGTTATGATGTGTTACTTCATAGTGTGTTGTACTTGTAAAATTTATAATTGAAAATTTTGAAAACTTCAAAAATAGTTGGTGAAGGCTTTGAAATTGTCATTGCATGCACTTTATTTCTATATCTTTGTGATGATATCCATTTCTTCCATGTGATGTACTCTATTTTCTTTTGATTCTACTCCTTTGTCTATTTTGGACAAAAAGGGGGAGAACAAATAAAGGGGGAGATTTAATGAGTTTTACTTATGGGGGTGAAAACTATAAGTTTTTATTTTATATTTCAAACTCTATGCACCACGAGTATTTTATGTGCTTCATGTGTGTAGGTACTTACAGAAGATCATATTACACAGGATGAAGACAAAGTGTCCAAAGGAAGAACAAGAAGAACAAGTGGAGATTGAAGACAATGTTTCCTTATGCCAGTCCATTTCTAAGGTTTGGGAGGGTATTAGGATTTTTATTTACTACAGGTATTTTTTATGTAATTTGGGTTTCAGTTTTATTTTGTACCGGAATAGCCAAGGGGGAGATTTGTAAGAGCAAAAAGTTTGGCGTTGCTCATAGTTTAAGCTTATATTTGTATTTGGCATATCGCATTACAAATTGACACGCACCGACACGATGAACCGAATCTCCAACATAGTTGCTCCTAGCTTAGGCTTATATTTGTATTTGGCATAATCCGTTACACATAAACACACGGTGACATGATGAATCGAATCTCCAAGTTCAAGATTCTCTAAATTATAAAGGTATAAATATTTAGGAGTTTGAATTTATTTACATTTATATTGGGAGATGTCTTTTTGTATAAAAGTGAGGCGACAATTTTTGAAGTAAAAAAATATATTTTACTGACCCATTCAAACGAGATGAAAATCTCGTTCGAATGAGATGTCTACACGTTAGAAGGTTCATTTATCATTATATTGAACGAACATCCAATGACTATTAAGAATTCATTTGAATCTTATTAGAAGCTTGTTAAAATGAGATAGGAGTCTCGTTCGAACGAACATGGCTTTCATTCTAACAAGATGTTATTCTCATTCGAACGACTTCCTTTTTCATTCGAATGAGATTCACCACCTCAACTTTTGTGCGTGATCTATAAATACTTGTTTCAAAAAGAGTTTTTCAGATACTTTTAAAAAATGCAAGGAAACTCTCTTAAGGATTCTCCTAGAAAATACTCCAAAATAACCTAAACAACACCGGAAGTATTACTCTAAGATAATCCCAATAATAAGTCTCAGCACTCATAGTTAAACTCTCTTACGAATATATTTTTGTTGTATGGAAAAAGTTGAAGAATATTGTGTTGTGGGTGGTATTGTAAGGCATAGAAAGTTTTGCTTTAGGCCTGTGTAAAATACAAATTTCGGATGAAGTAACTATGGTGATAATACATAAGAGGGAGGAAATGGTTTGCACACTCAATACTTTAGAACACAACAACGTGGTCTGGTAAGATTTTAAAACTATTGGGAGGAACTGGTTTTCAGGGGACAATGGCTTTATAAATTAAGACGTGTGATCCATGGAAAAATAGACAACACAACTAAATGTAGTGATCAACTAACAAACCTATATAAAAAGGTCTTATGTTATATTACACTCACTGACCAAACTCTTTTATCCTTCCCTTACCTTACCTCCTTAAGCTGCCTAAGGCCCCTCTTGGGATATGCGGCTTGACCTTTTAGCTTCTTTGTTTTATTCTTGGTAATCCCACGCACAACCCCCTTTCTCCAATTTCTTATGAACGAAACTACTTATAGGTATACCTTTTTCTAGTTTGGTCTATATGACCATTCCATTCATTCCCATTTTCACTACATTCCTAACCTTTAATTCTTTTAACCAATAATAACTAACTATAAATTTAATTAATACTAATACATTTTTAATGGAACTAACAACTTTTAAATAATTAATTAAATACACTTAAAAGTTTCTTTAGCTTAACTAAACAAATTTCATCTAATAAATGACAAAAACTCATTACTCAGTTGTTATTTTTATACTCTTTAAATTATTACACATTAAATTTCTTAACTTCCTTAAATTTGTAATTTTTTTTATAAAGGAACTTTGAATTTACTTATTTTATATTTTAACTCTTAACTTAATAAATCTCAAATGTTTACCTTTTAAAATGTTAAATTTGAACCTTAACATTATTTCCAAAATACTCAATGGGACTCTAATCTTTAGATTAATTAGTATACACTAATTACACTTTTACCTCAAAAATAATATTTTACCTTAATAACGTATACATTATCACCATTTCCCATATTAATACAAAATTAACTTTGCATAATAAAATATCACGATGTACCAAATCTTGAATTATTCATAAATACCATTTAAACAATTAACCTAAAATCCGGGTTATTACATTGCTTGCTCCTTAGGAAATTTCATCCTCGAAATTCTTATCCATGATCATTGATCAATCCACTATTCACATGATTCCCAAAAAAACTTGTCAACACTAATGCCTACCGAACCATCATAAACTTAAGTATCCTTCATTCCTCGAGTATAAATGTTAATCACAATCTTATCGTATAATCCCATGAAACTCTATGTAATCCCTTACTTCACACTAATCATAACATAGGAATTTCTCGTTATCCCTAGACCTAGGGGATGTCAGACAATCCATACAATCATCATACTCATTTTCGATCCAAAACCTAAAGACAACTAATCAACAAGCTCCATGACATAAGTAACTTCTGCTCTCATACCTACGATATACTCTTCCAAGTTTCCTCTAATCATTTACATTTAAGGCATTCATCCAACTCATCATCAATTTACTATTATCTAATCTAATCCTCATAAAAATCATCAGGAACTATGATGTAGGACTTATAAGACTTACGATCCATGCAAACAAGAAATATATATAACTTTCCAAACACGTGCTAACATATAATACCACAGACGAAGTCCTATTCATCGAGACTCAGCAAAATAATACTATCAAACCATGCATAGTGGAGTACTAAGTCTAATTCGAGAAAGTTGTCACATGCAGTTTAAACTACTATTATCCACATAACCAATCATACTAGGATGCTCATTTAATCTAACACCACGTGTGCTCAAAACAGAGACAAACGAAGGATACCGAAATTAAAATTTTGTATCAAATTATGACAAGATTTTCTTTCAAGTTCAATTAGAAGGCCTAAGGTCTTGATGAAAAACTATTTACCAAGTATAGTACACAAAATTTTATCTTTAATTAATTAGGTGAGTTAATTTAAGTGAGAAAAAGTAAAAAATATATCAGAACTCCAAGGAGTAAGAGGAAAACCCCACTATGGGGAAAACCCTCAAGCCGACAAAATGACAAATGAACTAATCCTAATGCATAGCTTATGCTTAATGCGCTTTCACACCATATATTTCACCAACGGCATCAACAGTTGGAAAAAGCTTCACAACCTCCCCTCATCTTGGTCGCAATAGGTATCTTCTTAAATCCGCAATTAATAAACTTCCTTTTGAAGTAGAAGAAGAACTTTGTGTTCCAAATCTTGGAACAAGGTTGAGAAGCCTCCACTGACTGTAGTGCCACTCTCTAGCTGTGCGTAATACCTAAAGTGAAAGTGTATTTGAAAATTTTAGCTTAACTCACAAATATAATTTTGAGATAAATAAAATCTAAAAATAACTCAAAAATAAATTATAAAGATATTTGTTTAAGTTATAAAAATATTATTGAGAAATTAACTTAAAAATATTTTTAGATTTCATAAGTATTTAAACTAAAAAATATCCCAAGAATATATTGAAGAGAAAAATAAGATTAAAATTTAGACAAATGCAAGATTTGACACAAAAGAAGTTTTTCTCTTACAAATCTTTTTCTCTCCTAAAAATGATTCTTATGGCAAGAAAGGATTTGTCAAAAAATTATTTTGTCCATAAAGAGAATAACGAAATCACACACACTTGTTAAAAATGAAGTTCCAAGTCACTTACATATACACTCAAGATTGCAAGAGGATATTGGAGGGACAAGTAGGTAAGTTGTAGAATTACACGAGAAGTGACGAGATGAAAAAGGTAAAAAAGATATGGTCAGATCTTAGTGTTGCATGAGTACTAAGGAATATGTGCATAATCTTTTACAAAAAGAATCTTTTTGTTCCAGACTGACACGCTTCGCTTTTGCGACACTGCAGCAAAGATATTCTTCTTTGTGGCAGATCTTCGGTGAGGTTAAAAGGCAAAACTGAGATGAAATCTCTAGACAAGGCGCGGTGAGTGAGAAGTCATCATTCCAGTAAAGAAGATATTCATTATGGCGATGTTATGGTAACAAACACATATCATCCTTAAATATATAAAATTTAAAATACATAATTTTCAAATAAGTTTGAATTGCATTTCATATATAATGCCAATTCTATAGAGACCATATCAAACACACGCAAAAGATTTTTCATAAAAGGAATTAGTGTGATGAAATTTGCATAAGTCTAGTAGGTGTACTTTTACATTACTAAGAGTGGTATAAATGGATACATGTCTTCATGGATATCCATTTGAATGATTTGATTGAAGCTTTGTCAAAACTACCTCAAGGACACGACTCAAAGTAAATTTGACCAACGAAATAAGATAATCTAATCCTATCGGGGCACATGAGTTCAATGAACACTCTTACCATCTTTCCTTTTTTCTATATTTCATGATAAAATATATGAAAAATAAGATTACAAGTTCTATAAGAAAGTTTAATGACCTGTGATATAAAGACACAAGCCCAGCCAAAGGTAAAGGCAAAAGCCTAACATATACTACAAATCTTCAAAACAAGGATCTAGATAGATCTTGCTCCTATTAAGATGTCATATATTCTAGATAAAGTAAATAATGATGCCAATGTAACGAATAGTTTAACATAAAGTGGGTGATGAATGAGATATAAAATTTGATTTATCATTTGAATGTGTGCATTCAAGTTCTAACATGAAAATATCTTAGCGATATAAGGAATATTGAGAAATGTACTTCATTCCTTGTATATATGCACCATCCTATTTTAGTGTATCGTGAAACATATCAATATATCTTCATTACTAGAACTCCCCCTTGAATTAATCTTCTCCCCCTTTTGTCATGGAATTGACAAAGGTAAACAAACTAAGCAAGTGTACTAACACGGATCATATAATGAGTTATTTCATACGAAATTAAATAAAGATAGTATATGCACTCCAAGAAATGTAGTCCGAATTTCAATAAAGAAATAGAAAGACAATATAACCAAGCTAGATCATAAATAAACATAGTTACTAGTCAAGTGCATCATAAGTAATCATCATGAGTAACTATTTCATACTGAACAAGTACAAAGTATGCGGCAATACGCAAGAAAATGAGATAATGAATAAATTTTCTAAATAATCCATATTGTATCAAACAAAAATACATAATAAGATGAGATTAAATGGAAAAAAATGAATAATCAAATATAGAAGTGATCCAACGATAGCCCATAATATAAAATAACATGTAAAATGTCAAAAATATGTCAAAAGAAGATATGGTAGCTTCCACCAAAACTTGTACTTCAACTAACTGAGTATAAATACATCCATCATAATATCCAAGCATGCCAAACCAAAGTCATCAAACCAAATCCAAAAATAAAATATCTGTTTGAGGGTAGGGAGAATGGGGTCTGTGAATAACGGGAAAGGGTGAAGCGTGATGCACTCCAATGGACGTTGTCTTCATGGTTATCAAGAACTTCTGGAGCAACTTCTAATGGCACCTTATCCTTTTGGTGAAAATGGAACTCAAGATGGAACCCCCTCCCTGCAAGAAGATGAACTTCCACAACAATAATAGTATTTTTCTCAAGAAGAGCTCCTGAGAATGATGGTTGTCAGTGAGGAGTGAAAGAACGAGACACTTATCACTAGAGAGAGAGAGCAGGGAGAGAATACTAGGAAGTTCTTGTGTGATTTTGACAGAGTAACAGTGCTATTGAGTTTTTTTTCTCTCTTTTAACCTTGCCCAGGGATCTTATATATACTTGCGCAGTGGGATGGGTTGGCACTTTTTGCGCCAAAACTTAGAGGGTTGGTGAGGGACAAGGTCTGCAGTGTACTGTTTATCCCTACCTGTGTGCAACAACCTGTCCCATCAGGTGACTAAGCATAAATTCTTCTGAATTTAGCCCCTTAATTTAGTAATTTAAATATCTCGAACAATGTAATTGATTTGATTTTATCCTATATCATTGCTAATGACTTCTTATAACAAGTGTCCCGAGTTTCGTGTATTTATTAATGTTTTTACAGATATTTAGTGCAAGAAAAGAAAGAAAGAAACTAGAAGAAAGCAAGAGAACAAAGGAAGACAAGTCAAAGGGAAAAAGCGTAACTCCACACCCAGATTTCGGATTTGAAGCCTAAATGAAAGTAGAATACCATCATCTCACAAGAGCGTATGAAGAAACGACATTCAAATCGGAGTCCTAGATCAAAAGATATGAAAAGTCAAAGTTGATAAAGGAAAAGTCAAAATTGAAGAATATCGGACCGATCCGATTGAGATCGGACCGATTTGAAATTCCTCCATTCCAGTAGCCATTGGATCGATATAGAACGGATGAAAAACAAATCGATCTGATACCGGACCGGTCCGGTAGGAGAAAAAAATGAATCGATTTGGCTAATGGAAAACGAACCGATCTTATGGGATCCGGACCGGTCCGACTGTTCAAATTTCTGACGTTTATTATGGGAGATGAATAGTGTTAACTCTTGGAATTTCTTATATAATTCATTTTTACTAGCTATAAAAATGATAATTTAGGATATAAAAGGCCAAGCCCTAGGGGAATGAGGAAGTTCTTATTTTTGGGCAGACAATTTCATATTTTCGAAACCCTACTTTGTAAGTTTGAGAAAGATGAGTATTCCAGATTCAAGTTCAATTCTCTTTCCAAGTTGTGGTTACAGCTTTCAATCTTCATTCCAAGTGTCAATTTCAATTCTCTTATTTGTTTCTCTATTTTATTTTCAATTCGATTCTCAATTGTTTTGCAATTCTCTTTTGAAGCTATATTTCTTAGATCTATGATTCCATGCATAGTTATAGTTCTGTTTTCATCTAAAAAAACCATGTCTAGCTAAATTTTCAAGGGCTGGGATGCATGCACCCATCTTGAGGTAAATTACCCATGTAGAAAATCGAGTTTAAATTAAAAATTGACTGAATAGTGTAGAGAAATTATACGAACATAGTAGATCTTTTAATCTCTCTTGACCTAGGTACTTGGGATGTTTAAGAATATTATGCAAGTGTAATTATTCTACACCGCTTTATATTTACCTTTGATTTCATACGATGCGGGCTAGTTCCCTCATATATGTAATGCTTAGGATCTCTAAAGATTGGATTCAGTTAGGATTTTAATTTATGATTATAGTATTCTATACGGTAAATTACTAGGGATTGGGGGATTGTATCCTAACCTATTTCCTCTCATACTCATATCTATTATCGTTACAATTCTTAGTTGTTTTTTGTGCACATAGTTCATTCTAAATTCTAATTTCATCACCATTTAGAAATTTAAAACCATCATTCATCATCTTTTCTTTTCTTTTTAGGAATCATTTAAAGGTTAAATAAGCTTTTCATACATTATTTAGAGTTGTCAATTTCCGTTCCTTGTGGATACGATCCTGACTTATCGGATTTTTACTAATGCGATAGGCTTGCACTTGAGCCTATAAAGCACGCACTTTAGACACATTTGTGGTCGCGTCAAGTTTTTGGCGCCGTTGTCGGGGAATGTCGTAAATTGGTGATAGTTAGGAAAGTGAATTTAATCCTAAATTGATTCATTCTCATAAAAAAATATATATATAATATTTCATCTCATCTCTTACAAGATTACATGCAAAATCCCTTTTTAACCCAAGTTCACCCATTGCTGAATCTAATTCTGACAATTCTCATACCACTGACTCTCCACACTTTTGTGTTCCACATCCTTCACCTCAAAATTCAATCACAAGTCTCACTCTGAGTCAAACACTGAGTGAGCTTTATGAATCTTTTGGTAGCAATATGTCGGTGAACGGTAGTTTTGGTGTAGGGGAGGAAGAGTTACCGTATCTTCCCATGAAAGATCTCTTATTTCTTGAGTGAACTGTCACCCTGGTTACATTTTGCTCCCGTATAATGCCGGTCAGCTCCACTTTCGTAATGGGATGATTCAAATTCTTCCTACATTCCATGGTATGGATTCTGAAAAGCCATATCTCCATATTAGAGAATTCGAAGAAGCGTGTGAGACTTTTGGTGATCAAACCTACCCACAAGATGTTATCCAGTTAAAGCTTTTTCCTTTTTCCTTAAAGGATAAAGCTAAGACATGGATATGGTCTCTACCCCCCGAATTATGTTTTATCCTGGAGAGATATGCAGACTAAGTTTCTCTCCAAGTTCTTTCCACAACATAAAACCAACTCTGTCAAAGCCCAAATCCAATCTTTTCACCAAAATGAGAATGAAGATTTCGACAAGTGTTGGGAACGTTTTCAGGAGTTAGTTAGTGCTTGCCCACATCATGGGTTTGAAAAACATAATCTCATTTCATTCTTTCATCAAGGGCTTACTGTAGCATCTAAATAACTCGTGCAGACAATGTATGAAAGACCATTTTGGGAGCTAGACTCGAGTGATGCTGAGGCTCATCTGAAATATGTAGCAGAGACTACGCAAGCATGGGATGTTTCCGACCCCAATAGCCAAAACAAAAATCGACAAGTGTCCAACTCGCCTGCTGCATCCGATATTTATCACTTGGACAAATACACTTTGTTATATCGTCGATTTGACCAATTGGAAAAGAGTTTTAAAGACATACTTGAGGTACGATTGAGAGAAGTTGTCGGACCCATCCAATCTAGAAAGGAGAAAGTGTGTGCCATTTGTGTTGCTGGCTATTCTACCAAAGGATGTCCTATAATACCTGCCTACAAGGTAATGTACACTGAGCAAGTAGAAGCTATAGGAGGATTTCGAGGAAATTTTAATGTACCTCAGGGGAATGCATACAATCAATCTTGGAGGAATCATCCTGGTTTCAACTATGGACAACCACAAAGTGGGATTACTCCTAATCCACATGTTGCTTTGCCTCCACCCCCCCCCCCCCTCAATTTCAATAAATGCCTCCGATGCAAACCTCCATGCAAGTACCATCTCCTGGTTCGTATGTTACTCTGCCTAGGTTATCTATTGATGATAATCTGAATCAATTCATCCAATCTCAAAAGGAGAATAATGCTAAGTATGATCGAATGTTCATGAAAATACATACTAGCATCTCTAGGTTGCAATCTGCATTGAATATCCGGGAGAAGGGTAAATTTCTAGCTCAAGGCCAAAGACGTCCCCAAGGGAAAACTACAGTTCGCTCTATATCATAGGATTCGCATGAGCAATGTCAAGTTTTCATAACCCTGCAAAGTGGTCGCGTAATTGATCTAGCACCACCCTCACCCCAAGGAATCTAAGGATAAAGAAGTTTCAGAGTCTGAGGAGACCCTATTGCATATGGATGATAAGGATAAAGAAGGTGAGCCCGAAGTTGAAGTAAAACTGCCCACTGCTGCTCCATTTCCTCATCGCTTAGCACCACCCAAAAAAGGAGCCTCGCATACTGAAGTGTTAGATGTTCTGAAATAAGTGAAGTTGAACTTACCATTTCTGGATGCAATCCAGCAAATTCCCGCCTATGCCAAAGTCATCAAAGATCTTTTGACTATCAAACGACGGCTTAAGGTGAAGAAGAACATTTTTTTGGCACAAAATGTGAGCTCGGTCCTTCTTAATGATCTTCCACCAAAATTCAAGGATTTTGGTGCACCCATAATCTCGTGTGTTATTGGAGAGCGTAGAGGTGAAAAAGCCTTGCTCGACTTAGGTGTGAGTGTGAATATCCTTCCATACACTATTTATAAGCATATTGATTTAGAGACCTTAAACCTACACGAATCACTCTACAGTTAGCAGATCGAACAGTGAAAGTACCTAGAGGGATTGTGGAGGACGTGATAGTTCAAGTGGACACATTCTACTTCCCTGTAGACTTTATCATTTGGGACACGGTGCCTTCCCTTCATTTTAGTAATCATGTTCCCATAATTTTAGGGCGTTCATTTTTAGCTACTGCTAACGCTTTAATCAACACACAGAATGGCCAAATGCAACTCACTTTTGGAAACATGACCCTCGAGACCAATATTTTCAATATTGCTAACCAAATAGGTGATGAGGATGAAATTCATGTGGTTGATCTTATTGAAGAGGTGGTGGATGAGCATATTGAGAAGATCATAGGTGGGGATACACTTGAAGTTTTTTTAGTGCAATGTGTTGAGAGTGAGAGTTCCTATACTGAGTATGAGCGTGAAGTGGAGGAGTTGAGAGTCTTTTTGCAAGATGAAGTGACTTTTAAGAAGTTGAGAGATGTTGACTGGATTTCTAGATTTGAAGAGTTACCCTCACGGGAGTCACGCATGATCCCCTCTGAAGATAGATTTCCTAGTCTTGAGTTAAAGAAACTACCCTCTAATATAAAATATGCTTTTCTAGGAGAAGATGATACGTTTCGTGTTGTTGTCTCTTCTAGTTTAAAAAAAGAGAAAGAGGTCAAGTTGTTGAAAGTGTTGTAGAAGCGTAGAAGTGATTTTGGTTGGACAATAACAGATTTGAAAGGTATAAGTCCTTTGATTTGTACCCATAAAATCCACCTCGAGGAGGAGGTCAAGCCCTCGAGAAAATGTTAAGGCGAACGAACCCAACCATGAAAGATGTGGTTCGAGCGGAGATCATCAAATTATTAGATGTTGGGATTATCTATCCCATTTTCGATTGGTAAATGGATGAGCCCAATTTAGGTCATCCCGAAGAAGTCGGGTATGACTGTGGTTGAAAATACTAAGGGAGAATTAATACCTCAACGTACCACTACCGGGTGGCGTGTTTGCATTGATTATTGAAAGCTCAATGCTAGAACAAGAAAAGACCATTTTCCCTTGCCTTTTATCGACCAAGTGATTGAACGAGTAGCGAGCCATTCTTACAATTGTTTTTTAGATGGGTATTCTGGGTATAATCAAACTGAAGTGGATATACTTGATCAGGAAAAGACTACTTTTACATGTCTGTTTGACATGTTTGCTTACAAACGTATACCTTTTGGACTATGTAATGTGCCCGCGACGTTTTAAAGGTGCATGTTGAGTCTCTTTAGCGACATGGTAGAAAACGGTCTTGAGGTGTTTATGGACGATTTCAGTGTTTTCAGCCCCTCTTTCGACCAATGTTTAGCTAATCTTGAAAAAGTTTTATTCCGGTGTGTGGAAAAAGACTTAGTCCTTAATTGGGAAAAATGCCACTTTATGGTAACTAAGGGTGTAGTTCTGGGCCACATAGTCTCATCTAGGGGAATTAAGGTTAATCGAGCAAAAATTGAAGTAATAGCTGAGCTACCCCCGCCAAAATTGCTTAAAGATGTGAGGTCCTTTTTAGGCCATGCTGGATTTTACAGGAGATTTATCCAGGACTTTAGCACCATCGCTAGATCCTTGAGTAATCTTTTTCTGAAGGACACTCAGTTTGAATGGAATAACGCATGTTAAAAAGCTTTTGATAAATTAAAAAGCATGTTGATTTCTGCTCCTACCATGCAAGCTCCGAATTCGTCACTCCCATTCGAGCTTATGTGTGATGCAAGTGATTAAGCGATTGGGGTTATTTTAGGACAAAGGAAAGACAAGAAAGCTCATGTTACTTACAATGCTAGTAGGACATTATCCGGCCCCCAGCTTAACTACTCCACTACGGAGAAAGAATTACTAGCAGTCATTTTTGCTCGATAAATTCCGCTCTTACATTGTTGAGTTGCCCATCATTTGCTTCACTGATCACTCTGCACTCAAATATCTTTTGTCCAAGAAAGATGCCAAACCACACCTGATAAGGTGGATCCTACTCCTACAAGAGTTTAATCTCTTAATCCAAGAAAAGAAAGGAGTAGAAAACGTCATTGCCGACCATTTGTTACGGCTCTTACTCGACGTACCTATTGATCCAATTCCCATAGACGAGCATTTTTCGAATGAGAATCCATTTGCTGCTTCTTCTCTTCCCTGGTTTGCGGATATAATGAATTACCTTGTCACGGGGGTCGTTCCCTCCAAGTGGACCCGTAGGAGAGAAAAAAGTTCATTACTTGGTCTCGTATATTGTTTTATGATGATCCATATCTGTTTAAGTAATGCGCCAATCAAACATCCGAAAATGTGTACCTAATGAAGAAATTCAAAGGGTAATCTGGTTTTATCATACGAAAGCTTGTGGAGGTCATTTCTCTAAAAACAAAATGGCTGCTAAAATCCTGCAAAGCGGTCTCTTTTGGCCCATAATCTTTTGGGATGTGAATAGTTTTGTAAATTGTGTGATAGATGCCAAAGAATAGGAGATATTACTCGTTGTGACATGATGCCATTAACCCCCATACTTGTCATAGAGTTATTTGATTGCTGGGGAATTGACTTCATGGGACCTTTTCCACCCTCTTTTGGTTTTCGATACATCCTCATCACAGTAGACTACGTCTCAAAATGGGTAAAGGCAATAGCTACAAGGACGAATGATAATAAGGTGGTGTTAAAATTCATTCAAGAACACATACTTTCTCTCTTCGAAGCTCCTAAGGCTATCATCAGTGATAACGGCTCTCATTTCTACAATAGGCCATTGGAAAAGCTAATGAGAAAGTATGGGGTCGTCGACAAATTTGGAACAACTTATCACCCCCAATCGAATGGCCAGGCCGAGTTAGAAAATTGGGAAATCAAGAATATCTTGGAAAAAATAGTCGAACCTAATAAGAAAGATTGGTTTCTCAGATTTAATGATGCGCTATGGGCTTATCGAACCGCATACAAGAATTCCTTGGGATGTCTCCATTTCATTTTGTGTATGGAAAACCTTGTCATCTTCCTGTTGAAATTGAACACAAGGCGTATTGGGCTATTAAAAGGGTTAACTTTAACATGAAAAAATTCGGTGAAGCACGCCAACTTCAGTTGAATGAGTTAGAAGAAATATGCAACGATGTGTATGAAAGTGATAAAATCTCGAAGGAATGAATAAAACGAGCTCACGATAAAATCATCCGACATAAGGAGTTCCATTCGGGACAGAAAGTAATCCTCTATAACTCGAGGTTACACTTGTTTCCTAGAAAATTGCGATCATGATGGACTGGTCCATTCATTGTGAAGGAAGTGTTCCCCCATGGAGCTGTTGAATTAGAGGATCAAAAAGGGGGGAACACATTCAAGGTTAACGGACAACGTCTCAAGTCGTATCTGGAAGTGGTTATTGCAGAAGCTGACACAATCTGGTTGTCGAACCCCATTTATGGGGATTGACTGAGCTAATTAGGTGAGGTCGTCGCACCCTCAACGGGTGTGGGGTGAATTTTGTATAAAATAGTGATAGAATTTTAGGCTAGTTAGGAATTCATGGTTGTGTGTCACTATCATTAGCGGAAGTCATGCACGTGTCATGAGAGAATTTAGGGTTTAAATGATAGTTCTGAGAAGTTTCGAAGTCCATGTGCATTGGTAGGTATGTTGGGATAGTAAAAATTGCAAGGCGAGTGACCACTGATATGAACAGGGGAAGTAGAAATTTTCAACAAACTGGACCGATCCGGTAGAAAGAAAAATGAACCGATCCGATCAGTTAAAATTGAAAAATAAATAAAAGGCCGGATCGGTCCGGTATAAACTCAGATCGATCCGGATATCTGCAGGTTGTGCCCCTTCCCGAGGTTAAGACCTCTTAGCCTCCCAATCTTTTCACTTTCCAATCTTTTCACTTCGCAAAACTTTCGTACCCCCTTACCCATTCATTTTCCCTCCCTTATTTCCCACCAAATCCTTCCCCCCTCTCACTCATCACACCTATAAATACAAATCATTCATCCATATTTTATCTTCACACCTCCATCTCCATTTTCTACTCTATCTTTGTGTCTAGGATTCTTCGTCTCCAATGGTTAACCCCCAGAAATACAATTCCATTGAAGTGATGACCGATGGTAATGGAGAATATAGTTCCCCCCGTGAAGGAATTAGGTGCCGTCGTTTCTTTGGTCCTACGCAAAAAATCCACATTGAGCGTCAAGTGCTCTGGAATAAGCTTCCTAATTCTGTCACTAGCTTGTTCATGTCCGCAGGTTGGTGAAGATTCCTTAATGAACCATACGAGGCGGTATGGGAGAATGAAGTGCGTTCATTTTATGGTTCGCTCGTCCGTACGGAGAATTTCGAATCTCAAGCGTTTGTCGACTCGACACCTCTTCCATTCTCGTTGGAAATTCTGGCCCAGAAACTCGAGTCCCAAGGTGTGGTCACTCCAACCCAATTTTTATATCCCAGTAACGATCCACATATTTCCAAATATGTTTGCATGTCTCGCATTGCTCCAGGTTTAGTTTGGAATACCGAGAATTTTCCTGTGGGTTGTTTACCCGATAAGGCCCGAATCACTTTTCACATCGTTTGTACCAACATTTTGCAAACTTCAAATGATTCGGCTATGCGACCGCGTCAGGCCACGATGGTCTATCATTTGTTTGCCCATAAAACCGTTATCAATTTGGCTCGCACATTTTATAATGACATCATTTGCACGGCGATGAAAAAGAAGGGCAAGACACCTCTTCCTTATGGTCGTCTCATTACGTCCATTCTTAAGGATGCCGATATTGTTCCTCCGCAAGATCTTATTCGATTACCAAAGACAATTGGACAAGAATACCGCACTCTCAATGACAAACAGATTGAGCTGATCCGAGCATTTCGGGGTGATAATGATACCTCGGATGATGAGTCGTCCGAGGAGGAGGAGGGTGTTGGTGCGACAGATGTTGAGATGGGAGAAGGTGATGAGGCTGAATATGACGAAGCTGCTGATCCGAATTACATACCGGATGAGGACGGTCTCACCGATCGCATTGTAGCCTTGGAGACTAAGTTGGATGGTTTTATGAATGAGTATCGCAACGATCAACGCGCCTACCGTCGCGATACTAGTATGCTGATGCGCCTACAAGATGATCTTTATCGCCTCCAATTGGGTTCCGATGCCCTACTTCTTGCATATTTTTACGATCCTTATGACCCCAATGCGCCCGGTACTTCCCACCACCCTCCAGCATAGTAAACACCACATGTTTCATCATTTCACAGTCCCCATCTGCTTTTACCTTATATTGTTTCTTTGCATGTTTTGATCTCTTGGGTACACAGCTATGTTTTAATGAACATTTTATGTTGTAGTTAATTGCTCATTTTATCTCTCGCACTCCTTATTTCGTCTTATTTAGATTTCATCCTTTTGATTGTGGACAATGCAAAAGACTAAGTTAGGGGGGATGATAAGTGTGTATTCATAAAACTTCGTCATTTATAATAAAAAAATTAAAAAAAAATTAAAAACCAAAAATATTTTTGTTCAGAATAAATAAAAATTGGAATTTAAATTTTTCAAAAATGTCACCTTTATTCTATTTACAGTCTCAAATTGTTAACAATTAAAATGCATTAAGCCAAAATTGACCAAAGATGGAAATTAAAAGAAAATTGACGACTTAACGAATAAGTGGGGAGATTGATCAAACCCGGTGAAATTTCAAACCTTTCAATTTTTTATGAGTTTTTAAATAAATCCGAGTTTATGATCAACTGAAAGTTCTTTTTAGCGTTTTAATAAGTCGTTGAAGATCTCAATCCTTTGTTTTGATCGGTTACGGAAAATGTGATAAATGTTGTCTAGAAATTCGTGCTAAATATATCTCTAAACTTAATTAATCTCGAGATGCATATGGTAATGTGATTAGCAATTTGGACAATGAAGTAGACCCTCTTTTGTTTAACCCAAAAATATTAGCCATACTAAAGTTGTGAAAAAATTTATCCCTTTGCAACCCACTTTGAGCCTAATAAAATATTTCCCTTTCGTTTGATAACCCGAAAAACCCAAATAGCCCAAAATTGTGAAAAATTGGAAATTCAGCAAGTAAGTCCAAAGTGTGTAATAAAAAAAGGGCAAGAAAAGAAAAAAAAATCAAAATAGAAAAAGAAAGAGAAAAATGAGCAAATGCTTGAAAAAGCACTAATGGACGTCATAAGGACATTTTCCAATTCCGAACATTTCGTCCATTCCCATTTTTACCCTTTACACTTTTTAACCCGAAAATTCCTAACCGAGTCCGAATGGCTAAATTAATTACCGCGTGGAGAGATAAAATATCAAAAGATAATAAAAGAGATTAAAATGGTGTGATTAAGAGATGATGTTTCCCGTTTCCTAATAACTGTATTCCGACGATGAGATATTTTCACCATATATTTTCTTCTTTTCAATTTTGTATGCGTGAATTTGTGTCCATTATATTTACTTTTTATATCATGCATACGGAGAGAAAACAACCACAATCTGATTGATTCGTTTTTGAGTGCAACTGAAAGAATTTGAATCAAAAAGAATTTTCGAAAAGTAACGTAATGCTCAATCGGTGAAAATTTGAGGTTTAATTTCTAGCTTTACACACACACACTATGGTTTGAGACATTTGAATATGAATTTATGGTGATTATTTTTCTAAAAGTTTAAATTGTACAATTTTTAGGTATTTTTATATTTATTTGAGTCAATAAAGAATTTTGTGGGTGTATTCACTGCAAACCCTCACGAGACAAAACTCGTCCTACTAGGGTAACCTAGGGGTTTAAAGGCTTGTTTCATATGCTCAATGCAATCGCTTGCCTACGAAAGTGGAATTTTATTTTAATAAAGTAATTCTCAAGAATGGAATTTTGATTAGCTTCATGTACGTTGCCCGGGACGTGCAAAGTTCTAAGTTAGGGGGATTTGACTAAGCATAAATTCTTCTCAATTTAGCCCCTAAATTTAGTAATTTTAATATCTTGAACAACGTAATTGATTTTCTTTTACCCTATATCATTGCTAATGACTTCTTCTAACAAGTGACCCGAGTTTCGTGTATTTCTTACTGTTTTTATAGATATTTAGTGCAAGAAAAGAAAGAAAGAAATCGGAAGAAAGGAAGAGAACAAAGGAAGACAAGTCAAAGGACAAAAGCGTAACTCTACACCTGGAGTACGGATTTTAAGCCCAAATTAAAGTTAAATATCATCATCTCACAAGAGCGTAGGAAGAAACGATAGTCAAATCAGAGCTCTAGATCAAAAGAATATCCGATTGATCCGATTGAGATCAGACCGATCTAAAATGCCTCCATTCCAGTAGCCCCCGGATCAATACAGAATCGATGAAAAAAAATCGATTCGATACCGGACCGGTCCGGTAGGAGAAAAAAATGAACTAATCCGGCTAATGGAAAACGAACCGATCTGATGGGATCCGAACCGGTCCGACTGTTCAAATTTCTGGCATTTATTATGGGAGCTGAAGAGTTTTAACTCCTGAAATTTCTTGTATAATTCATTTTTATTAGCTGTAAAGACGATAATTTAGGATATAAAAGGCCAAGACCTAGGGGAATGAGGAAGTTCTTCTTTTTGGGTAGATAATTTCATATTTTAGAAACCCTAGTTTGTAAGTTCGAGAAAGAGGAGTATTCCAGATTCAAGTTCAATTCTCTTTCCATGTTTTGGTTGCAGCTTTCAATCTTCATTCCAAGTATCAATTTCAATTTTCCTATTTGTTTCTCTATTTTATTTTTAATTCAATTCTCAATTGTTTTGCAATTCTCTTTTGAAGCTATGTTTCTTAGATCTATGATTCCATGCATAGTTATAGTTCTGTTTTCATCTAACAAAACCATGTCTAGCTAAATTTTCAAGGGTTGGGATGCATGAACCCATCCTGAGGTAAATTACCTATGTAGAAAATAGAGTTTAAATTAAAAATTGACCGAATCGTGTAGGGAAATTATACGAACATAGTAGATCTTTTAATCTCGCTTGCCCTAGGTACTTGGGATGTTTAAGAATACTATTGAAGTGTAAATGTTATACACCGCTTTATATTTACCATTGATTTCATATGATGCGGTCTAGTTCCCTCATATATGTAATGCTAAGGATCTCTAAAGACTGAATTCAGTTAAGATTTTAATTTACGATTATAGTATTCTATACGGTAAATTACTAGGGATTGGGGTATTGTATCCTAACTTATTTCCTCTCACACTCATATCTATTTTCGTTACAATTCTTAGTTGTTTTTGTGCACGTAGTTCATTCTAAATTCTAATTTCATCACCATTTAGAAATTTAAAACCATCAATCTGTGACACCCCGCCTAATTAAATACCGGGCGATCACTCCTTTATTAAATTAAAATCAAGGCGAATAGTTGGTTCATTCTTAGCATCACTGTCGTAAAAATAAACTTTTCCAAATTAACACCCTAATTAATTAAGCTAAGTGTCAAAACCATTTTTAACTTTTATTATCAAAATGTATTTTTAAAGAAAAACTTATTTATTCATTCATGAGGTATTATTCATGTTGTTTTGAGCACGCTGTCATGAGATTTTAATATGGCACTGATGTTCGGCACCCGCCAAGACTCCTTTTCCGGCTACTTGATAAAGTATGGCGCGGTATGGTGAGGCCTGGTGACTCCAGTTAATGTGTTGTTGAGAAATTTATTGATAAAATGCTATTGAGATTTTCATTATTTGATTTGAGTATTCGTAGTCGTATTGTTGCGCTTTGTTCTTCGCTAACATCTTTGTTGAGCATATTCTTGTCGTATTGTGTACTTCCCCATCTTTTTCTTAGTTGGCAGGTGAGCACGGATTTGAGTGTTATGGACCAATTGGGATGATTTTAGCAAGGATTATTTGGGAAGAATTTTTAATACAAGAGATGAGAAGACTTGTATTTATTTTGATGTATAGAGCATTTGGAGATTTATTTTATTTTCGAGATAGTTAGATTGTTGTAATTATTTCGAGAGATTTGTTGTATTAATTTGAAGATGAGTATAGTGGTTTCTTATTTTATTGTGGGATTTAGATGATCTATACCTTGTTATTTGTGGATTAGTTTAGTTTTATCGATAGTAGCGATCCGCTCGCTCTCCCCGGGCGGGCGGGGTGTTACACAATCATCATCTTTTCTTTTCTTTTTAGGAATCATTTAAAGGTTAAATAAGCTTTTCCTACGTTATTCAGAGTTGTCAAATTCTGTTCCCTGTGGATACGATCTTGACTTATCAGATTTTTACTAACGCGACAGGCTTGCACTTGAGCCTATAAAGCACGTACTTTAGACACATTTGTGGTCGCGTCATCAGGCAGGTGCCACTTGGTGCAAACCAAAGTTTAAAAAAAATATGTCTACGCTAGATGATAAAATATCTGATTTGGTAAATATCTTTTAGAACAGTAACTTATGGTACAATATGTGTAAACTTGAGGTGGGTTTCTCAAGGACCACCTCCTCTAAAATCTTTGTAAACTTGAGGGGGGGTCTTGAGGACCCCCTTCTAAAATCCTTTTCTTTAGAGGGGCCTAGAGGACCCTCTCCTTTATAATCATTTTATAAATAATTCTTTTCTTGTGAGCAACCCTTTGGCTGCTCACCCTGATTGTGACTGACTGTGAGTTGTGTGAGGACTGGGTGACCTTAGGGTCTTTATACTAGTATTCTCTCAATCCTAAAGTGCTAAGTGGTTTAGCTTAATCAATAAACATTGTTCCTCAACCGCCAAGATAAAACTCCCAAGAGATCCCAACGGCCTATTTGAGCCATGCCTGCTCAACTAGGCTACCTATACAAGAAAGTAAGTGTTAGTACTTTTGTTCTTTTAAAGAATGACTTTTCATGGTGAGGGGTTGCTCATGGTAGCCACTCCCTCACCCGGCCTATTTTTTAGAAACTTAAGGGGAGGACCATGAGGGCTCTTTTACCAATTATGAATTTTATGCGGTTAGGGGGCCTAGGTTCCCGCACCAATATGGGTTCTCTGCGGTCGAGGGACCTTGGGTGAACTTTCACCAATTATGCATTTTCCACGGTTAGGGGGCTTAGGTTCAAGCACCAATATGGGTTCTCTGCGGTTAAGGGACCTTAGGTGTACTTTCACCAATTATGCATTTTCTGCGGTCAGTGGGCACCAATATGAATTCTCTGCGGTCGAGGGTCCTTGCGTCCACTTTCACCCATTATGATTTTTTTCGCGGTCAGGGGGCCTAGGCTCCTGCACCAATATGGATTCTCTGCGATCTAGTGATCTTGGGTGCATTTTCACCAATTATGCTTTTTCTGTAGTCAGGGGGCTTAGGTTCTCGCACCAATATGGATTCTCTGCGGTCGAAGGACCTTGGGTGCACTTTCACCCATTATTCTTTTTCTGTGGTTAGGGGGCCTAGGTTCCCGCGCCAATATGAATTCTCTGCAGTCGAGGGACCTTGGGTGAACTTTCACCAATTATGCTTTTTCTTCTATTAGGGGGCCTAGGTTCCCGCACCATTATGAATTCCCTGCGGGTGAGGGACCTTGGGTTCACTTTCACCCATTATGCTTTTTCTGTGCTCAGGGGACCTAGGTTCCTGCACCAATAGGTATTCTCTATGGTCGAGGGACCTTGGGTGAACTTTCACCAATTACGCTTTTTCTGCGGTCAGGGGGCCTAGGTTCCCCCACCAATACAAATTCTCTATCGGGACCCTGGGGGTTCCTTCTCAATATGAATTTCTGTCGGGACCCTAGGGGGTTCCTTCTTAATATAATTTTTTGTCGAGAACCTATGGGGGTTCCTTCTCAATATGAGTTTCTGTCGGGATCCTGGGTTGGGTTTCTTTTTAATATGAGTTTTTATCGGGACCTTGGGGGTTTCCTTGTCAATATGAGTTTCTGTTGGGACCTTGGGTGGGGTTCCTTCTCAATATCAATTTATGTCGGAACCCTTGGGGGGGGTTCCTTCTCAATATGAGTTTTTACCGGGACCTTGAGGGGTTCCTTCTCAATATGAGTTTCTATCGGGACCCTGGGTGGGGTTCCTTCTCAATATGAGTTTTTACAGGGTCCTTGGGGGGGTTCCTTCTCAATATGAGTTTCTGTCAGGATCCTGGGGGATTCCTTCTCAATATGAGTTTCTATCGGGACCCTGGGAGTTCATTCTCAATATGAGTTTCTACTGAAACCCTGGGTTCCTCGCGGTGAGCCCCTCATCCATAGGCTTTTTCTATGGCCTTCTATCTTATTTAGAGGAGTTACTCATAGTGAGCCCCTCGTCCTTGGCCTTCTATCCTTTTTAGAGGGGCTTCTCATAGTGAGCCCCTCATCCTTGGCCTTCTTCTATGGAATTTTATCTTGGATAGAGGGGTTGTTCGCGGTGAGCCCCTCGTCCTTGGCCTCTTTCTGAGGCCTTCTATCTTAGCTAGAGGGGTTTCTAAAAGTGATCCCCCTCATCCTTGGCCTTTGTTTTGTGGCCTTCTATCTTTGGTAGAGGGATTGCTCACAGTGAGACCCTCATCCTTAGCCTTTGTCTGTGGCCTTCTATCTTAAGTAGAGGGGTTGCTCGCCGTGAGCCCCTCGTCCTTGGACTCTTTCTGTGGCCTTCTATCTTGGGTAGAGAGATTGTTCGAAGTGAGTCCCCTAGTCCATGTTTTACACCTCGTCATAAGGCCACTCAAGATGGACCCCTTTTTTCTAAAATTATCTTGCTAACTTGGGCAGTAGGAGCCCCTCTAAGTGGGCTCACTCACCCTTGTCTATTCTAGAATAGCAGTTGGACACCCCTCTACATTAGTCCCTTCGTACAAAAATCTTTGTGTTGGGTAGAATAAAGGTTTTTTTACGAAACAATCACTTCATCTTGGAATGCGAAAGTTTCATGCCTTTACATCATTACAATGTCTGATTTGGAGTGACTGAAGGGTCCCTCCCTAGTGGTGGACTTACTTATCCTTAGTCATTCTCTTTTTTGCATCAGTTTTTTGAGCAGAGGGGCCACTCTAGGTGAGTCCCCTCACCCTAACTCATTTTACCTTATTTCCAGTTTATGCAGTGAGGGGGGAACCGTTGGGGGTAAACCCTCTCGTTTTTATGTCTGTCTTTGGCAAATGGGTCGCTTATCTTGGACTCTCTTGCCCTGGGTTTTCCCTTTTTTATTTGCGAAAGGGGGTCAATCGAAGTGAACTCCCTCACCATAAACTGTTTGTGCCTTTGATTGTAGCTGAGGGGCCACTTGTGGTGAGCCCCCTCACCACTAGCTATTTTGTAACATTACTCTTGGTTGAGGGGCTACTTGTGGTGGACTCCCTAGGCATAAACTTTTTCTTATTATAATCTTGAACGAGGGGAAATTTGTGGTGGACTCCTTTATCCTCAAACTGTTACTTGTGTTGTCTTGGCAAAGGGGCCACTCCAAGTGGATCCCCTCGCCATAAGTTATCTCCTGTATTGATCTTGGTAGAGGGTACCACTTGTGGTGGACCCCTCGCTCTAAGTCATTTTTTGTAGCATCAAGTTTGCGAGCATAGGCCACTTAAGGTGGATCCCCTAGCCCTAGGCTATTTTTTATCAAACTTGCAATCTTGGGAAGGTGGAGCCACTCTAAGTGGATCCCCACGCTCCAGGATATTTCACTCGTTGTTCACTGTCTTGAGGATTTCTCAATATTATCCCCCTCGTGCAGAAGTGTCTTGTAATGTAGAGAGACTTGTGCATGAAATATCATAATCAAGATTTCACTCTTTGTTCACCGGCTTGAGGACTTCTCAGCATTAGCCCCCTCGTGCAGAAGTTTCTTGTAATGTCAAGAGACTTGTGCACGAAATATCATAATCAAGATTTCACTCTTTGTTCACTATCTTGAGGACTTCTCAGCATTGTCCCCTTCTTGAGAAGAATACAAGTTAATAGTATGAGTGCTCCAATGCCCTTGGAGCCCCAGGTACAAAATTGTCGTACCCTTTATTTATACTTGACAGCTGCTCAATATTATGAGCACTCATATGCCCTTGGAGCCTAAGGTACTAAAATATTGTACCTTGTATTTATACTTGGAACTTGCTCAAGACTGTGAGCGCTCTGGTTCCCTTAGAGTCTTAGGTATTAAACTGTTGTACGTTATATTCATACTTGGCATTTGCTCAAGACTGTGAGTGCTCCTATGCCCTTGGAGCCCTAGGTACTAAATTGTCGTACCTTTTATTTATACTTGGTAGTTGCTCAATACTGTGAGTGCTACGGTGCCCTTGGAGCCTTAGGTACTAAATTGTTTTACCTTACATTTATACTTGGCATTTGCTCAAGACCGTGAGCGCTCCTATGCCCTTGGAGACCTAGGTACTAAATTTTCGTACCTTTTATTTATACTTGGCAGTTGCTCAATATTGTAAGCGTTCCGGTGCCCTTGGAGCCTTAGGTACTAAATTGTCGTACCTTATATTTATACTTGGCATTTGCTCAAGACTGTGCGCACTCCTATGCCCTTGGAGCCTGAGGTACTAAATTGATGTATATTTTATTTATACTTGCACTTGCCTAATACTCTGAGTTGCTATATTTTCTGTGAGAACTTCAAGATTGAACTTCCCCATGGTCTGTGGGGTACTTGTCTATGATCTGAGAAAGTTATAATTTTAGAGTTGCCCCCTCTAATTGTGAGGTACTTTCATATGATATGAGAAAGTTAGAATTTTGGAGCAACCCCTCTAACTGCGGGGTATTTGCATACAACTGAGCAAGTAAAATTTTGAAGCTACCCCTCTAACTGCGAGGTACTTGCATATGAGCTGAGTAAGTTATTATTTCTTAAGCTTCCCCTCTAACTGCGGGGCACTTGCATATAATTGAGCAAGTTAAAATATGGAAGCTACCCCTCTAGCTGTGGGGTACTTGCATATAACTGAGCAAGTTAAAATTTAGAAGTTTCCCTTCTAGTTGTGGGGTACTTGCATAAAAGTGAGCAAGTTAAAATTTTAAAGCTGCCCCTCTAACTGCGGGGTAATTGCATATAACTGAACAAGTTAAAATATTAAAGCTTCCCCTCTAACGGTGGGGTACTTGAATATAAATGAGCAAGTTAAAATTTTGAATCTACCCCTCTAATTATGGGTTACTTGTGTATAACTGAGCAAGTCATATTTCTGAAGTTGCCCCTCTAACCGTGGGGTACTTGCATATATCAGAGCAAGTTAAAATTTTGAATTTGCCCCTCTAAGTACGGGGTACTTGCATATTTCCTGAGCAAATTAGTATTTTAGAACGGCCCCCAAACTATGGGGTATTTTCATATAACTGAGCAAGTTAAAATTTTGAAGTTTCTCTTCTACTATGGGGAACTTGCATATAACTAAGCAAGTTATGACTTTTTAGCACACCCCCATGTGATCGTGGGGTACTTTTTAGCGCAACCCTGTGTGACTTTGGGGTATTGTTTTTTAGACAAACCCCATCTGACTGTGGGGTATTTTTTATACACATTCCTTTCTTAGGTAGTAACTAAGATATGGGGTTATCCCTTCTCCTTCCCACAAATTTTGAATAAAACTTCACATATATCATAAGTAAAGAAATAATTATTTCTTTACACTTTGTATACAAACATAAACCAACAAAGTTTTAAAGAATCATCATAAACAAAACGTGGAGAAAAAATATAGGCAACTAAGATCACTACCAGAATTACTTACTCATCATCGTCCTCGTCGTCATCAAAACCATAATGAAAATAGATAAGAAAAGGAACCTCGGAGCAAAGATACACAATGTTCCTATGCATAGCATCCATCTGCGTGAACATTAAAGTCTTAAATGTATTATGTGACTCATGAAGTGAGGTAAATTGTTAGGACATATAGAGATGAGTAGCCTTTATATCATGATGCAAAAGATATGCTACCCAATTAGAAATTGGAGTGACCTGCTCATCGGATATGTGAGTGCTAATAAAGTGTTGGCATGGTGTAGTCCTCTATCTGTGCTAAGAAGATGCACTAGTATCAAGAGTGAGTGGCTCTTCTACTTCATCAACCTAATCTACTACTTTTGGTGGGAGTGTTTTTCTCAACTTCTTTTTTTCCAAGATAAAAGTAAAGTAAGTAATGCTTTTTCCACTCAAATCCTTCTTCTCGTTGGAGAAAATATGAACATTTCTCGTTATGAGTAAGCGATGGATAAATGTCCATGAAATAAAGAAGTTCGCTCGCTTGTAGCACCATCAAAAATCATCTTATAATCAACATACCTAAATCCATAGTCCCTACCATTATAATAGCATAAAGAAGTTTGTAGTTAAATGAGGGAACGGAATAGTGATGTGATTTTGTGTGACGTTTAAAGAGAAAATAATATGGAAAAGATAGTAAATATCTATGAGGTGCCTTTGTTCCAATGCCTTGTTAGTCAGCATAGTGGTCTTTCCACACGTGATTATAGAAACTACATCACTCTCATTTGACTCAATATTGGTATTATAAGGGAAAACTTATTCCTTGTCCTTGTTATGACTTCTAATCATAAGCTAATGCATTTCCTCAAAAAGCCTTAGGTCAACAACATGATTGATTTGGAAAGAGTCCAAATCAATATAATGCTCAAAGTGAAGGGAGCACTCATGAACTTTCTTAAACCTATTGTAGTGGTCCTGGTCTTTGAATCGTGGATGGTAAGGAGGCATAAGAGTAAACAGTCCACTACTAGAATGGAGTTTCTTGGTTAGACCTGGGATTTTGTGCATTATAACTGACAAAAAGATCAATTACATAGAAAAAATAGGTTTAAGGATAATAAACCCAAATGATAGATTTCAAAATGAGTGTGAGTTTCAATTCTTGGTGCAGCACGCTAAGAATGTAACGAACTCAAAGGAAAATCCTAAAACTAGAGTAAAACCCTATAATAGTAGTCAAATCCATGGAATCTAACTAATAGAGCATGCAATACTAGAAGAGAAATCTAGAATATCTCAACAGAGATGAAGAATAATTTCAAGAAGACTAAAATATCAAGATATCCTTTAAATTCATGAATAAATCTCAAAAGAGTCCAAAAAAGTACAAATCTAAAAATCAATGATAAGTATAATCTTAGACGAATGTCTCTAGAAGTGGAAACTCGGAGGAATGATAAGAAGAATCTTTGAAACTACTAAAAATGGAGGTAAGGTTATGAGCTTGTCAAAAGAAGAAAGAGAATAATTTGGGGAAAATGACAAAAGGAAAGTTGACAGGAAAGTTTAAACCTAGTTTCGATGTAGCGAGACTCTTAGTTGGTCATGACTATCATTATAACGATGATAAGTATCACTGCAGTGATAAAGATTCGTTGGTAATGCATTTGCTAAAGAAATTTTAGAACCCCAAGGTGAGTGTTCGAATCAAAGAACAACTCAAAATGACACAAAGTGATCAATCTCACATGATCCCCTGTCTAAAATGACTTGGATAAATAAAATTTGAAATGTGTACCTTATGAATTATCATAGTCAACGTTAATAGTTATTCCAAGTACTCTAAACTAAGAATAAACTAGTTAATAAAATATTTATAGACAAGTTAATTTAAAAGATCACATAAGAGATAACTCACATGGAAGAACAATGAAAGATACAAATTTGATCATTTGTTCAATGAAATCAAAACAAATATCGAAAGAGAAGTTTAACATGAAAATCTTAAACTGTTAAATGATTTTTATTGAAAAAGTCTCATTTCCCTTTGAAAAGTAAAACTTACAACTCACGTTTTTTTTCTTTCTCATTAAATGATGTTGGTTAAAACCTTAAAATCCTACATCCTTGATATTACTCAATTTTGGATAGATAAAATCTTTAAGAAATCTCTTTCAAAATGAATTTTCATGTGGTAACTTCCAGGCATCTATAACTAAATGTGGGAAACTATTTCAAAACAAAGGTAGTTCTTGCAATCCAATAGTTTTATCCCTTACCACATCATCTCTCATGATATTGTAATATAGCATTTTCAGTTCCAACCATAAAGATACAAATTTCACTAGCACTAAGGCTAAAATGACACTCTTTTTCAATCCATATATATTTTGAAATTTTCGTAAACCATTACTCGAAAGTGTTTTGTTCTTTAGATCATAAGATAATGCTCAAAATGTAGTGTGGTGTAAGTGAGACAAGTCATAACATATACTCAAGATAAATTAAGCTCGAAAAATCATAAATTTTCAAATTTGTTATATTTTAGATGTCGAGTTCATAGTCATAAACACAACTAAAATACAAACATCATGTGAAAATAAGTTTAATAAATTAATCTATAATTTTATTAAGGTTACCTATAAGTACACAATCAGAAAAGTATCTAAAAAAATATGAAAACAAAGCATCATAATAATATTGTGGTCCAAAGACTAGATAGACACTCTAAAGAGTAATAAGAACAAGAGGAAACCTTCTAAAAAGTAGAAGTCAAGGGGATAAACAAATGATCTAATCGAGTTTCTAATTCAACCTTATGAAAACAATTCTTTCTAATTCATATTTTTATAACATGAGTCGAATTTGGAGTAAGTTGAACCTTGGGAGTATTAGCATCCTTTTTGTCCCTTTTTTTTATGATCATGACGAGTAAGTTCACATGGTTTTCCCAAAGTATTATTCTCTCAGCATTATGAAAGTGTGAGGACTAGATAAGAAACTTAAAAAATTCACTCAAATGTCCTTTCCCATCACAATAATCACAAAAATCATAGCAAGGTCATAAGGTAAAATTAAGATGAAATCTCTGGACAAAGGCACGACCAATGAGAAGCCACCACTGCAATGAAGCATATTTTCATTGTTTTATGATGACAAACACATAACATCCTTTAATATATCAAATATAAAATAGAGAACTTTTAAATAATTTTTATTGCATTTCATATATCATGCTTATTCCAAAGAGTCGATATCAAATACACACAAAATATCTTTCACAAAAGGAATTAATGTGATGAAATATGCATGAGTCTAGGTGTATTTTTATCTTCCTAAGAGTGGTATAAATGGATACTTGTCTTCAATGATTTGAATGATTTGCATGAAGCTTTGTTAGAACCACCTCCAGAAAAAGACTAAAAGTATATATGGTCAACTGAATCCGACAATCTAATCCTATTAGGTCACATGAGTACAATGCAAACTCTAGCATAATATAATACAATGATTCTTTAAATAAGGGAATCAATTACCTCTATGCATCAGCCATGTTAGCTAGCCTAAACTGCATATAACATTGCTCCAAAATCGTCATCATAGCTAGAGAATGACCCTGAAATAACCTCCCAATATTGGAGACTAGTGAAACTCAACTAGGATACAAAGTCCAAGAACTCCTTCCTAAAACATGAGGGCTTTGTTGTGTACAAACAATGAGACTATTAATCACCACAAGGCGACACACATTTAACACTATTAATTGTACTTGTATTTACTTACCACTAACCGAGACTATCCATAACTGGCTATAAACCTTGTCCTGGGTTATCGACCCATTATCAATCGAATAATGATGTTAAAAACTTTATGCAATGAAGATAAGGATACCATTACTAAGAATAGCACAGTGTGAGGCTTCCCTCTTTAAGTACAAAGTCTTTATAGTTGTTCATAGTTGATGAGCATACAAAACACTCCATGATCAATTATCGAGATATTACTAATCTTTCCAAGATATCATGACTCAAAATCCCCCTTAGTCCTTAAGAGAACAATGTATCACGACTTAAGGTTTCGGAACATAACCTAGTGAACAACGTTAAAACCACCATTTTATCTCAGGGCAATATCAATTATTTCTTATGGATGTCACTACTAACCATCTCTGACTTAGGTGTACACACTCTACAATGGGTACAGTCAACATTACATTAATTATGATCCAAAATAACATTTACCTACTAGAGTTATGTACCAATTTCACAAACTTGTGTCAATTCATTTAGAAAAGTCATGATGTTAAAAACTTGTTACAATTTAGCGCTTCATTCCTTAAGTGTGATTCCAACAAAAGACGTGCGAGGAGTTAAATTCATCATGTCATTGAAATTGGATTGAAATATGTGAACACAGGTGGAGTTACATTTCCAATTGGTACATCTTAATATCACACTTGAGTCTAACTTGCCTTGAGTAAAGGTGATACCACCAATATTGCCATTTGTCAATAATTTGAGAGTTTAAATGCTCTTGCGCACGAATTATTTTTTTTTCCAATCACCTCACTGCTCTAAGATGCCAAGGCCAATGTACAATGCCTAAGTTAATTACAGTCCCCAAATGAACCTAAATGTAGGAGTTTCCAGTAGAGATATTAGAACTACACAAGTCTACGCTCGCAAAGTGAACTCTTATATGTGAATCGCTATTGAGTATGGTAAGATTATTTGACCTCTATACTTAAAAGTGACTAGGGGTTACACTATCAACTTAAATTGACAAGATCGATTTTCTAATGACTTATATAGCTACAAACTCATGCGTGGGGATGAGGTGCAACTCACTTGCCTTAGTTGAGATATTACTAATCTTTCCAAGATATCATGACTCGAAATCCCCTTTAGTTCTTGAGAGCACAATGTATCCCGACTTAAAGTTTGGGAACATAACCTAGTGAACAACGTTTAAACCTACATTTTATCTCAGGGCAATATCAATTATTTCTTATGGATGTCAGTACTAACCATCTCTAAAAAACCTGCTAGTGGAGGAAGACCTCCTAGGGATAAGAGACATAGGGCTAAAGAGAGAGCCAAAAAAGGATCTTTCGTGTATAATCCTGCATAATCTTGAATGTTATCAGTTCCGGTTCGCCCTGTCAATCCTCCAAAGCCCAAATAACTCAATTTTCTCCCATGAACTATTTGTGTCAATGGATTAGTTCGATCTAAAACTTGAGATAATGGGTGTAAACCGAAAAAAGATTCCATGTTGTGGCAATTCCACCCAGAAGGTAATGGGTTACTCCTACAGCACGTCCTTGTACAATGCTTAAGGCTCACACACTCTACAATGGGTACAATCAACATTAAATTAATTATGATCCAAAATAACATTCACTTACTAGAGTTATGTGCCAATTGCACAGACTTGTGTCAATTCATTTAGAAAAGTCACGATGTTCAAAACTTGTTAGAATTTAACGCTTTATTCCTTAAGTGTGATTCCAGCAAGATACGTGCGAGGAGTTAAATTCATCATGTCATTGAAATTGGATTAAAATATGCGGACACACGTGGAGTTACGTTTCCAATTGGTACAGATTAATCTTACACTTGAGTCTAACTTGCCATGAGTAAAGGTGATACCACCACTATTGCAATTTGTCAAAAATTTAAGAGTTTCAATGCACTTGTGCACGAGTTTTTTTTTCCAATCACTTCACTACTCTAAGATTCCAAGACCAATGTATGATGCCTAAGTTAATTACAGTCCCCGAATGAACCCAAATGTAGGAGTTTCCAGTAGTGATATTAGAACTACACAAGTCTCTGCCCGCAACGTGAACTCTTATATATGAATCGCTATTGAGTATGGTAAGATTATTTGACCTCTATATTTAAAAGTGACTAGTACTTCCACAATCAACTTAAATTGACAAAATCGATTTTCTAGTGACTTATATAGCTACAAACTCATACATTGGGATAAGGTGTAACTCGCTTGCCTTGATAGGAATGTTGATAAGATATTAATGACCTCAAACTAGTGGTAATTATTTCCCTTCTAAAGCGATGAAGATCTTGCCCTCAAGTTCTAAATCCCTAAAAATACAGATCAATAAAACTATTACCTGCCTTAACCTCAATAAGACTTTACCTTTACCTCAAAAGATAGAATGTCAAGAATCATTTTAGTGCTTGGTCCTCACCTAGGAGGAAGATAAACCTCGTGTCATTGATTACACATGTTGAGACCATTTGTAGCTAACTAGTCTACCCTTGTGTCTACTTCGAGACTTAATCATAATAACTATTGAATTTTTCTTTCGATACTTATTGTGACTCAAGGCTAAGTCACCACAATCTGATACCCCTTTCGAACACTCACTAAGTCTACCTGCAGTTCACTAGAACCAACTATCCTGCACTCTTCTACTTGTCTTATTCTAATGTTATTTGTGCATAGGGATTTGAACATAGAAATAATATTAAAAAAGAAATGATATCGACGTCAAGATCTTCCTAACCTTCATAATGCCTTTCATAAACTTCCTTTTACTAACTACCACGATATGTCGCACAACTTCAAAAAACTCCAAATTGTCATTAAAAGTGATACATGATTCTGAGGCTAACACTTATTAAACCACGTTATAATTCAATACAAGGAAACCAATAGGAGATGCCACAATGACAAAATCTCATTGTGTTGTTATGAAAGAAACCTTCCAATGATGTTGTAATCTCATAGTGTTATTCAGTTGCGTTATGTGTGAAGTGTAGTGAAAAATCCTAAATTATGTTTCCAGTCCATTTTAATTACTTTTAATTACCAAGTAAATATGCAATTCCATTTTTAGAGTATACAATAACATAATAATGACAAGTGTTGAACCATTAGGCTATACTATAGGGTTTGAGTAATTAGAGTTACTAGAGTAAGAATAAGGAATTACTTACCTTTAAAATGCTTTCAAAGACAGAATATCAATTAACATATTATAACAAAAGGAACATGGTTAGCCAATGCCTAATGGGTTCACTAAAAATTTTCAATATAGAAACAAACGTTAAAAGAAACAAATGCAATACTTTAACCAGTATAATTTTACCTAAATCTACGTGCAATTACTATAAAGTATATTCATTAACCTTGTTTTATTTCTAAAACTTTATATTTAATTCGGTTAAAAACCATTAACCTTTTATCTTCAAAAGTTGCCATTTTATATCAAAATGACCTTTAATCCACTAACCCAAGCGGTTAATTACAAAAATAATTTACTTGGACTATCTTTAAATCTCTAGTTTTCTTTTAAAAACACTCAATTATACTTAAATTAACACATGGTTGATGTTTCTTAAAGACCTTATTTAAACACACGCACTTGGTGTTTCAAAAAGAATTACTCCCACATAAACCTGTCAAACCTTAGAATTGTTCCCTCACCCTGGGATTACTCACACATCAAATTATTAGATCTTTATATTTTTAATCCTTTTGGAAAACATCAACTTACTCACACTTTCCATGTTAAACACGGGTTTTACTTACTTACCAATTAGACATCTTTTTATTCCCTAAATTTTCAAATAAAAGCTCCTTTATTTCATTTAACGTTTGGGTTTCACCAATTTATTTATTACATATTTACCATTGTTTTGTGGACCATGTAGCTTAAAACTCAAAATACAAATTATGTAATCATTTAATTAAAAAATTCTCCTTTTTCTTTAAATTCCCCAAACTCATTTACTTTTACATAATTATTATTTTATCATGAAGTTCATTGTATCCCATTTGTGTTTATGGGCTCTCATTACCTGTCATAAATGTCATAGTTATTGCTTCCCTTGATGGTGGTTTTTGGTCTAATCCCGGGCCCTTCTTAAATTTACTCCCATTACTCCTTTAAGAAAACTCTTTATCTTTTGTCATTTTTAGTAAAACAATTGGCATACGTTGTATTAGATTATTTTTTAAGTCTCCCTTTTTTACATTTTAACAAATATAACCGGCCAATGGCCAAACCGTGCAAGAACACTTTATGTCACGTCCTTTAATTATGGATGGTAAAGTACGTAATGCTAATACAATTAAGATTATCATTAATACAATGAAAATAAAATAAATCTTTTATTTAAGATATGTATGGCATCTTATTACATATTAAAATCTGGAGGAAACAAAATTTACATCTTATAGGTCTAGCGTACATAAACATAAGACATTAAGGAACACTATTAATTCATAAGAGGCGATAGGCTGCGGTATAAATATTCAAACGAGACTTGCCATCCTTTTTCGTTATTATCCACACGTAGGTAACTGCAAATATCGACGGAGGTAAAAGTGAATAGAAGTTCGAGGGGGCGGGCGTTAATTGATCGTCTTCAGGCTCGTTGTCCATCTGGAAGGAAAACAATTAAGCAAACATGCAAAGTAGATAATTTTATTTCTATACATATTAGTAATGAGAATGAGAATTTGTGAGGGTTAATAATATTTTGATTTTTCTATTTATGGAAACAAGATGAGATATCATAAGACGTTTCAAGGGTATACTGATGCTTATGATATGTAAATAAATAATATGGTGAGGATAAAATATCAGGTCAAGATGATTTGGTTCAACAATAACTCGATAACCCATAAACTATTGGATATTAAGTTTTAATTGCACAGACATACCATGATAATATCGTTAAAGACATAAAATTTCTTGAACAGGTAATCCCAATAATTGGGGAATAACCCGATAACTCGACACACTTAGCTAGAGCGGCACTCATACGTAGAGTAAAATATAATAACAAGGCGCTCAACATCTGAGTCCTTCAGGCCAATTAGATTTATCGGGTGTTTACCGTGTCTAGTTCCTGGATTATACGGTAGGCTACTAAAGATGTAAAAAAAAGAATTTCAGTGTTTAATGCAATTTACAACCTTTTGTCGAGTGGTCCGAATTGAGGGCTTAGTAGTAATTGACTTGATAGATATCGAAAGAATCAATAATACGTGAAGTTTGAACTACTTGAAGGAGTTCAGTATAAAATTTAGAGTTCAATAATGTCACAAGGTGATACAATAATCAATATTTTTTACAGACAATAGTTCAATTGATTAATAATAAAATATAAATTACCTACTTTGGATATTTCGATTTTCGATTGGAGTCTGGCTATTTTGCGGGTAGACTAGGTAGTCTGAAAGCATAACAATTGTAAGTATGTGATATAGGTCTTAAAATAACATAAGTAAAAGCTTTTGAAAGGCAATTTAAGTAATAATTCAGTGTATGATAAATTCAAAAAGGTTTAAAGTATAATTTAAAAAAAAAAATTTAAAAATATTTAGATTTATTTATTGAGAATTTGGTGTGGTGATAAGAGACAATTTAGGTCTAATTATACTTAGGTACTCGTGAAAAAAGTTTGGGTTTGGTTTGAAATACAGGAAATTTTTACAGGGGTTGAAGTGTAATTTAGAAACTTTAATTCGACTCTTAAAACTGACTTTTCATGGAAATTGCTTTCCGTAATCCAAACAGGGTGTTATTATATATCATATTTTTCAGAAAAAAAAAATATTGAAAAAAAATCAAAAAATTTTGATTGGGGACGCGCTCTCACGCGCGGAGCCAAAATTTGAACGCGCCTGGTTTGACCACCACTCTCGCACGTGAGCTTCACTCGCCTTCAACATTCGAATTTTGACTTTAGGGTTTGAAAATATTTGACCTTGATTTCCAAACGTTTTAGGATTCATTTTAACATGGTTTCTAAATGAAAGTTTCTCGGAATTCAAATACAAATCTAGCCATACCAATTTCAAGAATTATGGTGGTGTAAATTCAGCTATTGGGTTTTCTAAAAATTCATGAAAATTTGACCCTTTTGAATTCATTTAAAATTTATGATTTTGATTCCAGCATGATAATGGTGTTGTTCTTCATTGAAAGTGAAAGAGATTAAACGTGGTTTGAAGGATTTTGGTGGAATGAATTCTGAGAATTTCTTCTCTGAAATTTTTTGTCCCGGAAACTTCATAGTTGAATTTGGTGTATCAAACATAGTTCCTTCTTCAATTAAACATATATACAAGATCCTAAGAACTTAAGCTTCACCTTCCCTACTTTAAAACTGGTTCAAGGTCGGGGAATGGAAATCCACCATTGAAGCTCCAAACTTTAATGGTGTTTTCTGAGTTTAAGCTCTTATGCACTATATACACGTTCACTATCTCATGTAAACACATTCATATAATCTAAGAACATGCAGAAAAATAACCAAACTAGAAAATTAAGCAATCACACATAAAATCATAGAAGTGCCAAAACCTCTCAAACTTTACATTGGAATTTCTCTCAACTGGTGTGGTTTCGACTGAAGGAGGAAGAGGATATTTATAGGCTATGTCCAGAGGAGTAGATTGGTAGGATTTTTGATGAGTTTTGGCTGAAGTTACACAAGTTCCAAGTTTGGATGTCTTGGAGGTTTAAATGGGTATTACTCTTAAGGCACATATAGAAGCCATGTTGTCCAACCAGTTGGTGCCAGGTCACTAGGGTGGAAAGTGTGAATAATTTTTAAACTTAGGTTAGGTCCTTGAAGAGTTTTTTAGGTACCATTTAAGGACTAATAGGCATTTAATTAAAGTTTAAGGGCTTTTATGTAATTCTCCAAACCTAAGAGGTTAGCTTGGATAATTTTTAAGAAGTGTGGATCCTTAGGTATAATTGTAGAAAAAAGTAATAATGAAATAGGAATAGGGATAAGTCCAATATGATGATTTTAAGTATAAGGGTATTTTGGTAATTTAAGAAAATATAGGGTTATTCTTGGGAATTTATTGCAATACCTTGGGCCATTGACTAATAAAGAGTAGTTTATTACACTTTAAGATTAATTTGTACTTATATTCCATTTATACACTTAAAAACATATATTTAATAACCCTAGGATCCTAATCGGTCGCAAAAGTATAAAAATCCGCGGCCACAAGTGAAGGCTTGGAATTTTAAGTCGCGGAGGTAAAATGAAGGCTTGAGCCTAGGACTAACCATGGGGCTTACACCGCGGTAGAGAACGGTAAGGTTTGGAATTAATAGGAGATCGCATATCTACCATCCTGTAATTGAGCAAGAGGGGAGGTTGCAGCTTGTACTATCTGTCCAAACTATCATATGCACACAAGTTGATCGAAGAGATCATATTTCGTACAGATATTTCTTCACAGAAAAAAAATTCTCTACGAATTGGCAAATGTAGACGGAGGTCCAAGCACATAGATGATTAGAAAAAAGGATCAATTATGGTCACTCACACAAGACTAAGGCTGCTCGATGGACTTCCCATAAAGATCCTTCCTAATTGAGGAATATAGAAAGCGCACTATGTAATAGGGATAATGATGTTGCTTTATTAAGTTTTCCTTGGAAATACTAAGTTTACTTTATAATGTATGTGAAGTTGATCGGCACCCTCGAGGGACCATGTCTGGCAGGGCATGGGAGAGCTCGCATGCTTTATCGAGTACCTCGTAAGGATTTGGTTTGAAGTATTGAGAGCAAGGTAACATTGGAAAACTTTCGATTTGTACAAACATAGCTAAATACATGCTTGAGATACCATCTGATGGGGAACCTTATCGAAGGACCTCAGTCCTAACAGTTGTCCCAAACCTTTGCCTTTGTCCACCGCATATAGTTTATAAATCGCTCGAGCAATCACTAGTCAAGTAACCTTCGTTCGATCAATCACCTTTCCAAGTGATGTGACAACACACCTTTTACAGACTACTGTTTACCAACTCTATGACATCATAGCATCTGACATTTAGGAACATGATTAAATAGAAATCAAGTGAGATTGTTCCTAGGATGGGAAGTTTATGGCTGACACATCCAATCGCATTTAATACTGGCATACCCCTGATAGGTTAAATCGTGTTCCCGCCAAAATATCATATCATGTGCATTTAACGCAATATCATTGGCACTTATTAATGTGCACTATTGGCATTAAATGCGATCAAATGCATTTAATACCAACAAGGTCACTCGAGTGACCTCAGCCCTATATAAATACTCCAGAGTTATGTCTTTTCAAGTATCGCAGTTTTAACCTAGAATTGATGCCATAATCTTCTTAAACAAGAGAGTCTATTATAAGATAATTTTATTGTGTGACCACCCTCTATACTCCATTGGTACCATTATTGAGCATTTATTGCGTTTAAGGTTACTGACTTTCCTTTATTGCACTAGAGGTGCTTGTTCCTTCTCCCTCCAATTAAGTATCCTGTGGGGTTCCTTTTATTTATTCCATTCCCATAGAATTTATGTTGTAAAGGCACATATAATATAGGAGTTTTGGATATTGAATATAGTTGACCTCTGACTTGCATTTATTGTCACTTGTAATTGTTCTTTGGCACTAATCACCACCTTCATAAGCGGTTACACCTCATTTGATACTAAATGTATTTAAAGAACCCACATCTTACATTTGGCGACTCTGTTAGGTAGGTATTCTCTTTTGAAAGATGGCTAACGATAATATGGCGAAGAACATTGATTTCGATGCTCTGTAATGTGAAAAATAAGGCGACCTCACTGTTTTGACGAACGAAGAGTGATCAGGACGCGCTGATGCTAGCATGTCGACTGGTAATGTGGCGATCGACATAGATCTGGCGCAAATGGTGGGGCTGATGGGCCTTTGTGTAGAATCCATTAAGACTCCGTGCGCTCAGGTAATGTTAGGAGTCACAGAGGGTCCAGTTCCTTCATAACACCACCTGCAATATTACACGCTTCCTTTATCTCAAGGGGAGTTGCTCAAGAGTTGACCAACAATATGGTTCCACCAACACTGCCATTATATATTCCAATTTTTGTTATGGGAAGAGTTTCTCACAACACGACTGCTGTGCCACCCAAGAATTTCATAACGGGTCCAGATAGGGGCACACCAATCGCATCACCCATTGTGGTAACAACAGTGGTGACTCTTACATGGTACACCCCTCCTCCCCCTGGTATTGAGGAATTGAATAAGGAGCTCTTGAAGATTATGATAGCTTCTAAAGTAAGAGGAGAAGCTTCTTCAATATATTACAACTTTCGCATTTTGTACCCAGAGGAGTACAATAATGAACACTATCCAGTGGGGTATATTCCACTTATCTTCGAAAAGTATACAGGAAAAGGGGGAATCCCAAAGAGCATGTCAAAAGGTTTATTGAAAACCTAGGCTTACATGTGGTATTCCCATTTGGCACCAGGTAGTGTCGCCACTTGGGAAGATCTCCATGTTCAGTTCGTAGAAAAGTTCGTCTTGGTAGAGGATGAATTTACACTTACACAGCTGGTCCAAGAAAAATAAAAACCCGACAAGAATGTTGTGGCCTACATCCATAGGTTTATCGAGCGCTCTCTAGATTTGAGAGATGAAACAGGAGAAAATAAACTCTTGTAATTTTGTGTGGAGGGTTTGTTACCCAATTATTTATGACATTTGATAATTGAAACTCGAGAAGGTACATTCACTAATTTTTTGAAGTTTTCGAGGAACATTCCTTTGGTCGTAAAGCCAGTGCCAGCACGATCAACCTTGTCAAGATTGGTGCTAAAACCAACAGGTAGCTCAGGGAGAAGGCTACCCCCTCGTGTAAAATGCACTAACAATGAAGATAGAAGATAAAGAGACGGAACTTGCAGCTAAAGAGGAAAAGATAGAGGTAATCAGAGGAAGTTCATAGGAAAAGATGGTCCCCCAGCACTACCTTGCATAGTCGAGTAGGCTGTTAAGACTTTGGATCTCATGGTCCATGATAAAATGTACGGGCCTATTAAGGGAAACGTGGAACCCACCATGCGAGATGATAGGGAGAATCCAAAGTTCTGCGTGATCCACAACAAGGTGGAGCACCCAACTAGCTAGTGTTTCTAACTACGAAAAAATATTGACAAGCACGTTAAGAGACGAGACATGCAGTTACCGCAAACAGATATAAATCACGACCATTTCCAGTACATGGGGCGAACATGGATAGCACTCTTTTTGAGGAGGAAGAATCATTGAGAGAGCAGAATTGGATACGCGGGGAAGACTTTGGAGAATCCATGGAAGAATATTTCCTCCAGATGTCTCAACAGATGCTGGAAGATGAAATAGAAAGAGAATAGAGCCCGATCGATGATTTAAGTAGGCGGATGAAAACTTCCTCCCTAGGGGTAATGAATTTTGTGATAGTGTATGATGAGTCTGCATACAGAGATTTAGAAGAGGCTTATGATCTGAAGGAAAAAAAAGTGGACCCATGGGTGGAATGTGTCGCGGTTCTATGATCAGAAAAGTTTGGTTAGTTTTTTGATCAAGTGGCGTTGCCTGAAAACTCTCGTCTGGAGGTCACAAGAGCAATCTTGGAAATTGTGAAGAAAAATATGGCTCCAAACCTACGATGGAGGGGGCCAACGGTTAAGTAAGTGAGGAAATTCCTCTCAGAGCTTACATTCTGAGAGGCTAATAAATCAATTAGATATCCCCACAATAGGCCACTCTACGTAACGGCAAGCATTAATGGGTGCAGTTTCAATCGTGTCTTGATGGATGGGGGAGACTCCATCAACATCATGCCCATAGGGTCCTTTTATGCCTGCAACATATCTGAGACAAGGATTATATAAAATCCTTTATCAAACTTTGGGTATGATAACCAATATTCAAGTAAATTGGTTATGTTAATATGGGAATGACTATGGGAAATATCACTTCTCGTATTAAATTCCATCTTGTGGACTGTGAGTCGTCCTACCAGTTTCTCATAGGAAGGGTGTGGATGAGCAACCACAGGTTGGATCCTTCCACGTATTAACGATGTGCCAAGGCAAATATCAAAGGGAAAGAAGTAGTCATTTGGGCTTCTCGGAAGACTTTTGCAGGTGAGGAGGCGCACTTGGTGGATGCTTCCTTTTATACATAGCTAGCTGAGGAGGCCACATATGCCAGGTCACAAATTTCCAATTGAATCTCATGTAGTGTTGGCTCAATTTCGGACAAAACCATTTAAGTCATAGGATAGAAGTTTGTTCATATCAAACCTATGATGTTTGAAGAATTTGAAGACGTAGCGTCCAGATTTTAATGCTTCATCATTTCTGAGTTTCTAAGTAACATGTGTCACATCATCAACTTGAGGATTTCAATGTCTCCAAAAGGTATGAATGCATTTAATATATATAGGGAGACTTGGAATATATTTATGGGTGTAAATTTTTTAAAGTTTTGTCCTAACGAATTTTAAAATTTTCAGGAAATCATTTGAGACATTTGATAAGTGTTTTGGGCGAAAAATTTTAATTAGGACTTTTTGAAAACTCATTCGAACGAAACTGGGATCTCGTTCGAACTAGATTCCTAGGTCGTTCGAACGACATTTCTAACGAGATATGTTTTCCAATCTCTGTTTTCTCGTTAGAAGATTTGGTTCGAACGATGTCGTTCGAACGTGATTTCAAATGAAATTTTTTCTTAATCTTTGAATTCTCGTTAGAAGATGTTCGAACTATCTCGTTCGAACGAGAATCGTCGGTTTTGGGAAATTTTTTTTTTCCTTCCATTTTTCCCACTTCTTGTCCCATTACTTTTTTACAGTTTTTAACTATTTCGGGATAACTTTTTTGACAGACTTTTCACCTCATCCTTGAGAGCATTTTGAGAGAAAAACATCTTTAAGAAAAGTCCCTTTTGTGTGTTTGATTTCCATGGTTTAAAATCTTCCAAAACACATACACCCATATGTTAGTTTAAATCCAAGTTCTGTTATATATATAATTTTCTTGGAGAGTTTATTTGGCACCATGTTTTCTGTACACCATCAAGAAGAGAAGTTTGGGTTCATTCTCTACCCACAAAGTAGAAGAAGTTTGTGCTGCAGTTTTCTCACATGGTGAAAGTCACCATGTGTGGTTGACGGTGGGTTGTGCCTCCATTGGTGGACTCCAAGACAACGATGGACTTCGTGGTTATCATCTAGACAAAGGTATTTACAAGAAGAAGCGTCAGGTCTTGAAGGGAGTCAAGTCGAGCGTTGTAAGTCTTTTTGTCTTGTAATTATAAAACTGTATCTAGTGGATTTATTAGGCCAGGGTAGTACGAGGTTTTTCCCATTGTGGGTTTTCCTCGTACATCGCCGCATAGTGAGATTGTTTCTTATATCTTGTTTAACTCACCTTGAACGCATGCTTAGGTTAAAAAAATAAATTTTGGTTTAATTTGCAATCTTTCTTATTTTGGTGTTGAAATATGTTTGGGTGAATTTAAATTAATTTAATTAAAGTCGGCACAATTTAATTTGATAAATTTGGTTTAACCTATATCAAAAATGAATCGAGTGTTGTTAGGAAAATTTTCGGACTCGGGTTGAATTAATTGTGTGCAAGTGAAATTAATGTTTGAGTAATTTTTTATTTCACTTCTAGTTTAGTTTAATTTTAATTTGTAAGAAATCAAAAATTGAAATTGGCTTTTGTTTAAATTTGAAAAATAAATTTAAAATTAGGGGCCATATATTCCAACAATTGGTATCAGAGTGGGAGTGTTAATTTATTACGTTAAGAACCTTAATTTAATTTTGTTTAAAAATGAAATTTTCCCCATTTTCAAAATATTCAGTTTTTGATGGTTCTAATTACACATACTGGAAAGCGCGTATGAAATTGGCACTAAATTCCATAGATGAAAGGGTGTGGATGTATGTCATTACCAGGTGGCCTCACCTACATGTTTAGTTGAAAATGAGCGTGTCCCCAAACCCATAGAGAGATGGACTTAGAATGAAATGAAATCTACAAATTTGAATTTTTGAGGCTTGAACGATTTGTTTAGTGCGGTCACAGTGGATGAATTCCAACGTAGCATGACTTGTGAAATCGCTAAAGAAGCTTGGGATATTTTGCAACTCACCCACGAGGGAACTAGTGTCGTAAAAGCTTCGAAACTCCAAAACCTCACCACTCAATTCGAGACCATAAAAATGCTTCAAAATGAAACTTTTGATGAATTTTATGTTACACTTTACGACATTGTTCATTCATCTTTTAATTTGGGAGAAAAGTTACCCGACGATCGAGTAGTAAAGAAAATTTTAAGGTCCCTACCCGATAGATTTATTCCTAAAGTGGCCGTGTTGAATTCTTTACCCACTTTAGCCTCTGCAAAACTAGAAGAGCTCGTAGCTGATTTACAAACCTATGAGCTTGATATGTTTTCCTCTAATATCGAAAAGAAGAAAGATAAGGGCATCACTTTGAAAGCCCGAAAAGAGGAAAAACAAATTTTTGGATGATGACAGTGATCTTGACTCGGAAGATATGGCTATGTTTTCTAGAAAATTTAGAAAATTTCTTAAGTTTAACAAAGATAATCTTAAAAATGATGTCAAGAAATTTGATAAATATAAGTGTAGACACCCCATTCTATTACCCCCTAACTCTCCTTAGGTCCCTAGTACCTCCCTTCATCACTACAAACCCAGGTCATACCCCAAGTACTGACCTAGAAGCCATCGGGCACCCCCGGGCTCCATTTGACCAAAAAGTAAAACTCTTCAGCTCGACCAAAGATGAATGAATCTTTGAAGGGCACTAAAATCCCTTTCCAACAGTCCGTCCCGTGCGCGATTCCGACTTACCATGCCGACGAACGATCCATTTGCGTCCAAAACTTAATCTAGAGGCCACCGGGCACTCTCGGGCTCTGTTTGACCTAATTCAACTATTTAGCTAGACCAAGACTGAATGAATCTTCAAAGGTCACTGAAACCCATTTCCAATGGTTCGCTCCGTGCGCGATTCCGACTTACCATGGGGACGAACGATCCGTTTGACTCTAAGAGGTCACCGAATGCTTTTAGGGACCTGTTAACCAAAGTCAGCTCCCCAAACTGGGTCAAACTCTTTGGAATATCGAAGTACATCTCCTAACCTTTCCAACGGTCTGCCCCGTGCACGATTCAGACTTACCATGCGGTCGAACGATCCATTTGTGATCGAACGATTCCCCGTCCAATGGACCGACAAACGCTTTCGAGCCATATTTGACCCAAAGTCAACTCCTGAACTCGGGAGTGGTCCAAAGGACTTTCAAAGGTATCTGAATTACCTTTTCAACGGTCTGCCCCGTACGCAATTCTGACCAACGATTTGCCCTCGACAACCAATTTTCCGAAAAGGCTTAAAACACACTGCCAAATGGTAGGTTCCAGACCCTGCCTATCGGCAAGTGCCGATAGGCAGGTGCCGATAGGCAGGACCAGGTCTATGTCGATTGCCAGTGAACTGGGCCTATAAAAGGAGGCCTTCACCTCATTTGCAAGGGAGCCCCGATCTGATAACAATCGCTCTCGACAAATCCCAAAAAACTCTCTCGAAGACAGCGCGATTTCAACATCAAAATCACTTCCTAACTTCCACTTTCCATCATCCTTTTCATCAAACTTGGTGTCATCATCCAAGTGCAAGGGATGGTCTCCAACATTCAAGATCAAGCTCAAGATCTTCAAGAAGGTCCAACTTTCTCAACTTTCTTTTAAATTCTCAATAACTTGTTTTATTATTTAGCACTTTTATTATCCCATCTCACACATCCTAATATACTTTTTATTTAGTATTATTGCACATCTCTTATTTTTATATAAATAAAACCCCAAAAATAAGAAAAAGAGGGTTTACTCATAAATTTCAAATAAGGATTCTCATACTTTTCTCACACTTTTCTCACAACTAAAACACTTTTTTTTCTACACACACACACACTCACAAATAAGAAATCCCTCCATTTGGATTTATGGGATAAACCCCACCCCTCATTTTGTATGCAAACTACGTGGACTTTGATGCCTTTTTAGGCTACGTAGGCATCTTGGGATAAAACCCGAGACTCGAGTCCTATTCTAACTTTATCCCTCATTTTCTATCTTCTCTAAATCCAATTTTCTTATATTATGTATACTTGTTCTTAGTGACGTATTACCCCATATGCGTTATCGTTCTGTTATAACGATCAACGTAAGGGTAATCACGTAAATCTTATTTTTTAATATTATTTTTATACCTTCCTACAGATGACTCACTTTATCTCTCCCATGATACAAGTAGAGGATTCCTATCTCCACTATATATATACACATGTACACATATCATGGGGAAATTAAAAAAGGAAAATAGCAAACATCCATGAGAGACCAAAAGGGCGGAATGGGTGCCTAACACCATCCCATTTCGTAACTTAGCCTCTGAACCCTTCTCGAATCATTTTGGTTTTGCATGCACCAGTATGTCTTTGGATGCCATCTTTCGGGATGGCTTCCCCTTTTTCTTTTGTCTGTTTTGAGTAAAATAGACTGGAGACTCTAAACATCTCTACATTTTTTACACCTCCTCTCAAATGACGCCGGTCGAAGCGCTCCCGAGAGGGACACGCGGGACCCAAGGATCCTTCCTTCACGCGCCCGCCTGTGGTGAGGATCGGGGATGGCCACAGTGGCGACTCTGCTGGGGACTTGTATATTTTTTAGGGCTTGACTCTATTTACATGGATGTTATATTTGTTTATATTTCCCCAATATATGCATGTTCCCCTTTTCATGTGTATCCCATGCTTATGCTTCTGCTCACACACTTGTAGAAAATTCTCCATGTACACTTCACACCACGTGCACCTAGGATCACATATATCTACATTTTGCACACATCACCCCTCCATACTTGGTGTACCTTTGGTACTTGTACTTTGCTCCCTGTTTGGCATAATCAAGAAAGCATTCTCATCATAATATACTAATAAGAGAATCATGCACGATTCACACGACATCACCAAAGAGCATTTTTATTAACCAAATTTTACCCAGTAACTGGAGGGTCACTTCGTGATGGGCACTTGTCCGGTAGGGCGCAGTTAGCCTAAGCGATATGACTCTCACCTTCCATTGGCCAAGTACCTTCGACGTATATAGAATGGTTCCCCCTCATCGTACTGCTTGATCGAAGTCATGACGAGAGGTATATCACAAGGAATTTTTTCACGTACGCCGAGTATATCGAATTCGCTCTCACACGTACCATCCCCATAAGGTATATAGTGAGGAAATTCACGTACACTTAGGTACATCAAATGTCTTGTCCACACGTACCGATTTCCCATAAAAGCAAGACGTATATCATGGAAGTCACTCCAAAGGGGGGAACCCATTCCGATTCACCAAAATAACTACATACCCGCATATAGGTGTCAAACCTAGAACACGCACTTTAGATTGTCGGTTTTAATCCTAAACTCTACCGAAATTCAGGGTCGGCCTGCCGCCCAAATTTTTGCGCATTTTTTAAATGGGACCCTATCTGTGAGCCTGGTTACAAGTCCAGCCGTAGCTTCGCATATATTAAAAATCCCACTTTTTTAGGATCGGGTCCCATCCGGTATTTTATTTAGGAGAATTAAATACAAGTGAGAACATAATAATCGTAATAATCATGCTGAGTTCCGTCTCCAAAAACATTTCTCCTTTCTTTATCAAAAATCCAAAAATAGTTTCTTCTCTTTTTCTTAAAAATAAATCCCATTCTACGCCTTCTCAGGTCGATCGTAAGCCCTTGGCCTGGCTCCCTATTGGCTTCGATCTTTAATCAAATCACCCCGGAGTTTCGTCCGTTCCTCTACTACTTCTTTCGAGTCCAAAATCCATCCACTTTCCATGGAGAATGCAGATCAAGTACTAGTCGTGCACCAAATCTGACGGCAGTCCTAGCTCAACTCGTATCTAAGATTGACAACCTCCAAACTGAGGTCCGAGAGCTGCAACGAAACTAGGTTCCTATTCCTTAAGAGCTTGAGGCCCTATTCCCTCATGTTATGGGTCCGTTCGAGCCTATCTGGGTTCCCGAAGAATATCAGCAAGATCCACGTGCCACTCCTATCAATGGGCCACCGCCTGCCCAGCTTCCGATGCCAAACATTGCCCAGCCTGTGGCTAACCTGCCTATGGTCGCTGATCCAAAAGAGGAGGAGTTTAATAAAGTCAAATAGGATCTCAAGATGCTCACCAAGAACTTTGACAAAGTCAGAATCTCCAGGAATTACGTAGACTACACCCACATGTCTCCTTATCCTAAAGCGAGGTTACCCGAGAAGTTCAAGATGCCAAATATCGAGAAGTTCGGAGGGAGTGGACCCCTGATCGTTCATCTTCGCAGTTATCAACGTTCCATGACTCTACTAGGGGCTTCTGAAGAAGTGATGGCCCAATTGTTTCAGCAAACTTTGAAGGATAGTGCCCTCCGATGGTTTTGGTCTCTCGAGGAATCCAAAATCCATAACTGAGAGGATGTATCTCGAGAATTCATGTTGCAGTACAAATACAACGAAGAGCTTGAGGTCACCCATCTTGATTTAGATCTACTCAAATAGAACCCTGGGGAATCAGTCAGTAACTTCATAATCGGGTGGAGAGGGCGGGCAGCTACCATGACCAATCGATCATCTGAGGAGGAACAGGTCAACATAGTGAAGAAGAACTTCTTACCCCATGTCCGAGAGACGATGGGAGGACAATATTATCCCCGCTTCCAAGCACTCAGAGAAGCGGGGGTAGAAATCGAGGAAAGCCTTGTTAAAACATAGGTTGAAGCGAAGAAGGTGTCCGGACAGTTCACCCCTAGAAAGTATGACAAGCCTGCTAGTGCTACAGCCTCAACCATCAACAACATCTCTCAATCAACCACATCATGGGCACCAGAAAGTTGCCCTTCCCCCATCCGAAAGGAATACACTGAGCTCCATGCTCCCCTCTCCAAAGTCTACAAAATCTTGTTAAGTCGAAACGTCATCAAACCCTTATAGACCCGTCCATTGCCAAATCCACTCCCAAGAAACTTCAAGGCCGGTGCTCATTGCGCCTTTCACCAAACTTTTGGCCATACCACTGACCAATGCTTTCACCTCCGAAATATAATCCAAGATCTCATTGACCGGGGTACCATCGCCCCACCAACCAATCCTAAGCCAAATACTACTCACAATCCACTCCCAAATCATACCAATGCCATCTTCTTAGAAGAAAACCCAGATTTCGATCCCTCAACTCAAATCACACCCATATACTCTTCTAAACCTCTTCAAATTTGTCCATATTTCCTCTAACACCCTACTAGCCTCGCTGATCAGGCACTGTCACTCCTCACCCGAGCATGCATCGATGTTCGTACCCATTCTGGAAATGGAAATATGGAATTGTTAGAGGTGTTAAACTAACTCCTAGAGTTCGGGATGAAATTTCCCTTACAGATGGTCATCGATTGCCAAAGGTTCAGTACACTGTTCTTGGAAGCACAAAAATGGGCTCGAGATTCAGACAAATGGGTGTTACCAGATTATGGCAGAATTATTCGGGCAAACCAACAAAATTTGTTGTATCCCGGGTTACTTGACATTTTGAAGCTACAAGGGCGCTTGGTCCCTTCAACCATACATATCCCCATAGAATGGGAAGACATGTATGAAGAAGTCGTTGAAGTTGTGGAATGCATTGACTTTACATGGAAAGATAGAATTGTTGCCACCCGATGGTGGGAAGAATTTGAAGATTCGAGTGAAGAACAAGCTTCAGGAAGAACTGGCCCAGTAGCCGACATATGTGGGATGATATCATTTAAGGAACTCCTCGAAGAAACAAAAAGGGTGACGGAACAACCTGATATTGATGAGGAAACGAGATTCGTGTTCTTCCCTTCTTCAGTAAATCACATGACCAGATCAGGGAGACATTACCAGGTTCCAAGCTCACTACCAGTAAATGATAAAGGGAAGGGCGTTAACAACCTTCCTATGACAGAGATGACCATCGAGGAGAGCAAGATCCTCGATCAACTGAAGAAAACTCAAGCTAACATCACTCTATGGGGGCTTTTCATGTCCTCCCAGCTGCACATAAATGCTTTAATCAAGCTGCTCACTGGACCTATAGTTCCTCCTACTACTACACCAGAAGAAGCGGTAAATCTGGTCGGAACATTGACCTCTACCTGAATGCTATCATTTTCTGAAGAAGAAATCCCCAAAATTGGGCCAAATCATAATCATGCACTCAACATCTCCGTCGAAGTTATGGGGAACGCCGTGCCACTCTCTCTGGTCGATAACGGATCCGCCTTGAATGTCTGCCCACTGAGAACCTTCAAGTGTTTAGGCCTCAAAGAAAGCGACCTCGCTCCAACCTCCGTCGATGTACATGCCTACGATAATCCCCATCGGGACGTGATGGGATCCATAAAGATTGTAATAGGGGTTGGCCTCATAAACCCTATCGTTGAATTCTAAGTCATAGACATCCCAACTTGTTTTAAACTGTTGCTCGGACGACCCTGGATCCACAGTATCAAGGGTGTGTCTTCCTCACTCCATCAGAAATTGAAGTTCTTCGCCGACAGGTGAGTCATCACCATTTTGGGCGACGATAAAAATGTCGAGGGTGAAAGCACTAGCAATCCAATCCTTGAGATACAACACGGGTCAAATGATATGCTCCTATCAGGATTCCGAGTTGAGCCACTCCTACTCCCGACAGGGGACAGTTTCAAAGAAAGGGTTTGTCCAGAATATGACCCTCATGGCAATGTCAATTGATTCAAATGTTCAGAAACATGCACTTTATGTCCGGACTGGGGCTAGGGCAACGGCAGCAAGGGATACTTGAGACCATCGAACTGAAGAAAGCTTTCTCGCCTTGTGGCTTGGGGTATCAACCATTAGAACAAGAACTCAGAATGATCCACCAGTCTCGACCAAAGAGAAGATTAGACTGCATCCTAACTATACCAAGAGACTCCTTGAATGGACGATTCATCAAAGAAGGCGAAGACTTCCCCTTTTGCGATTTTCCAGAACCATGGTATGACCACATAGACAAGAAGATGAAGCCTGGAATGGAGATTTTTTTCCAAGATAGCCACCCATGGGCCGAAAGTTTCCAACATCGAGTACAACCGCTCATCAAAGATATCGAAGAGACTGAGGAAAGTGATTCCGAAGATTCCTTCAACTTACAGACACTGGGGCTGGCACTCTGCATGGATCATTTAGGCACTACATCAATGGATCCATCCCATCTAATTAAATCTAATGATACACCCCTCCTCAATTGGCATGCTGCGCCAGTTCTACCTCTTAAAATCTCCCCTAACCCTAATGTTTACCCTATTTCTTCTGCTATTGTCTATCCTTGTTCAAATGTAATCGAGACCTATTTTGATAAGGTTCTCAATACTGTTTTTCCTATCAATAAAATAAACGAAGATTTTGAGTATCTTGTTGTGCCTTACATTAATTGTTTGGATTCTAATCGAACCTTTGATGGTGATGATTTTGCAAATGAATAATTCTTAACTGATCTAAATAAGGTTAATAATAAAGAACATAACCGCGTTCAAGTTAATGAAGAAGATACTAGTGTTATTAATCTCGATTTTACTAGCCAACTGCGGGAGATTAGGATAGGGGCCACCCTTGACGAGCATAATCGCGCATAACTCAAAGAATTGCTAAAGGAATTCATGAATGTCTTCGCATGGTCCTATGATGATATGCCCGGCATTGATCCTGAAATAGCTCAGCACGAGATCCCCACTCTCCCAGATTACAAGCCGGTTAAACAAAAATTGAGAAAGCTCCGCACCGAATGGTCGCTCAAGGTCAAAGAAGGGGTGGTCAAATAGCTGAACGTGGGCTTCATTCGTGTGGTCGAATATCCCACATGGCTAGCCAACATAGTACATGTTCCGAAATCAGGAGGGAAGGTTCGAATGTGTGTGGACTACCGAGATTTAAATAAAGCTTCTCCAAAGGATGATTATCATCTACCCAATATCGACGTGATCGTGGACAACACAGCCAGTCATGCTCTCAAGTCATTCGTCGACGGGTTTGCCGAAAATAACCAAATCAAGATGCACCCAGACCACCAAGAAAAAACCGCATTCATCACCCCATGGGGAGCCTTTTGCTACACCGTTATGCCATTTGGTCTCAAGAATGTTGGGGCTACCTACCAAAGGACTTCCACAACCATCCTGCACGATCTGATTCACAAGCAAGTTGAGGTTTATGTGGATGATATGATTATCAAGTCCAAAACTAGAGAAGGTCATGTTCCTGCTCTCCAGAAGTTATTCGAACGGCTGTGACGGTATCAGATGAGACTCAATCCACAGAAGTGTGTCTTTGGCATTACAAAAGGAAAACTCTTGGGATTTATGGTCAGTGAGAATGGGATAGAAGCAGACCCTACAAAGATGAAGGCCATACTTGAGATGCCATCACCCCGAACAGATAAAGAAGTCCGAGGTTTTCTTAGAAAATTGCAATATATCAGCTGGTTCATCAACTAGCTAACCTCCATCTGTGAACCGATCTTCAAGCTCCTCCGAAAGGATTCAACCAAGGTTTAGAACGAGGCCTGCCAAGAGGCTTTTGACCGAATCAAACAATATCTGACCTAACCCTTAGTACTCATGCCATCACAGCCTGGTCTCCCTTTGCTCCTATACATAACCATAACCGACACTACAGCTGGGGCTTTGCTAGCCCAATACCTTGAAGACTCTCACAAAGAAAGAGCCATCTATTATTCCAGCCATAAATTGATCGGGTAGGAGGTCAACTACACTGCTTTGGAAAATGCGTGTGTCGCACTTGTCTAGGTCATCCAAAAGTTACGACACTACATGCTCGCCTTCCCCATCAAACTTGTATCTGGAATGGATCCCATCAAATACCATCTTAAGAAACATGCCTTATCCAGTCAAATGGCCTGATGGTTGATGCTCCTAACTGAGTTCGATATTATGTACGTCACGCAAAAAGCCATTAAAAGAAGAGCCATCTTCGACTACCTCGCTGATTACCCAGTAGAAGAAGCAGGTGTCTGGATCTCCAAATTCCCAGATGAAACTATCCTCTGCACCGCTCAAGATAACCTTCGATGGAAATTGTTCTTTGACGGCACTGCCCACAAAAAGGGATATGGCGTTGGGATACTTCTGATCACCCCAGATGACTCCCACACTCCCATCACCATCAAATTTGATTTCCCTTACACCAACAACATGACAGAATACGAAGCATGCACAATAGTCCTCAAAGTTTCTCTCAAGAAAGTTATTCAATACCTTGATGTCCACGGGGACTCTTCCCTCATCATCGATCAAGTGCTTAGAAAGTGGAAAGTCAAGGACAAAAAGCTCCAACCCTTACATGCCCACTTAGAAGAGTTAACCTCCTGATTTTGAGATATCACCTTCCATTACCTACCTCGAGCAAAGAATAACCTAGCCGATGCTCTCGCTATCTTAGCCTCCATGGTCGACATGCCCAAAGGAATAACAATGACCCCTTTCTTGGTTCAAAAGAAAGACAAACCAACACACTACTACCATATTGAGCTTATTTCCACCAAAGACCCTGAACTAGCTGATTGCTGGTACTATAATATTTGGTGCCTCCTAAAACATGGTAGGTATCCCGAGGGTTCCAATAAGAAAGACCGAACAACCCTCTGAAGACTGGCCGCCCAATACATCATCTGTCATAAAGCTCTACTCAAGAGGAACTTCGATGGAACTCATCTACACTGTATCGCAGGGGCTGAGATTGAAAAGATAATACAAAAGATCCACAGCAGGGAATGCGGGCCCCACATGAACGATCACATGCTTGCCAAGAAGATCATCCGATGGGGCTACTACTGGACCACAATGAACCAAGATTGCACTGCCTATGTCTGAAGATGCCTCAAATGCCAATAGTTCTCCAATCTTCAACACCTACCTCCGCGAGAATTATACAACATGACCTCTCCCTGGCCGTTCTTCACCTGGGGTGTCGACATCATAGGGAAGGTAACACCGAAGGCTTAAAACGTACATGTGTTCATCCTAGTTACCATTGATTACTTCACCAAATGGGTCAAAGTTGAGTCATACACAGTATCGAACGCCAAGAAAGTGACCAAATTCCTCAAGAATAATATCATCTGCCGATATGGGGTCCCGCACGAGTTAGTGTCAGATAATGGGTTGCATTTCGAAGCAGAAGTCAGAGAAGTAGTCAGCGAGTACAGGATTTAGAGACACAAATCTTCTCCCTACCGACCTCAGACCAATGGTGCAGTTGAAGCCGCCAACAAGAACCTCAAAGCCATCATCATCAAGATGACCGAAATCTGTAAGGATTGGGCCGACCGGATCCCGTACGCCCTATAGGGATATCGAACCTCAATCCAAACCTCTACTGGGGCTACCCCTTACTCTCTAGTTTACGACATGGAAGCATTCCTACCTGTGGAGCTGGAAATACCCTCGCTGCGCGTCATGCTCGAAAGCAAAGTTAATGAAGAAACTGGTACCAAAGTCGTCTCGACCAGCTGACCCTCCTAGATGAAAGGAGTTTGAAAGATCTTTATCACATACAGGGGTACCATCGCCGAATAGCACGATCATTCAATAAGAAAGTCAAGGATCATGGTGTCAGGGAAGGGGATTTAGCACTCAAGGAGATAATAGAACCCATCTAGGACCCCAGAGGGAAATTCAAGCCCAATTGGAGCGGCCCCTACATTATGAAGAAAATCTTATTCGGCGGTACCTCCATGCTCATTAACCTAGATGGGGAGGAGATGGCTCGTCCAGTCAACCTGGACCGTCTCAAGAAACTTTACCCCTACTCTGAAATCTAGACGCGCTATGACTCTTCTCATCTCCCTTTTATTCTTAAAAAAAACTCTCTTCATTTCCCTCTACCCAGAACTACGTGGGCCTCATCCTCTGCAAAAAAAATTCAAGAAAAACAAAAAAAAAATCAAAATCCCCAGAGGTACGTAGGCAGATCATACAACTTAGAGGAGCACGGCCCTTTCTTTTTCACAAAATACTATTCTTTTCTTATCTCCGAGAACGGCAGTTCATTCTAACAAAAACTTGAACAAAAGGATTATGTATGCCTTAGCGATAGGTATAGATAATTACAAAATTCATCGAAAGGCACGGCTAGATGATCAGAAACTTTCTTATTTCATTAAGAATAAATTACAACACAGATTACATAAGAAAATGAACGAATAACTCCCTTCCCCCTACCGCTATAAAAAGCCAAATAAAATCCCCACATCTTAACTCTCCAAGAGTCCTACCCACAGCTACCAGAGGTTCCTGCACCCTCATCATCTACATCCTGGGGCCCATAAATTTTCCCTGCCTGAATAGAGTGCCGTAAACACTCCATGGACCGATAAGCCCGAACTAGCTTCGAAAAAACCACAGCACCCCCTTCCATGGTGTTAAATAAAACAAACCACTTTTGTCCAGTCTCCACTACCAATATCTTGCTGATTAATCTCATCCACAACCACTTCATATAATCCCCATGGATGTAACAAACTCTCCCGACATACTGAGAGGGACGGGTCGACAGACGCCGATTCTCCCATAGAGATCCAAGCAACAGACGCAGGCGCTCAGTCAAAACGTCTACCGAAAAGAAGTTTAGTGTCCGAGGCGGCACAACCTGTGCCCAGCCAAATTGGCACAGAAGCCGCCAAGGGAAATAAAAAGAGGTCTGTCTGAGACTAACCAGCCGCACATATGAGTACTCTCTGAGCTCCAGAACAGGCTGCAACTGCCCCCACCAAGGCACTGACCAGTACAAACTCCGAGCCCCATGCTCAACAAACCAGTTCTCCCAGCTCTCAATATCTAAAACAATGCTGAAGAAGTAACGCGAAAAGAAGTTGGGCACAATCGATAAAGGATATTCTAGAGGAGTCACCAAGCGGAGTCTTTCAGACAACCACATGAACATCATCACGGGGCTACCCCTCAGAAAGTCAGAACGACCTTCTCTTCAGGCATCTAGACCATTCAGTATCTCCCCCAGTATCACCGCCATAGGATTGCGATGGTATGACATCCATGAAGTAATGGATGCAAGTTACAGGTCCACCAGCAGTTCCCCGGTCACCAACAGCAATTTTGAAACCAGGCCCAGAGCAATGGCTCCAGCACAGCCAACATCACCTACTTCTCGCAAATGCACGGACTGCAGCACCGCCGGGAGGGAGATCATTCCTCCAGTAACTAGTGATCTGGCCACCGAAGGCGAAATATGAAGAAGCCTAGCCAATAAATCCCTAAGAGAATGGGAAAATTTGGGCAAAGCCGTAGCAACACTGGGATTTATACCTAGCATGGCAAAAAATTCCTCATAGGTAGGACAAACTTCATCCAACCCAAAGCGGAATACATGGTCTTCGGGGTACCAAAATTGTACCACCGCCATCAGCATGTTCCACTCAAAAGGCCGATTGCGCCACAAGGAGACGCAACGCATGTTGAAGGCATCGTAGTCGACATTATAACAGAACATTGCTTCCAAGGCTTCGAGGTAGTTAGCAAACTCAATGCTACAAGGGAGAGCCATCTTGAAAAGCTAAGAGATAGTGGGTAAGTAAGTAAGAGTGCGAAGGTGTGATGAAAACACTATATCCTTACCCCTTTTTATACTTGAGAACCCTCACAAGAGACATAATCCCTTCAGAAATCGAAGATAATCCTACCCCAAAAAATACAAAAGGCTGAAGAGGGTACCAATCAAAGCTTTGAAGTGATGGGACTGGACTGAACTGCTGATAGGCAGGACAGGGTGCTTGCCGATTGGCAACCCCCCATTTTTAGAAATTTCCCTTTTTTCCTCTTTTATCAAATCAGAAAACTCAATAAAAATAAATTGATATTCTCAACAGAATTTCAAAGTCCCTTTTCCTCCTTATATGATTTCCCCTTTTAATTTAAAACATTCCTTCAAAAAATTCCAAAGATACTCCTTTTTACAGTCTCAGCAGCAAAGTAAAAAGCGCATGTGCATGCATTCATTATTAATAAAAGATAATAAAAAACTCCATTACATTGCATCTATTTTTTTCTTTGTTACATCAATTTTGCAGGAAATAAAAAGAAAAAGCAAAAACAGCGGGACTCAGCTCGAACCCACATTCTCTCTCTCACCCACCTTTCTCTCTAAGAGCTTCCACCCTGTGACGTGCTCTCTTCCCCCTACGACGAGATGATGCACCACCACTACCCGAGCCAGAGTCCTCTCCGGACGAAGAAGACGGCACCAAGCAAGAAGGAACAGGAACCGCATCCCGAATATGGGCAGTCGCCAAAGATATCTAGTCTCTGATGTCTCTGATGTCTCTTAGCCAAGTGGTCGACACTCGGACTTGCTGGAAGAAAAAGGAAAAATCAGTATCAAAGCAGAGATGACCAAAACAGAAAAGAAATAAAGAGAAGAACAAAAAGGTATACCGCAGGTCGGAGGACCTCCTCTATCAAACCCAACTCCTCTGGATCCCATGGCATGAGAACGATGCAGCATAGGCACCATCCCTCCATCAGCCAGTCGAATGTTGTACGAAGGAGTGTGCAATCACACAACAGGAACCTCTGAAGTCGCATCCGTCGCAGATTCCGTCAGACCATCGCCACTGTGGGAAGATCCCACCGCCCGACTCGAACCCGCAGGAGAGAAAGGCAGGGCATCATATATGCTGGGCTCCATTAACAAGCTCATCACAAAATCCATATAGTCATACGGCGCAGCCGTATCAATGTACAACAAGTAGGACTCGCTGATCATCGCTGCGATCCTCGCATCCTCCAAAAGCAGTCGCTCCCGCCTCATAGACGTAGAAGGCTGCACAGGTGGAACCACCACCTCCTCCTCAGCAATATGGAAAACCACCCTCTCCCCGAGATACCAGGAATGGCCGAATTCATGCGCCAGCAAACGCCCCATCTGCGCGTTCACCCCGATCATCCTCTCATCCTGAATGGCTATCCCCCAGGGATAAAAGGTCACCTGAAAATCTCCAAGAAACCATAAATCAATACAATATCAGAAGATGCAAAAACTAAGACTGAAAGTGGAAAGAGTCTTACCCTACCACTGGTCAGGTCATTCAAGACCTGACGCACCGCCTCTAGAGAGGATATCCCTTCGACTGCCGATTGGCCTTACGCCATCGATACAATCGACAGAAGTCCCCAATAGTGTCGTCCTTCAAAGCGATCAGCAGGGTATTGCACCCAATCACCTCATAAAACCACGACTATCAAAGATAAGAATTCACAAATAAAAAGATACGCATAAGGAAAATGCGAATGCATGAAAGGAAAATGCGCAAACTGAAGAATACCGCAAGAAGGTACGTGGCTCCAGTAAAGGTCTGCCGGCAGCATCGGCTGAATGCATCTAGAGAAGAGTAAAGGGTCGCCAAAGTTAGACTCCCCCAATCATAGAAAGGGATGTTCGAAAACATCCTCAATTACGGCAAGAACCATAAATGGATGACGTCGCCGCTCGACGCCACCATAAAATCTCCCAACACCAGAAAAATAAATAATCGGGCCATCTACCTCACTTGCAGCCTGTCCTCCACATCAATCACCCTGTCTAGAAGAACATCCTTTAGCAAGGACACCCGGATAGAATCCCCAGAAACTATCCTCCTTACATCACCAAGTGTCTCACGCACTGCCTTCGGTCTCACCCGCAAAGAGCGATCCACCTCTATATTCTCTCCATCACAATCCGGCCCCAACAGCTACTGCACGTCTATGGTAGTCACAGTCATCTCCCCGAAGCTGAAATGGAAGGTGTGGGTAGTATCCCACCACCTCTCCCCCAAAGCGCACAGGACCGTTGCCGAACGAGGCGTCTCATCCAGCACAGATGCTAACCTCCCAAAACCCACTGATGATACCACCCAATGCATAATAGGTGGGAGATGCTCCAAGACATCCCTGAACCCCGTCGTCCCGTGGGCACGCATGTTCTTCAAAGAACTATCAAACTGGGAATAAGGAAAAAAATATCATCAGAAGTCAAGATAGAAAGAAAAATCACCAAAAAGAAAGGAATTCCAAAGGTTAGATCATTTACATAACTGCCATGATTCACTTTCGAAGAGCGATGACTGGCCGAATCCCGTAGTAAGGTCCGCTCATCCGCAACAGTCTCAAACGCATCAAAGGAGTTCTCACTCCCCAAAGAAAGAGGCGCCCTATCCCTCCACTCCACATTCGCCCAATCATCAACGATCAACCACTCCCTGTGAACTGCAGTGCTCACAAAAGCGTCCATTTATTGAAGATCGGAATGCTAGAATGATTTGCAGAGGAATTACAGAAAGAGAGAAAGCAAAGAAGCTATGAAAAAATGAAGGGATTCACCCCCTTTATATAGGATGCCAAACGTCATGACGATCGGCACTGACTCCTTACCTTCCTGAGGTAGTCCAAAGGTATGTGCCACTGCCGAATGGCACCCCTCATACCATGCCGACCGGCACCCTTCTTCAATTTCGTACAGAAATTCCCAGAAAATACCAAAAAGTCCCGAAAAATCCTCAAAAAGTTCCTAAAAATCCCAAGAACGATTCAGAACATTTTCAGCAGGAAAATCTCGCATTCCCTCAAGCAGAACCCCTCTTTCCCAGCGAAATCCTCAAAAACCAAGTGAATCTCCTCCCGACAAAGCTCTGGAGGATCTCTAACGATCATCTGATCACTTCCCCAACGGAGTTTTTTTTCAGCACCAAAATTAGTTGTTTCCCTCTGTGAGGCCTCCTAAAGAAACAAAAGCTTCCCCAGCTATCAGCTCCCCAGCTCAAATCAAAATCACAAAGCACTTTCTCTAGCAGAATCAAAATCCAATCTTTATCCACTCTTAGGTCAGAATCGACCTCGGTCTTGGATCCTCACCTGAGTTAGGTCAGAATTGACCTCAATCCTCGGTCTTCTCCACTCTTAGGTTAGAATTGACCTCGGTCTTGCATCGTCACCTGAGTTAGGTCATAATTGACATCGGTCCTCGGTCGTCACAACTCTTAGGTCAGAATTGACCTCGATCTTAGATCGTCACCTGAGTTAGGTCATAATTGACCTCGGTCCTCGGTCGTCAACACTCTTAGATCAGAATTGACCTCGGTCTTGGATTGTCACCTGAGTTAGGTCAGAATTGACCTCGGTCCTCGGTCTTCACCACTTTTAGGTCAGAATTGACAACTGTCTTGGATCGTCACCTGAGCTAGGTCAGAATTGACCTCGTTCCTCGGTCGTCACTACTCTTAGGTCATAATTGACCTCGATTTTGGATCGTCACCTGAGTTAGGCCAGAATTGACCTCGGTCCTCAGTCGTCAACACTCTTAGGTCAGAGTTGACCTTAGTCTTGGATCGTCACCTGAGTTAGGTCAGAATTGACATCGGTCCTCAGTTGTCACCACTCTTAGGTCAGAATTGACCTCGGTCTTGGATCGTCACCTGAGTTAGGTCAGAATTGACCCCATTCCTCGGTCTTCACCACTCTTAGGTCAGAATTGACCTCGGTCTTTGATCGTCACCTGAGTTAGGTCAGAATTGACCTCGATCCTCGATTATCACCACTCTTAGGTCAGAATTGACCTCGGTCTTGGATCGTCACCTGAGTTAGGTCAGAATTGACCTCGGTCCTCGATCGTCACCACTTTTAGGTCAGAATTGACCTCGGTCTTGGATCATCACCTGAGTTAGGTTAGAATTGACCTCAGTCCTCGATCGTCACTACTCTTAGGTCAGAATTGACCTCGGTCTTAGATCGTCACCTGACTTAGGTCAGAATTGACCTCGGTCCTCGATCGTCACCACATTTAGGTCAGAATTAACCTCGGTCTTGGATCATCACCTGAGTTAGGTCAGAATTGACCTCAGTCCTTGGTCGTCACTACTCTTAGGTCAGAATCGATCTCGGTCTTAGATCTTCACCTGAGTTAGATGAGAATTTACCTCGGTCGTCACCACTCTTAGGTCAGAATTAACCTCGGTCTTGGATCTTCACCTGAGTTAGGTCAGAATCAACATCGGTCCTCGGTCGTCACGACTCTTAGGTCAAAATTAACCTCAGCCTTGGATCGTCACCAGAGTTAGGTCAGAATTGACCTCGATCGTCACCACTCTTAGGTCAGAATTGATCTCGGTCTTGGATCATCACCTGAGTTAGGTCAGAATTGACCTCGGTCCTCGGTCATCACCACTCTTAGGTCAGAATTGACCTTGGTCTTAGATCGTCACCTGAGTTAGGTCAGAATTGACCTCGGTGCTCGGTCATCACCACTCTTATGTCAGAATTAACCTCGGTCTTGGATCATCACCAGAGTTAGGTCAGAATTGACCTCGATCCTCGATCGTCACCACTCCTAGGTCAAAATTGACCTGGGTCTTGGATCGTCACCTAAGTTAGGTCAGAATTGACCTCGGTCCTCGGTCATCACCACTCTTAGGTCAGAATTGACCTCGATCTTGGATCGTCACCTGAGTTAGGTCAGAAATGACCTCGGTCCTCGGTCCTCACCACTCTTAGGTCAAAATTGACCTTGATTATTAGATCTTCACCCTAAGCCCGCAGAATTAGCTTTGACCCGCAGAATCGGTCACCCTCATCACTTAAGCCCGCATATTTGGCTTTGAGCCACAAAATTCATCATCCCAGCACACCCCTTAGGTCTTCAGAATAGGCTCGACCCTCTGAATTGGTCATACTCCATTAAAAGCTTCATGCGGTGTCTATTCGACGGTTATCATTTATTCCAAACTCACCCATCGAGGGGCACTGTAGACACCCCATTATATTACCCCTAACTCTCCTTAGGTCCCTAGTACCTCCCTTCATCACTACAAACCCAGGTCATACCCCGAGTACTGATCTAAAAGCCATCGGGCACCCTCGACCTCTGTTTGAGCAAAAAGTTAAACTCTTCAGCTCGACCAAAGCTAAATGAATCTTTGAAGCGTACTGAAATCCCTTTCCAACGGTCCATCCTGTGCATAATTCTGACTTACCATGCAGATGAACGATCCATTTGCGTCCAAAACTTGATACAGAGGCCACCGGGTGCTCTTGAGCTCTGTTTAACCTAAGTCAACTCTTCATCTCGACCGAGACTAAATGAATCTTTTCCCCTTTCCAATGGTCCGCTCCGTGCATGATTCTGACTTACCATGATCCATTTGACTCCAAGAGGTCACTGAATGCTTCCAGGGCCCGGTTGACCAAAGTCAACTCCCCAAACCGGGTCAAACTCTTTGTAATGTTGAATTACATCTACTAACCTTTCCAATGATCCACCTCGTTCACGATTCAGACTTACCATGCGGACGAACGATCCATTTGCGTCCGAATGATTCCCCATCCAATGGACCGACAAACGCTTCCGAGACATATTTGACCCTAAGTTAACTCCCGAACCTGGGAGCGGTCCGAAGGAATTTTAGCGGTATCTGAATTACCTTTCCAACGGTCTGTCCCGAGTACGATTTTGACCAACGGTTTGCCCTTGGTAGCCAATTTTCTGAAAAGGCCTGAAACACACTGCCTAATGGCAGGTTCCAGACCCTGCCTATCGGTAGGGGCCGATAGGCAGGACTAGGTTTATGGTGATCGGCAGTGACCTGGGCCTATAAAAGGAGGCCTTCACCTCATTTGCAAGGGAGCCCATATCTGATAACATTCGCTCTCAGCGAATCCCAAAAACCTCCCTCGAAGACAGCACGATTTCAACATCAAAATCCCTTCTTAACTTCCACTTTCCATCATCCTTTTCATCAAACTTGGTGAATTATCCACTCTCCATCATCATCCAAGTGCAAGGGCTGCTCTCCAACATTCAAGATTAAGCTCAAGATCTTCAAGAAGGTCCAACTTTCTCAACTTTCTTTTAAATTCTCTTAAATTCTCAATAACTTGTTTTATTATTTAGCACTTTTATTATCCCATCTCACACATCCTAATATACTTTTTATTTAGTATTATTGCACATCTCTTATTTTCATATAAATAAAACCCCAAAAAATAAGAAAAAGAGGGTTTACTCATAAATTTCAAGGATTCTCATACTTTTCTCACACTTTTCTCACAACTAAAACACTTTTTTTTCTACACACACACACACTCACAAATAAGATATCCCCCCTCCCATTTGGATTTATGGGATAAACCCCACCCCTCGTTTTGTATGCGAACTACGTGGATTTTCATGCCTTTTTAGGCTACATAGGCGTCTCAGGGTAAAACCCGAGACTTGAGTCCTATTCTCACTTTCTCCCTCATTTTTTATCTTCTCTAAATCCAATTTTCTTATATTCTATATACTTGTTCTTAGTGACGTATTACCCCATATGCGTTATCGTTCCGTTATAATGATCAACGTAAGGGTAATCGCGTAAATCTTATTTTTTAATATTATTTTTATACCTTCCTATGGATGACTCACTTTATCTCTCCCATGATACAAGTCAAGGATTGATATGTCCACTATATATATATACGCATGCACACATATCACGGGGAAATTAAAAAAGGAAAATAGCAAACATCCATGAGAGATCGAAAGAGCGGAATGGATGCCTAACACCTTCCCATTTCGTAACTTAGCCTCCGAACCCTTCTCGAATCATTTTGGTTTCGCATGCACAAGTATGTCTTTGGATGCCATCCTTCGGGATGGCTTCCTCTTTTTCTTTTGTCTGTTTTGAGTAAAATAGACTGGCGACTCTAAATCTCTCTATATTTTTTACACCTCATCTCAAACGATGCCGGTCTAAGCGCTCTCGAGAGGGACGCACGGTACCCAAGGATCCTCCCTTCATGCGCCCGCCCGCGGTGAGGATCGGGGATGGCCACACTAAGTATGACAAAGCCAAATAATTACCTAAAAGACAAAATGAAGATCTAAATAGGGACAAGTTAAATCGGTGTTTTGGTTGTGAAGGGTATGGCCATAGGGCTTTTGAATGTCCCATTAAACTAAGGAGAGAGGGCAAGCAGCCAATTTCATACAATTCTACCCTTAGTGATAGTGATAAGGAAGAGGGACCCGCTTCCCCCATTGAGCGCACTTTTATCACGTTCATGGCAAGTTATGTGAGTGATGAGATCTCATCCAATGATTACATTGAAATACATGACACTTCCGAGGCCAAAGTTTTTGATTCCTATGTTTTTATAATTTAAAGAGTGGAGAAGAGAGAGAGAGAGAGAGAGAGAGAGAGAGAGAGAGAGAGAGAAAGAGAAGCAGAGGTTGATGAGAGTGAACTTCAAATTGCTTTTTAAGAATTGTATGCCGAATTAATTAAATTAAAAAGGGGAAATTTGAAGTTAGAAGCCAGTTTGAGAGAGAATGTCAAGGTCATTGATGAGAGTACATTAGTGGAAGACCATAGGACACGTGAGAGATCTCTTCAAGATAATCTTGAGTATGATGAAGGCGATAGATATAGCCTTAGAGGTTTTATGGAAATAATGAAGAAAAAGCTTCTCATGTTTTAAGAGAGGAAGGCTGTGCTAGAGTCTAGGGTCTTAGAATTAGGAGAAAAATTGAGAGACTATACTAAGGTCAAATTTGATTTGGAATGTAGGTCCAAAAAACTAGATAAAATCTTAGGCACGGTCCAAATCAAAAATGACACTTGTGGTATAGGATTCAATTCGTATAATGCTTCCTCTAATAAAGCCAAAACCACTATTTTTATAGAATCACCTAGGAACATTTCCAAAGATCAATCCTTAGGTTCTACCTTTCGCCGAGTCTTTACTTGCTCACATTGTGGTCGAAAAGGTCATCTTAGGAAATTTTGTTTTGATCTCAAAAAGGATCCTAGGAAATCCAAGGGTAGAGTCACCACGGTTCCCAAATCCCAAGAGAGTCGCGTTTCACTAGTTTGGGTTAGGAAATCCGATTTGGCAGCTTTACAAAATAGGAATTTTCATTCTCATTTACTTGCACGTGAAACCTCTTATGGTAAATCAAAAGGTTAAATGTGTTAGTTTTAATTTTCATACTCTAGCTTATGCGCATCATGATATATTCTTTTGCTAGTTGTATATTTTATTTGTCATTTTCTAGTATATACTCCATACTTAATCACATGCTAGAATTATGATGTGTGTATATATTTTGTATTTAGTTTATTTGTTTGTTTCTTATTGAGAAAAATACAAAAAGATTTTTTCCCTTGTTTTTCTTTTGAGTTGAATACTTGTTTATTGAATTTTTTTGAAAAATTCAAAAAGATTTTTTTTGTGTGTGTATTTTAGTTGGACACATTTTATGTGGCTTATACTTGTGCTTGAATCCTTTTTATTTATGCTTTCATATTGCTAGATCTTTTGATTAAGATTTTCAATCCTTAAAATGTTCTTTGTCATGCATGCATGCAGTAGTTGAATTTTGTGTTGCTTAATGGATTCTATTTTTATATGCCTCTAATCACACATGAACGAGCTCATTTTAAATTTAAAATTCACATGTATATTTGAGCTAAGTGAGATGTTCTCCTATCAATTTATTCATATACATTTTGCTATGACTATGAAGGATTTGTGCATGTAATAACCATTTCCCGAATTTAAAAAATAGAAAATATGTTTATCAACTGTTGTTGTTTATCAATGGAATCGGACTGCGAAAGACAAAATTACTTTGTGTGAAAAGCCACCATTGAATAGTAGGCCTTAAAAATGTGGCATTAAAAAGAATATTTTCCAAGGCCAAAAATAGTTTAGATAATATGTTCAAAATTAAAAGCAAAAGAAAAATTATGAGGAGTTTAGTTGGATGTATTAACGGGTTTGCACAATGACTTTGTATCCTAGTTATGCTTTTATTGTCATGAATCTATTGGTTTGTAGAATCATCGAAATTCTAGGCTTGTGTGCATTGTGTATGTTTGTTCATTGAGTTCAATTTATATTGTCACATGAGGCTATATCTAAATGTGATAAAGTTTTGCAATCAAATGAAAACTCCGTGAACATTTTTTAATTGATTGGGTCAAAATTTAATTGTTACTAGTTCGCACCCCTACACTTCCGTTTACCACATGTATTTGGACACAATTTTGCCATATGAGTGTGAAAAGCTTTATGTATTTTGTGTTGTGTGTGGTGTTTATACCTATGTATATGTGCGTGTGCATTAGTAAGATTCATTATGTATACATATATATGGTATTTTTTTATCTTTGCCTTGCTTGCTAGTTCATATTTTCTTTGAATTCATATTTGGTATCGACCTTGTTGCGAATTTTGGTTGATATCCCGTACTTATGTTCAAAACATGTTAGTTGACATCATTTTTTTCGCATCATGCTTGGTATCCATTTATCCTTGTTTTGGATTTGCCCATATGTTTTATTGTTCTTATCACTTTATTCACCATTGCATATTTAACTTATTTTTCCTTAATTCATATCCCTTGAGTAGATGTAAATTTGAGGGGGAGAAATGGTATCTAATCCTTTAAATTTGGGGAGATCAAACATAGGGGGAGACATCTTTCTAGGTAGATCATGTTAGATAAAAGGGGAGAATTAATTTAGGGAGAGTATTTATTTAAGTTTATTTAAAAATTGTATTTAATCTTTAGATATTCCCAATGCGTTTAATGGTTTGCTTAAGTGTAAACGTAATTTCATTTAGAGGCATATTTAAAGAGGCAAAGCGGTTCATTCTTGCGTCGAGTCATAGCATCTGATTGGTTTTTGGGTGGGATGTTGTGTCTAGACGAGCTTGAAGGCCCTTTAGGATTTTTGGTTAGGTTTTATCCCGGAATAGCCAAAGGGGGAGATTTGTAAGGTCACAAATTTCCAATTGAGTCTTATGTAGTGTTGGCTTAATTCCGGACAAAACCATTTGAGTCATAGGATAGAAGTTTGTTCCTATCAAGCCTATGATGTTTGAAGAAGTTAAAGACATAGCGGCCAATTTTTAAAGCTTCATCATTGTCGAGTTTCTAAGTGCCATATGTCACGTCATCAACTTGGGGATTCCATTGTCTCCAAAAGGTATGAATTCATTTAATATATATAAGGAGACTTGGAATATATTTTATGGGTGTAAATTTTTTAAAGTTTTGTCCTAACAAGTTTTAAGATTTTTAGAAACTCATATGAGACATTTTATAAGTGTTTGGGGAAAAAAATTTAAATTAGGATTTTTTGAAAACTCGTTCGAACGAAAATGGGATCTCATTCGAACGAGATTTCCAGGTCGTTCGAACGACATTTCTAACGAGATATGTTTTCCAATTTCTATTTTCTTGTTAGGAGATTTGGTTAGAACGATGTCGTTCCAACGAACTTGTTCGAACGATATTTCAAATGAAATGTTTTCCTGAATTCTCGTTAGAAGATGTTCGAACGAGAATCATCAGTTTTGGAAAAAAAATTTATTTCCCTCCATTTTTCCCACTTCTTGTCCCACTACTTTTTGATAACTTTTAACTATTTTGAAACAACTTTTTTGACAAACTTTTCACCTCATCCTTGAGAGCATTTTGAGAGAAAAACATCTTTAAGAAAAGTCCCTTTTGTGTGTTTGATTTCCATGGTTTAAAATCTTCCAAACACATACACCCATATGTTAGTTTAAATCCAAGCTCTGTTATATATATAATTTGCTTGGAGAGTTTGTTTGGCACCGAGTTTTATCTACACCATCAAGAAGAGAAGTTTGGATCCATTCTTAACCCACAAAGGAGAAGAAGTTTGTGTTGCGGATTTCTCACATGGTGAAAGGCACCATGTGTGGTTGACGTTGGGTTGTGCGTCCATTGGTGGACCCCAAGACTGCGTTGGACTTCGTGGTTATCAACTGGACAGAGGTATTTTCAAGAAGAAGCGTCGAGCCTTGAAGAGAGTCAAGTTGAGTGTTGTAAATCTTTTTATCGTGTAACTATAAAACCGTATCTAATGGATTTATTATGCCAGGGATGGTCGAGGTTTTTCTCGTTGTGGGTTTACCTCATACATCGTCGCGTAGGGGGATTGTTTCTTTTATATTATTTAATTTACCTAGAACGCGTGCTTAGATTAAAAAGATAAATTTGATTTAATTTGCAGTCTTGCTTATTTTGGTGTTAAAATATGTTTGGGTGCATTTAAATTAATTTAATTCAAGTTGGCATAATTTAATTCGACAAAATTTGGTTTAACCTATATAAAAATGAATCAATTATTATTAAGAAAATTTTAGGACTTAGGTTGAATTAATTGTGTGCAAGTGAAAATTAATGTTTAAGTAATTTTTTATTTCACTTCTAGTTTAGTTTAATTTTAATTTGTAACAAATTAAAATTTTAAGTTTGCTTGTGTTTAAATTTGAAAAAGAAATTTAAAATTAGGGGCCATATATTCCAACAACATACTCTCTCGATATACTGGGAGAATTAAGATTCCCAGCACCAGAGAAAAAGTGCGCACACCTGTTAGCCTAGTTGTGGCCTATGAAGAATGTGCGCGAGGAAGTAAGGCCTCCCAATATGTCCAGACAGCTACATGATTGGATGACGCTTCGTATTGATCCTATCAAGAATCAAGTTCAATAACAAATTATGCTTAGTAGATTCTCAGTAAGAGAACTGGAGGAAAATAGTCGCAAGAGAACCCATCGTGAGGAGAATCCCCTTCGGTGAAAGGGTTGTGTTATCAAATGGCAATATCATCTACAAACTATGAATGTGTGAGTGGGAAGTCTAAAGCCTTAAAGATGAGGCTAACTCGATCTATGAATGTTTCTTGGTGGATGATTTGCGCTATTGCCTGGTAATTGATAACTCCAATATCCAACAGTTTGTGGAGGAGGTGGAGGAAGAACTAGAATGCATGAAAGACAGGCCAAAGCCCCAAATACAAGAGTTAGAATAGACACACTTAGCAAAATAAGGCGATAAGCCTAGACCAATGTTTATCTCGAACGACCTTGACGCTGCAGCCAAGGGTGCTCAAGTGGAGTTGCATTGAGAGTTTAAGGATTTATTTGCATGGAAGTATATTGAGATGTCGTGGGTAGATAAGGAGGTGAGTTTCCATGAGCTGAATGCTATACCATCAACAATCCTAGTAAATCAAGCCACTCGAACGTTTAAGGCTGAGTTAAATCTGAAGATAAAAGTGGAAGTCCAAAGGCTGCTCACTGTGGGTTTCATTTTGCCTACCAACATCTTATTTTGGTTGTCTAGAATTATGCCAGTAGGAAAGAAACACAAGAACCAAATTAGGATCTGTGTAGATTTCAGGGAATTGAATCGGGCCTATCCAAAATATGAGTTCCCATTGCCTTCCATTGATAGCTTAATAGGCACAACAGCGGAGCAGGAGATGTATAGCTTCATGGACAGCTATGTGGGATACAACTAGATCAAAATGGATCTGGAGGATGTTTAGAAGACTTCCTTTTATACTCTGTTAGGTAATTTATGTATACGATTATGCATTTTGGACTAAAAAATGCAGGTGCTATTTACCAATGAACCATGTAAGGACATATTTCTCATGTACGTTATCTTACATTTGTGTATGTCGTACGCCGCTACATTTGGCACGTCTATACACGATCTCATATGACGGCCTCTATCCGAATTCTGGGAATCAAGCATTCAATATCTCAATCATGTGTCCCACATCTGCCTCAACGACTTCAAGTTCCATGATTTTAGGGACTTTATGCAAGTGGTACGCAAGAGAAGTCAAAATAGTGAAAGAAGGCATGATATGTAAGTTCAAGGGAATTTTGGTAATTTTACAGCCACCGTCTGGAGGACCGGTCAACTGCAAAGTTGAAGAGCTCGCCGCAATGAAGATACTGAAAGAAACAGAACCTCAATCCGAGTTATGGTGAAGAAGTTATGGCCCTTTGAAAACGGAAAAAAACCTTTGGAGAATGTTGTGTAAATTTTCCCCCAGACTAGCGATTTTCTGCGAACCGAAGGCCAAACCGGTTCGGGGGGCGAACCGGTTCGGGGTACCTGACACTGGATAGAGTTCCATATTTTTAAAACTCTTTTTGGTTTCCTTATAAAAGCCAACTTTTGGGAAGTTATTTTATAAGACTTGCAACGACGTTTTTGAGAGTTCTATCACCTCAAGTCTTCATATTTCTGAGTCCTAATACTCATGTTTTGATTCACACAAAATTCTCATATACTTTTGTGAATATTTTGGAACCCATAGAACACTTTTTTCTTTTGTTCATTCTTGTGGAGTGCGTCTCTACAACATATGGCTGCGTGTCTTTGAGGATCTTACTGCGTGAAGATTCTTTGCTGAAGATTGAGCTGCGAGTCCTTGGAGGGTGCTACATGTATTCTCTTGCTGAGTTCAAGGCTGCATGTCTTTGTGGGTTGGTTGCACGTTGATCCATTGCATATTTATCTATGTAATTGTAAGTTGCAATTTATAAATTCATAGTGAAATAAAGGTTTTACCCGAAAGGATTTTTTTCCTGAAATCTGCGTCTCAGCATATTTACTGTGTCGCATGCTTTATATTTGATGGGTTGATTTAAATGCATGTTTAAGGGATGAATTTATTTGATTTAAAAGTAGACCCAAATTAAATAAGGTTTAATTGGATATTTGCGAATTTAATCAATTATCACATAGTCGCACTTTTCAAACCAAGACGGCTATATTCCATCATCTATTTCATGAGATTTCAGAGTTTTATATTGATGATCTGGTAATTAAGTCCAAGAAGGAGAATGCTCACTTGGAGGATTTGAGGCGGGTATTCGCAAGGTGCAGGAAGTACAAGTTGAAGATGAACCCTCCCAAGTTCTCATTTGGGGTGACAAGTGGAAAATTTTTGGGGTTTATTATGAACAGGCAAGGAGTGCAAATGGACCTTGACAAGCAAAAATTTATCATCAACATGCTAAGACCCAATTCAATGAAAGAGTTGAAAAGATTCTTGGGGAAGGCCTCCTACTTAAGGAGGTTTATTCCTAGGCTTGATGAGGTCACTCAGCCACTAATTGAGCTTCTGCGGGCAAAGACCAAATTTCTATAGGAGCAGCCACACCAGCAGGCTCTGGACCTGTTGAAGAAGATCCTATCATCTCTTCATTTAATGATACCCCGAAAAGCAGGTATTACTCTATAGCTCTATCTCACATCTACTGGAAGATCAATTAGAGCATTGTTGGCTCAATTGGTAGAAGGTGTAGAGAAATTTGTGTATTACTTAAGCAGTATCATACAAGGGGCCTGAGGCCAGGTACACTAGTATTGAGAGGATTTGTTTAGCTCTCATCTTTATTAAGTAAAATCTTAGGCACTACATATTATATTTTACGGTTCACATCGTAACTAGATGTGATCCCATAAAGTTTTTATTTCCTAGGATTGTGCTAATAGGCACCATAGCCAGATGGTTTCTCATACCTTTAGAATATGATCTCAAGTGCATGGTTCCTCAAACCATAAAGAGCCAAGACTATGCAGACTTATTGCCAATCTTCCCATTTGGGACCTTTGAACCACCAATTTAAAAACTGCTATGAAATGATCTCCAAGCCAATTACTTGGAATCTAGCTTGGAGGAATGTAGCATGAGTTCGATTCCACTGCGATAAACAAAGGATGGGCAGGATCTATTCTGAGAAAAGGGGTAAAGAAATTATGACTATCCTTCAAGTTGGACTTCAGTTACTTAAATAATGAAGTTGAGTGTGTGGCTTTGGTTTTGGGGTTGTTAGAAGCCTTGAGAAGGGGGATTCAGATACTTATAATAAAGGGAATTCCTAACTTGGTGGTGAAGAAAGTGAATGGCGAGTATGCTTTAAACACATGAGTTTGGTACCTTACCGAATAATTATACAGAGGTTTCTCGGCCAGTTCCATGAAGTAAAGACCAAGAGACATCTTAGAATAATGAATAGAAATGTTGACATCTACGCTATAAATGCCCAAAAAATTACCTTCAAAGGAGACTCAACGGATATTCGAATCACTAAGAGGATAGCTCCCTCAACTGTGATTAAAATGTTGCCCACTAATAATAGCAGTGACTAGAGGGGCAACATAAGTACCACCTCTTTGAACATAGTATCACTGAGTTTATCACAATAGGCCTCTAAGGTGCATCAAGTTGGAGGAAGCGGAGGAAGTAATGAAGTAATCGCACGTGCTAGGTCACATTAGAGGAGCAAAACTCTAGGATCAAATTATTACTCTGGGGTATTTTTGGACTATAATGGAGAAAGACTCTGTAGAGTTTGTTCAAAAATACAAGGCATGCCAACTCCGTGGGAATATGATTCATCGCCCCTCGGTGAACCTACACTCCATCTCCACTCCTTTCATATTCCACATTTGGGCGTTCGATCTGGTACGAGCAATAAACCCCTCCTCAAGAGGAAATATTTGGATACTTGTTGCCACAAAGTGTTTCATTAAATGTCCAGAGGTTATACCATTAAAAAAAAGCCATAGCATGAGTGGTTGCACGATTTATGAAGGAGTATATCATTTTCCGATTTGGTATCCCAAAGGTATTCTTGTCAGATAATGGCACCCCATTTGCTAACAGCGATGTGAGGCTTCTCATAGAAAAATACTCCACCATTCATCATAAGTCAATTATGGCATACCCAAAGTGAAATGGGCAGGCATAATCTACCAATAAGACCTTGGTGAATATCCTCTCCAAGATGCTAGAATATTTTCTAGGAACTTGGGATGACAAAATACTGGAGGTCTTATAGGGCTACAGAACAACTAAGAGGAAACCTATGAGCTACAGTCCATTTTCATTAGTCTTTGGGACTAAAGAAATCCTCCCAATGGATATAGAGGTACCTTTTGTGTGATACAACTTGCGAAGCTCAATGCTTACCCACAACAGACATGTACAATTGGAAGCACTCGAAGAGCATAGAGATAATGCTACGAGACACTTTGAGATGTATAGGAAGCAGCTATCCAAATCATACATTCAACTAATAAATTCAAGAAAGTTTTAGGAATGATACTTAGTTTTAAATGCTTGCACAAGACACATCCGCGGTCTCCCACTATCTATGTTTGAGAAAAATTAGGAAGGACTGTGCGTTGTCCGAAAGGCACATGACTCAGGTTATTATGAGATCTTGAAGGTTGAAGATGATGTTAGATTCAATATTAATAACAAGTGGATTAAAATTTATCATATTTAGAAGAACTTGACATTCTTAGGCAACTCTTTTGTTTTAACCTTATGTATTATTGCAAATCTTGAAGTTGGTGGAGAGGTTCTTCTCACAACTTAGTAAAAACACATGAAACTTTGATTATATAATATGAGGATGTTGTGTGACAAAATAAAGCAGTGTAATTTTTTATGGCACAAAGATAAGTATCATATAAAGAAAATATTAAGAACACCTTCATTGTATTCATTCAAGGTCCAAAATAATAGCATTACAAAAAGAGGAGCTACTACCTCAGGGTACATCTCCAAAAAAAAGCGGCAATGAAAAAATAAGCATCAATAACATCCTAATAATCACTTGGTTAATCTATGACAAACCACAAGTTGTAGGAATCTAACAATCAATCATGATGGTTAGGCAACATAGAGGCCAGAGAAGACTGCTTGCTAGTCAATTCTGCCATATTCGTTTGGTGATGAATCATCATTTGCTATAATTGGTCTACCTTTGCCTCATCCTTTGCCAAGGCCTCTCGGATAGAAATAAATTCCTCCTAAGCTTTGGAAATATCAAGTCTCAGACTTTCCATTTCTTCAATGATTGCAGTCTGCAAGCGGTTGGCAACTTGAAGCTTGGAATAGAAGGTGGCCAGGTCAGCTTTCTTGAAATAATTGAACAATTCAATCAACCACTTCATGGAAAACCCATCACCAATAAGAACATTAATCTTCCCCAATAATTCCTTCATCTTAGACAAACTTATGGATTGCAAAGGGGTGTATAATACATCACTCAAAACTATAGAAAATCCCAGCAACTTGCAAGCCATCATAACACAGAAAACTTAGACACAGCGAGAGGTGAAGTACAAGGATGGTGATCCAGTAAGTTTTTGATCAACTCCCGGTGTGGCATCGTTAAAATGTGAGGAAAATATACCAAGGTATACTTCATAACTTTCGTAGGGGAAAGCTCAGGGGGATATACACTAAACACACTATCGCTCATAGAAGGTAAAATTTATTGGAAGCTCTATCACCCTCTTATAAAACTGGAGTAGTATCTCATGCAACCCCCTCAATATTATGGTGAACAAGGAGAAGAGAAGCTTGGTCCACAAACCTTCCGTAACTTCCTCGTGGGTAGCCTCTGGAGGCATCTATCTAACAATGGAAGTACGTTCCTCTATAATGGTTGGCTGATCAACTTTAATCTGAAAGAATAGATATGGAAATGGAAGTTACAGAAAGGCAAAATCGTGCTATAACAGACATTCCTCAAGCCTCGGTGTTCCCAAAGGAACTTTTTGGTAACTCAAAAAGGTAAATTTTGGTTGCTTAAAAAAGTCCCAAGTTACTTAAAGGACCAAATTGGTTGCTCGACAAAGTAAATTTGGCACCCCTCAAGCCCGAGTGTAACAGAGGAACTTTATGGTAACTTTAAAAGGTACATTGTGGTAATTTAAAAAAGTCCCAGTTTACTTAAAGGACCAAATTAGTTACTCAACTAAGTAAATTGGGCATTCCTTAAACCCTAGTGTGCCCCAAGGATCTCTATGGTAACTATAAAAGGTACACTATGGTCACTTAAAAAAGTCTCAATTTATTTAAAGGACCAAATTGGTTGCTCGACCAAGTAAATTGGTCATTCTTCAAGCCCCAGTTGGTAACTCGAAAAGGTACACTGTGGTCGCTTAAAAAAGTACCAATTTACCTAAAGGGCCTAAATGGTTGCTCGACTAGGTAAATTAGGCATTCCTCATGCCCCAATGTGCGCATAGGACCTTTATGGTAACTCGAACACGTACATTGTGCTCGCTTAAAAAGTCTCAATTTACCTAAAGGAACTAAATGGTTGCTCGACTAGGTAAATTGGGCATTTTTGCATCAACACTTATCTTCAAAACATACAGGAAAAGGCAAGTGCAGAGAAAAATCATACCCCGTCTAGAGAAACTCCTACAGTGTTTGCTTGCTCCACTGCTACTTCACCTACCTCAACCTAATTAACAGCTTCCTCCTCCTGGGCAACTGCCCTACGTTCCAAAATAGTAGGGCTAAATAACCCCACCAAGAATTTCTCATTAATAGTGGGATTAGGGGGAATAACCATTAGGCACCTATAAGTATTGATGAGAACCTCCTAAGTAGGAACAGCCTGCGAGCACAAAGGGGTCAAAGAGGGAAAAGTTAGTTCATGGAAAACAGTGGAGTATAGATGCAAAAGATTTCACTAATAAAGAAAAAATATTCACCACATAGATTGGCTCAGCAACTAGAGTCTGCCTTGCTTCAATAACTATTATCTACTCACAAATAATAGGCAAGGAGGGAGTTGACTCCAAAATAAGAGCAATGTGCTCCTCTGGTGGTGGGGATGATGAATGGATATCAGGAGGAGTTGGTTGGGAGGAATGTTGTGTTTGTTGGGAGGAATTTTATTGTGTTCTTCGTGTGCCTTGATCCTCATCTTGCTCACCCCCAATAATAATTTCATCCAAGATAGTGTAGTCAACTGGGGGGAAAGATAGCTTCTCAATCGAATACATTCAACGTAATCTTCTAAAAGGGATGACTAATAGAATATCCTCTTCTTCCTCTTTTTATTCCTCCTCATCCACTTCCTCAACCTTCACAACATCATCTTCAGCCTCCTCCTCCTTAATAGCTTGAAGAATCCTTGTGCTAGACCTAGTTCTCTTTTGGCAATTCACACTAGCAGGAGGAGTAAAAGAAATATCCCTTTGCTGCCATCTGTTTGCCCAAAGTCGCTCTGACAGCCGAAGAACCTCGATCCCATTATCTTAATAATGTCTCAAGTAAATCAGAGCAATTAATGGACAGATGGGGATTAACTTGGGACTTAGAGGGGGATGCATGTGAGGAACTTGGGATAGCAACTTTCCTCTTCTTGGGGGCCTTCTTTTTGGCCTTAGCAACTATAATGGTTGAGGCACTAAGGCGTGTCTCCTCTCCAATAATAGCTTGAGCAGGATCCGGTAGATCCTCATCCTCCTCAGCATGTTAGGAGGTAGAAGTCCATTTCTTCTTCATTAAGATGGCCTCACTAATAGGAGACAATGGAGGTAGCTCATATGACATGTTATCATTGGTTTCACTCAAAGTAAATTGGGATTAATTAATAGAACAAGTTCTTAACACCAATTTTGTTGTTGTAAAATGTTCAACGGCTAGATAGATGGGGTCTCACTCCATAACTTTGAGGAACTGATCGAGATGGTTTAGACAAAACACATTAAGATAATTAGGGGACCTACTGGCCCTATCACATTTGGCAGGAATGATATTTTCCCTGGAATATGACTAGATAAAGTGTCCCCTATTTTGGTAAACAAATTCTCACCGGGCCATAGAAAATTTTATAGGCTTTTTAGTGTTGTTATGGTTGAGAAGGGGAACTCCCTAGTCAAAGACAAATTACATGGACACATGATGGGGTAAGTAAGATGTGAGAAATTTGGCCCACTCAGTATAGGAGGGAAGGTAAGAAGGAGTAAGAACCAAAAGAACATTAAAAGAAGTGAAATTAAAGGCATGAGACTCCTCGACCACTGTAACAGATAGAAAATCCTTATCAAAGAAACTATTAGTAGAGGGTTGGTCAATGACCGAGTAAGGATGAAACTTAAAATACTTTACCTCATTAATAAAAGAATGAAAGGGCTTCCTAGATTGTTTATGGTTCCAAACAAGGATGCGAGGAACCTTAATATCATGTTTTGTAGGGAGAAAACCAACAAGGGCATAAGTGGGAAACCTGGCAAAGGTGAAAGTCATGAGAAGGACGTGATTGGCATAATTTGTCACATCGAATCTACTGAGGGAACTAGCATAATCATATTGTATCCTATCAAGACAAGTGTATAGAGAGCTAAGGGTAATGTAAGATAGGGGAACTTTCACTCAAAAGCTAGTTGGACGAATATACCGATGAGGTCCCTCCTTAGACAATCATGAAGCCTCCCACGTAAGAAGATCCTCGATAAGATAACCCAGATATAATTGGCAAGTCCAAAGTTACTTTCATATTCGTTTCCAGTAAGAGGCAGCACATAGACATGCTTGCCCTTGGGGTCATTTTTGGTAGCCTCTAGAGCTTGGGCTCTGGCCTTATCCTCCATATAGTAAAATTATCTGATGATCTCTGAAAAGGTAAACTTGTTTTGAGTTTTCATACATTTCTTGATAACCTCCCTTAACACCTTGCGAGCATTGGTCTCATCCCCCGAGAAAGTTTCTTCAAAGAAGGTATCTGTTCCAGTAACTTCAAGACCTAGGAGTTCACATGCATCCTCCAAGGTAACTATGAACTCCTTTAATTAGTAGTGAAGGTATGAGTCTGGTGGCTCTGGTGAGAGACCAACGTCCTCAGTGTATTGTTATTCTTGGCCAAAGTAATATTATCGAACCAGATGGTGGAGGACAGACCAACAAGTGATAGTTGTGCAACATACTTACCATGGATATAATCCTTCCACACCACCAAGCCTTCAAAAGAGCCCCCAGCAGACTCAAACTCAACATTGGAATAAGGGTAAACCCCACTCTCAATCCTAAACTTGGTGATAGTGGAACTAGGTATGTATTCCCAATTCTCAATAATGTCATCCTTACCCACAAGAAGAATAGCATCTTCTTTCTTGGAGGTAAGAGACCCATAGAACTGATTTTCCACCGCCCAAAATTGATCTTCGGGCCAAAAAATAGGGAGCACGATGATATTTCCTCCACTGGATTTGACGATCAACAATTTCAGAAAAGACCACCCTTATAAAAGTATCTTTCTTGGGTGTCATTTCTAGGAAATTGTAGAAATAGACGAAATGAGGGGAACTTGAAATGTTTATCTCAGCAAAGACACTATTTCCTCTCTCTCTCTGCACAAGAAAAATGATTTCTCTCAAAACTGTAAAGGTGAAAAATGGTTGACGATGGAAGAAACCCTTTTAATAAGGGGAATGATGTAATAATAAAATACACCCTTCAAGTGCGCATCCACGCATAGAGAGAAAAGTAATGATCACAGTAGGCAAAATGACGCCTGAGGTTCCTCGCATGAATTATATGCACCACCTTAGTTAGCCACATGTACGGCTATATGTCAGTTGCATTTAAAGCGAAGCGACGCAGCAATAATGATAAACTATTGGGAAATTAAAAAAAAAATCTTAGATTGATCTCTTATACACTTAAACAAGTAAAATGGTTTCGGGGGAGAATTTGAGAAAAAACATTACAATTCCCCAAGTAAACAATTTCTTCGCATAAAACGTAACACATTAAAACTCTGAGAGCAAAATTTTAACAATCATTCGAAGATAAGGTCATTTGAGTAAAAATGGTCTCAAGGTCCCTCACGTACAGAATAAATTAGTGCTTCTATATATTCATTGCCTATCTGTTCAAAATAACATATGCACCCATGTTGCTCGAATAGATGATATTTTGTACAAATATTTCTTCGCAGATAAACAAATATCTCTACGAAGGGGCAAATGTAGAGGGAGGTCCAAGCTCATAAAAGATTAGCAAAATAAACATTGCACAAATAAAGGATCAAAGATGGTTACTCGCATAAGACTAAGGTTTCTCGACGAACTTCCCACAAAGATCCAACCTAATTAAGGAATATGGAAAGCGCACTCTATAATAGGGATAATGATGTACTTGTATTAAGTTTTCCTTGTAAATACTAAGTTTATTTTGTAATGTTTGTGAGGTTGGTTGGTACCCTCGAGCGACCATGTCCGATAGGTTATGGAGGAGCTCACATGCTCTATCGAGCAACCTCACCTTAGGTACCTCGTAGGGATTTAGTTTGGAGGATTGGGAGAAAGGCAACGTTGGAAATACCAACCCCTTTAGGGTAACTAGCAAAACCTTTAGTTTTTAAAACCTTAGCTAAATACATGCTCGAGATACCATATGTTGGGGAACCTTCTCTAGGGAACTCATTTTTAACAGTTGCCCCAAAACATAGCCTTTGTCCACCACATGCAATTAATAAGTTGCTCGAGTTATCACCATCCCAGCTGCCTTCGTTCGATTAATCACCTTTTCAAGTGATGTGATTATACACCTTTTACAAACTACTGTTTACTAAATCTATGATGTCATAGCATCTGGAATTTAGTAACTCAATTAAATAGCACTCAAGTGCAATTATTCCTAGGATGGGAAGTTTATGGCTGACACATCCCATCCCATTTAATGTTGTCATACCTCTGATAGTCTTAAGAATGTTCCCGCCAAAATATCATGTCATGTTCATTTAATGCAATATCTTTGGCATTTATTACTATCCATAGTTGGCATTAAATGCGCTCAAACGTATTTAGTGCGAGCAAGGTCACTCAAGTGAACTTGTCTCCATATAAATACTCCAAAGTTGTGTATTTTCTTGGATCGTAATTTTAACCTAGAATTCCTGCCAAAACCCTCTTAAATAAGAGAGTTTACTATGAGACCATTTTATTGTGCGACCACCCTCTTTAACCCATTGATACTGTTATTGAGCATTTATTGCGTTTAAGGTTACCGCCTTGCCTTTATTTCACTAGAGATGATTGTTCCTTCTCCCTCCAATCAAGATACTGGTGGGGCTCCTTCTATTTATTACATTCCCAAAGCATTTCTGTTGTAAAAGCATCTGACTTGTATTTATCGTCAGTTGTAATTATTCTTTGGCACTAATCATCATCATTATAAGGGGTTATGCCTCATTTGATACTAATTTTATCTAAAGAACTCACATCTTACATAAAGATACCTAGAATACAACCATGGAGAATGACATTTCCAAGGTCCTAAATAAAGGACACGAAATATGAGCGTGAACCAAAGGAGATTGAGCCTTGGGAGAATTCATGGAGTGGTTTACCAGTGGACATTGAGCCTTAGTTCATCGGAGTAATCTGAGGGGTTAGGAAACTTATATTCTTTTCTTACCATTTGCTTATACTTCACCATCCTTCTTATTGGCACTGCTAGCTTCCATTACCTTACTTGTATAACTTTTATTTGCTAGTACTAATATTGACAGGTGAGTTAAGGACTTTGATTTAAATCTTGTTGAGCTATTTGATCTTATCCCTCCCATATTCATTATTTCCTCAGGGTAGAGGCCGTGGAGATTTTTAGTGGCTGAGTAGAGCAGCAGGTGTTATGGAGGACAATAGAGGCCATGGAGGATATTATGATTTAGAGAGATTCTTAGATGCTTCACTGAGATTTCACTAGTAGTTATAATTATCCATCTCTATAGTTGTATGAGAAGAAACTTTAGTGAAGCATGTAATTTAAACTTTTATGCATATATTCCTAACGTGCAAGGATAAATTTTCAATTAAGTCTATTTATATGTGTTGGCTTAATTCGTACAAATCTATTTGAGTCATAGGATAGAAGTTGTGCTTGTGAGCTTTCAAGCCTATGACATTATTAATGAAGTGGACAAGTCGAAGAGATCACATCATATGTCGTGTTTCGTGCCATGTTTTGTCATCAGCATTCTAAGGATATCTCAAGTACGAATGCTTATATAATGTTGTGCCTTGGAAATTTATCATTGAGTGTTAATATTTTTGTTAAGGTATTTTAAATGTCTTTATATTTTTCAAGAAAAATTATTTGATTTTTCCCATATCATTAGAACGAGTTTCCAACGTCGTTCGAAAGAAATTCCCTTGTGGTTTGAAAGAGAAAACAAATGAGGTCTCTTTTATTTTACTCTTATTTCTCGTTTGAAATGTCGTTCGAATTAGATTGGATATCGACTGGAGCAGTTTTTTAGAAAAAAATAGCGATTTTTCTTGGAAGTTTTTCTCTTAACCTCACACTACTTTTTCATTTAGTTTTTTAGTGCGGGAGAACAGTTTATTTCAGAGAACTTTTCAAACATTTAGAGAAAATTTCTCTCTAAGAAGTTCATTCATGTTAATACTTTTCTATCTTCCGAAAGACAAAAACATTTGAGAAAAGTCAAGAGTGTTTTTTTGTTTACACCCAAATAGTTTCATGATCCAAGTCTCTACATAATATATGTTTTGAGATCATAGTTTTGGCACCGTGTTTGTTCCATACATTCCTATGGACTGCTTCTTGCGAAGAATTCTATGTTCATTAGTGTATATACAATGGACTCTGTATGTTTAATGGTAGCATTGCCCCATTGGTGGAATCCGAGATGTAGGTGGACTCCTGTATTATCACTAGGCATAGGTGGAAGGAACGAAGAGCGTTAAGGATTGAAAGGGTGTCGAGTCGTTGTGTAAGTCTTCCGTCGTGTCCTTGTATAAAATTCGTACTTAGTGGACTTGTGGCTAGGCCATCCGAGAACTTTCTCGTTGTAGGTTTTCCTCGTACATTACGACATTGTGGTTGTGTACTTTTATCTTGCAAAATAACATCTATATGCTTTCTTAGGTTTAACAAGATAAAGTTGATACCAAATTTAGTCTGCTGACGTGAACCAATGACTTAAAGACACGTGTCAACCAACGTGGCAAATACAAATACTTTCAATGAGCAACTTAAGCATACCGGGCAACTTACGCATACCGAGCAACTTAGCAGTTCGAGCTACTTAACGTGCAGGGCATCCAAATCAAGAGAGTCAAAAGACAACTACGCATTAAATGCGCATTATTATCGTACAGATGTATATGTCTACTAGATAACAGTGCATTATCCTTTCATATGTACAGCCTCAAGGCTATAAATACATTGTAACCTCCTCATAAGAAGGGGACTTTGGATCTCTTGGTAAACCTATTATCGAGATTCAAGGCAAACAGTCAGCAATACAAAACGGTGGACGTAGGCCATTTTCATAAGGCTGAACCACTTTAAAAATCCTTTGTCTTGTTTATTCATTTTTTATCTATAATTGATTAATTAGATATAATCTAGTTTTTTACATCAACAGATTGGCCTCGTCTGTGGGAAACGACTGTACTTAGGATTTTTCACCAAAATAACTCATCATTTATGGCTGAGAATCCAGAATCCAGTAATCGAAACACTGGGGTCCCTCCAAACCCTTCTACTCCCCCAAATATTCAAGATCTGGCTGGCATAATGGCTAATTTAGACCAAGGCCAAACGGCTATGCAAGAAACTATGCGTCAACTTATATAAACTGTTCAAGGTGGAGTGTCGGCCCAATAAGGACAACGAAGTGTTCAGAGAAATATCCATTTGCCATCTTTAAGAACTAGACGAACGCTATTCCCAGAGATCTCTCAATCTAGACGTACTAGCTCACACCATACTGAGAGGACTAATGATCCTTCGTATCAACCAAGGCGGACTTCATCAGTACGAGCTACAGATTCCCAACAGAATGTTACTCTCACTCGAGAAAGAACTAGTGCTCTAAAAATGTTGAGTAGAGTCTCTCCTTTTGATCGTTTGGGCCCTAGGAGGAATAGAACTCCTCCTAGGATTGCGTTGAGGAACCCTCAATGACCATCCGACCTAAGGGAAGGCTCTGCCCAATCATGCCCAGCAGCCCCTAATGAAAGGTCCCAAGAGGAAAACTCAACGCGATCAGTCGCTCGAACAAATAGGCCCAAGGTGGGAAATGATGCATGGAAAGGCTCTATTCAAAGGTTGGAAGATAGGTTAGGGGAAATGGATAAGGCCAAGAATCCCCTACAAAGAACTTTTATACAAGGGACACCATTCGTACAGGCAATCGTGGATTTTCCCGTGCCAACAAAATTCAAAGCTCCTATGGTGACACCTAAATATGATGAAAAAACTGATCCTGTCCTCCATATAGAACAATACCAAGCTGCTGGTGATATCTATGCGATTCCAGACGAGATGAGATGCAGGGCATTTTTGGAAACTCTCACTGGGTCTGCTCAGATATGGTACGACAATCTTCCTCGGGGGAAGATTGCGACTTTCCTCCAACTGGCAGAGCTTTTTATAGGGAATTTCTATTTTGGAGAAAAACCAGTTAAACGAGTAGCACACTTACTAAGTGTTAGACAGAAGCCAGACAAAAGTACCAAGGACTATATTACTCGTTTTAATAACGAGAAGCTTGAGATAATTGATTACGAAGAGAAGACAGCAATTACTGCTCTGATGAGTGGACTGTTACCAGATAACTTGTACTATACTTTGGCCAAAGATTTGCCTAGGACTATGGCAGAATTGATGGAAAAGGCATCCAAGATCATGAACGTTGAGGAATCCATGGCTGCGAAGAAGAATACAAACACTAAGGAGACTAAGGTTGAGGCTGGTAAAACCGAGAAGAAGGATCAGAAGAACAATAGTGGCAACAAGAAATCGAAAGGTAAGCAAGTGCTGGAGCAGATGAGGAAATATGGAAATTATACTCCCTTGAAGGTAGATATAAATCACATTCTGGAGGAAATCAAGAACAACGAGGAGTTAGCCTGGCCAGGGAAAATGAAGGCAGATCCTGATAAAAGGGACAAGTCCAAATATTGCGAATTCCACAAAGATCATGATCACACAACCAAACGTTGCATAGCTCTCTAGAATGAAATTGAAGCACTCATCAGGCGAAGAAAATTGGTTAAGTATGTTGATCGCCAAAATGGTGGAAAGACCAGCGACCGAGGAAGGCAAAGATCTAAGTCTCCTCACCGAGCAAAAGAAGACAAGAAGAGAGATCACAAAGATGATCCAGAAGATGACCCCGATCTCCCCAAAATACCAAGATATCTAGAACGCGAGGTATTTTCAATCCATTTTGGGTCATTTGAATGTAATGTCATTACAGGTGGAGATTCAGGAGGTGGAGATCTAACTGCGGAGAGAAAAGCTTACCTCAATGAGGCCTAAGCTTGCTCGTACATACAGTGAATAAACTTGGCTGAAGATGATCGCTCGAGGAAGGTGAATAGGGACAAAGTGGTCATCGGTTTCTCTAAGAAAGACCTGGCAGGTGTACTATATCCTCATAATGACCCATTGGTAATCAAGATGAGAATGAAGGAAGTGGTGATTTCACGGGTACTGGTGGACAATGGTAGCTCTGTAGACATCATGTTCTACCCATGCTTTGACAGTTTGAATCTGAAGTTAGCCCAGCTAGAGCCCTATCATAGGCCCCTCCTCGATTTTACTGGAAAAAGGTTTTTCCACTTGGGCCGATCAAGTTCGATATGCTTATTGGTACATGGCCTACTTGTCGAACAGAAAGAGTACGCTTTTTTGTAACGGATAAAAATATCCAATCAGCTTACAACATCATCATGAGAAGGGTAGATCTGAAGAAGTTCGAATCAGTACTATCTACCGTACATCAATGTTTAAAATTCCCAACCAACTTTGGAGTGGGAGTGGTGAAAGGCGACCAGAAAGTAGCTCAGGAATGCTACTATTCATCTGCCAAACAGGAAGAATGAGAAGAATCCAAGAAGAAGACTACTACCTATCAAGTGGATAAAATAGAAGATACAGAGATTGAAACATTAGATCCTAGAGACGAGTCATTTCGTGAAAGGCCAGGTCATGAAAGCTATCGAAAATATCATTCTGAACGACGAACACCAAGAACAAACAACCCAAATTAGCACGTTGTTGGATGTATCATTAAAATAGGAACTGGTAGCATTTCTAAGGAGCAAAAAATAGACTTTTGCATGGAGTCATGAAGACATGCCAGGAATAGACCCGAGTTTCCTGTGTCACGAGCTCAATGTGAACAAGGAAATCAAGCCAGTGAAGCAACGAAGATGAGTGTTCAGTCCTGAAAAGAACCAAGCTATACAGGAAGAGGTAGAGAAACTACAAAAAGCCTTTTTTATTGAGGACGTTAAATATCCAGAGTGGCTAGCAAATGTGGTGATGGTAAAGAAGAAAAACAACAAGTGGAGGATGTGTGTGGACTTCACTGATCTTAATAAAGCTTGCCCGAAGGATCATTTTCCTTTGCCTCGAATCGATCAGCTGGTGGATGCTACCTCGAGGCATGAATTATTGAGTTTCATGGATGCTTATTCTGGTTACAACCAGATTAAAATGAAACCTGAGGACAGGGAAAATACCTCTTTTATCACCCCAAAGGGAACTTATTGCTATAATGTTATGCCTTTAGGACTTAAAAATGCAGGTGCAACATATCAGCGACTAATGAATAAGGTGTTTGTAGAGCAAATTGGTCATAACATGGAGGTTTATGTTGACGATATGCTAATGAAGTGCAAGAAAGCTGCTGATTATTTAATTGACCTAGGTCAGACTTTTGATCCATTTGAGTAATATCAAATGAAGTTGAATCCCACCAAATGCATATTCGGAGTACGAGAAGGCATGTTTCTCGAATATATTATTAACCAATGAGGTATCGAGGAGAACCCTAAAAAGATCAAGGCCCTATTGGAGCTACGATCTCCAACTACGAAGAAGGAAGTGCAAAGTCTCACAGGGCGAGTTGCAGCACTTAATAGATTTGTGTCACAAGCAACAAACAGATTCCTCCCATTCTTCAAAACACTTCGAAAAACTTTTGAGTGGAATGAAGAATGTGAGGAGGCCTTTCAAGAGTTAAAGAAATATCCGGGAACACCTCCATGGTTATCTAGACCAGTGATGGGAGATAGACTATACTTGTATCTGGCAGTTTCAGAGAATGCAGTTAGCTCGACGTTGATAAGAATAGAGGACGAAGTACAAAAACTGGTCTACTACACTAGCAAGGCCTTCCGAGGAGAAGAGATCTGATATCCAAGACTGGAAAAGTTAGCACTGGCACTAATCGAAGCGAGCAGAATGATAAAGCCATACTTCCAAGCCCATACCATAGTGGTGTATACTGATATGCCATTAAGACAAGCTCTGCATAAACTGGAGAAATCAGGAAGATTGATGTACTGGGCAGTGGAACTTGGTGAATATGACATAGTTTATGAGCCTAGGTCATCACTTAAGGGGCAAGCAGTAGAGGATTTTATCACAGAGTTTACTCACTCTGATACCTCCGAAGAGCAGGAGCTTAATACAGACCAACCCGTGGATGTTACGGGATCATTGAATTTAACACCCGAACAACTTCCATTCGTGGACGATCAAGAGAAGATAATCAATGAGCAATGAAAAGGTCCAGGGGAGGACAAAAGGAAGCATCAAATATTCTACCAAGGAACTCTGTCTGATCAAGAATTTGATAATGAAGTAACTGTATGGAATCTATATGTGGATAGCTCTTTGTGTGCCACAGGCAGTGGAGCAGGAATTGTTTTAAACAGTCCTGATGAGATTAATATAGAATATGCTCTACGTTTTCCGTTTAAAGCCTCTAATAACGAAGATGAATATGAGGCTATGATGGTGGGGCTAAGTTTAGCCAAAACAATGAAGGCAGAGAAGGTCGTGGTGTTCAGTGATTCACAATTAATCGTAAATCAAATTCTCGAATTGTATGCAGCGAAGGGAGAACTAATGGTTAAGTATCATGCAAAGGCTATGGAGGTTATCTCGACTTTTACCGCAGTTCAGTTGATCAGAATACCGAGATTAGAGAATGCAAGAGCTGATGCCCTTGCTCGGCTAGTATCAGCAACACGCACCGAGCTACGAAGAATAATCCCAATAGAAATCCTGGCTGGTCGGAGCATAGATGAAGATTTGATGATGAACTTCATTACCCTAGAATTGGGACCATCTTGGATGGACCCCATCAGGGCCTATATTAAAGAGCGGGCTTTGCCAACTGGTAAACTCGCAGCCAAGAAACTGAAGTTTAAAGCTGCTCGTTACGTATTGACTAGTGGCATTTTGTATAGAAGAGGAGTTATAGCAGCACTCTAGAGATGTGTCCATCCCTCTGAAATTAAGGACTTAATTGAAGAGGTTCACGAAGGGTCCTGTGGAGCTCATGTAGCAGGCCGGACGCTTTTGCAGAGGATAACAAAACATGGGTATTACTGGCCAACGATGAGAGCTAACTACGTTGCTTACGCTAAGAAGTGCGGTAAATGCTAACGTTTCTCTTCCATCCGAAGAACCCCCCAAGCATTGTTAACACCCATTACGTCCCCTTGGCCATTCGCCAAATAGGGGATAGACTTGGTCGGGCCACTCCCAGCGACCAAAGGAAGATTCAAATACCTAGTGGTTGTTGTGGATTATTTTACCAAATGGGTGGAAACTGAGCCTCTCATTGATATGACGTATGACAAGGTCTATCAGTTTATTTGGAAGAGTATTATTTGCATATACGGCCTCCCACACAAATTCATTACTGACCATGGAACCCAATTTGACAATGAGAAATTCATTGTATATTATCATCAATCCAATGTACTGAAGATCCACTCCGCACCAGGCCATCCCCAGAGCAACTGGAAAACTAAAATGACGAACAGAACCATGATAAATGGTTTGAAAAATGGTTGGATGATGAAAAAGGAAACTGGATTAATGAGCTGCACTCTGTGTTATGGGCTTATCGTACTATACCGCAAACAGTAACTGGGGAGTCTCCATACATGTTGACATTTGGGAGTGAGGCTGTCATACCTGCTGAATTGGGTTTACCTACACATAGGGTGCTTAATTTCAATTCTCCTGTAAGTGACTTAATGAAGCGTTTAGACTTGGATATGCTCGAAGAAGTTAGGGAAGAAGCAGCCATCAGGAATGTTGCATACCAATAACGAACAGCCTTGTTCTATAACAAAAGGGTGAAGCAGTGCGATTTGAAAGAAGGGGATTATATGCTGAAGAAAGTGATACAAAAGCATAACAAACTGGAGGCCAATTGGCATGGACCTTACAGAGTAACTGAAGTTGTTCGTCCTGGGACATACGAAATTGAAACGTTGGAAGGAGAAGAGTTCAAGAACGCATGGAATATAGAGCATCTGCGCAAGTACTATCAGTTTTTAAAGTCCACATGTAACACATTTCTTTCAATATGAATAAAAGGGTGTTTCGCCCATATTTCCTCCTTTGTTGAATTTTTTTTTCAGAATATTAGTGCTACACACTACACATTATACACATTCAGAGCAGCAACCACAAACTCCGGTTGGTAGGCAATTCAATAACCACCAACTCTGAGTGGTTGACAATTCAATAACCACCAACTCTGGTTGGTCGGCAATTCAATAACCACTAACTTCGGTTGGTCGTCAATTCATTAACCACCAACTCCATTTGGTCGGTAATTCAATAACCACCAACTCCGGTTGGTCAGTAATTCAACTAACTACCAACGCCAACTGGTCGGCAATTTAACTAACCACCAACTCCGGTTGGTCAGCAATTCAACCACCAACTCTGGTTGGTCAATAATTCATTAACCACTAACTCCGGTTGGTCGGCCATTCAACCACAAACTCTGGTTGGTCGGTAATTCATTAACCACAAACTCCGATTGGTTTGTGCCAAACTAGGCAAGAAGATGGATGACCTCCCGGGGCACCCACTGTCTAGGCAACAAGGTAATTCAGATGAGATTACTACAACTAACCAGGACCATGGGATGAAAATCATTCCATTTCTTAGGCCCAAAGAGTGACAAGTCATTATAATCAAACAACAAATGGGAAAAGTTCCATTATCTTAAAAAAAATAGGATATATATATATATATATATATATATATATATATATATATATATATATATATATATATATATATATATATATATATATATATATATATTCACCAATGAATAACAAGGACATTATCAACAAATTATTTCGAAGGAAATGAAATGGAAAAAGACTAAATCTTTCTTTATTAAAGCAGCGTAGATTACATAAGATATGAAATTTGATCCATTACAAATGTCCTATTCTATGGTTTTCTTTCCCTCCACTTTTGAAATAGGTTCTTCCCCAGCTGGAGGATCATCTAATGCATAAGGGGATTTTATAAAGTTTATATCTCGCAGCATTCTGACATTCATTATGGATGGTCGATCAAGCAAGTGCTCTGGATGAGATATCTCAAAGTTTGAATGAAGACTATAATCATCGAGATACTTGGAGATCAAAATCCGAGGAATACCACGGGCTGGAATCCAATTAAGGTCAAGTTTGAAGGGAGGCATAGGTAAATCAAGAACTCCAGGTTCATAATAATCCCACAAGAAATGACTTTGCTCCAGCTTCAGAACACATAAGGCATTCAACCACCCCTGATTATATCCTTCGTTGTTCGATTACTGCAAACGAGCATCAAGATGATACAGAGCTTCATTATACCCAGCCATCCAAAATTCCCTAGGCTGTTTGTGAAATTGATAAGTTAATCTCTCAAGTTGCTCGTGGAGCTTTTTCACAAGAATTTCTTTACTTTCCAGAGCAAAACTCTGATTGGAGAGTTGGTCGATGAAACTCTGAATCTTCTTAGACATGTCTGTCAAAGCCTGATTCTTCACCATCAATTGAACGGCTTGATTCTCTAAGGACAATTGAGTTCTTATTTCATCAATAGTAACCTGACCAGCCGTTGCTCGTCCACGAGAAGAAGATCTTGCTCTACCACGAGCAGATGTGGAAGCTCCTGCTCATTTCAAAGTTTCTAACTCATCCCATAAGTTAGAATTTTCTACTTCTAAAAAGGAAAAACCATCATCATTAATGGGGACCAAGGCTCTCGAAGAAGAAGAAGAAGAAGAAGAAGATTTGAGCTGTTTTACTTCCTTTTATAACGCGATATTTTCTTGCTCCAGCAACTTAGCAATATGTCTGTGCTCTTCAATCTTAAGCTTTAACACTCTTTCCTTTTTCTCATGAGCTGAAATGTATTTGTTATATCCCTTGTCACCACTCGATTGCTGGTACTTTTTCTCATAACCTTGATGCAAAAGTGTAGTGGATTCCTTGTACTGCTGTTGAATTTCCTCGATAGTTCCTTGAAGATCTTCAATCATTTTATAATAAGCCACGTTGTTGGCTACAGCACGATCAAGTAGGCACTTCAAGTACTGGTAAGCATCAACTTCTCGTTCAGAAGCACCTGATCCGAGGATGTCAATTATCTGGGCCTCAAAAAGGTCTGCATGACCAGCTTTGAAATAGTCATTGCACTTCTTCATCAACTCTATATCATTAGATGATAAGAGTTCTATCCTGGCCACAAACTAGCAAAGAGAAAATGAAAAATAAAATCAATAATGATGCGAGCAGAGCAAGTGAGAGAGAAATTCCAGACGAACAACAAAAATTAATTTTTATTCATTACTATAAAGGAAAACACAGTTCAGGGTTACATTCAATAAAATAAAGAAATAATAAGACCCGAACAACTCTACACCTTCTCCTTATTTCCTACGACTTCTTCGGACGATTTGGATGAAGGGGTTGGTTGCTCGGAGAGCAAGGGAAGTTACTCGGCAGATGTGATGGCTTATTGGAATTACTCGGAGGGTTGGACAACAGCAACAACAGGGAACTACTCACCTATCATCATAGAAGACTCATCTGATGCAGCTTCATCTTCTTCTTCTTCTCCAGGAGAGGGAGGAGGGCCATGAGTATGCTCCTAGAACAACTCATAATTTTCAGCAACCTTCAGTTTCTTCAACGCTGATACCCATCCATCCCTAAAATATTTAACACTGGCATACTCCATTTGAGAAGACATAACAGTTAGGCCCTTATTCCAACCTTCGTCCCAACCAGCACTGAAAGATTTTTTAACAGCAACTTTCCTTTTTTCTCTCTCCGAGGAAGTCCTTTCCCTAAGGAGATCTTTGGCATACTTTAGTTTTTCTTCCACCTTTGTCTTATATCGCTCAACATCTTGAATCCTAGCAACATTTTCCTCAGCAGATTTAAGCTTGACCTCAAGCTCCTTGTTACTTTGTTCAGCATCCTTTAATTTCCTCTCCACCTCTTTGGAGGCAGTCACAGCTTGATCTCTATTTAATTCGACAGACTTGAATTGCTTCTCCCCAAGCATTTTTGTCTTCCTCGTACTTCTGACGAGATTCCTTCACAGACTGAGTTAATCCAGTAAAAGCTTCTTCTACCCCACCCGAGGAGGTGGAAACCCTGATGGCTTCATCTTTCTTCAAAATGTTGTTGAAACACATCACGAGCTGAAAAAAGGAAGAATTTTAAGTCAATATATGAATATAATACTAGAAAATAAAGTACTCAGGCTAGCGATACTTACTGACGCAATGTGTTGAGCAGCCAGAGTAGTAATTCTCTTACGAGAAAAGGTATCTTCAATGCCTTGGACTTTTTGGACAGTCCAAGATTTGATCAAGCCCATAGCAGAGCTCGGAGGAATAAGAGTTGGAGCATCACCTTCAACATTTGAAGGTTGAGAGATAGGATCAACAGGTCTCTCAGAAGAACTTCTTTTCAATCTCCTCAGAGGAGCAGGAGTACTTTCAATTAAAGGTGCTGTATTTATTGGTGAGATGACAATAGTCTCACTCGAAGGTGTTGTCTCTTTTAGAGGAACAGGGGGCTTCTTGCTAGTTTCCTTAGAAGCAGTGGAAGGGGGTACATCTATATTCTTTGTCCCTTCATCTGGGACATCTTGTTTATTCTTATTTGCCTCTTCAGTGGCAAAGGCAGACTTGTTAAAAAATAGGGGAGCTTTCCTCTTCTTCATCAGATCAGTATTAGGAATGCTTAAGTTGGAAAAAGATTCTTTCACACTAGTTTCGGAGCTCGATGTCTGATCAAGATCAACCACCACAGGACGAGCAATGAAAGATGAAGTGTAGCTTTTGTATCGCAACAAATAAGAAGCAGATCTAATGTGCTCCCCAGCAATTGATTGATGCAAGCCCCAGATAAGTTTTAAATGTTTTATATTAACATCAGTCTATTTTGGAGGCTTCCTTTTACTCTCAACTGTAACAAATAAAATTAATATCAGTGATGCATTTCATCGAATACAAAGAAAACAAGATTTCAAAAATAAAAACAACTTATCCCATTTCCATAAAGCGGACACCTGGGACCTTGGTACACATCATCTCCATTTAATGGAGGGTGTTGCCAATTTTTCATCACAACCCCATGATCAAAATAATCCCTATTGGCATCGAGAAGATTGACAACTAAAGCTCTATTCGAAAACCTAGTTTTTAAATATAAAGTATTATTATTGGTAACCCATTTATAGCAATACATAATTTTTGTAATCCCCAAATGAGTTCCATGAAGTTGGTTCAACCTATGTACGCCATTAACTACCCTCTATGTATTTGGAGCTACTCTTGCAGGTACAATATCGAAATATTGGCAAAATACCAAACACAGGGGATTTGGAGGAAAAGAAAAGCCATATTCGGCTATAAAAAGACTTGGGAACCAGTGTCCCTCAGCCAAAGAAAATAAATCAGAATGACAAGAAAGCTCTTCCAAAATAACCCACAAAGGGATTGAAAACTCAGACCAAAATTTATCCAACGATTCAACAAGATAAACCATGGTGAATAAAGTAAATAAAGAAGAGGGAAGAAAACCTTACAGAAGAAAGAGAGATCAGTTGACAATGAACAATGGAAAGAACAAAGGCACAAGATAGAGAGAAGATGAAGAGTTCAGAGATACATATTTGAAAGGTGAAAGATGATAGGACTTCTGTCGCACTTAAATACTTTACCTCGGGAATAGAGAAAAGCAATGATTACAAGGGAAGACGTTTGCGTTTTCGGCGACTAAAAGAAGAAAAAGGCACAAATATCGAAGTGATCGTGAAAATTCAAAATATTTATGAAGCTTGATATTATGAGCTCAAAAAGGAATTATATACAATGAAAATCTTCCTAAAATTCATGAAGACCAGTAATCCAAGCAGTTTTCAAGCAAAATGTTCCACACTCTCCTTCAACCTCAACTGTGAAACATTGGGGGCTTCTGTTGATACCAAATTTAGTCTGCTGATGTGGACCAATCACTTGAAGACATGTGTCAACCTACGTGGAAAATATAAATACTTTTAACGAGCAACTTAAGCATACCGAGCAACTTAAGCATACTGAGCAACTTAAGCATACCGGGTAACTTAAGCATACTGAGCAACTTAGCGTGCCGAGAAACTTAAGTGGTTCGAGCTACTTAACGTGCAGAGCATCCAAATCAAGAGAGTCAAAAGATGACTATGCATTAAATGCGCATTATTATCGTACAGATGTATATGTCTACTAGATAACAGCGCATTATCCTTTCATATGTACAGCCTCAAGGCTATAAATACATTGTAACCTCCCAATAAGAAGGGGACTTTGGATCTCTTGGTAAACCTATTATCGAGATTCAAGGCAAACAGTTAGCGATACAAAACAGTGGACGTAGGCCATTTTTCATAAGGCTGAACCATTTTAAAAATCCTTTGTCTTGTTTATTCATTTTTTATCTGTGATTGATTAATTAGATATAATCTAGTTTTTTACATCAACACTTGTATTGTCACTAGGCATAGGTGGAAGGAACGAAGAGCGTTAAGGATTGAAAGGGTGTCGAGTCGTTGTGTAAGTCTTCCTTCGTGTCCTTGTATAAAATTCGTACTTAGTGGACTTGTGGCTAGGCCGTCCGAGAACTTTCTCGTTGTGGATTTTACTCGTACATCACGACATTGTGGTTGTGTACTTTTATCTTGCAAAATCACATCTAGATGTTTTCTTAGGTTTAACAAGATAAAATTGGTTTAATCACATAAATGGTGTAACTGTTGCTTAATTCAGCTGGGTAATTTAGTTTACTACAATTCAAGTTGGATTTACTAATTTGGCAAAATTCATGTGAATCTTGAAATAAGTTTGTTTAGTTTGGTCTGTATAAATTTGACCTCGAATTGAAGTTTTATATAACAAACGGAAATTAATTTGGAAAAATTTAAAATTTGGAATTTTCGATGAACAATCCCTTTTAAATTGATATCAGAGAAGGAACACTAATTTATCGTGTTAGGTCCTTTAGGTTTGAATATGGAAAATTGATCAATTTAAAGGTTTCCTATTTTTTATGGTTCTAACTACACATTCTGGAAAGCGCGTATAAGTTCAGCACTTAAGTCGTTAGATGAACATGTGTAGTAATATGTCATTATAGGGTGGAACCCGCCCTACCAACGTATCTAAAAAGATAAGTTCATGTTCCTCAACCTGTACAAAGATGGAGTGCGATGATATGAAGCTAAAAAATTTCAATTTTCGAGGTTTAAATCCTCTTTTTAGTTCGGTCACACCGGAGGAGTTCCGACGGATTATGATGTACAAAACATCTAAGGAGGCATGGGACACACTCCAACTCACTTATGAAGGTACTAGTGCTATTAAGGCTTGTAAAACTCCAAAACCTCACCACTCAATTTGAAACAATTAAAATGGATGACAGTGAAATATTTGATGAGTTATATGCTAGATTATCCGATATCGTTAACTCCTCTTTTAACTTGGGAGAAAAAATACCTGACAACCGTGTCATGAAGAATTTTTTGAGGTCATTACCCGGTAGGTTTGATCTTAAAATGATAATTTTGAACTCTTTAGGCACTTTGAACTCTACGATACTTGAAGAGCTTGTAGGTGACTGAGAAACCTATGAGCTTGGCATGTTTTCCTCCAAGGGTGTGAAGATGAAAGATAAGGGCATAGATTTCAAAGCCCGGAAGGAGGAAACATCGATTTCGAATGTTGAGTTTGACATCGACCCGGATTATATGGCTTTATTTAATAAGAAGTTTAGAAAATTTATTAAGTTTAATAAAAAGAAACTTAAAAATTATTATAATAAGTTTGAGAAGCCTAAGTATACCAAAGCCGAGAAATTCTTTAAAAATCATAATGATGATCTTAATGGGGATGAGTCGAATAGATGTTTTGGTTGTGAGGGTTATGGCCATCGGGCATACGAGTGTCCCACTAAACTAAGGAAGTAAGTCAAGAAACCAATTTAATATATAATGCTACCCTTAGTGATAGTGAACCTGAAAAGGGAACCAATTCCCCCATTGAGCGCAACTTCACCGCGTTCCTAGCTAGTCATGTGAGCATTAATGACGAACCTTCCCATGATGATATTTCTTTGCATGACACTTCTGAGGCCATTGTTTGTGAATCCCATGTGTTTGATGGTAGAGATAGTGTAGAAGAGAGTGATAATGAAGAAGAGGAAGATGAAGTGAGTGAATTCCAAATTTCCTTCTGTGAGTTGTATGTAGAATCGTTGAAATTGAAAAAAAGGCAAGCTTGAAGTTTAAAACTAGGAAGAAAGAACGTGTCATAGGTAATAATGAGAGTGTTTTAATTGAAGATTTTAGGGCTCGTGAGAGGACTCTTTAAGAGACGCTGGAATATACTGAAGATGTTAGAGATAGTCTTCGAGGTTTATGGAGGCTATAAAGAAAGAGCTTCTTGAGTTTGAAGAGACTAGGAGTTTACTCGAGTCTAGGATAGTGGAGCTTGAAGATATATTGAGAGACTCGATTCATGTGAAGTTTGATTTGGAGTCTAGGTCCAAAAAATTTAATAATATGTTAGGCTCCATTCAAATCATAAAAGACAAATGTGGTATTGGCTTCGATTCTCAAAATGCTTCCGAAAATAAAGTCAAAACAATGATTTTGATAGAATCGACTAGGGATGCTAGAAAAGATCAAACCTTAGGTAATACTTATCATCGTGCTTTTACTTGCACATATTGTGGTAGGAAGGGTCACTTTAGGAGGTTTTGTTTCGATTTTAAAAATGGTCCAAGGAAGTCCAAGGGTAGAGTCGCCAAGGTCAACAAAACTCGAGAGCGTCACGTTACAACTATGTGGGTCAGGATATCCGATTTGAAGGCTTTACATGATAGACTTTATAATTCTAATTTTCTTTCACATGGTACTTCCCATGATAAATCTGAAGGTTGATTGTGTTATTTTTTCTTACGTACATTAGTTGTACTTCATGGTATATTCTTACTAGTTGTATATTGATTAGTCATATTCTTGTTTATGCTTCTTCATCTATGTGTTGCTAGAATCATGACAAGTGTATCTTTTTCATTTGTTTTTTCTTTTATTGAATCTTATTGAAAAATACAAAAAGATTTTGTTTGTCCTTTGAGTTATCTTTGTTTTAAAAATTTGTTTGAAAAAATTGAAAACTCAAAAAGATTTTTTTTGTTTATTTTGGTTTTACAAATTTTGTATGGCATATCCTTATGTTTGAATCCTATATCACTTTTTGCTTCCATGTAGCTAAAACTTTTGGTTATGAATTTCAATTCTAAAATTGTTCATTATCATGCTTGCATGGAGTAGTTTGACTTTGATTTGCTTAATTGATTATCTTTGTATATGCCTCCTCACAAACATGTACGATCTCTTTTGAATGTTAACTTCACATGTTATATTAGGCTAAGTAAGATTTTGTCCCATCAATTTTTGTTATCTACATGTTTTGCAACTATGGGGGATTTGTACATGTAATAATCGTTGCCCATGAGATTTATTTGAATAATATATAAAAGAAAAGAGAGTGCATGGGAAAGGGATGCGAAAGGAGAAAATCCCCTTTGTGTGAAAGCCAGCATTAGCAAGAGTCTAAAGAAAAGATTAAAAGGCAATAAAAATAGCAAAATAGAAAAATTACCAAAGGCCAACATAGTTTAGTTTGATCATTCCAAAGAATCGAGAAAATTATAGAAAAGAAAATAAAGTATGCAATATGTTTATCTTTTGAGGGTGTTTAGTTGAAGATCAACGGCTTGGCACAATGAATTCTAGTTATGTTTATTACGCCATGACTCTATTGATTTATAGAATCGTTAAAATTCTAGGCTTGTGTGCATTGTGCTTATATGTTCATCGAGTTCATGTTATCTTGTCACATGAGGCTAAATCTTAGTTGATAAAATTTTGCAATCAAATAGAACTCCTTGAACTTCTTTAAATGATTGGGTCATAACTCTTTTGTCCCTAGTTCTCACTCATTCATTTTGTTTACCACATTTGGTTTAGATACATTTATGCCATATGAGTGTGGAAAGCTTATTATGTTTAGTGTCTTGTGTGGTCCTTATACTCATATATATGTGTGCTTATGCTTCATTAATATATTTTAATGCTTATATATATGGTATCATTTGCTTTGAGTCTTTGCTTTTGCATAATTGCATCTAGTTCTTATATGTTATTGTTTCATATTAATATATCTGTTTCCATGAGACTTTATTGTTCTTGTATCACTATACACCATTGCATGATATAGTTGTTTTTCCTTTATGCTTATCCCTTGTTTCATTTAGGGGAAGAATTTTGTTTAATTGGGGAGAAATTAATTATTTTATGCAAATAATCTTTGTCAATTCCTGAACAAAAAGGGAAATAAATGGTATCTAACTCTTTTCCTTTGGGGAGATCTAACTTAGGGGGAGACGTCTTTCTTAAGTAGACATTGTTTGACAAAAGATGAGAATTTAATTATACAATTTATATTGTTCTATTCCCTATGTGTTAGATGGTGTGTTTAAGTGTGTAGGTTTCCATCCATGTGCAAAGTTTTTAATGCAATGCTTGGAAGAATATGTGTCGGTCAAGCGTCTGTATTTTTATTTTGTGTTTGGATTGAGTCTTTTAGATGAGCTTGACAGCCCATAGGATTTTTATTTTTGGTTTTGTCCCAGAATAACCAAAGGGGGAGATTGGTAAGGAAAAATTTCTAAATGAGTCAATTTATATGTTTTGGATTAATTTCGAACAAATCTATTTGAGTCATAGGATAGAAGTTGTGTTTGTAACCTTTCAAGCTTATGACATTTTTGTTGAAGCATCCAAGTCGAAGCGATCATACACTATGTCATGCTTCGTGACATGTTTCGTCATCAACATTTCAAGGATCTCTCAGGTATGAATGCTTATATTATGTTAGGCCTTGAAAATTTATCATTGGGTATTGATATATTTGTTAAGCTATTTTAAAATGTCTTTATATTTTTTCAAGAAAAATTATCTGATTTTTTCCAGGTCATTAGAAGGAGTTTCCCATGTCATTCGAACGAGATTTCTTATATGTTCTAATTAGACATCTAACGAGGTATCTTTTGTGTTATACTGCTATCTCGTTTGAAATGCCATTCAAACAAAATTGGATGTCGTTCGAACGACCAGAGCAGTTTTTAAAAAAAATTGCAATTTTTCTTGGAAGTTTTTCTTTTAACCTCACACTTCTTTTTCATTCATTTTTATAGTGTGGGAGAATAGTTTTTCAGAGAACTTTTCAAACCTTTAGAGAAAAAATTCTCTCTAAGAAGTTCATTCATGTTTAAGACATTTCCATCTTCCTAAAGAGAGAAACATTTGAAAAAAGTGTTTTTTTTACACCTAAATAGTTTCATGATCCAAGCCTCTACATAATATATGTTTTGAGATCAGAGTTTTGCACCGTGTTTATTCTGTACATTCCAACGAATTATTTCTTGCAAAGAATTATGTGTTTGTTAGTGTACATACGGTGGACTTCGTATGTTTAACGGTAGCATTGCCCCATCGGTGGACTCTGAGACATAAGTGGATTCCTTCATTGTGACTAGGCAGAGGTGGAAGGAAAGAAGAGAATCAAGGCTTCCAAGGGCGTCGAGTCATTGTGTAAGTCTTTTGTCGTGTCCTTATATTAAATCCGTACTTAGTGGACTTGTGGCTGGGTCGTTCGAGATTTTTTCCATAGTGTATTTTGCCCATATATCACAGCATTGTGTTTGTGAATTTTTATCTTGCAAAATCAAATCTAGATGCATGATTAAGTTTAACAAGATAAAATTGTTTTAATCATAAAATGGTGTAATTAGTACTTAATTCGGTTGGGTAATTTAGTTTACTATAATTCAACTTGGATTTATCAATTTGTAAAAAATCATGTTAATCTTGAATTAAGTTTGTTAGTTTGGTGTGTATAAATTTGAAATCGAATTGAAGTTTTATTTAAGAAGCGAAAATTAACACGGAGAAATTTAAAATTTTGAATTTTTCGGTGAACCATCCCATTCATAATGGAGTTGGTATATAGATAAACCCCTTACTCAGAGATAAACCTTTTCATTAAGTGATTAAATGAGAAACTGGAGAAGTATTCATCAAAGATTAGTGACATCATAAAGGAGTGTGAGGAGACGACATAGTTAATTCAAGATCAAGGCTGAGTGGAGCTTAACTACAGATTAAGGAAGACTTCTGAAGGAAGCTAGTTGAATAACCATGTATTTATTTTTATTTTAGTATGTAATTATTAGTTATGTTATAATGTTGTTGAGGTTACTCAGTACCAACTATGGACTAGAGTGACGGTTTGGTGAGAATCCAGTTGGTTCGGCGCTTTAATGCATTTGACATGTTTGATATGGTGTTATGATACAGAATTTAATGCACTCGAGATACCTTGTATATAATTTTAGCCGATATAAACCCCTTTATTCCATTTGATAAATCGCGTGATCTTTAAGCCATAAAAAACACTTTGAGAGAGTTATTACAACCCATTTCTTTTATTCCTCACCATTAATGCTTTTGGCTGAAGGATGTCCAATTTTTAGGACCCATTGTATCTGACATAGGGATATCCGTGGATCTGGGAAAGTGTCAGTGGTGAGGGAGTGGGGGCAGTCCATGACATCGACAGAGATACATAGTTTCTTGGGCCTAGCAGGATACTATAGGAGGTTTATTCGGGGATTCTCGAAGATAGCGAGTCTGTTGACACACCTGACTCGAAAAGGGGAGCCATTCATTTGGGATGATGCATGTCAGTTCACCTTTGATGAGTTGAAGGATAAGTTAACTTTGGCACACGTTCTATCACTTTCTAGGCCGGGAGTGGAGTATCTAGTCTACACCGATGCATCCTTATAGGGACTAGGGGGTGTGCTTCAGTAGGAGGATCAGGCTATAGCTTATGCTTCCCAAAAGCTTAAGTCTTATTAGAGGAACTACCCCACCCACGACTTGGAGTTAGTAGCAGTTGTGTTTGCACTTCGAATATGGAGACATTATCTCTTGGGGGAGAAATTTCGCTTATTCACAGACCACAAGTCACTACGAAACTTCTTCACTCAGAAGAAGTTGAATATGCGTCAGCACAGAAGGCTTGAATTTGTGAAGGATTATAAGTTCGATATCCAATACCACCCGGGGAAGGCTAACGTGGTAGCAGACACGTTGAGCCATAGGCCAGTAGGTGAGGTGGCGGAAGTGTGAAAAGAGAAATGGAAGGAGTTGGGACACCAAGATGCACTGGCCCGATCATTTATGTTTGTTATGATAGTTACGCCTCAGATTATTATGAGGGTGGTACAGGCTCAGGCAACGAATCCGATCTTCCAGGAACTGATAGTACAGCTTTTAGCACAGGGGGCCGATTCTTGCACAGTTTGTTCGGATAGAAGGTTGCGCTTCAATGGGAAATGGGTTATTCCTAAGAGGGAGGACTTGCAACACGAGGTGATGACAAAGTCGCACGATTCACGCTTTGCAGTACATCCCGGTGGGGATAAGATGTACCAGGATATGAGGCAACAGTACTGGGGGAGTGGAATGAAGAAGGATATTTTTGAGTTTATTTTGAAATGTGCCACTTGCCAGCTGGTAAAAGTGAACCACCAGAGACCGCCAGGGCTCCTACAGCCGTTAGACATCCCTATGTGGAAATAGGAGAGCATTTCCATGGATTTCATCACGGGGTTGCCTACATCTCAGCGAGGTCACAATTCAATATGGGTGATTGTGGATCTTTTGACCAAAGTAGCTCATTTTCTGACAGTTCGGACCGATCATACTATGGGGCAGTACGCTCATATCTTCATTGTGGAGGTAGTAAGATTTCACGGGGTGCCTCTTGATATAGTGTCCGATCGAGACAATATTTTTGTGTCCAGATTTTGGGAGAGCTTCCTGGAAGCTATGGGTACGGAGTTACGATTAAGTTCGTCATGTCACCCACAGACTGATGGACAGACGGAGCAAATGAATCATATATTAGAGGATATGTTACGAATGTGTATCCTAGATTTTGGCGGAGAATGGGAGCAGTACCATCAAATAGTGCAGTTTGCCTATAATAATTCCAACCAGTTTACGATTGGCATGGATCCATTCGAGGTGTTATACAGTAGACCTTGTCGTTCTCCAACATGTTAGTTAGAGGTGGGGGACAGCAAGCTACATGGGTCGGAGGTGATCCAGGATACTTCGGCCAGTATAGAGATGATTCGGAGCCGTGTTCGGGTTGCTCAGGATCGACAGAAGAGCTACATCGATGCCAACAGGTTCTTCCGAGAGTTCAATGTGGGAGACCAGGTGTTGTTGAGAGTATCTCCAATGAAGGGGATAATGCATTTTGGTAATAAAGAGAAGTTAGCGCCGAGATATGTGGGGCCATTCCCTATCATCGAGCGAATTGCGTCAGTTGCTTATAGACTTGGGTTACCAGTACACTTGCAAAGGATCCATGACATGTTTCATATTTCTTCTCTGAGGAGATATATTTGGGATCAATTAGGATTGGCCCATACTCACATTTCTTTAGAGGATATTGATTTTCATCCGATAGTTCCTACGAGGAGCGGTCGATTGCTATCCTCGACCGTAGCGAGAGAAGATTGAGATCGAAGGTAGTATCTCTAGTACGTGTTCAGTGGCGGCATCATAATGCTGAGGAGTCTACCTGGGAGCGTGAGGATGAAATTCACGACAAACACCCCGAGTTATTTTTACCAGGTAATACCTTTATTTTTGAATTTTAGGACGAAATTCTATTATTAGGGGGAAGTATGTAATACCCCATAGTTTTGTTGATTCTAATTATGGGATTAATTGAATTAAAATGTGAATTAATTGGTAATTAATCCAGATTTAAATACTAGCGAGATGAGAGTTAGTATTTGATTACGATAATTATGTTTAATATTACTGAGCGAGTATAGTAATATATGATTACGAACTTATTAAAATTATCAAGAGTGGAAAATACAACAATTTTGAAAATTAAGTTGGGACGCGCGGGTCAGACGTGTCGAGATCAATTTAATGGACTATAAAGTAATTTTTTTATGTCATCCTTATGGTCATTTTGAGTGCGCCAATGTGTACGAGAATATTGAGATAGTCAGAAAAGTCTACCCGGGGGTTTAGTTTGGGTCTCGGCGCAGTTTTAGGCCAAACTGGCTTACCGGATGGGTATGTTAGTCATTTTACTATTTTGGTAAATAGTGACCTATGAAATTTAGGTTAAATATATCAGCTAGAAACATTAGAGTACTGGCTCCTACAAACTTGAGAGAGATAATTCGAGAGAAAGGAAAGGTTTCCAAAGGTTGCTAGGGCCAAACAATCATCTTGCACCACCACCACCGCCGAATTTGTGACCGAAAAGAGAACACCACCACCATATCATCTTCCCCAAAGGGTCATAACTTTTATTTCCAGGCAAGTGATTTAACTTGTTATGATTTAGCAAATATATTATCCATGGTAGTTTAGAATTGGTCACTAAACTTGAAATATTGAAAATTTCATGAACTGGGAGAATCTAATCTTGAATATGGGTAGGATTTGCATGTAGATAAAATATGGAAAGATTAGAGAATTGAATCATATCCTAAATGATATTAATCATGGATCAAATCAGAGAAATTGGCTATCTTGAATTGAGAGAAGTTATCCTAGGGTTTAAACATGAAAACTTGGTGAACAATTAGATTTGTATGCAATTTTCGTGATGATTTGATGATTTTGGAAGGTAATAGATCATGTGTTTAGGTTGATATAACATTAAGTATGTTTACTTTGGAGAAAGGGATCATGTGAAGAATTTGGGAGAAAAATCGATGGCCAAAAATGCTACAAATTATGGGTTGTAACAGGTCGATCGATCGATAGACTGGTTTGATCGATCGACATTCTTGAGTCGATCGATCGACTCCCCTGCATTTGTGATAAATCTCCTTTTAAGCTTTAACCAAATTTTGACTTTTGAGAATTATTGGTGTGGATTATTTAAATACATTGGGATTGGGGAAGGTCGGTAGCGATGTATTTGAGTCCCGGATAACATTAGCTTGGTTTGGGATTTAACGATAGACGTACGAGTGTCCGACAAAAGTATTACGGTTAGAAATTATGGAAACTTGAGTTTAATTCGGTTAAACAATAACTTGAGGTTAGAAACAGTTGTAGGGGGACTTTAAATTACTAAATTAATCTTAGAGACAAGTGGTAGACTTAGTAACCTTTTGGGATAGTCTTAAGTACTCGGATTTATACGACGAGAGTTATCGCACTAAACATTATTACGTAAAATAATCGGGATGAAACTATATTACATATGAGACTTGTAATATAGGATAGGAGTATTCCTATTTTGAAATGATGAATATTTAGGTTGTGTGATTACCTAATATATGGATTATGTGTATGACATACCTACCATACTTCCTAGCACGGGAGGTTGTAGGAAGAGGACAATCTAGTCTTGTGTTCCTTCAGGGGGATTTAGATTTAGTACCTCAAGAACATAGAACTGTAAAAACTTATTTGTGAGTTGATAAGTCAGCTGACGATGGGAGCGTAGGTATGTGCGTGACCCATGGGTATGTGAACTATGTTCGCCTCCAATATGTGGGATTTGTATTGATACGGTTCCTGTGAGATTCGAAACTCGTGATCCTTATGTACGTGATGTACCGGGATTCGATACCAGATGCGTGCACCGCAACTTAGCCTAGGGGTGCGATATGTATATATATACTGAGAGTCAGATAAATATATACTTGTGATTATTCACTGTTGCTTATTAGATGGGAATGGCTAGATAATTAAATGATTTATAGATGTGGGAACTTAAATAATACATGAGATAATGGATTCAAATAATGAGTATTAGTAATGTAATTATGTCTTAATTGAGTACTATGGGTGGATCAATGTATTAATCCCTATAGAAAAAAAAAATTTATAGACTAGCTAGTTAGTAGCATAACTAGGATGGGTTAAGGGTATACGTTAGGCGTGCACAATAGTTGAGGTGTGAGAATCTCAAGTGAGAGCACGTGACTAACATGTATATAATATTTACAGTTTAATGAAATTTAAACACTTGTTGTTTTTAAAATATTTTTACATCATGCTCTGACCCGTTTGCTTACAAATATATTTTATTTTTGTAAAAACCTTATAGGTTCCCAGCGGAAGGGATGACAACCATAAGAGTTCCATTTTGTTTACGTGTTGTAGCTGATGTGGAAATTACAGGATCTCGATAGTAGATGCCTCCACATCTGTCTTTGCTTTCTTCGGAGTCATTCATATAAGTTGGGGCATGTTGCCCATCCTTATTCAGAGAAAGCAGTTTTAGACTTTCATTTATATCAGATGTTGGTTTTGTTTATTCATACTTTGTATTGGGATTCTATTTTTTCTTTAGGGATAATTATTGGAGTGTTTACTCCAGACTCAGTTTATTTCATTACATTGGTTATTCATATGAGGTTGTTTATGGGTGTGTTGAATGGTTGGTTATTCATTACTTAGTTGTAATATAATTTGGCATCTCACTTTTTAAATATTAGGTGGCTAGTAATCAATTAAATGTTTTTCGACGGTGATGCTAAGACTAAACCAACTTGATATTCTGCATTAATTTAATAAAGGAGTAGCTACCCGGCATTTAATTAGATGGGGTGTCACATTAAGCTTTGATAATTAATTCTTTTGATCTTTTTGTCGGTCGTAAGCCACTTGGTGAGTGCTCTTTTCACCTATACATATCAATAAATCCCTATATTCTTTAAAAAAAAAAGAACTTTGATGATTATTCTTTGATACTTTAGTGTTTGATTTGCCTATCTGAGGTGTATCTACGGCGCTTAATTCTCTCTCCCTATAGCTAGCTTCTTTAGAGGTTCATTTATTGCCAAACACTTGTATTGATTATCTATTATTGAGTTATACATGTTGGAATTTTGAGAGGATGATACCAAATGAGTGTGTTACCCCAATATTTGAGAATGATGCCAACATGTATAACTCCTTTGGAAATTTTGTGAGGATTTACTCCTTTGGGTAAGTTTTGTTGATGATTTTCCTATAAGTGCATTATTGAGAAAATGTTGGCATCATTCTCCTTACCCAAAGGAGTACATGGACAAAACTTACCCAAAGTAGTGTGTTACCCCAATATTTGAGAAGATCAATGGGAAAGGGGGGAACCCGAAGGATCATATAAAGTGATTTGTTGAGCACCTTGGGGCTAATTGCATTAACAAGAAGCTTCATTTAAGGAGGTTCCAAAATCCCTTGCTAATAAATCATAAACTTGCTACTCCCATTTAGCCCCAATGAGTGTGTCAAGGTAGGAGGATATGCATGTCTAGTTTCTTCATAATTGTTTTTTGGTCCAGAGGAAAAGGTTGAGGGAAGAGGTGATGGGATACCTAAGGAGATCTAATAAAATATTTCTCGATTTAAGAAAAACTATCATGGAGGCTAAGCTTCTACAAATCTATACGAAGGGGGTGCTACTAGAATATATTTATCACTTAATCAATGAGAATCATGAAGGCACATTCAAAGCATTCATTTAAGTTGTTAAAAACATCTAGTTGGTTGTTCATCCCAACTTTATCAAAACTAATTTTGTGTTTAAATAAACAACAAATCAAACTAGAAGAGGAAGTTAGACTCCACGAGTAAACTACACTGACAGGGGAGAAGTAGCTCAAGGTGGTAAGGAGTCAAAGAAGAAGAACAATAAAAGGAATTTCAATCGGGAGGATCCACCTTCTTTGCCTTTCACCGTTAAAGAGGCAACTAGCTATTACAATAGCATGGTGGAAGGAGGTTTGGTATATCCTCCCAAGTATTCACCACAGTATGCTTTAGGTAGAAACGTTTAGGTTGACACAAAATATTTCCAAGTTCATTAGAGAGTTTGTCATCCAACGACATCATGCTTTACCTCACGAAGAATTATCAATAAATACATGTTGGCTGGGACCTTGCAGATCCCTCAAGCCAATGTCAGCAATAACCTTTTGCCAACACATGGGGAAAATAATGTGGTCGCATTTGTTGAAGAGGTTAAAGATAAAATGAGAAGGAAGAGAAAAGGGAGATAGGAGTTCCAAGAGGTTTATGATATTTTTTTGTTAGGAATGGACAATGTGGTCATTGCCTATGATGAACCTAGCATCATGATAGTGAGCACGTATATCAAACTGAAGATTAAGAGGTATATCCAAGATTGGAGTATCAATCTCTTTCAAAGTCGCTAAAATTTTTGTGGTTCTTCGACCATGTGGGAATTGTACAAGATATAAGTTTGGAAATTACACAAACAATTTGACATGACGAGGAAAAATGTTGTTCCTTCGTTAAGATGAAAAAGGCTAATACCTAGGTTTGTAAGAAAAAATAGGTCTGAGATATCCTTCTTAGATGTAGATAGATTGGTAAGATTCCCCCGTAATATACCCATGTACGTGATAGCAAGTATAACTAGGAAATCATTTTCTAGTGTGTTAATGGTTGGAGGTGCCTTGATAACTATTATGCCTATTAGATCCTTCTACACAGCTAATATTTCAGAGACGAGGTTGATCGCGATGCCTTTATTAATATTAGGCTATGATAATCAAGCGCCCAAGTCCATTGGTTATGTTAACGTTGGAATCATAATTGGCAACCTCACTTAACATATAAAGTTTCATGCGATTGAGTCTGCCACTTACTACCACTTATTGATTGGAAGAGTTTGGATGCACAATCATGGTTTGGTTCCCTTTACATATGATCACTGTGCTAAGGAAAATATTATGGTAACTGAGGTTATCATCCTATCAACCAAGAAGGCCTTTGCAAATAAAGAGGCATAGTTGGTATATGTTTCCTTTTATACAAAGATAAATGAGGATACTCTCATTTTGACAAGGTGTATCAAAGGAGTGAGAATGTCAACAATCAATGATAGGTTATAACTATTGGAAGATCAAAATGAAGATATTTTGTAAGTTATTGAGGAATCAAACAAGGTTTATCAAGGACCCCAAACTATCTCTAAATAACTAAGAGATAAAATGGTTGAGAATCGACCCGATGGAGCATGGGGCAAGGTGCCAGAGTGTGTTGAGTATGTTTTCGAGAGATAAATTGGAGGAATAAGTGAATCCAAGAAAGAGGAAGGCACCTACACCACCAAATAATTAGTGTAAAAACGTGTTTCTTAATGATGGAAGGGTGGTGTGTCACCTTCGAAGGTATGAGTGGACTGTCAATAAAGCTGGGGAAGAAGACTGGACTATAAATGTTTTCTCTGGGATAACTAAGGGCAATGGCTTATCATTGATAATTACAACATTCAAGAGTTTGTGGATGATATTGAATATAAACCTGAGTGCATGCAAGATCATTTAAATCCTCAAGTAAAAGAGTTAAAGAAGATCAATCTGGATGAGGGTGGAGAAAAAGCAATGCAAATCTTTACATCAAAAGGCCAAGAGACTGCAAAAAAGTTGGAGCTAATCAAGCTTTTCTAATAGTATCAAGATGTTTTTGTATGGAAGTATACTTAGATGTCTGGGTTAGATCAATATGTGAGCTACCATAAGTTCAATTTTATCCCCTCACCTATTCTGGTCAAGCAGGCCACCAGAACATACAAACCTGACTTGGATATCATAATAAAGTCCGAGGTGGAAATGGTTACTGGAAGGTAGATTTATCAAGCCAATTCAGTATCCAATTTGGCTTTCCAACATTATGTCAGTAGGAAAGAAGGGTAAAACACAAATTCGTATTTCTGTTAATTTTAGAGATCTTAACAGAGCGTATCCCAAAGATGAGTTCCCTTTACCTTCAATAGATAGATTGATTAGTTAAACAATTGGTCATGAGATATATAGCTTTATGTATGGTTATATGGGTTATAACCAGATAAAGATGGATCTGGGTGATGCATAGAAGACGGCTTTTAGAACTCCTTTAGGAAATTTTATATACAATATCATGCCTTTTGATCAAAAAAATGCGAAGCCAACTTATCAAAGAATAATAATGGCCATTTTCACAATCTATATCATGGCATTTTGGAGTTTTATGTGGATAATCTGGTTATTGAGTCAAAGAATGAGGATTTACACTTAGCTAATTTGAAAAAGAGTCTTCAGCGGTTTCAAAAAGTACAAAGTCAAGATGAACCCACTCAAGTGTGCTTTTGGTGTAACGAGTGGGAAATTCTTGAGTTTTGTAGATGATCAGCAAGTGGTTTGGATGGACCAAGATAAGAAAAAGACCACCTTGAAATGCCATTTCCAAATACTCAGAGAGAGCTAAAGAGTTTCCTGGGAAATATTTCTTACTTGAGAAGATTTATCCCAAGTTTATCTGAGATTACTCACCCGTTAATGGAGCCCCTTCAAAACACTATAAAGTTTAACTGGGAAACCACACCAAGAAGATTTTAACAAGCTTAAGAGATTGTTCATTTCTCTCCAAATGATGATTCGACCTAGAGATTGAGTACCTTTGTTGCTCTATTTTACCTCCACTACAAGGTTCCTCATTGCACTATTGGCACAAGAGGTTGATGGATAAGATAGATATACTATTATCACTATTGGCACTATTGGCACAAGAGTTTCATGATTCGACCTAGAGATTGAGTATAATTATCCAGAGGTAAGATATACCAGCATAAAGAGGCATTATTTTTCTTTGGTCATTGTGCCCAAAAACTTAGAAATTATATGTTATCTTTTACTGTTTACTTAATGATAAGATGTAATTCGATTAAGTTGTTACTGGTGTGAACAATTTTGATTGGGAGAGCATCAAGGTGGTTCTTCATACTATCCGAGTATGATCTGAAGTTTATTGTCCCTTGTGTGATCAAAAGCCAAGATTATGAAGATCTTTTGGCCATTTTCCCTTAGGTTTATTCGAGCCACCTCACAAATATATTCTAGGTGATTATTTGCAAGCCAATATTTGTGTGGAATATCTAGAAGAATGGTTTATGGAGTTTTATAGTTCATCTGCTAAAGGCAGGGGGAGTATGAGTCATTTTTTCAAGGAAGGAAGAGATTACTCAATCTTCGATTTGGGCTTTCATTGTTCAAATAATAAAGAAGAGTACGAAGCATTAGCTTTGGGGTTTCTCAAAGTGTTGCGAAGAGGCATCCATTCATTCTGTGTCAAAGGATATTCTAACTTGGTCGCTAAATAAGTTAATGAGAATAAGCATTGAATCATCTAAATCTAACACAATATTAAACGATCATTAAAAGGTTATTAGATCAATTTTATGAAGTTAGAGTGGAAAGGAACCCAAGAATGATGACTCTTTATGCTGACGCCTATGCCACAATAGCATATAAGGTGATTATGGATGGCGAATTTACAACTATTGTGATCTCAAAAAGCATCTCCATCGTCTTTTCTCTAACTCTTTCCTAGTGATACAGATTCAGATTGGAGAGGTGGAATGAAGAGGCAGTTGGAGAACAGCGGTGGCATAATGAAGCTTATAAAGTTAGCATAATTATTCCTGCTTCAAGGAAGTTTTTACTATAAAAATCTTAGGGTGGTTGTTCGGATGCACTAGTCCAGAGGAAGCTCAAAGACGGTTGAAGAAAACTCATGAGGAGCATTGTGAGACCATTGAGATTCCTCTATATAGAAGAATTTAAAGATATGGGTATTTTGGGCCTACGGTGAATCAATATGTAATAGTAATACAAAGAGAATGTGCTAAATGTTAAGATTTTTTCAACCATCTGAATGCAACTTTCTCGAAGCTAAAATGGACTGGAGGCAACCTTACATTGATTTCATTAAATATGGAGTTGTTCCAAGTGAGAAAGCCGAAGATATGGGAATAAGAAAGAGGGCTCCAAGCTGCTACCTATTGGAAGGGGAGTTGTATCGAAGATGGTATTTCAACCGGCCATTGTGATGCATCACGAGAGATGAAGCAAAGGAAGTCTTCAAGAAATCTTATGATCCAGCTCACACTGGAGGAGCCAATTGTATTAACAACTGATAACGCTTAGCTACTATTAGCTAACGATGGATAAAGATTCATCGGAGTTTGTTCAAAAGTGCAAGGCTAGCTAACTTGATGGTAAACTCATTCATGATCCATCGGTGGAACTTCACTCACTGACAACTCCCTATCATTTCCATAGTTGGGTATTTGACCTTATGGGAACACTTAAACATTCTTCTAGAGGAAAGATATGGATTCTCATGGAAACTTAATTCTTTACAAAGTGGGTAGAGGCAGTACCTTTCAAAAGGGCAACAGCAAATATGGTGGCACAGTTCATTAAAGAGTAAATTATTTATCGATTCAGCATTCCCAAGGTTATTTTGTCTGATAATGGAACTCCAATTATAAATAAATAGATAATAATGCTGACAGACAAGTATTCAATTATCCAATTATAGAGTCAATTTAATTCCCTTAAAAGTGGAAGACTTCGATGTAATCATAGATATGGATTGGTTGTCCATACACCTTACTAAATTAGAATTTTCTCTTATGGATATTACCTTATGTAAACTTGGAGAGGCTGGGGTGAGTTTTAAGGGGACTAAAACAAGTAAGAAACCTATTTTTGTATCAGCTTTGAGGGATAGAAAGATATTAAATGGTGGGTGTTGTGGGTATCTAGCTTATGTGAAAGACCTTGATAAGACCGTGACCACTTTAACAGTTGTCCTAGTGGATGCAAAATTTAGTGATGTTTCCCCAGAGGAATTGTCGGGATTACCCCTGAATAGAGAAATTGAGTTTACCATTGACCTCATGCATGAGGTCGTGCCCAATTCAAAGGAACCATACAAAATGCCTCCCGCAGAGATAAATGAGTTGGAGGAATTATTAGTTTTTGGTTGTATAAGGGCTATAACTTCCCCCTGGGGTACCCTAATACTTTTTCTAAAGAAGAAGGATGGGTCGATGAGGATGTGCATAAATTATAAGAAATTGAATAAAATGATCGTGAAGTATCCTTTACCTTGGATTGATGATTTTTCTGACCAATTGAAGGATGCCAAATATTTTTCTAAAAATGATTTGAGATCTGGATATCACCAACTTAACATAAAGGATGAGGACATCACAAAACTTCCTTATAAACTAGGTATGGTCATTATGAGTTTGTGGTGATGTCGTTTGGGTTAACAAATGCCCCGACTACTTTTACGGACCTACTAAATAGGGTATTTAGGCCATTCATAGACAAATTTGTTATTATTTTCATTGATGATGTGCTAATCTATTCTAAGACTATGAAAGAGAATGAGGAGCACCTCCACGGATTCTTTAAGATTGTATGCTAAATTTTCTAACTATGAATTATGGCTTGAGTAGATAGCCTTCCGAGTCCATATTGTGAACAAAGATGGGTTATTCGTGGACCCAGGAAAGGTCACGACCATTGTTGATTAGGAGAGACCAACCATCAGGGTTAGAAGCTTTCTCAGCCTAACAGGTTATTATGAGATATTTTTGGATGGGCTTTTTAAGATTTTCGTGCCCTTGACCCGGTTGACGCGCAAGAATTAGGACTTCATATAGTCTGCGGAGTGTAAAATAAGCTTCCAGAATTTAAAGGAATAGTTAATGGTCGCACCTATTTTGGACTTACCCAAGAAAGGGGAAAGTTACGTGGTCTATAGTAATGCTTCAGGACGCCACCTTGGATATTTGTTAATGCATAATGGAAAGGGCATAGCTTATGCCTCTAGACAGTTGAGTCTATATGAGAAGAACTTTCCTACCCACAAACTAGAGTTAGCAGCAGTAATTTTTGCCTTAAAAATTTGGAGACATTATTTATATGGGGAGAGTAGTGAAATATTCACATATTATAAGAGTTTGAGCTATATCTTCACCCAAATAGATTTGAAACTGAGAAAAATCAGGTGGTTAGAGTTAATAAAAGATTATGATTGTACGATTAATCGTAACCCCCAAAAGGCTAATGTAGTGGTCGGTGCCCATAGTAGGAAAGGTTCCCTTAGTGCTTTGAGGATCACTAGTCAAGAACACATCCTAAAAGTTTTGTAGAGTTTAATGATTGAGGTCATAAGCCCTAAATGCAACTGACATTTAAGGGACCTTATTGTGGTATCTAGTTTGATTGAGAAGATAAGAGTCGCTCGGGTTGTGGACCCTACGATACTAAAAATTTGTGAATAAGTAAAGAGTGTCTGGCCTTTAAGATTGATAACCGCGGAGCCTTATGATTTGGAATAAGGATTTGTGTGATGCGGAATAATGATATTAAGGTCGAGTTATTGGAAGTGGTCATTCCTAGACTTTGCAATTCACCCTGGAAGTACCAATATGTACTAAAACTTGAAGGAAAAATTTTGGTGGCCTAACGTGAAAAGAGAAATCGTGGAGTTAATTTCCAAATGCTTAGTATGCCAACAAGTTAGGGTCGAACACCAAACACGAGCTGGACTATTACAAACCTTGCATATCTTAGAATATAAGTGGGGAAATATTTCTATGAACCTTATAGCTGGACTATCATGGACACAAAGAGGAATGGATTCCATTTGGGTTATTATGGATAGCTTGACTAAGTTCTTGCACTTTTTAGTTGTTAAAACCATAACCAATATTGATCATTTGTCCAAACTTTTTATTAAGTAAATTGTAAGTCTCCATAGAGTTCTTGTTATCATAATGTCTAACCGAAAACCTAGATTTATCTTTGGATTTTAGAAGAGTTTTCAAAGGGAAATGGGGTTACAGCTAGACTTTAGTTATCCTACCATCCATAGAAAGATAGATAAATAGAAAGGACCAATCAGACCCCAGAAGATATGTTGAGGGCTTATATTTTAGACCTTCGAAGAAGTTGGGAACACCACCTACCCTTAGTGGAGTTCGTGTATAACAATAGCTAATAGGAAAGTATAATGATGGCCCCTTACACTTCTTTATATGGGATAAGATTATGAGTCCCTTTATGTTGGGATAAAGTGGGAGAACATTAACTTTTGAAACTCGAGATGGTAAAACGGGCCACAATCAAGGTAAGGCTTATTCAAGAAAGGCTAGGGAGTACTCAAAGTAGATAAAAGAGGTGGGTTGATACCAAAAAAAGGGAGGTATACTTAGAGGTCGAGGATCATGCATTCCCTAAGGTTTCCCCTTAGAAGGGAAATACAATGTCTAGAAAGAAGGTAAATTTTGTTTTACAGTATGTGGGACCTTTTGAGATACTTGAGAGGATTGGAAAGACTTCCTAAAGACTTTTTCCCCCCAAACTTGTCCCATATACACAATGTGTTCCAGATTTCAATGATGAGACATTATATTAGAGAACACGGCCATATTATTAACCATGCACCTATTTAGATCTACACAGATTTAAGCTATAATGAGGCCCCAGTATAAATTTTGGAAAAGAAGGAAAAGCAACTGAGGCACCAGGATGTGGAAGAGGCCACTTGAAAGCTGGAGTCAGTCATTAAAGGAAAATACCCATAACTATTCTAAGGTATGGATTAAGTTCTTTCTTTCAATTTATTTAATTTCGAAGACATAATTTCCTAAGTTGGGGGTTGTAATAACCCTAGGATCCTAATAGGTCGCAACAACATAAAAGTGAAGTTCTGAGTAGAGGCCACGACCTTGGAATTTTAAGTCACGGAGGTAAAAGTAAGGCCACAACCTAAAGGAATAGTCTGCATCATTTAGTGACCTATACTTGCTCGGTATGTGAGGTGATGACATGCCCTAATTAGTCCCTAACTTGAGAAACAACTCTTTAAGGGTATTTTTGGAAAGGTGATGTCATAAAAGGAAAACCAAGGTTCCCTATTTCCCACTTAGCTGTTAAGACCCTATTACCCACTTTAAATGGAGAAAGTGAGATTTTGAGAGAGGGATGAGGTGCTGCCGGAGAAGAGGTCATGGAAATCTACTACTCATCAGAAAATAATTTGGACACCGCATACGGGTATTGTTCATCGCACCAAAATCCATTAAGGTGAGGGATCTATTTTCATCCTTTTTTTCCTTCATTAAAACCCTAGTTTCCATGTTTTCTATTAAATGAGATGATCCCTCATATGTATTATGGGTTTAGGCCATGGAGTTTTACTATTCATTACGGGGCATTACATATTTTGCCTTTATGAATCGTTTTAGTGTTAAATTCATTTAACATAAAATTTAAGTTTCATTTCATAATTTTCTAAAATACCTGAGGTTCCTTTGTAATTTCTTTCATAAGGCTAAAGTCCAAAACTTCTAAAAAATAGGGACAAGATCCTAAAATCACAAGTTTAGGGCACTTTTGTAAACTTAATATAAGTATGGCATTGTCTTGCAATTATTTATAAGTCCAGAGCTTATTTGTAATTACTCAAAATTTTGGGGGCAGTTTCATAATTATTTCCAAGTTCAAGACTATTATGTAAATATTCCATAAAATATTCTTAGCGTTAAAATAGCATTTTTTTTTTTAACAAATCTAGGGTCCAAACTATAATTTATGAGAGTTTGGAGTTGAAAACTATTTTCACCCAGTTTGTGTGATTAAACACGGTTTTAAAAGAACATTGAGTCTCAAGTAACAATTTATCCCAAATATAGGGTTTAAATGATATTTCAGAATATTATTTCGAACACAACCCTTAAATTACATTTCTATTCTTGACATAAATCCCTATTCATATTTTGGCCAATGTATAAAATGAGTCATACCCCATTACATGTATGTGACTTATATATAACTCTTTTTAGGTATGTTTTACTTAGTGAAAGCACTAAGATTCACGAACAAATCCTTATATTCATAAACCTTTCCAATTGCAGTGCTAAATACATTTAAAGACTGAAATGTATCAAAAACCCCACCTATTTAGACTAAAGTTTGGAGTAATGTTGGTGTAAAGGTTAACCTCTAAAGAGGTTACCAAGCACTCCCAAAAACTCCTGAAAATTTCTCCTTAAATACTCCTAGAAAATGCTCCAAAAGGATACTCTAAAATAACTTCAACAACACCCCAAGTATTACTCTAAAATAATCCCAACAATAAATCTCAATAATCATAGTTAAACTCTCTTGCGGATATATTTTTGTTGCAAGGAAAAATTTAAAGAATATTATGTTGTGGGTGGTATTTTAAAATAAAGAAATGTTTTGCTTTAGGCTTATGTAAAATACAAATGTCAGATGAAGTAACTGAGGTGATACTACATAACAGAAATGATATTGTAACCGAAATTTTGACCGAAAGTGGAGGTACCGAATGAGGTGGAGTGCTTCTATTGGTTAGTTTGTGGGGTCCACGCCAGTGGGACCAAAGAACCCACTAATAACACGCTGCCACGCGTGATTTATGTCAAAATTTCGATTCCAATAGAAGCACTCTACTACATAAAAGCAAGGAAATGGTTTGAACCACTCAATAATTGACAACATGACAAAGTGGTATTCTGAGGTTTTAAAACTACTGAGGAGAGGAAATATTATTAAGGAACAATAAATTTAAAAAGGAATGGCCGTGATCCAATTACCCTCTTAGAACTTGCGTCTTGAACTTTTAACTTTTTTTCTTCTTGGTAATACCACGCATAGCCCCCTTTTCAAAAATTTCTTATTAACAAAACTACCTACAGGTATACTTTTAGATATCTTGGTTTATATGACCATTCATTACATTTTTTAATACATTCCTAACCTTTAATTATTTTAACCAATAAGAATTAATTATTAATTTATTTAATACTAATACATTTCTTTAATGGAACAAACAACATTTGAATAATAAAATAAATACACCCAAACGTTTATTTCACTTAACTAAATATATTTCATCTAATAAATGACAAAAACTCATTACTTAGTTGTTATCTTTATACCATTTAAATATTCAGACATTAAATTCCTTAACTTCTTTAAATTTACAAATTCTTATATTATGTGAACTTTAGATTTACTTATTTTACATTTTAACTCTAAACTTAATAAACCTCAAATAATTACTTTTCAAAATGTTAAATTTTTATTTTAACACTTTTTGTAAAATGCTCAACTCAATTTTAATCTTTACTTTAATTAGTCGACACTAATTACACTTTTACCTCAAAAATATCATTGTACCTTAGTAACTTATACATTGTCACCATTTTCTATATTAATATAAAAGTAACTTTGCGTGATAAAATATCACGATGCACCAACTCGTGAATTATTCATATATACCATTTAAACTATTAACCAAGAATTCGAGTTATTATAGAAACGATAATTTTACCTTATTCATTGAGACATATTTTGTTGTGAAATATACTGGTAGCTAGTGTGTAGATTCGCGAGCCACTACTCATGTTTGTAATTCTTTACAGGAGTTACAGGTAACGAGGGAGGATAGTGATGGAGAAATATTTCTATTCATGGGTGATCACAGTAAGGCATCAGTATTACCAGAAGAAAATTTATCTTTAAATTTTGGTAAAGATTATAAGTTAATATTAGTAAATTATTTTTTCTGCTCCTAGCATTGGAAGAAATTTAATTTCGATTTCTAAGCTTGTTTAGGTTGGATATTGGGTTAGTTTTAATAAATTTGATTTTATCAAAAATGGAAAATCTCTTATTTATTCTTGTGCATTGGAAAATTGTCTTTATATTATAAGACTTGTCTCACTAGTACTGTTAAATACTGAAGTTAGTAACTTAAATGGGAAAAAACCTAAAAAGAAAATAACCTTCTAACTTAACCTGGACATATCTTTCCCACTTAAGCATAGGTCATATTAATCTAAAAAGAATTGAAAGGATGGTTTCAAATGAAAAATTGAGTTCGTTGGAAGTGGTTACACTTTCAGTCTACAAATCCTTGTTCAAGGGGAAAATGGCCAAGACGCCTTTCATGGCCAAAGGCTATAGAGCCAAAGATATGTTGAGACTGGTTCCTTTGATTTATATAGCCTTACAACAATCCGAGCAATATGTGGCTATGAGTACGTCATCAATTTCATTGATGACTACTCGAGTTTTGAATATGTTTACCTTATGCATCACAAGTCTGAAGCCTTTTGTAAGTTCAAAGTGTTTAAATATTAAGTGGATTTTAGGCATGGTAAACTAATTAAAATTCTACAATTTGATCTTGGATGATAGAACCTCTTGGGAGAGTTTAGGAAACACTTATAGGATATGGGAATTATATCCTAATTTTGTGCAGTGGGCATTCCATAGTAAAATGGTGAGCAAAAGGGGTGAACATGATTCTTTTTGACATGATTATATCCATGATGAGTTATTGGGACCTTCCAGATTATTTCGGGGTAAAGACAGATACATAAGTATTGAACTTAATTCCTTTTAAATCAGTCTCAACAACTCCCATGGAAATATGGATTAGGCGCAAGCCTTGTTTAGGACATGTTCGGGCCTGGGATTGCCCAGCACATGTGCTTAAGAAGGACCCAGGGAAGTTAAAATTGAGGATGGATGTATGTCTCTTTGTAGGTGACTCAAAAGGCACCAAGTCAATTTTATGATCCTAAGGGCTAAAAAGTATTTGTTAGCACAATTTCTCAATACTTGAAGGAAGACTATATAATAGACCACAAACCTAATAGAAAAATTATCTTGCAATATGAAAGATGTCAAGACCAAGTAATTACTTCTAAACCACCCATATAAGATTAAATACTACCTGATATCGATAGTACACTGCCTAAAGGTAGTGGCAGTATTATTGATGATTAGGATACACATGTCACTTATATTCGACCACAAGTGAAGCCATGTCTTAGTGGGAGACTTAGGCATTAACTTGATAGGTTAGTGTATTTGGGTGAAAACTTCGGTGAGATCCCAAGGGAACATGGACCAGATCCCAGCAACCATGACATGGCACTCCAAAATAAGGACTCTGAGATTTAGCTAAAGGCTATGAATACAGATATGAATTCAATATATTCAAATAAGTTTGTAAGCTTGTAGTCTTTCCATATGGGATAAAATATATAAGATGCAAGTGGATTTATAATAAGAAATTGAAGTGGGTGGTAAGGTTGACACTTTCAATGAAAGTCTTGTTGCAAGAGGGGATCATCTATTAGGAATCATTCTTGTCGATATCCATGCTAAAGTTTATCCAGGTTCTTTTATCCATTACGGATTATCTCAAGCTCGAGATTTAGAAAATTGAGGTTAAGACTTCCTTCATGAATGGCAGTCTTGGTGAGTGCTTCTATATGATGAAACCTGAGGGATTCATGGAAAATGTCTAGGAAATCAAGGTGTGCAAGCTTAAGGGATCCATTTATGTACTTAAGCAAGAGTCAAAGGACTTGGAACGTCCGATTTTATTAGGAAAATGAATATTTTGGTTTTAATCAATATTCGGATGAGACTTGTGTGTCTAAAGTATGACTAAAACTTAGTGGTATTTCAAGTATACGTGGATGATATTCACCTAATCGGGAACGATGTGGGTGAATTATCTATTATAAGAGTGTGGTAATCTATTAAGTTTGTTATGAAGGAAGTAGGAAAAGTGAGTCACTTCCTTGGGATCAAGCTTATGCATATCGAAAAAATAGGATGTTGGGGTTATTCCAAGTCACGTATATCAATGATGCGATCTCAAGGGTTATCATGAAAGATTCCAAGAAAATATCTCTCCCTTTCAGGCATGGAATTATTTATCTGAGGATTATTATCATAAGACACATAAGGATAAGGAATATACCATTTTCTTCAGGGGTGGGCAGCCTTATGTATGAATGTTGTGTAAGTAAACGAATATTTGCTTTTTCGTAAGTATGGTCAGTAAATTACAATCTAACCTAGGTGAGGAGCACTGGAGTAGTGTAAACCACATTCTCACGTACCTAAAAAGGACTAAATATTATATGCTAGCTTTCTTGTACTTATTGAGTATAAAAACGAAGATTTTCAATCGGATAGAGATTCAAGGAAGTCTATCTCAGGATATGTGTTTACTCTAGGAGGTGGATCCATAAGTTGGAGGAGTATAAATTAATCATGTATTGTTGATTTCACCAAGAAAGTCGAATATGTTGTAACTTTGGAGAAAGCTAAGGAGGCTAATTAGCTTTAAAACTTCATAAGTAACTTGGGTTTGGTTCCTTTAGTGTAATCGGCTATTACACTTTATTGTGTTAATATAAGTGATATTATAAATTCCAAAGAGGCGAGGAATCATAAGAGGGAAAATCAATTAAAGAAAAGTATAACCTGATTCAAGAGATCATATAGAGAGAGGCGATGTCATCGTGAACAATATTACATCTCAGGATAACCTAGTGGATCATTTTAAGAAGAGCTTCTGGTTAGACATAAATTCTTCGGATTTTTTTCGGTAAGTTAGAGGCTTTTATTACCCCGTGCAGTGTAATTTGAGTTGATTTATCCCATATCCTTGCTACTGGCATCTTTTGTCTAGTGCATCGAGTTTTGGATATTTCTCTTACATTTTGCAGGTATTTTATATAAGTGAAGAAAAGGGAAAACTAAAAATCAAGAAATAAAGAAAAGAAGAAAATTCAGGGGCAAAAGAGTAATTTTACATCCAAAATTCGTACATGAACCCTAAAGGGAAGTCCAAGACCTTGAGTCCAAAAGCATCTAGGAAGAAACGACATCCAATTACGAGTTCTGATTGCGAAGTTATGAAGCTTCAAAGTTGAGAAGATATCACAAGAGGAATGAAGAAAAAATTGAGACAGAACCGAACCGATGGAATCCAAGTGGAACCGGTTCGACAATTTGTAAAGACAAAATCGAATCGATGAGAAAGATTTGGAACTATTTCTCCTCACTGTAAGCAGACCGGTTCGCCCCAGTAAAGAATAAATTTCGAACCGGTTCGACGTGACGAAATCTGCAATTTTTATTTCTCAAAATCAGAGTTGTGCATGGTTCAAACAATTAATAAAACATGTGGGTTACATCTTATTATATTACCAGACATTAGGGAAGGGGGTTTTTTTATAGTTTTGAGATCTTCTTGAAGTCAAGAACCCTAGGATTAACATTCTTCAATAATTATTCATCTTTTGGCATAGAATTCAAGGTTTTCTTCAAAATAAGTATAGTTTCTTTCTTTCTTTCAATTTCTCTCATCTTATTGTCTTATAATTCATTACTTCTTAGTTAGAATTCTCTTTTACATGTTTGATTGCAAATTTTACGTAAGAATGATTTCATGCAACGTATATTTCATGTTTAGTCATATTTACCCCATGTTCGGCTAAGTTTTTAACGGGTTGGGGTACATGAACCCAACCTAGGTAACACATATGGATTCAAAAGCGAATAAAAAGTAATCCCTCATTCAAAGGTTTGACTTTTATTAAGATAAAGATTATAGGCCTTTTAATTTCGTCTACCCTAGGTAATCGGAATCTTTCAGGGTGCAATTGGCGTTTTGATAACTTCTCATCCTCGTCAAATACAAGTTTTTATTTGATATTGTGTGGCATTTAGTCCTCATATATCAAATGCTTAAAGAGTATTTTATGCCTCTTTGAATGAAGAAATATATTTTTGAAGATTTTATATTCTATGTAAACACCGACGGGTTGAAGGAGTGTACCCTAACTCTATCATCTCTCATATAGTTAAAGTTTAATTTAGTTCTTCTTGCATGCGTGGTTAGATATTAATTTAATTCAATTGCATAAGTTGATAGGATTGATCCTAAAACCATCATATTTTTCTTCATTCTCTGAGTAATTAGCAGGACTAATCGGTTGTCCTATTCATCATCACGAGCATTCGTCTTGTTCCCTGTGTTAGACACCCGGTTCATCGGATTTATACTTGAGTGACCGGCTTGTACTTGAATCGATGGTAGCATGCATTGGAAATACTTTTAAAGTCAAGTCAAGTTAAGTTTTTGGCGCTGTTGTCGAGGATTAGGTAGACTTTTAGGTCGATTTAATCAAAAATTTGACTATAATTCTTAAAAAGCCAAAAAAATCATAAAATCAAAAATTCAAACAAAAAAATTCAGAAAAGTAAAAAGTAAAAAAATAAAAAAAAATACAACATCTCTCAAGTCCTTTCATGCAAAATCCGTAACAAAATCCTTAAGCCACTCCTACCCGCATTCACGAGAATTCGATAGTAGAGTACGACCCCTGTAGTCGACACACTCCTAACACTCCGCAATTTTTGGTTCCACCTCCTACACCACCAACTCCATTACAAGTCACACTTATAGATCACCGAGTGAGGACTTTGAGTCATGTATGATAACACTAGTTTTGGTACGAGTGAGGGTGAGATGTCGTATCATCCCATGAGAGAAGTCTTATATCTCGAGAGAACCGTCACTCCGGGATGCATATTACTTCTGTACAATACGGGACAATGTCACTTCCGAAATGGGATGATATAGATTCTTCCCACCGTTCACAATTTGGATTCGTAGAAACCATACCTCCACATCCATGAGTTCGAAGAGGCATGCGACACGTTTAGCGGTCAAGCTCAAACTCAAGATGTCGTTCACCTAAAACTTTTTCCTTTTTCCTTAAAGGATAAAGCTAAGACCTGGCTTTGGTCTTTATCACCAAACTCAATATACAAGCTAAGTTTCTTTTGAAATTCTTCCCTTAGCATAGAACGAATTCCATCAAGGCTAAAATTCAAACTTTTAGACAACAAGAAAATGAGCCATTTGATCGATGTTGGGATCGCTTCCAAGAGTTGGTTAATACATGGCCACATCATGGTGTTGAGAAGTATCTCCTTATCTCTTTCTTCCACCAAGGGCTAAGTATAGCTTCAAAATAACTCGTGAAAACTATGTACCAGGGATAATTTTGGGTGTTAAATGCAAATGATGCCGAGACCCACCTTAAGTATGTCGTCGAGACTACTCAAGCATGGCACACATCTGATCCTAACACCCAAAATCGGGTTCGACAAATGTCCTCTGCTCCATTCGCGTCCGATCTCTATCATGTGGATAAGGACATCGAGTGGAAACTTCGAGTCAACTAAATTGAGAAACGATTCGAAGACGTACTCGAATCACTGGCAAAAGAAACAACCAGATCCTCCCGATTTATGAAATAAAAGGTGTGCCATTAAACAAAGGAATGTCTGATGATACCCACCTACAAAGTCATGCTCCATGAGCAAGTGGAAGATGTAAGAGTGTTTAATGGAAATTTCGATGCCTCTTACGGGAATTCTTACAACACCTCGTGGAGGAACCATCCTGGGTTTAGTTATGGGCAAAAAAACACCATGTTGAATACTAATTCACACATTGCCCCTCCTCCACCACCGCCTCCGTACTTTCAGCAAGTTCCACATATGCCAGCACCACCTCCCGCGTCGTATATCACCCCACCGAGGCAAAATTTTGAGGATACGATAAATCAATTCATACAAGCCCAATAAGTAACGAATTCTCAAAACACCCGGATGTTTTCCGAGATAAATACTAACACCTAAAAGTTTTAATCATCCTTGAGTATCCAAGATAAGGGTAAGTTTTCGGCTTAAGGCCAAAGCCTACCCAAGGTCAACCTAGTGTTATCTCTACATCTAACAACCATTAAGAGCAATGTCAAGCAGTCACCACATTAAGAAGTGGGAGAGTTGTTGATTTATCACCTCCCTCACACGATGAATCTAAAGATAAGTAGGTTTTTCCCAGCACGAAAGAGACCGAAGATGCCCCCTTGACTGAAAGTGATAATAAAGACAACACTAGTGGGCCTGAAGTCGTATTGAAACCACCCACTCCTACGCCTTTCTCTCAAAGGTTGCCTCCATATCAAAAAGGGGTCTCCCGCGATGATGTGCTAGATGTCTTTAAGAAAGTCAAGATGAATTTACCATTCCTCGATGCCCTAATCAAATTCCCGCTTATGCCAAGGTCCTTAGGACTTATTGACAGTCAAAAGAAGGCTAAAGGTGAAAACGAATGTTTTCCTAGCACAAAATGTGAATTCCGTTCTACTTAACGAACTCCCACCCAAGTTTAAATATCCAAGTACACCTATAATCTCGTGCATCATTGGAGATAACCGAATAGAAAAATCCTTCCTTGATTTAAGGGCGAGTGTTAACATTCTAACTTTTTCGATATTATAAGAGGGTAGTGAGACTGGGGTCTATGAATAACTGGAAAGGGTGAGTCATGACCCACTTCAATGGATGCTATATGTAAGGTTCTCAAGAACTTCTGGAGAAACTTCTGATGAAACCTTCTCCTTTTGGTAAAAATGGAGCTCAAGCTGGAACTCCCTTCCTACAAGAAGATAAACTTCCACAACAATAATAGTAATTTTGTCAAGAAGATCTCCTGAGAATGATGGTTGTCAGTGAGGAGTGAAAGAACAAGGCACTTAGAACCAGAGAGAGAGCAGGGAGAGAATACTAGAAAGTTCTGGTGTGATTTTGATAGAGTAACAGTGCTATTGAGTTTTTCTCTTTATCTTGACCTTGCCCAGGGGTCCTATTTATACTTGGGTACTAGGGCTGAGTTGGCACTTTTGGCGCCAAAAAACATAAAGGTTAGTGACGGACAAGGTCTGCAGTGCACCATTTGTCCTGTCCCCGCAGATAGGTGCCACTTGGCGCAAACCAAAGTCAAAAAGCAAATATGTCTCCTAATGGAAACAAAATATCTAATTTGTTAAATATCTTTTGAAATGGTAACTTTTGATATAAATTTTATAAACTTGAGGGAGGTATCAAGGATAACCTCCTCTAAAATCTTTGTAAGCTTGAGGGGGTTCTTTAGGACCCCCTTCTAAAATCATTTTTCTTGAGAGAGTCCTAGAGGACCCTCTCCTTTAAAATCATTTTATAAACAAATATTTTCTTATGAGTAAGCCTTTGGTTGCTCACCCTGGTTATGTCTGACTGTGAGGTATGTGAGTACTGGACAACCCTAGGGTATTTCTACTAGTATTCTCTCAATCCTAAAGTGATAAGTGGCTGAGCTAGCTCAATAAACCTTATTCCTCAGCCGTCAAGACAAAACTCTCAAGAGATCCCAACTGGCCTATTTAAGCCCTGCCTTCTCAACTAGGCTACATGTACAAGAAAGCAAAGTGTTAATACTGTTGTTCTTTAAAATAATGACTTTTCATGATGAAGGATTTCTCATGGTAGACACTACCTCATCTTGGGGTCTCTACCTCGGGTTTTGGTTGAGGGACCCTGGAGGTTCCTTCATCAATATGACTTTTTTGTATTTGAGGGACCTGAGTGCTCTTTCACCGATTATGCATTTTCTGCGGTCAGGGGGCCTAGGTTCCCTCACTAATATAAATTCCCTACGATAAGGGACTTTGGATGCTCTTTCACCAATTATGCATTTTATGTGGCCAACCGCACCAATATGAATTCTTTCCGGTTGAGGGAACTTGGATTCACTCTCACCAGTTAGGAATTTTATATGTCCAGTGGGCCTAGGTTCCTGCACCAATATAAATTATATGTTGTTGAGGAACCCTGAGGTTCCTTCTCCAATATGAATTTTTTTTTTTGATGGACCCAGGGGGTTCCTTCTCAATATGAGTTTCTATCGGGACCCTGGGGGGTTCCTTATCAGTATGACTTTCTACCGGAACCATGGGGTTTCCTTCTCAATATGACTTTTTATCGAAACCCTGGGTGAGGTTCCTTCTCAATATAACTTTCTATCGGGATCCTGAGGGAGTTCCATCTCAATATGACATTCTACCAGAACCCTAGGGGGGGTTCCTTCTCAATATGACTTTCTACCGAAACCCTGAGGGGTTCCTTATCAATATGACTTTCTGACGCAACCCTGGGTGGGTTTCCTTCTTAATATGAGTTTCTGTAGGGACCCTAAGGGGGTTCCTTCTCAATATGAATTTCTGTCGGAACCCTGGGGGGTTCCTTCTTAATACGACTTTCTGTCAGAACCCTGGGTGGGATTCCTTCTCAATATGAGTTTCTGTTGGGACCCTGAAGGGGTTCCTTATCAATATAAATTTCTATTGTTGAGGGACCCTGGGGGTTCCTTCTCCAATATGGATTTCTGTTAATGGGGACCCTGGGGTTTCTCAAATAATACGAATTTTGGGTGTTCCTCAACCTCATATTTTCTGTAAGTTGAAAGGGTGGGGGGTCTTTGAGGGACCCTCGCCCTAAAATATAATGGTCAAGCTTGAAACACCCTTCTACATTAGCCCCTCGTGTAAAGTCTTTTGTGTTGGGTAGACCAAAAGGCTTTGTACGTCGTAAATTCGATTTTCAAATTTGAGGGGTCCTAGGGTTCCTTCATCATTCCTCCTAGGGTCATTAAATTCTTTGTTACTTCATCCCAGGTTTTGTAGATGAGGCCACATATAGTATACTTCCTTATCTGGGTATCAACTTAGGCAAAGGGGTTGCTCATGGTGAGCCCCTCGTCCTTAGCCTTTTTCTGTGGCCTTCTATCTTATTTAGAGGGGTTACTCATAGTGAGGCCCTCGTCCTTGGCCTTCTTATGTGGGTTTCTATCTTGGATAGAAGGGTTGCTGATGGTGTATCCCTCATCCTTGGCCTCTTTATGTGGCCTTTTATCTTGGATAGAGGGGTTTCTCAAAGTGAACCCCTTCATCCTTAGTCTTTATTCTCAGGCCTGCTTTCTTGGGTAGGGGGATTGCTCACAGTGAGCCACCCATCCTTGGCCTTTGTCTGTGGCGTTCTATCTTGAGTGGAGGGGTTTCTCACAGTGATCCCCTCATCCTTGGCCTTTGTTTGTGGCCTTCCATCGTGGGTAGAGGGGTAGCTCACTATGAGTCCCCTCATCCAAGTTTTACACCTCGTCATAGAGCCACTCAAAATGAACCCTTTTGCTCTAAATAATTTCTTGCTAACTTGGGAGGTAGGAGACCCTCTAAGTGGGCTCACTCACCCTTGGCTATTCTAAAATAGCAGTTGGATACCCCTCTACATCAGTTCCCTCATGAGAAAATATTTGTGTTGGGTAGACCAAAGGGTTTTGTATGAAATAATCACTTCATCTTGGAATGCGAAAGTTTCATGCCTTTACATCATCACATTATTTGATTTGTACTAACTGAGGAGTCGCTAGTGGGGGACCTCCTAATCCTTAGTTATTCTCTTTTCTACATCGGTTTTGGGCAGAGGGGACACTCTAGGTAAGTCCCCTCGCCCTAACTCATTTTACCTTGTTTCCAATTTATGCAATGAAGGGAGAGCCATTGGGAGTAAACCATCTCTTTTATGTGTCTGTCTTTGGCATATGGGTCACTTATCTTAGACTCCCTCGCCCTGGGTTTTCCTCTTTGTATTTTCCTTTGGAAAAGGGGTTACTCGAAGTGAACTCCCTCACCATAAACTGTTCCTGCCTTTGATTGTAGCTGAGAGGCCACTCGTGGTGGACCACCTCACCACCAGTTATTTTGTAACATTGCTCTTAGTCGAGGGGTTGGTCGTTGCGAACTCCCTCGACATAAACTATTGCTTATTGTAACCTTTACCGAGGGGCCATTTGTGGTGGACTCCCTCATCCTCAAACTGTTACTTGTGTTGGTCTTGGCAGAGGGACCATTTGAAATGGACCCCTCGCTCTGAGTCATTTTTTGTAGCATCAAGTTTGGGAAGAGGGTCCACTCAAGGTGGATCCCCTCATCCAAGGTTATTTTCTATTAAACTTACAATCTTGGGCAGGTGGAGTCACTCTAAGTGGATCTCCACGCTCCAGTCTATTTCACTATTTGTTCGCTGGCTTGAGGACTTCTCAATATTAGCCCCCTCGTGTAGAAGTGTCTTATAGTGTCGAGAGACTTGTGCATGAAATATCATAATCAAGATTTCACTCTTTGTTCACTAGCTTGAGGACTTCTCAATATTATCCCCCTCTCGAGCAGAATACAGGTTAATAGTATGAGCGCTTCAATGCCCTTGGAGCCCCAGGTACTAAATTATCATACCTTTTATTTATACTTAATAGTTGCTCAATATTATGAGTGCTCATATGCCCTTGGATCCTGAGGTACTAAAATGTCATACCTTGTATTTATACTTGGCACTTGCTCAAGACTGTGAGAACTCCGGTGCTCTTGGAGCCTTATGTATTAAACTGTCATTCCGTACATTTATACTTATCACTTTCTCAAGACTGTGAGCGCTCCGGTGCCTTTGGAGCCTTAGGTACTAAACTGTCGTACCTTATATTCATACTTGGCACTTGCTCAAGACTGCGAGTGCTTCGGTGCCCTTGGATCCTTAGGTACTAAACTATCGCACCTTATATTTATACTTGGCACTTTCTCAAGACTGTGAGCGCTCCTGCGCCTTTGGAGCCCTAGGTACTAAACTCTCATACCTTATATTCATACTTGGCACTTGCTCAAGACTGTGAGCACTCTGGTGTCCTTGGAGCCTTAGGTACTAAATTATCGCACCTTATATTTATACTTGGCACTTGCTCAAGACTGTGAGCGCTCTGATGACCTTGGAGCCTTAGGTAGTAAATTATCGTACCTTATATTTATACTTGGAACTTGCTCAAGAATGTGAGCGCTTCGGTGCCCTTTGAGCTTGAGGTACTAAACTGTCGTACCTTATATTTTTTCTTGGCCTATGCTCAAGACTATGAGCGCTCTGGTGCCCTTGGAACCTGAGGTACTAAACTATCATACCTCATATTTATGCTTGACATATGCTCAAGACTATGAGAGCTCCGGTGCCCTTGGAGCCTGAGGTACTAAATTGTCTTACCTCATATTTATGCTTGGCACTTGCTCAAGACTATGAGCACTCCGGTGCCCTTGGAGCCCTGAGGTACTAAACTGTCGTACCTTATATTTATGCTTGACATATGCTCAAGAATGTGAGCGCTCCGAGGCCCTTGGAGCCTAAGGTACTAAATTGTCGTACTTCATATTTATGCTTGGCACTTGCTCAAGACTGTGAGAACTCATATGCTCTTGGAGCCTTAGGTACTAAATTGTCGCACCTTATATGTATACTTTCACTTGCTCAATACTTTGAGTTGCTCTATTTTCTATGAGAACTTCAAGATTGAACTTCCCCATGGTCTGTGGGGTACTTGCCTATGATCTGAGAAAGTTATCATTTTAAAGTTGCCCCCTCTAACTGTGGGGTACTTGCATATGAGATGAGCAAGTTAAAATTTTGAAGTTTCCCCTCTAGCTGTGGGGTACTTGCATATAGTCGAGCAAGTTATTATTTCTAAAGCTACCTCTCTAACTGCGGGGTACTTGCATATGAGCTGAGCAAGTTATTATTTCTGAAGCTTCCCCTCTAACTGGGGGGTACTTGCATATGATTGAGTAAGTTTAAATCTGGAAGCTGCTCCTCTAGCTGTGGGGTACTTGCATATAACTGAGCATGTTAAAATTTTGAAACTGCCCCTCCAACTGCAGGGTACTTGCATATAACTGAGCGAGTTAAAATTTGGATGCAGCCCCTCTAGCTATGGAGTATTTGCATATAACTGAGCAGGTTAAAATTTTGAAGTTTCCCCTCTAACTGTGGGGTACTTGCATATAGGCTGAGCAAGTTAATATTTTGAAACTTCCCATCTAACTGTGGGGTACTTTCATATAAGTTGATCAAGTTAAAATTTGGAAGCTTCCCCTCTAGCTACGGGGTACTTACATATAGCTGAGCAAGTTAAAATCATGAAGTTTTCCCTCTAACTGTGGGGTACTTACATATAGACTGAGCAAGTTAATATTTTAAATCTTCCCCTCTAACTACGGGGTACTTGCATATAAGCTGAGCAAGTTAAAATTTGGAAGTTTTCCTTCTAGCTGTGGGGTACTTACATATATCTTAACAAGTTATATATTTTTTTAGCGCAGCCTCGTGTGACTATAGGGTACTTTTTCGCGCAACCCCTATGACTTTGGGGTATATTTTTTTTTAGAGCAACCCCAAGTAACTGTGGGGTATTTTTTTATGCGCATTCATTTCTTAGGGAGTAATTAGGAGATGGGGTTATCCCTTATCCTTCCCACAAAATTTGAATAAAATTTCACATATATCATAAGTAAAGAAATAATTATTTCTTTATACTGAAAATTTCCCTTTGGGGGGTTCCTTCTCAATATGACTATCTGTCGAAACCCTAGGTGGGGTTCCTTATTAATATGAGTTTCTGCCGGAACCTTGGGTGGGGTTCCTTCTCAATATGAGTTTTTTGTCGGGACCCTGGGGGGGTTCCTTCTCAATATGAGTTTCTACCGGAATCATGGGAGTTCCTTCTCAATATAACATTCTATCGGAACCCTGGGTGGTGTTCCTTATCAATATGATTTTCTGTCAGGATCCTGAGGTGTTTCTTTCTCAATACGACTTTATGCCAGAACCCTAGGGGGTTCCTTCTCAATATGACTTTCTGCTGGAACCCTGGGGGGTTCCTTCTCAATATGACTTTCTGACGAAACCCAGGGTGGGGTTCCTTCTCAATATGAGTTTATATCGAGACCCTATAGGGGTTCCTTCTCAACATGAATTTCTACCGGAACCCTGGGGGGTTCCTTCTTAATATGACTTTTTGTCAGAACCCTGGGTGGGGTTCCTTCTCAATATGAGTTTCTGCAGGGACCCTGAAGGGGTTCCTTCTCAATATGAATTTCTATTATTGAGGGGCCCTGGGGGTTCCTTATCCAATATGTCTTTCTGCTCTTAGGGACCCTGGGGGTTCCTTCTCCAATATGGATTTTCTGCAATCGAGGGACCCTGGGGGTTTCTTAACTAATATGAATTTTGGGTGTTCCTCAACCTCATATTTTCTATAAGCTGAAAGGGCGGGGTCTTTGAGGGACACTCACCCTAAAATATAGTGGTCAAGCTTAAAACACCCTTCTACAAATATATAGGCAACTAGATTTGGGGGACCTTAAGCTCACATCAATCACTCTCCAACTCAAGGATTGTAGAGTGAAAATACCTCGAGGTATTGTCGAGGATGTGATAGTCCAAGTAGACACATTCTACTTCCCGATAGATTTTGTCATTTGGGACACGGGGCCCTCCATCCCCTCTAGCAATCATTTTCCCATCATCCTAGGCCGCCCATTCTTACCTATGTCTAACGCCCTAATCAACACTCGAAATGGATAAATGCAACTCACATTCGGGAATATGACCCTTGAGATGAATTTTTTCAATATTTATAGGCAGGTGGGTGAGGAGGGCGATTTTCACGTGGTCGATCTTATCAAGAAAATAGTAGAGGAGCACATAGTGGGAAAAATTGGTGGGGATGCCTTAGGAGCGTGTCTTATTTCGGGTAGTGAGAGTGATAAGGCGTACACCGACTTCGAAAGGGAGGTGGAGGAGTTAAGAGCGTTATTAAATGAGGGAGCATCTGATGAGGACGTAAGAGATGTAAATTGGGTTTCGAGATTCGAGGAGTTACCCCCGAGGGAGTCACTTACGATTCCCTCCAATGAAAAATTTCCCACCCTTGAATTAAAAAAACTACCCTCCAATGTAAAATGTGTTTATTTGGGAGATCATGAGACATTTCCCATTGTCATATCCTCTAGCCTAGATAAAGAGCAAGATGGTAAATTGTTAGAGATTTTGAGTAAGCACTGAAGTGCTTTTGGTGGAGCATTGCAGATTTGAAGGGTATAAGTCCCTTGATTTTTACCCATATAATCCACCTCTAGGAGGACGTGAAACCCTCGAGGGAGATGAAACGGATATTGAACCCCACAATGAAAGAAGTAGTGAGAGAGGAAATCATTAAGCTATTATACCCATGTATCATTTACCCAATCTCGGATAGCAAATGGGTGAGTCCTATCAAAGTCATCCCGAAGGAGTTCGAAATGACAGTGGTCGAGAATGCTATGGGAGAGCTAATTCCTCAATGCACCACCACTGGGAGGCCCATTTGCATTGACTACCATAAGCTCAATGTCGGCATGAGAAAATATCATTTCCCCTTGCCATTTATTGACCAAATTCTCTAGAGAGTAGCGGGACACCCATTATATTGCTTCCTCCGAATATAACATAATTGAGGTATATGTGCTTGATCAAGAGAGGAAAACTTTCACATGTCCTTTTGGCACATTTGCCTACAAACGTATGCCATTTGGATTATGTAATGCGTCTATGACCTTTCAAAGGTGCATGCTTAGTCTCTTTAGCGACATGGTGGAATGGGTCCTTAAGGTTTTTATGGATGACTTTAGTGTTTTCGGCCCTTATTTTACGCTTATTTTTGCTCCCATCATGCAAGCGCAAGATTGGTCCTCTTCCATTCGAGCTCATGTATGATGCGAGGGACTATGTTACAGGGGCTATTTTGGGCCGAAAAGAAGATAAGACGTCTTATGTCATCTACTACGCTAGTTGAATGCTAATCGGATCACAACTCAATTACTCCACAACGGAGAAAGAACAGTTAGCCATAGTTTTTGCCCTATACAAATTTGAATCTTACCTCGCTGGTTCGCCAAACACTTTCTTACCGATCATGCGGCTCTTAAATATCTCCTTTCCAAAAAGGATGATAAATGGCGCCTCATAAGGTGGATCCTACTCTTACGAGAGTTCAATCTCTTCATAAAAGACATGAAAGGAGTAGAAAACGTCACTGCCAATCATTTGTCGTAAACATTCGTCCAACGTGCTTAATGATCCTATACTTATAGACAAATATTTTTTGGATGAGCAATTATTTGCCACTTCTTCTCTCCCTTAGTTTGATAATATAGTTAACTACCTTTTCACGAGATCTGTTTCGATTGGACACCGCAAGAGAGAATGAAGTTCCTTACTTGGTCATGCATGTTCTTCTATGACGATCCCTATTTATTCAAATATGGTGCGGACCAAATCATCCGACGATGTGTACCGGATGACGAGATTCCTAGCATCATTCGCTTTTCACATACGAAAGCATATGGATGCAATTTTTGACAAATAATACAACCACAAAGATCCTTCAAAGCGGCCTCTATTGACCCATAATTTTTCGGGATGTGAATGTTTATTGCAAATCTTCTGATAGGTGTCAAAGGATGGGGGACATTACTCGACGAGACATGATGCCATTATCCCCCATACTCATCATTGAGATATTTGATTGATGGGGTATTGACTTTATGGGCCATTTCCCCCACTCCATTGGTTCCTCATACATCCTAGTAGCGGTAGAATATGTGTCGAAATGGGTAGAGTCCATAGCTACCAAGACTAATGACAATACGGTGGTGATTAAGTTCTTTTCAAGACCACATACTTTCCCTCTTCGGAGCTTCGAAATCGATCATTAGCGATAAAGGCACCCACTTTTGTAACCTGACATTTGCAAAACTTATGAGAAAGTATGGAGTCGTCCACAAGGTAGAGATGACATATCACCCCCAAACAAATGGGCAAGTCGAGTTAGCAAATCATTAAATCAAGAACATTCTTGAAAAGACCATCAATCTTAACCAGAAAGATTAGACCCTCTGATTGAACGATGCGTTATGGGTTTATTGTAGCACCCCGCACAATCCGAACAACGGGGTGGCCAGCCACTACCGTCGAACTACACCGGGAGCTACTCAAAAAATATCATTCTTCGCATGAGACAGATATGAGACATAAACAAATAAATCCACAAGATAAATATTTTAATCAATCCCAAATGATAATAACAACTGAGCGATAAAAGATCCATCACATGCTAAAACTTCGAATAAATCCAATCTCCAATAATGATTTACTTAAAAACTGAATAATAATCAACTGTGAATAATCCAACTAAAATCCTCTAAAAACTTTGGAACCGAATGTCCCAACAAAAACCCAAACGAAGTCACACCAATATGATTTTAAATCCCCAAGTCCCACGATGTTAATTTAATTAAATTAACCCAATTTATCATTTTCCTCAATTTTATCTTAATTATAGCCGTCCTCCCGCCACGGGTGGTAATCCACCAAAGTGTCACACTTCCCCTTGTCAATAGTCAGTTGATCCGTTTAAACTGTCGATCCCGCAATATGACAATGTTCCACACACGACACGACATAAATCGCCCAAGCTGACCCATTTAAATTATCCGTCCCTGGCACACTATGTCGCCACAAATTTTAAGACTTGTTATTATCTTGGGCATTAATTCTTATCTTCTAAATTTATCGAGTTATCAAATTATGCCACCCTTTTTATCTATGTGAGATCCTCACAATTCCCCTTAGTCTCATAATTTAAGGGTCCCCAAAGTAAATATACATCATATCCTATGTATAAAATGAATTTTCAATATTGACTCATCCTAGTCTCATGTCTGGGCTAGCATAACGACGATAAAACATCAAAAACATTCCCCACCCTGAAATATGAAATCCGCATTAATCTACACTAACTAATCCCATACCTATCAAGCATAAATTATAACCAAGGCCTACCCACAAGTCCCATACCTAGTAAGCATCCTATAATCAAGGTGAGCAATATACTACCCAAAAGCCCTTCGTCCCCGCGATGACAAAAGTGAATAAAACAATTCACACAATATCACAAATCATAATCACAACATGGAACTTTAATCACAAATGTCATGATTCAATTAAATTCCATTACTAATATAGTCGTCGTTTTCAACATAATTATTTTCGTTCAATACTGTTAATTTATTTAACATGCGATATTATTCAATATGACATAATCGTTCTCTTTTATAAATCCTCTCATTTTTATAAGTGTGTTCGCATCCCACATAACATATAAATAATCCCATAACTTCTACATGCGAACCTACACCCCAAAAATCATAAAAACCCAATAATCTAACTTACGCACCCAAGGGTTTCAAGGATTTAATCATATTAAAAAGTTTTATCAAAACAGCCCCAAAATTTAGTGTCCACTTTCTCTAATTATGTTACTAATTGATTTTATCAAAAACACATGATTAAGGGTTTCGGCGACACTTAAGACGCAAAACATCAATGAAAGAAAATAGAGCATCCATGCATGTTATTAAGATGAAGAAAATCTGGTAGCACGGTTGGATTCCTCTCGAAAAATTAGCAAAGAAGTGTTCTTGAACAAACTTGATTAAATCCCAATTAAGCCTTTCTAAACTTGTGACAAAAACTTGATTATGTTAGAGGTTGATGATTATAGTTGAGAGGAAAATATATTAGAAGTGTTCTCTAGAGAAAAGCTTGTGAAAAGTGATGATAAGAAGTCCCCCCACGAATTATTAAAATTATATACTAATTAGGAATCCTAATACCAATCCAACTCTATCAAACAACTAGCCGAACTGCCTCAAATCTAGGTTGGCCGATTGATTGACTCCCTGGGTCGATCGATCGATCAAGAAGGTCTGAGCACAGTTCCCCCACAAAAATTTTAAAAGTAAAAATAATTAAAAACTCAATAAAAAATCCATTTCAATTCCGCTTGAAGTTTTATTCTTCTAATATTAAAACCAACATATTTTACTAATAAAAATTATTAAATCCACAATTTATTTTTTCTCGAATATTCTAATTAATTAATAAAAATACGGGGTGTTACGTACTTACCCACTAGCAACGGAATTTCGACCTCAAAATTCAGAAAATTGTAATCTCGTAAAAACAAAATAAGGCTCACATATGCCTACCCGTAGAGTACCACAATTAGGCTCCCATACACCTAGCCTACCCGAACGTAATCCTTAACAAAAGTACAATATATATAATGCCTATATATATAAGTATCTAAGAAAATATTACGTACCGCGATACTCCACTAGCCCCGTTGTATCTCGTGCTGAGCGATCTCGGCCTGAGGCTGAAGTAAATAGCACCTCCCAAACCAGTATATGTTGGCGCTGCGGCCACCCCCTGCGCACGCTGCCGATGCTGTCGGTTCTCCATGAACACCTGTTTCTGCTAGAACTGGAGGCCTCAGTCCTTGCTGCCCATGTACTCCTTGACCTTCTTGACCTTGTGTGACTTGACCCGATTAGGCCTGAACTGCTTGTCCTTGTTGGCCCTCTCTCTGGAAACACTTAGCCGCCTTATGTACTATTTTCCCACAGATACAGCATTCACCATTAAAAGGTTCGTATCATCTAGTATTTTATCTCTCTTCTCCTTGTCCTTGTTGTTCCTGATTTATTCTCTGTTTCTTCCACACTTGGTCATTGCGACCCTTATTCTCACCACCTTGTCCATTTGACTCTTGTCTCTTTCCCAACTTCTTTTAATAATTGGCCTTCTCTTGCCATAGTAACATTGAGACATCCACCACCTTAGCATAAGTAGTGTACGCTGGATTTCCCAACACCATCTGCCTAATCGACAAGGAAATCCTTTAATGAAACATTCCATACTCTTCCCCTTAGTGCTAACCTCCTCTGGTACAAAAATAGATAAATTGGTGAACTCGTATTCATACTCGACAATTGACTTTGAACCTTGCTCCAAGTCCATAAATTCTCTCTTCTTCGTGTTCCTAATTGCATACGAAAAGTACTTATTATTAAATTTTATCAGAAACTTTGCATAAGCCAACTGATCTCTATCCTTCGACATGCTGGAACTCTCCCACCATTATAATGCATCCCCAGTCAGCTTAAACGTCACTAACGTATGCTTCTGCACATCTGTGCAGTCCACCATCCTTAAATGTCTCTTCATGTCTCTCCTCCATTGGTGAGAAACCGTTGGGTCAAATCCCCCTACGAAGGTGGGAGGGTTGCCCTTAAGAAAGCTGGTTCTCACCCTATCCTAAGGTGAAACGGGTGTGCCCTATTATTGTGCCTCTAAAGTCACCCATATCTGTCTCCCCATATCCATACCGGCCACCGTGGCCTCACGAATGATAGCCGCTAACTCCTCGACATCCAAAACAATCTGTCGCAGCCTCTCCTGAGTCGCGGGACCAGAAATGGAATCATTTATCCTACTCCCAGCTCTCTTTGTGTTCGCCGTCTAAAAAGATAGGAACAAAACAACATCGGACACGGAATGACTAAGAGTAAAAATCATCAAAAGGAATCAAAGATAAGAAATTAGGAAACTAAGACAGACTCATACCCTACAAGACCTAAGACCATGCTTTGATACTATATGTAACACCCTGCGCAATCCAAATAACGGGGTTTCCAGCCACCGCTGTCAAACTACATTGAGCTTTACTAAATAAATACAATTCTTAGCATGAGACAAATATGAGACATAAATAAATAAATTCACAAGATAAATAATTAAATCAATCCCTGTAAGGACATATTTCTAATGTCCGATATCTTACAGTTGTGTATCTTGTACGTCGCTACATTTGGCACGTCTCTTCAAGATCTCATATGACGGACTCAATTCGAATTCTGAGAATTGAGCATTCAACATCTCAATCAAGTGTCCCACATCTACCTCAACGACTTCACGTTCCATGATTTTAAGGACTTTATACAAGTGGTACGCAAGAGAAGTAAAAATAGTGAAAGAAGGCACAATATGCAAGTTCAAGGGCATTTTGGTAATTTTATAACCACTGTCGGGAGGACTGGTCAACTGGAAAGTTGAAGAGCTCGTCGCAACGAAGATACTGGAAGAAATAGCACCTCAATCTGAGCTAGGTCAATAAGTTATGGCCCTTTTAAATTGGTGAAAATTCCAAGAAAAATCTTATGGAGAATGTTATATGTTTAAGCCCCAAACCAGCAAAGTTTTACGAATCGAAGGGTGAACCGATTCGGGGGCGAACCGGTTCGCGGTACACCCGAACCGGTTCGGGGTACCTGACGCTGGCACGTGTTTTAAAATCGTGAATCTCTTTTTAGTTTCCTTATAAAAGCCAACTTCGGGGGAGTTATTTTACAATAATTTGAGAGATGATTTTGAGAGTTCTAATTACTCTAGTCTTCATATTTTTTAGTCCCAAGACTCATGTTTTGATTCACACATCCTTGACAAACCTTTGTGATTTTTTTTGTAACCCATAGAACACTTTGCTTTTGTTCATCTTTCAGGGAGTGCGTCTCTACACTGTATGGATGCGTGTCATTGAGGATCTTGCAGCGTGAAGATTCTTTATTGAAGATTGGACTGCGAGTCCTTGGAGGGTGCTGCGTGTATTCTCTTGCTGAGTTCAAGACTGCGTGTCTTTGTCGGTTGGCTGGGCGTTGATCCATTGAATTTCTCTATATAATTATAAGTTACGATTTATAAATTCATAGTGAAATAAAGGTTTTACCCTAAAGGGGTTTTTTTCTGAAATTTGTGTCTCAGCATATTTACTGTGTCGCATGCTTTATATTTGATGGGTTGATTTAGATGCATGTTTAAGGGCTAAATTTATTTGATTTAAAAGTAGACCCTAATTAAATAAGGTTTACTTGAAAACTTGCGAAATTTAATTTAATCAATTATCACACAACGTCATATGTTTTTCAAATTGGTATCAGAGCAGGTTACGCTAATTTATCCCATATTCCTATTTTCCACAAAATCGTGTGATATTGATTTTTTTTTAAAATCAAATTTGTGAAAAAATCGCAATTTTCCAATGGAAGGTTCATTTAATAAGGTGCCTATTTTTTATGGGAATATTTATACCTATTGGAAATCTAGTTTAAAAGCTATTGACGAGCGTGTTTGGTTGCTTTGTGAAAATGGGTGGACTCCTCCCATGGTCACCGTTAATAACGTCACCTCTTTAAAACCCATGTCATCCTGGACCGAAGATGATTATAAAATGTCTAATTTTAATTCCCGTGGTCTGAGTGCTATTTCTGGAGCTGTCACTCCTGACGAGTTCCACCGAATTATGACGTGCACCATGTCTAAAAAGGCTTGGGATGTTATAAAATTGACACATGAGGGTACGAACGTGGTTAAAGAATCAAAATTACAAAAAAATTCCACCCACTTTGAGACCATCACCATGTCTGAGTCTAAATGCTTTGATGATTTTTATGCACATTTGTCGGACATTGTTAACACATATTTTAATTTGGGTGAGGTGATTGATAACACGCGTGTCGTTAAAAAGATTTTGAGATCTCTTCCAAAACGATATCTTTCAAAACGCTTTATTCCTAAAGTCACTGTTTTGAACTCCTTGGGAAATTTAAAATCACTTAAGTTGGAAGAACTTGTAGGAGATCTTCAAACCTATGTGATTGACATGTTTCCCAAAACCATTAAGGCTAAGGATAATGGCATTGCTTTAAATACTCATTGTAAGAAAAATAAAGAAAAAGTTTGTGAGTACGATTCTAAGGAAGACTTTGATTTTAATGATATGGCCTTGTTTGCGAAAAATTTTAAAAAATTTCTCAACATGAATAAAAATAATTCTTCCAATAATAAGAGATTTTTTGAGAAAAATAAAAAGAAAGAAAAGGCCAAAGAAAGTTGTGAGAGGGAAAAAGAGAATGACTCTGATGAGGAGTGTGAGGAAGATTTGGAGAACATGACTTGTTTTGAATGTGGGGGTAAGGGGAATAAGTCGGTTGAGTGTCCTACGTGGCTTAGAAAGAAAGGGAAGAAAGTAGCCATGCCTGCCACACTTAATGATAGTGAGGAAGATGAGGGAGATGAGTCTAATTAAGGTTTAGCACATGGTATGGTCGTCGCTTTTTCTAGTCGTATGAGCACACCCACTTTGTCTCATGAGAGTGCACACGAGAACGATGATAGTGATTTGTGTTCTTCTAGTGAGGGAGAAATCAAGGAGGAGAGTGGAGATGAAAGCGAGCTCCAAAAGGGTTTAGAGATTTATACACCAAGACCTTGAAAACAAAGAAGTATAATAGGGATTTAGGTCATCGGATTTTAGATTTGGAGAGAGAGAAAGAGGTTTTAAGAAAGGAGAAGTGTGATTTGACCAACACATTGTCTAGTCTGACGACACATGTATCCCAACTCGAGAGTGATATCGAACGTGCCAGGGAGGTCAAAGTCAATTTTGTGAATGCACCTAAGAAGGTTGAAAAGGTGGTTCATAAGGTAAAGGTGAGAAGTTAGGAATAAGTCATGACGGTGCTTCTACTTCCCAATTAGCACCCGAGACGGTTCCCACTTTAATGTTTGATTCACGTGAGTCTCACCCTAACCCACCTAGGCATCCCAATCCTATTGGAGAGCGCGTCCTAAAGTTTTTGAGAGAGGTGTTCCTAGGCCTATTTATGTTTGCTCACATTGAAAGAGGAGAGGTTACCTTAGGGAATTTTGTTTTAAGTTGGGTTATGTGTCATGTTTTGCTGCTACATGTGTTTATGGCACACATGCACCCACACATGATACTTTACATGCTCCCGGAGACTACATGAGAGAGTTTTCACATTTAGGTGAGCAAGTTAAGTTTTTAGTCAAAACTTCACAAGAATTGATGGAGGTTTTTCATAAGTTGTCACCACCTTTGGAAAAACCCCTCTGCACCTAAAGATTGAGGTTTGACGTGTTTACTAGAATAGGATGTTTTTCATGATGATATTATTTTCCTATTGCTAGTATGTATCATGTTTGTATGTTTTGAATTATTGTTTTTGAAAAATTTTGAAAAATACAAAAAGATTTTATTTTTATAAAATTTTGAGAAAATCCAAAAAGATTTTTGTATTTTGTTTGCACTGTTTATGGATGAACACTTAGGATGACCAAGTCACAACATCATTCCATTATTTTCATGTGCCTATTTGATAGTATTTTGAGACAATAGGTCAATTCATCCTTGTGCTTTATAATTTTTGGAGTCATTAAGATGTAATTAAGTGTTACTTCCTACATGTTTGACTCATAATTTTCTTTGTTGTACACATGCACGGATTTGTTTGATTATTGTGCCTGTCTTGTCACATGTTGGTTGGGTATTTTCACTTCAATCCTTCCCTTAAAACGAACCAAGCGCAACAAAACTTGTTAAGAAAATTGTGCATATAAAAGTCGTTTGTGTGCTTTATTTGAAAATGGGGAAGGGATGCGAAAGGTTCATTTGGCCTTTGCGAATACTAAGCCACCGTTTAAATTGGACCTAAAAATTGAGGAATTTTATTATTCGGGGTCCAAAGAGGTTTAAAAGAGCCCAAAAAATTTTAAAGGCAATGAAAAGAAATTCATGCCAATTATGGGCCATTTAGGTTTTTGCACCAATTCTCCAAAGTTTGAGAATTTAGTTTATACACCTCTAGAAGAAAATATTTTTGAGGGGGTTTGGTTGGAGAAATTAAACGGGTTTGCACGTCCTTGAAAGTCTTGTAAATGCGCTAAATAGTTTTGGACGTCATTGGTGTGGAAATCACTTTGACTTTGATTTGTTGATTTGCATAAGACGATGTCATCTATATTCAAAAAAATTTACACCAAAGGATACTTTTGATGTTCATTCATTAGGAGTACTCGTATGCATCGTGCACATATGATTGATTGAGTTTATTTTCCTATCGAATGTGGTCACACCCATTCATTCCATTTCCTTGACTTGGTTGTTTGAGTTTAAATCCACGGTGTGATTTTTTTTGGTATCTTATTTTTGTATGAAAAAATTTGAAAAATCAAAAATAGTTTGTGAAGATTTTTTTAATGTCACTTTGCAAGAGCGCATTTGCCATCTGATTGATGCCTTGTTTTGAATACGGTGACACCCCGACTTTGCTTATTTGATTTATTCTTCTCATTTGTCTATTTGGGGACACAATAAAAAGGGGGAGAAAGAATTATCATTTTATGGGGGAGTTTTAACGTATGCTTTCATCATAAATTGGTATTAATATTTATCTCATTTCAAACTCAACACGTCACTTGGTATTTTCTTTTTCTCATGTGTGTAGGTACTACATTGATGATCATACATTACACACCCTGATGAGAAAAGATTTCAGATTCCTGAAGAATTGAAGAACAAACGATGAAGACTTATTCATTTGTATCTTTCCAGTTTTAGGTTCATGGAAGGGTAGATTTGTATAGGAAATTTTGTATTTGATAATTCGGATTTTTTATGTATGTACAGGCATAGACATAGGGGGAGATTTGTAAGGACATATTTCTCATGTCCGATAGCTTACAGTTGTGTATGTCGTACGCCGCTACATTTGGCACGTCTCTTCACGATCCCATATGAAAGTGTCTCCATCAACATCTCCATCAAGTGTCTCACATCTACCTCAATGACTTCACGTTCCATGATTTTAGGGACTTTATGAAAGTGGTACGCAAGAGAAGTCAAAACAGTGAAAGAAGGCACGATATGGAAGTTCAAGGGAATTTTGATAATTTTAAAGCCACCGTCTGGAGGACCAGTCAACTAGAAAATTGAAGATCTCTCCATAAGAAGATACTGGAAGAAATGGCACCTCAATCCGAGCTACGGTGAAGAAGTTATGGCCCTTTGAAATTGCAGAAAAATCCAAGAAAAATCTTATGGAGAATGCTATGTGTTTAAGCCCCAAACCAGCGAAGTTTTGCGAACCGAAGGGTGAACCGGTTTGGGGGGCGAAATGGTTCGCGGTACACTCGAACCGGTTTGGGTTACCTGACGCTGGTAAGTGTTCTAAAATCGTGAAACTCTTTTTGGTTTCCTTATAAAATCCAACTTCGGGGGAGTTATTTTATAAGACTTTGAGATTTCTAATTACTCTAGTCTTCATATTTTTGAGTCCCAAGACTAATGTTTTGATTCACACATCCTTGAAAAACCTTTGTGAATTTTTTTGTAATCCATAGAAAACTTTTCTTTTGTTCATATTTCGTGGAGTGCGTCTCTACACTGTATGGTTGCGTGTCATTGAGGATCTTACTGCGTGAAGATTCTTTGCTGAAGATTGGACTGCGAGTCCTTGGAGGATGCTGCGTGTATTCTCTTGATGAGTTAAAGACTGTGTGTCTTTGTGGGTTGGCTGCGTATTGATCCATTTCAGATTTCTCTATGTAATTGTAAGTTGCGATTTATAAATTCATAGTGAAATAATGGTTTTACCCAAAAGGGTTTTTTTCCTGAAATCTATGTCTCAGCATATTTACTGTGTCGCATGCTTTATATTTGACGGGTTGATTTAGATGCATGTTTAAGGGCTAAATTTATTTGATTAAAAAGTAGACCCTAATTAAATAAGGTTTACTTGGAAACTTGCGAAATTTAATTTAATCAATTATCACACAACGTCATACGTTTACAATCCCAAATGATAATAACAACTGAGCGATAAAAGATTCATCACATGCTAAAACTTTGAATAAATCCAATCTCCAATAATGATTTAATTAAAAACTGAATAATAATCAACTGTGAATAATCCAACTGAAATCCTCTAACAACTTTGGAACCGAATGGCCAAACAAAAATCAAATTGAAGTCTCATAATGACATACGACTAAAAAGAAAGTCTAACTAAATAAAGCAATAAAATGAATAAACTCCATCCGCACTTCCAAACGATGAACTACGATAATCCTATGCAGCTTCTCCAAAACTTATCTTGAAACGTTAGTCAACGCACGAGGTCAGAGCCACGATCATGAATACACACTACTCCCTCCAAATAGGATCTGTGAATCTTGACAATAGCATTATACAAGATAAATACCACAATAGAATATTTTAATTAAACGAGAAAATTAAACGCGATAAATATAAATCACTAACTACTCTCAGAAATTTTGATTCCAAAAATCACACCCATATGATTTTAAATCTCAAAGTTCCACGACGTTAATTTAATTAAATTAACCCAATTTATCATTGTCAATAGCCAGTTGATCCGTTTAAACTATCGATCACGCAATATGACAAGGTTCCACACATGACACGGCATAAATCGCCCAAGCTGACCCGTTTAAGCTCTCGGTCCCTGACACATTATGCAACCACAAATTTTAATACTCGTTACTATCTTAGGCATTAATTCTCATTTTCTCAATTTATTTAGTTATCAAATTACCCCACCCTTTTTATCGATGTGAGATCCTCTCAATGCCTCTTAGTTCCATACCTAAGGGTCCTCAAAGGACATATACGTCCTATCCTACGTATAAGATGAATTTCCAACATTTACTCATCCTAGTCTCATGCCTAGACTAGTGTAACGACGATAAAATATTAAAAACCTGCCCCACCCCGAAATATGAAATCCACACGAATCTACACTAACTAGTGCCATACCTAGAAACATAAATTATAATCAAGGCCTACCCATTAGTCCCATAACTAGTCAAATGAAGTCACACCAATATGATTTTAAATCCCCAAGTCCCACGATGTTAATTTAATTAAATTAACCCAATTTATCATTTTCCTCAATTTTATCTTAATTATAGCCGTCCTCCCGCCACGGGTGGTAATCCACCAAAGTGTCACACTTCCCCTTGTCAATAGTCAGTTGATCCGTTTAAACTGTCGATCCCGCAATATGACAATGTTCCACACACGACACGACATAAATCGCCCAAGCTGACCCATTTAAATTATCCGTCCCTGGCACACTATGTCGCCACAAATTTTAAGACTTGTTATTATCTTGGGCATTAATTCTTATCTTCTAAATTTATCGAGTTATCAAATTATGCCACCCTTTTTATCTATGTGAGATCCTCACAATTCCCCTTAGTCCCATACTTTAAGGGTCCCCAAAGTAAATATACATCATATCCTATGTATAAAATGAATTTTCAATATTGACTCATCCTAGTCTCATGCCTGGGCTAGCATAACGACGATAAAACATCAAAAACATTCCCCACCCTGAAATATGAAATCCGCATTAATCTACACTAACTAATCCCATACCTATCAAGCATAAATTATAACCAAAGCCTACCCACAAGTCCCATACCTAGTAAGCATCCTATAATCAAGGTGAGCAATATACTACCCAAAATCCCTTCGTCCCCACGATGACGAAAGTGAATAAAACAATTCTCACAAAATCATAATCACAACATGGCACTTTAATCACAAATGCCATGATTCAATTAAATTCCATTACTAATATAGTCGTCGTTTTCAACATAAATATTTTCGTTCAATACTGTTAATTTATTTAACATGCGATATTATTCAATATGACATAATCGTTCTCCTTTATAAATCCTCTCATTTTTATAAGTTTGTTCGCGTCCCACATAACATATAAATAATCCCATAACTTCTACATGCAAACATATACCCCAAAAACCATAAAAACCCAATAATCTTACTTACGCACCCAAGGGTTTCAAGAATTTACTCATATTAAAAAGTTTTATCAAAAGCGGCCCAAAATTTAGTGTGCCTTTTTCTAATTAAGTTACTAATTGATTTTATCAAAAACACATGATTAAGGGTTTGGGAGACACTTATGACGCATAATACCAAAGGAAGAGAGTAGAATATCCATGCTTGTGATTAAGATGAAGAAAATATGGTAGCACGGTTGGATTCCTCTCGAAAAATTATCAAAGAAGTGTTCTTGAACAAACTTGATTAAACCCCAATTAAGTCTTTCGAAACTTGTGACAAAAACTGGATTATGTTGGATGTTGATGATTATAGTTGAGAGGAAAATATATTAGAAGTGTTCTCAGGAGAAAAGCTTGTGAAAAAATGATTATGAGAAGTCCCCCCATGAATTATCAAGTTTATATACTAATTAGGAATCCTAATCCCAATCCAACTCTATAAAACAGCTAGCCTAATCGCCTCAAATCTGGGTTGGTCGATCGATCGATCGAGCAGGTCTGAGCGCAGTTCCCCCACAAAAAATTTATAAGTAAAAATAATTAAAAAAATCCATTATAATTCCGATTTCAATTCCGCTTGAAGTTTTATTTTTCTAATGTTAAAACCAACATATTTTACTAATAAAAATTATTAAATCCAAAATTTTATTTTTCTCGAATATTCCAATTAATTATTTTGATTTAATTAATAAAAACACGGGGTGTTACACTTATTGAACCGCATACAAGAACCCCCTCAGAATGTCCTTGTTTCTCTTTGTGCATGGCAAGCTAGGCCATCTTCATGTGGAGATAGAACACAAAGTCTATTGGGCAATTAAGAGGTTGAACTACAAGTTACACAAAATAGGTGAAGCATGCAAGCTTCAATTGAATGAGTTGGAAGAGATGCGCAATGCTTCGTACGAGAATGCTAAAATATCCATAAAAAAGGATGAAACTCACACATGATAGAATTATCCGACGCACGAAGTTTCATTCGGGTCAAAAGGTGATTCTCTACAACTCACGTCTGCATTTGTTTCCCGGCAAATTACATTTGCGGTGGACAGTAACATTCATCGTGAAAGAACTGTTCTCCCACGTAGCTGTGGAATTAGAATATCCAAAAGGAGGTACACATTCAAAGTAAATTGACAACACCTAAATCCATATTTAGAGGCGTGTGTTGAAAAAATCGGCACCATTTGGTTGGCGAACCCCATTTACGGGGTTTATTGAGAGTAAATTGAGAGGTCGTCGCACCACCGATGCATATGGGGTGAATCTTGTGTAAATTAGATAGTTTTAGTTCAGGGTCATTAGAGGTCATGGGAATCAAGTTCATAGAGAGATGAACGCCAAGGAATATCACGATAGAGCGTAGAGCGTTTCGACGGGAGTTGTTGTGTATTTTTGAGTTAAATCATGCGTAGGAACATTTTTTGAAGGATTCGAAAAATTGAGTAACGAAGAAGCCCACACTTAGTTTGTTTTGGAGATAAAGTTAGGAGGTCTTTACAATTGGCCGAACCGGTTCGCCCTTTTCTTACTAAGGGTCTGAAATGGTTCGCTCCATAAATCAATTAAAATAAAAAGGGGGCGAACAGGTTCACCCAGACCCCGAATCGGTTCGGTTGTCTGTAGATTGTGCCATTTCACAATGGTTCATACCCCTTTTCCCTCCACATTCTTCCCTCCAAATTCGTCTTCCCTCTATTTCCCACTCATTTTTCCTCCCTTAGTTCACCCCCCTTTCCCTCCATTTCATTTCCCTATAAATTCTACCCCCCACACCACCTATAAATTCATCTCACCTATCTCATTTCACTCAACACCTACAAACTCTTCTCCCAAATCTCAAACTCTTTTCTTTCTAGAAATTCGAACTATTTTCCCATGGCAGTTAGAGCACGCCTCTATAAATATGACTCCACCACCATCCTTCCCAATGGGGACATGGATTTACTCTCTTGCCAAGAACGCATATGATGTGAAACATTATTCACCTCAACCCACTCTATGCACATTAAGCCCCAAGTCAAATGGGTTAAACTTTCACAATCGGTCACAAACCTCTTTCGCCCAAGGGGATGGTGTAGTTTATTTAAGGATCCCCATCCGGTCGTTTAGGAAGATGAGGTGCATTTTTTTATGGAACTCTCATCCGCACAGGATTTGAAGCTGAAGCCTATGTGGATGAGACCCCTATTCCCTTCCCTTTTGACATCATAATCCAAAAGTTGAGAGATATCAGGGTTCCAAGCCCCAACCAGTAAGATTACCCCACTACTGTCGTGACAATCTTGAAAAGTGTGTGCATCTTCTGTATTGCCCCCGAAAATGAGTGGGATAGAGACACTTTTCTCGTGGGGAATCTTAATGAAAGGGCCCGCATCGCCTTCCATATCATCTTCACTAACATCCTCTAAACCTCTAATGATTCAGCGATGCGCCCTCGCCAAGACAACCTTGTATTCCACCTCCTCGATCCAGGCACCACTATCCACCTTGCCCACATTTTTACGTTGACATTCTTCACGCTTACATGGATCGAAAGGGTAAGGCCTCATTCCCATACCCTCGCCTCATCACTTCCATACTTCGAGACGCCGGTATTGAGCCCCCCGAGCTTTTCCCTACCACCCCAAGCCCCTTGGTAATCCCGAATAATGATTGAGCCGCAACGAGATGTTATACATAACCTTATAGAGGAAGATGTTGAAATGGAGGAGGAGATCGAGTACAATTAAGAGGATGACTCCAACTACGAGCCAGTGGGTGAGGATCTCACTCGCTGAGTTGCAAATATTAAGACGAGTTACAATGAATTCTTGACTGATTATAGGGCGTACCAAGAAGCCTATCGCCAAGACACGAGCAAGATGGTCCGCCTACAAGTGGAAATGTACAAGTTTTAGGTTGGGTCAAATATTTCTCTACCGACATATTCTATGATCCATTTGACCCCACCGCTCCCAGAACATCTCAACCACCCCTGCAATAGGCCCGATTTTTGTGTTGGCACTTTTGACATTTCTTATGAAGTTCTTTGTGGTTTTGGTACTTTATACCATATCTTGTTAACAAATATCTATGTAATTATCCTATGGCTTGTAATGATTTGTTATTAATATAATCAAATTGCATTTTGACCTTTGTTCATTTTCTACGCACTCTCCTTTTGTTTGGATTTTAGTCCTTTTGCATAGGGACTTTGCAAAAGTCTAAGTTAGGGGGATACCCACGCGCTTCAAAAAGTTCACAGATTGCAAAATGCCAAAATTTTAAAAAAAATAAAAAATTTCAAAAATATCCAAAAAAAAAATGAAAAATTTTGAAAAACCCAAAAATATTTTTCTTCAAAATAAATAAAATTTGTAATTTAAAAACTTCAAAAATGTCACAAAAATTGGTTTGAAATCTCAATTTGTAAAAATGAAGGACACTAAGCCAAAATGGACCAAAGATGGAAATTGAGCGAAAATTGACGTCTTAACGAATAAATGTGGAGATTAATTAACCCGTTGAGATTTCGAGCCTTTCATTTTTGTGAATAATTAAACTAATCCGAGTTAATGGTTAACTCACAGTTCAATTTAGCTCTAAAAAAGTCATTGAGGATCTCAATTCCTTTGTTTTGACCGGTAGAGGGAAACGTGTGATATGTTGTCTTGAAAAATGCGCAAAAAATATCTCTAAACTAAATATATTCTTGAGACGCATATGGTAAAATAATTAACAATTCGGAAAATGAAGTAGACCATCATTTGTTACCCAAAAATATTAGCCATAAAAAGTTGTGGAAAATTATCCATTTCCAACCCATTTTTTAGCCGAATAAATTTCCAATTCATTTGATTAACCCAAAAAAACTATAAATCCCAGAATTGTGGAAATTGATAATTCATCAATAAAGTCCTAATGGTGCAAAAAAAAGGGGGCAAGAAAAAAAGAAAAGAAAAAAGCTCAACAAAACTAGCAAGAAAAGAAAATTGTGAAAAATTGAAAAAAAAATGGAAAAAGAAGAGAAAAATGAGCAAAATCCCAAAAAAGCACTGACGGACATCATAAGAATATTTTCCAATTCTGAATTTCCCAACCATTCCCAATTTTACCCAATACACCTTAAAACCCGAGAAAGTCCTAACCGAGTCCGAAAATGAAATTAATTTTCGCGTGGAGAGCTAAGACACAAAGACATAACAAGAGAGATTAATTGGTGCGAATAAAATGCGATGTCTCCCGTTTTCCATTGAACGTATTTCGATGAAGAGATTTTTTCACCATAAAAATTTCGTCTTACAAAAGTGTGTGCGTGACCTTGTGTCCATTATATTTACTCTTATGAATCACGCATACCAAGAAAACAAGCCACATTCCGAGAGATTCATTTGCGAGAGCATCCCGTGAAAAATTGAATCAAAACAAATTTTTGAAAAATAACGCGATGATCAATCGGTGGAAATTAGCGGTTAAATTCTCAGCTTCGCACACACACTAAAAATTTAGACTATTGAATATATATTTACGGTGATTATTTTTGAGGAGTTTAAATTGTACAGTTTTTAAGTATTCTAATTTTTCTTCGAGTCGAAATGACTTTTCTGGGTATATTCACTGTAAATCCTCACGAGACACCACTCCTCCTACTAGGTCAACCTAGAGGTTTAAAGTCCTGTTGCATACACTAAATGAAAACGCTTACCCACGAAAGAGGTATTTTATCCCAATAACATGTTTCTAAGTGTTGTGACCATGCTTTGATTCTTTTACATTGCTCGGGACAATCAAAGTTCTAAGTTAAAGGGGTTTGGTTAGGCATAAATTCTTCGGATTTATTCTCATAATTTAAAGGCTTTTATTACCCCGTGCAGTGTAATTTGAGTTAATTTATCTCATATCCTTACTATTGAAATCTTCTATATAGAACATTGAGTTTTGGGTATTTCTCTTATATTTTGCAGGTATTTTATATGAGTGAAGAAAAAGGAAAACTCAAAATCAAGACATAAAGAAAAGAAGAAAAGTCAAGGGCAAAAGAGTAATTTTACATCCAAAATTCGAACGCGGGACCTATAGAGAAGTCCAAAAACTTGAGTCCACAAGCGCGTAGGAAGAAACGAAATCCAATTATGAGTCCCGGTTGTGAAGTTATGAAGCTTCAAAGTTGAGAAAAAATCACAAGAGGAATGAAGAAAAAATCCAGACATAACCGAACCGATGAAATCTTAATGGAACCGGTTTGACAATCTGTAAAGACAAAACTGAACTAATGAGAAAGTCTTGGAACCAGTTCCCCTCACTATAAGCAGTGAACCGGTTCACCCCAATAAAGAATAAATTTTGAACCGGTTCGGCGTGACGAAATCTGGAATTTTTATTTCTCAAAATTAAAGTTGTGCATGGTTCAAACACTTAATAAAACATGAGGGTTATATCTTATTGTATTACCAGACATTATGGAAGGTTTTTTTATAGTTTTGAGAGCTTCTTGAAAGCAAGAACCCTAGGATTAGCATTGGTCAACAATTATTCATGTTTTGGCATAGAATTCAAGGTTTTCTTCAATATAAGTATAGTTTCTTTATTTCTTTCAATTTCTCTCATCTTCTTGTCTTATAATTCATTATTTCTTAGTTAGAATTCTCTTTTACATGTTTGATTGTAATTTTTACGTAAGAATGATTTCATGCAACGTAGATTTCATGTTTAGTCGTATTTACACCATGTCCGGCTAAGTTTTTAGCGGGCGGGGGTTCATGAACCAAACCTAAGTAACACATATGGATTCAAAAGTGAATAAAAATTAATCCCTCATTCAAAGTTTTGACTTTTATCAAGATAAAGATTGTAGGACTTTTAATTTCGTCTTCCCTGGGTAATCAGAATCTTTAAGGGTGCAATTGGCATTTTGATAACTTCTCATCGTCGTCAAATACAATTTTTGATTAGATATTATGTGGAATTTAGTCCTCATATGTCAAATTCTTAGAGAGTATTTGATGCCTCTTTGAGTGAAGAATTGTCTTTTTCAAGCTTTTATGTTCTATGTAAATACCGACGGTTCGGGAGAGTGCACCCTAACTCCATTTTCTCTCGTATAGTTAAAGCTTAATTTAGTTCTTCTTGCATGCATAGTTAGATATTAATTTAATTCAAATTACATTATTTGATAGCTACGATCCTAAAATTATCGTATTTTTCTTTTTTCTCTGGGTCATTAGTAGGACTAATCAATTATCCTATTCATCATCACGAGCATTCGTTCTGTTCCCTGAGTTCGACATTCCATTTATCGGATTTATACTTGAGCGAACGGCTTACAATTGAGTTGATAGACGCACACATAGAAACACTATTAAAGTTTCATAAGCTTCCCAGCTAAGGCTTTTGATAGTCATACCGAACGAATGGGAGTCAAATGCATAGGAACAAGGTTTTAAGATTAAGTGAAAAATTATTGAGGTTTTATTCTGAAAACCCTGAAATGACATCTTATTTTTCAATAAAAGGCATGTCTAGTTCATTTGAAATGAGAATCATGTTTGTGAAAATGCCTTATATTTATGTTATAAATATATTATATATTATGTCCATCAATTGTACTTAGTAGGAATTTTGGTGAGTTGGGTTTGGCTTGATCATAGGAGATCAGAATTTCGGTTCTAGTATAATTGAATTGTTCAAAGCCTAGATAGAGAGTTAACACCCTATTTTTATAATTGCGTGTGAAATCCTAGTAGTTTATCTCAAAATACGAGAACATGTCTGACGGTTTTAAAACTTATTTAATAGTTCGAAAGAGGATTATGATTGTTTGATAGTTCAAAAAATGATTATGATCGGCACATTTAGGATTGTATTGAATCGGACCACATATGAGATTCAAGTCTAAGAGTTATCTTATTTAGACTTAGGCTAATATCACACCAAATGCCAAGGGTACATAGATTCTTTATACCGAGGGTTATGAAAATCGAAATACTTGTATGATTGTTGCTTTAATTTTTATGAGTGTATGAAGATATCCCCACAAGTTGGGCAATGACTGTGTGAGTAGGTATAAGATCATAATTTGGAGGAATATGTGCCCAAGAAAGATCTTTGATTATAATACCCCCTTGATAGACTTATAAGATTTGTTTTCCCAACTAAACCAGATCAGTGGATTATTAATAATGCGGTAGAGTAGCAAAATAACTTGAGTCAGGGAATCAAAGAATTGATTAGATATTGGTTAAAATCAATAAGCAAAAAGTTTATTTCACCAAGTGGATATTGTAAACTTAACGTGAGGAGTCATATTATGTATCACATCAAGTTTGCAAATAAGACCTCATTATTCAGAGTGATTTTGAGATGATTAAGTTGGAGTACAGTCATAATTATTGAGTGTAATTAATTATGATTAAATAAAGAAAGGAAATAAATTGTGACGTTCTAATTTGGGATTTCCAAGTATAAATTTAGAAGCCAGTTTAAGTATTTGGTACTAGGTCCTTAGTATATCCCATATGCCCAAGTAACAGGCCCAGACTATCTGGAAACCTAGTTTAGTCCAAGATTACGACTTATAGCTATATATATTGGTGTAAGCTAGGGTTTTGAGTTGCATAATCATTATTAAGAGTTAGAGAGGGAGAGAGAAAACACTATTCAAGTTTTTGTGAAGAAGTTTTGAGAGAGAGGTCCATATATCAATCAAAAGCAAAGGTTTTGATATCCAAATGTGCCCACACACCTTCCTTGCTTTGTGAGGAAATTCGAGACTTACGGCATGTTCTAGTAATATTTTAGAGGACCAAAGGAAGGCGGCCCTTTCGTCCTCTCCAGATACCTTTTTTGCTCATTCGGATCACCAATAAGGTCCCCTAAAGTATTATATTCGAAGCCCGAGGTTTAGTTTTTAAAACTAAATTTTGTTGTTTAATTTCTCTTGCACGATTAATCAAAGTTTTTGGGACGACTTTTTTACACGTATATCAATCACCAATAGTTATACCCAATGGCAAAGGGATTTACCGTTTGTAACGATGTGATCGTGACGCATTCTATAATGAAGATATAAACCGAGTTCTGGAACATTTTGTGATTTATGATTTATGATTCTCATGTAGTGGAACATATTGAAGAGGCAAAGGATGCTCCAGAATGCTTGCAAGATGGTCTAAAGAGCAGTTGAAAGGGGAAGAAGATGGGGACGAGAAACCAATTTTCATATCAATAGTATGGTCATCGCTCTCTAGGTCGGTGCGCATGCACGCAGGGGGTTCACACCCTTTCGAAGCGATTCGGCCATCATCAATTGGGGTGATGTGTAGCTATGGAGTCGCCATCCCATTTTGCACAAAACAAGAAAAATAAATGTTGTCGACTGGAGAGAATGGCATCAAAGACATACTGATGCTTGTGAAACCAATTACTTCAAGGATTCAAGGACTAAGTTACCAAATAGGAAGACCTCTAACTATCTCTTGGGAGTATAATGATATTCTAACTATCTCTAACTATTTTCTTGACATGGACCACAGACAATGTTTGAAATTGGCTTGATCTTGGTAAGACCTCTAACTATCTCTTGGGAGTATAATTTTCCAAGGTTATCATAATTAATGTGAACCAACCTATTATGCCATATGTCATTGTCATCCATTCTGGTAATGTTACAGACTTCTGTACTTGGATTGACTGTGTAACAGTTATCTGGAGTACGGACACCTATAATAATGCAGTCACCTTTTTCATTTAAAATTTTACAATTATTATTTAAAAAACTGACAGTATGGTTGGAGTCACAAAACTGTGATATACTTAGAAAATTTTCTTTAAGTCCATTTACCAAGAGAACATTCTCAGGAATGGTTAATCCTTCTTCTTGGAGTTTCCCTTTACCAATGATCTGGGCTGATACACCATCTCCAAACAAGACTTTTCCTCCGGAGAAGTTACTTTTGTTTGAGAGTTTAGAATCATCCCCGGTCATATGTTTGGAACATTATGAGTCTATATACCATCTAGTTGTAGTGTGTTCAACTCTAAAAGAACTGATCACTATGTTGCATTTTAATTGGGGTAATAGATCATCTTTTCTAACCTAAATTGCTCTAGTTTTTAATTTGCGCTTATTAGCTCGTATTTGATAAAACTTGCAAGCTTCAGCCTTTTGTTTAATATATTTTTGCACAATTTTATTATTATTATGAACAGTTGGATCAATTGGTCTAGAATAGAATATAGGATTCCTTCTTGTAGATTGTCTTTTAGTATTAGTACTTTTCCTTCTATTACGATAGTTAGAGTTTTTGTCTGGCTGTCTAGGGAGTACATAATTGTTTCGACTACTCCTAGAATAGTTAAAGTTTTGGTAAACAGGGGAGGCATACACAGGATTATATAGATGGCAAGTTGAACTCATAACCATGGGAAAGGTATTATTTAAGGGTTCGTCTAGGTTTTGAGCTCTAGTCTTATTCCTAGGTGACATGGGATGAAATGTCGAATCTGCTTGTCGAATAGGAGGGAAGACATATTTGGTCTTTTTATCAACATTATGCTTAAAGTAGCTTGATTCACCAATGTCTATCTTCAGTTGGTTTTTCCCAAAATCATTTTTTAAACCATTAAAATCTGGACAAATTTTAATAGGCCTTTTTTCAACCGACACAAACTTTATTGTGTCAAAGTTCTTAGTTTGTGTCTTAGAATTGGGATAAAATCCTATTCCAGTTCTGTCATTAGAATTGGTTTTTCTTTCAACCACACAATTTTCAAAACACTTGGAATTATTTTCAAATTTTACGAATTTTTTTAAGACTGTGGATGTTTTCTCTTTTGTTTGTTCCAGTTCTAACAACGTACCTTTGTATTTCATTTCCAAAATTTCATTAGAGTTAGACAACTCTTTCAGTTTTGGTTCAAAACTTTTGGTTTCATTCTCATGAGTTAGACATTGGGTAGTATACTCTTCAGCATTTTGTTTCATCATCAGACTTAAGGTTTCTATCTTCTGGGTAAGATCCTTGATGGGTTTTTCAAGCCTAGTGCTTCTCTTGAGAGTTTTTGTGTATAGTGTGTGAATGTCAGGAAGGTCATTATTTTCGGAGTCACTAAGTGTGCCATGTGCAGTGTCCACTAGCGATTAATTTTTAGGACTCACACACCCATTGACATCAACAATAGCATATTTCCTTTGACTCGCACACACAACGGTTGAAGCGTTATCAACATTCTCAAGCAATAAAGCAGATAAATGGGTAAGGATACTATCAGTCATGGTATGATCAGATTCCTCATCATCATTGTAGATTATCTTAGCAAAGAAGGACATGCAAGGGTTAAAATTTTTAGATGACTCGGGTTCATCATTTTCAGAATTGCTTGAGTCATCCCAAGTCTTGATTAATTGAGCCCTATTATGTTTGTGAATTTTGTCTAATTTACTTCTACAGTCACTAGCCAGGTGTCCTAGCTTTCCACATCTATAGCATTCAACATTCTTAAGGTCTTTCTTAGGTCTCTTGTGACTGTCAGACTGGTGTTTGTTTTGTCTTATCTCATGAGGTCTGTTATTAGATTAATTTGGATAAGTAGGCTTTCCTTATCTTTTTGCTAGTTTATTTCAAAAACTCATAATTTTCTTAAACTGTTTAGACATTAAGGCAATCTGATTATCCAAAGTATCTAAATTACGGTCCTCATAAGTGTCTAAGTCAATGTTAAGTAAGCTAAATTCAGGTGTGGTCAACTTAGATGAAAAGACAAGATTGGAGGTAGACTGTCTCTTTTGGGACTGGGTTAATTGTTTCTTAAATTCTAATTCCATTTTCATAGATCTCAATTTGCTACTGAGGAGTTCAGGTATAAGTTTTCGGTCATCCATCTCATCAATTGCATATCTTTTGTTATCAATTTTTGTTGAAGTGATCTTAGAATTTTTGAGACGATTTCCTTTCTGTCATAAATAATCCCATTAGCTTGCAATTTGGTCACAATGTCTGTCAGTCTAATATAGAAGTCGTCAAATGACTCAGTATCAGTCATGATCAATTAGTTATATTGCTGGATTAACATTTCAGTTTTAACAACTTTAACTCTGGTATCACCCTCATGTGCAGTCACTAGGGTGTCCCAAGCTTCTTTGGAGGTAGAACATAATGATATTCTCTTAAATTCGTGTTCATTTGTAGACATGAATATTGCATTTTTGCCTTTATTCTTATTAAGTGAAACTTGTTTCTGTTCTTTATTAAATTCACTTAGTAACTTTCTAATCCTCACAGTACTTTCCTTCAGCGGCTGGTTTAGTAGGAAAAGTGTAACCATTTTCTCTAACTTCCCAGACATCATCTCCCAAACTCCCTTTGATGAATGCAACCATCCTTTCCTTCCAGTAAGGGAAGTTGGTTCAATCAAAGAGAGGGGGTCTAGAGAGGTTACCTAGTCTCTCAAATTTCTCGTCCATAATTTGTTTTGAGAAAACAATTTCACAAACACAAGATCTTAAAAACATTTTGAGAAACCAAATCTCTGATACCAATTGAAAAACTACCACTTAAGTTGTTTAATACAAGAGTAAACTATCTAAATGGCTCTGAACTGTTTATTGAAGAAACTCTTTTCATAAAAAAATTATAAACACAAGATGTGTAAAATGGTTATGAACGAGTAATTTCAGTTATAGGTTTACCAGTTTTGAAAAGGAAAACTTTAAGCAAAATAAACCAATACAACCTCCAGAAGGGAATGAGAGTAAAAGAAAGTGTACACAAGAAATTTTAACGTGGTAAAACCCCACTCAATTAAGGAAACATCAACGGTAACCTCTATGCCCAAAAAGTAAAAAGTCCACTAAAAATGAGTAATAAATTACAAGCTATATAACAATCAAGACACACAATCAAACCTAATCTAAGTTCATAAATGTACCAACTCCTCTGGCGAGTTCTGACTTCTCTTAAGGTTCTGATGTTGCTGGTGTTCTCCCAGCTTCTTATATATACTCCTTTTAGCTTTACGTCGACTCTAACAGTCCAATATCTCAACATCAACACGTGTCAGTGTTGTAGTGTGAAGGTGTATGTGGTGAAGTGATCTAAACTCATGCATGCAACACACACACACTTAATTATAGACAATATGAGAATCAAATTACAAACAAATCTCTTTATATGCAAAGTTTTCAAAAATCGTCTTAGTCAAATATGTCAGATTTTGGATCTTTCAAATAATCCGCAGATCAAGAAGGAATCTTGTTATACAAACTAGCCAAGATCCTATGCACTTTCTTTGTTTTGAAAATAGTAAATGAAAGTGAAAACCCCAATCAATATCTCAAAACTAGATTTAAATCTTACAGTTCGAGTAAGTTGAAATCAGAAAGGATATTGTTGGTTTAGGATTTGAAAAAATATTTATTTTGAAAATAACCAATAAATAATAGATTTCTTGAAACAAGAAATCAGATCTAGTCACTAACTACGTGATCTGTATCATAGAGATCAAATCTCAGATTTCCATATGCAGAAATAGAGACTTAATCAACGTGATTAAGTTGGAAAGAGATAATAGACAGTAGAAGAAAAACTTCTCAAATCACGAACTATAAACACTCAGAAAAAGGTTTTCTGGATTTGATTTGGTTTGAAGTTTTGTGTTAGGGTTAGGGTTTGTAAAAACTGTATGAACTCTCTCTATATATAACTCTTTCTCTCTCTACTCTCTCTTTTCTTTATACTCTCTCTTTTCTCTCAGAAGAAACAAATGACCAAAAGTTATAAAATCGAAGACGAGGTCTTCTTTCATACTGAGAGTAGAAGACTTTGGAAGATCGAGGCAAAATGAATGATCCAGATGCATTCAAAGATGATCTAAGGACTGCCAACCCACCGTGCTTAAAATGGTTTTGATTGGTCCAAACTCAAACACATGGATTATAACAAAACACATGCAGATCGTAGATTAAAATGATCCAATGGTGCACAGTGAGTGTTAAGTATGTGAGTGTAAGAAAACACACATCAGGCCGTTGTAACTACAACACATGTAAGGCTAAGATCGAGTGAAAAATGCGTGTTTTTGATTTCTTACAAATACAATTTTCACCCACAATATTCTAAAGAGCTTTCAGATTCTACCCACTCAGAATTTATGCCATAAAAATAATTTATAAATCTAACCCCAAAGGTTTTTAATCCAACCAAATTCATTTCTAAAAATCATTTTAAATTCTTAAAAATTATTTAAAAATTCCCAAAAATAGTATAAAATCAATATCAAGGGAATCAACTCACACACAACCAAATATAGTATGATATGATGTATGTTTGCAATCCTAGTGTGTGTTGGTGAGCTACCTTAAAGAACTTATAGAGGAATTAACTCAAGATTCTGAGGTTCTTTGGTAACTAGGGATAGGACTCAAATTTTGTCACAATATCTAAACTAGATGAGCACCTATATAGTATAGACTTAAGTAAGTCAAGAATATAGGGTGCCTCAATCTCCCCCTTTATTAATATGAGACAACATCTCCTTTGAGTCAACGAGGACTCGTAGTGATACAAAAGAAATAAGAAAATCCTATTCCTATACAAAAAATTTATCTACCCAATATCCTAGAAAGATAAAATTACATAACTCAACTAGATACAAATCAATACCCTAACAAAATTATGTTGCAACCTACGGTACTGATTCCCGAAAGTAAGAAAACTAAGATCAAGCTTTTTAGTAGAAAATATACTACAATGACTCAAATTTCTTCCCCATTTTGTCTCAAATGGAGAAAGGGCAAAGAAAAAAAGTCATAAGGCATATAACATTATTCAGCAAAAATCATGCCAATCGACTTGCATAAAGATTCAAAATGCGCATTATCCAAGGGTTTAGTGAATAGATCAGTTAATTGCAATTCAGTAGGAAGGTAGTTTGTTTCTAACTCCTTAGATTCAACTAACTCGCGTATGAAATGATATCTGATTTTAATATATTTAGTACGAGAGTATTGAATAGGATTTTTAGAAATATTAATCACGCTTTGATTGTCACAATAGAGATGTAACTTATCTTCAGTGATACCATAATCTTTTAGCATTTGTTTCAGCCAAAGTAATTAAGAGCAACAGCTTCCTGCAGTAATATATTCGGATTTTGCACTAGACAAGGAAGTGCAGTTTTGTTTCTTACTACTCCATCCTACTAATTTGTTACCGATGTAGTAACAGGCTCCCGAAGTATTGTTACTATCATCGATACACCCGCCTAATCAGCATCGGTGTAACCTACTATAGTACTAGAGGTGTCTTTAGTGTACCAAAGTCCTAAGTTTAGAGTGACTTAGATGTATTTAATAATTCTTTTAACACACAATAGGTGACTCTCTTTAGGATTATTTGATATCGGGCACACAAACAGACAGAGTACATGATGTCAGGAAGGGAAGCAGTAAGATAAAGTAAATTTCCTATCATACTACGGTACAATTTGGTGTCAATAGATTTATCATTATCATCTTTGGAAAGTTTGACAGTGGTACTCATAGGAGTCCTAGCACCTTTAGTTATTTCTAGGCCAAACTTCTTAGCAATCTCTAAAGCGTATTTAGATTGTGATAAAAATAATCCTTCTAAATTTTGTTTAACTTGGAGTCCTAAGAAGAACTGTAACTCCCCTATAAGTGACATTTGGAATTGTTTGTGCATAATATCAGAGAAGGTTTTAACTTCTAAAGGGGAAGTAGAACCAAAAATGATATCGTCAACATATACTTGAGCAATAGTAATGTTGTTGTCAAAATGTTTGACAAACAAGGTTTGGTCATTTCATCCTCTCCTAAATCCATTATCTAAAAGAAAGGTGGATAGATGATCATACCAAGCTCTAGGAGCTTGTTTTAACCCATAAAATGATTTCTTAAGATGATAAACATAATTTGGGTGATGAGGGTCAATAAACCCTTTGGGTTGTTCTACATAGGTCTCCTCAGTTAAAATTTCGTTAAGGAAGGTTGACTTAACATCCATTTGATATAAAGTGAAACATAAATGGCATGCTATAGAAAAAAGTAAATGAACAGATTCAAGGCAAGTGACACGAGAAAAAGTTTCCTCAAAATCTATTCCTTCAATCTGAGAGTAGCCCTGGGCAACTAATCAAGCTTTATTCCTAATAATCATCCCAGACTCATCAGTCTTGTTTTTAAAAATCCATCGTGTGCCAAAAACCCTTTTATTTTCAGGCCTGGGTACAAGATACCAGACATCATGAATAAAAAATTGAAGAAGTTCCTCCTGCATAGCACTTATCCACAAAGTGTCATTCAAGGCTTCATTTACATTTTTAGGCTCAATAAGAGACTCAAAACATGCAAAATGAGCAATGTTACGAAGTTGAGATCTTGTATGAAGAGGCTCAGTTGGATTACCAACTACACTATCTAAAGGATGATCTTTAGAAACCCAGTTAGATACATCAGGGGTCTCAGTTGGTAAAGATTCAACTATTTCTGTAGAGTCATAATCAAAAATGTTTTCGAACTCATCCACAATAATTGATTCTTTGGTCTTACTTTCTATATTAGTGTCACTTACAACCACATTAATGGATTCCATTATGGTTTTGGTACGAATATTGCAGACACGATAGCCTCTAATATTTTGGAGAGTGTCCTAAAAGATGGCTTTATCACCTCTAGTTTTGAATTTGGACAGATGTTCTCTATTTTTACAGACATAACAGGTACTACCAAAAGTTCTAAAGTATTTTAGGTTCGGTTTCTTTCCATACCAAAGATCATAGGATGTTTGTTTGGTATTCTTCCTTAGATAGACGTGATTGATTATATGACACGCAGTATGAATCAACTCTACCCAAAAGTATTTTGGTAGGTTTTTAGCATGAATCATCACGCGAGCTATTTCTTGAAGAGTGCGATTTTTACACTCACCTATCCCATTTTCCTGAGGTGTCTTATGAGCACTAAATTCATGTTTCTAACCATTATAGTCACAATATTCTACGATATGAATTCTCCTTCTCTATCACTATGAATTCTATCTACTTGGGTGTCCTTTTTGTTTTCTATACGAACTAGAATTTTCAAAAACTTTTGAAAGGTTTATGATTTATGTTTCAGGAAGTCAACCCAGGTAAATCGAGTGAAATCATCAACCATAACAAGGATATAACTGTTTTCACAGAGACTAATTATACGGGAAGGACCCATTAGGTCCATATGGATAAGTTCCAGAGGTTCAGTGGATAGAACTCCTTTGACTTTCTTATGGGGAGCCTTAAAAAAATTTCGTCCTTCACATGGACCATAAACAATGTTTGAAATTAGTTTAATCTTGGGAATACCTCTAACTACATCTTGGGAGAATAATTTTCCAAGGCTATCATAATTAATGTGACTCAACTTATTATGCCATATATCATTGTCATCCATTCTAACAATCTTACAACCTCTGTACTTGGATTGACTGTGTAATATTTATCTGGACTACGGAGTCCTGTAATATTGCAGTCACCTATTTCATTTAAAAAATTACAATTGTTCTTTGAAAAAGTGACAGTATGGTTGGAGTCACAAAACTGTGACATACTTAGCAAATTTGCTTTAAGTCCTTTTACTAAGAGAACATTCTCAAGAATGGGTAATACTTCTTCATGGAGTGTTCCTTTATCAATGATCTGGGATGATACACCATCTCCAAACAGGACTTTTCCTCCAGAGAAGTTAGTTTTCTTTAAAAGTTTAGAATCATCCCCGGTCATATGTTTGGAACATCCTGAGTCTAAATACCATCCAGTTGGAGTGTGTTCAGCTCTAAAAGCACTGATCACTGTATTTCATTTTAACTGGGGTAATAGATCATCATTTCTAACCCAAATTGCTCAAGTTTTTAATTTGCACTTATTAGCTGGTATTTGATAAAATTTGCGAGCTTATGCCTTTTGTTTAAAAGATTTTTGCACAATTTTATTGTTGTTATAAACAGTTGGAGCAATAGGTCTAGAATTGAATCTAGGATTACTTCTTGTAGATTGTCTTTTAGTATTAGTCCTTCTCCTTCTATTACGATAGTTAGAGTATTTATCTAGCCGTCTAGGAAGGACATAATTGTTTTGGCTACTCCTAGAATAGTTGAAGTTTTGGTAAACAGGGGAGGCATAGACAGGATTATATAAAAGTTTGGAATAACAACCTTCTAAGGAATGTCCATAGATATCATAGTATGGGCCGTAAAGATGGCAAGTTGAACTTATAATCGTGGGAAAGGTATTATTAAAGGGTTCTTCTAGGTTTCGATCTCTAATTTTATTCCTAGGTGGAACGGGACGAAATGTCGAATCTGCTCGTCGAATTGGAGGGCAGACATATTTGATATTTTGATCAACATTATGATTAGAGTAGCTTGATTCACCAATGTCAATCTTCAGTTGGTTTTTCTCAAAATCATTTTTTAAATCCTGAAAATATGGACAAATTTCAATATACCTTTTTCCACCAGACACAAACTTTATGGTGTCAAAGTTCTTAGTTTGTGTCTTAGAATTGGGACCAAATCCTATTACACTTGGAATTATTTTCAAATTTTGCGAATTTTTTTAAGACTGTGGATGTTTTCTCTTTTGTTTGTTCCAATTCTAACAACGTTCCTTTGTATTTCTTTTCCATAATTTCATTAGAGTTAGACAACTCTTTCCGTTTTTGTTCAAAACTTTGATTTTCATTCTCATGAGTTAGACATTGGGTAGTATACTCTTTAGCATTTTATTTGATCATCAGACTTAAGGTTTCTATCTTCTGGGTAAGATCCTTGACGGGTTTTTCAAGCCTAGTGCTTTTCTTGAGAGTTTTTGTGTATAGTGTGTGAATGTCAGGAAGGTCATTATTTTCGGAGTCACTAAGTGTGTCATGTGAAGTGTCCACTAGCGATTAATTTTAGGACTCACACACCCATTGACATCAACAATAGAACATTCCCTTTGACTCGCACACACAACGGTTGAAGCGTTATCAACATTCTCAAGCAATAAAGCAGATAAATCGGTAAGGATACTATCAGTCATGGTATGATCAGATTCCTCATCATCGTTATAGATTATCTTAGCAAAGAAGGACATGCAAGGGTTAAAACTTTTAGATGACTCGGGTTCATCATTTTCAGAATCACTTGAGTCATCCCAAGTCTTGATTAAATAAGCCTATTATGTTTGTGAATTTTGTCTAAGTTAACTCTACGGTCACTAGCCATGTGTCCTAGATTTCCACATCTATAGCATTCAACATCCTTAAGGTCTTTCTCAGGTCTCTTGTGACTATCAGACTGGTGTTTGTTTTGTCTTATCTCATGAGGTATGTTATTAGATTGATTTGGATAAGTAGGCTTGCCTTGTCTTTTTGCTAGTTTATTTCAAAAACTCACAATTTTCTTAAACTTTTTAGACATTAAGGCAATCTGATTATCCAAAGTATCTAAATTACGGTCCTCATAAGTGTCTAAGTCAATGTTAAGTAAGCTAAATTCAGGTGTGGTCAACTTAGATGAAAAGACAAGATTGGAGGTAGGCTGTCTCTTTTGGGACTGGGTTAATTGTTTCTTAAATTCTAATTCCATTTTCATAGATCTCAATTTGCTACTTAGGAGTTCAGGTGTAAGATTTTGGTCATCCATCTCCTCAATTGCATATCTTTTTTTATTAATTTTTTGTGGAAGTGATCTTAGAATTTTAGAGACAATTTCCTTTCTATCATAAACAATCCCATTAGCATGCAATTTGGTCACAATGTCTGTCAGTCTAATATAAAAATCATCAAATGACTCAGTCTCAGTCATGATCAATGAGTTATACTGCTAGATTAACATTTGAGTTTTAGCAGCTTTAATTATGGTATCACCCTCATGTGCAGTCACTAGGGTGTCCCAAGATTCTTTAGAGGTAGAATAGAATGATATTCTCTTAAATTCGTGTTCATTTATAAACATGAATATTTCAGTTTTTCCTTTATTGTTATTAATAGAAACCAGTTTCTCTTCTTTAGTGAATTCACTTAGTAACTTTGTAATCCTCACAGTGGCTGGTTTAGTAGGAAAAGTGTAACCATTTTCTCTAACTTCCCAGACATCATCTCCCAAAGTCCCTTTGATGAATGAAACCATCCTTACCTTAAAGTAAGGGAAGTTGGTTCCATCGAAGAGAGGGGGTCTGGAGAGGTTACCTAGTCTCTCAAATTTCTTGTCCATAATTTGTTTTGAGAAAACAATTTCATAAACACAAGATCTTAAAAACTTTTTGAGAAACCAAAGCTCTGATACCAATTGAAAAACTACCACTTAAGTTGTTTAATACAAGATTAAACTATCTAAATGGCTCCAAACTATTTGTTGAAGAAACTCTTTTCTTAAAACAAATTATAAACACAAAATGAGTAAAACAGTTATGAAAGAATAATTTCAGTTATAGGTTTACCAATTTTGAAAAACAAAACTTTGAGAAAAATAAACCAACACACCCTCAAGAGGGTTATGAAAGTAAAAGAAAGTGTACATAAGCAATTTTAACGTGGTAAAACCCCACCCAATTGGTGAAACATCGGCGATGACCTCTACGCCACAAAAGTAAAAAAGTCAACTAAAAATGAGTAACAGATTACAAGCTATATAACAATAAAGACACATAATCAAACCTAATCTAAGTTCAGAAATGTACCAACTCCTCTGGCGAGTTCTGACTTCTCCTAAGGTTCTGATGTTGCTGATGTTCTCCCAGCTTCTTATCTTTGCTCCTTTTAGCTTTACGTCGACTCTAGCAGTCGAGTATCTCAATGCCAAGAAGTTTTAGTGTAGTAGTGTGAAGGTGTATGTGGTGAAGTGCTCTAAACTCATGCATGCAACACACACACACTTAATTATAGACAATATGAGAATCAAATTACAAACAGATCTCTCTATATGCAAAGTTTTCTAAAATCATCTTAGTTAAATAAGTGAGATTTTGTATCTTTTAAATAATCCGCAGATCAAGAAGGAATCTTGTTATACAAACTAGCCAAGATCCTATGCACTTTCTTTGTTTTGAAAATAGTAAATGAAAGTGAAAACCCCAATCATGATCTCAAAACTAGATCTAAATTCAACATTTGAGTAAGTTGAAATCATAAAGGATATTATTGGTTTAGGGTTTGAAAACAACATTTATTTTGAAAATAACCAACAAAGAATAGATTTCTCGGAACAAGAAATCAGATCTAGTCACTAACTACGTGATCTGTAACACATAGATCAAATCACTGATTTCCATATGAAGAAATAGAGATTTAATTAACGTGATTAAGTTGGCAAAGAGATAGTAGACGGTAGAAGAAAAACTTCTCAAATCACGAACTATAAACACTCAGAAAAATGTTCTCTGGATTTGATTTGGTTTGAAGTTTTAAGTTACGGTTAAGGTTTGTAAAAACTGTACGAACTCTCTCTGTCTACTCTCTCTTTTCTCTCAGAAGAAACAAATGACCAAAAGTTACTTAATCAAAGACGAGGTCTACTTTTATACTGAGAGTAGAAGGCTCTTGAAAATCGAAGCAAAATGAACGATCAGGATGTATTCAAAGTTGATCTAAGGGCTGCCAAGCCACCTCGCTTAAAATGGTTTTGACTGGTCCAAATTCAAACACGGGTATTATAACAAAACACATGCATATCGTAGATTAAAATGATCCAATGGTGCATAGTGAGTGTTAATTATTTGAGTGTAAGAAAACACACATTAGGCCGTTATAACTACAACACATGTAAGGCTAAGATCGAGTGAAAAATGCGTGTTTTTGAGTTCTTACAAATATAATTTGCATCCACAATATTCTCAAGCGCTTTCGAATTCTACCCAACCAGAATTTATGCCATAAAAATAATTTATAAATCTAACCCCAAAGGTTTTTAATCCAACCAAATTAATTTCTAAAAATCATTTTAAATTCTTAAAAATTGTTTAAAAATTCCCAAAAATAGTATAAAATCTATCTCAAGGGAATGAAATCACACACATAACCAAATATAGCATGATATGATGTATGTATGCAATCCTAGTGTGTGTTTGTGAGCTACCTTTAAGAACTTATTGGGGAATTAACTGAAGATTCTGAGGCTCTTTGGTAACTAGGGATAGGACTCAAATTTTGTCACAGTTTCCAAACTAGATGAGGACCTATATAGTATAGACTTACGTAAGTCAAGAATATAGGGTGCCTCATTGTTCATAGCCTAGATTGAGAGTTAACACCCTATTTTTATAACTGCGTGTGAAATCCTAGTAGTTTATCTGAAAATACGAGAACCTATCTGACGGTTTTAAAACTTGTTAGATAGTTCGAAAGAGGATTAAGATTGTTTGATAGTTCAAAAGAGGATTATGATCGGTACATTTTGGATTGTATTGAATCGGTCCACTTATGAGATTCAAGTCTAAGATTTATCTTATTTAGACTTAGGGTAATATCACACCAAATGCCAAGGGTACGTATATTCTTTATACCGAAGGTTGTGAAAATCGGAATAATTGCATGATTGTTGCTTTGATTTTTATGAGTGGGATCAATTTTATATTATATGAATATATCCCCACAATTTGGGCAATGGTTATGTGAGTAAGTCTAAGATCATAATTTGGACGAATCCGTGCCCAAGAAAGATCTTTGATTGTAATACCCCGTTGATAGACTTATAAGATTTGTTTTCACAACTAAACTAGATCAGTGGATTATTAATAATGTGGTGCTGTAGCAAAATAACTTGAGTCTGTAAATCGAGGAATTGATTAGATGTTAGTTAAAATCAATAAGCAAAAATTTTATTCCACCAAGTGGGTATTGTAAACTTAACTTGAGGATTCATATTATGTATCACATCAAGTTTGAAAATAAGACCTTATTATTCAGAGTGATTTTGAGATGATTAAGTTGGATTACAGTCATAATTATTAAGTGTAATTAATTACGATTAAACGAAGAAAGGAAATAAATTATGGCGTTCTAATTTGGGATTTCCAAGTATAAATTTAGAAGCCAATTTAAGTATTTGGTCTTAGGATCCTAGTATATCCCATATGCCCAAGTCGTCGGCCAAGACTATCTGGAAACCTAGTTTAGTCCAAGCCTACGTCATATAGCTATATATATTGGTGTAAGTTAGGGTTTGGGGTTGCATAATCATTATTAAGAGGGAGAGGGAGAGACAAAACACTTCATTTTTTTGTGAAGAAGTTTTGAAAGAGAGGTCCATATATCAATCAAAAGCAAAGGTTTTCATCTCTAAATGTGCCCACACACCTACCTTACTTTGGGAGGAAATCCAAGACTTACAGCATGTTCTAACAATCTTTTAGAGGAGCCAAATAAGGCGGCCCTTTCGTCTTCTCCAGATACCTTTTTTGGTCATTCGGATCACCAATAAGGTCCGCTAAAGTATTGTATTCGAAACGCTAGGTTTAATCTTTAAAACTAAATTTTGTTGTTCAATTTCTCTTGCGTGATTAATCAAAGTTTTGGGGATGAATTTTTTACACGTATATCGATCCCCAATAGTTATACCCAATGGAAAAGGGATTTACCATTTATAACGATGTGATTGGGTCGCATTTTATAACGAAGATATAGATCCAGTTCAGGAATATTATATGATTTAAGATTCTCATGTAGTGGAACACATTGAAGAGGCAAAGGATGCTCCAGAATGCATGCAAGATGGTCCAAAGAGCAGTTGAAAGGGGAAGAAGATAGGGACGAGGAACCCATTTTCATATCAATAGTGTGGTTATCCCTCTCTCGGTCGGTGCGCATGCATGCAGTGGGTTCACATCCTTTCGGGGTTATTCGATCATCGTCAATTGGGGTGATGTGTAGCGATGGAGTCGCCATCCTATTTTGCACAAAACAAGCAAAAGAATTGTTGTCGACTTGAGAGAACGGCATCAAAGACATACTGATACTTGCGAAACCAATTAGTTCAAGGATTCAGGGATTAAGTTATCGAATAGGAAGTATTAGGAACCCATCATTCCCTTTCAAACTCGCACGGGCATGTGTTATTCTTCTTCTTAATAACTGTGTGAAGTGTGTGCATGTATATATAAATGGAGAGTGGAATTACTTGACTCGCATTATGGATTTAAGGTAGAGTGAGGTCATCCTTAGGAGTTTTCCCAAAATAGTAATGAAATTATAATGTATATGTTTGTCAGGTCACCAATCATTATGGAAGAACGATGGTATACGTTGGACATAACGCAAGCATGAATCACAAAAATATGATATAAAAATAACATATGAACAAATATCGGAGAGGAATCGAATCTCATATTTTAACTGAGATGACTACATAGCCTAAAAGGCATTAAGATCCACGTAGTTCGCATATGAAACGGGGTGGGGTTTATCCCATAAATCCAACTAGGGACTTTTTTTTTGTGTGTGTGTGTGTGGGCAAAAATAATGTTTTAGTGTGAGAAAATATATTGAGAAATCTCCTTTTGGTGTTTGCAAGAAAAAATAATGTTTTAGTGTGAGAAAATATTAAGGTTGGATATTAATATGTGCGATCTAATATAAATGAAATGATAAAATAAGAATTAAGTAACTAGTGCAAAAATAAGAGAGTTTAAGAGAGGGTGGAGGATTTGGACCTTATTTTGAAGCTTTGAAGTTGACCGTAGATGGTGAAGGGTGTCTCTTGCAAGTGGATGAAGGTATTAGGAGGAGAGGGAAGGGAATTTGCCAAATTGGGTAAGAAAATAATGGAAATGGAATGTGGGGGAGAGGTTTCAATATAGAAACTACGCTAACTTTGAGAGAATGTTGTGGAGATCACTGAGAGAGATGTTTCTGAGGTGACTTTCGAAGTGAGTTCATTCTCTCCTTATATAGGGTCAAGGGGGAGCCGATCGGCATTATCCTTGACATGCCCATCTGCAGGCAAACCCCAGACATACTGTCGATAGGTAGGGACATAGGTTTTCCATTCGATAGTCTCTCAGGCAGATATTCTGGAAAATGGTCGTAAAATGCAATTTGTAAGTACGAATTATGTATGGTATGAACCATTGGAAATTGGTCTTTTGGACAAGAGGGAAACGGATCGTTCGTCCGAACCATAAGTCTGATTCATGCACAGGACGGGCCTTTAGAAAGATATTCAGGGCCCTTCGATGTTCCAAAGAGCTTCACTCGGTTTAAAGGGTTGACCAAGGTCAAACAGGGCTCGGGATCACCCATTGACCCTTTGGAGTAAAACTGGTCATTTGTCCATACCACAAGGTTGATTCTCCCAAGGGACGGATCATTGGATAGTGGATTCATAGCCCTTCGAGGATCGAAAGAGATTATCTCAAGTTAGAGAGTTGATCGAACTCAAACAAAGGCTAGGAGCACCCGGCGGCCTCCAGATCAATTTTAGGGGGAAAGTGGTCCATTAGTTTGAAGCATAAGGACGATTAGTGCAAGGGGAAAACCATTAGAAAAGGTATTCAGGTCCCTTTAAAGATCCAATGACCTGTCACTCAGGCAAAAAAGTTAACTGGCAGTTAAATGGGGCCTGAGAGTACTCGATAGCCTCCAGATCAGTACTCGGAGTACGATCTAGGGTTTATGACATAAGAGGGAGTTCTAAGGAGCTAAGGAGATGCTTAGGAGGGTACTGAAATGTGGTATCTATAGATTCCCTCAACGGGTGACCTTAGAACAAGTGAAGGTCATTGAATAGACACCACATTAACATTGGGAGAGAAACTGTTCAAAAGTAAATTCTTCGAACCAATGGGACAAGGGTGACCGGTTCAGAGGGTCGAGGGTGACAAGTTCAGAGGGTAAAGGTTGGTTCTAAGGAACTAAGGTTATGTTGTCGATGACCAATTCTGCGGGTCGAGGTCAATTTTGAGGACCTAAAGTTATAGGGATCAATTTTATGGGTCGAGGTCGATTCTGAGGACCAAAGATTATAAGGACTGATTCTACAAGTCGAGGTCAATTTTGAGAACCTAAAGTTATAGGGATCGATTTTGCGGGTCGAGATTGTAGCGATTGATTCTGCGGGTCAATGTCAATTCTGAGGACCAAAGGTTATGAGGATCATTTCTAAGGGCCGAGGTCAATTCAGATGACTTAAGGTTGTGACGATCGTTCCTGAGGCTCGAGGTTAATCCTGAGGACCTAAGATCGTAGGCACTGATTCTATGAGTTGAGTTTAACTCTGAGGACCTTAGGTTGTGACGATTATTTCTGAGGGCTGACATCAATTCTGAGGATGTAAAGTTATGATGACCATTTCTGAGGGCGGAGGTCAATTTCGAGGACCTATGGTTATGCCATCGATTCTATGGATCGAGCTCAATTTTGAGGACTTTAGGTTGTAGGGATCGATTCTACAGGTCGAGATTAATTTTGAGGACCTGAAGTTGAAAGGACTATTTTGTAGGTCGAGGTCAATTCTAAGGACCAGAAGTTGTAGGGGTCGATTCTGAGGTTCGAGGTTAATTCTGACGACCTAAGGTTGTAGGGACTGATTCTACGGGTCGAGGTCAATTTTGAGGACCTAAAGTTGTAACGCGAGGAGTTTCTCTCCTAGGAAATCATTAAATTGTCTTGGGGATGCAGATACAGATGCGGTTCCGTTGGGGATTGTGTTGTTTTAAGACTCTACTAGGTAAGGATTTATCCTCGAGACATTTGAATAGGTATTATGTTATTTTGGGAGGGGCGTGGCCATCCCCAAATGTCCATCAATATCCTCCTCCCGTGAGGGGGGGAGGAAGGAGAAAGGTCTTGCGCCTTCATACTGTCTAGGAATGATTTGGCAGTTGTCCGTGTGGGGTGAATGTAAAGAGATGGAGTCGCCAGCCTATTTTGCACAAAACAGGGAAAAGAACTTGTCCCCGCTTCGAGAGAGCGGCAACAAAGACAAACTGATGATTACGAAACTAATAGTTCAAAGGTTAAGGGGCTAAGTTATATAATGGGAAGGCGTTAGGCACCCATTTCGCTCTTTAGGTCTCACATTGGCTTGTGTTATTATTTTCCTTTATTTCTCTGTGGAGTGTCTGCGCGTGTATATATGTGAATGGAGATCATAATCGCCCAACTCATACCATGAAAGAGATAGAGTGAGGTCATCCATAGGAATGTTTTTTTAAAAATAATATTAAAAATATAATTTATGTGTTTATTGTGATACTAATCGTTATGATGAAACGTAATATATGTGGGATAGAACACTTCTAAGGATCACAAATATAATATGTAGAAATTTAGAAATGGGGAATTTGGGAAAATGGAAATTTGAAAAATTAGAAAATTAGAGAATTGGAAAATTGGACTCGAGTCTCGGGTTTTAATCTGAAATGCCTACGTAGCCTGTAAAGGCATCAAAGTCCACGTAGTTCGCATCTGGCATAGGGGTGGAATTTATCCCATAGATTCAAACGGGATTTTATTATATGTGTGGGCGTGTAAAAAGATGTGTTTTAGTTTTGAACAAGTGTGATGGATAATCACATTGGAATTTATGGGTGTAACCCTATTTTTGTTTGTTTTGGGTTTTTTATAAAAAATAAAGTATGTGCAATATAACTAATTAAAATGTGAGATGTTAATGTGTGTGAACTAAAGTAAAAGATAGATTATGAATTTATGTAATTAATGCAAAAACAAGAAATTTAAATAGAGAGAGAGAGGGATTTGGACCTTTTTTGAAGAATTAAAGCTTGATCTTGAACTTGGATGAACTTCCTTGAATGTTGAAATAAATGTCGGATGAGAGAGAATGAGATTTTGCCAAACTGGGTGTGAAAGGGATGGGGATTTAAGATGGAATAGACATAAGGAAACTTCGCTGATTGCAAGATAATGTTCTTGAGATAACTAATGCTGATGGATCTGAGGTGTGCTTTAGGAGTGACGTCATGCCTTCTATTTATAGGATCAGGGGGCGCCAATGGGCATGGTCCCAGCCCTTCCAATCGGTAAGTAACCCTAGGCACACTACTGATAGGTAAGGAAACTGGCCAATTAGCAGTCTCGTGCAGATTTTTCCAAAAAAATGATCGTAGAACGCAATCCGTTGATCTAAACAGTGCAGTGGGGATACCGTTAAAAAGGTAATTCAGATACCTTCAAGAGTCCATTGGATGGGGGATCATCAGACAGAAATGGATCATTCGTCTGAATGGTAAGTTACAATCGTGCACGGGGTGGAAGGTTGGAAAGGTTATGCGGGGTACTTTTATATTCCAAAGAGCTTTGCTCGGTTCGAAAAGTTGACCTTGGTCAACCAGTGCCCGAAAGTACCCAATGACCTCTCGAAGGAAAACGTGTCATTTGTCTATAGTGTAAGGTTGGTTAGCGCATGGGCTGGACCATTGGAAAGGGTATTCAGTTCCCTTCAGATATTCATTCAGTCTCATTCCATATTAAGAGTTGACATTGGTCAAACGGAGCTCGGGAGCAGCCGATGGCCTCCGAATCGATTTTCAGGGGAAACGGATCATTCATCCGAATGGTTAAGTCGTTTAGCGCATGGGGCAAACCGTTGGAAAGGGGTTTTAGTACCCTTCGAAGATTAAAAGAGCTTTCACTCCGAGGATGAAGTTGATTGGCATCAGGTTGGGGCTCGGGAGCACCCAGTGGCCTCTAGATCGGTACTCGAAGTATGACCTAGGGTTTATAGTGAAATGGGAAGGTGCTAGGGACCTAAGGATAGACTTAGGGGGTCCTAGAATGTCTTGTATACAAGGGGATAACTTTGATGGGGAAGCCATGAGGTATTTTGATTGTAGGTTGAAGAGTGCTCTTGCGTTCAAATTAAGAAATTATTCAATTAAATCTCAGTTTTTCAATTAAATCCTAAAACATACATCTAGGTGTGATTGAAATCAATATGATCATGCAAGATTAATTAATCACACATAAAAAAACACAAATGAGTAAAACTCCCCCAAAGGGTCAAAACCTTTTATTTTCACTATAATTTGTAAAAATGGTTACACGGATTACAATTAAAATAAGTGTGACAAAGAAATACCCTCGGGTGTCGGTTTCTATGTCGTCGGCTGGAATCTCCCTCAGGAACTCTAGGTGGGCAGCAGTAGAGAAGAATAAGGATCCTCCACAAAGTACACCAGATGAGTAGTAAACGATCCTCTTGAAGGTTTAAAGATTCACATAATAGATGGGAGTGTTTATGTGAATAAACAAGGTGTAAAACCTTAAAAAGTGAAGTCTGTTCCTGGGCAGTTTTTTGCAAAAATTGTGTTGTGAAAAGACTTGGGAAAACGTGTAGAAGGTACACTGGTATTTATACGAAAATCGAGGCGACGGCGGCGCTCGAACGATATAGGCATCTCGCTCGAACGAAGGACACCTGTCATTCGAACGACTTCGTGCGAGATGCTGATCTCGCTCGAATAATAGTGCTAACTCATTTGAACGAGCTCGTCGACCGAGGCACTCCGCTTCTACACTTAGAAAAAATTCTGCTTTTGATAAAAAATATTTCAGACTTCAAAAATTATTTTCTGAAAAAATTTCTCAAATATATATGCAAATATAAACAACTCCAATAAGACATTTTATCAATAATGCGCCGTGGAGTAGTGGGAAACAGTTGAGTAGCACGTCGCATGTAGCGTGATACACATGTGAAGATGATGGATTCGGATAGAGGCCGTCGTGGATGATCGTGATGACGTGTTGAATGTAGCGGTATCAGACATACAAACTGTGATCTAGGGAAAATAGAAAATTCCTAGATTCTACCCCGGACATTTATAAAATTATTTTCTTACATAGGTGTATCTTGAAATTTCGCTGGTTGGTGAACGGGGAGAATATTTAGACTGGATATTTTGTTGAGGAATTAAGGAGGCATTATCTTGCGATTTTTCTAGGAAAGCGTTTGATTTGAGGTTGAGATTCCGCTGGGAAAGGCTTGAGATTTGAAATTCTGTTGGGGAAGTGTAGTAGACTTGGATGCGGGTGCATTATTGGTTCTGTTTGTGAAATATGTTGAGGGTGGGTGTGGTTAGGGTTTATGGTTGGGATAAGAGTGTAATATTAAACTTCTTAGGGATTTCGGGAGTATGCAAGGGGTTTAGTATTCTGAAAAATGGTTTTCTTGATGGAAAAATATTCCAATATTTCTCAGGTATTTTTTGGGTAATTTTTAGATTTTTCTAGCATTTTCTGGCAATTTTTGTACAAAATTTGCAAGGTTCTGACGATCGGTATGCTGTAGGTGCTATTGTTTGGTAATGGCGCAAACTCCTGGACTTCTTTGCTAAGAGAAATGGTGAGGTACCGATCGGTATATGTAGGAGTTTGCCGATTGGAATGTCATTTAGTCTCCTATAAAATATGGGCGATCCCTCCTCACTTTTCACACCTTTAAGTGCTTGAATATTCTGCTGTTTCCCTATAAGAAACGTTCCTAAGTCCTTTTTCTTTCAAGACCTCAAATGTCGGGTTCTTCTAGCGAGGGATATAATTTGGAGTGGTTGAACATTGATGACTAGGATGGCCTGAAGTGGCAATCTAGGGTGCCCCTTGCCTTAGGTAACGAGAATACTTTTGATCTCTTTGAGTGGGTAGCTGAAGAGCGCTTCTTTTTGCATGAACCTGCACACCACCGTTCATCTAGGGTGAGGAACCCTAGTGGCTACATAACTATAGTGACTTTTGGTATTCCTTTTTCATTTTTCTTTGTTTTCTTGTACCGATGAAAGGTTTTTCCTTCTTTTTGGCTTTGGCGGACAAATATAACTTCTTCGACCATGCATTTTCGGGGGATGACTGGGATGAAGGATGTTTATGAGAATCTCTTGGTGGTGGTGTGCTGGATGGTTACTTCTTCTGATTTTGGCCGTTTGGCACAGGCCTTAAGTGAGACGTCGCATTCTACTGCGGTGATATGCTCTTTGAGAGAGAGGTGGTGGGACACTACCCACACCTTCCACTTGGTCCTTGGGGATATGAATGTGATTCCTATAGATGTTGAGCAGCTATTGGGGATTAACTGTGAGGGTATGAAAATAGAGGTGGATCGCACATTGAGGGTGAAGTAAGAGGCGATTCAGGCAGAATCTGAGGATGGAGGTAGGATTGTTTCTGGAGATTATATATGCATCTCTTCTCTTTGGGAGGTGCTTCTGAGTAGGAATGTAGACGATACTGATGGGCATCAAGTGAGACAAATGGTCATGTTTTTCATTATGATTTTTTCTTGGAGGATTTCGGGTGGTGACGAGTGGCAACGTCTTCATCTCTACTATTTGCCTTTTCTGAGGACATTTTTCGACGTCGAGTTTTATGATTTGGGGAGCCTGACTTTAGCTACCCTTTATTCTTCATTGTATGCATTCTGCCAGTGCTACTGGATGACTTTTACAGGGGTCACGTACCTTTTGGAGGTAACTTCAGACTTATTTTTCTTCTTATGTATTTCCTTGCCTTCTTTTTTGTTGATTCTTGCCTCTTGAAGATGTGGTTTTACGAGGTGATTGGCCTCAACGTGAGGTTGATAGCCCTGAAGGATGAGGATTGGGGCAAATTTTGTCAAATGTTCTAGTGGCGGACCAATCGGCAATCGAGCCATTCTTTATCCTTGGTGGCAGTACGATAGGCTTTGAATACCTTGATGAGTGATCGGGTTATTCTGTGTTTCTCCTAAGTCCTTTTTGGGCATTTTATTTCTTTCATGAATGTTGATTCTTTATTGGGGATTGTAGGTGACCATTTACCCTTAGGGGACGGCTCCTTAGCATACGGGGGTGACGGGTATGCATGTGAAGATGCGGGGATTGATGGCACATGATTTTGTGTACGTCTGGTACCTGGGAGAGAATGTGGTGCGACAGATTGTGGAGCATTTTGTGGTGGTCCCACCGTCGGTGCCCCCAACGTATATGAGACGAGTGCGGGAGATGTCTACTGAGGCTCGGGTAGGAGCACTGATCAACGAGTTCTACACGCTTTATATAGACACGGTGGCGAGTTACGATTACCTGGATTTCATGACGAACTGGTTGATGCCCTATTGCATATATATCTATATATATATATATATATATATATATATATATATATATATATATATATATATATATATATGAAGGATTCTTATTTCTTCTTGTTTTAATGACTTATTTTACATTCACTTTTACTCTTCTGCTGAGACTGTAATCAAGAGAATTAATTAACTCAAGGAAAAGATTTATTTTTGGGATAAAAATAGATAAGTAAGAAGAAATTACCCGAGAGTCTTTTAAAATAAGGATTTCTTTTTGAGAATTTGATTTTTTTTTCAAAAGAGGAAAGATGGAATTTTTTAAATTAAGGTGGTTGTTGATCAACATACCCCTTGTCCTGCCTATCGGCATATGGGTCATGTCAAATCATTCTAAGTCTTTTACTGCACTTTCCTGCTGATCAGAGTACTTTGTAGGGAAGGTATTTCCTCGGATTTTTCAAATCATTTGTCTTTCGCCAAGTCTTTTATGTATAAAAAGAGAGGTAAGGAGTGTGGTTCTTCCATCCATACCCACTTTCTTCTTCTTGCTTGTTACTTCTTGCTTCTATTATTCCCAAATGGCTCTTCCAATGCATGCAGATATTTCTTCCTACCTCAAAGGTCTAGAGTCCATGTTCTTGTATAATGTGAACTATAAGGCTTTTAACTTGGGTCGAGTCTCTCTGTGTCATAATCAAGCCATTGGCCGGAATATGCTAGAGACGATGGTACAGTTATGGTACTCCAAAGACCATGTCTTCCATTTCAGCTTAAACGAGGTTTGTCTAACTTATGAAGAATTCTCAGCCATGTTGGGAATAAATTCGAGCGTAGAGGCAGCTATGCCTAAATTTTCTCGTTCGCCCCGAGCATTATTAGCGGAGTTGCTTCGTATTTCCCCTTTGGCGGCTCGACCGTTAGTTACTGGGGGGTGATTTCCCTTCAGGCTGTCATATACTATGTGCGCTTAAAGGATTTTAATGATTCAGTATATACCAAAGTTATTGACTTGGGCATTACTTCGAGGCTCTTTCTGGTGAAGGGGGACTTAATGGTAGATTCCTAGTCAGCTACGATAATAGGGCGGATGTCTTACCATCACAGTCCTGCGGCGGTGATACTTGATGAGACTCTGAATGGTCTTTATGGTTGGAGAGAAGGTTTCTCTGATTTTCTAAGGAGGGTCCTGCTTATGTTGTTCATGTGGCTTACTGAGAGGTTCTGTCTGGAGGCTCCTCCTGAGTACCCCTTGATAGGTGTGCCAAATTTCTTTGCTCAGTACTTTTTCAATGTCGGCCCAACTGTAGAGAACTGGGTCAACTGGTTTATGAAGAATGGAGCTCAGTTCCTTCATTGGTCGGTACCACGATGGGGGGAATTGTAGCTTGTCCTGGAGCTGGGAGAGTACCGACTGCAGCTGACTTCATCTTACTTCCCTTGGCGACTTCTACGCCAAGTCAGATGGGATAAAAAAGTGCCACCTTGCACACTAGACTTCTTTTTGGTGGAGGACCGGATTGAATCCTAGCGCAAGAGGCTGGGTTCATTGTGGGAGAGTCGTTGGTCGTCTACCCGTCCATCTCAATATATAGGAAGGGTTTGGCATGTGTCCAGGGATGATTTCACGTAGTTATGGAAATGAGTAGTTGCGCAGATCCTGGCGAAAAAGACCGACCAGAGGTGGTTTGTTCTTTTTGACACCATGAAAGGGGGTAGTGTTTTTTTCCAGACTTGTCATGACGTATTGCTCCATAGAACACATTCGAAATATTAACCAGACGGGGATAACCTGGGGACCTTCGGGGGCTGATGATGATGAGGTTGGGTCTTCTGGCAGCTATGGATAGGATTTTGTGAAGGTGGAGAAAATTTATGTGAAGCTTTTCTGTTTTTCTGGTTTTTGGTTTTTAAAATAAATTTGGTGTATCTTGATAGGTTTGTTATTATAGGACTGATTTTGAATTAGTGAAAAAAGGGGTGGTTTGTTTTAACTCCCTTTGCAGAGACTTCATGTAATGGTGTCGTCTTTCCTTATTGGGAAAAAAATGATTTTGATCATATTGTTTTGCCTCTTGATGAGTTTTGCATTTGGGTTATCCACACCAATCGCTAAGGCATACATAATGCTTTTGTTCATGTAAATGATAAAATAAACTGTCGTTCTTGGAGGTTAGAAAAGACTAGCATTTTGTGAGAAATAAGGAGATTGTGCCCATGTAAGGTGTATGAGTCGCCTAGGTACCTCTGGGGGTTTTGAAAACTTTCTTATAAGTTCCATTTTGAAAGCAAAACGGGTTTTGAGAGGATCAGCCCCACGTAGTTTTGGGTAGAGAGAAATGAAGATTTTTTTTAGAATAGAAGGAGGATGTGAAGAGTCGTAGCGCGCCGAGATTTTGGACTAATGGTAGAATTTCTTAAGATTTTCCAGGTTGATTGGACATACCATATCTTCTCCATCGAGATCAGTGAGCATAGTGATACCTCCTAAGAGAATTTTTTTCATTATGTAGGGGTGGCTCCAATTTGTTTTTAATTTCCCTCTAGGGTCCCAGACAGGATCTATGATCTCCTTGAGGGCCAAGTCTCCTTCATAGAATCCACGATCCTTGACTCTTAGATTGAATGATTACGTTATCCGACAATGGCACCCTTGTATGTGGTATAGATCCTTTAGCCTTTTTTCATCCAAGAGTGACAATTCATCAAAGTGGCTCTCATGTCAGTCTTCTTTGCTAACTTTTCTCTTGAGCATAATGCGTAGGGAAGGTATTTTTATCTCAATGGGTAGGACTGCCTCCCTGTTATATACCAAAAAGTTAGTGGAAGCCCCAATAGACGTTTTGATCGAAGTGTGGTAGCCCCAGAGGTCGTAAGGGATTCGATCGTCCCAATATCTACAACTCTCGATCATTTATTGATGATGGTTTTGAGGTTTTAATTGGTGGCATTGACAATACCATTGGTTTGGGCCGGTATGGAGAATATTTGTGTCTCTGAATCCCATACTCGTCAACCAGTTATGTGACCTCGGCTTCGAAATGTAACCCATTATTTGTAAAAGCTTATGTTTGATACTTGATTAAACCGAATTCGTAAATTTCCAAGCTAACCAAATTTAATTGGTGTCAATTTTCAAACCAAATTAATTCAGCCCCTAAACATGCAATTATGTGTGTGTGTGTGTGTGTGTGCGTCAATCCATCACAAAAAAATTGCAAACTCACTGAATTCAGGAAAAATCCCTTTCAGGCAAAACCTTTTATTTCAATTTAAATAGTAAATCGCAACTTACAAAGATTACAATGAAATCTGCAATGATCAATCCTCGAAACAATCACATAGACACACAGTCTAGAGTCAGCAATGGAACAACTGCAGCAGTTCACAAGAACACACAATCTAAATCAGCCAAGAACACCCTAGAGCACTTCTAATCAACACGCAGTCGTCAGTCATAGATTTACCCTCTCTACAACAAAAATAACTTTACCAAAATTGTATCTTAGGTTCAAAAATAATTCACATAAATATTGGAACAGTTTGAGAATTGAAACAAAACTAAAACTCTCAAAAGTGAGAGGACAAACGTTTCTGCCAAAGCAGTTTTCGTAAACTAAAATTCTCAGGTCTTCTAAAGAAAAATCGACTATTTAGCAAGCTATATATAAGAACGTTAAGGCGATGCGTTGCTCAAACGAAAAGGGCATCTCGCTCGAAAGGTGACACGTGTCTCTCGAACGAGCTTCGTGCAAGATCCTCCTGTCGCTCGAACAAAATTAAATAAAATAAAATTATTTCGTTAGAAAAAACTCCGCCTCAAAACTTTGAAAAAAAACTTTTGACGAAAAACTCCGCTCCAACACTTAAAAAATATGTTGTAAAAAATATCCCAACATTCTAAGTGAAATGGTAAGGTACTTAAACACAACCATACCAAAACTAATCTCACAGAGGTATGAATGTTGAAGAACTTTGATAAATGGATCCATCTTGATGCATAATTGATATTGAATAAGTCTTCAACGGTTGTAGCGGTACATACTCAAATGCAAACCAGACAATAAAATTATGTCATTACGAATCTCCCCCTCTGTCTACGCTGGCACAAAATAAAAACATCTGAATTATTAAATCAAAATTCCTATACAAATCTAACACCATCCCATGAACCCAAAACTGAAAAGGTACTAAACATGAAAGTCTCAAAACTTTTCTTCAAAATATTCAATTTCAAATCTTTAAATCTTTTCTCATCGAGGTGTGCAAAATAATGATCTTCAATTTTGTACCTACACACATGAGGAAAAGCAAATACCTTCATGATACATCGAGTTTGAAATGATATAAGAATAAATCAATCATCAATAATCAAATCTCCCTCATAATGCAAAAAATCGCCCATAATTCGTTCTCCCCCTTTTTATTTCACCGAAATAGATAAGGAAACGAATACACAAAAATAAACATGGAGTTGTCACGATAAAAATGCATAGCAAACATGAATCAAACTATGCACATGAAAAGAGTAACCCAAAATCTTCCACAAACTATTTTTTATTTTTTTATTTTTTCAAACAAAAATGCAAAAATAATTTTACAAAAATCACACACCATGAATTTACACTAAGACAACCAGATCATGGAAACGGAATGAATGGGTGTGAACAAATTCGATAGGCAAATCAAAGCAATCAAACATAACATATGTTCACGATGAATATGTGTACTCATAACGAATGAATCTCAAAATCATCCTTAGGTGTCGAAAGTGTTGAATTTAAATGACATCTACTCAATCCATCAACACATCAAAGTCAAGAATGATTCTCACACCAATAACGTCTAAAACTATGTAATGATTTTTCATGACGCTGTCAGGACGTGCAAACCCGTTCATTTATTTTCCAATCTCCCTCATAAATATTATGCATTTTATCTTTCTTTTAAGGTGATGTAACCAAACTGGACTGGCCCATTTTATGCTATATTTTTCTTTTTATCGCCTTTAAATTTTTTCGAGCTCATTTCAATCTCTTTGGACCTTGGCTAATATGTATTGTGCCACACTTTTTCTAGGTTTGATTTATATAGTGTCTTAATCGCATATGATAAATGAGTACCTTTCATATCCCTTCCCCATTTTTCAAATAAATTACACAAACTCACATCAACAGTTTTTACACCCACTACTTTCATTGGCCAGTTTTATCGCATTTGGTTCAATTTAAAGACAGAATTGAGATGAAAACACATCGACCAACATGTGATAGATAAGAACAATAGTCGAATAAATCTGTGCAAGTGTGCATTAAAGGAACTCATGAGTCAAACATGTAGGTAGTAACAACAAATCACATCTCAATGACTCCAAACATTGTAAAGCACAAAAATAAAATGATGATGCATATCAAAACACTATCAAATAGTCACATGGATATGGAATGGTGTTGTGACTTGGTCATCCTAAATATCCATTCATATACGGTGTAAAACAAAATATAAAAATCTTTGTCTTTTTCCAAAAAATTTATCAAAATAAAATATTTTTGTCTTTTTCCAAAAAATTTATCCAAAAAAATCTTTTTGGCTTTTTCAATTTTTTTCTCAAAAAATAGAAAATCTTTTTGTATTTTTCAAAAGTTCTATCAAAAACAAAAATCTAATACAAAAATCATACAAGTCATAACACTAGCAAGAAAATATCATGAAGCACAACTAGTGTATGACAAACATGCAAACACAACCATCTATATGATATAGTAAGAGAAGAATCATGTGCTAGCAACCGAGATTCAACTAGTCTAACATCTAGTGCCTCTAAAAGTGATTTCCTAATGCAAATAAGTGTGCAACGACGCATGGGGGATTTAGGAACCAAGGGAACACTAGTCTTCAACTTCCTATGACTTTTCGAAGATTAAAACAAAAACGCCTAAGGTGACCTTTCCTACCACAATGTGAACATGTGTAAACGGGTGGAACGACACCTATGGGTTGAACTTTTCTAACATTCTTGGGATTGATTGACCCTTTAAAATAAATAATAGTCTTGGCGTTAATACTCGAAATATGAGAACACGACGAGCCACTACCATTGCTACCAACACTACTCGAGCCTGTTAACTCCAAAAAAAATTACTCAAGAAAATAATTAAACCCTTCCAACTTTAGGGACTCTTTCCTATAAGGTTATCACGTTCTCCCTTAAAATACCCACACTTATCCCTAAGAGTCTCTTCACGTGCCACAAACACATTGATTAAAATAGTTTTATCATCTCTGGCACAAACACAAATACTAGAATTTTTAAAGTCCTACAATTCTTTTTCTAAAAAAAGGGCTCTATTATCACTCTCCTTTTTGGACAATTTTGAAGCATTAAAGTCATGGTATAAGGCAACAAATTTTTCACGATAAAAATGTCTTTGATTTTGAACCATTTGCAAAAGATCCATAGTGGATTTAAAATGACAATTTTCTTTTTCTAAAATATCAATTCTTTTGGCAAACGTCAAATTCAAACTATTTAAATCATCAAAACTGTGACTCGTATCATCAAAGGGAGGCATTCAATTACATAAATGATCCACTGGAAAAATTGCGATTTTTTTCAAAAAATAGATTTTTTTAAAAAAATTAATATCACACAATTTTACGAAAAGCGGATCAAACACAATAACTTAGCGCAACAGGCTCTGATACCAATTTGTAAAAGTGGTGATCGCTTAAATAAGCTATGATACAAATTGGTATCAGAGCTTATTTAAGCGATCGCCACTTTTACATTATCTAACAGTAGCTCATGGGGAACCCCGTATCGGCAGATGATGTTCTTTCGGATAAACATGGCCACTTTCTTGGCATTCAGTACTGCGTATGACTCGGCTTCGACCCATTTGGTGAAGTAATCAATGGTGACCAGGACAAAATCATGCCTATTTAAAGCTTTGGGTGGACCTTCCCTATGATATCAATGCCCCAGGTGGAGAACAGCCAGGGAGAAGTCATGTTGTATAATTCTCGAGGAGGTAAGTGTTGGAGATTAGAAAAGTATTGGAATTTGAGGCATCTTCGGACATAACTGGTGTTCGCACTCTCTGCTATGGATTCTCTGCATCATTTCTTCAACATCAACCCCTGCAATGCAGTGCAAATGGGTTCCATCAAAATTTCTCTTAAGCAGTGCTTTGTCGTAGATAATGTACTGGGCAGCCAGTTTGCGAAGGTTTGCACAATCGTTTTTATTGGCATCTTCGGGATACCTATCATGCTTGAGGAAACACAAAGTTTCATAGTACTAGAACGCATCCATATTGCAATATTTCTCGATAACGAGCTCAATATGGTAGCAGTGGGCTGGTATAGCTTATTTTTGCATTAGGAGAGGGGCCATTATTATTCCTTCGGGCATGTCCACCATGGAGGCTAGGGTAGCATGGGAATCGGTTAAGCTATTCTTTTCACAGGACAAGTAGTGGAAGGTGATATCTTTGAACTGGGAGGCCAGCCCTTTTAGGTGGGAATGAAAGGGTAAGAGCTTTTCTTCTCTAACTTTCCATCTTCTAATTGGCCGATGATGAGGGAAGAGTACCTATAGACATCTAGGTTTTTATTACCTTTCTTGATGGCGACTTTGAGGAGTAGAGTGAATGCCTTGTATTCGGTCATAACTTGATGGAAATGGGAGTGTGAGATTCATCAGGGGCGATCAGGAGTATCCCAATGCTGTATCTTTTCTTGTTGGCAGCCCCATCAAAGAACATTTTCCATCGGAGGTCCTCCTGAGAGGTGTAGAGAATAGCTTCATCTGAGAATTCAGAGACCTAAACATCGACCTCTTTCATGGATTAGTTATCCAGGTAGTCGTAGATGGCTCTCCCTTTCAGGGTTTCTGCATAACATACAAAATATCAAACTCAGCTAGCAGCATCAACCACCGGGTCATTCGGCTATATATGATGGGTTTCTTAAGCATACTTGATAGGATTCAGTCGGGATACCAATTTGATGGGAAAAGCGAGTATGTAGTGTCGTAACTTTTGAGTGACCTAAATTAGGGCAACGATGCTTTCTTCAAGGTGGTGTAGTTGACTTAATACTCGGTCAATTTTTTACTGGCATAGTATATGGCCTTTCCTTGCGGAATTATTTATTATATTGGGATAGCAAAGCCCCGGCTGTAGTATCTGTTACCGTTATGTACAAGAGGATGTGTAAACCTGCGGCATAAGTACCAGAGGTTGGGTAAGGTATTGCTTGATTCTATCGAAGTCTTCCTGACAAGCCTCATTCTAGACTTTGGTATAATCCTTCCGAAGGAGTTTGAAGATTGACTCACAAATAGAAGTTAATTGACTGATGAACGACTGATGTACCGAAGTTTGCCCAGGAATCCCCAAATTTCCTTCTTCGTTTGGGGTAATGGCATTTCAAGTATGGCTTTTATCTTGGCGGGATCTGCTTCGATTCCCTCCTCACTAACCATGAATCCTAAAATATTTCCTATCATGATGTCGAAAATGCATTTTTGTGGGTTTATCTGCATTTGGTATTATCGTAATCATTTGAAGAACTTTTGGAGGGACGCAACGTGACCTTCCAGAGTCTTAAACTTAATAATTACGTAGTCTATGTAGACTTTGACCTCCTTATATATCAGATCATGCAAGATGGTTATGGAATCCCTTTGGTAGGTATCCCCATCTTTCTTGAACCTGAATGGCATAATCATATAGTAAAAGGTTCCCCAAGGGGTGATGAATGCGGTTTTCTCTTGATAGTCGGTGTGCGTCTTGATCTGGTTATATTTGGTGAATCCATCTATGAATTACTTCAGGGCATGGTTGCATGTGTTGTCCACAATCTTATCGATGTTGGGTAATGGGTAATCATCCTTCGACGATTCTTTGTTCAAATCCCGATAGTTGACAACTTTTCCTCTTGATTTCATTACAGGGATAATGTTGGCGAGCCATGTGGAATATTCGATCACTCGGATGAAGCCTACGTTCAACTGCTTGACCACCTCTTCTTTAAATTTGAGAGATCATTCGGTGCGAAGTTTACTTAGTTTCTATTTGACTGGCTTGCATTTCGATAGAGTTAGGTTCTCGTGCTGAGTTATTTCAAGATCAATGTCGGGCATTTCATCGTAGGACCATGTAAAGACATCCATGAATTCATTTAGTAGTTCTTTGAATAGCGCACGCTCATGCTCAATAAGGGTGGACCCTATCCTAATCTTATGTTGTTGTCTATTAGAACCACGATTAATAATAACAGTTTTATCCTCATTAATTTGAACGCGGTTATATTGTTTGTTATTAACCTTATTAAGATAAGTTAAGAATTAAAAAAAAAAGATAAGTTAAGAATTGTTCATTTGCAAAGTCATCATCATCAAGGGTTTGATTAGAACCAAGACAATTAATATAAGGAGCAGAAATATACTCAAAATACTCGTTTACATCACTTTTGAGAAAACTAGCATTGACATCCTCATCAAAAGAGGTATCGATTACATTATTATTAGAAAAAATGAGGAATAAAAATAGATGAAGAGAAAGGGTAAAAAGCAAGGTTGGGCTGAATCTCAATAGGTGGGACTGGTATAGCATTCCAGTTGAGAATAGGCTCATCAGCGGCCATGATCAAAGTGGATGGGTCTGACGGTGTAGCGTCTGAATGGATCATACAGAGAGTCAGACCTAATATTTGTAGGTCGAATGAGTCTTTAGAATCATATTCCTCGGAGACCTCGATAATTGTTATGTCTTTCTCGACGAGGGGTTGCAGTTTATGCTGGCAGTTTTTGGCCCAAGAGTAATTGTCTAAAAAGAAGATTTCCATCCCCAAATTCATCTTCTTATCTACATGGCCATACCATATTTCAGGGAAGTCACAGAAAGGTAAGTCTTCACCCTCCTTGACGAATTTTTCGTTCAAAGAATCCCTCAAAACAGTCTTAGCATCTTCTAAACTTCTTTTCAGTTGTAGTTAGTGGAGCGCTTTGAGCTTTTCGGGTGAAAGTTGATAACCCAGGCCACAAGGGGGAAAGGCCTTTTTTAGGACTATAGGCACAAGTATCCCTTGTTGAAGTCTCCCCAGTCCCACTCCGGGTATGAAATGCATGTTCTTGAACATCTGTATTACATTGACATTATCGTGAGAGCTGTGTTCCGAACATATTCGATCTTTGAAATTATCCCTTGCTCAAAGGGAAATAAATAAACCCTGGAGTCAAAGAGGATCATGTCATTCGTCCCATGTTGTATTTCCAAGATCAGATTATTGGTGCTAGATTTTTTTGTACCATCGCCATCCCTAAAAATGGTGATGACCTATCCTTTGGTGAAGAATTTCAACTACTGATGAAGGGAGGAAAATACCCCTCGAATGCTATGAATCCACGATTAACCAAGCAGCAGGTTGAAGCATGCGAGTATATCATTAACTTAGAACTATGTGATGGGATTGATAGGGTGAGTCCCCATTGTGAGTTTTATAGATCCCATCACTTCTCAGCGGGTATTGTCATAAGCAGGCACTATAGCGGAAGCAGGAGTAAGGTCACTTGATTTCAACCCCAAGAAATTGAAGGTTATGATGGGCAAACATTAAAGGAGGATCCGTTGCCAATGAGTAAGAATGGGATTATCTTTCCCTTCACTTCAACGGATAAGTTAAGGGTATAGTTATGACTGGGACCAATCTTTAAAATTTCTTCTTCAGAGAAGGAAATGTGTCTTGTGGAGTTCAAGGACCCAACCATATTTATAGCTTCTTCGAGAGTGGTGGAAGGAGGAACTGTGATCTTAGTGATAAGCTTTATCAGAGCATTCTGATGTAATTGGGAAAATATGAAGAGTCCCCATAAGGTGATGTTAGCTTGAGTCTTCTTGATTTGGTAAAGGATTTTTCTCTCCTCAATGGTCATTTATAGCATGGGAAGTTCTTCGATAACTCCCTTTCCCTTATTTATTCCTGATGACTGAGGATTCAGATCCTTGTAGTGTCTCCCCGATTTGGTCATGTGGTTTACTCAGGCGGGGAAGAACAAGAACCCTGTATCTTCATCTACTTCTGGCTGAATGGCTACGTTACATATTTCCCCTAATAGGTTTTAGAAGGATATCATTATGCACATACTGACTACTGGACTAACCTTTTCCTGACTCGGTTCATCATTTGAGCTATGAAATTTATCCCCTCATCTTGTGGCAATGATATCTTCTTGCCAAGATAAATTGATGCATTCAAAAACCTTGATGGCTTCATCGTATAGATATTCCCACTCAATAGGGAGGTGAAGGAGTGAAAGGACCAACTGTCCCTGAAGCTTCAAAGTGGTGTCTCATTAATACTACAAATTTCACTTATCTGTCAAAACACATCAGCTATAATCTGCACTACGTCATCTAGCCTGGCCTTATCAATGGGTATCACCCAATCATCTAACTCCCGAACTCTAAAAGTTAGTTCAATATAGGAGGTAACTCCATACCTTTCCCTTAAAATTGGGTACAGACAAAAATACAAGCCCTTATGAAGAGTGGCAGAGCTTGGTCGACGAAGCAAGTAGGGTGTAAGAGAAAATAGGGTCAAACTTTGAACAGTTTAGGAGAAATTACGGGTATAATGGGTGCTTTACTGGGCACAGTTTGAGCTGATGAATCAAATTCTGGTTCATTTTCTAAGAAGACTGCATTTGCATGTGCGAAAAGTGGGTTGTTGGTGGCACTGGGCTTAGGATATTTTGGTGGAGCGATGAGACCCCGATCAATCAAGCCTTTAATCAAATTTTTGAGATGGAAGCATTGGTCGATAGTGTGGTCCATGAATTGGTGAAAGTCACAATGGGCATCAGTTTTTAAGTTCTTGGGAAGTGAGTTTGGGAATGGACGGGGGTCCAAGGGTTCATTGAGGTCTCGGTTTAACAAGGCCTGGTAGACTTTGGATAAGGGAGCATGGAGCTCGGTGTATTCCTTTCTAATGGGATTAGGGTGGTTTTCTGGTGCCAAAGAGATAACAGATTGGGAGATATTATTGATGGTTGAAACTGTAGCATTGGTAAGCTTCTCGTATTTTCTGGGAATGAACTGTTCGGTCACTTTATACGGCTCGGCTTCTACCTTAATAACATTTTCTTCAATTTATACACCCGTTTCCCCGAGGGATCGATAGTGTAGAAAATACTGACCTTCCATAATCGATCGAATATAGGGTAAGAAATTCTTCTTCGCGATACTAACTTATTGTTCCTCAGAGGGTCGGTTGGTCATGGTAGCAGCTTTCTCTATCCACCTCTCTATGAAGCTATTAACTGTTTCCCCAGGGTTTTACTTAAAAAGCTCTAGATCATGGTGTGTAACTTCTAGATCTTCATTGTACTTGTATTCGGACATGAATTCCCGAGCGACATCCTCCCAACTTGTATTCGAACATGGTGTGTAACTTCTTGATTCTTCGAGGGATAGGAACCATCGGAGGGTGCTTTCTTTCAAAGTCTATAGAAATATTTGGGACATTATCTCTTTAGAGGTGCCAAAGAGGATCATGGCTTGGTGATAACTGTGAAGGTGCACAATTGGGTGCCTATTGTCCCCGAACTTCTCATTGGCTGGCATTTTGATCTTCTTCAAAAATCATCCTTTAGGACAAGGGGGAAATATGGGTGTAGTCTATGTAATTTCACGATTTTTTTAATTTGGTTGAATTTCTTAAATAGCAGTTTGAGGTCTTCCTTGACCTTGTTCAGATCATCCTCCTTGGGATCAACGAGAACTGGTAAGTTATCACATGGCTGAGCAAGGTTTGGCATAGGGAGTTGAGCTGGCGACGGCCCATTAGCAGGCAGGGCACGTGAATCATACTGATATTCTTCTGGGACCCAGAAATACTCAAGAGTGGGTGGAACCATGAAATGAGAAAAGAGAATCTCGAGTTCTTCGACAATCTGGACCAAATTTTGCTATATTTCATTAACTTAGGTTGTAAATCTTGGCACTGAGTTGGACTAGGACTGCCATAAAATCAGACTGCATGTTCGGTGCTTGGTCGGCATTTTCTATGAAGAGATCGTGAAGGTAGGTTTTAAACTCGGATGAAGTAACAGGGGAACTAGTGAAACTTCAGGGTGATTTGACGAAAGACCGAAGCAAATAGGGAGCCAGGCCAATAATCAGCTATGCGATTGACCTGAGAAAGAAAAATGGTTCGAGTTTATTACTGAAAGAGAGAAGAAAGAATTGTTTTTTTCATATTTTTGAAAAAGAGGAAAAAAAATTGGTACTTTTGATAAAAGGAGGAAAAATGTTCTTGGTTGATATGCCCCAAGTGTCACCTCGGCTCAGAAACTACAACATCGGTCAAGACATTGCCGAGGTTGGAAACGCCTTGGATCAGTGACAATAGGCCTCGACCCTAGCAAGGTCGGCCCTGGCCGACACCACTACAAACCTCATCAAGGGGAGACTGCATGAATCATGGGGGTCAGAAGTTCGTTAGTTCACCCGGGAATGACAACCTCGGCCAGGGGTAGGCCGAGGTAACAAGGAGACTTACCTCTACCAAGGTCAACCCCATCAGTGTATCAGCCAATGTTCCAAGCACATTCTGACTTAACCTCGGCCCAGGCCGACCTTAATACCTTACCTCGGCTTCACTTAAGCCGAGACCATAATGGCTCATCTCGGAATGGATGGGCAGCTAAACCTTACCAACCTCGAACTCTTCCAGGCTGAGGTCATGACCAAGCAAGGAGGCCGAGTACTTATTAACATATGTGTGTACAAGGACACGTGGACACAAATCAGTTATAACAAATCATTCCCCCCACGTGGGGGGAATATTTCATCATCATTCTCTACATGTGACAGGGACAGATGTCTTCATCAGATTGGCTAGATCAACATACACATGCTCATTGCATGCATAGGGGGTACATTACACCCCCCAGGTACTATATATAGAGGTCATCCTCTACCTTGCAAAGGATCCCAAAATTAGCAACCCTAGCTGAAACTCTGTCTAAACACACAGTAGAGAGAGAAAGCTTGAGAGATTGTAACTATGGCCATTAGAGCCCTCATACAGTGATACATATCATACACTTGCACAGTGGATGTAGGCCTAATTGGCTGAACCACTTATATTTCGGTGTGAATCCTCTTCTCCTCACCTCCTTCTACTATATGTGTATATACCCTTATGTTGCCATTGTTAACATTGAATTGAGCTCATATACACCTTGAAGGGTGGTGCTGTTTCCAGCATCATCATTTTGGCACCGTCTGTGGGAATGAGAAGCTATCTCTTTCTCTTTTTCTGCTTAACCTCACCGGAGACTCTGGTGGTGAATTAGGCCTCCCCCCTAGCGCGGAGCTGTTTCACCATTGAAAGAGGTCCTGTAAGGTATTAAGATCATTTACTACACCAACACTTTTGTGCTAGCATATGGCACCAGAGGTACCACCGCCTCTTCCACCGCTTGGGGAGGGAGGACCAAGTTCCATCCAGGCACCGCCTCACTCTAAAATGGCGGAGGTAGCTGCAGCCTTGAGGTCTTTGGCTGCAACGCAATAAGCTATGCAGGAGCAAATTGCACAGCTCAGCCAAACTATGATGAGGCCACCTGGAGTTTCACCTAAAATGATCACTCTGGTGGCTGTTTAGCCTCATCCTGATGCCAGGGGACCACCCCAGGCACCAATGAAGGACCAACCTGCCCCCAGCGGAGGAGGGACGTTGCTGACCCAAGGCGCTTACACCTGGGGAGGCAAGACAACCCTTGCCCAGAGGACAGGTATGACGATCTGGAGGAGGAAGAGGTCCCAGAAGAATATTGGGAGTCGTATGAGGTTTTGAATAATACTGTATGTCCTATTCAGCGGAGCCGAGGCCATTGCGGCCAAACAAGTGAAGAGGCCCAGCAGTGAGGATTAGCTTTTGATCGATTCAGCAGAGGGTCAGCCTTTGAGAGGTTGGACCCAGTAAATGACCTAAGACAGAGATTATCAAGGTCAAGGAGTGCAGCCGGCTCGCAAAGAGGGGATGAGCAACGTCGTCCCCACCAAGGTCGACCTTAAGCAGGAAGAGTTAGAGACCAGGAAGAGGTCAACAGCCGATGCTGCGCTGTGGCTGGAGAACCCTCAGTTCATCCCTTGGGGGTGGCTAGGGACAACCTCGGCCATGTCGATGGTAGGATACCATGGAATGACTCTATCCAACGTCTTGAGGCAAAGATAGGAGACTTCATTAAAATTCGAGACCCATTGCAAAGAGGTTTTTCGAAAGGCTCCCCCTTTGTGGCAAGGATAGTGAGCTTCCCGACCCCTACTAAGTTCAAGCCACCCGTGGTATCTCCCAAGTATAACGGTAGCACCAACCATGTACATCACATTGAGATGTATCAGTCAGCAGCGGACATCTACTCGATACCTGATGAGATAAAGTGTAGGGCCTTCTCCGAGACTTTGATAGGAGCAGCGCAAAGTTGGTTCACATCTATTCCGAAGAATTCAATTGAGAACTTTAAGGGCTTGGCTGAACGATTCATTCATAACTTCTTCTTTGGGGTAAGACCTCAAAAGAAGACCACTCATCTACTGTATGTCAAGCAAGGCAAGGACGAGAGCCTAACAGACTACATCGCCAGGTTCAATAAAGAAAAACTTGAGGTTGAAGACTACGAAGAGAATATAGCCATGACCACCCTCATAGGAGGTCTTCAGAAAGGGAAGTTGTTGTGGAAACTCGTGGAAGACCCTCCCAGGTCTATGGCCGAGCTACTGGCAATTACGGGAAAAGTCATGAATGCCGAAGAGGTAATGGCCGCCAAGTATGAGGATGAGAACCGCGATAGTAGCGGGAAGTCCCAAAGAAAGAAAGATGGAAAGAAGAGGTCACCTAATGACAAGTTCGCTCACTACAATCCTCTAACCGTGAGCTGTGAGCATATCCTCAATGAGATCAAGAATGACAGGACTCTAAGATGGCCAGAGAAACTGAAGGCCCCTCCACATAAGAGGAACAAAATCTTGTGGTGTGAGTTCCACCAGGACCATGGCCATGTTACAGACAGATGCTTCGCCTTGAAGGATGAGATTGAAAAGATGTTAAAATCCGGAAAGCTGAGGAAGTATGTTAATGGAAAGGCTCCTAAAGGGGGAAGATATGACCCTAAGAAGAGGAGAAACGACAGATGCCGTGACGATGCCCCAGCTAGAAGAGACAATGATTCAGAAGGTGATGATGAAGATGATCCGGACCTTCCGCCAAAAGATGACAACACCCCGGTGAAGAGGGTTGGCATGATATCCTTTGGTGTTGACACTATTTATGGAGGACTCGCGGGAGGTGGCTCTGAAGTGGCTGACAGGAAAGCTCATGTGGCAGAGGCCAAGTCAGTGGCCAAACTTGAAGTTGTAAATCTAACGTCTTATGATACAGCGCAGAAGAGAAAGAAGGTGGACATGGACACCCTTATAGTTGGGTTCTCCCGACTCGACTTCGAAGGTATCGTAGCCCCGCACGATGACCCTTTGGTAATAACAACAAGGGTGCATGGATGCGAGGTGCAAAGGATCCTCGTGGATGGGGGGAGTTCAGCAGATGTAATGTTTTGGCCTTACTTCAAGAGCCTGGGCCTCAGCAGAGCAATGTTGGTACCCTATCATCATCCTTTAATGGGCTTCAGCGGCGAAAAGATCCACCCATTGGGCATGTGTAAATTGGACATACGGATGGGTGACGAGTGGCCTAAGAGGTTGACCCGAAAGATAAAAAATTTTGTGATGGACGAAAACGTCTTCTCGGCCTATAACCTCATCATAGGAAGAGTTTCCCTTAAGGAGTTCGAAGCCGTGTCATCAACGGTTCACCAAATGCTAAAATTCCTGACCCCCTATGGGGTAGGGGAAGTGCAAGGTAACCAGACCATAGCACGAGAATGTTACTTCAACTCGATCGAAGAGAGAGAGGCCCATAAGAGGGCAACCACCACTTATAGCATTGATACACTTGACCCAAGAGATGAAACAAAGTTGAAGAAGGGAGAGGCCGCGGAAGAGGTAGAATCCATCATCCTCAATGAAGACGAACCGAAAAAAACCATCCAGGTCGGTAAAGCCTTAAAAGAAAAAATCAAGGAAGAGCTGATAAAATTCCTCAGGAATAGGCAGAGTGTCTTCGCTTGGAGTCACGCGGACATGCCCGGCATCAACCCTGAGGTTATGAGTCACAAGCTCAACGTGACCAAAGATGTCAAGCCTATCAAATAAAGACGAAGAGTTTACTCCAGGGAGAAGTACGACGTCATCCGAGAAGAAGTCAAAAAAATGGAAGAGGCTGAGTTTATTAGAGAAGTCATATATCTGGAGTGGCTGTCAAATGCAGTCATCGTGCCCAAGGCCAATGGAAAGTGGAGAATGTGCGTTGATTTCACTGACCTGAAAAAGTCTTGCCCAAAAGACAGCTACCCCTTACCCAGGATAGATCATATGGTAGATGCTACTGCAGGGCATGAGCTCATGAGCTTCATGGATGCGTATTCAGGTTACAATTAGATCTTCATGGATGCGGAAGACTCGGAGAAGACAACCTTCATTACCGACAATGTGATGTACTGCTACAAAGTGATGCCCTTCGGTCTGAAAAATGCGGGGGCAACATACCAACATCTTATGAATAAGATGTTTGAAGATCAAATAGGTAAGACTATGGAGGTGTATGTAGACGATATGCTAACGAAGAGCTTGAAGGCCTGCACTCATGTGGCAGATCTTGAAAAGACCTTCGATACTATGGACTTGTATGGAATGAAACTCAACCCCGCGAAGTGTGTCTTCGGGGTAGGAGCTGGGAAGTTTCTTGGATTTATCGCCAATCAAAGAGGAATCGAAGCAAACCCTGAGAAAATCAAGGCTTTGCTTGATATGAAGACACCGACGAGTATCAAGGATGTTGAAAGACTCACGGGGAGAGTGGTCGCACTCAACAGGTTTGTCTCCAGAGCAACGGCCAAGTGTCTTCCATTCTTCAAAGTGCTTAGAAAGGCCTTCCAGTGGGACGAAGAGTGTAAAGAGGCTTTTAACCAACTCGAGTCCTACCTTGGGTCTCCCTTGTTGTTATCTCAGCCCATAGTAGGAGAGAAATTATATGTGTATCTAGCAGTCTCTGAATCGGCCATCAGTGCGGCCATAGTGCCGGAAGACGTTGGAATCCAAAGGCCTGTGTATTTAAACAGTAAAGTGCTTCAAGGGTCTGAATAAAATTACCCTCGTATGGAAAAGTTAGCCTATGCCCTGATACATGCCTCAAGGAAGATGAAGACCTACTTCCAAGCCCATTCCATGGTCATCCTCACCAATTCCCCACTAAGACAGGTTCTATATAAACCTGAGAAGTCTGGAAGATTGATGACCTGGGCCATTGAGTTGGGGGAGTATGACCTTACCTACCAACCTAGGGCAGCCATCAAAGGGCAGGCCCTCGCAGACTTTGTTGCTGAGTTCACATGGGAAGAGGCCGAGGCAGAAAATGACTAAGTGGGTGCACCAAACGTCTTCCGAGAACAGGAAGAGGTCGCACCAAACGTCTTCCGAAACCAGGAAGAGGTCGTATCCAAAAAGATCAGAAGCGGAGTAGCAGATAACGAGGAGGATCGATACCTCTTCAGGTAAGGAAGCGTGTCAGAAGGGGCCTTCTCATCGTATACAGACATTTGGAATCTCTTCGTTGATGGTTCTTCCTACGACAGTGGAAGCGGTGCGGGGCTGATACTTTCAGCTCCAGACGGTAACAACATTGAATACGCTCTGAGATTCAACTTCAAGGCATCTAACAATGAGTCAGAATATGAGGCCATGATAGCAGGCCTCTTATTGGCAAAGACTCTAGGTGTAAGACGACTCCTACTTCATAGCGATTCAAAATTAGTTGTCAATCAAATATTGGGAGTCTACGAGACCAAAGACGAAAGAATGGCTAAGTATCTGAAGAGGGTGAGAATGATGTTAGAATATTTCGAAGAGATAAAACTGAAGAGAGTACCTCAACAAAATAACAGCCACGCAGATGCATTGGCAAGGTTGTCCTCGGCGACGAAGACAGACATCAGAAGGACAGTTCCGATCGAGGTCTTAGCAAAGGCGACCATTGAGGAAGAAGAGGTATCCAACCCTTGTCTCAATTTGAACCTAGGGGACTCACGGATGGACCCCCTCATCATATACATCAAAGAGGGAAAGCTACCAGAGTCCAAGTTAGAGAGGAGGAAGTTGAGATATAGGGCTGCCAAGTTCTCCGTAATAGGAGACGTCCTATATAATAAGGGATTTATGTTGCCTCTCCTAAGGTGTGTACATCCCACCGAAGTTCCCCGCATCTTACAGGAAGTTCATGAGGGTTCTTGCTCCAGTCACATAGGGGGAAGACCCTTGGCCAAGAGGATTATTACACATGGATATTGGTGGCCAACCTTGGCCAAAGATGCTGCAGCTTACGTGAAGAGGTGCGATAAATGTCAGAGATTCTCCACTATTCCTCAACAAACTCATAAACCTATGACGTCAATCACCTTTCCATGGCCATTTGTAGTATGGGGAATTGACTTAGTAGGGCCCCTACCAAGAGCTGCCAATAATTACCGATTTCTGATAGTTGCCATTGACTACTTCTCAAAGCGGGTGGAGGCAGAGCCGATGATAACGATCACAGAACAGAAGACCTTCCAATTTATTTGGAAGAACATCATATGCATACATGGCCTCCCAAACACACTCATCTCGGATAATGGAACCCGGTTCAAGAACTCCTCTTTAGAAAAGTATTGCGAAAGAGTGGGGATAAAGCAGTTCTTCTCATCTCCTGGCCGACCTCAGGCAAATGGTCAGACGGAAGTCACAAACAGGATAATCCTCGATGGAATCAAGAAGAGGTTAGAAGAAGCGAATGGGAGATGGACTGAAGAGGTCTACACTGTGTTATGGGCCTACAGAACCACGACAAGGACACCAACAGGAGAAACCCCGTTCATGCTAGAACATGGCTCAGAGGTCGTCATACCAACAGAAGTGGGGCTTCCAACTCTAGGGTTCAGACCTATGACCCTGATAAAAATGGGGAAGAGAGGATACTAGACCTAGATTTTATTGAAGAGAGAAGGGAAGACACAGAAATCAGATAAGCAGCTTACCAACAGAGAGCAGTAAAATTCTATAATCAGAGGGTAAAGTCAAGACCCATCGTCGTGGGAGACTTAGTACTGAACAAGACCTTACAGAAAACAAACAAGCTCCACCCAAACTGGCATGGTCCCTACAAAGTGACAGAAGAGGTTGTGCTGGGACCTATAGGCTAGAAAACTGTGAAGGGGAACCTTTCATTAACCCCTGGAATGCTGATCACCTGAAGAAGTATTACATATGATGTTGCAAAAAGTTATGTAAATGTACCATCTTATGAAGAGGTTATTAATAAAAGATCAGTTTCCATGTCGATTCTTGCTTCATTTTTCTCTAATGATAGAAAGTGTGAGGGTAACATCTAAGTGATGACCTCAGGCCTTATAAAATCATCATGTGGTGACAAGGTCTGAGGTCAGACACCATACTTGGATGACCTCAGACCCTTAACATCATTAATTTGATGAAATTAATTATTAGGATAACATCTTAGTTGATGACCTCGGACCCTTATAACATCATTAAGTGGTGACAAGGTTTGAGGTCAGACACCATACTTGGATGACCTCAGACCCTTATAACATCATTAAGTGGTGACAAGGTCTGAGATCAGACACCATACTTGGATGACCTCAGACCCTTAACATCATTAATTTGGTGAAATTAATTATGAGGATAACATCTTAGTTGATGACCTCAGACCCTTATAACATCATTAAGTAGTGACAAGGCCTGAGGTCAGACACCATACTTGGATGACCTCAGACCTTTAACATCATTAATTTGGTGAAATTAATTATGAGGATAACATCTTAGTTGATGACCTCAGACCCTTATAACATCATTAAGTGGTGACAAGGTCTGAGGTCATACACCATACTTGGATGACCTCAGACCCTTAACATCATTAATTTGGTGAAATTAATTATGAGGATAACATCTTAGTTGATGACCTCAGACCCTTATAACATCACTAAGTGGTGACAAGGTCTGAGGTCAAACACCATGCTTGGATGACCTCAGACCCTTAACATCATTAATTTGGTGAAATTAATTACGAGGAGAACATCTTAGTTGATGACCTCAAACCCTTATAACATCATTAAGTGGTGACAAGGTCTGAGGTCAGACACCATACTTGGATGACCTCAGACCCTTAACATCATTAATTTGGTGAAATTAATTATGAGGATAACATCTTAGTTGATGACCTCAGACCCTTATAACATCATTAAGTGGTGACAAGGTCTGAGGTCAGACACCATACTTGGATGACATCAGACCCTAAACATCATTAATTTGGTGAAATTAATTATGAGGATAATATCTTAGTTGATGACCTCAGACCCTTATAACATCATTAAGTGGTGACAAGGTCTGAGGTCAGACACCATACTTGGATGACCTCAGACCCTTAGCATCATTAATTTGGTGAAATTAGTTATGAGGATAACATCTTACTTGATGACCTCAGACCCTTATAACATCATTAAGTGGTGACAAGGTCTGAGGTCAGACACCATACTTGGATGACCTCAGACCCTTAACATCATTAATTTGATGAAATTAATTATGAGGATAACATCTTAGTTGATGACCTCAGACCCTTATAACATCATTAAGTGGTGACAAGGTTTGAGGTCAGACACCATACTTGGATGACCTCAGACCCTTATAACATCATTAAGTGGTGACAAGGTCTAAGGTCAGACACCATACTTGGATGACCTCAGACCCTTAACATCATTAATTTGGTGAAATTAATTATGAGGATAACATCTTAGTTGATGACCTCAGACCCTTATAACATCATCAAGTGGTGACAAGGCATGAGGTCAGACACCATACTTGGATGACCTCAGACCCTTAACATCATTAATATGGTGAAATTAATTATGAGGATAGCATCTTAATTGATGACCTCAGACCCTTATAACATCATTAAGTGGTGACAAGATCTGAGGTCAGACACCATACTTGGATGACCTCAGACCCTTAACATCATTAATTTGGTGAAATTAATTATGAGGATAACATCTTAGTTGATGACCTCAGACCCTTATAACATCACTAAGTGGTGACAAGGTCTGAGGTCAGACACCATACTTGGATGACCTCAGACCCTTAACATCATTAATTTGGTGAAATTAATTACGAGGATAACATCTTAGTTGATGACCTCAGACCCTTATAACATCATTAAGTGGTGACAAGGTCTCAGGTCAGACACCATACTTGGATGACCTCAGACCCTTAACATCATTAATTTGGTGAAATTAGTTATGAGGATAACATCTTAGTTGATGACCTCAGACCCTTATAACATCATTAAGTGGTGATAAGGTCTGAGGTCAGACACCATACTTCGATGACCTGAGACCCTTAATATCATTAATTTGGTGAAATTAATTATGAGGATAACATCTTAGTTGATGACCTCAGACCCTTATAACATCATTAAGTGGTGACAAGGTCTGAGGTCAGACACCATACTTGGATGACCTCAGACCCTTAACATCATTAATTTGGTGAAATTAGTTATTAGGATAACATCTTAGTTGATGACCTCAGACCCTTATAACATCATTAAGTTGTGACAAGGTCTGAGGTTAGACACCATACTTGGATGACCTCAGACCCTTAACTTCATTAATTTGGTGAAATTAATTATGAGGATAACATCTTAGTTGATGACCTTAGACCCTTATAACATCATTAAGTGGTGAGAAGGTCTGAGGTCAGACACCATACTTGGATGACCTCAGACCCTTATAACATCATTAAGTAGTGATAAGATCTGAGGTCAGACACCATACTTGGATGACCACAGACCCTTAACATCATTAATATTGGTGAAATTAATTATGAGGATAACATCTTATTTGATGACCTCAGACCCTTATAACATCACTCTGGTGACAAGGTCTGAGGTAAGACTATTTATTTAGATTAAACAGATATCATTGCAACAAGACTTCAGAGCTAAAACATCGCATGACAGGGGAATTCAACAAGCAAATCAACAGACGAAGAAATAAAAACCTCCACAGAGGTTGTCATCCAATTGTGATTCAAAAATATATGCTGATAATATTCTTCAGAGATTACAACTAACGGGTTACAAAAGTATAAAAAGATTCACAAAAGAGCCTAAGGATTCAAAGGGAGAGTGCTGGTATCCTCGGCCTGATTCTCCTGGACCACATTGGTCACCTCGACCCCATCTTCTCTGTGGTCAGCTCCCTCTATCTCCGTACCATCCAGTGTGGCAGTCTCTATAGGGGCAGCGACCTCCTCCTCAACTTCTTAAAGGGCTTGGGAAAATTGAGGGTTAGCAAAACCCAGACCTATGAAGTCAGAGGCGTTCAAACTTCCTGCCTCCTTCTCTTTAAAAACCGCCCATTTGATAGTAGCCTTAATACCTCTTTCGAGGTACTCTAAGCCGAAGCTCATGAATTCATCAGAGACTTTATAATCAGCCAATATACCCTCAGAGGCATCTTTAAGGGCTGCCTTTACTGCAGAATCGACCTTTTGCTGGAGAACATCGTCCTTGGCCTTCAGAGCCACAGCATGGTCCTTTTTAAGCTTGGAGATCTCTTTCTCCAGCTCCTTCACCTTCTTCTCAGACCCATCAAATGCAGACTTCAGGCGGTCGACCTTTACATTCAGAAAGCTTTGCACCTTCTCGGCCTCTTGACCCTTCTGGATGAGGGGTAACTTCCTCAGAGTCCAATTGGCGAGATGATGCATAGCAGCCAGGCCCTGCAAATCATGTGGTCGTGTATATGAGTAGAAATTCAAATCAGAGGTTACACTTTGAAGCTATATAGAAATCTGAAATCATACCTAAATAGAAATGTGGAGGCCGAACTCAACCAGCAGAGGTGTGTCCATAGACCTGCAAAAACATTTGCCAGCCTCGGTTATGGCAGAGCCGATGGCATCCAGCGCCTGCAGACTGTGGCCTATGATACTGTCATTGATTTTAGTTGCTCTATGCGAGCAGCTAATGCGTCAGCAGAGGATATTGGGATGGCAGTGTCCCTACCTTTTTCTTCTGCCTCTGATCTCAGGGGCATGGTCACTAGCACTTCTCTTCTTAGTGGACTGAGCCTTCGATGTTGAGGGAGGGGGTGGAGGAGCATTCAGACCTGCCTTCTTAGCAAGCTTTGTCAAACTCGGTGTTTTTATTGCCCAAAGCTCGTCTGATATTCCCTTCGGATGCTCTGCAAAATAGAAAGGTCTGAGTTAGTGGGTCTGACTTAGTGGGTCAGAGATGCATAAATTCAGAGGTATAACTTGGAATAAAAAAAATACTTACCAAGTTCTGTAAGAGGACTTACCCCTAAACCAGTCTCAGAGAGGTAGTGGGGGGTCATCAGGTGTTCAAATTTTACAAGCAGACCATGCATCCCCTGATCCTGAAGGTCTTTGACCTTATGAAAATTTTACAGGCTTAGACCAGGGTCGGCCTTGGCAGACATTGTGACTTTACCCCATCTAATAGGCATTCGCGACTCCAGTAGGGAAGAGGGGGCACATAGGCCAAATTCCCATGGCCCTGAGGTAAAGAAATAACGGGTTTCCAGTTATGATTAGAAGTCTGAGTTATTTGGAGCATCTTCTTCTCAGGTTTTCGAGCTACAAAATGGTAATAGCTCGGATGGTTTCTGGCAGACGAAGGGACATAGCAACCTACAAAAACTTGGACTGGAAGGTTTGAATGATGAACAGCCCTCCATAGGACTATGGCCCCAATTATTACCCTCCAAGCATTGGGTGACAACTGGGAAGGGGCCAAGTTGATGTAGGCTAGTATAGACCTAATGATGGGGTGGATGGGCAAACGAAAGCCCAACTTGAATATCTGCTCGTACAAATAGATCTCACCTTCTCGGCCGTGGTAGTCCCTCTCTTCCCTCAGATGTCTCCTGAGCTTTATGGAGGGGCTGATGGAGTATAGGTATCTTAAGCAAAGAAGGTCAACCTCACTAACTGTACTCTCAATCTCGGCCACCTCAGAGACATCGACATCACTCTCAGCATCATCATCATCGTCATTATCTAGCTCAACGTCGGTCGGAGCAGACGTTGGAGGGTTACTTGGGAACCTCTGATCAAACTCAACCCTTGTGACGTCCGACAGGGGAATGGCGTCAAGTATTGGTAGAATAGCCACGCTTGGTTCGACAATCTCAACCTCTGAGGAAGTGGACGATGTGCTTGAATTTTTATGAGATTAGACCCGACTGGAGACCTCTGCTTGATCAGGGACCTGATCTTGTTGATTTGAGAAGTCCATGGCCTCTTGAAAGAGTCCACAGACATAGGGTCTGATGTGGAAGACTCAGACTCAGACATTGGTGAGGGTTCAGCAGGTACCTCGGCTTGGTTAGCGGGTTCTGATGGTTCAGGGTATACTACCTTCAGAGGTGGAGGAAAGATAGGTCTGAGGCGGAATTCCTCCGACCTACGAGCTTCCTCCTGCGCTCTTTCTATTTGCCTAATTCTCTCTAAAGTCTTCTCTCTAAGAGAAGGGAAATCCTCTAAGAGTTGGTAGAGGGGTCTGAGCATAAGAGGCAGACACTACACTTTCAACTCTAATAAATTGCAAACAAGACTGGCTAATGGAATAATGCAATTTAAAGATCAAACTACCAAACCTAGAGCAAGAACAATTCGCCAGAAAAAATGGAACCCTCGCCGGAAATCTCCAAAAACTCATCGAAAAATGCAAAAGTAAGAAAACTCACAGGAAGAGGATACCTGAAGATGAAATGGTAAGGGAGAAGGAAGAAAATGTGAGGAATCACCACCAAAAGCTTCAAGCCAATGCCTTTCTTGAGAGAGAAAGTTGCAGACGCGACTCGAACCAATAAAAGAGAAATGAGAAGGAAGGCGGGAAAATAGGGTTTAAACCCTTAATATGATTGCACGCTTCCCAAGGCCCATCATTGCCTTGGGAGCCCCAAAGGACGGCTGACATCACATGCTTGCTAGGCACGCCACACACTTCAGTAATGGACAAGTGCCAAATGGTCATTGGCACAAGAGAGACCTCGGAGATGTAGAGACCCCACAGTCACCTGCTCTCACATGTAACTAAGGGCTGGGGGTGATTGATATTCCCCAAGTGTCACCTCGACTCAGAAACTACAACCTCGGTCAAGACATTATCGAGGTTGGAAACGCCTTGGATCAATGACAATAGGCCTCGGCCCTAGCAAGGTCGGCCCTGGCCGACACCACTACAAACCTCATCAAGGGGAGACTGCATGAATCATGGGGGTCAGAAGTTCGTCAGTTCACCCGGGAATGACAACCTCGGCCAGGGGTAGGCCGAGGTTACAAGGATACTTACCTCTACCAAGGTCAACCCCATCAGTGAATCGGCCAATGTTCCAAGCACATTCCAACTTAACCTCGGCCCAGGACGACCTTAACACCTTACCTCGGCTTCACTTAAGCCGAGACCATAATGGCTCATCTCGGATTGGATGGGCAGCTAAACCTTACCAACCTCGGACTCTTCCAGGTCGAGGTCATGACCAAGCAAGGAGGCCGAGCACTTATTAACATATGTGTGGACAAGGACACGTGGACACAAATCAGTTATAACAAATCATTCCCCCCACGTGGGGGGAATATTTCATCATCATTCTCTACATGTGACAGGGACATATGTCTTCATCAGATTGGCTAGATCAACACACACATGCTTATTGCATGCATAGGGGGTACATTACACCCCCATGTACTATATATAGAGGTCATCCTCTACCTTGCAAAGGATCCCAAAATTAGCAACCCTAGCTGAAACTCTGTTTAAACACACAGTAGAGATAGAAAGCTTGAGAGATTGTAACTATGGCCATTAGAGCCCTCATACAGTGATACATATCATACACTTGCACAGTGGATGTAGGCCTAATTGGCTGAACCACTTATATTCCGGTGTGAATCCTCTTCTCCTCACCTCCTTCTACTATATGTGTATATACCCTTATGCTGCCATTGTTAACATCGAATTGAGCTCACATACACCTTGAAAGGTGGTGTTGTTTCCAGCATCATCATTGGTATTTTTAATAAAAGGAGAAAAAATGTTTTTGGCATTTTTTATAAAGGGAGGAAAATTGCTTTTGGTATTTTATTTTTTTTTGGAAAAAGAGGCGATAAAAATGACAAAAGAATTCCAGCATGATTATTATGATTATTTTATTTTCACTTGTGTTAGGTTTACCTAAATACAAAATAAATTTCAGGCAGGACCCGAGCCTGGGAAAATTGGGTTTAAAAAATATGTAAGACATGGTTTGATTTGTTTCTAAGCTCCTATTATAAAAAAAAATGGCAAAATAGAGCAAAACTTTGGCCAGCATGCCGACACGGTATTTTGGTTGAGTTTCGTATAGCAACCGACAAACTAGATATGAGTGCCCTAGGTTTGACGCCTATATGAGGTTTATGCAGTATGTTGGGCTAATGGTAGGGTTCCCCCCTGGCATGACTTCCACGATATACTTCTTGCTTTTGAGGGCAATTGGTACGTGTGGACAAGCCATTTGATATACCTTAGTGTACCCGAATTGCCTCACTATATACCTCATGGGGACAGTACGTGTGAGAGTGGATTCGATATACTCGATGTAGGTGAACGAGTTCCCTATTATATACCTCTCGTCTTGAGTTTGATCAAGTTGTATGATGCGGGGGGAATCGTCTAATAAACGTTAAAGGTATGAGGCCAATGGAAGGTGAGAGTCATAAAGCTTAAGCTAACTGCAACCTACCAGACCAGCACCCATCACAAAGTGACCCCCCTGTACGGGACAAATTTTGGATCAATATAGCAATGCTCTGGGTGATGTAGTGTAAAAATTCATGATTCTTAATTGGTATATTGCGGAGAAAGCCTTTATGAAGAGTGAAAGAATCATTATACTAATGGGAAAGAATGTATAAGTATCATGAAAAAGAAATCTAGCATGGAGCATGAAGACTTCACTAAGCATGGATACGTGTGAGTCATATGTGAATATCTACAAGTGAGTGTGTGGTAGTGAGCCTTAGAATGATCAACTACAAGTGGTGTGTGCAAGTGTGCATGGACATATACAAGTTTGATGGGTGGAGGTGTGTGCTAGTGAAGCCTAAGCATGGATATTCTAAGTGGTGTGCGAAGCATGTGGGTATAAGTGATCATATAAGTGTAGGCAGTGTGAAGTGTACATGGAGGATATTTACAACTATGTGAAGGGAAAAGTGAGTGGGAAGTGATATTTACATGAGGTACATATATACAAGAAGTAAACGAGGAAAGGGGGAACATACAGGTAGGTGCATACGCACACATGCAGATAATAATAACACCCATGTAAAAATAGAATTTAGTCTTCTTTTAGATGTCCCCGGCAGAGTCGCCAATGTGGACATCCCTCTCCTAGTCGGCGCGCGCACGGCGGGTGGGGGAGTCGCGCCCTTTCGAGGTGCTTCGGTCGTCATCAATTGGGGTGATGTGAAGATAGATTCGCCCGCCTATTTTTCACAAAACAGGCAAAATAATTGTTGTCGCATCGAGAGAATCCCATCAAAGACATACTGATGCTTGCGAAACCAATTAGTTCAAGGATTCAGGGACTAAGTTACGGAATGGAAAGGGGTTAGGCACCTATCTCGCCCTTTCGGTCTCTTATGGGCATGTGTTATTCTTCTCCTCAATAACTCTGTGAAGTGTGTGCATGTATATATAAATAGAGAGTGAAATTACTCAACTCGTGTCATGGATAAAGGTATAGTGAGGTCATCCTTAGGAATGTTCCCAAATTACTAATAAAAATATTATATATGCATTTCTCGGGTCACCGGTCGTTATGGAAGAACAATCATTGGACCAAACGCAAGCATGAATCACAAATATATGATATGAAAATAATATGTGAACGAAGATTAGAGAGGAATCGAATCTCAAATTTTAACCGAGACGCCTACATAGACTAAAAGGCATCAAGGTCCATGTAGTTCCCATATGAAACGGGGTGGGGTTTATCCTATAAATCCAACGAGTTTTCTTGTATGTGTGTGTGTGTGTGTGTGTGTGTGTGTGTGTATGTGTGTACAAAATTAATGTTTTAATGTGAGAAAATATAGTGAGAAATCTCCTTTTGGTGTTTACAAGCAAACCCTTTTTTTTTATTTTTTAGGTTTTTATAAAATATATTGTATGTGCACTACTACTAATAAAAAGGTTAGATATTAATATGTACGATCTAATAGAAATGAAATGATAAAATAAGAATTAAGTAACTAGTGCAAAAATAAAAAGAGTTTAAGAGAGGGTGAAGGATTTGGACCTTCATTTGAAGCTTTGAAGTTGACCTTAGATGGTTAAGGGTTGCTCTAGCAGAGATTACCCATCATTTTGCTCCACTGATGAAAGAGAAAGTGAAATGGGATTCGAGAGATGAACAACATAGATCATCTGAGATAATCAAGAAAATTTTAATAGCTCTTTCAACTATGATTCAACCTGAAGTGGGAAAGCCATTGCTCCTATATTCAACCTATACGATTAAGTATATTGGTGTCTTGATCACAGAAGAAAAAGAGGGTTAGGATAAACCAGTATATTATTTGTCTAGAGTTATATCTGGAGCCGATTGCAGGTATACAAGCATGGAAGGGCATTGTCTAACTCTCGTGTTTATCGTGTAGAAACTTAGAGACTATCGAATCGCATTTGCAGTGCACATCATCACCAAATGCGATCTAATTAAGTATGTGTAAGTTATTGCTATCCTATTCATGAATGCATCTAGATGGTTCCATATTTGTTTGAATGTTATTTAGAATGCCTTTCCCCAAAGGCCATCAAAATTCAGGCTTTAGTTGATCTAATGGCCAACTGTCCTAGTCTGTTATTTGAACCTTCGAGCGAAGAATTACCTTGAGTTAATTTCTAAGCTTGTGTATGTGAAGATATAGAAGAATAGAAGATGGAATGTGATGGATCTTTCGCACAAATCACTGGGTAGCAAGAGTTATACTCTCAAACACAAAGGAGAAAATAACGATTTCTTACAAGTCAGACTTCAAATGTTCAGATAATAAAGTTAAGTATGAGACACTAATATTGTGTTTGCTTGAAGCGCTGAGAAGATAAGTGAAAGGTTCTTTGCTTATAAGGATATTCCAATCTTGTAGTCAAACAAGTCAATTTTGAGTTTGCTCTAAAACATGAAAACTTAAATCCTTACTGAGGGATAATTCAATAATTACTAAAGTAATTCTTATTAGTAAAGATTGAAAAACATCCTTGTATAATGAACAGGTATCCATATGTGCTAGCAACAATTGTACATAAATTAGAGATGGAAGTCCATAGTAACTATTTTCATGAGAATAATACCCACGGCAATCAAATCCTTGTTTCCTACAGAGGAACCAAGATATTAGAGAACTCCAGTTACCGAACAGTTTGAAACATGAGAAGGACCAATGAAGTTATCAGAGATGGAAAATTTATTCATGTTACAAGGTAATTTGTACTTTAAAAACTTTGGAGGTCACTTATAAAGATGTGTACGAGATGGAAAAGCTGAATAAAAGTTGTGAATAATGCACGAAGCTCATTGTGGAGATAATAGCGTCCTCATCCATAGGAGTTTACAATGTGGAGGATACTATTGGTCTAGTATAAGTAAAGACGCTGCTCAATTACAGTAGAGTCGTTTAAAGTGCCAAATTCAATTTGATCAGCCAACAAAATCTAACTTTGTGGAAGTTTTAGGTTATTGGATAAAACCATAAATAACCTACTTGAAAGTTGGAGAGATGCTCATTCAAAGAGCAGATGAAGTTTATTTGAAGAAACAAGTCACTCGGTTCTACTTGGTAAATGGGGAAATATATAGAAAATGCTATGATGCATAATCCAAGGAAGAAACTGATATGGTGTTAAAGAAATCTCGTGAACCATCATATATTGGTGGAGTCAAGTTGTACAACCAGTTAACGACATTGGTATAATACTATCCCTCAATGGAAACCGACTCCATAAATTTTGTAAAATGGTGTAAAGCATGCTAGGTACATGGAAACTTATTACACGCCTCTGCGACACCCTGTCTATTCTAATACCGGTTGATCGGGCCTTTAATAATTTAAAAGAGAATCATATCTAATTTCATTCTTAGCATCACTATCGAGAACCAATTTTATTACTAATAACCTATTAAATCCGGTGTCAAATTTTAAAAAATTTAATAACTTGCTTTATTAAAAATGTTTAACCATCTAAGTCCCCAATCTAATAAATAAATAAATGTCACCAACTTAAATAAACATTCACTGCAAGAATAGACTGATTGCGATGACTTGAATAAAATAATTAACCAAATAACTCTCGGTAAAACCGAATACAATAATCCATTGATACGGAAATAAAGTAAAGTCTGAACAATATAAGAACTGCGTAACTAGGCAACATTCTCAAAATAGAAACATAAGTAATAATTCTATTTAGACAACAATGATAGAAGAGCCTCATCAATCCCTGCAGGTATCCTCAGCTGCTGTAACATCGTCTGACTGGAAGGATAGCTAAGTCTGGCGTCCCTATGGCTGAGCACCTAAAAGGTTTTGAAAAAGGATTTTTGATACAGTTCAGAAACCAAACCCATTTTAAAAATATCTGCAAGTATTTAAAATAAAATAATGAATATGCATCATAATTGTTCGTAATTATCTGATGTCTCACTCACATGAGATTATCTTCGCCCCTCATCTATAGTTCGCACCTACCGCATATAATTTTAATTCCCTAGTTATGCTACCCCGCCTAACTAGTATAATCACTTAACTTAGACCCGCGTGCAAAAAATCTAGCCCAACTATTCTACACATATTTTACTTTGATTTGTTTCTCATTTAGCTACCAAGTAAGCTACATCATTATAATTCTCAATTATAATCTTATCGTTAACAATTTACATATTTGTACACTAATCATAACTTCAATGTTCACACATTCATTTAATCACACATATACATATGACTTTCTTTTATACGTATATACATATCATCCCCGAGATGTCCTCATGAATGCAATCTTTATTATGCTATTAGGCTCCAGGTACATCACTTATCACTCTTGGGCCACTGGGTCAAAATCTCAGCACCGAACTCAAAACGTAAACACATAAACTGGAGATGATTATAGATATACATTCGTGGGTCATAACCATACCATATTACTCCACTAGACTCTAAACTCACATATAATGGTCATGCAATAATCTTATGACCTAGGGAATCGACCCAATACTTGTTGGTCATGCCAGGGTGGACTGCCCACTATGCGCAATAGAGGTGGCCATAGGCCCGAGGCCCGCCAAGCCCACCCAACCCGCCTAATAAAAAAATAGGGCTTGGGTAAGGTGAATTGGCCCGCAAAGCGGGCTTGGCAAAATTTTATAGGCCCGATTTTTTTCGGGCGGGCTTGGGCATGAGTTCTTAAGCCCGATGAGGCCCGGCGCGGCCCGAGGCCCTAAAAATATATATATAATATTAATATATATATATTTATATATATGTGGGGTGGGGGAACTTTTATAAATATAAAAACGTATACTAAGTCTTTTCATGTAGAGTGGGAAACTTTATATATGGACTTTGTAATATATGGAGTTTAAAACAGATTTTAAATTAAAAAATTGGTCTTTAAATAAAAAAATAGGCATTTTAATTTTTTTAAAATCTTTTAATTAATATAATATGGCCCGATCGGGCGGGCCTGGGTAAAGAGCTTTCAAATTTGGGCGGGCTTGGGATTACGTAATAAAGCCCGATCTGGGCCCGAGCGGGCTTGGGATAGTCGTTAATTTTTCAAGCCCGGCCCGAGCCCGACCGGGCCTGTCCAGGCCCGGCCCACGGCCACCCCTAATGCGCAACCTCCAACGATAACATATTTAGAGTAGGTATGTTCACATATATCAGCCACACGTATATATATAACCGGCCAATCGTGCATATATCACTCGTAGCGCTAGCCCACAAATCCCGAGTCTTCCCCGACTCCCCCGATTTATTAAGTGTTCACATACTTATATTAGTACAATAATCTCATGCTTCAGGCCACCAATATATTCTACTCAAACCCGTAGCCTAACTCTTCCCGAAATCCCAATTCGATTTCATAAATTATAACCAGGGTGTTATTTACTCTAACACACCCATAAACTGGTACCCGAATTTGATTCCCGCCAAACCCAAGGTAGATTATAATCACTTTTATATATTCCCAAAATTCCCACGTCACCTATTGCACTTCATAAACCCATTTGAACCCTCAATGGTACACGAAAATAGAACAACAAAAAGGGGAGATAGCCATGCTGAGCGAACTAGCTGGCATGGATGCCAGAACCGATTCGCCCCTGCCCAACAAACCAGTTTTGCTCACCCGGGCAGCAACCCAACTTTTTGACGGGTTTCTTCATCTTCTCTTCAACCTTATGAGTCCCCAACATCAACTAAACCCTTCATATGAGTTTCCCATCAATCCCAGATGTAATACAACATATTTCTACATACAAATCAACCCGAAAACCTTTAAAACTATGGGACAATCGATTGTTCATCAATGATTTTTCATTATATTAAACACCCAAGAATGCATCTTTATATCTTCATCTACATCAGATTTAATATGTAATGACATTTGAATTTTTTCTCTACGAATCCATTCTCAAAATACCCATTTTACATATTAATATCACACAAAAATTTATATTCCTACGCCAAATTGATGTGACACCCCGTCTATTTAAATAACGAGTGGCCAGCCCTCCACTAAAATAAAATAGGAATTTCAGACTGGCTCATTCTTAGCAACAATATCGAAAAGCAATTATATATAACAACCTATTAAGCCAGGTGTCAAATTTTAAAAATTGATTAATTTGTCGTAATAAAACTTCCAATCAATGTAACAAACCATTATATCTAACGAGTATACACATTCACCACAATTAATAAAATGAATATTGAACAACATGAAATAAATAATTTAGTCGATAACTCTCGATAAAAATCCAATAAAATAATTCGACTAAACTGAAATAAACAGAGTCTGAGTAATACAATAACTATTCAACTGGGCGACATGCCCGAAATACAGATTAAAGTGAACATCCTATCTAGATCACAATGATAGAAGCGTCTAATAAATCCATGCAGGCATCCACAGCTACTGCAGCATCGTCTGACCGAAAAGATAGCTAAGCCTGATCTCCCTGTGGTTGAGCACCTAAAAGTTTTTGAAAATATTTTGATGTGGGTCAGAGCCCAAAAACCCTTTGAAAATATTTTTTTTCAAGTGTTTAAAATACAATAATGAATATGCCGTGTAATTGTTCATATTTAAACTGGTGTCTCACTCCCATGAGATCATTCTCGCCCCTCATCTATAGTGCATACCTAACGCATTTATTTTAAACACCCTAGTTATATTACCCTGCCTAACTAGTACCATCACTTAACTTATTCCTACACACTAATCTTCTAGCCCAACCATGCTACACGTATTTCTATTTTGCTTCATTTCTAATTAGCTATCACATAAGCTTTATCATTATGATTCTCAGTTATAGTCTTTTCATTAATCGATTCGCATAACTTTACACTGGTTATATTCACCGATACATATAACACTCATATATATGTATTTACTTAGCATCCCCGAGTTCTCCTCCCGGATGGATTAAATTTCATGTCCACGCTTTCATTTAATTTACACTTATTTGTATATCACTCTTACACACGTATATAAATATCACATCTCATACATATGCATATATATCACTCACTATATACATATAATCGCATCTCTAGAGTTTAACCTCACGGATGCATTATCTAGCATGCTATCAGGCTTCAGGTATATCACGTACCAATCATGGGCCACTGGGTTGGAATCTCACCACCGAACCCAAATCGTAAACACATAACCAGAGGCGGTCATAAATCTCTCGTAGCACTAGCTCACAATTTTCGAGTCTACCCCTGACTTTCAAATATTCAAGTAGTTACTTACTTATAATAAATTCATAAACATTATCATTCTGGACACTAATCTATTCTACTCCATCCCGTATCCCAATTCTATTTGAAATCCCAAATCGATTTCATTAAGCATTTTTCGAGTGTCACTCACCCTAAACCACCCATATTCCTATACCCGAATTTTATTCCCGACTAACCCTAGGTAATTATAATGTCCCACATATTTTCCAGAAATCCTAAGTCTCTCATGGAACTTCCTAAATTAATTCAAACCCTAAACGGTCCATGGAAAACCCAAACAAAAAACCTAGGCCAAATTGAGGACCAAACTGGTTTGCCTCCATAACCGAAACCGATTCACCTTGCGAATTGAGTCTCCCCTCTAGACCAGAATCGGTTTGATTCTGGGCAGTACTCCAATTCATTTTTGGCAAAATTCCTTAATTCCATTTACACCATAAGCTTACTTATCCTTATTCAAACCCAAATTAACTTCTTTCAATCAATCCTAAACATAATAATACACGTTTATACGTCTAAATTCATCAAACAACACTTCGATTCATGGGATTCAACATAATTTATCAAGAATTAATTATCTTCTTGATTCTAATTCAAGATTACACTATTTCTCATTTTAACTATTAAAGATCACACATTTTTAATATGAATCGATCTCATATTTAATATGGGATAGTAACAAAAATATTTCTCAAAGGATTTCATTCTGAAAGCCCATTTTACATGTGAATCCTAACCCAAAATTTATATTTCATTCAATATTACACCAACTTTGATATGAAATATTGACACGGCATAAAACATCAAAGTAAGATAAACAATTGCCTTTATATTGTAAAGATTTTAATTTTTCCACTTTCAATCCTCTTCACATAATGATTCAAGGCCTGAAATTGTCCCAATTCTCTTCCTTGGTGATGGAATGGTTGACCATTCCATCCACATTCCCTACTTATATCACAAATCCCAAAATTATGCTTAGGGTTAAGTGCAAATGACCTGAATGCCCCTATACAGGTCCTATTTTCTTTAAAAAGTCCCCGAAACTCGATTACTACCCCCCGGGTATCTAATTCTGACTATTTAGACCCATTTCGGATCATCGGCGCACTCAAAATTACCATTCGAGTCACCTAACATAAATTTCCATCTCATTCCTAACAAGATCCCATACGCGCGTTCCGAATCAGATACCATTAAACTCGTCGATTTTACTCACGATGTAATGTAAAATAACACATTTTCATCTACTTATCACACAAGCAAATATAATAACACATGAATATTAATCCAAATATTCTCTAATTAATATTTATTCAATTCACTTTATGTCTCAAATTAATTAAATTTCGAGCACGTGTGTAATTTAAAATGTTTCCAAAAATAGGGGGTGTTACAATTGATTCATAAACTATTGAAACCATATCAATAATTAAATAAAGATAAATAATTTCCTTTTAAACCATAGAGATTCTGAATTCTTCAGTTGCGATCCTCCTTACATAATGATCTTGTGCCCAGAATGCTCCGATTCTCCTCTTGAATTGTCTCTTTACTTTCTCTTGATTTTTCCTTCTCTTTTCTCTCATCTCTCAAACCCTAAGTCTTTTGGATGGTGGAATGGACCTTCCCTATATAAGCCTCATTGATCCCAAAATTAGGTTAAGCCTCAAGTGTAAAATGACCTAAACGTCCTTATACGGGTCCTATTTAGACTAAAAAGTCCCCGGAACCTAATTACAAACTCCCGAGTACCTAATTATGACTATCTCGATCCATTTCGGATCATTGACGCGTTCAAAATTACCATACAAATTATCAATAATTAATTTTTCATCTCATTCCCAACACGACCCTAGCCCCGTATCCCAAATGAGATACCGTCAAACCCATCGATTTTACTCACTTACGACGTAATGTTAATTAACATGTTTTCATTTACTTATCACACAAGTAAATGAATATCACATAAATATTAATCCTTATAATCACTAAATAACATTTATTTATTCCTCAAATTAATTAAATTACACGCACACATGTAATTAAAAATATTCTAAAATTATGGGGTGTTACAGCTTCATCGGTAAGCTTACAAAGTTTGGTTACTCCTTATCCTTTTCATACATGGGCATTCAATTTAGTGGGAAAGATAAAGCAATCCTCTCAGGGAAAATATTTTATTTTAGTAGCCACAAAGTTATGTACCAAATGGGTAGAGGCAATCCTTTTGAGAAAGACAATTACTCAAATAGTGATATAAATCATTCGAGAATACGTCATTTGTAGGTTTAGCATTCCCAAAGCCATTGTTACTGATGATGAGATGAAATATTTGTGTAAAGAGATGGGTTTCTTGACAGACAAATATAAAATCATTCACAATAGTTCAACCATTTCTTATCCAAAAGGGAATGGGCAAGAGAAAGCAACCAACAAAACTCTGATAAATATTCTTAAGAAGATGTTGGAAGATCTTCTAAGGACTTGGGATGATAAGTTAACAATGGTTTTATGGGCTTATAGAACTTTCAAAAGGAATCGTACATAATTTACTCATTGTTCCCTTGTGTATGGAGCATAGTGTAATACACCATATTTTTACGCATACTTATTTTATTGTGAAATTGTGGAAATTTGGATTAATTAATTTGAAGGGAGAAAATTTAATTTATAATTAATTCAATTTTAATGGTAATAATTACTAGAGTGACGAGAGTTAGTAGTTATCGAAAATAATTATGTTGAGTAATAACTATGTTGAACATTGCGTAGTAAGTAATTTAATAGATGGTTTCGGAAATAATAATATGACCAGGGATGAGATACACGGCACTTAAGATATAATTATTTGGGACAGGCGTATGAGTCGCGTCACTATTATATATTTGGGGGTTAAAAAAGGGTAAATTATATTTATAAAACTCGAATGACTATTTTGAGTGCGCCAGCGTGTTTGAAAGGGTCGATAAAGTCAGAAAGCACTACTCTGGTGTTATATTTGGAGTCCGGAGTATTTTAGCCCAAAATGACACCCCGTAGGGGTATTTTAGTCTTTTGAGATTTTTGAGTAATTAAATGGACGAAAATTAGGTTTAATTAAAAGCTACGTGGGTTAGAGGTCTGTCAATTTCAACCCACGTGAGAGAGAGAGAGAGAGAGAGAGAGAGAGAGAGAGAGAGAGAGAGAGAGAGAGAGGGGGGGGGGAGTACCAAGGAGGAAAAAGACTCCATTGGAGAACAAGGGCACGAACTCAAGGATTCCGACCAAAAGTTACACCAAAGTGTAGATCACGATGAGAGGATCAACCACATACCAAATTCAATCAGAGAATCAGAAATCCATCCTAAGGCAAGTGTTTATCTTGCTCCTCTTTTAGCAAATATTGTTCTTATTGATTTAGATTAGATGGTATAAACTTAGTGCAATGAAAACTTAAGTTTAATTAGACTGAACTATAAAGAAACCTTATGAATTGGAGATGGGTATGCATGTAGAGGTTTTGCCCTTTGTTAAACTATTAAAATTTGGGAATCTTATGTCTTAATCACGAATTATAATAAGAGTTTTGGACAATTAAAATTTTGGGTTCATTATAAAGGAAATTTTAGAGATTTGAGTAATTGCTGATTTTTCCTTTGAAAGTATGAGGATTTAAGACTTAAATTGTGTTAGAGAATGCCCCACTATGATTAAGAAATGGTTAATATTATCTTATTTGATATTAGATGGAATTTGGGTTGGACTTGAGGTTTGAAATGTTAGAAAAATCGAATTTGGGGAAGAACTGGGTCTGCCCAAATTTCTCGTTTGAAGTCTACCCACGTCGTTCGAACGAGAATTCCAACTAACCTTCTAACGAAATAATGGAGTTCAAAGTGAGAACTTCGTTCGAACGAGATTCTCTTGACTTCTAACGAGATTTCAGAATGACTTTTTAGGGTCCGTTCGAGTTAAAAATCGTCCTAGGGTTATCCAAGTGAGAGTAATGACCTACGTGAGTAACGGGTGACCTAAATTCCGAATTATTAGGGTGTTGGGATTGTAATAGTTCTCGGGATATAGGAAGTTTATAGAACCTAGGAGGGAATGTAGGTTCGATAGAAGAAATATATAATCGAATCACGGTGAGTGGTAGGATTAATAATACTACTTTCGTACTATGGAAATCAGGTTCCGTGAACGTCTATTGAGTTATATAAGTTGTGTGCATGCTTATTACTTGAGATATTATGTGTATGACATACCTAGATACTGGCTATCGAACGGAGGTTAGCGCGTTGTGGACGACCATATCCTGTGTGCCTTCGGGGGATTTTGAGTCGTATCACTAGAGCATGGAACCTAGGTACGGGCTATCTGTGAGAACGATAGTGTTGACGGCTGTATGAGTGCGTAGGTATGTACATAGCCCATCGGCTTGGAACTATGTTCGCCTCCAATATGTGTATATATTTTATTGGTTCCTGAGAGATTGAACATGTTATCCTTCATGCGTGAGCGTTGCGATGGGACTAGATAGCCGAGTATGCCTAGCACCAGGGGTTTCTTAACCATGGGTGAAGTATTGATATATATTTATATGTATACATATTGAGATTTTATGTATGTACACTGAGTTTCTATTATGTGTTCCATATTGGCCACTTTATTAAAGTATATACTTATTGGGTCACCAGCTGCGAATTAAGAAAGTTATGAGAATGAGTTAAAGCATCTTCAAACCTATTCCTAAATAATAGAGATATATTGTCTTCGGGTTATTTAGATATTTTTTCGGCATAGTGGTTAGACTATGTATAGTCAGGCAGAGTATCGTAACTAGTATGGGTAGTTAGACTCGCTAGGTGTGCACATTAGATGAGAGGTGAGCATCTCAAGTGAGTACGCTAAGTTAACATGAATAATATTTGTGTTAATTAACCAATTTAAGCACTTGCTATATTTAAATTATTTTCTACTCGGGCTCTGACCCGTTTTTCTGCAAATTTCTTTTCTTGTTCTATTATTTTAGGTGCTCAGCCACAGGGACACCAGGCTTAGGAGATTTCATTCATTTGCCGAGTTGTAGCTGCTGTGGAAGCTATAGGATATTGCTTATAGACGCTTTTGAGTCTACATCTCCTAAACTATCAGTTATTTACTTCAGTTGGGCATGTCGTCCCTCCTATCTTACATTCAGAGATTTAGAGTTATTTTATTCTATCGTTGGACTTTGAATTCATGTTATTGGATTATTGTATGGGATTTTGACTGGAAGTGTTTACTCCATTTCCTTATTTAAATTCAGTTAGTTCTTTCCTTATACTATTGTGATGTATAGTGATGATTAAATATTTTCCTTTAATGATGAGGGTTAATAACAAGATAAAATTTTGACACCAACCTTTTTAAATATTAGGTGGTTAGTTTTCAATTAAATTAAAATTTGAGTTCTTCGACAGTGATGCATTTATCTGAACCAAGTTGATATTCTGAAATTAATTCATTAAGGACTGATCACCTGGTAATTAATTAGGCGGGGTGTCACGCATAGGTTGTCATGCCAATTGAATTGGTAGTACACTCAGCAGGGATGGGGTTAAAGTATGATTTGTTACCAGAACCCACGCACGTGCAGTTGGAGGCATTGGACGAGCATAGGGATAGGGCTGTAATACCCTGAATATTTATGGCTTTAGACGTGCAGTTGGAGGCATTAGAAATCAAATATAAATTCCAAATTCCAAAGAAATAATATTTAATTTATTTTAATACTATTTTACTTGTCATTTTTAGTACCCTTATTTATATTTAATTTATTGTTTATTAGTTTAACCAGGATCCTCCATTTAAAACAATCCTAACCATTACGGAATAGTATTAAGAATAAATAATAACTATTTTACCTTGATCCAAACAATGATTAATGTATATGACCTAAAGAGAGCATCCTTGCATTAGGGCTTTCACCAGCTAGTGTACAACTCAAACATAAAATACTTAAACCGACATAAACCTTTAGAATAACTATTTCTGTAAAACCTATTGTAGAAGCTAATTTTGTACACGCATGTATATTGTCCACACTTAGTTATATAAATATTTTTTGCAAGATTGGTAGTTTTGCTTGATTATAACCTACTCGAATCATCCCGATTTAAAACTTTTGACACCCCTTTTAATTGTTCAAAAGTTCAATATCGTTAAGGTCAAATTGCAGTTCATACACAAAGGCTCGGTACCATTTCAAACTGAGACAACCTCCAAAGGACTCAAATCAAACAATATAATAAAGGAAATTTGGTAGCCTCGAAAAATGTTTTTCGAGATTTTTTCGAATTGTAAATCCGAGTTTTTCGAGATTTTTTTTTAATAATAAAATTTTCGAATATTCCGAATTGGGAAAAAGTGATTTTCCAACAAAAAAAATCTGATTTGGAAAGGATTTTAAAATTTCAATAATTTTGGAAAAAATTTCGAACACCCCTATTACAATCCGATCTGGCCTAAACACACCCTTAGGTTTGGATAACTTAATATTAGAGGAAGTTATTTATTTATTGTTACGGTGCAATTGTCATGATTTTTTTACATAATGTATACTTGTTAGGTTTAATCCTCTATGTAAAACTATTTTTACAGGTCCTGGACCTTAGCCACAGCCACAGGCTTGAGCTATTCGTTGGAGGAGTTTCTCCAGCATCAGTTCCATTAATATTTTTCTTGGGTGTAGGTGTCGAGCATTTAGCTTATTTATATTTGTGTACTATTTTATATTCAGTTATTCAAACATTTTATATTATTCAGTTTTCCCAAGTCAGAGATTTTTATGAGATAAATTTATTCTTATTGGAGTACTATTTAGAGTTGAATATTGGATTATTGTGGTTATTATATTCTGGTGGTGGAATTTTATTCTATTATTGTTGGGATGGTATCAGAGGTATTATATTTATTCATCATTATTTTATTTAGCATTGTATTTACTTATATCGCTATTTATTTATATCGGTCATGCTTAGAATGTTATTAATTGTTTGACTCTCATATTATTTATGTTTATATATGATTAATCTAATTGTGGATTTTACGGGGTGTCACAGTTGGTATCGGAGAATTCAAGGTTCTAGTATCCTAGGGTCTTTAATGCATCCATTGTTTTTATGTGGTGCATTCTTTGACTACTTTTAGAGAAAAATTGTTTAGGATTTGTACTTTTAATCATGATAACTGCTTGAGAAATCCCATATCACTTGATCCTAACAAACGATCTGCTTAGACCAGAGTGTATCAGTAGGGATCGTTGTCTGTATTTCATTCGTGATACGTTCCACGCATAGTTATTAGTCGATCGTGAGTTTAGAGATATTAGGCATGCAAGTTTTAGTACGTACCTAGTGAATGGCTTTAGGATAAATATTTTCAATCTGTCATTCATTATAGCATGAGGAGAAAGTTTATGAAACTTCATTAGAGCTACCGTACGGTAGACCAATATGAGGGAAAGTTCAAGTGTAATTCTCTTTTTTCACCAGAAGAGATTAATTTAGAAGCGAAGAAGACGGGTCACTTTAATAGGGGACTCGAATGGAGAGATCTGGAAGGTATTATTGGGTGACTCGACCTTCACTATTTGTGCTCAGGTGGTGGAAGCTTCCCTCCTACATTTTCAGGATCACCGTGACTACCATAGAGGCAGAGTTCTCAAGAAGGAGAAGATTAAGGTTGAACTGGGTACAAAGACTGGAGATAATGGAGAGTCATCCCAAGCTCATGGAGGCTACCACCAATAGAGGGGACCAACACAGGGAGGAGAAGCCTCTTAAGAGGTTTCGTGGGTCAAATGATCAGAAAAATCAAGGCCATTAGGTCCAGGGATCTCAAGGCCAAAGGCATTAGGTCCATGGCCAACGAGAGCGGGGCCAACAAGGTCAGGGTTTGTAAGGACATTTTTCTCATGTCCAACATGTTACATTTGTGTATGTCGTACGCCGCTACATTTGGCACGTCACCTCACGATCTCACATGACGGCCTCTATCCGAATTCCGGGAATCAAGCATTCAACATCTCCATTAATGTGTCCCACATCTGCCTCAACGACTTCACGTTCCAAGATTTTAGGGACTTAATGCAAGTGGTACGCAAGGGAAGTCAAAACGGTGAAAAAAGGCACGATAGGAGAGTTCAAGGGCATTTTCGTAATTTCACATCCATAGTCCGGAGGTCTGGTCAACTGGAAAGTTGAAGAGATCGCCGTAACGAAGATACTGGAAGAAACGGCACCTCAATCCGAGTTACGGTGAAGGAGTTATGACCCTTTGAAGTTGGAGAAAATTCCTTGAAGAATGCTGTTTTTTTTTTTTAACCCCAAACCAGAAAGGTACCCCAAACCGATGTACCCCAAACCGCATAAGGTACCCCAAACCGGTTCGGGGTACCTGTACGCTAGATAGAATTTCAGTGTTTTTATTTTGCAAAACTCTTCATCTGTTTTGCTATTTAAACCACCTTCGGGGGAGCAGTTTTAAAAGACTTTAGAAGACGTTTTTGAGAGTCCAAATTACTCTAGTCTTCATATTTTTTGAGTCCTAAGACTCATGTTTTGATTCACACAATTGCCAAACCTTTGTGAATCTTTTTGGTAACCCAAGAACACAACTTTGATTTGTTCAACCCTTGTGGAGAAGTCGTTCTCTTCTTCATTGCTGCCCTCCTGGAAAGGAAAAATTCCAGCCGCCAACATAGGATTCGACACCTGCGGGTATTTCTGTGTCACACTGTTTCTAGCCGTTGCTTTGAAGGTTTACCGAAGACACCGTGCGTTACACTTGTGGGCGATTATCAGGTTGTATGTAAGTCAATGGTCTTGTAAATTCTTTAAAGTTCTAGAAATAAAAGGTTTTGCCCTTCGGGGATTTTTCCTTAACTTTGTGTCGCATGCTTTATATTTGATGGGTTGATTTAGATGCATGTTTAAGGGTTGATTTTATTTGGTTTAAAAGTAGACGCTAATTAAATAAGGGTTCTTGGAAATTTGCGAATTTAATTTAAATCGATATTACACGCGTTCTCAGGGTTAGCAGGATCGAGTGTAGGTTCGAGGATAGTAGAGTCGCCATTTTGATGGTACCTTTAGGAGGAATTGTTACACATATGGCGAGTAAGGGCCTCATTTAGGAGATGCCTTAGAGGATTTATAGATATGACACCAAGAAATTATAATGTTTATGTCTATGGCTGATACGTAAGAGTCTTATTTGACACCGGGGGGGTCTAATTCATTCGTCAGTAGTACTTTTTCCATGGCTTCGGGACTTATAGATATTTCTAATAAGTTCTCTTTACATGTAGATAACCTAATGGGTAGGGTTGTTTCTTTACGTCATGTTTGTAGAGACGTGGTAGTTGAGATTGATCGGCTTTGCTTTTCAACCTAGTTATTGATTTTAGGCATGAAGTCTTACGATATTATCTTGGTCATGTATTGGTTACATCAATATCACGCACGGATCTACTACATCGGGATGGCTATTACATTTGCCATTTTCAGGTAGGATATGTTTCTTATAGCTATGCCTAAGCTCAAGGGAAGGTCTAACGCACACCTTTAATGTATAAAAGTGAGCATGTGAAAGAACAATCAAAAAAGTAGATTTTTTGCGAACGAAGCAACCCCACCACCACCACCCACCCACTCACACCTCATTCTCCATCAAAACTATTGCCCCCCACCCACGCCTCCTTCTCCTGCAAAACCATCCCCCCCCCCCCCCCCCCCTCCCTCTACACACACCACACCACCAATAAACCCCTTCCCCTACCTTTGATTTCCCCCAACTCCCTTACAATTTTCAGTGTTTAGGGCAAAATCATCTCCACACACCAACCCACCTACAAACACCCATCCCCCTACCTTTGGTGTCAATGACAAGTAGCATGGGGCAAAACCTTCCTCCAAATCAAACCACCAATAGCCCCCAACAATAACCACCACTATCCAAAATCAAACCACTTGGTCCAAATTGTCTGGAAGGGGCTTTTAAGAGAGAGAGAGAGAGAGAGAGAGTTTCAATCGATGCGGTGGGGTAAGAATGGTGTGTGTGTGTGTGTGTGTGTGTGTGTGTGAGAGAGAGAGAGAGAGAGAGAGATTTCAGCAAGGTAGTGTGGTGGGTGGGTGAATGAGAAGGAATGGGCCAGTGGAGATAGAACTAAAAAGGTTGTTTATTATAATTTCTTGTTTATTTATCTCTTTAATTACTGATTCATAGTTGATTGCACTCAACCCCTATAAGATTTATGCTCGCAATAGGTCATGTGCATGATAAATGGCTCATTTACATTGAACTTAATGGCCCAGAGTGACGAAAAAGCCTTGATAAATTAGTTTGGTTAGTTTGAGGAATTGATTATACTTTTAAAAGTTCAATGGTCATTTTAAAATAATTATAATAAGAGGCTTTGTAAATTTAGGACATATTGTAATATGCATTTTGGTAATAGGACAATAAACATTTTATTTATGATTTTAGTCCCTATTTTTTAATGAAGCCACTGGCGCGGACCCATATTTATAAAACGTCAACCAATCACAGCATGACACATGTCCCTTTAATTTGAAAATAGGGACTAAAAATGAAAACAAAATATTTATTATCCTATATCCATAATCAATATTATTTAAGTCCTAAAATTACATAATCTATTATAATAATTTTGCTTAAAAAAATCAAATGGCATGTCAATTGGGACTTGAGACTTGAAACTGTTGACTTTGACAAGTAATATTTCAAAATTCAAAGCCTCCAATTTTGAGTGCTTACCATAAACGACAAAAATCAAAAGGCACATTAGCCAACGAACTGTATCAAAGAGAAGGCAAAACCCGCGGTAGCAGGTTTTTGACAGAGGGTGGTTTTCTGCTCCAACAATGAAAACCGGGGTCAAACACAGCTCAGTGTTCGATACAAATAATTAATTAAACCCCACGAACAGTTGACACCGACACATCGACACAAAGCACACGCAAATTCAATACAGAACCCAGAAAGCGGGCTTCATTGTGAAAGCTAATTGTCAACCCTCTGATTTGAGCCGACTATACTAGTCTACCTTACGAACCAAAGGGTCTCCTCGAGCAACTACAGTTTTATTTACTTTTTTGGTCGGAGCATCTATGGTTGAAAATTGAGAAAATAACAATAGAAAATTGATTAAAAGCCAGCACAAAAGTGCCTCCATTAACACCACTGCTGAACAACTAAAGCCCTATTTTGGACAACCGATTTGATCCTTTTATCTCATTCTTTATAAGAGACCATATTTGTGCATTTTTTACAAATCAAAACAGAATATTGATCAAGACAATGTGTCATTGTAATAAATAATGTATTTTCTTATTCCACATCATTTGTTAGATGATTTGAGAAATGTTTTAAGTAGTCATATATTGTCACCAGTCAAAATATGGATCCGCATAGCATGAGGCAAATGAATAGACAAAACTAAACTAAAAAAATGTGAGGTAAAAAAGTAGAATGACTCATGCATCATGTGGTGTTGGGTAGGGAAAAAAAAGTACAAAATAGGCGTCATTAACAACACCTTTGCCAAAATCCACCAACAAACTCACCCTATTTCTAAATTCGATTAAAACTACAGACAAACAAAACTTCTCATAAACACGGCCAAGGCTCATATTGTTTGAACTCCAAAACGTTAATCTACAACCATGAAGGACCCTCAGCTTCCTCATGTGCTATGGACTGGATTACAACCCGAGCTCCTGAAGCAAGCCTGTAAGAATAAAATCAAAAAAGAGACCTTCAACCAAAGGGACCAATAAAAAAGAAGCAAATGCCATTGGTACTCAAGTGCGCCTACCGGGAGGGGAACTGGAGAGAGTCGAAACTTAACTTTCTTCGATCTTGATCACATTTTCCTTCTCCTCTCTGAAGGACTCTAGTCTCTTCGATTGTTTCTTCCCCAAAAAAGGCTCTGTGATTCTTTTACTGCCGCTAGCTGATGTGCTTCGCAAACTATCAGCTCCATCGGATGATATTCTTGGTCCCTCGGACACAGGGGATCTCATTGACTCACTTTTTGGCTGCTTAGTAAACGAAGCCTTCATGGATAGAGGTATGCACTTTGAAATCGATGAAGCTGTCTCCTCTTTATCCCCAACTGAATCAAATTGCTTGCTGGTCCTGCATTTTCAAATACATTGCTTATCTCTAGCACCGGCAAAATTATGGGCCGGGCCTAATTTGGGCGGGTCAAATATGGGTTGGGCTAAATGTGGCTTGGACCAAATATGGGTTGGGTTAAATGTGGGTTGGGCCAAATATGGGCGGACCAAATATGGGTTGGGCCAAACCATTATTTTTCTACTAACGTAAGTATTACAATTCGAGGTATATGTAAAAAAAACTCATATTTTACTCGCAACTTTTAAAAATGAGTATTATATTTGATTCGTATCTTTTAAAATTGGACTCCATATTTGATTCCTAGCTTTCAAATATGGGCCCCATATTTAACTCATAACTTTTAAATATGAGAGCCATATTTAGATGACTGGGCTAATATGGGTTGTTTTATTATTTGGGACACATTTTGCCACTACTATTTATCTCCGTGGAAATGGCGGATTGCAAGGGTAGAAAAGTGTACCCAAGATTTGGTTTACCAAAATTTGTTTAGGTCCAAAAGTAGGCACCACCACCTCAAAATTGTGCAGTTACGTCATTTTCTTTAAAAAGAAAGACATTTTGTTGTAGGAATGACATGAGGAATTCATGACTTCCAATCAGAAAAAAATGAGGAATTCATGCCTAGGCATCAATCTAAAAATCAACAATTACTAGGGAGCCGCTAAAGATAACCAACAATTACTTTCTAACACCACATTGTGCATTAAAATTATTGCACATTCTGCTTGTTTAAGGATGTCATATATTCATGTTGAGTAGAAATTTCGGCGTTGCCTTTGGCAGCACCTATAAGTTAAGGCCGTGACTTCCTTTCCTGATGGCCATAAATGTACAAGAAATTATTGTTTGACCCCAATAATTTATGACAAGGTCTTATCACAAGCAAATTCGTTCTATAGGATCCAAAATGGTACCTTGATTAATGTAACAATTACTCGTAAAATGTCCGCAAATCCCTTCACGAAATCCATCATAAATAAAAGATTTAAAAAACACATGTTAAAGTGTGAAAATTAGCAAGGCACATCGTTATGCAAGAGCTTTAAGCTCCCTCAGGTAATACCCCTCTCTCTCTTTAGAAAGACAACGCATCTTGGCCAAGATTATTAGCAGACAAAATTTATGGAAATAATTTGGGAGACCAATGGTGCAGGGCGATACAGCACCTAACCAATGTGTTACACTTGCATTCAATTAACGCAAATTGAACCCTAAATACCACAAACAAATTCTAAGGCATCAATGTAAAGAGACATGCTTAATCTCACTTTCACCAGGATTAAGTACAACTAAATCAAATCCGATAATTTCAAAACTGATGACAAAACCAACAAGGTGTAACACCTTGAACAAGCCAGGCCAAATTACGTAACCACCCAATAGCTTCTGTCATATTTGCCTTTCTGTTAATAGCAAGTATTTTCTTCCTAAATAAACTTAAAAATATTACCTACATAGTTGTGTCATAAACTCTGTGCTCACAATGTTCAATAAAGTTGAAAAGGCATCCCTACAGATTATACAAGAATATAAAAAAGTGTTGGAAATAGACTAACCTGTCAGCATTGTAGGAAGAAGACCGTTTCAGAGTAGCAACTCCTTCTACCTTGAGCATATTTGTCTCAACTAAGCTCCCACTGAAGTATTCTTTGTCTTCCAGCCTCTGACCCTTAAACCGTGGATTCTCTGTTAGGCAATCAAGTTCTCCCAACATCATTGATGTAGAGAACAAGGGGGACGGAAACTTTGAATGAGAAAACCCTGGCTTGTAAGTTGGGATGAGGCCGAAGCTGTGATCTTTCACTGTAATTGACCCGCATGAGATCAGTTGCATCAGCATATTTGAGGCCTTGACCTTTGTATCGGGCGCCATTTGAAATTCCTCTTTGTCAAGTATCCTAAAGCTGTTCAGCTTACTAGGATCAGCTTTGATCAGAGACTCCAATGTATCGGTCTTGCCACCTGATGATGATGCACTTGATGAGGGAGGTGGTGAAATTGAATCCCTGCAAATTTCAGAATTCTCTTTCACAATTGGACCACAGTTATGGTGATTGTTGTTGTTTTCAGGTTCTGATGGCCCATCATCAGTTGAAACACCCCTTGTACAAGTTTCTCGAGCTTTATTAACTCTGCTTGTATTTCCCTCCGTCTGTGTGGACGCATCAGCCAGACCACCGCTCTTGTAAACTTTGTACTCAGTCAAGCAGAGAGAACCACCCCAAGACGAATTTTTCCCATCTCTAGACTCTGGAGACACCCCTGACGAACTAGATGTTGAATGTTTTGTCTCTTTCCCACTCATGCTGGCAGAAGACGAAGAATCGTATTGTATTCTAGATGTTGGTTCTGGCAATTGCTTCAGATTCTGTGATCTTGTGTTTCCAACGGGGCTGAAACGACCTAAAAAAGGCAAGTATAGGTTCATAAATCTTTGGATTCCTATCATTCTGTGATAAAATTTGTTAGCATATGTTTGGTAACTACGGAATGAAGAGAGGGAAACAAACCATGCATAATCAACCCTTTCTATGTACCTATTGTTTGCAATCACACATTTGTAGCATCCCAACACTAAGGCCATCCACAATGCTATCAATAACCAATCAAGGTTAGTGTTTTTGTGTAATGGATACAACAACCTACCAACTTTTAGTAGTGGTGTTCATTGGTTAAAAACTAACCCAATGGCAGAGAATCCAATCCAATACAACTAAAATCAGTTTTTGGATTTTAAAACTCAATCTAAACTAAACTGAAGTTAAAATTCAATTCAATCCGTTTAAGATAGTATTAGACTGTTTTTGTGATCAGTTTTGAATACGCTAATTTAGATCTTATACCATCATAATTAGATTGGATTTGGATCCAATCAAATACAATAAATTATATCCAACCCAATAATTCATTCAAATCCAATATCGGTCATTGGCCATAGTATAAATGGTAAGGTGTACAAGACAACAAACTAATAGTTTAACCAATAAAAATATGATACCTGTTGCTTTTAAAAATCACACACACATGCATAGATGGTTGAAATCGATTTAAGTGGTTTTTGCATATGTGGAACCAACCAGTTTTTATAAAACAATATCCAATCCAATCCAATTTAGGTCGGATTTTTTTAATTGAATTTGATCAGATTGTTTTGTTGGTTTGGTTTGGATATTGGGCCCGCTGCTAGTTGGAACAGATGTCGTATGTCCATTGCTAGCTAAAATTTTATCAAACTGGGCAGACAAAGAGGGAGTGAAATAGGATGGATTTTAGCAAAGTTATGTTCTCAGCTTGGTGTAGAAGTTCTACTCTTGGGGCTACTCAACGTTTGCTCATTGCATGTGTTGATGTATAAATAGGATGTCTTTAGCTTATCATTTTTTGTTCTTGACATAGCCCAAGAAGCATAAAATCTCTTATGAATTCATTGCTAGGTTGTTTCTTCTTTCTAAAATGAATAAAAATTACCAAAAAGAACTTGGTGAAGTTCATCAGTTCATTGTATTGAGCTTTGCCCAATTTTTAATCCAATGCTCAGGTTTCCCTCCCAAAAACCCCACATTATATCTAATTCAACTCTTATCAATAAATTTCTAATAACAACATTTGGACTATCACATTACAACCAACTCTCCCAATGACTTTTGGGATTTTCACCTCACACCTCATTCCCACACAAACTTGGTGAAATTGCAAATATACCAAAATAATCAAAACTTGACAGAAAATACATTATGATCCCTATCCAACTTTGACAGGTTATATTTCTGACACCTGTTTTAGAAAATAAAAACCAGCCGAAACTGTTATTTACCTGAATGAGATTCTTGAAAGAGCTCAGAGCCTTTAAGAACATACTCACTTCCATGAGCAGGAACAATTAAGTCATCCTCACAAAGATCATGCCACACAAACCCATTCTTGTAACTCCTGCTCCAATAAACAAAACCCATAAGAAAAATTATTCAAAAAACAAAACATAACAAGTCCACTAGCACATTCACCTCTTACAAGACCAAGAATACATTGAAGCCATGCCCCTCCCTCTTAACACATCAAGCTTATCAATCACATCTACAACACCCAATAACATCCCATTAATGTTTGTATATAGTATGTAATATAATATGAGATATAATGTTAATGTACCACGTAAGTAGAGGCCATGTGGGGAGGAGAATTGGACTTCGATGAAATGAGGATGTTCGAGTTGACGGTTTCTAGAAAGGTAGTAGACGACGGGGACTTTGCGGCATTGTTGATATTTGGGTGATTTTTCCGTCCATACTTTAGACCTTTCTGGACTAATTAGGTGGTGGTTTTTCATGCGACCCTCCATTTAGAATGTGGTTTAAATGAGAATGTTTGGATTATTATAAGTGGGATTTTGGGTGGTCCGTGAAAGGGCTTTTTTATTTTTTTGGTGGAAAGGAAAAAACAAAAAAGAAGTAATCCGTGAAAGGGTTGGGGAAAGAGTGAAAAGTTGACGTTGAAGATAGAAAAGAGAGAGTGGTTGCTTATGTGTCTGTGTGTGGGTAAAAGAGAAGAACAGTGGATATAGGGCACCCGTATTTAATGCGTAAGAGAGAGAAAAGACAGAGAGGGGGAAAAGACACAGAGAGAGGGAAAAGATGGGTATGAAAGAGAGCTTTCGAAATAGACAGAGGGGGAGGAAAGGGACTAGAGAGACTCGGAAACAGACTTTTTCCTTCATTTTTTCTTCTATTTGTTTCCAAATTTTTTTACATTTCTGCAATTTTTGAATATTTTGACTTTTTTTATTTTTAGAATTTTTTTTACTATAACCCCTTCAAAAATATTATATTTTGATATAAACGCACCAAATTCATAAATTAAACTCTTAATCTGTAATTTGACTTTACACCCCTCATTGTATTTGAACAAAAATGACTTTCTTCTTCCCAAAATTCAATAACTCTCAATCCTAATTTCAATTTTTAATTTTCTTTATTTCTTCCCCCATTCGATCAAAATGAAAATGAGAAGAGGGAGATGCAAGATGTATAAACTCTTTTCGATTGTTTTTTGCAATCTCGCTGACATTGGTTTATTCTTTCTATAAATTGATTTGGGTATTGAGTTGAAGTTGGGTTACGATTTGGAGACGGAGACGGAGTTGGAGTTAGGTTTCATGGAGGTGGTTTAGTGGTATTCGGGTGACTGACTAGGTGGTGGTTTCGGGTTGGATGGATGGTGGTTAATGCTGATGACAGTGGTCGGTTTGATCGTGTCAATGGTGCGATGTCAGTTTAGACAAGTGGAGTTCGATGGTTTTGAGGTTGTGAGATTGTGAGTGATGGCTTTAATGGTGGTGTGTGATGGTGTGATAAGCACTCCAAAAGTGTACATTTTATACCCCGAATAGACATATTTTAGTTCATAATTCTCGGCAATTTGAGTCTTGTGTGCATAATTGTTTAATGTGCAGGCTTGATTGCAGTTACGGTGTCAAAAGCTATATTTCAAGCCAATTTGCAGTTCAAAAATAGCTAATTACCTTGCCCCGTAACCTCGTCCGAGCCTAAACTAGTCATTAAATCTACCCCGAAGCCCGTGTGTGTTTAGTTTGTGCCTTTTTAATTTTTTTTTTAATTTTAGTTTGAGTCGTTTTTATTTTTAGAGTTTATTTTAGATTTATTTAGAATTTCTAGGTTTTATTTTCTATTTTTATATTTTGTTTTTATTAGTGTAATTTTATTTTATTTTGATTAATTTTTATTTTATTTTATTAGGATTAGTTTTTTCAGGAATTCATTTATTTTTAGTTTTATTATATTTTACGTTTTAAGATTTTAGTTTTAGTTTAATAGATTTTTATTTTTATTTCTTTTTAGTCTTATCCTTTATTTGAGTCTTTATTTTATTTTTAGATTAGGATTTTATTTTTAGATTTTTAATTTTATTATTTTTTTTTTTGGTTAGTTAGTGTTATTTTTAGGTGTCCAAATTAAACACACCCACCCTTAATCCTACACCTAACTAACCTACACACTATCACACACCCAAAATACCCCTCACTCACACATTAATCCTATACACCCTCATCATACCCTACACCCACATCATCTTCTACCTCTTTCTCTCTCCTCTCTCTTACCACCGTTAACACACCTTGCTCTCTCACCTCCATCCCACCAAACCATCACTCACGACACCCAAACCAAACCCGATTTCTACCGTCCCAAACTCGGAGCTGACCCGACGACCTTTCTCACCTGCTCACCTCTTTGCCACCAGCAGCCACCTTTGGCTAGAAACCCAAAACCCGAAAATCGGGCAGGCCCTCTCCCAAATTGAAACCCACCTGCACCACCATCCTTATATCCCTCCAAATCCCGGACCCACACTCGACCCCAACCTGCTGCCGAACCAGACCTGATTCGGAGCTTAAACCCGAAGCCCCCTGCTTCGGCCACCATTTCCAAACCCGCGATCCGAGAACCGCGACCAGTCCGGAACCCCTATGACCCGTCAACGAGATCCACCTACCCCTCTCGAGCCAACAACTCTCAAACCCGAGCCACGACGCTGCTACCATCGCCAACCCGTGTCCAAAATCGACATCCCACAAACCTACTTCCAACCCATTTCGATTTTTACCTGCCAAGACCAAAACAAATGCCAACCAAATAATTAACCCGCATGCTTAAAACCCATTTAACCCTTTAACCCCTTTTCCCTTTTTACCCCCAACTACCATCTTTTACCCGAATGCCCAAAATACCCTCAATTGCAAATCAGATTTTTATTCCCTCACACTCTCATTACCTCACACAATCCATGACACACATCTCCAACATGCACACCCCTAGCCTATTTTCACATACACCCTTAGCTCCATGTGGACTATAAAATATGACTCAAGGCCATTTGAAGAGGGATCCTCAAAATAGAATAGAGAATTCTAGAGAGAGATAGTTAGAGTAGAAAATAAATTAGGTAGAATTATCTTGTAAATAATTTTATTTTATTTTTATTAGAGATTAGTGAGTGATAAACTTGTGAGAAATTCAATTGAGTGTTGTTGATGTAAAAAAATAAATTCGATCTAATAATTTTAATCACAGATAAAAATGAATAAATAAATATAAGACAATGGATTTTTAAAGTGGTTCAATCTTAGGAGAATGGCCTACGTCCACTGTTTTTGTATTGCTGACTGTTTGCCTGGAATTCTCAATTATTGGTTTACCAAGAGATCCAGAGTCCCCCTCTAATGAGGAGGTTACAATGTATTTATAGCCTTGAGGTTGTACATGTGAAAGGACAATGCGTTGTTATCTAGTAGACATATACATTTGTACGATAATAATGAGTATTTAATGCGCAGTTTTCTTTTTTATTCTCTTGATTTGGATGCTCTGCACGCTAAGTAGCTCGGACCGCTTAAGTTGCTCGGTACACTTGAGTTGCTCGGTACGCTTGAGTTGCTCTGAGCTATGAGTTGCTCGGGGCGCCTAGGTTGCTCGGTATGATTAAGTTGCTCGGAATGTATGTGTATTTGCCACGTGATTGACACATGTCTTCAGGTGATTGGTCCATGTCAGCAGACTAAATTTGGTATCAAAAAGTGTGTTATTGTTATTAAAAAAATCATTTTGATACTCAAAGTGAATGGATGATGTGCAAATTCAAGGATTTGAGTTCAATTTCACTCAAAGAGATTTGGCTTGATTGTTCCCTTCTCTACTTTTATATTAATTGCCTAGTTTATTTGATTATCATATTTAATATGATGTTAGGCTAAATCCGCTTTTAAGGGGTGGGGTGAACCCTTATTTGATGTTATTTTGATTTAATTAGTTTGATTAATTGAAAATTCCCTTTGAATGTTAATTTTGATCCCCCACCCTTAAATTTATGCCTCGAGAGAGGGTAAATGATTTTCGAGAGAAAATTAAAATTCTAGTTATAGTACCCATTTTATATTCAAACTAGAGATAGGGGTTTCTTAAGTGTGGTATTATTCCTTTAATTTCAACTTTAATTTTATTTTCTATGATTTATACAAATTTTAATCGATCGATCCTAGCGGGTGATTAATTAAAAGGAGTGTAGATCTATTTTCTAGAGTTGTGGTGGGTTAAACTTAATTTTCTAAAATATTACTATTAAAATTACACTTGCAACGAGAGTTGATTTGTAATTTTGATATTAGTTTGGGAGAATTCAAATAATTAAATTAATTAATTAGAATAGCTAAAATATGTGGTGTAGTCTCACTCCTTGATTGCTCTCACATTATTTACCTCAATTGAACTCTTATTTTAGTGTTAGACTCAGTTCATAGTTTTAATCACTTTTTAGTTTATTCTTTACATCGTTGATTTTATTTTAGTCTTATTTCACATCATCTCAAAAATTATTTTAATATTGAAAACGGTTAAAAAAATTGATAAAGTAAATATCCCAAAAAGAAAATAAAAGTGAATTATAATTGTTTTTCCCTCACTTTACCCATTTGATATGGATTGATACACTTACTTACCGCTACACTTGAGTTTGATGTTATATTTTGTAGGTATTTTAAGGTTTTAATTGACTTGACTTCAACAACGACATCCACCTAAAAGTCTAAGTTATCAATGGCGTTGACAATGGTTTGTGGTGGTATCGGTGGTGTTTGAATTGGACTATGGGTGGTAGAATGGTGGTTTGACTCTGGTTTTGGTGGTTGTTTGGGTTGGTAAATATGGTGGTGGTTGGTTCCAAAAATGGTGATAGTGGTGACGGAGTTCGATGTTTGATGGTAGGGATGGCAATTTTCCTCAAGATTAGGGTCCCCGCGGATACCTGACCATATCGGGTAGGATATGAGGATTAAGTTTCGGGGATCAGGGCGGGTTCGGGGAGTTACAAAAATGAACAATTTTGGGTCGGTTTTGGGTATAGCATTGGGTCCCCACGGGGATACCAAATTATTAATATATATATATATATATATATATATATATATATATATATATATATATATATATATATATATATATATATATAAAACAATAAAGAAAGGGAAAGGAGTAGTAATATCAAAAACATTAACTTTTGTTATTTCTTTCTTTCGCCTCCCACTCTAAAAAACCTCCCACTCTCAAAAAAACCTCCCCGGACATCTCCATCCATGAACTTACGTCTACTTCCCTCATCTCCATCCATGAACCACGACCGACGGCGGTGGCCAAACCCTCCCACGACGACGGCGATCGCCAAACTCTCTCAACTGCCCATTTGGTTTATATGTCGAGCAGATCTCCAGCACTTCCTTCAGCGCCCCTCAAAAACACAATAACCGAAGGTCTATAACTTATCTTAACTTGCATTCATAAAGCTCTTTCTTTTTTTCTTCACTTTTGTTTTTGGAGGCTTTAATTTTGTGGAAGATTATGCAGTCGTGCTAATTAAAACTCTAACATTACTATTCTACTTTAAGTTTAACGTCACATTCATCATTTTGTAGTATGTTTTTATAGAAATAATGTAATAGTTTTTTTAAAGATTTAACAGAAAATCTACATTAACTGTATTTTTTTAAAAAATTGTATAGGTATATATATATATTAAATTTATATTAAAAAAAATGGATTCCCCACGGGGAAATCGATACCCGTTTTAAATGGGGACGGGGATCCCCGAATCCGTTATAATGGGGAATGGGGAGGGGACGGGGAAGGGGATTCTTTCCCCGAACCGACCCATTGCCATCCCTATTTGATGGTGTTACGAAGTGGTGGGTTCACCTTCTTCATTCGCACACAATGATTCATATACACAAATAACACCCACAATAGTTTTTCATTCATTAGAATTGATTAAATGAGTAATAAACAAAGAAAATAGGTTTTTTAAATTAGTGTTAGAAGTTGTTGAATTTGGGAAAGAAGATGAAGTGCAAAATAAGAAAGTCATTTTTATCAAGATAAAGATGATAAAGCCAAATTACAGATTAAAAGTGTTTTGTAACGGAACAGTAACGCCGCAAGATTTTAGGGGGTTATTATGAGACGCCGTCTAATTAAATACCGGGTGATCAGTCCTTTATTAAATTAAAACAGAATATCCAATTGGTCCAGACTTAGCATCACTGTCGCAAATATTTTAATATTTACTAACCACGTAGTATTTGAAAAGCTGATGTCAAATTTTATCTTTATCTTTATCATTAACATACAATGATTTAAAACAATTAAACAATATAAATATCACATTCACCATACTAAATTAATCAACACCGCAGATAGTGAAATACTGAATCAAATAAGATATGACGGGAGTAAACAACCTAGTCTGAAATTCCAATACAATAATCCATATAAAAACTAAATTCACAACTGAATAATAAAAAAAGTACAATGTCTCTGGAAGTAACTACTAATAGAAGATGGTCAACGTGGCCGACTGAGATAAAATAAAGGATGCATAGGATCTGAAAGGAATGGAGGCGTCTACTAAATAAGTCCTGCAATCGTCCACAGTAACTGCAGCAGTGTAAAATGAGAATGAACTCCTAAGTTGGGCCTCCTTGTGATTGGGCACCTAAAATGATTTTTATAAAATAGATTTGGAAAGTGGGTCAGAGCCCGAGTAAAAATATTTAAAAATTCATCAAGTATTTAAAATACATAATCAACAGATATTATATACATGTGAGGCTCACAACTCTCACTTGAGGGGACCTCAACTAATGTGCACGCCTAACGTATACTCTAAACTCGTCCTAGTTATGCTACCCCGTTTAACTAGTTCGAGTTAAATATTTTACCACACTTTCTAACTCCGTGTATTCACATGTATTACCCATACAATAACTATGGAAGTTCTATGTCTATTAGATAATTATGGGTTTCTTGTTTAGGGTTAAGTTCCCACATTTTTAGATTAATTTAGATATCATTATCTTTCTCATCTACTCAGCAAAAACACTATAATTAAATCACAAGTATATATATACGTGTCACCCTAATTATATATATATATATATATATATATATAATATTCCTATGATGAGTTGCGGTGTATGCATACTCTGCTATCAAGTCCCGGTACATCTCGTACAAATAGAGGACTAATAGTCCAAAATCACTGTCAAATCAAAAATATAAATCACGGATATTGGAGGCAATCATAGTTCCAAATACGCACATACTTACGCACCCAAATGACCAGGCACACCCTCATTCACACAAGTGGTGCTCATCCCTCAGTTTTATGTTCTGCGGTACAAGTCAAAATCCCCCAAGATGGCTCATCAAGATAAGATTGTCCCCTTTCCGAACCTCCCACGATAGCAAGCAACGTAGGTACGTCATACACAAAATAAGCCACACATTAGGTATTCACACAACCTATGTATATACATTCAATTAAGGTAATCCCGTACCCCATAATATATTCCATACATAGTCTAGATACTCTCGCATAGCCTACGTATTATTAGCATACCGTTAAACCTCTGATTCGCATAAGCTCGAGTGTTTCCCATCACTTAGAAGGCTACCAATGGTCCCTTAAGCCTTTTCAATAGCTACTTCACTCATTACCTACCGGTCTAGGTCATCATCCCACCAAATTCTCATGACACGATATCACTCTCCCAATTAAGTCTTTATTCCTTAACTATACTTAATTAATCGTAGCCCTTAAGTTTCTCCCATGTGACTAAGTCTCAAACCCAATATTGACCTATTGGTATTTTAAAATAACGCTCTTTATATTTAAAAATCATCTCAAAGATTAATTCGATCATTTTTTATGAGTTCTAAATAAAAAGGGGAGAAAATTATCAAAATATGGGCAACCGAATCGATTCAGCCCTGAACCGAATCGATTCGCCTGCTGCAGGTATGATTCTTCTTCCTTAAATAGTTAAGAGTTTATTTACTTTTATTCATCCAAACCATCATTACATGATCCCATACTCCCAACCAAACCTGTCGAACATCATTCCTACCTATATACATGATTTCTAATGTTTCCTAGTCATCGAATCATCAAGAAACATCATATAATTATAATTAAATCAATAATTTTTTCCAAAAATCCTAGTTTATCATTTATCATCAAGAACCTCTATAAAACCCAATTTCCTTCATGCTTAATAATCATAAATTCATCCAAATTCGTCATATTACATAAAGGGTTAAATTCCAATATTAATTCAACCCAAAACATGATTTAATTTCCTAATTGAGTCATCAAAACACATGAAATTAAGATATTAAACATCCTATTATAACATGGATGAAATATCCTTCATGAATTAATCAAGATAAATGCTTGCCTTGGTATGTATATCTAAATTCCATAAAATTTTCGGTATGGTTGTGTTCCTCTCCCTTCGATCTACGCAACGGTGGTATTTTTGGTTCAAGAATGGTGTTGGACAGTCTCGGGGCTCTCTCATGACTCTCCTTCTTCCTCCCTTGATAAACTCTCTAAATGTGGTTCACGTAACCCTAAATTCTACAACTCCCAATATGATTTACACTTATTCATTTTGTGGGTCTCCCATCTTTAAAAATAAAATGACTAAAATACCCTCCCGGGGTGTCGGTTTGGCCTAAAATTGCCTCGGAACCCAAACTCCTTCAGGTACACTTTTTTGACTATCTTGACCCTTTCGAACACATTGGACCACTCGAAATGACCATTTGAAATACGAAAAGTAAAGTTATATTTTATTTCTCAAATTATGTCTTGACACGGCTGACATGTACATCCCAACTACATTTATCGTGACTGTCATATTTTTAACTCACGATAATTATAATCTTTTAATATCATTATTATTACTCATCCACTAAGTAATATTCAATAATAATAAATATTAACCTTTATCTCCCTAATTAATATTTATTATCTCTGATAAATTATTCTAATTTAATTTAATTTAATTAATCCCAATTTAATTCACACTTAATCCAAATATAAAAATCATTAAAACTACGGGGTGTTACATACTTCCCCCTTATAACATAATTTCGTCCCAAAATTTAGAAAAATAAAATACATGGTATGAACAACTTTGGTTATCTCTCGCGCATCTCATCCTCGCGCTCCCAAGTGGACTCATCGGCATGAAGATGCCCCTACTGAACACGTACAAGCGGTACTACCTTCGACCTCAATTTCCTCTCACTATGGTCTAAGATAACAACTAGCCTCTCCTCATACAAAATATCAGGTTGTAAGTCTATCACCTCCAGTGCAATGTGAGTGTAAGCCAATTCATCACAAAGGTATCACTATAAAGAACAAATATTAGGCTGTAAGTCTATCTCCTCATACGAACACTCGATGCTTTGTTATTATCCACGTGATAAATGTTTGTATTTATCTTTTTCATTTATATTTTAGGTCGGCGTGCGTCAAGCGCTGTTGGACTTGGTCCGCAGGCCTGAGTTGGGTCCAATTATGGTTTAGTTCCTATAATCGTCCCTGAAATTCCTGGGCAAAAATGTTATGCGAGAGGATTTTATTCTTATCAAAGACTCACTCGTTTGATCCATCTATAATGATTTTTTATCGATGGCTAAACTTGTAAATAAGCTGTAGTTGTAAGGGTACGCTCGTCTGGGGAAAAAGTGAAGCACCCAAAATATATTTGATTCTCGCACCTTATGATTGTACACACTCTTTCAAACTTCATTTTTCTTCTACACTTAATATCCAACCGTCGTCTCTGCCTACTCACTTCTCTTATCAAAAGATTCCAGAGCTCTCATTTGCATTTGTTCGATTTGTAAGTTTATATCCTCTTCTTCATCGTTCCTTATCTTTATAGCTTTCTAATTTTTAATCTTTGTTTTCTCTATTTTTATAAGAATGGAAAAGACACTTCATGGAAAAAATGTTGATGATTTTAGGAAAAATTACTTTATTCCTTCATGGGTCACATTTGATTGCATGCCCAAAAATGTGATGGTCGTTGAAGGGGGACACTGGATTCACACCCTTGTTGTGGTCCAGGTGGGATTGACTTATCACCCAAACTTTATTTTGTTCTAATTTTATGAGCTTTTCAGGGTAGTCCCAGCTCAATGTGGCCTCATTACATGACATATCATCAGCATGGTAGATAAGATAAATGAGCTATATGGGACCAATCTTAGTATCCCAGAGATCGGGTATTATTACACCTGGTCTCATACCACATATGGCCTTCTTTAATTAAAGGCAGGGAAGGCCAATAAAGTGTTAGCCGTGAACCTCCCTGATACCAATAAGGGATATTGGGATCAGGGGTTCATTGCCAGAAACTGGCAACATCCACCAATCCCTGAGGGTGAAGAATACACTGGGTTTTTATGCCCATACTAGGTGTGATATATGTTAATTCTTGCTTCTCTTTTGATTACTTTTTTATTATCATTTTGCTATATTACTGTTGATAATGCCATTTGTTATGTCTTTGAGTAGCTCGCACGAAGAACAGGGAGCCTTCCCTCAACGATATCAATGGTGCTATTTTTTTTAAGGCTTGGAGGGTGAGAGAATACCTTCCCTATTGAAAACACCCACGATCAGCTTTATTTCTCTTAGAATGTACCAACACTATCGGTAGATTTATTGCTCGCACAGTAGACAACATCCCTGAGATTCCTATTCCTGGCGAGGAAGTCTCTTCTTCATTCGAGTCTCTTGACGTCAATTATATGCTCCCTGGTAAAGAGGTCCATGGCTCCTCTTAGTAAGAGGGTTCTTCTACTAGAAGATGATGATGATATCCCCCTTTAACCCAATGCTAAGTCCTAGAAGAGGACTTAACCTAAAGCCCCAGTATTAGTGACCGAAGTCAAGTTATTAATGAGAAGGAGAAGAAAAAGGAGGAGGAAAAAAAGGCTCATATGCCCCCTCCTTATTCTATGAGAAGTGATTGCCCCTTCCCTCGCCCCAGATCTTCCTAGACCATGTTTGTGGCCAAAGATCCATCTCTGGCCCATGGTCTGCTGAGGGGGGTCGTGCTCGTTGTAGATCGCGAGTAGATGAAGATGTTGGGACTTTACCAACTTACTATTCACACTTCCCAAACTCTGTCCATGGTAAGAACCTGCTTCCCCTTGTATTAGTTTGGTTTTTTCCTTTACTATGACTGTGCCTAATGCTTGCCATGTATCACTATTTGCAGTTCATGATAGAGTTTACCAATTTATTAGATGGCTTCCAAGACCAATCCAATGATAATGACGAACTTAGACTGGACCTCAATAATACCAAATAAGACGTGGCTAAGGCCCAGGAGGTCTATGATAGAGAGAAAAAGGCCACCATTGAAGCCATGGCCTCATTAAAAATCGAGAATAGCTTGTTAAAGGTTGAGAATACTCAACTAAAGATAGAGAATTCTCGGTTGGCTAGTGAGGCTATCGGGTTCACTGAGACCAAGGGTGCCAATTTTAGATATGGCTGGGACGAGGCCTATTCTAACATCGAGATCCAGATAGCCTATGCTCGTAAGACTAGCTTGAAGAAGGGTTGGGATCAACCCATAGTCAAATATGGAGTCCCTGCTGAGTTCGAACTATTCGACGAGCATCAGCTTAGTTCCCCTCTAAAGGTTGATGAGGAGCCCTCCACCGGCAACCCTATCGATCAGGTCAAGGAGGTGGCGACAAGGGGGGATGAAGTTGAGGCTGAGGAGCAGGTGAAGAAATTAGGCCTTTAGTTTATAGGATTTTTGCTTGTACTTTGTACTCCTTTTTTTTCGAACTATAAGGGGTCAGCCTATTCCGTTTATACATTAATGAAAAAGTATCTCATTTTTGTAATTCATTTGCACTTGTATTGAAGGTTACCCTTCTGAACATTTTTGCTAAAATACTGCTTGCCTTGTCTGCTTTTCCATTGTATCCTGTTACTAAGCAGATTCCCTCACTTTTCAGCAACTTACATAATGTGCTCGGGGGGATGCAAGCGACCAAGATCATTGATCGTTCTTAACTGCTTGTAAAGCCCTAAAGAAAAAAACTGAGGCTTACAAGGATCGGTCCACCTTGGCTGCAAAACTGAAGGACGACCTAAATCACTTTGAAGATACGGGATCCTCTATGCAGAATGAGATAAATAACTTGAGGGCCCAATTTGCAGAAGCTAAAGACGTGGGCGGAGGTCGATGTCCTAGTCTAATCAGATAATGATGATCTGAAAAAAGGACTTATTAAGGCCGAGGAGAAAGTCCAGATGAGCAACGTCATGTTTATGGGACTTAACCATCATGTGAAGAAGCTTAGATATCTTTTTAGAATGGGCCCTCGAGATACCTGATCAGCAGGCTATGATGAGGGATGGCAAGATTCCCCTGTGAGGATACAGGAAGCTCAAGATATGTACCTACAAGCATGGTAGGCTGAATTCCCTCAAGGTTGTTAAAGAACCCAAGGATTCCCAACTCTGGTATATGTACTACGTTATGTGTCTAGTGTGCCGGCGACCTCACTTTGGGCAAGAAGATATGTGGGTCCCATTGGATGCCATTCCCCTTCAACTTGTTGAGATCTACTTAAAAGGTCGTGATAGCAATGACTAGTACCGACCTGATCCAAACGATAGTCGGAGAAAGTCGATCAAGAAGTTTTTATCCAGACGACCATAAACTATTCTAACATTTTTTGTACTATATGTAATAATTTTGTAATTGATATCTTTTGTAATCGAGCATTTGACAAAAAGTTAAATTAATACCAATCCTTATGCATTTTTCCATTCTTTATGCAAAGCATGTATTATATTTATCTATCTTACCTTTTAGGTCGTGTTGTCACACTCCCTTAGGCCTAGAAGAGACAATGGAAAAAATGCACTTGGTCTATGGGCAGTCCACCCGTTCAGAATTTTATCCGACTAGAGATGTTTTATTACCTAGGGATCCCCCGTAGGGCTTCATCTCGCCTCAGCAAGTTACGAGGTCGCATGTGTTGGTTGTGATAAGGACTCAGGACTTCAATTATTAATTGCCAAATTTCCATTGTAATTAAGTTAAAGTCTGATCGACACTTTTAATGATTAATGCCAAATTTTATCTTGTTACTTTGGAAATAATGTACATTAATTAAATAACTAAAAGATTCGGCGAATGGAGGAAAGGCCTTTATTCATAACTGAAATAATAAATTGCGAGCAACATGAGTTTTGAAATGAAAATTTGCAAAAACTAAGTTTTGAAAGATAAAATTAAAAATAGAACTTCTTGATGTTGGACGCATTCCATGCTATTGGTATTTCTCCACCCTCCATTATTTATAAGTGATAGGCTCCCTGTAGATCCTCTCTGATTACTTTAAATGGTCCCTCCTAGTTAGGTCCTACCTTGTCATCTAACGGCCTTATGGCACTGCCAAGAATCTGTACGAGGACGTAATCCCCCACTTGAAACTTCCTCAAATTGGCCCATTTGTTGTATTGCTTTGCCAACTGCTGCTGGTATGAGACCAGCTTGATTATTCTATTCGTTCATCAGTTAGGTCAAGTTTAGCGTGAAGGGCATCATCGTTTAGTTCTTGATCGGTAACCTTTGTTCTCATAGTCGGGAGTCCAGCTTCAAGTGGAATAACAACTTTCATTCTGTATGTGAGTGCGAAGAGTGATTCCCAGGTCAGTTTCCTCGACGTTGTGCGATATGCCCAGAGTACACAAGGGAGTTCATCCACTCAAGCGCCTTTGGCTCTTTACAACCTTTTCTTTAGGCCATCGAGCATCGTTTTATTGGAGGCCTCTACTTATCCGTTGCTTTAGGAACACGCCACAGAACTAAAGTTGTGCTTGACTCCGTGTTTAAGGTAAAAACGTTGAAAATGTCCACTTTCAAATTGTGTGCCATTATATGTTATGATGACCCTTGGTACCCCAAAAAGAGTTATGATGTTCCTCCAAATGAATCTTATCATGTTGGCATCTCTGATGTTCGCCAGTGGCTCTGCCTCAATCCACTTAGTGAAATAATTTGTGTCGACCAGCAAGTATTTACTATTCTTTGTCACAGTAGGTAATGTTCATACAATATCTAGCCCCATTGTTCAAACGGCCACGAACTGGTCAATGGCCTCAGTTCATTGGTTGGCCGATGGAGGATGGAAGAGAATTTGTGCACTTTTTGCACTTTCGAACATAAACACTTATGCCTTTTTGCATATACGAGCACCAATATCCTTCTTTGATTGCTCGAAATGCTAAGCACTTTCCTCCTGCATGACTCTCACAAATCTCATCGTGATTTTTTTTGAAAACTTAGGCGACGTCCATTGGTTGTAGGCACTGAGGGTGGGGGCCTGTGAAGGATCTCTTTTAAAGTTTACCCTAGGGTCTAGTTAGAAACGAGCAACTTTCACTCTGAGTTGGTTGGATAATTTTTTGTTGGTCAAAAGTGTTTCATTTTGTAAGTATGCGATGATTGGATCCATCCAGTTGGCACCCTTTTCAATAGAGAGAATGTATTTGGAGACCATCGACTTATAAATACTGGGATTAGCGAGGTTAGCTCCAATGTCAAGTTAGCTCCAAATCTGTTGTATGTAAAAATCATCTCTCCACACGGATCAATGAAATACAGACACCTGTCATCCTAGGTGTCCATATAGATATCTTGATCGGCATCAGAGATACTTAGTCGGCCGGAAGGTTGACCAACTCCAGAATGCAAACTATCAAGAATATCAAAGTTTACTCAGATAGAATGGCGATCAAAACTGAATTCCAATAGTCTCATTTATTATATACGGATGTAAATAATTGGAAATATAAAGCCATTCCATATAAGGTTTTACACCATTATAAATACAGAATACTCCCTCAGCTCAAGGGAAAATCCAATCATTCCCCAGCACACCATACTGAGCTATTGTAATCAACATAAATAAAATTAATAGTGGACATAGGCTTTCTTCATACCCGAACCACTTTAAAAACATTTGTCGCTTGTGTGTTTGGTGAAATTATTTTTATTATTTACATGTGCTTATAAAATTGGATCACTCCATTTTTAAACACCAACAGATTGGCGCCCTCTATGGGAACGACCGCTCGTCATCGTTCTCTATCTCACATATTCCTTTGTTCATTCGTTGGCCTGAATAATGATTATTGTTCCTAAAAGTAACTTGGCAGCTACAGGCAACAACCCAGAAATGTCTGTCCCCCCTGGTGAGACAGACCTCCAGAGGATCCTGTTCAATTTGGCTAAAGGATAAGAGGTTATGTAAGAGTCAGTCAGACAATTGGCTCGTACAATACAAGATAAATCCTCCAATTTTAGGAGAAATATGCCACCCCCACCAGCTAAGAATGAAAGGAGTACCACTCTTGATCTTCTCATGACAAGTCATACCGTCTTAACACAACATCTTCATTTCAATCAACAGATTACTATGATGGTAGATCTTTTTCTAAAGAAAATCCAAGTATATTGAAGAGGTTGAGTAGGGAATCTACTTTTGACCGTTTAGGTCCTCGAGTAACTAGAGGTTATCACAGGGAGCAACAACGTCATTATGAACATAGAGAAGGATTCGTGAGATCAAAAATTAGTATGAGATGCATTATGCGTGCCGAGCAGACCTATCAGAATGAGAGTTCTGCACATAGACACAACAAAGTCACTAAATCCACTTCTGTCAGATCTAAATCTGAAGAACATTCCTGCAAGGGATCTATGCAATGACTAGAAGATCAGCTGGGGGAAATGGCCAAAACAAAAAATCCTTTGCAAAGGAGCTTTGTTAAAGGCTCACCTTTTTTCCAGGCTATTGTGAACTAGCCACCGGTAGTCATTCCTAAATACGATGGGAAAATTGATCTAGTTTTATATATTAAGTAGTATCAAGCTGTTGCTGACATTTATTCTATCCCCGACGAGATTAGGTTCAGGACTTTCTCTAGTTCCATTACAGGTCCAGTTCAGATATGGTACAACAATTTGCCTAGAGGTAAAATTTCCAGCTTTCACCAATTGACTGAATTATTCATTGATAACTTTTTCTTTGGGGCCAAGCCTATCAAGAGTTCCTAGGGCCAAGCCGATTAAGAGTGCCACCCACCTCTTGACTATACGCCAAAATCCTAGAGAGAGTACTCGGGATTATATTATACGGTTTAATAATGAGAAGTTAGAAGTCGTTGATTATGAAGAAAAAATAGCCATTGTAGCCTTAATGAGCAGGTTAATGGCAAAAGATCTTTACTACGCCTTAGAAAAAAAACCACCCAAGACTATGACAGAATTAATGGCTAAAGTGAGAAAAATCATGAATGCTGAAGAAGCCACGGCAGCAAAAAAAAGAACCAGAGACCACAACTGATGGACAGAAAAATAATTCGTTCAAAAAAGATAAAAAAAGATAAGAAGTTGGACAGGATCAAGAAGTTAAACGAATATTCCCCGCTTACTAAGGGTGTTCACCACGTCCTAGAAGAAATCAGGGGTAAAAAGGATCCGAACTAAGTTGGGAAATTAAAGATGCCCCCAACAAAAGAAATAAGTCAAATTATTGTGATTTTCATCGCGATCACGGACAAACTGGTGATAATTACATAGCCCTAAAAAATGAAGTTGAAACTCTTATTCGGCGGGGAAAGCTAACCGAATTTGTTGATAGGAATGGTAATCGAGATACTAGGAGGAGATCTGAGGCACGTGATCGAGGAAAGGAGGACACCAAAAGGGCACGCAATAACGATTATGAAGATGCCCCGACCTGTCAAAGAAGCATAACTATCCAGAAATGGATGTAGTTATTATTTCCTTTGGTTATCACTTTATTACATGTGGAGAAGATGCACTTGCTGAAAGAAAGGCGTACTTAAATGAAGCCAAAGCTTGTCCCGCTATTAGACAGATTGATATTCTAAAAGCAGTGATGGTTGGCCTAGAAAAGTCAACAACGACAAATTTATGATCAAATTTTCCAAAAATGATCTGAGTGTGGTACTTTATCCTCATGATGATCCCTTATTAACTACCTACAGATTTCACCATGGCCGAGTGGCCAGAGTTTTGGTTGATGATGGGAGTTCGGTTAATGTAATGTTCTATAATTATTTCCAAAGGTTAGGGCTAAAAGACAGTAAGCTGGAACCGTATCATATGCCTCTTATAGGATTTTCTGGAGAAAGGGTATATCCCCTAGGTACAATAAATTTGGAAGTATTAGTCGGCACTTGGCCAACGAGCATGAAGGAAAGAATTTACTTGTTTATAGTGGAAAAAATATACCATCAGCTTACAATATACTCCCTAGCAAAGTGGGGACAAAATAATTAGAAGTCGTGCTATCTACAGTGCATCAATGCATGAACTGTCATACCAATTATAGAGTTGGCATGGTGAATAGTAATAAGATGGAAGCCAGGGAATGCTACTATACTTCAGCTAATCCACATGAGATAAAGATGGGCATAACTATCTTCCACATTGATACTCTGGATCCCTGCGAAGAGGAGGAGTTGGTGAAAGGTTAGGTCATGGAAGAAACAAAAAATAGTGTGCTAGACAATGAGAAACTAGAAAGGATCACCCAGATAGGCTCGAGACTAACACCTTCTATGAGTGCAGAAAATATGACAATAAAAGATTCTGCGAAAATAATCACAAATGGCAGAAAGTAAATGGAATCACACACACAACAACGATGTACGTGGTACGACAGCTTGCCTATGTCCACAGAGAGGTTACTTATTCTTATTAAGTGTCTCTCAAAGTCTCAAGTTTCAATACCTATGCCCCGGGTCAGGGTGTATAATTTATAGATACATCATGATAAAGTTTGAATCATTCAAGGAACTCAAAGTAGCACATGGATATGCCAAGATGTGCCTGAATATTTTGTCCGAGATTATTGGCACCTGATTTGACACCATCTGTGAGTGTTCTCGTGAAACTAAAATACTCATGTGGAAGTTAATTCATGATTTGGGCTGAGCAACGTGCAAGTCCTCCTGGGCTGGTCGGCTACTTTCAAGGACCATAATAAATAGGCTCTCATAATTACCCCTAAAAAATTTTGGGCTAATAGTTATGGCCCAATAAATTTTAACTGAGTCGAAGGTTCGAGGTCTGAAATATTATCAAAATTTGGCATGGCAGATTTGTAATTATAAGATTTTTGAAAGGAGTTTGCTTATCCCAAAAAGAGATTGAAGCGCCAAAATCCTCCTGGGAAGACGAGACCCATCATTAGTTGTTCTGGTGATCAACTGGTGTATACCCTCAACCGTTCGTTCACTGATTTTAGTTGTTCCTATGCATACTTCATCCCTAAGCTTATTTTCTCGTTCACTGTTCTTTCCTAAAGCTTCGTTACTACCTGTAAGTTCTAATTTTTGCCTTTTTACTTCTTTGCCTTTGCATTAGCTTGTTATTGTAACTAGTTTTTTTTTGCTTATGCAATCATGGCAATACTAAATAATAAGTTAATAGATGAATTTAGGCGCCAATTAATATCCCTGATTGGGTGATGATCGACTGTGCCCCCTTCCTCGGAATGTCTGTGACGTTGACGGGGGGCACTGGATTCACACCCTTTTGGTAACTCAAGGGGGTTTGACATTCCCCCCAAACAAGTTGTTTCTTATATTTTGTAGGTATTTTGAAATCGTGCCTGCCCAATGTGCCCCCAATATTTGGAAGATAGTAATTTGAGTCCACAGAATAAATGCACTATATTGAACAAAACTAGGTCTTGCTAAGATACGCTACTGCTACGTGTGGTCACAGACCAAAGAGGGTCTATTGTATTTAAAAATCAGAAGGGTTGAGCGAGTTCTGGTGGTAAATCTTTTGAACTCCCATAAAGATTTAATGGGAACATGGGTTCATTTCTAGGAACTGGAAACGCCCTCCAGCTCTTGGGGGGGAGAGACAATGAGGCCCTGTGATTTTTTATTACAGAGAGGCCAAGATAGGTCGTTTCTTCTTTTTTTCTTCCCGCTGACTTCTTGTTCTTTTCCCCCCGTTCATTTGGCTAGTTGTTTTCTTCTTTATTTTTGCAGCTCGTAACAAAAATCAAGAACTTGATATTGGTGAGATTGATGTTGACGAGCTTGTGAAGGCCTGGATAATTAGAGAATGATTGGAAGATGGTGAACATCCAAGGTCGACAACCTTTCTTTTGGAATATAAGAACACATGCACTAGCTTTATTTCTCGCCCGGTTGATAGGGTCCCATATTTGAAAGCTCCAGAGGTAGGTCCTTCTGGGCCAGTAGTTATTGAAGAAGAAAGCTCTGAAAGAGAGGGAGAATGTGATGTGGGGGAAGAGGAGAGGCAGAAGAAGAAGAAGAAATAGAGGGAGAATGAGAAGAAACAGAAGAAGAAGAGGACATGGCTCATATAGTCAAGATGAGATGGTTAAGGCTCCTCGATGATTATAACCATACGATCTTCTCTGATAGGATCTCATCTTTAAAGACGTCTATAACTGATCCCTCTAAGGGCAGTGATTCTGGCCTACCTGATAAAGGGAAATAGCAAGAGAAAGAGAAAAAAAGGAAAGAAAGGAAGATGATAGAAGGAGAAAGAGAGAAGAGGAAAAGAGGAAAGAAGAAGAGAGAGTGGTAACTAAGAGGAGGTTGGTTCTGAAGTCCTCTAGGGTGCCTCCACTACAAAAAGTAGCTTTTGAGATGGTGGCCACAGTCCCAAAAGATGGTTTATCCGCCTTAAATACTTTTTGGGCCGGTATTTGGGACGGCTAGGGGGCTCTTTTAGATAGGGGTTATAAATAATTTTTGTGACGCCATAGCAGTCTCAAAAGAGTTTTTTGATACGGATGCAGATCCGTCTCAAAATCTCATCATTTTATATGACCCTTTTGAGACGACAAGAGAGTTGTCCTATAAGGGTGCTTTTGAGACAGGAATTAATCCATCTCAAAAGGTTACTATTTTATAAGATCTTTTTTAGACGACAAGATAGTCGTCTTTAATATATTTATGGGACAATTTTAACCAATAAAATCTATCGCTAAAGTTTAATATATAATTGAATTACATTTGAGATAATTTATTATAGCATCACCGAATAATCAAATAATATAATAAATAAGATGATTTCCAACCAAACACAACGAATCATTTTCATTCAACAATAGTTAGAGTTCTTACAAGAATCTTTAAATATTCATAAAAACAAAAATTATAACACCAAGTTCAAATATTAAACTTGACAACCAATATACATTAATTTCTTATACTCCAAAACACGAAATGCTTTTGTCAAAGTAATCCCGTAATCTTAAAGTGTACGTTCTACAAAATTTTCCACTTACAATAAAAAAATAGTGTCAAAATTAATATCCCACTTATCAACAATACAATGTGCAATGAATCAATACAGTATATTCTCATCACAAATAATATAAATATCTAACTACTATTATTTTTGTTAAATCGAAATAATCTCCTTTATTTATTCATGAAAACCACAAGTAGCCAAGTTGTTTTAAATATTAAAATTTATTCTAAGAATACTATACACAAACCACTAGAAAATTCACACATCAAAGAAACTCGGAGGGAATATCTTCTTAAGGCTATAAAGTGGAAGGGACATCCGACCCAAATAACCGCTTGAAAGTCACCGGCAATTCAAATTGAGAATATGTATATAAATTGATTCCGACGGGCTTAAAATCGAGTACATTTCACATCATTGCAAATGTAAAAGGGTTTTCTCCGAGTTATTTAATTAATGGACAAGATTAGAGTTAACAAACACAACCCTATCATATAGTTCGTCTTATCAAAGTCCAATTTAATAAACACCCCTATTTAAGACTCAGGAATAATTAGAAATAAAATTTGGGGAAAACTAGAGGTTACATTATACACTTAAATTTCTTGTGTTTTGTAAAGGAATTAAACACATTTTCCAAACAAATAGTTTCGCCACTCCTTTAGTGCAAACATACAACAACCAACTCAAGATCATGTGTCGGATACCTCCTCTCATGCGGTTTCAATTCAAGAACCATAAAGTGTCACTGGTCCACCTAAAGGAGTCTACTCTAATAAACAACTAACTGTCTATAAACAAATAAATGGAAAGCACCCGAAACATACAAAATGTGAATTCGAGAAGCAAATAAATTAACCATACTTTGGATATTGAACTCACCCGGAAGAACAACAAAAGCATGTGTTGGAGAATCCTGAGCAGGTCCACCCTGCTGATTATGCGGCGTTGTGCAGACAATTGATTTATGACCCTCTCGACCATAATTGAAACAATGGATAGGCCCTCTACAGAGCCTCTAACTGAGGCACTGATGTTTCCCCTAAGTACCTGCATGACCCTAATCACCCCACTGTTCTGACCACCTGGATGACAATGATTGTCCTGCCTCTTCTCCTATTTTGGACCAGAAGAGTATTAAAAGACAAATAGGACCACCTCGATAGCGCTGACCACCACCTGGATGGAATCTTTTCCTCCCGTTCAGCTTGATAACTCCACGCCATAACCTTCAATAAAGACCAAGAGGGAACACATTAAAATCCGAACGTAAGCAAGGAATAATTTCAAGAACACAAAATAATTACAAGAAAAAATGAGACGAGCAAAACGAAAACTTAAATTAAAATTGCCACCACATTGGGATCCTCACGAGTATTACGGTTTAATGACTTGAGCAAAAGGACACTTGGGATGTGGTCTATATCGAGGACTATGACTTGGACTTTTGATTGAGAGAGAAGTAATCCAGTCCCCGTGTTCTTCCTTTAGGATACATAGAGGAATTTGCCGTCAATTGTGAGCAATCAACATCAAGCTAGCTTACAAATCGACATTCTTCAAGTGAATGCTTTATAAAGAGGCAAATTTGTAGCTAAACCATCCCAGAAGTTATCGGTTAACATTTACAGCTAAGCCTCCTATAAATAGGAGGCATGCCATTTAGAAAAATAAGTTTCAATAGCTCTTGAAGCATAGCAACTATCAAGAAATCTGTCCCAACACCAATTTGATTTAAAAACTAGGATTGATGAACTGTGGCGAAGAGCATACCAACATCCTAATGAGAGAATGTAAGAAAAAAAGAAACAAAAGAAAAAGAAAATATTCCAAACTCTTAGAGTAATATTCAGTACACAAGTTCACTATTAAAGTCTACCATCCACATACTATAAGCCTGCTGTTTATACGCTTTTATACAATGGATCCAAATAAGGAAAGAAAATAAAATCCCTATTTTTTTTTTGTTAAACAAGTTTGATGAAGCAATCAACTCACAAAGTAAACTATTATCTACCCATGGTCCCACAATAAAAAGACCTAAAAATAGTATGCAGAATACTCCCCAATCTCAAATTTAGAAAGAAACATCATCAACATTTTTTGTTAAGCAAGACATCTGGGAAGATGTTTGTCCCAATGTAATACCTTATCACATATGATCAATAAGAAACAATCAAAAGCTACTACAAAAAAAATTAATAAGATTAAAATTAATCTCCTTAAATGAGCAGCGACAAGTAGAAAACTGGTACAAACAATTTTTTTTAGATAGAGTTATGAGACTAACACTAGTTCATGCTGTCATGTTCAAGATCTACAATATCATCAACATCAAAGTTTTTAATTGAATAAAGACAAAGACATGAAACGACGATACTAAATATTTATTTTCCTTCAAACCCATGATTGACCATGTAAATTTCTTATTAGCTACATATAGTAAAGATGTCATACGGAGAAGAAGAAAAGGTCACCATATTATATGATTAAACTAAAAAGAAAATGGCGTAGTCCCACATCCACGGCATGCTGGGTCTAAGAAATGCATTGGGGATATTATATAAACTATGTTAGTAGGCAAAAAGGTATGCATGGTGAAATTGAAACAACACGAGACAGATTATAGGGGAGGAAGTGACTAATCACGAAACTAGGCTTCACGAAAAATGATGGATAATAGAAGTGAACTGAGACATTCTCAACTAGCCACATAATATATATATATATATATATATATATATATATATATATATATATACAAATTTCAATATAACTAAGCTGAGAAGGAAAAAAAGGTATAATGAATTTTGTGTGCCAAAGTACTGCTTAAGAGAACATATTCATCATCTCTAATAATAATTAAAAAAAGGTGAATTGTGGGGGACGCATTAACATGTAGATGAAAAATAAATCTATTGAAATGTAGATGAGTTGAGTTAGTAATTGTAGAGCTGATGATATCATCATCTCATCTATCCTACCAAATTCCTACATTTTGGTTGGGAACACTATCCTATTATAGTTTCTTAACAGATATCCGCGGTCAAACCATTAGAGCAACCAATTTTTGATAATTATATCAGATTTAGCCTCCCAATTTATTTTGCACTGCTTTCCCATATCATTCTTTAACAAGTAAAGAAGCATGGCCTCATATAACAGAAAACTAGTAAAGAAGCAAAATTCATACCAAAAAACAAATGTTGCTGCTAATAAAGTCATAACACTGCAAAAAAATGGTCCAGCGATCGAATCTGCAAGCCTTATGGGTTAAACCCCACCTCGTATTATTTTCGAAATACAAGGTGAAATTTAACCCATAATCCCAATGTGATCTCAAATTAATCGCTCAAGATGTTAGTCCAGACTTTGGGTTAGATGTCCCAGTAGAAGGTCAACCCATTTCGTGTAATGCTGCTTCAGTTTATTAAACCATTCTCTTCAATTGATATTGTATCAAACCTCATTCATTTTGAACACATCCATCTCCATTATGATAGACTGTTCACACCTTAGATGGACTAACTGATATTTTAATTGGTCCTTTGTCTCTCTTTGTCCATATTAATAAAATCTTCCATTTGGGAATCAAATTTGATTTCCCAAGAAACCTTCTTTTTGTTATTCTCTCAAAGACTCCATTAAGATTTTCACATTTTTAAGGACGATCGTGTTTGCAACCAAACTATCAACACATCCACGCAGCATGGCACGTTGTTTCTCACGCTTTCTTCCAGGCGGCCTATAAGAGTCATCTAGCCCACCGGGACTATCATCAAAGGTTAATGGGTTTATGTTGTTTAACACATTGTTCTGAAGTTCATAATTCACAATGTGGCCCAAAATAGCAATGATCAAACTTAAACTACTTCCTTGTCTCTATGTGGTAGGCTTCACGGGCTCATGTAAATTCCATAATGGAGTCAACATCGTGATAGTATTTTAAAACATAATTAGAGACCTAAATAAAATAAGAGTTACTATTTTAAAGGATATAATAAATATGACAAATAAAGAACTCACCGCGTTGTGTTATTGTGTGACGTTAGGTTAATTGTTATACTGTTGTGAGAGTTTCGCACCGCAAATCATTATCCATTGTGAGATATTGATTGTACCTCGGTGAAAACACCATTCTAGTCTACGATATCCCATTAATATTTGGACCGTGGAGTTAGAATTGAGCATGACCGCATCCCGAAATGTCATTGTTGGTTATGAGTTACCCTATGTGCCAATAAACGTGTGTTTTGAGAACACGATCATTACTATTACGAGTAGCTTGACTCAAACGGACAATATTTTATGGTTGGGAATTATAAATTTTTCAATTTTTTTTTTTGAAAAACAACTAATTAAATTTAAGACCATAAAAAATATTTTCAAATAATGATAGTAACTTTTGGTTTTAACATTGGGACAATTTCAATTTTTCTACTTGAAGGAGGAATCACACACTAGGTGAGGCCTTTCATCAATTTTGAATGCTTACATCACGAGTTCTTGTGTTGTTGTTTTTAGTAGTATAATTAACGCATTTTGTGAGTGGATACCACTAGACTAAAATCAAATCAATGTCAGACCAGACAAATGAGATCAATTGATAACAGATGGTGAGGCCCATACGTTCTCTATGTATATATTTGTTTGGGTGGTAAAGGGGTGATGTGGAAAAGATTTCATGATCAAACTCATTAACTCTCTATAAATGTAGTAAATCCATGCCAATAAATTAGTTATTTAAGGCACAACTCACAAATGAGGGCAAGTCACCTTAAAAAGCCAATGAGGAGACTCTGCACAGAACTCCATCAATAGAGTAAGTAATGTAGCAGATACCTAAAATCAAGCTCGCCATTTGTGCTCATAATTTAGAGAGAAGAAAACAGTTAAACATTATAATATTCAACCAAACAAACCACGTGTTTTCATTAGGTTCAAATAGATCAACAAATAAGGAAATCGTTTAAATATCAAATCATTGTCTCTCTATGTCATGATTATTGCCAACCCACATTTTCCTTGCCCGAAATTCTAATGATTAATGCTCCCATAAGTCCAAGACATGTCGCAATTTGAGTAAATCTCCCATAGGTACCCCTTATAAAAGCTGGTGAAACCCGATTAAGAAGGCAGAGGCAAAAATGACAAATGCAATGCTCTTATAAAAGCTATGCTCTTCATTATTTTGTTTTCAAATACAAGCAGAAATGACAAATGCAAGAAGAAATGACGGGAAGATTGAATGGAAATCGACCCACTACCCTAAATGAAATTGAGGTCGAAATCGATAATGGATCGAACCCATGGTTAACACCAAAACTAAATTCAGCTGAGAAAACTAAATTATAAAGATTTTTGACAGTCTCAAACTCAAACATATTGCAGATAATTATAAAAATCTTGCATTTAATATAATTGTAGATTAAATGAAAATTTGGTTTTTAAATAATAAAAATATTTTAATTACATTTTCCTAATAATTATATCAATGATTGAATTTTTCAAAGTAAGGGGTGAATACACAATAGAAAATTAAATTGGTGACCTGCAATCACCCCAATTTGCAATTTACATTTTATGGGAACAAAAGAAAATATTCAAATAATCAATTTACTGTTTTCTTCCCTAATCAACTACTAAAAGTATTTAGCTCAATTCTCATTGTAGAATTTTTAAACCCTCAATCAATACTGAGTGAATACAACCCAATAAAAGAATTGTAAAAATGCCCAATAAAAAAAATAGGAAAAAATAACAACAAAATAATTATAGAGATTTTTGGCAGTCTCCAACATATTGCAGATAATTAGAAAAATCTAGCATTTTATATGATTGATTAAATGAAAATTTGGTTTTTCAACAATAAATTGATTTTAATTACATTTCCTAAAAATGTTATCAATAATCGAATTTTTCAAAGTGAGGGTGAATACATAATAGAAAATTAAATTGAAAATGAAAATGGATACCCTAAATTTGAAGATTGTATTTGTCCCTTTAAACACCCCACACAAAATTAAATTGGAAACCCTAACTTTAAATATTTGTGTTCATGTGTATGTGGGTGTGCGTCATTGTGTGCGTGCGTGGGCGTGTGGGTGTTTATTTGTGTGTACGTCTGTGTGGGTGATAGAGAAAGCTCTAGGCAGTGACTCGGTAAACACTGACCAGTACTGGCATTCGGTCGATTGGGTTTTTGAGAAAGAGAGAGAGATGCTGAGTACCAATCGAGATAATGTTTTTCTCTTCTTTTTTTCCTCTTTTTTTGCGTAACGTTAGGCAGGAGATGAAAATTATTTACGGTGGGAACATAATTTTTTTTGTCATCTTATTTGGTATATCTTTTGAGACAGCAAACATTTTAGTGTATCATTTAGTTTACTTTATAAGACGGGAAAATTAATCATCTCAAAAAGTGACTTTTTTTTAGACGGGTATAATTAACAGTCTTAATAAATAATAGTTTTTGAGACGGTAAACTATACCCGTCTAAAAAAATATGTTTTAAAGACTATATTTTATGTGCCTCAAATAACAGGGTCTTAAAAGAAACTTTTTTTGTAGTGCCACTTTACCTAGTCTTTAGGGGGATAGTGTGGGTGATTCATCCTCTTTGGCCCCTGACCTTTTGAAAAGGTCAGTGCTCGCTGCTAAGCATGAGCTTTCTTCTAAGTTGGGACAGTCTTAACTTGCCATCAAGACTGCACAAGGGATGGCTATGGTAAGTCTTTCTCGATGTTTGTTTTCCTTTGCACTCCTTGTTTCTATTTTGAGTCTCTGTTCTTCCTTTTTATGTGGAGATACTTTCTAATTTTACCACTCTTCACCCAAGCTGATAGCTCCAGAAGGGAGCAATAACTAAAGTATACTCTAGAGGCCGAGAATAAGGCCTTCGTCGAAGCTTTCCAAAAGTGGGAGCGTGAGAAAAGTGAAATGTCCCAGACCTATAATGCTCTCGGGGCTACTCAAAAGGTGGTGGTGGCTAAGAAAACCAAGCTGGTGGAGGCCAATAAGGCCTTATCTGAAAATATTGCTAAGCTGGAAGGTGAGCTTCCCCAAGCAAAGGATGATAGCTGCCATAAAGTCTTTTACAAAGCCTATGAGGATGCAGAGCGCCAACTGGACTATGGGTGAAAGGTATCTTTCAAGAAGGGATAGAAATATGGTTTGAAGGCTGTTGGAACTCGTACAGACTCTAAGCTTTTCAAACTTTATTCTTCTGGTCCCGACCCTTATGTTGAAGAGGAGGAAGATGGCAACCATGCTGCTGGTAATTTCAAAATTATCCCTGTCGAGGTCGGTAACAGTGATGGTGCTGACCAGGAGCAGTAGATGGTTGATAAAGGGAAATCCATTGTTGATGGAGATCAGGTGAATGACTAAGGCTTGTAGACTATGATTTTACCTTTTCCTTCTACAGTCCTTACCTTGTCAGTTTGTAACTATTTTTGAGAACTTAATGTATTGGCTTATGGACACCTTTTTATGCTCTATTGGAGTGAAATTTCCTCCTTTCTTGGATGTGTTTACTTGAACTTCCATGTGCTAATATTCTTGCTTCTGGTCTGGTGTGTGTCATTTGTAGTCTCCTGATTTAAATTTCTATATTTCTCCCCAATCCCAAGTGGGGGAAATCCTTTGATTGAAAATCAGTTTGAAGGCTTGCCAAGCCTTCGTAAAATCTGCAAGTCCTTAAGAGCAAGGAAGGAGTAATATAAGAACCAAACTGAGGTGATTGCAAAATTGGAAGATAATCTTCAGGAAATAGAGGAGATGGGCGTCTCCTTATAAGAGGAAGTAAATTCCTTGAGGGCCTAACCTTTAGAAAGGATTGAGGTCGACCAAGTAGGTGAAGTTCTTCAATCCGAGAATGATGCCTTAAGGAATGAAGTTGTTAGTCTGAAAGCTTTTGTGGTTGTGCTTAAAGACAACGCAAAGAAACTGAGGTATGCATTCAAGATGAGACCTCGATAAGTATGGGGAGAAGGCTATAATGTTGGTTGGGCAGATGCCCCAGTGAATATCGAGGAGGCAGAAAGCGTTACCTATGCTCGAGGGTGGCTAAGTTCCCCCAGGGAGGCAAAAACCCTAAAGGAATCCAAACTCTGGTATGAATACCAAATTGAGTTCCCTACCTATCACCATAACCCCTTATCGAAAGATAATAAGTGAATTTCAGTCGATACCATACCTTACCAACATTTAGATCATGACCTTGATGAAGATGTAGACGAGTTCGCCCTAAAGCCAGATAATGGTCAGAGAGTGATTGTGGCAGAGTATCTTACTCGCTACCTTGGGCCAATTAGGTCTTTGTGTATTTCTTTTTGGTATGAGATGTAATTGTCACCTAATGTCTTAATAAATAATTTTCATATGTTTTGAGCATATGTTGACTAAACATACGTTGATATTGTCTGCTCGATGGTTACTTGGTATCTTTATTGACCAAATTAATATTGATTGACCAATCTTAAGCCTCGGGTAAGCTTATACTTAGTTTGAATCATTTTGGGATTTTTTAGCCAATTAAACGATATTTAAGTATTAGAACATTCTCCCAGTCCAATATGCCTTAGCAATATCATTCCATCCACTTTACCTTTTAGGTTGTGTCATCACACTCCCTTAGGCCTAAGTGAAATGATGGCAAGAATGTACATGACTAATGGGAACTGCTCCCAAGCAGGCTTTTTTTAACCAACAGAAGTTGGCGACCAACCTGAGTTGACTTTGTTACTTAAGAATCCCCTATAGGTCTTTTATTGTTGCATGAGTAACTTGTGAGGCCTTTTGTGTTTGTAACAAGGACCTGTGGGTGATTCGAAGTGCTTATAGTTGACTTGCTAACCTTGTTTATTAGGCATTTAGATATGAAAAAAGGAGTTATCAATGGAAAATGTGCAAATGAGATGTAATCAAGATAAGTTATGCAGCCAATGCAAAAAGGTGAGACTAGAGGGGCCAACCGACCTTTATTCATTAAGTAATGTCTAACTAGCAACACAAGTTTGAAAATAAAAATTTGCTAACTAAAAGATAAAGAATAAGATTTTAAAGTATAACTTATTGAGGTTGGTTGCATTCCATGCTCTTGGTATCTCCCTGACCTCCAGCGTTTCTAAGTGATATGCTCCTTGAAGATCGTCTCGGATAACTCTGAATGGTTGGTCCCAGTTTGTCGTCTGATGGTTTTATGACACTACTGAGGGCATTCCTAAGGATGTAGTCCCCTATTAGAAATTTCCTCATATTGATCCTCTTATTGTACTGCTTGGCAAGTTGCTGCTGGTAGGAAGCTAACTTGATCAGATCCAGCTCTCGTCGCTCATCTGCTAGGTCAAGTTCAGTGTGTATTACTTCATCGTTAAGGCCTTGGTCGACCAATGTGGTTCTCATAATAGGGAGACCTACTTCTAGAGGGATTATATCCTCCATCCCACAAGTTAGTGCAAAGGGCGTTTCCCTCATTGGACTCCTGGATGTGGTACGATAAGCCCATAAAATATGATGGAGTTCACCCACCCATGCACCTTTGTCTCTTTCCAACCATTTTTCCAATCCATAAATCATGGATTTATTAGAAGCCTCTTCTTCCCATTGTTTTGGGGATACACCAAAGAGATGAAGTGATGCTTAATGTTATGCTCATCACAAAAAGCTTGGAAGAAATCACTTTTAAATTATTTACCGTTATCGGTGATGATAACTCTCCGTATCCAAAGCGAGTTATGATGTTCCTCCATATAAAACTTGTCATATCAGAATCTTTAATGTTTGCCAATGGTTTTGCCTTTACCCATTCTGGTGAAGTAATTTGCGACGACCAACAGATACTTGTGATTTCCAGGTGCAACAGGTAGTGGTCCCATGGTGTTTAATCCCCATTGAGTGAAAGACCATGGGCTAGTTAGGGATTTCAGGTCGCTGGTGGGCTGGTGAGCCATAAGTGAGTGCATATGGTATTTTTTGCATTTGCGAATGTAGGAACTAACATCTTTTTGCATGCGAAGCCACCAATATCCTTCGTTGATCGCGTGATAGGCTAATGATTTTCCACATACGTGACTCCCACATATGCCCTCATGGAGTTCACAAAGCACTTATTCGGTATCTCGTGGGTGAACGCACTGGAGGTAAGGGCCTATAAATGATTTCTTATAAAGCTTCCCTTTAGGGTTGAGGTAGAAATGAGCAGCCTTGACCCTAATTTGATGGGTCCACCTCCTGTTATCTGGCAGTATGTCATTCCGTAGATATTCGATGATGGGATTCATTTTACTTGGGCCTTATCTATGAGGAGGAATCGCTTGGCTACGACTGCCTGGTCGATAATGGGTTGTGAGACGAACTCTATTTGAATTTTTCTCCTTAGGTCAAAGTTAATTATCGAGCTTAGAGTTGGTAAAATGTCGACGTGACTATTCTGTCCTCGAGGGAACTGTTGAATTTCAGCCTTTTCAAAGTCCACCAGGAGTCCTCTAACTATGCTGAGGTACGTTGTCATTCGATCATATTTGGCATTGAAGTCCCTACTTTCCTAATTAGAGACCAGTTTGGAATCACCGAATATGTGGAGGTACTTTGCCCCAAATAGTTTGGATTTTCGCAAATCGACAATCAGTGCATTATACTCAACTTCGTTATTGGAGGCCTCAAATCCTAATTTAATTCCTTGCTCAATTACAGTGTTTTCAGGTGTGACGAGAACAATCTCTACTCCTGCCCCCTTGGAGTTTGAGGTTCCATCAACATACAAGGTCTAATATTTAGACTGCAATTCTTATACCACCGACTGCTCACTATTCAGTTGGTCTACTGGCTAATCTCCTACGAACTCAATAATGAAACCTACTAGCATCTGTCCCTTAATTTTTGTTCTGGGCTGGAAGTGGATATCAAATCTTCCTTGTTCGACCAACCACTTTTAAAGTCGTCTAGATAGGTCGGCCTTTCGTAGAAACGAACTTAAGTGGGTAAGAAGTGATTAAGATTATAGAGTGGAATTCGAAGTAATGCTTCAACTTCCTTAAAGGAACCATTAACGCATAGGCGAGCTTTTCTAGAGGCAAGTACCATTGTTTAGAGGTCAAAAGTGTCTTACTGGCGTAGTAAATCGGGTGCTTTCCCCCTTTATTTTCACATACTAAGGCAGAGCTCACTGTATGGTCTAATACTGCTAGGTAAAGATATAGTTGGTCTCTATATTGGAATTACCAGAAGTGGTGGCTTACTAAGGTAGGACTTTATCTTTTCCAGATCTTTTTAATAGTCATCATCCCATATAAAGCCTTTGCCATTCTTTAAAAGCTGGAAGAATGGTCAGTAACATTTTGAAGACTTGGAGATTAAGCGATTGAGCGTCGCGAGCATCCCAATATGCTTTTGAACATCTATCACTATCTGAGGAGGATGGATATTGATGATAACATGGATTTGGCCTGGGTTGGCCTCGATTCCCTTCTTACTTATAAATTAACCTAAAAATTTTCCTAACTGGACACCGAATGAACACTTACTTATATTAAGCTTCATTCAATACACCCTTAGGATCTCAAAGGTTGTTGCTAAATCTGAGAGGCGATCGGCCTTGCCCTTGATTTTAACAAGCACGTCGTCGATGTATACTTCCATCGTTTCTCCTATCTGCTTGTTGAACATCTTGGTTACTAATATTTGGTAAGTTGCCCCTACGTTCTTGAGGCCAAATGGCATGACCTTGTAACAGTACAACCTGATTGAGGTTAAAAAAAGGTCTTATCCGGGTCGGGCTCGTATAGGGGGATCTGATGATAGCCTGAGTAAGCGTTTAGGAAGCTCATCCTCTCATGCATCGCTGTAGTGGCAACTAACTGATTTATCTCAGGGAGAGGGAAAATATCCTTAGGATATGCCCGATTGAGGCCGGTGAAATCGATGCACACCCTTCAGTTGCCATTGCTTTTAGGTACCACCATTAGGTTGGATAACCATGCAGGGAACTTAACTTCCCTGATGGATCATGTATCTAGTATCTTCCCTACTTTTTTATCCACTACCTTAGCCTTCTCGAGGGATGTTCGGTGAACCTTTTGAGTGTTGGGATTAAAGGTGGGATCAACATGTAGATGATGGCAAGACACACCGGGGTCAATCCCTGGTAACTCGTTGAGAAGTGCAACTAACTCCTTTTTCTGTTGATCGGTGAAAACAGCTCCATTCAAAAATTTCATTTCCAACAAGTTATCATCGAGTACAACTTCCTCCAGGCTTTCTACGACCCTATTAGCGGGGTGAACCTGGTCTCTTCCACCCATGGTCTAGCATACCGTAGTTGTTATTTGGAGAGAACATCCCCCTCCTAGGCTTTCACCTGGGCATTATCGGGCTCCTTCTTTGATTCCTTCTTTGGGTGGATAACTATAATAAAAGCACTTTCTGGCCATAGCCTGGTCGCCACGTATCTCGAGCACTCCTCGATCTGTAATGGCACAACCTTCATGACGTGGAGCCATCCTCTGACCAAAATGGCATGGTATGGGGACTCAAGGTCCACCATTACAAACTCAATTAACTTTGAAATGTTTCCTGCCCTGACCGTCAAGATTATCTTTCCTAATGGCATCGTGATCCTTCCTGAAAAGCTGACTAGTGGAACAATATCTTCTTTGAGGTGGGAAACATTCAGCTTTAGTTTATGGAATAGTTCTAGGTACATCACTTTGGACGAACTCCCTTGATCCACTAGTAGCCTGTCAATATCCCAATTAACAATTCTAAGTATGATCACTAATGCGTCATGATGTGAGGTCCTTACCCCAACCAAGAATTCTTTGGTTAACACGATGTGCTTAGTGTAATTAACGTCTTTTGGTCATTGATGCTTTCCTGTCAGGGATTTGGCAGAATTAATCTGAAACAGTCACCTGCTTGAGTTCCATTCGAACGACATTTCCCTGGATTTGCTTGAGGTCTGAAGCCCCATGGATTACTGCCAACTCATGTCTTGTATCATCATCGAGGACATTATCTGGATTTTGGTCGCCTTTGGCTGTGACTTTCTCTGTTTTCTTTTCAACATACTCACTGAGGTGTCCTGCCTGAACTAACTCTTCCAAATATGACTTCAGAGCTTTATAATTTTTGGTTCGGTGACCATCCTCCTCATGAAAAGCGCATCTTAATGTGTTGTTTCTTTTTATTGGGTCGCCGCCCATCTTTTTGGGCCATTTGATGAAAGGTTCATCCTTGATCTTGCTAAGAATTTTGTAAATGGGTTCCTTAACGACTGTGTTAACAGTTTGGAATGCTTTGGAGGAGTCATCATTGTTTCCACTATTGGAGCCATTCTTGCCCCCATTCTTACTTCCTTCTTCCAGGTATCATTCTTCTTTGTTCCCTTGTTCGCCTTCGCTCGACCATTGTCTCCCCCACTAGGATGAACCAAATCTTCCACCTTAGCATACTTCTCGATACGAGACATAAGGTCATCGATGGTGATGACTTTCTTTTTTTTGAGGGATTGGTGAAGTAAATAGGTGATCGATAAGCCGATTTTAAGGGACGCTACGACAACCTGCTCTGAGCAATCCTCGATCTCATTAAAAACTTCCTAATATCTTTTTGCGTAATTTCGGAGGCTCTCATGTGGCTTCTTCTTCATAGTGAGCAGTGCATTCATCCGCTTAGGATGAGAGCTGCTTATTATGAATCGCGTCGTGAAAGCCTCTGCCAGTGCTGTAAAATTCTTTATCAACCCATAGGGAAGCCTCTCAAAACAATTCTGCACTACATCATTTGGGCCAAAAGAAAAGATTTTGCACATAGGTGCGTCATTGTGACTCCACAAGATCATTATTTGTCGATATTGCTTAACATGGTCTATAGGGTCTATTTTCCTATCATAAACCTTGAACATGGGGCCGTTGAATTTCTTCGGGGGACCATTCTGCTCGATAGCCCTTGAAAAGGGAAATTCATCTGAGTGTTGAGAGCTCTTTTGGTTGATCTTTCCCCCTGGTGAGCGGGATGTTGGTCCGTCTCTCTAAGGACCGGATTTTGAATTTCGTCACCTTGTAGATCATGGCTCATATGGTGTTTGGCTAGCTGGTCATGCTCTGATAGAATATGCTCTGAGATGTCACGTTTAGGTCTTTCCTGTTCATGCCTATTGATCCTTCCTCCTATGGGCGAGTTACCCCCTGAGGGCTAAGAGTCTTGTATCGGCACTGCCTTGTGTTTCTCTAGATATCCCTCTCCATTCTTTCGAGTCACCTCTTAAGATGAACATTCTCATCTTCTTGGCGGTGCGCTACCTCTTCTTGTTCTCGAAGTCTGGCTTTATAAGCATAGACTAACTTAAAAGTGTGGATGGACCTAGGTGGCCCATAGCTTTCTTCATAATGTTGCCTTTCACTACACGAAAAATAACAATTTGGCACACCCTGATATTAAAAATCTAGCACAGTTTAAAACTTTGCCAAATTTTGGCACACTTTAAAACAATGCCAAATTTTGGCACTATTTTAAAGTGTGCCAAAATTGAGTACACTAGACTAAAATATAAAACACCCTAAAAAAATTCAGTATAATCAAACCTTGGTATCACGCTCACCCCCGCTCATCCCTCTCTTATTTTTATGTGCCTCCATCATCCACATACACACTACTTGGTGCCTCCATCATCGGTGCCTCATCCACGAACCTCCATTATTGAAACACCACCATTTTCTCCAGCTTCGAAATCGAACAAAACGGGTGATGAGAAGTGATCTTGAATTGGGTTTTGTTTGATTTGAAGTGGGTTCTCGAAGGTATGGATTTTCTTTGTGTTATCTTTATGGGTGTGTGATTTACTATTCGTGTGATGTTAAAACACGTGATGGGACCATATGGATACAACATTGAACACATACTGATGGTTGACATCATACTTGATTCCTCTGTACGCATAGCTATGAATGATATAAATGCAGTTTATGACCTTTAACTTAATTTATTCGATGTTAATACTGCCTATGCACAAAATTTGGCATAATTTTTTTTAATGCCGTTGGAAATTTTATATGCATGTAAATTGATGTGGTTGTCTGTCTGTGTCATTCTTTTGAAGGGTAACATTACTAATACAATTGATAGCTTTTATTTCCTAGTGTACGAATACAATTGATAGCTTTTATTTCCTAGTGTACTAATACAATTGATTCTTTTTGCCCCCTCTCCCCTCTGACGCCCCCCCCCCGGCTGCCGCCCTCACCTCCAACCTCTTCTCCCCGCTGTCGATCGGTGCAAATTAGGGTTTTGCCCCCATTTTTCATGGTTTTGAGTTTTGTGTGTTGTTCCTATTTAGGTTTCAAATACAAGGCTTCAATATTTTTTTTGACGAATTGTTTCTATTTAGGTTTTTGGTTTAGTCTCAATCAACTCTTTTATGGGTTTTGGATTCATCATCCACGTGTATTGTTTGCAGAGTTTATAGATCTTGGAGATTGACTTGCGTAACTTTGGTATTTCAAACATGGTATTATGGTGAGGTGGGTGATCCTTTCTCATTCATGGTTTTAACATCTACAACCCTGAATAAAGAATTTTTAGGGTTCATTTTTGTTTTTATTTTGTACATCTGACATTTTTTGGTTCGATTTTTCAAGAATAGTGGACTCTCCCTCCCTCCCTCTCTCGATTTTAACTGGTATTGGTTTGTTTTCTTTTTTTTTTTACAATGCATTTTTATGAATTCATTGCGTTACTTTTTTAGGTGTGTTACTTTCAATCTTATTAGAAATGATTGTGTTTCTTTTGCATTTAGTGGCACTTTACATGATTCAAATTCATTGTGTTACATTTAATATTATTAGGTGTGTGTGTATGTACTTATGGTTTGGTTGTTAAATATTTATTTTACTATTCAATAGTTGTTTGAATTCACTCTAAAAAGTGAGTTGTTTCATGCACTAATTTAGATTATGTCAGAATGCATTTTTTTTTTTTTTTGTCGTTATTAATGTTGAATATCCGTTCTTTACTCTTTGAATACATATCCAACGAATGTGCTCAACTTTGGCGAAACTATATTTACTCGCGACTCAATTTAAATTGACTATTACATAAAGTGAAACAGTAATTTGTTGTCATACCTGTTTCACTTGCTATAATAGTCAATTTAGATATTTGAAGTCATTACCTGTTTCACTTGCTGTAATAGTTCGTGTTGCTGAAAATGCGCAATTCATTCCCAATGCAGGGGTGATGATTGGTCTTAACTTGATCTAAATAACCTTTTTTTTAATGTTTGCGCAACTCCAACTCCGACAACTGAATGGGTGGTTTACATTTTATATATGAGATTTTAGGCATAAATATGGGAATTGGAAGCGATTGTTGCAAGTTATCTTTTTTGTGATTATTTGACCTTCTACTTTGTTAAATTGGTCGGAGGGTACATCAATATTCAGGAAAACTAACACACGTTGCAACAAACTAATATTATAATACTAAATTTTCCTTTATGTTTGAAAGAATCAAGCCAAATAATATCATGTTATAAGATGATAGGAATGTGGTTTATGATAAGGATTCACATTCATATTGGGTTGTTCTAAAATTATTTATTGTGTTTTAAATACTTTTTTTGTCCTTCGTATTGATCATTTTGATATAGATTCGTATTTTTTGAATCTATTTATTATATTTGGTTCAAGCAAGGGTGAAATAGTTTAAAAGAGTTTTTATTTGTTTCAAGCAAGGGTAATGTGGAACACGTGACCTTATATTATAATAATTGATATGCTCATTCAATAGTTTAAAAGAGTTGTTAAAAAATCTTTTCTTTTAGACTTAGAGATTAAATGATATTTTATTAAAGGTGGGTTCAGTTTTATGTAGATGTGTTGTATATTGGTTCAATTTTATGTTTAGATGTATTGTATATTGGTTTCTTCCTATTGTAATTTTATATTTTGTTTCGATTATTTTGTTTGTTCATCTAAGGTTTATTTTACTTTATAATGTAGTTTTCGAAATCTGTTTATATTCTTAGAGATTCACAATGTGGGTATAAATATAAATGCGTGATTTTTTTTGCAGTGCAAGCATTTGATGAAAAAACGAGTCCTTTCCAGAAACTTATAGAAGAGGAAGAGGCGAAGAAAAACGTATGGATTTGAATGGAATCTATCAAACTTATTGGTTTACTAGAAATAATTTGTGTTATTTATGTTATTGGATTTAAACGAGACATCTTGGTTTTATATAAGTCCTTAATCCAGCATTCTAATTGGTTTTGAATGAAACAACTCAGTTATATGCATAGTTTGTAGAGTTATTTCAAGGGGAGAGTGCATCAGCGGGAAATTGTTTTGTGTATATGACGTTACTATTTCAAATATTCTTTGGTCTCTCTGTGTTTTCGCTAGCAAAAAGAATCGCAATTATAGGGTGTTAATTCTTTGTGCCATGTATGCAAATGTCATGCATGCATATTTTGGGTTGCCGATTATTTAAATACTAAATACTTGTTGAAGATCATCAATTGACTCTTTGTAAATTGAATGTGAGTCGTTTGCTGATTTGGAAAGGGAAAATATGGTCGAGATGAGAAAATATATCGAGATACATATGATTCTTTTTTATATTCTTTCTACGATACTATAATGTCTCGATTCATCATGTTCGTATTTTGGGTCCTATTTAAGTTGCCTCATATATTTATTTTGGATCCTATTTTGGGTTTCATTACACTGTACCTTTACACAAAAATTACAGTATACATGTACACGCAACATATAAAAAAATTCAGGTACTGACATGAGCTACTCATTTGTTGCAGCATACTGCATAATAGTTTACTTAACATATTGACTTTCACGTTTCACTATAGCTATTATTTTGATCTAATTTACAATCCTATTAATGGAGTTTAATGGAAGCTTTAATTAGTTTAGTTTGATCTAATTTGCAAGTACTTACAATCGTCCAAATGTAGATCATTTCATATCTTCAACGTACGATAAGGTCACGAAGATAACTTTTGGTAATGGAAGCTTTAATCAGATAAGGTGGTGTTTACTTTATTGAGAGTGCATTCCTTGAAAAAGATTATAGAGTATGTATGTTTTGGGTGATTATTTACCTGTTTAGAGTGTTAGTAGTCAGAAGCTTTTTTTATATGTGAATTAAAGTCAGTTTGCATTACGCAGTAATACAGGATGGTGAGATTATTTTGAAAACAGTTAATGGATCAAATTGGAAAATCAGTTAATGGATTAAATGGATCAAATTGATGGTAGGGTTTGCTGACAATTGATGGTAGAGGACAAGCAAAATGAAGACCACTCTGTGCAAATATGGCTTGATGATCTCCAGGATTTAGCCTACGATTTAGAAGAAATAATTGACGAGTTGGTTATTAAATATTCAAATCAACTCTTAGAGAAGGAACCTCGACAATCCACCTCCAAAACTAAGGTATGGGGGTCAACACATGTCTCTGTTTTGTATGTTAATTTAACTAATGTTTATAGGACGGATCTGTATAGGGCCAGGGGGGAAGCCTCCCCCCACTCCCCAGAGATTTTCGAAAATATTACCGAGAAAAAAAGTTTAGAAGTGCCCAAGCTAGAGGTAGAAAGTTAAAAGTGATTTTGTTTGAATATGTATACCTAAAGTGTATCCTTCATTTTATTTACCGCATATTTCCACTGGTTCACAACTCATCTTCTAACAACCTCCAATCACTACTGTCCAGCCCTCACCTCCTCTTCTTCCTCTCCGATCGACGATTCTGCAACCTCCTCCGGTCAGTCGCAGTCCCCTGAGGAATGCGAGTTGATTGAACATCTACCTAATTTGTCAAAACTTAAAGAATTAGCAGAATTATCTACACATGGCCGTTTGAAATTGGCTAAAATTTGGGGACTTGAGGAACTGGAATCCTTAGAACTGTTGGACATATCGAGATGCAAGTTAAGTGAAAAATTACCCTATTTGTCGAACCTAACAAAATTAATATTCTTGGAAGTTTCTGACCGTGTAAAACTAATTAAAATTCAAAGAGGAATTAATATCCCTATAACTTTTGAAAATTAATGGATGTGAGTCCATTGAAAGATTACCTGATTTGTCAAACCTTGAAAACTTATTAGTACTTTCATCACGTGGCTGTGTGAAACTAGTTGAGATCCAAGGACTTGAAGAGTTGGAATCCTTGGATTTAGACATTTGTGGAAGTGATCAGTTTATTAAAAATCTAGCTTATTTTCAAAACATAAGTGTAGGTATGGAAGATTCATCGGTGACGTGTTGGAGAAAATATTTTTGATGATAATCAAAAAGTTAAAGTAAGATCATCATAGTACATCAAGTCAATAACAAATAATTGTCCTCTAAAGAATCTCCATGGTGAGCATGGAGCACAAAGTAATAACAACGGGGGATATTTTTTATGGTTGAGGAAATAATGATGGAGATAACGACTTTTTGATAAGTTGTAGAGGCGGAAAAATTATGCATAACCTTTCTTCTTCTTCTTTTTGTGTAGCAGTTATATGCTCATAAGATCATATTTTTTGGGGGTGAATCCTTAAATTTGGTAAAATAAATTATGTTTTAAGACTACCTTTCAGCTATACATGATTAGACAATGTGTTTTAGTTGTGAAACATACTTAATTAACTAATATTTATATGCCTCTGTAGCTAATATTATGAGTTTTTTTTTCGTTAGTTAGCTCATTTAATAATGGGAGCATTTGTACTCTATTTTTATGTTTGCATAGCCCACCCCCAACTGGGTGTAATTGGGGAAAAAACTTTATGAGTTGATTGGAGATGAGCACACATAGAAAATTTTATGCTGTTAATTCTTTTGTGTGCTTGACTATTATTTATTTGAAAACATAGTACTTGGGTTCTTTGGTTTAAGGCTGCTGGTATATATATGCATTTATGTGCTAATAAGGTGTTCAATACATTAATTCATTAAGCTTATTTTACTTTGTTTATATATTATCACTAATGTTGTCCTATGACTTTAGACGAAAGGAAACTAACATTAGTCTTTATTCATGTGATGTTATGCATGTTGTCCTATGACTTTATCACCCACAACAATCTTAAATCCATACCGCCCAAGTGATGTTATGCATGTTTTGTTGTCTATATTCTTAAATTAGTACTAAATAATGGGTTTTTCAATGTATCGTAAAGGTTTATGGGAGGTTCTCCTTGGGTACTAAATAATGGGTTTGTACAATGAACTTATGAATTCATGATTGTAAAGACGCTGCGAGGCAGGAGCTTTCAGCTTATTTCAGATTTAGAAGTACTTTGAAGTTATAGCTACTCGTTGATTTAATTGTTTCTCACATGTGGTATTGGTAATGATTATGTATTAGGTTGAAGGGATGATGATGGACATTCTTGTTGCTGAAGATAAAATTACAAGATGGAGGATGATAGCACAACACAAGGCATATGCAAGCCAAGTTGTTGAACTAGAATTTACGGAACAGGTATAAAGTACCTCGCAAAACCATGTAGTGGTTTTATTTTTGTATGTGTTAGTTTTATTTTTTCACTTCATTGGATATTTCCCATTTATTTGAACCACATAGATAGTTAAAATTTCTAACTATGCAATGTTATTTGTATCATCATTATTCTAATAGTTGCCTATTTTAATAGAATTACGATAATTTGAAATTTTGAAATTTAAACATGTCGTTAGAGGGTGAAAATCCAAGCCAACCCCCGAACGGCCTCGTAAAAGGCACAAACACCTCGCACGAGACTAATGTAACTGGTAGGAATTGACCATATAGTCACAGGACTCCGGGTTTGAGAATGTGATGATAATTTGAAAATATATATACTCTGGCTTATAGACATGTCGTTAGAGGGTGAAAACTTAAAACAACCTCCAAACGGCCCCGTAAGAGGCACGAACATCTCGCACGGGACCAATGTAACTCATAGGAATAAACCGCGTAGTTACGGGACTCTCGATATGTTAACATGATGAAAATTTGAAAAATATTTAGATTAGGCTTAAAAATATGGCCGTTAAAGGTTAAAAATCAAAACCAGCCCCCAAACGGCCCCGTAAGAGGCACGAACACCTCGCATAGGACCAATGTAACTCATAGGAACTAACCGTGTAGTCATAAGACTCCTGATTTGAGAATATGACTAAAATTTGAAAATATTTAGAGGAAGCTTAAAAACATGGTGTTAGAATGTGAAAATCCAAAACAACCTTCAAAGGGCCCCGTAAGAGGTACGAACACCTCGCACGGGACTAATGTAACTCATAAGAACTTATCGCGTAGTCACGGGACTTTTAGTTTGAGAATATGATGATAATTTAAAAATATCAAGAATTTGGCTTTAAAACGTGACATCAAAGGGTGAAAACCCAAAACAACCCCCAAATAGCCTCGTAGAAAGCACTAACACCTTGCATGGAACCGATGTAACTTGTAGGAACTGCCCGCGTAGTCATGGGTCTCTCGATTTGAGAATATGATGATAATTTGAAAACATCTATATTAAGCTTAAAAATAAGCTGTTAAAAGGGCGAAACTCCAAACCAGCCCTCAAATGCCCCCTTAAGAGGCATGAACACCTCGCATGGGACCAATATAACTTGTAGAAACTGATCGTGTAGTCATGGGTCTCTCGATTTGTGAATATGACGATAATTTGAAAATATCTATATTAAGCTTAAAAACATACCGTTAGAGGGTGAAAACCTAAACCAACCCTCAAACAGTCACGTTAGAGGCACTAACACCTCGCACGGGGCTAATGTAACTCGTATTCACTGATCGCATAGCCACAGGTCTTTCGGTTTAAGAATATGATGATAATTTGAAAATATCTAGATTAGGCTTAAAATCCAACCGTGGGTGAAAACCCAAACTAGCCCCCAAACGGCCCCGTAAGAGGCATGAACACCTCGCATGGGACCAATGTAACTTGTTGGAACTGACCGCGTAGTCACGGATTTCCCAGTTTGAGAATATGACGATAATTTGAAAATACTTAGATTATACTTAAAAAAACATGTTGTTTAAGGGTGAAAACTCAAACCAGTTCTCAAAAGGCCTCGTAAGAGGCATTAACACCTCACATGTGACTAATGTAACTCGTAGGAGCTGACCACGTAGTCACAAGACTTCCGGTTTGAGAATATAATAATAATTGCAATTCATATATGCAATTTTTCTGCTTGAATAAGATTTTTTTAAAAACTACTTTGTCACTTATATCATCTCTTTTGTGTATCCTATTTTTTTGCAAGATAATATTTAATCGTTAGCTTTTATCCACGTGGAATATATGAAGAAGTCAATGGTTTACAACAAGAGGATTATTTTTTTAATGTCGTTAATATTCAGGATTCTAGTTTTTGTGTTATGGCCATGCGGGCTTTTGTAGTTTTATTGTTAACTTTTATGGTCGTGCGGACTTTTGTAATTTTATTGTTATATTTTATGGTCGTGCGAGCTTTTCATTACGCAGGTTTTAGAATGTCTAGAAAATAGAGGAAACTCTGTCCAATTTTTTTATCTGTGAACTATTAAGACTTGTAATATTTTGAAGTTTGTATGTATATTAGTTTATCAACAACGTGTGAGATTCGCGATTTGTGAATTTTCTTGTTTTCAAATAAGTATTTTTTTTCTTTGATCCAAAAATTTGGCACAGTTCAAAATCGTGCCAAAAGTGTATCAAATTTTGGCACGGTTTTGAACTATGTCAAAAGTGTGTCAAAATGTACTCAACTTGGCAGAGTTATAAACTGTGCCAAAAATATCAAATTCTCGCACGGGCTAAAAATGTGCCAGAACTGTTCCTGTTTGGCAAAATCTGGCAAACTTTTAAACCGTGGCATAAAAAAATAACCATTTTGGAACACTTGATTCTGGCACAGTTCAAAACCATGACAGATTTAATCTGGCACAGTTTTAAACCGTGTCAGATTGTTGTTTTGGGTGTAGTGCTTCTTGGCGAAACCTTGGGTTTGTATGTTGACGAATTTCAGACCTGACCCTCGGAGGAGCTGGGTCTTCGTGAACATCGCCGGCTTGGGGAATGTTGCTGCTGTGGTGAGACATTGTGGACTTTCTGGTAATGAATAATTTCTTAGGAATACAAGTCGGTTCCCACAGACGACACCAATTGTGAGTGCAGAAAGTATCACAATAAAAGATTCAACAAAAATAATCATAAATGGCAGAAAGTAAATAGAATCACACACAACAACAATTATGTACGTGGTTGGGTAGCTTGACTATGTCCACAAAGAGGTTACGTGTTCTGATTAAGTGTCTCTTAAAGTCTCAAGTTTCAATCCTTTTGCCCCGGGTCAGGGTGTATAATTTATAGATACATCATGATAGAGTTTTAATCATTTAACGAACTCAAAGTAACACGTGGATATGCCAAGATGTGCCTGAATATCTCGTCCAAGATTTTTGGCACCTGATTTGACACTATCCGTGAGTGTTCTCGTAAAACTAAATACTCATGTGGAAGTTAAGTCATGATTTGGGTCAAGCAACGTGCAAGTTCTCCTGGGATGGTCGGCTACTTTCATGAACCGTATTAAATGGTCTCCCACACCTTGTATCAAATAGGAATTAATTACATTCCTTAAATATATAAATAACTTATTCATCTGGAGCCATGAGGATATGCTAAGGATTGATCTTAACTTCATCTACCATGAGCTTAATGTTTACAAGGATGCCAAACTAATCAAGTAGAATTGCAGAGTTTTTAGCCCAGAGAATAATATGGCGATCTAAGAATAGGTGGAAAAATTGCAGAAAGCACAGTTAAATGAATATGTCAAATGTACAACTTGATTGGCCAATATAGTAATGGTTCAAGAAAAAAACACATAGCGCATGTGTGTGGATTTCACAAACCTCAACAAAGCATGCCTAAAAGATCATTTTCCTTTACCAAAGATTGATCAATTAGTATATGCAACAGCAGGTCATGAGCTACTCAACTTAATAGATGCTTATACTGGTTATAACCAGATTAAAATCAACCCAGAGGATATAAAAGCACATCCTTCATCACCAGCTGATGAATGTACTGTTACAATGTTACGCCCTTTGGGCTCAAAAATGTTGGGGCAACGTTTTGGAGGTTGGTAAATAAAGTATTTGAAGATCAAATTGGCAAGAATATGGAAGTGTATGTAGATGATATGCTCACCAAAAGCAAGTTTGTTGCCGACCACATTGCTGATCTGGCCCAAACTTTTGACCAGCTGGAAAGACATCAAATGAAACTCAACCCGACCAAGTGAAATATTCGGAGTCCAAGAAGGTATGTTATTAGGGTATATTGTAAATCAAAGGGGAATTGAAGCCAATCCTGATAAAATTAAGGCTTTACTGGAAATGCAATCCCCGACCAGTAAGATGGATGTGCAGAAGTTGACAGCAAGAGTAGCAGCCTTAGATCATTTTTTATCTCAGGCCACAAACAAATGTCTTCAATTCTTCAAGGTCCTTAGAAATACCTTTAAGTGGAACTATGAGTGTGAAAAATCATTTTTGGACTTAAAGAAATATATGGGGTCTCCCCCACTATTCTCCCGACCAGTTTTGGGCGAGAAGTTGTATTTTTATCAGGCTGTATCAGAGTTTGGTGTAAGTTCAACCTTGATACGACTAGAGGAGGGTGTCCCAAAACCAATGTATTACACCAGTAAGGTATTTGAGGAGACAAGATCATATATCTTTGCTTGGAGAAATTGGCATTGGCCCTTATTGAAGCCTCTAGAAAAATGAGACCCTACTTTAAGTCTCATACCATTGTAGTGTATAGCGATTTACCTTTGCGGCAAGCTTTGCATAAGCCTGAAAAGTTTGGAAGGCTCATGTCTTGGGTAGTTGAGCTGGGAGAGAATGAAATTATGTACGAACCAATAACCTCGTTAAAAGGGAAAGTGGTTACAGACTTCATAGCAGTGTAGAGGTACCCAACACACAAAGTTTTCCTACCGAGCAGACTTCTTCGGAAGAGAGCCCAACTTAAAGGCCAACTGAAATAGTTGTTAACTAACAAGAATAGTCAGTTGTTCAAGAAAGATCTCTTTGACTAACTGAGAAAATCGAGAAGGTATTCAAATGAAGGGTATTGATAGATGAAGACTTCAATAATGAAGCTCTAATTTGGAAACTGTTTGCAGATGACTCTCCATGCACAACTGGCAGCGGGGCTGGACTAATTCTCAAAATTCTAAACGACCTGGATATAGAATATGCTCTGAGATTTAAATTTCAGGCCTTCAATAATGTAACCGAATATGAAACATTAATTACTGGTTTAGAGCTAGCCTCATTACTGGGTGCCGAACAGGTGATAACGCACAGTGATTCTTAACTTATTGTCCATCGATTACTTGAAATATATAGAGTTAAAGGGGAAATAATTGGAAAATACTTAAATAAGGCAAATTAAGTCATTTATTCATTTTCTGCAGTTAATATAGTTCGTATTACAATAGTGGATAATGCTCGAGCAGATGCTCTTGCTCGGCTAGCCTCAGCAACTCCAATGGAGCTCAAAAGAACCATCCCGATGGAGATTCTTACCAGTAGGAGCATTGATGAGGAGGTAGTCAACATCATTTATATAGAATTAGGGCCTTCCTGGATGGATGCAATAAAGGATGACATTGAGAAGGGATTGTTACCAGCCGACCAGAAGGAAGTAAGGAAATTGAGATATAAAGTAGCCAGTTATGTCCTGGAAAAAGGCATTATATATAAAATGGCTTACATAGTTTCTTTACTACATTATGTTCATCCAACTGAAATAGGTAACCTGGTCAAAGAGGTTCATAAAAGTTCATGTGGTGTCCATTCAGCTATAAGATCTTTGGTACAAAGGATAGCTATGTAAGGCTACTATTTGCCAACAATGAAGACAGACTACATCTTCTTTGCCCAAAGGTGTGACAAGTGCCAAAGGTCTGCTACCATTCACAAAATAACAGGCACTTCCCTAACCCCTATTACTTATCTTGGCCTTTTTCTATTTGGAGAATAGACTTGGTCGGACCGTTGCCGACCACCAAATGAAGATTCAAATACTTAGTGGTGGCAGTAGATTACTTCACCAAATGGGTGGAGGTTGATTGTTTGATCGATATTCCCTATCAAAGACGGTTTCAGATTATGTGGAAGAATATTATTTGTCGGTATGGCATGCCTTGTGGTTGCTTCACCAACTATGGCACTCAGTTTGATAATGAGGAATTTAAAGAATACTTCATCACGTATGGCATCCAAAAACTTCATTCGACACCTGGACATCCATAGTGAAATGGCCAAACAAAAGTCACCAATAAAACCTTGCTAGATGGATTGAAAAAAAGGTTGGGTGATGCTAAAGGAAAATGTATTAATGAACTCCATAACGTTCTTTGGGCATATAGGGTCACTCCTAGAACAACGATAGGAGAAACTCCGTACATGCTTACTTTTGGCACTGAGGTAGTGGTACTAATTGAAATAGGTCTGCTAACTCATAGAGTGTTGAATTTTGATTCACCCAAAAGTGATCTCATGAGGAGATTAGATCTGGATATGATAGAAGAGGTCAGAGAAGATGTTGATAGTCGGATGTTTGCTTGCCAACAAAAGACTGCTAGGTTTTATATTCGGCGTATTAAGCCGACCAACTTGAAGTGGGGAGACCTTGTACTGAAGAAAATGATTCGGATGAATAACAAGTTAGAACCAAATTGGCGTGGTCCCTATCGTATCTCGGCATAAATTCAACCAGGAACATATTGCTTGGAGATATTAAAAGGCGAGGAGTTTATGAACCATTGGAATGTTGATCTCCTTCGCAAATATTATTAGTAATTTTGGTTCCCATGTAATAACTTATTCCAGTTAATGAAAATTTAATGTTCCTACTCATTATGCTTCCTTTTTATGTTTTGTTTTTCAGAGTATGGTGCGGTCCCACCACATAAACTACAAAATGTTCTTCGACAAACTGTTCTTACTTCAAAAAAGTTCTTTTCAAACTTTTCCAACGACAAAAAGTTTTAATTTTGTTCAACTTCATAAAAGTTCATGGTTCGAACTTTTCCAACTTCAAAAAAGTTAAACTTCATATATGATTTTGTCTTCAACAAATCAAGAATAAGAAGTCAGTAAAATTTCTCCACTAGAGATTTTACCCGACCAGTTTAAAACACGAGAATTATTATACATTCCTAATACACTTGGTCGCCATGGATAACTAATGTTATAACTTAGTTCAATAAAACTATTCACAGTTTAATCTAAGAATAACATTTGTAGAATCTAAGGCATTTCAATCAGATTCAATTGCGAATCGAACTTCGAACATTTAAGCTGGACATTTGATTAATAGGTCGATTAACTAGTCAGTATACAGATTACCTAGTCGGCAACAAGATTAATAGCAACCATAAGCATAAAAATAAATGCCAAAAGTGGCTCAAAGGACTTCATTTCATTTCAATGAAATTGAATTACAAAATTAAGAACTTCCAATCAGAAATAACTTCATTATGTATTTGAAAAGAACAAAGGCAAGTCTATTCTATTGGACGCTTCCCATCAACCATTCTCATCCCAATTGGAGGATCATCAAGAGTGCTCGGATGATTGATAGAACTAAAAGGCTTCCTCCTAGTCTGCCTACTACCATATGGCCAATCAAGAAGATGCCTAGGACGAATGTATTCCACTTCTCCTTCAAGGATAAAGTCCCTAATGTATTCTCTAATCAAGCTATGAGGAATGGCATCGTGAGGGATCCAATTAAAATCAATTGAGAAAGGAGGATCAAGGTAATATAGCATCTTGGAAAGTTTGTGATCCTCCTGCATTTGCTCAATCATTTCATAATAACCAGCATTATTAGCTACAACTTTGTCTAAAAGGCAATGGGGATGGATGTAAGACTCCTCCAGTTGATTAAAAACGTCTGGGTCGAGCAACCCTGATAAATCTTCCTTGGACAAAGGAATATGGCCAGCCTCAAATAAATTTTTACACAGCCTAAGTAGGTTGGATTCAGCAAAAATCACGACCTTTTTCCTGGCATCAAACTGGAAATTCACAAGTATGAGTATATGAGGCAAATTCAGATAAATAAACACTATAGAGGATATCAATAAATAAGAAATTAAAATTATGTGAATAATGTAAACAACTAAGCAAAAAAGGTTCTCTCACTAGTCAAAGTTATGATTATAACAATGTGTACATTCGAAAGACCAAAGAAAAAGAAAGTGAAAATACATGAAAAAGGGACAAAAATAGACTAGCTAAAAAATAGCTAAACCTTCTCGTTGTCTTCAGTCTGGTATTTGTATGTAATAAGTAGGTAGACAATAGTAGATGGCCCTGCTGAAGTATCAGTAGGCACCAGTAAAGACTCAAATACCCTTTCTTGTCATCAAACTCCTCATCCAAGATAGGAGGAGTGACTGGGTCATGCCTTTGGAAAAGCTCAAAGCTTACCTATGTGTCGACCTCCTTCAATGCCTCCGACCAACCTTCCTTGAAGGATAGCTTATTGGCATACTCAATTTGGGCAGAAACTATAAAAAGTGCTTTATCCCAACCCTTATTCAAGGCATCATCTTTGTCTTTCTTGCCTTTGACCTTTAAGGAGTCGATTTCGGCAGTGAGGTCAGTCATTTTATCATTAGTAGTCTTGGCATGGTCTTTCATATCCATCACCCTGTCCTCTGCAACCTTGGCCCTACCATCAGCCTCTTTTACTTTATTCTCAATAACTTGGGCCTTTTCTTTATTAGCTTTTATTTTACCTTTTGCTGCAACTGCCTTATTTAAAGTCTCTTGCATCTTCTCATCCCATAATTTTTGCTTCGCTACCAAAGCTTTTTGGGAATTAGTCCAAGGCTGCCTTAGACCTTCAAATACTTCTTCCACCTCGCCAGAGGAAGATCTCAGTAGGTCATCCTTCTCTATTATTTGGTTAAAATCAGTTAAAAACTACAAAAGAGCAAACACAAGATATCAAAAGAGGTTCAGCAAAATAAAGACAAACAAAAGATTGATAATTAGAAAAGCTAAATTTTGGTAAGCTCTTTCGGTCAATTTGGTTATGGGTAGGGGAACTGATGCTGCTTTGTCGGTTAGAAAGGTTCCAGCCTTGATTAAACCTCTAGCCAACCCAGGGTTGATGGCCACAGAAGCTGACCCAATGTCACCCAGGTCAGCTTGAATCTTTTTAACCAACTCTTATTGGTCGACTTGATTTTTCTTTTCAACCAACTCTTATTGGTCGGATGGTACTTTCTCTGCTTGCTTCTGAGGGTCAGGCAAGCCCTTCTTTAACCTCTTGTACTGAGGTTCAGTAGGTCGGATCTCTTCAGCACTAAGAACTTGGGCCCTCTTTTCATTGCACTGAGACTTCATTTTAATTGGTCGTTTGCCAACATCAAGATTCTTCTTAAGAGAGGGAGATAATGACCCACTTAGAAAATTTGGCATCTTTATTTTACCCATGTCGACCAAATGAGAAGTATAAATGTCAATTATGTCAAAGGACTCAAATGAAAAAGAATTTCCTCCCTGGATGAACTCAGCCCCAGCTGATCCTGCAGTCGAAGAAGTATATACAGGTTCTTCTTTTAAGTTGATGGAAACCTGTGGTAGGGTAAGTGTCGATCGGGAAACAAAGGAAGTGATAGAGCTCTTGTACTCCGACAGTACCAAAACAGCTCGAGGATGTTCTTCTCTAACTCTTTGATTAAGACTCCACAGGAATTTAAGCTCCTCGATATTGATTTCACCCTCTTTAGGACACCTTTTCTTACTATCCTATGCAGTAAAAAAGAGCAGCAAAGTTATTCGGCAAATTTCATAAACAAATAAAAAATGGGAGAAAAGTAAATGGCATAATTATAAGATATGCCATGCCTTTCTTGGGGGCACCTGGGACCAGTGTAGGACTCCCCCTCAGGAAGGAGAGAGTGTTGCCAATTCTTAACAACCACACCATAATCCAAATAGTTTTTATTGGAATCTGGAAGGTTCACTACTAAGGCCCTGTTGGCTTGTCTAGTTTTCAAATAATATGTTCTCTCTCCAATAGTGCCCCATTTATAGCAAAACATCAGCTCAGAGACCCCAATATGAGTCCCACAAATCTCATTTAACCTATTAACACCATTTACAACCCTTCAAGTGTTTGGAGCTATCCGAGCAGGAACTACGTCAAAGTGTTTAAAAACTAAATAAAAATAGGTTTTGGTGAAAAAGTGATGCCACACTCAACAATAAATCAAGTGGGAATCTAGTGACCTTTAGAAAGAGAATATACGTATATTGGACCTTGGACTATCTCTAAACTTACCCAAGCAATAATCTTTCTCTTTTCTCTAAACTCTTCGAACGAACCCTCATCCACAACGTAAACTATGGTGAAAACATAGAAAAATGATGAAAAAACGGAGAAATATGGAAATAAGGCTTATAGGGATCTAAAGGTAACTGCAACAACTAAAGAAAATGATGGTGAACAAACAAGCAGCGAAAGATCGTGCAAAGAAAGCTTGAGAACGAAGGAAAACTCTAAGTGCAAAAAAGTTTAGGTGAAGAGAAATGGAGGAAAGCTTATACTTATTTATAGGTTGCCTCGATAAACGAAAATAAATTGTTATCTGAACAAACGATTGAGTTACCACCGGCTGCATGCCTCTTGAAGTTTCAAAAGACTATCGTGCCCTTTGTCGGTTCGAAAAAGTTCGAATTCTTTACAAAAATGCCATTATCTATAGTACCAATGAGAATTTTTACAAGTGTAGGAGGTCGGTTGTCGACCACAAACTCTCCAGTAATAGGCCGAATAACATTTTGAACAAATACTCCATACTTTCGATTAATCATTAAGCATGGAGCATTGAGGGCTTTTGTTGTATGTAAAAATTATCTCTCCAAATGGATCAATAAAATACAGACACCTATCATCCTAGGTGGCCATATAGCTATCTTGATCGGCATCAGAGATACTTAGTCGGCTGGAAGGCCGAACAACTCCAGAATGCAAACCATCAACAATATCAAAGGTTACTCAGATGGAATGACGACTAATACTGAATTTCTAGAGTCTCATTTATTGTATACAGATATAAATGCCTGGAAATATAAAGGAATTCCATATAGGGTTTTACACCACTATAAATATGGAAAACTCCCTCGACTCAAAGGACAATCCAATCATTCTCCTGCACGCCATACTCAGCTATTTCAATCAACATAAATAAAATTAACAATAGACGTAGGCTTTCTTCATAGTCGAACCACTTTGAAAACCTTTATCTCTTGTGTGTTTGGTGAAATTATTCTTATTATTTATCTGTGATTATAAAATTGGATCTCTCCATTTTTAGATATCAACAATATTTATAAAATAGATTTTTGCGGCTTACATTGAGTCACGTGTCAATCTGCCTCGCATCATTCAAAACCGCCCGCACAATTGTAATTTGGCGTTGTGTGCACACTTTTGCACATAAATCCTAATTTACAACTATATAAGGTTTTAAACACAAACCTCACAAACTTTGTAGAGTTCAAAAATAATTTTCTATAATTTCATTAAAACATAAATACTTTTGGAAAAATGTGTGCGTGTATGGCCACAATGGCAATTCACAACCATAAAGGCATATCAATGCACACTAGGTCGAAAGCTTTGATATACGTGTTGAATAGTTGATGCCTAACAAATTCCAAAATGCAACAAATAAAATTCACTCACTTACGACATCTACATGATAATCAAACTTTGGGTTTAATTTATGCAAAACTCAATGTTTTGACACGAGAGTAACCAATCTTATACATAAATATGGATACAATACATTTCACATTTTTTATTGATGAATCTATATTTTATTTTTATACGTTAGTGGAGAAGAATGCGAGAATTATGGACATTCTTTTAAAATATGGGTAAACATCGAGGCTGATAATAAATTTTGGTAAATCTATAGTCATTTTTCCTCCAACACCATATAAGAGGTTTAAGCGAAAATGAAGAAAGCACTCCATGTCACACAACTTAACCATGGCTCAAAGTATCATGGTATGACACACAACCTACTAAAATACCGGGTGGCCAGCCCGTGATCAAAACAAAAAGTTGGTCTCATATGGCTCATTCTCAGCATCACTGTCGAAAACGTTTTAAAGTTACTAACCACCTAGTAATTTAATTAAAGTGGTGCCAAATTTTGTCCTTCATTAATTAACAACATGCGAAAATAAATAATAATTAGACCATCAACACAAACTGATAATTGAATCAAACACAGATGAATAATATAAATAATGGTGACCGAATCAGCTATCAATTCAACCATAAAATACAATAGTGGCTGTGGTTATCCCGATCAAGATGTGCACCATTCCTCTATCTTATGCCTCCTAAAGGGGGATTGGGAAAGAAGGGGTATGGAAAGGTCTTTTTCCCTACTTAGGAACACTTCGGTCGTCCTCAACGTGGGGTAAATGTGAAAAAATGGAGTCGCCAACCTATTTTGTATAAGATAGGCAAAAGAACATGTTGTCGCCTCGAGAGAGCGGCATCGAAGACAAACCAATGCATACGAAACTAATAGCTCGAAGGGTTCGGGGGCTAAGTTATGGAATGGGAGGGTGTTAGGCACCCATCCCTCCCTTTCGGTCTCTCATGGGCTTGTGTTATTGCTTTCCTTTATTTCTTAGTGAAGTGTGTGTGCGTGTATATATAATGAAGATCAGAATCATTCAATTGATACCATGGAAAATATAGAGTGAGGTTATCCATAGTAATATTCCCAAAAATAATATATAGAAAATATGATTTATGCGTTTATCGCGATATTAATCGTTATGATGAAACGATAATATGCGTTGGTTGAAACGCTAATAAGAATTATAACCATAATGTGTATACTAATGCGAGAATATGACAAATATGGAAATGGGGAACTTGGAAAATTTGGAAATTACAAAAAATTGAAAAGTTCGAAAATTGAAAAATTGAACTCGAGTCTCGGATTTTAATCTGAAATGCCTACGTAGCCTATAAAGGCATCAAAGCTTACGCAGTTCGAATGCGGCATAGGGGTGGGATTTATCCCTAGATTCGAATGGGATTTTATATATGTGTGTCTGTAGAAAATGTGTTTTACTTTTGAAAAAGTGCGATGGATGATCCCGTTTGGAATTTATGGGTGTAACCCTCTTTTTGCTTTTTTTATAGAAAATAATGTATGTACAATATACTAATAAAAGTGTAAGATGTTAACGCTTATGAACTAAAGTAAGAACTAGATTATGAATATAATGTAATTTAATGCAAAACAAGAAATTTAAAGAGAGAGGGGAAGGATTTGGACCTTCTTTGAAGCTTGATCTTTGATCTTGGATGAACTCCCTTAAATGTGAGATGAAGGATGGATGAGAGAGAATATTATTTTGCTAAATTGGGCATGAAAAGGATGGGAATGTGAGCTTGAATGGAATTTCACTTGGAGGAACTTAGTTGATTTTGAGAGAATGTTGCTGAGATCACTGATGCTGATGGATATAAGGTGTGCTTTTGGAGTGAGGTCATGCCCTATATTTATAGGGTCGAGGGTCGTGCCGATCGACATAGCCCCAACCCTACCTATCAGCAGGTAAACTTTGACACACTGCAGATAGGAAGGGAACTGGACCTGTCAATTGGCAGTCTCATGCAGATTTTTCTGGGAAAACGGTCATAGAACATAATCCATTGATCTGAATCACACGGGTCATATCGTGAGAAAGGTAATTAAGATACCTTTAAGAGTCCTCTGGACCTCTCCTAGGTATGAGGGTTGACTCTGGATAAAATGTGGCTCGAAAGCATACGTCGGTCCTTTGGACGGGAGATCATCGGACGAGAATGGATTGCTCGTCCACACGGTAAGTCTGAATTGCTCATGGGGCGAACCATTGGAAAGGTTAGGAAATGCACTACAACATTCTATAAAGTTTTGCTTTGTTAAAAAATTTAACCTTGGTCAACCAGGGCCCAGAAGCGCCCGGTGACCTCTCGGAGTAAAATGGATCGTTCGTCCATACCGTAAGTCAAAATCGCGCACGGAGGGGGGGAGGTATTGGAAAGGGTATTCAGTGCCCTTCAGAGATTCATTCAGTCTCATTCGAGCTGAAGAGTTGATTTTGGTCAAACGGTGCCTGGGAGCGCCTAGTGGCCTCCAGATTAATTTTCTAGGGAAAACTAATCATTTATCTGAATGGTTATGCTGTTTTGCAAATGGGGTGGACCGTTGCCAAGGGGTATTAGTGCCATTCCAAGATTCAAAGAGATTTTTCTCTGGCGACGGAGTTGATTGGGGTCAAATCGGGGCCCGGGAGTGCCCGTTGCCTCCGAATCGATTTTTAATAGTTAAATGGTTCGTTCGTACAAATAGTTATGCCAATTTTTGTGCGGGGAAAACCGTTGGAAAGGGGATTTAGATCCCTTTAAATATTCAAAGAGATTTCGCTCTGATGATAAAGTTGATCGGAGTCAAACGGGGCTCGAGAGCGCCCGATGGCCGTTAGATCAGTACTCGGAGTATGACCTGAGGTTTATAATGAAATGGGGAGGTGTCAGGGAGTTAAGGAGAGACTTAGGGTTCCTAGAATGTGGTGTTTATATATCCCCTCTACAGGTGAGCTTGAAACAAGTGCAAGCCGTCGAAAAAGAGACCACGTGATGTTTTGGAAAAAAGTCGATTTTGCGGACCTAAAGGGATAAGGATGACCATTTCAGAGGGTCGAGGTCGATTATGAGGACCTAAGGTGATGCTGAGGATGGCCAATACTAAGTGCCTAAAGGAAGTGATGACTGATGTTAAAGGTAGGGAGCGATCAATTCTGCGGGCCGAGGTCGATTCTGAGAACCTAAGTTGTAGTGACTGATTCTGTGGGTCGAAGCCAATTCTGAGGGCTTAAGTAGAAGCGACCGATTCTATGGGTCAAAGACAATTCTGAGGGCTTAAGTATAGATGATCAATTATGCGGGTCAAAGCTCATTCTGAGAGCTTAATTTAGAGGTGACCAATTATGCGGGTCAAAGCCAATTTTGCGGGCTTAAGATAGAGATAACCAATTCTGAGGGTCAAAGCTAATTCCAAGGGCTTAAGTAGAAGCAACCACTTCTGCGGGTCGAAACCCATTATGAGGGATTAAGTAGGGATGACCAATTCTGAGGGTCAAAGCCAATTCTGAGGGCTTAAGTTAGAGGTAACCAATTCAGAGGGTCAAAGTCAATTATGAGGGCTTAAGTTAGAGGTGACCAATTTTGCGGGTCAAAGTCAATTCTGTGGGTCGAAGCCAACTATGAGGGCTTAGGTAGAGATGACTAATTCTGAGGGTCAAAGCCAATTCTGTGTGCTTAAGATAGAGATGACCAATTCTGAGGGTCGAAGCTAATTCCGAGGGCATAAGTTAAAGATGACCAATTCTGCGGGTCGAAGCCAATTCTATGGGCTTAAGATAAAAGTGACCAATTCTGAGGGTCAAAGCCAATTCTTAGGGCTTAAGTTTTCTTAGAGAAATTTGGAGACTCCTTTGGGGATATGTATCTTGCGGTTCCATTGGGAATTTTGCGGAGCATTTGATTTTAGGTTATGTTGGGGACATATATCTTATTTCTTCATGCAAAATCAATGTAATACAACAACATCTATGCAAATAATGAAGTTTTTATTAATTTTTGTTTTTGTGACTTAATGCGCATGCTCTTTTTACTTTGCTTTGTTTTTAAAATGGGTTAAGTAAAAACATAGGGAGAAGGAAATTCTAAATTCCCTTAAAATAAAAATTATTTTTATTGAGTTTTTTTATTTTGACAAAAAAGGAAAAAGAGAATTTTCCCGAAATAGAGGTTTGTCGCTTGTCCTGCTTATCGTCATGTTAGTCCGGTCCAATAAATCTAAGGCTTTGATTGCACTTTCTTCAATTGTTTGGTGCTTAGTGGGGTAAGTTTTTCACTGATTTCTGTAGGGTTCCTTATCTTTATTTGAGGGTTTTCATGTATAAATAGGGGTATGGGTGGAGTATTTTCATCACACCGCCACATTCCTTCTCTTTTACATTTTTCTTTCTTATTTTGCAAAACGGATATCCCTCGTAGTGTTGAGTTTGCAAACTACATTGAAACCTTGGAAGTGATGTGCTCCTATAATGTCAATTATAGCACTTTCAACATGCATCGAGTCTCTTTTTGGCATAACCGACCCATAGGGTGGAATATGCTGATGACAGCAGTAGAGTTCTCATACCCCAAAGACTGTGTTTTTTGCTTCGGGTTGGACGAGGTATGTCCGATCTATGAAGAGTTATCTGCCAAGTTGAGGATAAATCCTAGTGTTGCAGCGGCTTCAGTCCCTTAGGGAGCTATTAGCGGGACTTCTCCATATCTCGCCTTCGGCGGCCAGGTCATTGGTTACGATAGGAATGAGTTCTCTTTTGGCGGTGCTACAATCTATACATTTGCAGGATGTTGATGATGCTGGCTATGCCAGAGCCGTCATATTGGGCTTAGTTTCAAAACTTTTATTGGTGACTGGGGAACTGCTGGTGGACCCATAACTTGCAGCCATTACTTCTTGGATATCATACCGTCGCAATCTTGCAACGGTGATACTGGCGGAGACTTTGAATGGTCTCGATGCTTGACGAGAAGATCGTTCTGACTTTCTGAGGGGTAGCCCCGTAATGTTATTCATATGGATGTCGGAGATGTTCTATATGGAGGTCCCACCTGAGTATCTTTTTTTGGTTGTACCAAACTTCTCCTCACGCTATTTCATCAGTATAGGTCTGGACATCGAGAACTGGGAAATCTAGTTTGTGGAGCACGAGTCTCGAGGCTTATGCTGGTTAGTGCCTTGGTGGGGGGAGTTGCTACCCATTCTGGAACTCAGGGAATACCAGTACGTTCTGTTAGTTAGCCTCAAACAGACCTATTTTTACTTTCCCTAGCGGCTTTTACTCTAATTTAGCTGGGAACAAATTGTGCCACCGCGGACACTGGACTGCATTCTTGTGGAGGATCTGATAGAGCGTATGCGCATGCGGCTTGGCTCTTTGTGGGAGAATCGTCGACCGTCGACTCATCCATCCCATTCTATTAGTAGATTATGGCATCTCAAGGGGCTACATGAAGTGGTTATGGAGGAGAGTAGTTACCAAGATGTTGGCTGTGGAGATTGAGAATGGTGGTTTACCATTTCTAACATCACGGAGGGAGGTGTTGTGGTTTTCCCTAGGCTATTTCAGGCGTATAGTTCAATGGAACGTCAACAACACTCTATTCAGGTAGGGAAAGTTTGGGGACCCCAGGATGTGGATGATGATGTGACCAGCTCCTTTGGCAGCTGCGGGTAGGACCCCTTTTATTTGTGAAGTTTTTGTAATGGGTGTTTTTGGATATGTAGGTTATTTGGGTTGTGGGAATAAATTTGTAAGGGTTGTTATACGTGTAGAGGGGGCTTATTTTTGGTTTGGTTTTAGGAAGGTAGGAGTAAACTGACAAAAGAAGTCGTTTGAGTCCCTGCGTAATTTGTACCTAATTTTCCCTTAACAAGTTTTTGATTATCTAGTTGTGCCTCTCAATGAGTTTTTCATTTGAATTATCTATACCAATCGCTAAGTCATACATAATCCTTTTATTCATGTATATGTTAAAATGAACTGTCATTCTCGAAGATAAGAAAATAATAGCATTTTGTGAAAAAGAAAGGGGTCATGCTCATGTAAAATGGATGGGCTGCCTACGTACCTCTGGGGGGTTTGAAAATTTTCTGAAATTCATTTTTGAAAGAAGATTTTTAAAGAATCAGGCCCCATATAGAGTTATAAGTAGAGGGAAATGAAGATTTTTTTTACTTTTTTTAGAATAGAAAGGAGATGAGAAGAGTCGTAGCGCGTCGAAAATTCAAACTAGGGGCAAAACTTCTTGAGACGATCCAGGTTGACTGGATGAGCCATCTCTTGTCCATCAAGGTCAGTGAGCATAACGGTACCGCCTGATAAGATCTTCTTCACAATGAAGGGGGCACTCCAATTGGGTTTTAATTTCCCTTTGGGGTCCCGGATAGGCTCTACTATTTCCTTAAGGGCTAAGTCCCCTTCTCGAACACCACGGTCCTTAACTTTCTTATTGAATGATCACGCTATTTGGCGATGGTACCCTTGTATGTTATATAGAGCTTTCAACCTCCGTTCATCCAATAGTGATAACTCTTCAAGACGCCTTTGATACCAGTCTTTCTCGCTGACTTTGCTTTTAATCATGATGCGTAGTGAAGGGATTTCTAGCTCCACGGGTAATACTGCTTCCATGTCGAGACTAAAGAGTAAGGGTAGCCCCAATAGAGGTTCGAACTGAAGTGTGGTAACCCCAAAGGGTGTAAAGGATCCGGTTGGCCCAATCTCGACAACTCTCGGTCATCTTGCTGAAGATGTCTTTGAGGTTCTTATTGGCAGCTTCGACTGCACCGTTGGTTTAAGGTCGGTAGGGAGAAGATTTATGTCTCTGAATTCCATACTCATCGACCACTTCCCTGACTTCTGCCTCGAAATGTAACTCGTTATCAGACACTAGCTCGTACGGGACCCCATATCGGCAGATGATGTTTTTATTGATGAACTTGGACACCTTTTTGGCATTCAGAATTGCATATGATTCATCTTCGACCCATTTGGTGAAGTAACCAATGCCAACTATAATGAATTCATATCTGTTGGATGCTTTAGGTGTAACCTTCCCCATGATGTCGATGCCACATATGGAAAATGACCAGGGAGAAGTCATATTGTACAATTCTCGTGGAGGCAAGTATTGTATGTTGTAAAACTGTTGGTATTTAAGGCATCGTCGAACATAGGTTGTGCAATTCTGAACCATGGTAGTCCAGTAGTAACCCTGTTGGATGATTTTTTAGCGAGCATATGGCCATTCATATGGGGTTCGCACTCCCAGCTGTGATTTTTTGCATCATTTCTTTAATGTTATCCCCCGCGATGAAGTACAAATGGGTTCCATCAAAGCTGCACTTAAACAGTGCTTTATCATAGACGATATACTAGTATACTGTGCTGTTAGTCTGCGAAGGGTTTCTCGGTCTTTCTTGTCAGAACCTTGGGAATACCTACCACGCTTAAGGAGGCGCCAAATATCATAGTACCAGTAACTGGTTATGTCGGGATCTTCTTTTGTAATGAGCTCAATATGGTAATAATGGGTTAGTTTATCTTGCTTTTGGATAAGGAAAGGGGCCATTATTATTCCTTCGGGCATGTCAACCATGGAGGCTAAGGTAGCAAGGGCATCAACTAGGTTATTCTGTGCTCAGGGTAGGTAGTAGAAGGTGATTTCTTGGAATTGGAAGGCTAGCTCTTCTGGGTGGGCATGGAAGGGTAAGATTTTTTCGTCCTCGACTTTTCATCTTTGAGTACTTGACCAATGATGAAGGCTGAATCCCCATAGATATATAAGTATCGAATTCCTTTCTTGAGGTCAGCTTTGAGGCCTACCGTGCATGCCTCGTATTCAGTTATGTTATTGGGGGAGGTAAATACATCTTAATGCCAATGGAAGTGTGAGAGTCATCGGGGAAGATTATGAGTATCCCAATGTCATACCCTTTATTATTAGCAGCCCCATCGAAGAACATTTGACATCGAAGGTCTTCTTGGGAGGCACAAAGGATATTCTCATCCGTGAACTCAGCAATCCAGACATCGATTTCTTCCATAGGGTGGTCAATAAGTTAGTCAGATATGGCTCTTCTTTTAATGGATTTCATCATGACATACACAATATTGAATTCGGTTAAAAGCATCCACTAACGGGCCATTCGGCTAGACACAGCAGGCTTTTCGAGTAGGTACTTGATAGGATTCATTCTATATACAAGTTTAATAGGAAAAGTGAGCATATAGTGTCATAGTTTTTAAGTGACCCAGACAAGGGTGACACATGCTTTCTCCAAAGCTGTGTAGTTGACTTCTTACCTAGCTAACTTGCGACTAACGTAGTAGATGGACCTATCTTTGCGGGATTTTTAAAGGTATTGGGCTAGCAAATCCCCAATTGCGGTATCTTTTATGGTTAGGTATAGGAGTAGGGGAAGACCAGGCTGCGGTGACATAAGTATGGTTGTGTTATCCATAATCATGTCGATATTGGATAGCAGGTAATCATCCTTCGAAGAGGCCTTATTCAAGTCTCGATAATAAACACATATGCGAACCTTCCCTCACGATTTTGACATGGGTACAATATTGGATAGACATGTGGGATATTTGATTACACGAATGAAACCCACGCTCAATTATTTAATTACTTCCTCCTTCACCTTGAGTGACTACTCGGTGCAGAGCTTTCCCAGTTTTCGTTTGACCAGTTAGCATTCTGGGAGAGTTGGGATCTCGTGTTGAGCTGTCTCGGGATCAATGTAGAGCACGTCATCGTAAGACCATGCGAAGATGTCCACAAATTCCTTTAATAATTCTTTAAGTGGCGCTCGCTCGTGCTTGTCCAGGGTGGCCCCTGTCTTAATCTCGCGCAATTAGCTACTAAAACCGAGATTAATAACAACAGTTTTATCTTCATTAACTTGAACGCGATTATTTGGTTTGTTATTAATCTTATTAAGATGAGTTAAGGATTGTTCATTTGCAAAATCATCATCATCATCAAGAGTTTGATTAGAATCAAGACAATTAATGTAAGGCACAACAAGATACTCAAAATATTTATTTATTTTATTGATAGGAAAAATAATATTGAGAACCTCATCGAAGGAGGTCTTTATTACATCATAATAGACAAGAATAACAAGAGAAGGGGAAATGAGATAAACATCAAGTTGGGTTGAATTTCAGCAAGTAGAGCAGGTATAACATGCCAGTTGAGGAGAGGTGTATTAGCAACTTTAATCAGTCGAGATGGATATGATGATGTAGGGTTGGGGTGAACCATGCAGAATGTTAGCCCCAGTGTTTGTAAATTGAAAGGATTCTCAAAGTCACTTACCTCGAAATCTCCGATATCGGCTATGGTCTCTTCAATGAGTGGTTGCACGTGATGCTGGGAACTTTTAGCCCATGAGTAGCTGTCTTAGAAAAAGATCTCCATTCCTGGTTTCATCTTCTTGTCCACATGATCATACAATGGTTCTGGAAAGCAACAGAAGGGGAAATCTTCACCCTCTCTAATGAATCTTCCGTTTAAGTAATCTCTCGGGACAGTCTTAGCGCAATCTAACCTCCTCTTCATTCAAGGTAGGCAAAGCATTTTGAGTTCTTCTACTGACAGTTGATATCCCAAACCACAAGGAGGAAAGGATTTATTCAATACAATGGGATCAAGTATCCATTGTTGTCGTCGCCCTAGCCCCTGTCCGGGCATGAAGTGCATGTTTTTAAACATCTGGATCAAATTGACATTGCCATGAGGGTTATACTCTGAATAAACCCTATCTTTAAAATTTTCCCCTGTTGGGAGTAAAAGTGGTTCGACTCGAAGCCTAACATAAGCATATCGTTCACCCCATGTTATACCTCAAGTACTATATTACTGGTGCTAGCACTCTCGGTATTGTTGTCGTCGCCCAATATAGTGATGAACTGCCCATTGGCGAAGAACTTTAGTTTCTGATGAAGGGAAAAAGACACACCCTTGATGCTATGGAGCCATGGTCGTCCAATAAATAGATTGAAATAGTCTGGGATGTCGATGACTTGGAATTCCACAACAGGATTTATAGGGTCGACTCCCATTTTGAGCTTTAAGAATCCATTACTTCTCGACGAGTATTATCGTAAGTGCGTACAGTGGATGAGGTTGGAGCGAGGTCTCTCACTCTCAGTCCCAAATAATTGAGGGTCCTCAATGGGAAAACATTCAAAGCTTATCCATTATCGATAAGAGAGAGAGGGACAGTCTTTCACATGACTTAGACATAGATATTGAGAGCATAATTGTGGTCCGGACCAATCTTAGGGATTTCATCTCCGAAGAAGGAGAGCATTCTAGTAGAGGTTAAAGATTCAATCGGATTCATTACTTCTTCCGGCATGGTGGAAGCAGGGACTTTAGGTCCTATGATTATCTTGATCAAGTCATTTGTGTATAGTTGGAAAGACATAATGAGTCCCCACAAGGTGCTGTTAGCTTGGGTTTCTTCAACTGTTCGAGAATCTTGCTCTCCTCGAGGGTTATTTCAGGCATAGGGAGATTCTCAACACCTTTTCCTTTGTTGATCGCAGATGGTTGCAGTATTGGGACTTAGTAATGTCTCCCTTACCTAGTCATGTGGTTCAGAGAATATGGGAAAAACAAAAACCCCATTTCCTCATCGATCTCGAGTTATTCAACCACCTTGTTGATTTCTCCTAACAACTCCTCAAATGATATCATTCCACATATGTGTGACACCCTGACGAATTAAATACCGAGTAGCAACTCCTTTATTCAATTTAATACAAAATGTCAAGTTGGTTCACTTCATAGCATCACTGTCGAAAACATTTTTTTAAACAATTACTAGCCACCTAATATTTAAAAAGTGAGTTGTCCAATTTTACTAAATTAAATTAACATGCAACTAATTAAATTATTAGCTAACGATACCACAATCACATCATAGTCACAACAGAATAATAATGGAATAATAAATGAGCCTAGAGTAACACTCCTATGAATAATCTAAATACTTAATAAAAACCAAATACAAAGTCTGAATAGTTAAATAACTCTTAAACTGAAATGAAACTGAAAGGATGAGAAAGCTGTCTCTAAATGGAAAGGGGCGACATGCCCTAACAAATGAATGACTCCGAAATATAATCAATGTAGAATGTGGAGGCATCTACTATCGAGATCCTGTAACTTCCATAGCAGCTACAACACGTCAATGGAATGGAACTCCTATGCTTAACGTCCCTGTGGCTGGGCACCTAAAAGGTTTTACAAGAAAAATATATTTAAAAGCAAACGGGTCAGAGCCCGAGGTGAAAATAATTTTAAAATAGCAAGTGTTTAATTGCATTAAATAGTTAATATTATATATGTGTTAGTTACGTGCTCTCACATGAGTTCCTCACCCTTCAACTAATGTGCACGCCTAACGTATATCCTTATCCCGTCCTAGTTATGTCGTTCACTATCTAGTCTATACCACTTCCTGTCCTCGCATTAATAATATAAGGGTTTATTCACATCGTTCTAACTTAACCTGCATGTAATTCACCTTCTCACTGATAAGATTAATTTATAACAATTACGATAGAAAATTCTCATTTTAAATCCCATTCAAAATGTCTTAGTAATTTATATTCACACTTTAACAATGAGTCCATTATAATCACTAGTATATTATTCTCAGCACAAATATAAAAATAAGGCACCCCTAGGCTAAGTTGCGGTGCACACATACTCTGCTATCAAATCCAGGTACATCACGTCCATAAGGACCACGTGTTCCGAATCTCTCAGGAACCGTTTCAATAAGCAAAATCACACATATTGGAGGCGAACATAGTTCACATACCCATGGGTCACGCACATACCTACGCTCCCATGGTCAGCTGACTTATTAACTCACAAATAGGTCATTCACAGCCCTATGTCCTTGAGGTACCAATCTAAATCCCCCCGTAGGCACACAAAGATTAGATGGCCCTGTTCCGAAAGCCGACCTCCCGTGATAGCAAGTATGGTAGGTATGTCAAACACATAATAATTCATATACTAAGCATTCGCACAACTTAGATAACTTATAATATTATTAAAGGTATGTTCTCAACCCTATACCATTAATCCAATTCGTACACTATCATACTTCCGGATGATATATAATATATTCCGCCAATACGTCTCACGTCATATAGTTTCAAGTACTTAAAACCTAACCAAAAAGGTTACTAAGTCTCCTATTATTCCCACATACTAATTCAATACTCTTAAGGTCCATATTTCTGTCTCTAACCTTAAATTATCAACTATATGGATTTAATTCATTTACTCGCAATCTCTAATAGCACCTCACTCGTCGGACCCTAGTAAGTCTAACAAAAAGTCCCAATTCAATTCTAATATAATCCGAGCCCCATATGCACCCCTACTGATCTTACTTAAATATAAATGTGTTCACAAGGTCCCCACCGATAAATTTTAAGGGTCGAAATTTCTTAAATTCAAAAAGGGGGAAATATCACGATTTTTGGGGAGGTCGATCGATCGATCATGAATGTCGATCGATCGAACAAGCAGTTACAGCCCACGTTTTTCTGCGTTTTTAGCCCTAGTTTTCTCTCCAATCTCCATTACATGAATCCATTCTCCAAAGTAAACGTACTACATGTTATACCATCCTAGTTACCACATTTCTAACATTCCAGAACAATCAAATCATCTCAAGAACAACATATATATCGATATTTTCATCAAATTTTTCATATTCAACCCTAGTGTAGTTTCTTCCAATTCAAGACAACCCAAAAATCAAATTTTAATTCGGAATTTCTATTACTAAGGTTCTTATTTCAATCTTTATTAATTCCAGAATTTAACTACATGCAAATCCTACCCATATTCAAGATTTATTTCTCCCAATTCATGAAATTATTAACTTTTCAAAGTTTAGTCTTCAGTTATAATCTACATGGATAATATATTTGCTAAACTTAATGAAATCATATCACTTGCCTTATAATTGGTGTTCTGATCTACTGGTGATGTTAAAGGCTGGTTTTCTCCCTTTCCGTCGAAAAGTGGTGGTGGGTGGTGGTTATGGCTTGTAACCCTCCTGTAACCTCTCCTCTTTCTCACGTTGACCACTTCTTTCTTTTTGGCTGATAATGGTCCTAATGACCCTCATAATAGCTGCTAAATAAACCCTAAAATTCGTGGGTCCAAATCTCTTAAAATTTAAAATGACTAAAATACCCTCTTAGGTTGCTGATTTGGCCTAAAAATGCCCCGGGACCCAAACTAAACCCCCGGCTAGTGTTTTATGACTATTTCGACCCCTTCGGACACGTTGGCGTACTCAAAATGACCATACGGATGATAAAATTATAAGTTACTTTTAAATCCAATTAAATTGATTCCTGACGCGACTAACACGCGCGTCCCAACTAAATTTCCCGAATTGTCGTATTTATGACTCGCGACAATTTTAATAAATTCAATAATCATATGTTACCACATATATCCGGTAATATTCAACATTATCATCATAATCAAATACCAACTCACATCTCACTAGTATTTAAATCCGGATTAATTTTTAATTAATTCCTATTTAATTTAATTAATCCCATTAGATAAAATCCCATTTAATTTATTTAATCCCATTAAATAAAATTAATAAAATTACGGGTTATTACAATATGCTAACCATTGCTCTAGTCTTTTCTGGACTTTTCTCTTCATCTGAATCATCTGGCTCGTCCCCCCATTCGGTGGCAACAATATCATCTTTCCATGAAAAGTCAATACACTCCACAACCTCAATGGCTTCTTCCTATAAGTCCTTCCATTCGGTGGGGAGATGTAAAAGTGAAGGGACCAGATGCCCTTGTAGTTGCAAACCATCAAGTAACTTGGACATACAATAAATTTCACTAGTTTGTCAGAATAAGTCGGCCATAATCTGGACGATATCTTCTAGACTGACTTCATAGGTAGGTACCACCTAATTGTCTGGCTCTCGGGCCCATTTTTGAGATTCTAAGAATAACGTACAGAATCTCTGGTAGTCAATGGCCATCAGGGAGGGCAATTTTAGCCTAAACTCTAGGAGTTGGTTCAACACTTATGACAGTTCCATATCTTTACATCCAGAACGGGTATGGACAGTGATGCATGCTCTAGTAAGGAGTGATATGGCCTGATCGGCTAAGATAGTAGGGTGTAGGAGAAAATATGGGCAAGTTCGGAGGGGTTTAGGAGAGTATATGGGTATGATGGGTGATTTTCTTGGTATGATCTGGGTAGATGCGTCAAACTATGGGTCTTCTTCTTGAAAGATGGCGTTTATATGATTCAGGAGTGGATTATAGGTAGTGTTTGGTTTAAAATTGGCTGGTGGGGTGATGACGCCCCGGTTAATCAGACCTTGGATCATGTTTCGAAGGTGGAAACACTGGTCGGTGGTATAGCCGGCGGTTTGATGAAAGTCACAATGGTCATCTGGTTTAAATTTTTTGGGAACTGGGTTTGCTAATAGATGATGGTCCAATGGCTTGATAATATTTCGGCTTAAGAGAGTCTGGTAAACTTTAGAGAGGGGAGCGTGAAGCTCGATGTATTCCTTTTGGATTGCGTTAGGGCGGCTTTATGGTGTCCATAAAGTGGAAGGCTGGGAGATTTTATTGATGGTTGAAACTATGGTATTGGCTGGCTTTTTAAATTTTTTAGGAGTGAACTGTTCAGATAATTTCTTCTGTTCAACTTTCATTTTGGCAAGACCTTCTTCGATTTCCACTTCTGCTTCTCGAAGGGCTCGGAAATGACGTTAGTACTGTCTTCCCATCGTCGCTCAGACTTGGGGTAATAAGTTATTTTTATCGATTCTTACTTGCTCCTCTTCAGAAGGTCGGTTGGTCATGGTGGCTGATTTCTCTCTCCACCTTGCAATGAAGTTACTCACTGACTACCCAAGGTTTTGTTTAAGTATCTCTAAATAACGGTGGGTGATTTCTAACTCTTCGTTGTACTTGTATTGTGATATGAATTTGCAGGCAACATCCTCCTAACTACGGATCCTGGACTCCTTAAGGGATAAGAACCAACAAAGAGCGTCGTCTTTTAAAGCCTGTTGGAATATTTATGCCATTATTTCTTCGAAGGCACCTAGGAGAGTCATGGATCGGTGGTAACTATGGAGATGAACAATCAGTGGTCCACTAATCCCGAACTTCTCAATGTTGGTCATCTTGAACTTTTCTTGCAACCTTGCTTTAGGATATGGAGACATTTGGGTGTAGTCCATGTAGTTTTGAGAGATTCTGACTTGGTTAGCATCTTGAGATCATCCTTGACCTTGTTCAATTCTTCCTCCTTCGAATCAACGATCACGGGTAAGTTAGCCCCTAGCTGGGAAAGATTCGGCATAGGAAGCTGGGCTGGCGACGACCCATTAGCGGGAGGAGCCCGTGGAGTGTGCTGGTATTCCCCTGTAACACCCCGTATTTTTGTACATTTAATATTTAATTAATTCGGGAATTTTAAATTACTTGGGTGTTGTAATTTTAATTGAATTAATTATGGCAATATATATATTTAAATATTAATCGTGGAGTGAATGGTTAATGTTTAGGGAAATTTATTTACTAAGTGAGTAGTAATAATTTAATTACGTCATTTCGAGTATTAATGACGCGGTATGCACTTATCCCAGCCGGGAGTCGGTATAGACTAATTTGGGTATGAGATAAAGATTTTTATAAATTGATTCGGATGCCAATTCTGAGTGCGCGGTTGAGTCCGGATGGGTCGAGATAGTCAGAAAAGAGTACCCGGGGGTAGTAATTGGGTCTCGGAGTAATTTTGGACATAGTCGGGCCCACACGGGGTGAGTTGGGCCACTTTAATTAAGCCCATTAGGCTAAAAACGGGATGGAGGGTTTTTAACCTAAGTGAGGGATTAGGAAATCAGCAGCGAGCACAATTCTAAACCTAGGGTTTGAGAGGAGATTTGGGGGAAAGCAAATCAAGAACAAATTGGAGATTTTTGGAGACAAATTGAGGGACCACGCCAACGGATCTGACACTACGAACACTTACAGGCAAGTGGTTAACTGTTTTGATTCTTAAAAGTGTGATAATCAATTCATATCATAGTGATGTGTAAACCAAAATTCGTTTTGGGGATAAATGGGTACAAAAAGGGGGTTTTGATAATGGAACCATTGAATGAAACTTTAGGTAAGAATTAGTTGTGATATATAATTCTGAGTATGATTATCTGGTTTGAATGAGAAAAATCGGAATATAAAAGGATGGAATTTGAAATTGAAATTTGGATTATACCCTAGAAATTTGTGCCCTTGGGTGGGTCAGGATTTATAGTGTTAATGATGTTAAAAGGTTTAGATGATGTTTGTGGTTCATGAGAAATGTTATAAGATGATTTATAGACTGATTTGAGGTTGGTTTTTGGAGAAAGAAACCTTGAAATCTCGTTAATGGTGGAATTCAGGGAGGAAGGAGCGCTGGCACGAAGGGATCGATCGAGGGCATCGATCGATCGACGATGGGAAATTTTGGGCAGTTCGGCCTTCGGTGAGGTATAAGGGGGAATTAATTATAATATAATTTCCATACAATTATTAGTGGTAAATAATTGTGAAACAAATATTCCTAACAATTATGGGAGGAAGTAATTGGGACTAGGATGAATTTAGGTGGGAGATTTAATGGGTAAATTTGAGGGACTTTATTCTAAAATAGTGAGGTACGGATCAAGTGAGTGAATCCGGGTATATTGGTAAAGCGACCCAAGGAAGTGAATTAAGTTTGGAGATAAACTAAGTAATTTGGAGTCGGGATATAGACTCGGGGAAATATTTAATTTCGGGCCAAGTGAATCGAGTCCGGGTATGTTAATAATTATAGGCAAATATAATTGGGAAAATTATAGAAATAAAGGTGCGATACATTGTAGGCGAAAATATGGGTATTATATTATGAGATGTAAATTGGACCAAGTGAGCGAGTCCGGGTATGTTGGTTAAGTGACATCAAGGTATTAAATTAATTATAGAGAGAAAGTAATTAGTTTGGAGTCGGAACATTGACTCGGAAATATGGAGGTAAGGGCCAAGTGAGAGAGTCCGGGGATAATGGTTGGGTGACACCAAGTTATTAAATTAATAAATGCGATAATTAATTTAATTAGAGACGGATTGCAGACTCGGATATGTGTTAATTAATTAATGTGTAAATTAATTAAATAAAAGTCGGATTATAGACTCAGGTAAGTATTAAATTAATGGGTGTAATAATTAATTTAATTAGAGTTGGACTATAGACTCGGGTAGATATTAAATTAATATGTGCGATACTTAATTTAATTAGAGTTGGACGATAGACTCGGGGAGATATTAAATTAATATGTGCGATAGTTAATTTAATTAGAGTTGGACGATAGACTCGAGAAGATATTAAATTAATATGTGTGTTAGTTAATTTAATTAGAGTTGAGTGGTAGACCCGGGGAGATATTAAATTAATAGGTGTGTTAATTAATTTAATTGGAGTCGAGCCACAGACTCAGGAAATTTAAGGCAGTATACGGGATATTTGAGTACACGGTAAAGCCGGAGTTTATATTATATATATATGATGTAGTGATAGTATATATATGTGTGTGTATACATTGTGTGTGATAGTGAATATCAGTGACTAGATATTTATTCAATTTAAATACTCTAATGCTATCAAGGGAGGTTGCGCGATGTGGGTGAATCCCCTAGCTTGAGGAGTAGGGCGAGTATATCCCCATGTCATAGCGTCCGGTACATGGGTGAGGAGATTATCTCACTTTCAGGAAGGGATATGACCGCCTCCAATTCGTTATGTAGTAGACCAGGTTGGTGAGCGAATCCAACTTGGAAAACTAGGTTTTGTGAGCACACCTAGTGAGATGGCATTTTAGAGTGAATCATCCGGTGAGGGTATACTCGGAAGGATGGATACACGTATGATATATGTGTGGATGTTAGTAAAGGTATGTATAATATGGTAGTAAATATTATATGTAGGTGATAATACAGTGTGTGATGTATTTACCTTATATAACTCGGGTTACGGTTATATGCTGTTAATTAATGAGAAAGTAATTAAGTTATTCATTTGCCAGAATAATACAGTGTGTGATGTATTTACTTTATATAACTTGTGAGACGGTTATAGGCTATTATTTAAGAGGAATTAATTAAGTTAATTTTGAAATAACTTATAATTCAAGAATCATTATACTCGGGTTAGAGTAATATGGTAAGGGAAGGTTATACTAGAACTAGTTGGACGGGGTAGTACAACTAGGTGGGGTTAAGATAATCATTAGGTGTGCACAATAGTGGAGGGGTGAGAATGTCCACAAGGGAGTGCGACACTAACTTAAATATGAAGCGCATTCATGCATTTTAAATTACTGCAGTTAATTCACTTGCTAAATATTTTCAAAATGTTTTGGGTTCTAACCCTTTCTATAAAACTATTTTCAAAACCTTTTAGGTGTCCAGCCACAGGGACGCCGGGATTGACATTCTATTCCAGGGACACGGAGCTGCGGCACATGTGGATGCTAGCAGGAGTTTGGATTAGACGCATCATTCATTCATTCCTAGAGTAGGAATCTTGTATTAGTCTCAGTTTTATTTAGGGCTTGTCGCCCAGACTTCTCGGTACAGTTTTCAGGTGTAATTCATTCAGGTGTTGAATAATTGTATTGGATTATTTTATTTGGTGGCCGGTGATTTATTCGGCAAGTTGTGTATATATGATTCAGTTTATTTTCATTCACTTGTGTGAATGGTTTATATTTTTATTCCGCATGTATTGTTTTGTTTAATTAAAAAGTTAAAATTGGCACCAGTTTTTGGAATACTAGGTGGTTAGTAAGTTTTAAAAAGTTTTCGACAGTGATGCTAAGGATGATCCAACTGGGATTCCTGTTTTAATTTGGTATAGGACTGATCACCCGGTATTTTATTAGGCGGGGTGTCACATCCCCGAGAACCCAAATAGGCTCTGGTGCGGACGGATCCATAACGCGAGGGAAGAGGACCTCGGGCTCTTTGGGAATACAGACCCGATTTTGTTACATCTCATAAACCTAGGTTTAAAGGTTGTCAATCTTGGTAGTGAGTTGGTCTAGAACCGTCATCCAATCCGACTGCACATTCGGTACTAGGTCTGTGCTCTCTATGAAAAGAGGATGAATTCTAGACTCAGAGGATGTAAGGGGATTGACGGAGCTTCGGGGTGGTTTGACGGACGACCAAAGACAATAGGGAGCCAGGGCAATGGTATGCGATCGACTTGGGAAGGGGAAAATTTTGGATTTATTTTTAGAAAATAGAAATAGGGAAAACTGTTATTTTTTAAAAGGAAGGAAAATGTTTTTGACATTTTTTAAAAAGGGGAGGACAAAATGTTTTAGGGTAAAACGGAGAAAAAAATATTTTTAGTATAAGGAAGGAAAAATGCTTTTGGTATTTTTGATAAAAGAGGAAAAATATTTTTGACACTTTTGGTAAAAAAAGAGGAAAAACGAGAGACAGGTCTCAGCAGGATTATTATTACGTTCATTATGTTCTCACTTGTATTAGGTTTATCTAAATGCAAAAAGAATTGTCGAACGGGACTCGAGCCTGAAAATTATGTAAAAACTGTGGTTGGACTTGTTACTAGGCTCATGGGTAAGGTCCCGTTTTAAAAACTGCGTGAAAATTTGGGCGGCGCGCCGACCCGTGATTTCGACAGAGTTTCGGGTAGAAACCGACAAACTAAATACGAGTGCCTTATATTTGACACCTATATAAGGGTATGTCGTTGTTAGGTTAATTAGAACGGTTACCCCTTTTGGCATTACTTCCACGATATATGTCTTGCTTTTGAGGACAATCGGTACGTGTGGACAAGATATTTGCTATACCTGAGTGTATATGAATTGACTCACTATATACCTCGTAGGGACAGTACGTGTGAAATCGAATTTGATATACTCGACGTATGTGAACAAGTTCCCTGCGATATACCTCCCGTCATGACTTCGATCAAGCGGTACGATGCGGGGAGAACCGTTTGATATACGTCGATGGTACTTGGCCAATGGAAGGTAAGAGTCATATCGCTTAGGTTAAATGCGACTTGTCGAACCAATGCCCATCACGAAGTGACCCCCCAGTTAAGGGACAAAATTTGGTTAATAGCCATGCTCTTTGGTGATGTAATGTGCAAAATGCATGATTCTTTATTAGTATATTATGGAGATAATATCTTTATTGATGAGAATCATGCTAAGCAGGGGATAATGTGCAAGTATAAAAAGTAAATGTATAATAAGCATGGATATATAAGAGTGAGTGATGTGTAGTGAGTGTGTGGTAGTGAACCTAAACATGGATCAACTACAAGTGACGTGTGATAAGTGTGAGTGGGCATGGATATATACAAGTGTGATAAGTGGAGGTGTATGTTAGTGACACCTAAGCATGGATATTCTAAGTGGTGTCTGCAACATGTGGATATAAGTGATCCTATGTGCACGTAATGTGAAGTGTTCATGGCGAATTTCTATAAGTGTGTGAGTGAGTAGTGATATAAGCATGAGGTAGATATGTACAAGAGATAATGGGGGATAAAAATGGAACATACAGATAGGTGCATACACCCACAAGAAAATAAAACACCCATGCAAATAGAGTCTAGCCCTCTTATGAAAAACTGTCCCCAGTGGAGTCGCCACTGTGGCTACCTCCCGAAGGGGGATAGGGAAAGAAGGGGGATTGAAAGGTCTTGCACCCTACTTAGGAAGGCTTCGGTCATCGTTAGTGTGGGGTGAATGTAAAGAGATGGAGTCTCCAGTAGCCTATCTTGCATAAAACAAAAAAAAGAACATGTTGTCGCCTCAATAGAGCGACATCGAAGACAAACTGATGCATACAAAATCAATAGTTTGAAGGGTTCGGGGGCTAAGTTACGGAATGAGAAGGTATTAGGCACCCAGCCCGCCCTTTCAGTCTCTCATGGGATTGTGTTATTATTTTCCTTTATTTCTCCGTGAAGTGTATGTGTGTGTGTGTGTGTGTAATGGAGATTGGAATTATTTAATTCATACCGTGGAAAAGATAGAGTGAGGTCATCCATAGGAATATTCCCAAAAGAATATATAGAAAATATGATTTACGCATTTATCGTGATATTCATCATTATGATGAAACGATAATATATGTCTGATGAAACACTAATAAGAATCATAAACATAATATGTGTACTAATGCGAGAATAGGACAAATATGGAAATGGGAAAATTGTTGAAATTGGAAATTATAAATAATTGGAAAGTTGGACTCGAGTCTCGGGTTTTCATCCAAAATGCCTACGTAGCCTATAAAGGTATCAAAGTTCACGTAGTTCAAATGCGGCATAGGGATGGGGTTTATCCCATAGATTCGAACGGGACTTTATTATATGTGTGTGTGTAGAAAATGTGCTTTAGTTTTGAAAAAGTGCGATGGATAATCCTGTTTGGAATTTATGTGTGCAACCCTCTTTTTGCTTTTTTTTTATAGAAAATAAAGAATGTGCAGTGTACTAATAAAACTGTAAGATGTTAATATTTATGAACTAAAGTAATAACTAGATTATGAACCTAATGTAATATAATGAAAAATAAGAAATTTAAAGGAAAATGGGAAGGGGAAGAATTTTGACCTTCTTTGAAGCTTGATCTTTGATCTTGGATGAACTCCCTTGAATCTGAGATGGAGGTTGGATGAGAAAGAATATGATTTTGATAAACTGGGTATGAAAAGGATGGAAATGTGAGCTTGAATGGAATTTCACATGGAGGAACTTTGCTGATTTCGAGAGAATATTGTTGAGATCACTGATGCTAATGGATCTAAGGTGTGCTTTGGGAGTGAGGTCATGCCATATATTTATAGGGTTGGAGGGGTGACGATTGGCATATCCCTAACCCTGCCTATCGATAGGTAACCCTAGACACACTGCCGAAAGGAAGGGAATTGGACCTACCAATTGGTAGTCTTGTGCAGATTTTTCTGAAAAACGATCGCAAAACGTAATTCGTTGATCCGAATCACCAACGGGGTATACCGTTAGAAAGGTAATTCATAGACTTTAAATATTCCTTTGGACCTCTCCCGGGTCCGAAAGTTGACTTTAGGTCAAATGTGGCTTGAAAGTGCACGTCGGTCCTTTTGGGGAGATCGTTGGACGAAAGCGGATCGTTCGTCCGCATGGTAAGTCAGAATTGCGCATGGGGTGGACTGTTGGAAAGGTTAGGAGATGTACTTCTAATTCCCAAGAGTTTCGCTTGGTTCAAAAAGTTGACCTTGGTCAACCGGGGACCGAAAGCGCCTCGTGACCACTAGGAGTAAAACGGATCATTCGTCCATACCGTAAGTCAGAATCGCTCATGGGGTGGACCGTTGGAAAGGGTATTCAGTGCCCTTGAGAGATTCATTCAGTCTCATTTTATTTGAAGAGTTGACTTTGGTCAAACGGAGCCAGGGAGTGCCCGTTGGCTTTTAGATCAATTTTTTGGGGAAAACTAACTGTTCGTCCGAACGGTTATGCCGTTCCGCGTACTGGGTGGACCATTAAAAAGTGTTTTTAGTGCCCTTCGGAGATTCAAAGAGCTTTCACTCTGTCGGCGAAGTTATTTACGGTCAAATAGAGGCCCGAGAGTGCTCGGCGGACTTCGAATCGACTTTCGGTAGTAAAATGGTTCGTTCGTCCTAACTGTTATACCGATTCGTGCGCGAGGCAGACTTTTGGAAAAGGGATTCAGAGCCCTTCAAATATTCAAAGAGATTTTGCTCTGACGATATAGTTTAATAGAGCCAAACAAAGTCCCGGGAGCTCCTGGTGGCCTCTAGATCAGTACTCGGAGTATGACCTAAGGTTTGTAATAAAATGGGGAGTTGCTAGGGATCCAAGGAGACACTTAGGGGGTCCTAGAATGTGGTGTCCATAGTAACTGTAACAATAACCTGGATACACGAGGTAAATTAAATAAACTGAATACAAAATAGAAGGGCGACATGCCCAAATGAGTACTAAAGTAAAGATCATACACTAGGAATAAATGAAATAAGCATCAATAGAAATGTCCCGCAACTTCCACATGAGCAGAGCTGCGCATCCCTGGATAGAATCCTCAAACTGGGCGTCCCTGTGGCTGGACACCTAAAAGGTTTTGGAAAAATATTTTGACACGGGTCAGAGCCCAAGTAAAACATATTGAAAATATTTAGCAAGCAGTTAAATTTCAATAATTAAAATGCATGCACATGTGTCGTATTTAAGCTAGTATCGCACACTCATTAGCTATATCTCACCCCTCATCTAATGTGCATACCTAACGCTTGTTTGCTAACCTTCCTAATTAAGCTATTCCACCTAACTAGTCGCATCACACCTCTTTCTACCGCACTACTCTGACCCGAGTATTCTTACTTTGATTATTAAGTTATCTTATCATTAACTTATTAATCGGTTCAACTATATTAAATCATATAACATTAACACAAGTTATATAAGAAATACCTTTTTAATCACTTAACTTTCACATTTAGTTATATAACAAATACATTCACATTTAGGTATTAATCCCATATATAATTATCTACTCATATTATATACATACTAGTATACTACAACATTCACACACATGTCAAGTATATATCCATCCTCCTGAGTAAGGACTCACCAGATGCTTTATCTAAAAGGCTATCACCCTAGGTATACTCAATCCACCAGGATAACCCAAGACGGTTAACTCACCGAATCAGAAAAAATAAAAATAACCGTAGTGGAGGCGATCATCGTTCTCTGGGTGTGAGACTGAATCATACCCAAGATGTCTCACCCCGAAATGAATCATAACATATAAATACTAGACGCTATGACCCGGGGGTTATACTTTCCCTGCTCCTCAATCTAGTGGATTCACCCACATCGCGCAACCTCCTATTTTAGCACTAGAGGGGTATTTATTCCTATAAATATGATTCACACTGAAATCTATAAATAACCTATACATACTATCACACTATGGTATACATATATTTAATAAAAGTCTGATTAGCCTAATACCCAAGTCTATATCCTGACTTGCAATTTAATTAATCACACATTAATTAATTTGTCATTCAAGTTGTGTCACCCAACTACAATACCCCGACTTACTCATTCGATCTGTATCTCTCCCCTTTAAAATGTATTACATCAAGTCCCACTATTAGGTAAAACACAAGTTATTAAATTTAATATTCAATCGTTTATTATATACCTCCATAATAAATTAAACCAGTTACCATGTGCCTAATTGCCGTAGCACTCCGCCTAAGAGTATCTGAGTCACAACACTGACTCTTAATTAAATAAATTTCACCTCGATTAATTTTTATCCAAGTGGTTTCACTCAACCATAATGCCGAGACTCCCTAACTTGGTCCGTAATTTACCCATTTGAATTTGTTACACAAGAATTCCTTTCTCAAGGTCACACCCCATTTCTAACTTTTAAATCCTTTAGTACCCATCTCTAAAGGCTCTAGGTATTTTACTCAACATAATTTTTCACTAATTAACTCACTTGGCCCAACTCTTAGCACTTATGAATTTATTACACCAAAAATTTCGATTTGGCCACAAAAACAAAGTAGCAGAACCGTCACCCCCCCCCCCCCACACACACACATCACCGATCGATGAACGATTTGGATTAATCGATCGATCGTCCGATGACAGCCCCTGTCTTCCCCGTGGATTCCTCTTCCACTATTGTTAGTTATTCAAGCTCCTAAACCCTCATCACATATTCAATCAAGGTATACTCCACTTATTAATACATTATTCCTTTGTACCCAGTTAGCAATAGACCATTCAACAAGAACCGTTCCCAAAAAATGATTTTCGATTGGACAAGTTTAGCCGTCGGTGACGGCGTCCCATTCCCTGTCGGTTTCACCCATATTGTGTTCCCAAAAGATTGGGGATTCCTACCCAATATTACTCAATCCAATATAGGGTTCATAAAAATTTTACAGTTTCAAACACCATCAGTTTATTTACGAGTTGGGTTCACGGGTTTTACAAAATCCCCAAATCTAAATCCAATCACACATACAAATTAATCCACCAATGTTTCTCCTAAATTTCAAATCATATCCATAATTCTAACAGTAACACTTGGTTTCCTACGAATTATTTGGTAATTTAACAACACGTAGTACACCGATCAATTTAACCCATCTCGTATGGAAAGCCCACCCGAACACGGACTTTGATTACACCTACTATGATATGAATCTAAATACTGCAATTAAATTAAAAGCAAGTTTAACTACTTCCCTGAACAAATTCGTAGAGTTTGATTCATTTGATGTAGACGAAGATTTGACGAAGAACACTCCAATTTGTTCTTGGTTTAGCTCCCAAAGCTCTCCCAATTTCTCGCTATTTCTCCTTTACAAAACTAGGGTTTTCATATTGAGTTTTGTTTACCACAAACTCCCGAATGTAGGTTTTATATCACTAATCCTGAAATTCAGCCTATGGGCCAAATTAAAGTTACCAAAACACCCCCGTGTGAGTCTGATTATGCCTAAAAATGCTCCGAGACTCAATTACTACCCCTGGGTACACTTTTCCGACTATCTCGACCTATTCAGAATCAACCCTGCCCTCAGAATGATCATCCAAGTTACTTTACTGTAATATCCAACCTCATCCTCAAGTTACGACACACGTGATTTTTTTTAAAATAACTCGAATTAAGTAAATCTTAATTCACTAATTTAATTAAACCGTCCATATTAATTTAAGTCCTATATCGCTAAATTTATTTAAATTTTGTGTCCTAAAAAATACAGGGTGTTACATAATTCCCCCCTTACAAAGGAATTTCATCCTCAAAATTCAGATAAGTATAGTGCACAAAGCCTCGAATACTTCGTTACTCACATGCCCTTAAGATCGTTACACATATCTCCACCCCTTCAAATCACGAATTATATTAAAATTAAGTTAATTACCAAGGGCGCCCATACATCCTGTACCCATGCTCATCCGCACGACTGTTACCCGACTCTACTAGCCGTAAATTGTAATATAACTTTCAAATCACAGTTATAACTACATATATGTATAATAACCAAGGTACCAAACCCATGTCCAAATGATCACACATTTCTCCACTTCCAACGTTGCGCTAAGTTTCATTCATGGGACATCTCGCATAGTGAAATCTAAACAAGGAACCCTCTCCCCCCCCCCCCCCCCCCGATACACTACTTCCTAACATTATCGGTCGTTAGGATCCGTTAAACCCTCAGTCCATAGCACGTACTCCTGATATAAAAGTATACTCATTCACTCTCATGTTACAAAAGACATCATACAATGCGACGCCCCTTACTATCACTAGTTTCTTAGCACAAATCAATCATGAGTTACATCTCCCCTCTCGATAATAAGCCTTATCCACCTTGAATCCCATCAGTAAACGTCCATACTCACCAGGATCAAATATAATAATACATACATTTTTTTATAAGTCTATTATGTAACACACGATAACATATATACACACATATATAGACTAAACCCTCTTTCAGGTAATAACTAGCAAAAGTAAATCATACCTTGGAACAACGAACACAAAGTTTTACTATACTATATACTATAGCCCAAACATCCCAGCATAATTATCACCAACGTCTCGTACGTAGCATACTTATCTCAAGCTCATCTCTGCACTCTCGGCGTGGCTATATCATATAGGTATTCTCTATTACCACACAATTGTAATTTACTTTTTCTCGGTGCTTCCTTCACAGCACTACCCAGCTCCACCGGCCATATATCATAATAGTTCTAAGCTTAAAGTGTTTCCTCTACACGTTCAATAATTTAACATTTAAAATCGATGCACTAGCATCCAACAACGTCTCATTCCTCCAACGTTTATTAAGGTCCATGCGTGTAACATCCCGTAACGAAGCTTAAAGGAACTTTCCCCAATGAACTATCCCCTAGCATTGTCGATCATCGAAATTTATGGGTCCAAAGCACATAACTAAAATATCTCAAATCCTATCTCCCGACACAATAATCAAATCATTTATGCCCATGTCTCTCAAGGCATCACATGATACGATGTTCTCACTATCACTATGTTCTCAGTGCGTAAACAATAATGAACAAAAAACTCTTCGCTCAATGGTGAACCGAGTATACCCTGAATCACATCAGTAAAAGTCTCTACACACGGGGATTCAATATAACTAAACAACCATACTCTCTGAAGCTTACTTCATAAAAATATCACTGCGAGCTCAACCCTCTTTCAATTAAGACAACATAAAAATATACATCCTGTCCCGGAATAATGGACACGATGGTCTTACTGTAACCGCCCAACATCACTTAACAGTCCGTACCCAGGATAAACCCATACATCGAATATCACATATCAAAATGATTTATCCTTATAAAATATGTCCTCTCAGTGTCAACACCTGCTCCCCTACAAATGGAATTGAAGAGAGCCCTGCTAACTCAACGGTAAATATACACACGCTATAGTGATATTAACGACACCTCTACTAAACTCGTTTCACGTCCGAATTTAGTACTAATAAATTATTGTGAATCGCTCGTGTCACACAAAATAGACCCCAATCATCCCGGGATAACTCGTATTTTTAATTGCCAATAGCACTGGTGGTTCAAATGGTTCCTGGACATAACATCCTAGTCCCAACAAAATCAAAAACTTCTTATAACTGTTTCCCCTACTGGGCATCCCGTCCTTATCCCCCAATTTGCTCCGGAGAAGATCCACACATGTGTTCCTACTCTTTACACATAAGACATCTCTATGTGTCATTCCCCTTTCCATGTCAGGGTTGTCCTTCTCACGGACCTAATAGACTAGACCCTGATTGCTACTCTCGTTGTCCCTTTAGCTCCGTTGGCCCTGTGAGACTCGTTGCTCGCCTTGATGGACCTGACTCAATCCACCATCACTTGGTAGGAATCTTATTTATCTCAATTATTAAAATGGGTTCTTTATTGCGTACCCCCTCCTGTGATGCCCCACTAGCACTGTTAATTCCAATCTTTCCCTTTGGTTAGGTTCTCCAACTCTCTTGGCTCCCTTCTCACGACAACAATGGTACCCATCGTTCTATCCGAATTTTCCCATCCATGCTGGTATATTCTATCCACGAGTCCATCATTAACTTACAAGTCCTTTTTTATTCTTCGTATTCACTTCGTTGGGTATAAAGTTTGTTAAACACATCAACTTTCCTTCATGAGCGACTCCCGTACGACCATTCTGAAATAAGTCTTGAAATCTCCTTTGCCTCTTTGTTTAAACAACTGATGAGAGGATTTGCGATCAAGTCGCACCCCAAAATCCTCATTATTCACATATCTCTCCATAGTTATGGTGACTGACTCCCATCACTAATACACCGCTACTCTTAGCCAAAATTTCTCCTCAAATTTAATTATGAGTGCCACTGAACTCCACTTTACCTAATTTTCTTTGGTTTATCACCTTCCATTGACCCATAATACTCCCTTTCTTCCCTGAACCCTTACGTATGGCTCTTTAGAAGAATTCCTCCAACTCCCCCCTTTTACCGACTGCGCTGGGTGGCCTGAATTTTCACCACGACTTTATATGTTGGTGCTTAGGGAAACTACTGCGCCCTAGTGATTATCCCAAAGCCATCTAGCCTAAATAATAATTATGGTGACTTCTATCGCGATCACTGTTCCCAAAATATTCAATGGCTTCTGTTGAGTCTTTCCCCTACAGTCCTTCCAACGTCCCTCGTTAGTCGTCCAAAACTGTTCGGTGTACGAAGCCCAATCGAACTAGTATATGAATCGCATCAACTATACTTAATAGTAAGAGAACGTAAGTCACATACGTCAAGGAATACAACAAGCTTGTAATAAGGCTCTATATCAAAGAACATTATGCTTAAACGTAATAAGCCGCACAGATCCTAAGGACTCTAGAACCTGATGCTCTAATACCATCTGTGATACCCCGCCTACTAAAATATCGGGTGGGCAGCTCATGATCAAAATAGAATGTTGGTCTCATATGACTCATTCTTAACATCATTGTCGAAAACTTTTTAAAGTTACTAAACACCTAGTAATTTAATTAGACTGGTGCCAAATTTTATCCTTAATTAATTAACAACATGCGAAAATAAATAATAATTAAACCACCAATAGAAACTGATAATTGAATCCAACACAGATGAATAATATAAATAAAGGTTACCGAATCAACTATTGGTTCAACCAAAATATACAACAGTAACCGCAATCATAACCTGGATACACAAGGTTAAATAAATAAACTGTATACAAAATCTGAGGGCGACATGCCTAAATGAGTACTGAATTAAAGATCCTACACTACGAATGACTGAAAGAAACGTCAATAGCAAAGTCCTGCAACTCCCACATGAGCAGAGATGCGCATCCCTGGATAGAACCCCAAACTGGGCATCCCTGTGGCTGGACACCTAAAAGATTTTGGAAAAAGATTTTGACACGGGTCAGAGCCCAATTAAACATTTTGAAAATATTTAGCAAGCAACTAAATTGAAATAATTAAATATGCATGCACACGTTTCATATTTAAGTTAGTGTTGCACTCTCTTGAGGTATATCTCACCCCCCATCTAATGTGCACGCCTAACGCTTGCCTGCTAACCTTCTTAGTTAAGCTAACCCACTTAACTAGTCGCATCACACTTCTTCCTACCGCACTACTCTAACCCAAATATTCATACTTTAATTATTAAGTTATCTTCTCATTAACTTAGTAATCGGTTCAACTATATTAAATCATACAACATTAACACGAGTTATATAAGAAATACCTATTTTAATCGTATAACTTCCACGCCTAGTTATATAACAAATACATTCACATTTAGGTATTAATCCCATATATAATTATCTACTCATATTATATATGTACTAGTATACTACAACATTCACACACATGTCAAGTATATATCCATCCTCCCGAGTAAGGACTCACCGGATATTTTCTCTAAAATTCTATCACCCCAGGTATACTCAATCCACCCGGATAACCCGAGACGGTTAAGTCACCGAATCAGAAAAAATAAAAATAAGTGTAGTGGAAGCGATTATAGTTCCCCGAGTGTGAGACTGAATCATACCCAAGACGTCTCATCCCAAAAATAATCACAACATATAAATATTGGACGCTATGACCTGGGGATTATACTCTCCCTGCTCTTCAAGCCATGGGATTCATCCACACCGCGCAACCTCTTTTGATAGCACTAGATGGGTATGTATTCCTATAAATATCATTCACATCGATATCTATAAAGCACACAAATATATATATATACACACACATACACACTATCACACTACCGTATACATATACTTAATAAAAGTCCAGCTAACCCATGCTTAACACCCGTAGCACTAACCCAATGCCCAAGTCTATATCCCGACTTGTAATTTAATTAATCACACATTAATTAATTTGTCATTCAAGTTGTGTCACCCAACTACAATACCCCGACTTACTCAGTTGGTTCGTATCTTCCCCCTTTAAAATGTATTACACCAAGTCCCACTATTAGGTAAAACACCAATTATTAAATTTAATATTCAATAATATATTATATACCTCCATAATAAATTAAACTGGCTACCCCGTGCCTAACTCCCGTAGTACTCCGCCTAAAAGTATCCGAGTAACAACCCCAACTCTTAATTAAATAAATTTCAACTCAATTAATTTATTTCCAAGTGGTGTCACTCAGCCATAATGCCCGGACTCCCTAACTTGGTCCGTAATTTACCCATTTGAATTTGTTACACAAGAATTCCTTTCTCAAGGTCACAGCCCCTTTTTAACTTTTAAATCCCTCAGTACCTACCTCCTAAGGCTCTAGGTATTTTACTCCACACAATTTCTCACTAATTAACTCACTTGGCCCAACTCTTAGCACTTATGTATTTATTACACCAAAAATTTCGTAAATGTGTTTCACACCCGTATTGAATTTAAACTCCTTACTACCCATCTCTCCAAACTCTAGGTTATAACTTCCATTTAATGTTTCCATCATTTAAATCCCTTTACAAAAAATCACATAAGAATATTTGGCCACAACAACAAAGTAGTGGAACTATCACCCCCCATCATCGATCGATCGACAATTTAGATCGATCAATCGTCCGATGACAGCCCATGTCTTCCACGCGGCTTCCTCTTCGGCCATTGTTATTAAATCAAGCTCTTAAACCCTCATCACATCTTCAATCAAGGTATACTCCACTTATGAATACACGATTCCTCTGTTCCCAATTAGCTATACACCATTCAATAAGAACCGTCCCCACATAACTATCTTCTATTGGACGAATTCAGCCGTCGGCGACAACGTCCCATTCCCCGTTAATTTCTCCCATATTTGTTCCCAACAGATTGGAGATTCCTACCTAATATTACTCAATCCAACATAGGGTTCATCAAACATTTACATTTTCAAACTCCATCGGTTTATTTACGAGTTGGGTTCACGGGTTTTACAAAATCCCCAAATCTAAATTCGATCACACACACAAATTACTCCACCAATATTTCTCCTGGATTTCAAATTAGATCTATAGTTCTAACAGTAAAACTAGGTTTCCTGAGAATTATTTGTCAATTTAACAACACGTAGTGCACCAATCAATTTAACCCATCTCATATGGAAAGACCACTCGAACACGAACTTTGATTACACCTATTATGATATGAATTTAAATACTGAAATTGAATTGAAATCAAGTTTAACTACTTGACTGAATGAATTCGTAAAGTCTGATTCCTTTGATGTAGATGAAGATTTGACGAAGAACACTCCAATTTGTTCTTGGTTTGGCTCCCAATTTCTCCTTCTTTTCTCCTCTACAAAACTAGGATTTTCTTATTAAGTTTTGTCTGCCATAAACTCTCTAATGTAAGTTTTATATCACTAATCCCGAAATTAAGCCTATGGACCAAATTAAAGTGATCCAAACACCCCTGTGTGAGTTCGGTTATGTCTGAAAATGCCTCGAGACCCAATTACTACCCCCGGGTACTCTTTTCCGACTATCTCTACCTATTCTGAATCAATCGCGCACTCATAATCATCATTCGAGTTACTTAACTATAATCTCTAACCCTGTCCTCAAAATACGACACATGTGATTTTTTTTTAAATAACCTGAATTGAGTAAATCTTAATTCACTAATTTAATTAAATCCTCCTGATTAATTTAAGTCCCATATCACCAAATTTATTTAAATTCTATATCCTTAGAAATACGGGGTGCTGCACATGGTTATCGTCGGCACAAGGGAGATTCAAGATCACTTTTTTCTACATCATTGGCAAAGTATCTCCAATCTTTCACGTTGGAAAAAGCTTATATTTTCTCCACATGGAAGAGAAATTTTAATAAAATATGTGGTACAAGATATTCTTATTTACATCAAGTCCTACATTCTCCTCCTTAAAAACAATTGTGTGAAAATCGTGACTTGATGGTCAAATTTTTTGGTGGGGAGGGTCCGATGAGAAATGCAAAGTTAACATGAAAGGTTGGGATGTTATGCAAAAAAAATAGATGTTGGGATGGATTTTAGAATATTTTGGAGTTTTATAATGGCTCACCTAGCAAAAACAAGTTTGGAGATCAGCTAAGAGCCTAATTCCATATGGGATTTTTTTTTTAAAGGGGATGTCCCATATCAATAGTCCATCATTTTTATAAGTAACTAACAAACTACATTTTATGACAATGAAAAATCCTTCGCCTTAACCATTAATCAAGTGTATTTCTACAAAATATTGATTAATTATTGACTATTAATTTGGAATATAATGACTACGAGATCGAAAGTAAATCAATTTGTAAATTTTCATATTAAATTAGTATAAATTATTAAAAGAATAACTAAGAAGTACTAAAACAATACAAAAAATCATGTAAGGGCATATCTAAGCATTGATAAGGTGCATTGTGGATATCAATCCCAAAAAATATACAATGGGTAAATGGCAAAAGTGAGAAAACAATGTCGTTTAGAAGGTTAATCTCACACGGAATACTCTTTTTGGTGGGAGAATAAGGGCAATTAGCTTTACAAACTCAAATAAAATACTATATACTGTTTTCCATGGGGAGTGTTAGAGTTGATTTCTTAAACGAAACACGTTGTTTCATTGAAAAATAGAGCTCCAAAAATGAAACCGTTAATTATTTGAATTGTATCATTTTCCATGCCAACAAACTTACCCATTACGCGTCAAAAAATGGGATTATTATATATAAGTCATATTAGAAAAATGTTTTCTTATTTAAGTCATATTGACTAGTCAACCATTAATTAAGTCTTATTTTTGAATTTATGGATTTTTCTTTACTAATATACCTCTCTCCACGCATTTGTAATACCCCGTAATTTTATTGATTTTATTTAATGGGATTAATTAAATTAAAATGGAAATTAATTGGAAATTAATCCGTACTTAAATGCTAGCGAAAGGTGAGTTGGTATTTGATTATGATGATAATATTGAATATTACTGGGTATATATGGTAATATATGATTATTGAATTTATTAAAATTGTCGCGAGTCATAAATACGACAATTCGGGAAATTAAGTTGGGACGCGCGTGTTAGTCGCGTCACGAACCAATTTAATTAGATTTAAAAATAAATTATAATTTTATCATCCGTATGGTCATTTTGAGTGCGCCAACGTGCTTGGAAGGGTCGAAATAATCAAAAAACACTAGTCGGGGGTTTAGTTTGGGTCCCGAGAAATTTTTAGGCTAAACCGGCAACTTGGGAGAGTATTTTAGTCATTTTAATTTTTAAGGCATTTAGAACCACGAATTTTAGGACTTATTTAGCTGCCCATATTGGGGCCTTTAGGTCCATTATCAACCAAAAATCAAGAGTGGACAACGTGAGAAAGAGGAGAAGTTAAAAAAAGGGTTTCCAAGCCATAACCACCACACGCCACCACTTTTCACCGAAATTGTGACCAAAGAGAGGGAGAGAACCAGCCTTTAACATCACCAGCGGATCAGAACAACAATTCCAAGGCAAGTGATTTGATTTCATTATGTTTCAGCGAATAATTCACCCATACTAGCGTAGGGTTTGATGATAGCCTTGAATAATGATGAAAACTCATGAAATTTGGAGAAGAAACCTAAATCTTAGATATGATTTGCATGTAGAGTAGTTCTGGAAGTAATTTAGTAACCAAATCATAACCCTAAATGAATTAAAAAAGAATTTAAGAAGAAAAATATTATGGTTCTTGAAGAAAATAGAAAAATAGGGTTTTTATGTTAATATCAAGGTTTGATCCAAGAAAGGCTAATTGTTGAAGATTTAAAAGTTTTGGAACGTTAATAATCATGTAAATAGGTTGTTTAATGACCCTATATACTTATATTAGGATTTCACATCATGTAATGAAGTTTTGGGACAAATCTGGGACTGAAAAACGAAGAAACCCGTAGCCTGCACCTGCTTGATCGATCGATCGACATTCATAGGTCGATCGATCGATGACCATAGGTCGATCGATCGATCTCCCCATAATTTGTGGAATTTCCCCCCCTTTTTGGATTTAACCGATTCTGGCCATTGAAAGTTGAAAGTGAGGATTATGTAGATACGTTAGGACTTTAGGGGGACTAGTAGGGATGTAATTAAAGCCTGGAACCTATTAGAATTGGTTTGGAACGTAGTGATTGAACTTACGAGTGTCCGATGAGAAATTTATCATTTTTAAATGTGAGAGCGTGGTTTAAGTTCATACTAGAGAGGAGTTAAGACTTGAGACATAAATAAGGAGTTAAGAGTACTGAATTAATATGTGGGAAAAGTAGGAGACTTAGTAACCTCTTCGATTAGGTTTAAGTACTCGAAACTGTACGACGTGAGACGTATTGGCGAAATATGTTATATATCATCCGGAATTATAATAGTGTACGAATTGGATTAATGGTATAGGGCTGAGAACATACCTTTAATAATATAAAAAGTTATCTAAGTTGTGTGAATGCTTAGTATACTAATTATTGTGTGTATGACATACCTACCATGATTGCTATCACGGGAGGTCGGCTTTCAGAACAGGTCCATCTAATCTTTATGTGCCTATGGGGGTATTTAGATTGGTACCTAAAGGACATAGGGCTGTGAATGGTTTATTTGTGAGTTAATAAGTCAGCTGACCATGGGAGCGTAGGTATGTGTTTGACCCATGGGTATGTGAACTATGTTCACCTCCAATATGTGTGATGTTGCTTATTGAAACGATTTTTGAGAGATTCGGAACACGTAGTCCTTATGTACGTGATGTACTGGGATTCGATAGCAGAGTATGTGTGCACCGCAGCTTAGCCTAGGGGTGACCTATTTGTATAATTGTGCCGAGAATAAAATACTTGTGATTATATCAGACTCTTTGTTAAAGTGTGAATATAAATTATTGAGACATTTTGAATGGGATTTAAAATGAGAATTTCCTATCGTGATTGTTATAAATTAATGTTATCAGTGAAAAGGTGAGTTACACGCAGGATATGTTAGAACGATGTGAATAAACCCCTATATTATAATGCGAGGACATGAAGTGGTACAAACTAGTTAGTTACTAGCATAACTAGGACGTGTTAAGGATATGCATTAGCCGTGGACATTAGTTGAGGGGTGAGGAACTCATGTGAGATCACGTAACTAACATGTATATAATATTCACTGTTTAATGCAATTAAACACTTGTTATATTTTTAAACTGTTTTCACACTCGGGCTCTGACCCATTTTATTTTAAATCTATTTTTCTTGAAAAACCTTTTAGGTGCCCAGTCACAGGTAGGCCTGTAAATTGAGCCGGGCAAGCCCGAATCCCGCCCGTTCGGCCCGCTATTTTCGGGCCAAGCTTTATTTGAGTTTGAGCCGAGCCGAACCTGAGCCAAAATTTCAACCCCGAATGAATTTCGGGCCGAGCTTGAGCCGAACTTTGCCAAGCCCGAATTGGGCCCGAAGCCCGAACTTTGAATATATAAATAAATAAATTAATTATTTTAAAAAATATAACATATTTATGTTAACCAATTTTATATGTATGAAATATAATTAGTCATTGTAGGTTTTCATTCTTACGTCCCTTATTTTAGTTTATTACATTTCATCATTATACACTTTATTTTATGATATATCAATTAGATTTTGGTGTATACATTTTCTCCATGATGGAAACACAAGAAAAAAATATTAATTCAATTTTTTTTAACCAAAAAAAAAATGAATTCGGGCCTGCCCGAAATATTAATGAGCCGAGTTCGAGCTTAAGTAGAGAATTTCAGTTCGGGTCGAGCTCGGGCTTGAGCCTGGGTCAGGTAGTTCGGGCCGAGCCTGAGCAACCTCAAGCCCGGCTCACCCAACCCGATTTACAGCCCTAGTCACAGGGACGCCAAGCATAGGAATTCCATCCCATTGACTTGCTGTAGCTGCTGTGGAAGTTACAGGATCTCGGTAGTAGACGCCTCCACATTCTACATTTGATTCTATTATGGGTCATTTATCTGTTAGGGCATGTCGCCCCTTTCCATTTTGAGACAACTTTCTCATACTTTCAGTTTCATTTTAGTACTGGAGTTATTTAATTATTCAGACTTTGTATTGGGTTTTTATTCAGTATTTGGATTATTCAGGGGAGTGTTACTCCAGACCCATTTATTATTCCATTATTTATTTCCATTGTGATTGTGATGTGGATGTGGGATAGTTAGCTTATAATTTAATTGGTTGCATGTTAATTTAATTTAATAAAATTTGGCAACTCACTTTTTAAATATTAGGTGGCTAGTAATTGTTTAATAATATTTTCGACAGTGATGCTATGAACTGAACCAACTTGGCATTTTGTATTAATTTGAATAAATGAGTAGCTATCCGGTATTTAATTAGTCGGGATGTCACAACATTCCCTCCATATTTAAAGTGGTAATTATTATTTTTCCCTTTTAAGCTTTAAAGAACTGTAACTTTCGATATACAAGTTCAAAATCTACAAAATTTATATTTTTCAAAACTATTAATCGAGCCCTATAAAATAAGATCAATATTCAATATAAAATATTTAGAAAATGAAAATGACTTGTTTCATTCTTTTTTTAGGTAAATTGTAAATATTTATTGTCTGTGAAAACGTCCTAGATGTAAAATTGTTTCATTTTTCGGTGAACAGGGTAAACATTTACTGTTTGTGTATTTTTTTAAAAAGAATTTTATATGGTTCATCGATTTCGTTTATTTGGTCTTCATGAGTATATTTTAGAAATAGTAGTTTTGTGAAAAATGAATTTGTAAATCAAAGGTTATGGTCATTTACATATTAAAAATCTGAAGAAAAAAAGTATGTGTAACTTCCTCTCAAAAGTTACGGATAATTGGTTTAAAATGGTTAAATTTGTCAAAAATATTTCAAAAATCAAGAATATAATCTATTTAATAATATTTAATTGTTGACGAGCCAATAAAATTTATTTAGAAAAAATCTATTGAAATGAGACTTACCAGCATACAACTCGTGCGATGCACGAACGATGTACAATAAACAGATATAATTATAATTATAAAAATTAGTATATATCATAAATTCAATATCTTATCTTAAAGCCATCATAAACGGTTAATTTTTTCATACATAAAATTTGTCTATAATTTTCAAATGTTTTTATTATATAAAAACTTCAAAACAACTGTAGATATCTTATAAAAAATAAATTATACACATTTTTATTTGCTTTTAGTTTAAAAAATTATATGTCATTTATAGATACGAACTTAAACTTATTCTGTAAATAAAATATTAAAAATATTGTTATGACAATTTTTTTTATTTAGATTAAAAACAATTTTGAAATTTTGAAAACTTTTTTTAATTTAAAACTATTTTTATAAATAAAAATTAAAAAAAAACTATAAGTATTTTATATAAAAAAAATTATACACATTTTTATTTGTTTTTAGTTTAAAAAACTTTATGTCCTTTATAGATAAGAACTTAAAAGTTTTTTCTATAAATACAACATTGAAAATGTTTTTATAACCAATAACATGTTTTATGTATATAAATAATAATTTTAAAATTTTGAAAACTTTTTTTTAACTTTTTTTTTTATAAATAAAACCATTATATAGACATAGTAATATTAGCAACATTGTGTAATGTGATTGAGCGTAGAATGATAAAAATAGATTAATTGAATCTAGATTGTGTTGGATCGAGCGATTAATTAATGGAGTCTAAATGGGATTATCTTTTTAGTTTTCAAGAGACTTTTGATTTATTTATTGTTTTGGTTTTAGAGAGATTTCGTATTTATCCATTTTTTTTTTCAAATAACGCAATGTTCAAGATGAGAGAGAAGAAAATAATAATTATTGAAGTTTCATTAACTCCTATACTACTATCGTACTAGCAGACATACTCGCATGATGCGTGGACAATTATAAAATGTATGCTTATTATAGAACGAAGATAATTTGTAACTACTATATGAAAGATTTGATAACATAATTGTTTGACGTGTTGCCCATTTTAAAAAAAATAGATAATTTTTACAAATGTCATAAAATGACTGACAATTGAATACATGTTTTTTTAATAAGGTTGAAAAATTATTACATGTTTATAATAAGTTACTAAAACCACTTGTATGTGGTATGACTCTGTTGTTACCAGGTACAAAAAATCATATAAATTGAGCACATAAACTCTTAGTGTCACAAAATAAAATTTCGTTATAGCGCCGATGTGTTTTTTCATGGCACACACAATATATTGCAATATAATGACACCCTCATATTAAAAAAATGGATATTTCATGAAAAACTCCAATATTATAGTGGTTTAGTTTTAAACATTACCATCATCATCATCATCATCATCATTGCCTTAATCTCATCACATGGGGGTGGTCACATGGATTTTTCTTTTCCATTTTAATATATTATAGGCAATATTATCATTCAAATTTAATGCCTTAAGATTTCTCCTAATAATTTCCTCCCACGATATTTTAGGGCGATCCCTTCCTCTTTTATCATTTATTTACAATAGTTTCCCCTTGTTACATGCCCATCTAATGGTCTACGCAATACACGTCCGTACCATCAAAGCCTACTTTCTCTTAATTTATCGCTAATGAGAGTCACTCGTAATTTTTCCCTCACATACTGGTTTTTAATCACGTCCTTTCTAGTTATCCGTATCATCCATCAGAGCATTCTCATCTCACTAACATGGAGACCTTGTTCATATTTTTTCTTTAAAGCCCAACACTCTGCTCCATATAGAGTCGTTGCTTAACAACTGTTCTATAAAATTTTATTTTTAATTTATCAATTATCCTTGTATCGCATAACACCCCACTTGCTTGTCTCCATTTCATCCAAATTGACATTCTGCTTGTAACATCCTCATCAAACGCATAAAAAATTTAATAAATCTTGTAAGATGTTATAGGACGAGTAACTAATAAAAAGGGAGTACTCTACCCATAGAAGGTACTTTGCATTTTATGTAGATAGAGTAGCTAGCTTGGTGATTGCCTTTTTATAATTGCAAAGGCATATAGGTGATCACCTTAATTATAAATAGATCCAAAATTTTGTGGGTAACAAATGTAACGTAATTTTGTAGTTAATATTGTAGAATTTAAATAAATGTACATTTATAATTACTTTGTCACGTCCAATGTAAATCGATAGTTATTTTGCCATATCCAATTAGAGTACATGATCAAAATGAACTAAAGAAAGTAAGCTAAATAGGATAAATACAAAAATTACAAACCATAAAGCTTTACTCAATATTCTAACATAGTTTCATGAGTTTGTGATAAGTAACTAAGTTTGATTTAAAAAAATTATATGCTAATCAAGAAAATATATTTATAACATTTGTTCACTGAACTAAAATACTCAAACTTAGATTATTTTTCCTAATGCAAAAATCTTTAATAAACTACACTCTTTGTGTTTTTATTATGCTAAGAAACAATATATGTAAAAGTCGAAATATAACCAAATTAAATTAACAAAGGAAAAAGATGTTTTTAAATCAAATCAAATCTAAATGGAATATCACATGACGTATAATTATGCTAAAATGAAGTTCAAACTCTCTGAATAATTTTAGTAAAAAATATCTCCATAGAATAAAAACAAAAAAAATAGATGAATAATTAAAACACAGTGAGATGAATAATTACACAAAAGATGATGTAAATTAGTGATAGAGTGTTTTTGTATCAGACAATATTTCTCATTAAGAGAACAAAGCCATTCAAAATCCGTCATATTTGTGTAGAAAAAATAGCGTTACTGTTCTAGAAAATAAAACAATTTTAAAATTTTGAAAACTTTTTAAACTTTTTTTTTCTAGAAATAAAAATGTTATATAGGTGTAGCAGTATTAGTAGCATTGTGTAATGTGATTTGAGTGGAGAATGATGAAAATAGATTACTTGAATCTAGATTGTATTTGATCGAGAGATTAATTAATAGAGTTTAGAATGAATCGTCTTTTTAGTTTTCAAGAGACTTTTGATTTGTTTACTTTTTTGGTTTTAAAAAGATCTTTGATTTATCAATTTTTTCAGTTTTAAAGAACATAATATTAAAGATGAGAGAGAAAAATAGAGTAAGTATTAAAACCTCATTAACTCCTATAATACTATCATATTAGAAGTATAACTAGCATACAACCACGTGCACGTGCGATGTCCAATAAACATATATAAAGATAATTAAAAAAATAGTATATCTAATAATTCAATATCTTATCTTAAAATCATTATACTGATACTCCATTTCTCGTGTTGCATGCTTAAAATAAACTAAAAAATATCATATTTTCAACAACTTTATATGCAACTAAAATACTATGATGCAAACTTTATTCAATGTTTTAAAGTTAAGTAATTAAACATTACTGTACCAGATGTAGAAAACTCAATTCCAAATATAATATATTCTGTAAAGAAATAACACTCAAAGATAAAGCTAGGAAAAATAAATATCTCTAAAACAAATTATTTTAAATTGTTAACAAAAATATAATTTAATATTTTTCTCAAAAAAATATATACTTTAATATTTTTCTCAAAAAATATATACTTTAGAGAAATATTTTTAAAATTTTTAAATATTTTTCTCAAAAAATATATATGTAAAAATTTATCCTAAGGTGGATCTAGTTTTTAAATACTTCCACTTTCAACTAAAAAATGGGGAGAAATGAAAAAAAAAACTAAATGTAAAAACTATATTTCTACTTTTAGAGAAATATTTGATATGTAAAATTTTATCATATAGTTTGTCTTTATAAATTTTGTGCGCACTCAAGAACTCTATGAGTTTATAATTGTAGGAATATACGAGATTTCAATAATATCAATTTTTTCAATACTTGTCATGGTCAGTACAAGTTTTTATGTAAAAAGTTTATATGTAATAAAGATTAAAATGATGGTGATATTTTTTAGTGTTGCTATCTATATCCTATAAAAATTGTACAATTGATTGAAAGGTTCTATTCAATAAATAAATAAGATAAACGCTCATGTGGACAAGTTAAAATTAAGGAAGTATTTAGTACATGATATTCAATAAATAAGTTGGTGATATGATAAACTTCATGTGAACAGATTAAAATTAAGAAAGCATATAATATATTAGTTTTGTATTAATTACAACATTAATACATCTAATACAATCGTATTAGCGCTATAATATAAATATAGATAAAATATATAAAAACTAAAAAAAAATAAATAATAAAAGTTACCCAATGCTCTAGATATGCTCTAATGTACTTCAATAGTCTCGATGACGTAATGGCTACACCAAAAGGAGAAGTTTTTTTTTTAATTTTTTTATTTGGAGGCAAAGATGCATAATATCAACACAACACAATTAAGGTTTAAAAGCTTTCTCATTTTTGGCGCTTTTTAGTTGGCGACCATTGTTGTGTTGTTTCGGTGAAGATAAACAAACAGTTTTTGAGAAAGATGGGCAATGACGAACCTCTTGATTTTGAGTCAGAAGATCCACTTCTTACACCTGTTGCCAACAAGAAAAGGTACAATTTTTTTATTTATTATTGTTTTAAAACACACAACTGGGTTTTTAGGGCTTCACCATCTTAGTTGTTACTGTTATTGATCTTGGAAATATGGGTTAGGGTTTGAATTTTATGCTTTCACGATTTAATTTTTTAACTGTTCACCATTTATAGTGTCTGAAGTCAATTAAAGAATCAAAATTTTCACTTATTTGTTGGCAATCACTTGTATGTTCAAACTGTCTATGTATGTGAAGTGTGTCCCTTTGATTTATCACATATTTCGAGTTATTTGTTTGATTTAAATTGTGAATAACTGCACACACTACAATTATGAGGCTTTAAACAAATACAGTGTACAAAATTTAACTCAAAGTTGATGAAAATATATTTTACCATTTTACTTTTCGTCATGGTGGAAAATTAGATGGACCCTAGGCCTTGTTTGGGAGTTTAAGTAGGAAATAAAATGTCTTTCTCTCGTTTGGGAGTTTAATGGAAAAAAAAGAAAGAAATTTTTTTAAAAAATTTCCCCTTCCTTTATCTGCAAAACTTTCTTTCCAAATCGGAAAGAAATGGAGTGAAATGAAAGGTTTTTAATGAATTGTACCTTCTTTCCCTTAAAAAAATTATTTTCCTCCCAAATTCCCAAACACTATAAAGAAAGTTATTTTCTTTTTTATCTCAAACTCGTTTCTCGTATCTTTTTTTCTTTTCTCGCTTATTAACTTTCCATTCTTTTTTTTTTCTCTCCTAATAAATTTTTCTTTCCCTTCTTTTATCTCCAAGGCACATCTGTTAGACATATCCTTTGATCAGATTGCGTGTTATTGCATACTGTGGAGACTGAAGATACTGTAAAATGCTTAAAACCCCTCATAATGTATTTTATGGCTTTTGGTTTGGGTTACCTTGCATAAGAATAGGTCGTAGGATTGAAAATTGATGATTTTGTGCGTAAAATTCAATAGGGTTATTGCCTTAAGGATCGTTAACCGCCCAAGACAGGTTAAGACGTGTTACTAACTTTTCAGTTACATTACCATTTTGTCGAAGGACATGTATTCAACAAGTTGTCTGAAAGATGGAATTGCCGCGCGAGAAAACCGCGTTCGATTATGATATTCGCGGTGGGTAACTCCCAACAATGGGAACAGGCTGCGCCTTCAAAGGCACAGGCCTCATCCCATTGTTATCATTGTTATTATCTGCTCAATATATCGTTATGCTTTCTTTGTGATTCTTGGATTTCTCACTATGACGAAAGAAATATTTTGTGAAAAAGTAATTATTTAAAGAGAAGACAACATAGAAGGCAGCTTTGAAGACGTGGTACGCCTAATGAGGTGCATCAACCATCTCTACGAAGGTCAGGCTTCATTCCAAGGCCAAATCAATCTCCTCGCCCAAAGAATCCTAAAGCTAGAGTCTGTGGCCTTCACCAATACATTGAAGGTTGAAGACAGAGAGATGAAGACAAGGTTCGTGACCTTTAAAGGAAAGGTGGCAAAAGTGAAGAAAAGAAAGCACGAGGCTCGGGCAAAGGAATCGTATGAAGAATTTACTCCTCTCAACTGCGAGCTGAAAATCGTCTTGCACAACATCAAAGCAGAAATGTTCATCAGATGGCCAGAGAAGTTGAAGACCCTGCTCAAGTGGTGTGAATTTCACGATGGCCACGACCATACAACCAACAAGTGCCATGGTTTAAAGCATTAGGTTGAAAGGCTCATCAGGCAAGGGATGCTGGGAAGGTTCACTGACGCAACCAATACTAGCACCTGGCAGGTCGCAGCTGATAATTGAGAAGATGGATAAGCCGCGGCCCCGGTTATACTTCGGGATACTGTCACTTTTGTTCTTTTGTAATGATTACAATGCCATATCTAATCTAGAAAATCAAATTATGTATCCCCTTAATTTATCACATTAATGAAAAATTAATAGTTTACATTAATTCTTTTGCAATTTTGCTCAACATGTTTAAAGAAGACCACGACAACAAATGGCACATACCCATAAAAGGACGCGGAGTCTTCGGAGCTAAGCCAAAATTTCCTCCAACAACTAATTCTAAGTTATAAAAACACAGACTTCACTCATAGGAATTAGACTTGAGAGTTAAGAGACGAAGCAAGATTTATCATTAACTAAACCTAAGTCATAACCCATAAGATATGCAGACTTCGATCATAGCATTCAGACTTAGTCCGCACAGAGATCCAAATGACAAGAACTTCGTGCTAGTGGTTCTGATTGGAACCTTTAGAAAGCGGTACCCTGATTGGAGTGAGTCATAAAACGCATACTTCGGTCATAGCAACTAGACTCGGGGTAAACTCCAGAATAGCACAACCCCACTTATAAAAAAGTGGGACCAAGTTGTGGGGCTATTAAATATACCCCAGAAGCTTGGGGAGGCTCCTAAATAATACCTCGGCATATTTTGAAGATTTCGAGTAAGAAGATCGCGAATTGCGAAGACCGGCTAAAACATGCCGCCAAAGTAAGTGAAGACCGTAACTAATGGCTTGGGGACTACTAATAACCCACATGCCGTGGAGTTTTGCTCATAGCCTTTGGACATGACATATTACTAAGGCTACTGCCACACCCAACACAAGATCATGTCCAAACTACAAAAGAGATAAGTCAAGTAAAGGTTGCAGTAACCGATATACAAAGCCAAGAACACTCTTCAGCTAGACGACCGCGACCATTATCAAAACAAGATTCAATTCAAGCTGCGGCTGTAGTCAAGAAAGTATTCAAGACTGAGTCGCAGACGTCACAAGATTTCAAAGGCCATGGAGTTTTAATCTAAAAACTCATGACAGACTGCAAAAACCGTAGTCCCAACCAAGCGTAACAGAAGTGTAAATGCACAACATCATTATCAAGCGTAGTTGCTAGAGGTGGCAATTTTTGACACGACACGAACTCGACACGAAGTTAGCGGGTTAGGGTTGACGATTTCTTGACACGAACCCGAATATAACATGACTCGCCAACACGAATAATAAACGGGTTGGGTTAGTGTCAAACACGTATAACTCGAAAATGACACGAATAGACCCGTTTAACTCATATTTTATGGAGAATATATTAGACAATTTATATATCTTGATAGGCATTCTATAAAATTCATGGAGAATCGGATGATAAATTATTTATGTGTTGAAAGAAGTTGAAATTAATTAAATTTAAGTTATTGTAGGCCTATGATTGGTATGATTGGTTAAGAGAGAAGAAAAAAATTATTTTATATTTTACTTAATGGGTTATGCGGGTCAACCCGAACACGACACGATAATAAATAGGTCGGGTTAGTGTTTGCTCATCTGCCACGATTAGTTAAATGGGTCGGGTTAGGGTTGATTAATACTTGACACGAACCCGACATGACACGACCCGAACACGACACGACGCACACGAATTGCCACCCCTAGTAGTTGCAATTGTACTTCGAAGGCCGCTGTCATTAGCGAAAGAACGCTGTAGCAGCGTTTTAAAAGATGCGATTAGGCTTGAGGCTTGGGAGAAACACCTTACTTATGCTTTATTTTTGGTAAAAGGCTTAAGGGGCAATTTATTTATTTATTTTATTTTTTCTGAAAAAAAAACGTTTTAGTGAAATGATGTCGTCTTTAAAGACTTTTTTTACAAACCAGACCAATATCTCGTCGAAAACAATCAAAAGACATAGTATCCGAAACATGGTTCAAAGTCTCGGTATCGGCCACTCGATTTTCAACTCGGTCGCGGTATCGGGCGATACGCAAAGATACACTATTTAGAGAGCGCAAAAAATTCTGAAAAAAATCTAAAAAAGTAAAAAAAAATACGATTAAAAATGTGGACCAATCAGATAAGTTTAAAACTATACTTTAATATGCATAACATTGTACAATTGATTATATTGACGTGCTGCGAAGTTGTCAGATTCAATGTTCCATAATAAATCAATGTTTTATTTCACGGAGGGTACAAATATTATGTTTTTACAAAGAAAAAACAAATGTTACTTTTTTAGTAAGAGGATATTTTATTTTGTTTTACAAAGAGGATACAACTATTATATTCTTAGTATTATTTTTAGTAAGAAGATACAAATGTGTTTTTTAAGTATGTTAAATTTTTCTAAAGAGAATAGAAATGTTTCTTTTTTAGTATTATTATTTTTTTACAAATAGTGATTTTGACAAAACACTACATTTTTTTTACAATCGTTTTTTACAAAAAGGATGCAAATGTTATTTTCTTACAAAAAATGATGCAAATGTTATTTTTTTATAAACGCAATGTAAATGTTATTATTTTTTGTTGGGATGGAAATGTTATTTTTTTTAAATTGATGGAAATGTTATTTTTTTTAAATTGATGGAAATGTTATTTTTTTACAAAGAGGATGCAAATATTTTTTTTTTACAAAGAGGATGCAAATATTTTTTTTTTACTTGTGCTGCAAATGTTATTTTCACATAAAGGATGCAAATATTATTTTTACAAATGTTTAGTGGATACAAATATTATTTTTACAATAATTACAGTTGTATATTTGTTTGTAAAAGAATAACATTTACGTTTTTTTTAATAAATAATAACATATTATAAAATAACATTGGGAACATTATTATAAAAAATAATAAATAACATTTGGATCATTTGCATTCTTTATAAAAACAAAACTGGCACATATACAACGCACTAAATTAAACCTACACGATGACCAAATAACCCACACACACAACACACTAAATTAAAAAAACAATTAACATTTCGTAACCCCCCCCCCCAAAAAAAAAACACGCTTACTAACATAACACTGGAGAGAGAGAGAGAGAGAGAGAGGAGAGAGAGAGAGAGAGAGAGAGAGAGAGAGAGAGAGAGAGATGCTTAGTAGCTTATACCATCTCGGACGATATATAACCGATATGGGCCGATTCCATCGCGATATCGCCGATATGGGCCGATTCTACTGCGATATCGTCGATATGGGCCGATTATATCGTTATATCACCGATACTACCGAGAAATGACCGATATAGGGTCAATTCACATTAATAATTGAAAACTCAACTTGTAACTCGGAATCGGATCGGTGGGCACCGATACCTAGTCAACTTGGCCATTTCGTCGCGGTATCGACCTTGACTTTGAACCATGATCCGAAATCTCCTCTCGTAAAAAAACAAAAATTTGCTGACCGACTTCCTATCAAAAGTCTCTCTGTTTCATTTTAAAGGTGAAAAATACATTTCTTATATTGAATCATCTTGTATTTATTATTGATTGTCGATTATTGAATGTGTACGAGGTGAGTCCTCTTGGGGCTGGAAGTATTATAATACAGCCAGAGGCGTAACCCTTATAGTTCTGGTGATAAAACACTAACACAAATATCCTCAACAATCACAGATGAACACACAATTTTGTATATAACAAACACTCAGTTTGAACTCACAAATAGCTCGTGTATAACTCAAATAATAATAAAAAAATCTTGGAAACATCTCAGTCAAAGGGAGAGAGAAGCAAACACCCTAGATACACCTTGACAGGTAGCCAACGCACCAACAACCTTCAATGTCTCTGGTTAGCTAATAAAAGCTTCGTAATAAATATCAATGGTGGGTGAATAAACTCTGGTTTCAAATAACTTCTTTGTTCTCAGTGTGTTTTTTCTCTCTCTGGGAAGAACTCTCTTCTCAGAAGTGGTTGAGGTTAATAATAGCCCCACACCCCTCTTGAGATGTCTCAGTCCCCATTAATGTGAAAGACATTCCCCTAAAGTTTTAAGTCATAAGCATGAAATGCCTGATGGGTCAGCCCATCCTACGTCATAATCATTAAATGCCAGTACATACCTTTTCGCAACCAACTGTGCATCAGAGGATTGTCACGATAGTGGTAGTCCACTAAACCGTCTGACAACCCCAATACAACAGTGGCTTACTCAAGTTTGGATTGGACAGTGGGTAGGTGACTCGTAGTATCACTCAAAGTAGATGTGATTTTTGGTAGAGGGCTGTTTGGCTCAAGGGTCAATGTGAGATGGAACTCAAGGTTATTCTGCATAAGCTTCTATGGAAAATGGTTTCTCGGTGTTTTACTAGGTGTATCTAAAATGGTTGAGATGTAACTCAAGTCTTAACGTTGTCTTACTTCTCAATCCTCCAAATCAGGTCCCTATTAAGTTCCCACGGTGAGGTCATTCGATAGAGTATGTAAGCTCTTTCAAGCCCTGCCAGGCTTGGTCGCTCGCGAGTACCGTTTGATCTCACACTAAAAGTTGCAACCGTTACATCTTACAATCAATGCAATTAAAAGATACAATTTGACTAAGTAATCGAAATGGAAGATAAAGGTGAACTCTCTCGGCAAGCTCCCTCGCTGAGCTTCTTTGTTGCCTTCATGCTTCTTCCTTCTCTTCAGCTTCCTCTGTTAAGAAGCAGCTATTTTTAACCACGAGATTACCTTCAAGCCCCCCCCCACCCCCCCATGCCCACACTAATTAGTCCCTTTTACTGGGTATGTATTCAAATAGGCCTAACAATATTTTTTTGCTCCAGCAAGTCCTATTAAAAAAGATTTTTGCTTCAATATGTCCTATTTGTGAACATGTAGGGAATATACACTACATGTATAAATAAGAACTATTGAGAAAAAATGTTTTGATAGGACCTATTAGGAAATGTCTCATGGAAATATGACTTTTTTGTCAAGTTCTCATTATTGAATTATGAAAAATACATTTTGTATGTTGCTTATTAAATGTTGAGAAATACATCTTGTATATTGATTATGGAGCATGCATATGAGAAAGATGGCTATCAAACATACAAATATATTTTTAAAATTTAAGGTATGTATTGTTTTATTATATAATTAGACTTGGAATAATTAAAATAATAAAAAAGGGGAAAGCGCCTTTTTACGCTTACGCTTCGCCTGGACTCCTAAGGCTTGAGGTTTAGCCTTTACACCTCGATCACGTCTTGCGTCTTTTAGAGCCTTGCGCAGTAGTGAAGATTAGCAGCGGGAGGCCGCGGTCATTAATAAAAGACCCCGGTAACAAAGACTATCAGTATGAAGCCACGAGCGTGAATGGTGACATGTTATGCCTAAAGGCTGGGGTGGGGGTGGGGGGCTCTAATACCCCACATGCCATGGAGTTTTAGTTCAAAGCCTGCAGGCATGATGGACTACAAAGGTCGTGGCATAACCTAGCATGGCAACATGCAATGAAAATTTAATTAATACAAAGCCGCGACAACGAAGAGACATTGAAGACTACAAAGGTTTACTACAAACAGAGCTAAGCAAGTCTAGTAGTAAAACAAAGTGCAGAAGTTAACAACACGCTGCGGCTATAAGCAATCAAGCTATAGTTCGAATAATGCTACAAAGTGAAGACATTGAAGACCAAAGATTCATTACAAAGTAGTGTATGCAAGGCAAAGACAAAGTAAAAACATAAGGCCCCGGAGCTAAAAGCCAATTTCATTCATCAGAATATAGTTAATTACAAGACAATTCAAAAATTACAAGTTCAGCAGAAACGAATAAGAAAAAGCCGCGGAGCCTAAGACTTTACATCCCCTTCTTTACCACCCTCCTTGTCCTCAAGGCCGGTCTCAGTCTTTTCGACCTCTTGAGTAGTAGCAGCGACCTTTTCCTTTTGTTTCCTGGCAAACTCTTCGACCTCCTTCAGCTCCACCTCACAATGGATGTGCTTAGCGTCAGAAAATCTCTAAGCAAAAAGGGCCTCCTTGGCCTTGGGAAAATTCTTGACAACTCGGTGGCTCATTTCCTTGTAGTCGCGGATGTAGGCCTTATTATGGCCAATCCAAAAGTCATTGGAAGTCTTGAAAGACGCCACAACATCTTCAACAACCTTCTTCAAGGTTACTACGTGTTCATCGACCATCTTTTCCATGGCCGCGACACGACTTTGTGTTAGTTAAGAAACTTCGGACTCGAGATTGGCAGCCTTCTCATCACTGGCAGCGGCTTGTCTGGCAGCCTCAAGGCATTTGGCCTATGATGCTTTAAGAGCCTCCTCGGCCCGTTTAAAGTTGTCTTCTGCTTCGTTCCTGGCTTTTTCAACAACCTCCAACTTAGACGCGACCTCAAGTCTTGCAGCTTGAAAGGACGCAGTCGCGCACATTTTGCCAGCTTCAAACAAGGAAGACTTGACTTTATTCACCTCAGCCTGATGTGTAGTCTCTGTGGCCTTATGCTAAGCATAGATGCCTTAATACTTGGCCATCACTCATGGCAGCCTCAGCAGTCTGGAGGAAAAAGAAAACAAAAAAAGTTAATAAAAGTAGACAACATGAAGAAAAAGCCGCAGGTATATACGCGTGCTTACCCCGAGGAGGCAACGAAGTTCATAGTTCTCCAAGTCCTCGACATCCTCCTTAAACACACGTTAAAGGTCTGAGGAGTTGGTAACCTTTTTTATCTTAGAGATCGTAGTGGTCTTAGTGTCCCATGGAGAACTTGGGTCTCTAGGTCTAATACGAGGTTGCGACGAAGAGACGAAAACCTTACTTTGAGGATTTGGAACGTTCGCGTCAGCTGGAACTGAAATCTACAGAGGCATATCACTGATGGTGATGTGCCTAGAGTGTACTGGCTCTTCATTTTCCTCCTCGACATTGGGAGAAGCTAAGCCCATGTTAGCTATATTTACCGCGACATCCTCAGCAAGTGGTGGGTTTGAACCACCAACTGCGGCCTTAGTGGGGACCTCAACTGAGCAACATCCTTGACCGCAACTCTTTTCGTTTCTTTCTCTTGGCCTTCCTTGGAGCCTGCTTCAGGCCGTGGACACTTCTTTTAGCTCATCCAACTGGGATAGAAGCAATTCCTTATTTATCTCCATAACGGGTTAGCATAACAATTAAAAAAGTCCACACAGTAAAAGACTTATCTGAAGACAAAATAGGTCGCGACCTAGAGATTTATTTTACCTCCTTTTAAGTTGCTTTGGTAGGTGCAATGTGCACTGGGTAGTAGCCAAGCCTGTATAAGGCTCACAAGGTAACCACGAAAGGGACGTCCTTGCTATCAGATATAGAGACCGCGACCTCAATCTGAGGGAGTCAATCCTGCACGAACCGTAACAAAAAAAAGAAGCAAAATCAAGTTAGCATCAATTAAAAAATATTAAAGTTAGGTCGTGGCCTTGTAAAAAAACTTTGTTCTACATTCCAAGGGGAGACGACCCTAAGACTGCGGAATCTTATGGGATTTCTCTTGCTCAGTTTCCACGAAGTGTGTTTCCCAGCAGTCCCCAAAGATAAAGAAGTATCTGCCTTTCTTTTTTTTTTTGTTCTGGAAGGCTTGCCAATCATGAGATATTTGCAGTCACTCCGCATCGCCATGTAATAGTACTAAGGGTTATTCACCCTATCCTCCTTAGGCCTATAGATTTCGAAGAATTTCGTGGCTTTTATGTCCTTGTTGTGCTTCTCTTAGACAATCAAGGACGTCGAGATAACCCTCCACCCGTTTAGATAAACTTGGGTTGGAGCTGGGTTCATCACTTCGAGAATTATCCTAATTGGAATTGGAACCGGAAGCCTTAGTTCGAGGAGGAAGGCGTGAAGGGGAAAGCATACTCCATTAGGGACCACAGAGCATGCTCTTTTGTTCGCGGAGGGAACTTTGCATATAGTCCCTTCAGGAAATTCACAAAATCCTCGGCCAGACGAACTAACCACTCCTCAGTCATCATGCAAGGGTAAATTAAGGCTGTGAGTTCCCTCTTTGGTATAGTGCCGCGGCCTGAAGTCCCGTCTTCAACGTTTCTACCTTCCGTGGTAGTTTGTACTTCTCCACTAGAAGCTGCGGCCTCCTCCCTTGTATTTTCCTCCACTGGTGTTACGGTGTATGATTGTTTGTTGAACCATTGTCCTCCTCATCTCTATGCTTGGCCTCCGCAGTCTCTATTGGTTCCTTGCAGTTGGAATTCGCGGAATTAGAATTAACACGTACACAGGTTGGGCAATCTAATAATTTGCAAGATCCATATGTCCTAAGGGGTTTGATGTTCAACACCGCGGGAGGAGGTACCCCAAGGTGCTTTATCTAGAAACTTTCCAAGTACTCCCGAGTATTCTAATGCATAAGGCCACGACAAGTATCTATAAAAGCAAAAAGGAGCTCCACAATTAAAGAACCACGACCATTATGAATAATATAGAAGGTCACTACCAAGTTTCAAAGACCATGGCCTCAGGGAACAAAAGGCCGCGACAACAGACACATATATAGATCCTAAAGCCAAGGGTACAAATTTGGGCAAAGGCCATGGCCAAACTCTAAAAGGCTGCGACATGACTCAAAACACCTAAGGCCACATACTCCTATGTTTGAAGTCAGGAACTAGCCAAAAGCCACGGACTCTTATGTTATTGTACGGTCAACAAAATGTAAGATCGCCGCACTATTCAAACAATGCAGATGAAAGTATGCAAGTTGAAGGTAATGATGAAAAGTCCATGGCATTATATGTCAAAACAAAGGCCATAGCCATTTAGTCCCAGGCCACAACTAAAGCAAACAAAGGCCGTGTCCATTAGCCAAAGGCCGGGCCAAAGTCACAAACACTTAAATTCATTTGACAGACAAGGAATCGGATCAAACCTTCAAACCCTAGGTTTTTCCAATAAAAAATGCACGATGAGCAACTACTTATGTTCTTAATGAAAATCGACACAAATCCAACAAAATAGACCTTTTTCCGATCTAAAAACTTGATGTGATCACTCACGTCACCCATTCAATCCCTTCCTACAACAAATCAACAAAAACATCCACCAAAAACTATCCAATCCCAAAAATCCTCAAAGAACACCAAAAGAAATCGAAAACCCAGAAAATGTCAAACAATGATTTTGGCACTACTTGGGATCAATTTTTTGAGATTAATGTCTAACTGCCAGGCTGAACAAGTTCAAATTAGTTCTAGATTACAGTGAGTTCAAATTAATATGCTTTTTATGGGGTTAGAGTTGCGGATTGAATCGTGGGTTTCAAAACCCCCAAACTCAAAACACCCTAGTTGCGTTATTATATGTTCAATTTGATATCATGAGTTTTAACAACAAATCGTTGTGTGGAAATAGTTGGAAATGGGGCCATGAAAAATTGCAAGAAAAGATAAGGGAGCCAACTTGAAAATGAAGGAAAAGTGTCGCCGGAGTGAAGTCGAAGGAGCAACTGAAAATCGCCTTAAATTGCATAACCTTTTTGCTCTCAAGTGCTCGCGGAAGTTGAAGCGTTGCAACATTTAAAACGTCTAAAAAATAGGTCGCGGCATCAATAAAACCTCAGCCTCAGCTTTTCAACAATAGGCCTCGGCACTAACTAGGCCTCATCTTCCAAACAGTAGGCCTCGACTTCAAAGCAATGGTACGCGGACCAGAACGAAGCCCTAGCACTAAATCACTTACCTCGTAGCACTGAGGCTTGGGAGGCTTCTGTTGTACCCTAAATATGTCAACCAATGGTTAAGAGACACGTGACATGGAAGCTCACACAAACACATGAAGATATGCTCAAGGAATAGCAAAAGGCCTCGGCCTGCAAGCAAGGCCACGACTTGTTACCTAAACAAGTCGTGGACTATGATACAAATTTACCGCCTAAAAACCTAAGACCACGACCTAGTATCTCAAAGGTCACGGACCCTAAGCACACTCAGAAGCCACAACCAGATATAAGTTGTGATATTGTTGAATAGTTGTACTGTACTCTATAGTGATACATTGTTTTGATAGTGATGATACACTATATATGTGATTTTATTAGTATTTTTTATATAACTCGAGGTTCACTTCGTTTTGCCTCACAATTGATCCCTCACCTTGTTTGTAGAAAACTCCTCAAACCTACCTTTAGCTTTTAGAACATGGACATGAGGTTCCATGTTTGAGCATAAATTCAACATTGAAGCAATGCATCTTCATTGAGGATATTATGGTGTTTAGTCATTGGATAAATAAGAGGTCTTACCTTGGTGCGATGGCAAGTGCCCTCACCTAAGCTACGGTTGGCCTCGGTTTTAGACATGAGAGCAGCCTCTTCATATATAAGGGTGAGGCCAGCCGACATCCACCTCTCCCCGATTCTGCAGTTAAGCGGGAGTCTTGCGCACTGGGTACAACCTTTAGTTGATAGATAAATACATTTGATTTTATTTTTTGTTTATTTTACCAGGAAGAAGGTTATTGGTTTAGATGATCTTCTCACCGACTATTACAAGGAGAAAAGCAAAATCATTGAGAAGGAATCAAAACGGGCAAAGACAAAAGAAAGCTGTAGTTCGGACGAAGATGAGGACATCGAAGAAGCTGAACTTTCTCGATGTGTTGAGGAGTGTCAGAAAGAGGCATGCACTGTTCCTTGTTCTATTCTTTAAATTATATTCTGGTGGTTGTCTTGTATATACTCATATAATTTTCTAAGCATAAATATATACTCTTTTTGGTAGATGGGACAAATAAGCTGTGAGGATGAGATCTCCTTGTGGGGTCTCCATGTTTTTGGAAATCAGGTTGGACTTATAAGCTGACAGAAGTTTTGTTTATATTGATATTCTGGAAAGATTGATCAGAATTGTAGGTGGAATAAATGTTTATAGTTTTTCTCTCACCTCGTGTAATTTGCAGAAACCTCCGCCAAGATTGGTGTTTCCGGAGCTTGGGAATTTTCAGCCATTGTGCTCCTTTATGAACAATGACCTGAATTCTCTTGTTGAACTTGATTCCGAGAAAGGTTTTTACTTTTTCCTTAAATATATTGTATTTATTCTCCACTGATCACATCCTTTCATATGAACCATTATTTATTATTTTTTTTTGTGTGTGAGCGCGGGATACTTTGATGTTATTACAGGTGAACTTTTTCTAGAAAAATTATTGGTAAATGGCTGGCTCTTGAAATTGGTTTCCACAGGCGGTCATGTAGAGAAGTCCTTAGCAATGTGGACATTTAATTTGAGTAAGTATATTGTTCTTCTCAGGCCAATAATCACATTATTTTGTGTTGTTTCACCATGTCCTTTTATCCGCATTCTTAGTGTTGTACTCGTCAAAAGAAGAGTTAAGGACATCAGCATGTGATTTTTGGTGTGCTATTCTGTCATCTGAGGTAGTCTTCATTACATTTTTTTTGAGTTAGTCTTTTTTTCTCTCTTTTCAAATTAGTATTTTCTATTTGCCGTATTTAATTCCACCATAATTTAACCAGGTTGATATATTGCAGATTAAAATGGATTGGCTACCTAACTATTCTGAAATAAAAGGAGCTCTTGAAATCTATGGTTTTCTATCGGATATATCTTCCAACACGGAAGTGGTCCATGAAGGTAAGCTCCTTCACCTTTGATTCACGTGTTATCATCTGCTGTAGATTATGGTTTTAAACCTTTTTGTGCGGCTTTTATAATTCTTTCTAGACTAGTAACTGAGAAGAAAACAGAGGACTTTTGACTGCAGAGCATGACCGATGAATAATCGTTTTATGTAAACTGTGTTTTCTTTGTGTGCAATTTACACAGTTTACATCACTAGGTGTCGGGGCTATAAAAGAAATTGGCATTTAGCTCAGCTGGTCGGGCCTTGTGTTTGCTCCCCAATATCACCAGTTCGAGTCCCCTTAGGGCCACTAGAGGCTTGATGCGGTCGTTAACTTCAGGGCTCCGTGGGATTAGTCGAGGTGCGCGCAAGCTGGCTCGGACACCCTTGGTCATAAAATAAAATAAATAAATAAATAAATGTAATATCTCATGGATCAAAACAAAGAGGTTATTGTGTTGTGACATTGTCATGCCTGCAATGTTCTAAGAAGCAGCCCAGGCGGTGGTCTGACGCCTTGCCTAGGAGTAACATTAAAAAATCTCCAATCTTAAAAAATCACCAAATTTTGAATTAATTGCTGATTAATTGAAGAATCGTCAAGTTTTTTAATTAATTGCCAATCAATTGAAAAAATCCGATTTTTTTCTCCATACTTTTCTCAACTCTTAAACGTCATTGTGGGATTATAAAAACAAAAATAAGGACGAAAACGAAACTAAACCAAAATAGAATGAGATATATACCACAGTATTAAGGATTCACAAATTAAAATAATTGTTCCAGGAAAAAATATTTCCCTCTCATATGCAGAATTGTATGTAGTTCACTTTATCTATAGAAAAGGAACAAAACATCACTACACTGATTCTGGCCTGCAAATTAATGTCTATTTTAGCTTTGCATGCAACCAAATATTTGATTTGTTGTATTACCTTTGTGTTGAGCACATTACTTGGTCGTAGACCCCTTGCAACCACCCCCTCCCCCCCAAAAAAAACAGAAGATAAAAAAAATAAAAAAAAATAAAAAATGTTCTCTCTTTAATTCTCTAAGGGACTTAGTGTCCAAGATACCTAATTGAGAATAATACTAAAAGTACCTATTAATTAATTTTAGAATATTCTAAATGGATATTTTTTATTCTACCAATATTAAAGCATTAAAATTGAATACAATATAATATACAATCATGGTTGTTAAAAGGGTGTCTAGGCTCCGGGCTCACCAAAGTGCAACATTGACGTTTCGCCTTACCTCAGGCAAGGCTCCTTCAGTGAGCAGTATGCTCCAAACTCAAGGTGCGCCTAAGACGCGCCTTGTAATTTTTTTCTTCTAGAAAATGCCCCAAATACAAGAATTGACCAATCAATATGTTGACATTACATATTTTCCAATGGAATATAGAGAAATTAAACCATTTTCCACCCTAAAACTAGCGAAAATCAAGCCTAAGTTGCGGTGAAACTTTATCTTTCTCACTAGTCACTGCTTAGGCAAAAGAAACCAAAAAAACTCCAACATTGTTGCAGCCCCAATTGATTCTGGTTTTTCTTTTCACACATTGGAGTACATTTGCTTCAAATATATTAATATCTTTGCTTTTGTTGATTATTTGATAATTAAATTGTTATATTAGATATATCTTCTTATGCATCTCTTCATAACCTAGTATAATAATAATTTTTGCTATATATTTCAATTTTTAGATCATAAAATAGTATTATTATAGATATACAATTTTTGCATGTTTTGTATAATGTGCGTCTCACTTTGGTGCCTTGCCCTTTGCGTCTAGGCTCTAGGGAGACATTGGCCCTTGGTGTGTTGTGTGCCGTAAATAATTATGTATACAATTTAAAATGATCCTCTTTGACCCATTCCTTGTGCCAGTACATCAATATTTCTTTGGAAAACACTTCACGGTGCTTTACCCATCTTGGAAATACAATTTTGTTCTTTGGCATTGCAATGCTTTTTATTTTTTTTCCCCTTAGAGGATATATTAGTAGTTTGTATTACTGGTACACTGCAATATTGGCTGACGAAGGAGTTGGTTATGCCGATTTGGCTTGGTTTTGGAGAGGCAAAAGGAGGCTTTGGTGTAGGATTCTTGGATTTTGTTGGAAAATTTGGGTGGTACTGAAGATTGCTTTTTTCCTAACATAGAGAAGCAAGATACAACACCAAGTGGAGAAAAGGATTAAACTTGATGGGTTGAGTGTTACTTGGGAATGGGCGATTTCTTGGTATTCGTATAAAATGCATTAATGATTTTTTCTCTTCATTGGGAACTATCTTTGGTAAGAATGTGACGTAAATTACACGTCGAAAGGCTCCTAAAATATCTAAACACACACTTCTAGAGAGAGAAATACCATTTTCTATTTCAAAGTTCAAGTCTACCTAAAATGAGGCTTAAATGGGGGTATTTAAAGGAGAGGAGTAGCTTAGACTCTAAGCTAAGGCCCTAATTACAAAAATGCGATTACTACTCCTTACCTCCAAATACTAAAATAAAATAAAGGAGAATATAATAACAAAATAAAAGAAAATAACAAAAGAAAATAAAATGACTAAAAATTCCTAAAATAGGGGCTCATTTTCATCTCTCCCCGTCTTAAGACCAAGATCGTCCTTGAGCGTTAAAAAAAATTGGGGATTTGTGAGGAAATTCCAAAAACAAAGGTGCCAAAAAAATTGTGGGGGACAAAAATTAATTTCTGAAACTTGAGGAGCGCACATCCCACAAATCTTGGTCTTCATTTCTTATTCTTCTCTTCCAAAGCAACCCAAAAAACTTCTACTCGGGTCAAAAGCCATGGTTTGGGAGCGGTTAGGAGGGTTTGGGGTGTATGGTTCCAAAAATGGGGGTGGATTAGGGCTGGTATGTTGGGGGTGGGTTTTCGGGTTCGGCTAGGGCTCATGGGGAGGAGAGGGTGGGTGTTCAGGAGTTTTCCGACGGTGGAGGGGTAGGGCGTAGAGATGGAAGTAGGGCGGGAGGGAAAAAGGAGGGTTGCGGGCAGGTCGGTGGACCCAGGGGCAGTCTCTGAGGGATAACCCGGGCCGAAGGCAGGGCGAGATGGATCATAGGGGTTAGGGTTTCGAGGGTAGGGTAGGTCTTTTCCAGGCCGTCGGGGTGGTGGTTTGTGGTTTGTGGCTAGGGTTAAGTGTACAGCCTTAGGGCTATGTTGGTTGCACTCAGCGGCGGCGGAAGAGGTTTCTGGGGTGGCGCAGCCATGGGGTTGGGCAAGGGGTGGGGTAGGGAAGTTGTGTTTAGGGTTAGGGCAACAGGGTTGGTGTTAAAGGCCAGGGTTTGGACAGTGGGTAAGGTTTGGGGAATGGTGGTGGTGGGAGATTTTATGGAGAAGAGTTGAAGAAGGGTTTCAAATTTTTGGTTGAGGTCGACGTAAACTAGGGTTTGTTGTTCGACCACGTGCCTTAATTATTGAATCTCTTCTTGTCGTTATTTGGATTTCTTAGCAGCCATTTGATGTAGCGTATGATTTGATAAAACAACAAAAAACACTGATACACATAACACTAATATTGGAGCGACACCTGCTCTAATGCCAATTTGACGTAAACTACACGTCAAAAGGCTCCTAAAATATCTAAACACACTTCTAGAGAGAGAAATACGCTTTTCAAAATTCAAGTCTACCTCAAATGAGGCTTACACGGGGGTATTTAAAGGAGAGGAATAGCTTAGGCCCTAAGCTAAGACCCTAATTAACAAAATGCCATTACTACTCCTTACCAATGTTTAAAAAGGCGAAAGGCGAGGCGAGGCGTAAGCCTCGAGGCGTTTGAGGCGTAAGCCTCACCGAAAGGGGGAAAAAAAAGCAAAATAATATTAAAAAAATAGTAATTAAACCATAAAAACAAAATAACAACGAAATATAAAATAAAACTACAAAAAAACATCCTTGAGGACTTTCTCACATAGTTTGACATTTTTTTGTTGCCCCAAGATAACTTTTAAAAAAAAAGTAATTTGAGAAAACCAATTTTAACATATTGGTTATTTTACAATATGCCAATAAATTAATCAATGCAAAATCATATTGACAAAATCATTTTTTTAGCTTCATTCACGTATTGGTTATTTTATAATATGACAATAAATTAATCAATGCAACTTAACAAGCAAATTTATTAAAAAAAACTTTGATTTTCAATCTAAGATTAAAAAAAGCAGCAACTTTATTAAAAAAAAAATTACAAAGTTATTACAAACAAAAACAGTTTTTTACAAATATATTACAAACAAAAACAGTTTTATAAACAGGTTTTTACAAATATATTACAAGCTAAAACAATTTTTTTTTTTAATTTATAATATAAAGCACTGACCAAACTACAAACGTAACACTGACCAAACAAAAAACTAAAAACGAAGGCCGACCTAAAAACTAAAAACGAAGGCCAAACAAAAAACACTGACCAAACGTAGGTCCTAAACTAAAAACGAAGGACGCAGGTCTTACCTTCAACGAACGAAGGCCGAAATTGAAGAACCAAGGCCGGAATTGCAAAAGGAACGCCGGAACTCAAAAACCGAAGGCCGAAATTGAACGCAGGGCTTACGGAATGAAGCTAGGGCTTATGTTTTTAACTTACGGTCAGTTCTTTTGTTTAAAACTTGCGGTCTTCATTTTTTTTTTTAAGAAACTTGGCTTCTTTTTTTTTTTTGACCAAGGCAAGAGGCGTACGCCTCATAGCCTTGAGGCGTAGCGCCTCAGGTACAAAAGGCGCAAGTCTCCATGAACAGTGTTGAGGCTTAAGCCTCGAGGCTTTTTTTCAGCGCCTCGCCTCGAGGCGTACGCCTCATTCGCCTTTTTAAACATTGCTCCTTACCTCTAAATACTAAAGTAAAACAAAGGAAAATACAATAATAAAATAAAAGAAAATAACAAAACAAAATAAAATGACTAAAAGTTCCTAAAATAGGGGCCCATTTCCATTATAATGACATGGTGCATGTGTGGAATGGGGACAATTGTGAAGAGCAATTTAAATAGTCCCTTATTCAGAATATAAATGCATATTCATAGGAATATTCTAGAGTAGAGTTAGTTCAAAGTATGACATCATTGCGTAGGTCGTAGCATGGAATTCTCCATTGCCCTTCTATTCTTAAAAAAAAAATTCTCCATTTCCCTCTACTCAGAACTATGTGGGTCCCGATCCTTTAAAAATATTTTTCACTTAAAAAAATGAAACTCAGGAAATTTTCAAAATCCCCATAGGTACATAGGCATCTCATACGCTTTACATGAGCGCGACCCCCTTCTTTTTCACAAAATGCTATTATTTTCTTATCTCCCAGAACGACGGCTCATTTTTATCATTTACATAAACAAAAGGATTATGTATGCCTTAGCGATTATGTATGCCCTCATTCTTTTCCCCTGCCAATCTAACCTTATTTTCCTAAAAACAAAAACGAGCCAAACCAAGGTTCTAAAAGGCGCGAGGCGTGGTCGAGGCGTAAAGGTCAAGCCTTAGGAGCCTAGGCATAAAAAGGCGTTTTTCCTTTTTTTATTATTTTAATTATTCCAAGGCTAATAATATAATAAAATAATACATACCTTGAATTTTGAAAATATAGCCGTATGTTTGGTCGCCATCTTTTTCATATTCATGCCCCATAATCAATATATAAAATGTATTTTGATTGTTTTGGACGAGATATTGGTCCGATTTGTAAAAAAAAGTCTTTAAATGGTGATATCATTTCATTAAGGCATCTTTGTTTTTAAAAAAGTGCGCCTTAAGCCTTTTACCAAGAATAAGGCGTAGGCGATGTGTTTCTCTCAAGCCTCAAGCCTAAGCGCGCCTAGGCACGCCTTTTAGAACACGGAGCCAAACTACTCCTAAATAACCTTTCCAAAAGTTATTTCAACCAGATACATAAACCAAACACCATACAAAAGTTATTTCCAGATAGTTGAAAGTATGCCATGGGTGATGTTATCCTAGGTTAGCTTGGCCTTTAAGCAAGTATATGGGGCCTTATAACTATCCTTATATTATCTCATTATTGGATTAACTGATTACTTCGAATGAAATTGGGAGAAAACCATTGATATATATACATACATACATATATATATATACATATATATATATATATATATATTTTGTTATTGCTGTGTTAATGCTTTTGTTGAGTTCCCATCAGCCGCTGTTGCTCTGGGTAGTTTGTGTAAGATCCTTGAGGAACTATAAAAGCCAATAAAATTGCTGGTGAGAATTTGTTGCAAGGGCTTGATGTTACCCCGTTACACTGACTGGTGAGTCTACACCCTAATTTACCAAATCACCGAGCACCAATGCGACTCTCGATGATCAACTGGAAACTGTCGAAGTCCTGACGAGCTTCCATGGCGGTTCCCGAACCTCTTTAGCACCAAAACCGACCACCACAACCCAAAATAGCAGGGTGAGGCTTCATGGCTGACCTTATCATATGTGGAGGGATTCAGGAGAAGGTAGACTGAGGATGGAGGTTCGCATCGGCGCTTATATTGCCGGAAATGAGGGATGCAGGCGCTTGGTGCAGGGGTCACGGTCGGAGGGTCGTGTGACTAAAGTTATTGGCTAGGTTTTTGTGGGGCAAGCTCATTTGTGTCATCGCCTGCCATCAAGATATAGGGGAATGTCAGAGTACAAAGTCAATGAGGTATGAGAGGGAAGAGAAGGTTTTGATTTCTATGTCCTCCCCTTTGCAGATGCCAGAGTGAGTGAGGTAGACCAGCCAAGGGTGGGTGTGGATTTGAAGGCGACAAGGAGAGAGCCGGAGGGAAGAGGGAATACGAACTTACTGACTTCGGGTCTTTGGCGAGAGAACCAATTTTGATGAGGGGCTCTGTGACACTATGATGATGGGTTTGGGTTTCTTGGGGTAACAATATGGTGTTTTGCAGCGCATATGGATGTATTTTGCTCCACGTCTCACAAACTAATCAGGAGAGCATATGGGATTTAGAATAGGTCCTGTGGGTAAGGAAATTTTAGTAATTTGGCTTCAACAGAAAAAAGAGCCTATAAATGTTTTGTGAACCACTAAGGCTTGTAAGGCGTGCTTTTATTGGGATGGACGGCCTTGGGTGTCTCAAAATTCCAACTCCTGCAGAATTCAATGTTTTGCCCCCACAAAATTGGCCATATATCAATTTGGTCCAAAACTTGAGAAGAGCTCAATATTTTTATAATATTTGTTTTGGTGGCACAGGCTCATTCAAGCTACCCCTAAAGCTTGTTGCCGAGCTTTCTTCGAGATGCGGAGAATGATGTGGTGTGACGCGGTGTACGCATGGAATGGAGCCAATTGCTAAGAGCATATTTTATAATAATTTTTCTTTGTGGTCTTTTATTCTGAAAATAAGTGGATGTTCATTAGGGATATAGAGTAGAGTTAGCATGATGTAACTGTTAGTTGGCTTTGCCTCCAAGTTTTTTGAGCCCTATGAATATCCTTGTATTCTCTATTTTGTGGTTTAACTAATTAGTTTGAATGATACATGGATTGCGAAAGAATTCTGTTGTTGTTGTGTCTATGCTTCTGCTTAGCACTATCAAAGTTATTGGTTTGGCTTCGTAATGGGTACCCTAACAAATGAAATTAATTCACGGGACATTGGTGTATATTAACTTTATTGGGTCAATATTCCATAACTGTTGGGCGGATAACAGCTCTGTGCCTCAAGGTGTTGCAGGCAAGTGTTGCTCACCTCAAGTCCAAAAAAAATCAAATCAGGAGTTAGCACACACTTAAACCACGTGGTGCGATTGTCTCTTGGCAACTGTTAGTTAATTTTAGTTTTCTTCATCTTATTGAATGAGTTGGGTGGACATTTTGAATGAGTTACGGAGGACAAGTGCTTTGACTTGGGATGAACTGGATAACAGTTGTTTGTAGGGGTGGTAAACGGACGGATACGGATCGGATACCCTGTTTTCCATATCCGTATCTGCTATCTGAATGTACTATCCGTATCCGTATCCGTCCGGATAGTTAAAACAACTATCCATATTCGTATCCGCTCGGATGATTCGGATAATATCCGTAACCGTTTACATTATTTAGCCATCGCAAAAAATAACAATTAAAATATTCAATCCAATGAAATCCAATCCAATCCAAACAAATATGTAATAAAATTACTGCCCTCCTAACATCAACAATTATGGATTCCATAATAATAGTATCATTTCATAATGATAATATGGCTTAAAGTCATCCATACTTTACAACCATATAAGCTTAAAGCCATCCAAAAAAATAACAGTCGCATTCCATGACAGTAGAAATAAATATGCACCTTTTAGATCAATCAAATTTATTGAGAATGATAACCTCATGGACCTTTTGTCTTCAAAACATACTGATATTTTTATTTTAATAAGTATACATTTTTATTTTGTTTATAATATACATGTTAACTTCAGTTCTCATTACAATCAAAACCATCTCTTTACTTTTATGTTTCTCTCTTACATTCTATTATGTTTCTCTCTTACATTCTTTTCTGTTTCTCTCTTACATTTATTTATAATTAAGGAAACTAACGAACAACCACATGCGATTTTCTTTTCTCTTGTTTTGTACGAAGGAGAAACGAAACGAAGTTAGTTTTTTTTTAGTAGAGTATATGTTCTTTAGTCAGTGTATGTTGTGTGTGATAAATAAGGTGTATTGTAACTTTAGTGTAACTCCGTGATAATATACCCAATAAAATAATAATACATGATATTTTATAATATACCCAATAAAACAATAGCTTTAGGGTGTTTTTGTTTTGAGTGGAGTATGTGTTATTTTGTTTTGGGAATAAACGATTAAGATTTTTTTTAATATTATTTTATTAGTAATACTAATTGTTGATACAAAATTTAGTTTGCTGACGTGGATCAATTATGTGGAGACACGTGTCAATTTACATGGCACCCGCAAACATTTTTTTGAACAACACCTTGACTCCGAAGAGCTCAATCTCCCCGACCAACTCAGGCGCTCCGAGCAACAAGTGTTCTCCGAGGAACTTTATTGTACCGAGCAACTCATGTATGCCGAGCTACTTAGGCGGTCTGAGCAGCTTAGGCGGTCCGAGCTGCATCTCGTACAGAGCATTCATATCCGGCTAATTAAGAGGATGACTGCGCATTAAATGTTTATTATTATTATTATCATACAGATGTACATGTCTACTAGAGAACAGCACATTGTCCTTTCATTTGTACAGCTTCAAGGCTATAAATACATTGTAACCTCCTCATTAGCGGGGGACTCGAAATTTCTTGGTAAAAACCTATTATCGAGAATTCCAAACAATCAACAATAACAAAAATAGTGGACGTAGGCCATTCTTTCAAGGCTGAACCACTTTAAAATTCTTTTGTCTTATTTATTTTTATCTGTGATTAAATAATTAGAGATAATCTAATTTTTTACATCAACAGATTGGCGCCGTCTGTGGGAAATCGACTGTAATTATCGTTTTTTCACCAAAACAATTCATCACCAATGGTTGATAATCCCGAATCCAGTAATCGAAACGCTGGAAACCCCCTAAATCCATCTATTCCCCCAAATGTTCAAGATCTGGCTGGTATCATGGCTAATCTAGCCCAAGGCCAAACAGGCATGCAAGAAACTATGCGACAACTCATACAAACTGTCCAGGGTGGAGTATCTACTCATTCAGGACAACGAAGCGTTAAAAGAAATACCCGGTTACCTTCTAGGCGAACGTTACTCTCATAGGAATCTCGATCCAGACGCACCGATTCATATCGCACTGAGAGATCTAATGATTTCTCTTATCAACCTGGTCGAACTTCATCAGTACGAGCTACAGACACTCAACAAACCATCACTCTATCTCCAGAAAGAACAAGTGCTCTTGAAAGGTTGAGTAGAGTCTCTCCTTTTGACCGTTTGGGTCCTAGGAGGAATAGGATTCCCCCTAGGATTGTACCGAAGAATTTTCAACGACCATCCGATCTAAGGGAAGGATCTGCCCAATCACGACCAACTGCTCGTAATGAAAGATCTCAGGAAGCGAATTCAACACGATCAGTTGCTCGAACCAACATGCCCGAGGAGGGAAATGATGCATGTAAAGGCTCTATTCAAAGGTTGGAGGATAGACTAGGGGAAATGGCTAACGCCAAGAATCCTCTACAAAGAACTTTTGTCCAAGGGACACCTTTTGTCCAGGCAATTGTGGATTTTCCCACACCATCAAAGTTCAAAGCACCTGTTGTGACTCCTAAATATGATGGAAAAACTGACCCTGTCCTTCATATAGAACAATACCAAGCTGCTGCCGATATCTATGCCGTGCTAGATGAGATGAGATGCAGGGCATTTTCGGGAACTCTTACCGGATTTGCTCAAATATGGTACAATAATCTTCCTCGGAGGAAGATTTCAACTTTCTTTCAACTGGCCGAACTCTTTATTGGAAATTTCTGTTTTGGAGCAAAACCAATTAAACGAGTAGCACACTTGTTAAGTGTTAGACAAAAGGCAGGTGAGAGCACCAGGGATTATATAACTCGTTTCAATAACGAGAAGCTCGAAGTTATTGATTACGAGGAAAAGACAGCAATTACTGCTATGATGAGCGGACTGTTGCTAGATAAACTATATTACACTTTAGCCAAAGATCCGCTTAGAACCATGGCAGAATTAATGGTAAAAGCAGCAAAGATTATGAACGCCGAGGAGGCTATGACTGTGAAGAAGAATATGGATACCAAAGAGACCAAGGTGGAGGTTGATAAGGCTGAAAAGAAAGAGCATAAGAACAATGGTGGTAACAAGCAGTCAAAAGTAAAGCCTTCATGGGAACTGTCGAAATTTTTTGGAAATTATACTCCTTTGAAAGTAGACATAAACCACGTCCTGGAAGAAATCAAGGACAACGAGGAGCTAAACTGGTCAGAGAAAATGAAGACAGATCCTGACAAGAGGAATAAGACCAAATATTGCGAGTTCCATAAAGACCATGGTCACACGACCAAAAATTGCATAACTCTTCAGAATGAAATTGAAGCACTCATCAGACGAGGTAAGCTGGCCAAGTATGTTGATCATAGAAAGGAAGGAAAGAGCAACGACCGAGCAAGACAGAGGTCTAGATCTCCTTGTCGAGCAAAATAAGACAAGAAAAGAGATCATGAAGATGATCCAGAAGACGACCCCGATCTCCCCAAAAGACCAAGACAGCCAAAACGTGAGGTATTTTCAATTCGTTTTGGATCATTTGATTGTAATGTTATTACAGGTGGAGATGCAGGAGGTGGAGACCTTACTGCAGAGAGGAAAGCTTACCTTAATGAGGCTCAAGCTTGTTCATACATTCAACGAATAAATCTAGCTGAGGATGATCGCCCGAGGAAGGTAAACAAAGAAAAGCTGGTCATCGGTTTCTCCAAGAACGACCTCGCAGATGTGCTATATCCTCATGATGATCCATTGGTGATCAAAATGAGGATGAAGGAAGTAATGATCTCAAGAGTACTGGTGGATAATGGTAGCTCGACGGATATCATGTTCTACTCATGTTTTGACAGCTTAAATCTAAAGTTGTCTCAGTTGGAGCCTTATCACAGGCCCCTCCTCGGTTTTGCTGGCGAGAAAGTTTTTCCACTTGGGACGATCAAATTGGATATGTTCATCGGTACATGGCCTGCTTGTCGAACAGAAAGAGTGCGCTTCTTCGTAATGGATAAGAATGTTCAATCAGCTTACAATATCATTATGGGAAGAGTAGGTTTAAAGAAGTTCGAAGCAGTACCTTCTACTGTACATCAATGCCTAAAATTTTCAACCAATTTTGGAGTAGGAATAGTGAAGGGTGACCAAAAAGTAGCTCGGGGATGCTATTATTCGTCTGCCGAGCAGGAAGAACTGGAGGAATCTAGGAAAAAGACTACTACTTATCAAGTGGATGAAGGTGCAGAAATTGAAACATTAGATCCTAGAGACGAGTCGCAACTCGTAAAAGGTCAGGTGGTGGAAGCTACTGAAAATGTCATTCTGGACGATGAACACGCATAACGAACAACTCAAATCGGTTCATCGTTGGATGCCTCACTAAAACAGGAATTGATAGTCTTCCTAAAAAGCAGAAAACAAACTTTCGCATGGAGCCACGAAGATATGCCAGGAATAGACCCAAATTTCTTATGTCACGAGCTCAATGTGAACAAGGAAATCAAGCCAGTAAAGCAACGACGAAGAGTGTTCAGCCTTGAAAAGAACCAAGCTATACAAGAAGAGATCGAGAAGCTTCAGAAAGCCTGTTTGATTGAAGACGTCAAATATCCAGACTGGTTAGCTAATGTGGTGATGGTGAAGAAGAAGAATAACAAGTGGAGGATGTGTGTAGACTTCACCGACCTCAACAAGGCATGCCCAAAGGATCATTTTCCTCTGTCCCGAATTGATCAACTGGTGGATGCTACCTCAGGGCACAAACTATTAAGTTTCATGGATGCTTATTCTGGTTATAACCAGATTAAAATGAAGCCTGAAGATAGGGAGAGTACCTCTTTCATTACCCCGAGGGGAACTTATTGTTATAATGTTATGCTTTTTGGTTTGAAAAATGCATGTGCAACATATTAGCGGCTGATGAACAAGGTGTTTGCAGAGCAAATTAGTCACAATATGGAGGGTTATGTTGATGATATGTTGACGAAGAGCAAGAAAGCTGCTGATCATCTAATTGACCTAGGCCAGACCTTTGATCAATTAGATAAATATCAAATGAAGTTGAACCCTACCAAGTGCATATTCGGAGTACGAGAAGGCATGTTTCTCGGGTATATTGTCAATCAACGAGGTATTGAAGCAAACCCAGAAACGATCAAGGCTCTATTGGGGCTACGATCTCCAACGACGAAGAAGGAAGTGGAAAGTCTCACAGGGCGAGTTGCAGCACTTAATAGATTTGTATCACGAGCAACTGATAGATGTCTCCCATTCTTCAAAACACTCAGAAAAACGTTTGAATGGAATGATGAATGCGAGAAAGCCTTTCAAGAATTGAAGAAATACTTGGGAGCACTCCCATTGTTATCAAGACCGGTGATGGGAGAAAGATTGTACTTGTATCTGGCAGTTTCGGAGAATGCAGTTAGTTCGGCATTGATAAGAATGGAGGAGGGAGTGCAAAAACCAATTTATTACACCAGCAAGGCCTTCCGAGGAGCAGAGATCAGATATCCAAGGCTGGTGAAGTTAGCACTGACATTGATTGAAGCAAGTAGAAGAATGATGCCATATTTCCAAGCTCATATACTATAGTTGTGTATACAGACATGCCATTAAGGCAAGCTCTGCACAAACCAGAGAAATCAGGAAGATTGATGTACTGGGTTGTAGAATTGGGTGAATACGATATAATTTATGAGCCTAGGTCGTCACTTAAAGGGCAAGCAGTGGCAGATTTTATCGCAGAGTTCACTTATCCTGATACCTCCGAGGAGCAAAAGTTGAATACCGACCAACCTGTGGATGCTACAGGATCATCAAATTTAAACCCCGACCAACATAAGTCGATTGACGAGCAAGAGAAGATGGTCGACGAGCAGCAAGAAATGCTAGAGGAGAATATAAGGAAGCATCAAATATTTTACCGAGGAACTCTGACTGACCAAGAGTTTGATAATGAGGTACCTATATGGAATCTATATGTGGATGGCTCATCCTGCACTACAGGCTGTGGGGCAGGGATTGTTTTAAGCAGCCCGGATGAGATCGATGTGGAGTATGCTCTACGCTTTCAATTCAAGGCTTCTAATAATGAGGCTGAATATGAAGCTATGATTGCAGGTCTTAGTTTAGCAAGAACCATGGGGGCAGAGCAGGTCATTGTATTCAGTGACTCACAGTTGATCGTAAATCAAATGCAGGGGGTATACACAACGAAAGGAGAGTTAATGATCAAGTATCATGCGAAAGCAATGGAGATTGTATCAACCTTTAATGCAGTGCAGTTAATTAGAATACCAAGATTGGAGAATGCCAGAGTAGATGCCTTAGCTCGGCTAGCCTCAGCTACAAGAACCGAGCTACGAAGAACCATCCCAATAGAAGTCTTGGCTAGTCGGAGCATAGACGAAGATATGATGATGAACTTCATTTCCCTTGATTTAGGGCCATCTTGGATGGATCCCATCAGGGCCTATATTGAGGAAGGGACATTACCAACTGATAAGCTCGCAGCCAAGAAGTTAAAGTTTAAAGCTGCTCGTTATGTATTGACTAATGGTATTCTATATAGACGAGGAATTATAGCAGGTTTGCAAAGATGTGTGCATCCCTCCGAGGTGAAAGACTTGATTGAAGAGGTCCATGAAGGGTCCTGTGGAGCCCATGTAGCAGGTCAGACGCTTTTGCAAATAATAATGACGCAAGGATACTATTGGCCAACGATGAGGGCTGATTGTGTAGCCTATGCCAAAAAATGTGACAAATGTCAACGCTTCTCTTCTATCCGAAGAACTCCCCAAGCATTGTTAACACCCATTACTTCCCCTTGGCCATTTGCCATCTGGGGAATAGACTTGGTCGGCCACTTCCAACGACCAGGGGAAGATTTAAATATCTCGTGGTCGCGGTGGATTACTTTACAAAGTGGGTGGACGCTGAGCCTCTTATTGATATGCCATATGACAAGGTGTATCAATTTATTTGGAAGAATATCATTTGTAGATATGGTCTTCCCCATGCATTCATTACTAATCATGGAACCCAATTTGACAACGAGGAGTTTGCTATGTATTGTCATCAGTCGAATATATTGAAAACCCACTCTGCACCAGGCCATCCCGAAAGCAATGGACAAACTGAGGTGACAAACAGAACGCTGCTAAATGGTTTGAAAAAACGACTGAACGCTGCAAAGGCAAATTGGATTAACGAGCTACATTCTGTGCTGTGGGCTTATCGTACAACACCGCGAGCAGCAACATGAGAATCTCCATACATGCTGGCATTCGGAAGTGAAGCTGTTATACCTGCCGAGTTGGGCCTCCCCACACACAGGGTGCTGAATTTCAATTCTCCTATCAGTGATTTGATGTGGCGATTAGATTTAGATATGCTCGAAGAAGTTAGAGAAGAAGCAACAATTAGAAATGCTGCATACCAACAACGAACAACTCTGTTTTACAACAAGAGGGTAAAGAAGTGCGACATGAAGGAAGGAGACTATGTGCTAAAGAAAGTAATTCAAAAGCACAACAAACTGGAAGCTAATTGCATGGACCCTACAGAGTAACAAAAGTTGTTCGACCAGGGACATATATGATTGAAACCTTAGAAGGAGAAGAGTTTAAGAATGCATGGAATGCAGAGCATCTACGCAAATATTATCAGTAGTTGGGACTCCTATGTAAATGAAGTTTTCTTCAATATGAATAAAGTTCTGGATGTTTTACCCATTTCTTTCCTTTTGTTGAAATTTTTCGGAATACTAGTGCTACACACTACGCAATAAGTCCAGAATAAAAATCCACCAACTCCGGTTGGTAAAAAAAAAAATAAAAAAAAAATCCACCAACTCCGGTTGGTCGGGAATAAAAAATCCACCAACCCCGGTTGGTCGAATTAAGCAATACCATGGAATGTAAGTTGTTCTATTGCTTAGTATTAAAAAATCACTACAATAAGTCAAGTATGTCATAAACGTATATATACTTACCAACCAACCAGCAAAGACATTCTGCAAATTATGTAGAAGAAAATGAAATGACAAAGAACCAAAACTTTTCATTTAAATCGAGAAGGATTACATTTTCATTCAAAGCGAGAAGGATTACATATGCTGAAAAAAGAAAAAAACATAAAAATCCTATTCTACTGGTTTCTTTCCCTTTGCCTTTGAAACAAGTTCTAGTCCAGCAGGACGATCATCTAAAGCGTAAGGAGAATTTATGAAGTTCAGATCTCGAAGCATCCTGACATTCATCACAGATGGCCGATCAAGCAAGTGCTCCGGGCGAGATATCTCAAAATTAGAATGAAGACTGTAGTCGCCGAGATACTTGGAGATTAAGCACTGAGGAATTGCCCGAGCAGGAATCCAGCTCATATCAAGTTTAAAAGGTGGCACGGGCAACTCGAGCAATCCAGGGTCATAGTAATCTCACAGATAATGGCCCTGCTCCCGCAGGGCATTCAGCCATCTTTGCTTGTACCCCTCGTTGTTTGACTGCTGGATCCGGTCATCAAGGTGGTAGAGGGCTTCATTGTAACCAGCCATCCAAAACTCTCTGGACTGTTTATGGAATTGGTAGGTCAACCTCTTTAGCTGCTCGTGAAGATTCTTCACCAGATTTGTTTTATTTTCCAAGGCGGAGCTTTGTGCAGAAAGTTGCTCGTCGAGGGTCAGAATCTTCTTGGACATCTCTGCTAATGCTTGATTCTTCGCCATCAACTAGAAGGCCTGATTCTCCAAGGCTGCCTGCGTTCTAGCTTCTTCAACAGTAACCCGAGCAGCCCTTGCTCGTCCCCGAGAAGCTCTTGCTCGTCCGCGAGCAGAAGTAGAGGATCCAATCCTCTTTAAGGTTTCCAATTCATCTCTCAAATTGGCATTTTCGACTTCTAAGAAAGAGAAACCTTCGTCATTGACAGGAACCAAGGCTCCCGAGGAAGATGCTGCAGACTTTAGTTGGGATATATCTTCTCGCAAAACATTGTTTTCCTCCTCCAACAGTTTAGCGATTTGTCTATGCTCCATAACCTCAACATTTAAAATTTTCTCTTTCTTCTCGTAAGCAGCGACGAACTTATCATATCCTTTGTCAGCATTCAGTTGCTGATACTTCTTCTCATATCCCTGATGCAAAAGGGAAGAAGATTACTTGTATTGTTGTTGGAGTTCCTCGATGGTACCTTGGAGATCTTCAATCATCTCATAATATGCCACATTGTTGGGAACTGCACGATCGAGCAAGCACTTCAAATATTGGTAAGCTTCAACTGCTCGTTCAGAAGTATCCGGACCAAGGATGTCAATGATTTGAGCTTCATTCAGAAGTAGTCATTGCATTTTTTCATCAATTCAGTATCGTGAGCTGACAAGAGCTCCATTCTAGCCATGAACTAGTAAAAAAAGAGTTGAAAAGAATTAATAAGAATGCAGACAGAGCAAGAAGAGGAAGAAGTCGAGATAAACAACCAAAAACTTGAATCTTCATTTCATCATAAAAGAAAATACACTAATTAATGCTACATCCGATAAAGTAACAAAATAAAACACCCAAACTACTCTACACCTTCTTTTTATTTCCTATAACTTCTTCAGGAGGTTTTGACGAAGAGGCTGATTGCTCGGTGGACACGAGTAGCTGCTCGGTAGGAGTAATAGTTGGTTGAGGCTGCTCATAGCGAAGTTCAACAGTAGGAACCTGATCCCCAATTATCATTGAAGACTCTTCTGAGGCAGCTTCGTCCTCTTCTTCTTCTCCAGGAGAGGGAGGAGGACCATGAACATGACGCTGAAACAGTTCAGAACTCTCAGAGACCTTTAGCTCCTGCAGAGCTGCAACCCATCCGCCCCTGAAGTATTAAAGGCTAGCAAATTCCATCTGAGAGGACATGGCTGCTAGGCCTTTGTTCCAACCTTTGTCCCAGCCAACGCTAAAGGACTTTTTAACAACAATTTTTCTCTTTGCTTTTTCTGAGGAAATCCTTTCAGTAAGAAGTTCCTCGGCAGCTTTCATTTTTCCTTCAATCTCATGCTTCTGACGATCAACATCGTGAAGTCTAACAACTTCCTCCTCAGTTTTCTTAAGCTTGTTCTCAAGCTTTTCAGTTTTCTTGAGCTTTTCCTCAAGCTCTTTATTTTTCTTCTCAAATTCTTTCATTTTCCTCTCCAGCTCCTGGGAGGCCTCCACAACTCGGTCTCTTTCTTGCTCGACAGATTTAACCTGCATCTCCCAAGCAATTTTATTATCCCCATACTTCTGATGAGATTCCTTCAAAGACTGGGTCAATCCAGTAAAAGCTTCCTCCACACCTCCCGAAGAGCTCGAAGCTTTAATAGCCTCATCCTTCTTCAAAATGCTATTAAAGCATGTTACCAACTGAAGAATGAAATAATCTTGAGTTAATACAGAGACGTAGCAGTAAAAAATGAATACTTAAACTAGTAATACTTACTGAGGCAATATGTTGAGCAGCCAATAAAGTGACCCTGTCACGAGGAAGACTGTCTTCAATACCTTGGATCTCTGGGATAACCCAAGATTTCACCGAGCTCATGGCAGAGCTCGGAGCAACAAAAGTGGCAACACCACTTCCTGCAGTTAAAGGCTGAGAGATAGATTCAGCCAGTTTATCCGAGGAACTCTTCTTTAACCTCCTCGTAGGAGCAGGAACATTCTCAACCAAGGATGTTGTCTTGGTTGGTGATATAACGATAACCTTGCTTGGAGGAGAAACAGCAACAACCTTGCTCGGGGACACTGGGGGCTTCTCAACAATCTTCTTAGCAGCAACTGGAGGGGGTGCATCAATTTTTCTTGTCCCTTCCTCTGGGACATCTTGCTTATTTCTCTTTGTCTCCACATCGGCAGAATCTGATTTGTCAAAGAAGGAGGGAGCTTTTCTTCTCTTCAATCTGATACTAAGGGGAATATTTGATTCAGGGGAAGAACCCTCAGAAGCTGGTACTGGGTCGATGTCACCCACCACTGGACGAGCAGTAAAGGATGAAGTATAGCTTTTGTACTGCAACAAATAAGAGGCTGATCTAATGTGTTCGTCAGCAACGGTTTGGTGCAAACTCCAGATAAGTTTCAAGTGTCTCAAATTGACATCAGTTTCTTTGGGCGATTTTCTTTTGCTGTCAACTGCAAATAAACAAAAACTAAAATGTCAATGACGCATTTTATCAAACACAAAGAAAACATAATTTCAAAAATAAAATAAAAACAACCTATCCCATTGCCATAAGGAGGGCATCTAGGACCTTGATATACATCGTCTCCACTTAATGGAGGATGTTGCCAATTTTTCATTACCACTCCCTGTTCAAAATAATCCCTATTGGCATCGGAAAGATTGACACCTAATGCCCTATTCAAAAACCTAGTTTTTAAGTAAAAAGTACTATCACTAACGACCCATCTGTAACAGTACATTATCTCTGGAATCCCTAAACGGGTTCCATGAAGTTGATTTAACCTATAAACTCCATTGACTATTCTCCAAGTATTTGGCGCTATTTTTGCAGGAACAACATCAAAAAACTGACAGAACTCCAAACATAAAGGGTTTGGAGGAAAAGAAAAGCCACATTCCGCCACAAAGAGACTGGGGAACCAATGTCCCTCAGCCAAAGAAAAATAGGCAGAAGGTTCAGAAAGTTCTTCTTCCAATATGACCGCCTATGCGCGCCTTTTAGAACACTGGTTCTTCCAATATGACCCATGAAGGAAAAGAAAAATCAGAGCGAAACTTATCAAGCGACTCAACAAGGTAAACCATGATGAACAAAGAAAATAAAAAAGAAGAAAAAGGCACGAAAAACGAAGCGGTTATGGAAATTCAAAATACTTTAAAAAGCCTGATACTATGCATTTAAAAAAGGAGTTATAAACAACGAAAGTTTGTCTAAAATCCATAAAATCTAGGCAGCAGAATGTTCCATACTTTTCTTCAACATCAAACTACGTAACATTGGGGTTTCTGTTGATACAAAATTTAGTCTGCTGACGTGGATCAATTATGTGGAGACACGTGTCAATTTACATGACCCGCAAACATTTTTTTGAACAACACCTTGACTCCGAGGAGCTCAATCTCCCCGACCAACTCAGGCGCTCCGAGCAACAAGTGTTCTCCGAGGAACTTTATTGTACCGAGCAACTCATGTATGCCGAGCTACTTAGGCGGTCCGAGCTGCATCTCGTACAGAGCATTCATATCCGGCTAATTAAGAGGATGACTGCGCATTAAATATTTATTATTATTATTATCATACAGATGTACATGTCTACTAGAGAACAGCGCATTGTCCTTTCATTTGTACAGCCTCAAGGCTATAAATACATTGTAACCTCCTCATTAGCAGGGGACTCGGAATCTCTTGGTAAAAACCTATTATCGAGAATTCAAAACAATCAGCAATAACAAAAATAGTGGACGTAGGCCATTCTTTCAAGGGTGAACCACTTTAAAATTCTTTTGTCTTATTTATTTTTATCTGTGATTAAATAATTAGAGATAATCTAATTTTTTACATCAACACTAATGTTAATATTATTAGTAATATTTTAAACATATGTTTGACGGATACGGATATCTGGTAAAACGGATATCCGATAAAATGGATACTCCGCATCGCATACGGATTATCCGTGTCGGATACTAGTACTATCCGTATCCGTATCCGTTTTCTCGGATATTTTTAAAGAGTATCCATATTCGTATCCGTTTCCATATTTTCGGATAAATATCCGCAAATTCGAATTTGGATATCGGACGGATGCGAATTTTCGAATATCCGTTTACAGTGTTTGTGTGTTTTTGTACGTTTAAGTTCTGTCCGCTTGTGATCTACATTCATCTCTTCATTGCATACCGTATTGGGTTAATAGGCTCTAATCTATTGTTTTTTGGGTTTAATGCTGAGCTCCCATTATGGATGGCCTTAGGAACAGAGTGTAATCGAATCACTTATGGGTGGTTATGGGTTTGAGTTCTGATTCCCGTGTATGCCCTTCCCGTGTTAGTTACTATCAGCACTTGCTTAAATCATGAAATAACGGTTAACTATAAAATTAGATTAAATAAGTTTTAGAACCGCAAACCCGTATGTTGCCTTTCTATCATATTATAGTTTTATTAACTAATAATTTTTCAACGTAATTATGTTGTATTAACTGTTATGATGAAAAATTATATTACATTTACATTTACATAAACAGCATAATGTATGTCCTCATGTATAATGTATCTGTATAGTTAATTAACTGTAATACATCAAGAGTCAAAAGGCTGTTTTGGTTCTAGAAATTCAAATATTTAAGGTTGTTTTCTTTGTTTATGGACAATTATTGACAAACTTAATAATTATATTAATTAAAATTTTCAAATCTCCCATAATTATTACTTAATTAAATAACTGTACCTTTTGCACTGACATTTAGACTGTTTTAAATAATATTCTCAAGAGTTTTATATTACCTATGTGGTTGGTGGTTTTCTCACTTCTTAAACTTGCCTTTTCAGATTCTGACTGTTGGGGACCTCCTCAAAATATTAGAGCTTGGATTAAATATGTAGCTGCTTGTTGTCAAGTAAGGTATATGGCAATGGAAACTATTATGGATGTCATCATGGGGGTCTATCCTGTAGGTGTCACAACTGACAGTACTCGTTGCTACTTCAACAAAGCTCGCAATTCCCTATGATCTTGATAGCTTTATATCAAATCAATACCTTTTGTAATCAAAATAAAAAGCAAAAAAATATGTTTTAGTGACACTAATTGTTGGTATGCCATTTTTCTTTTCAGGACTACATGCTTAATTTTCTCTACTTCAGAAGCAGAAGAGTTGGTCACTGTGATAATCTGTCTCTTTTTAGATCGCCAACTTCTAGGCCTTTCCATGATTTTGCACAACTGCTTGTTATCAGTTATTGGTTTCTTTACAGATGATGAATGGCATGCCAGCTGTGATAAAGTAGCAAAATCGCTTGCTTGCAGGTAATTGCTTGATACAGTCGATTTACCATGGTCATACATTAAATGTGTTGTAACTAAACATGTGTCATTTTATGATTTGCCAATATATTGTAAAGGGTCAATGTTTATGGTTTGCTTCCCTCAAGTATCTATTGTGAGAAGAAAATAGAGAGAGTGACAACCTATGCGTAACGTGTATCCAGTAGCATACGAATGTAGTTATACGTCCAAAGCCAAAGTTACGTCCAAAGTTAAGACGTTCACTTGGTCTGTGGTTCTCAGCAAGCTGAAGAGACTGATCTTGCGGAAGGTATGAAAGTCAAAGAAGGCCTTATCTCCAGATATTTGTTTGTCATGTGACTCATGTGCAAGCAGTCAAACGAGATCCATGTTCATTTATTTTTGCACTGCACCCCTGTTTGGCGTCTTTGGAGTATGTCTTTATCAGGGGTTGAGGAGTGTTGAGGGTTTACTTCTATGTACGTTTCAAAAATGGTATTAGGAAAGAAGGTACAATTCTCCACAAGTGTAATATGTTTGAAATAATTTGGGGAATATGGATGGAGATGAATGCAGATCTTTAAGGATCAATGCCTTCTGTTCCATTGCTTGATGTTCCTTGTTCATGACTCTTTTGATGATGAGAAGTTTGTGGCCTTTGATGTTGGTGTGGATAAAGATCCCAAAAGATTTGAAATGGTAAAGAAAATTTTCAATTAATAAGGACATGGACTAATTAGAAGAGAACAAAATCATCATTTATTTATTTAGTATATGTAGCATTGCCTATTGATTAAGCGACGTGTGGCGCACTTATCAATTGTAATTTTAATCTACTATGTACATTATAATTAAAACAAAAGTTAGAATGGTTTACAAAATTAATTGATATAATATGATATTTTATAAACGTGGTATGAAATGGTTGGTTATTATAAATTATAATAATAAACTTATAAAAAGGTCGTACCCAGTGCACAAGGCTCCCGCTTAACTGAAGGGTCTCCCAGGCACGGCTGGCCTTACCCCCCATATACGGAGAGGCTCTCTCACGTTTTGAACCCGAGACCAACCGTAGCTTGGGCGAGGGCATTTGCCATCGTACCAAGGTATGGCCTCTTAATAAACTTAATTGCTTATAAATTCTAGTAACTTAATTTTAATCAAATACTATACATAAACACGTCAAAATTAATTTGATATGACATAACAATGCTATATGTGACATACAAGTGCTTAAAGAGGATAAATGAAGGTGTAAAAAAAAGTAAGGACTTGCATATAAAAAATGATTTGGAAAAGGCCTATGATCATGTGGATTGGCTTTTTCGTGATCGTATTTGTAAAGAAAAGGGTTTGGCGAGAGATGGAGAAAGTGGATAAGGGGTTTTTATATTCAACAACTTTCTCTGTTACGGTGAATGGGAGGCTGATAAGGAAGTTCTTTGCTTCTAGAGGGCTTACGCAAGGAGATTCTCTTTCCCCTTTCCTCTTTATAATGCTAGCGGATGTGATGAGTCATATGATTATAAAAGCTTGCGGGAAAAAAATAATGGAAGGTTTTGTGGTAGGGAAGGAAAATGTGGTTGTCTCCCATCTATAATATCTGGATGACAACATTTTTCTTTGTTAGTGGGGATAAAAACAATTTCATAATCTCATAAGACCTGTAGATCTCGTTGGGAACTCTCCAGTCTTAATATCAACATATCAAAAAGTGTCTTGGTTGGTTAAATTGCAAATGAAGAGAAGTTAAGTAGCCTTTGTAATTGATACAGGTATGTTATTGGGGCTTGGCCTTTAGGTTATTTAGGAATGATCTTTTCAGGAGAATCCATGCTATTTTATATTTGAAAATTTTCAGTGGGATTGGATGGATGGAAAAAGGTGCCTATCAAGGGGAGGTAGACTCACTCTTCTCAAGTTAGTTTGGAGATCATGCCCATTTATTTTTTGTCCCTTTTCGAAATGCTCATTCAAGTGGCAAAATGATTTTAAGAAATTTATGAGACATTTTTTGTGGGAGGGGAGAGATTAAAAAAGATCTTAAAAATTGTGGTATCGTCTCTAAACGTAAAACCAAAGGCGTTTGGGAGTTAGTAACCTTGAAAAAGAAATTTGGCTCTCTTGGGCGTCAAGTGGCTTTGGAGATTCAATGAATGCCTTTTGGGCTTGTATAATAATGAATAAATATGGAACTCATTCCAATGGATGAGACTCAAAAACTGGTTAAATATGGGTTTATGCCGTTGAAATTTATATCCCAAGGCTTTGATTTATATCGAAAAAACATTAAATTGTGTGTGGAATGTGGAGGGAAAAACAAGTTTTGAGAGGACTCGTAGGTTGGGATTCATGATTGTGCTATTTGTTTCCTAGGCTGTATCACCTTATCACCTCTCATGGAATCATCGAGTCTTACCATCACTTGGAACTCGCCTTTCAATTTATCTTGAAAATAACCTTTAAAGCAAATCTAATGATAGAGAATTGTATGAATCGTTGCTTCTTTGTATCACGGAGGCTTCTCTCAAGCCCAAGCCCAAGCCCAGCCCTAATTGGATTGTGACATGAGTTTGCTACGGCTCATACTTGACGAAATTATTTTTAGGGCGAGCTTAAACTACGCCGTGACCTCTAATAGGCCTCGGCCAGAAATCTTCACTTAACAAGTTAATTCATTCTTCACATTCATAACCAGATAAAATAATCATTAATATAATAAAGTTTGAGGTCTTGAAAGCTGGTAGCAGCAACTCCCTCTCTCAAGCTCACACTGTCTGCAAAAGGAGTAGTGGAATCATTGATCACATTTTGCTCCATTGCACATGCGCACAAGTTTTTCGTGGAACAAGATGTATTTGAGTTTCGCATAGTTGAAGCATTCCCTGATTCGTGGTACAACTTTATCGCTACGGATTGGTCCAATGGGACTCAAAGAAGATCATATTGGTGCATCGCCGTAGCTCTTGCTTGGAATGAAAGAAGATCATAGGGATAGAATATTAGAATCAGATACATAGCATCATTATGGGAAGCTTAAATGAAAGTTTTATTGGAATGGACACAACAAATTATTTACAATTGGAAGGCAGCTGTTATGTGATCATCCTTTGTAAGGACACAAATTTCCAATTGAGTCCATATATAGTTTTGGCTCAATTCCGGACAAAAACATTTAGTCATAGGAAAGTATGTAAATGTAATACTCTCAAGCCTATGAAGTGTTTGTTGAAGACGTAGCGGCAAAGAATATAAAGCTTCATCAAAATGCCGGTTTGCGTGCCTCGTTTCTACGTCATCAACTATGGTTCCATGCTCCCAAGGTATGAATGCAATTATATTTATATAGGAGCTTGGAACAAATTTATTGGGTGTTAGGTTTAAATAAAACTATGTTTACTTTCAGAACAATTTAATTAGAACTTTAAAAATAAAGTATATAAAGTTTCTGGGCCAAAAATCGAATTTTGTAAAAATTCTGGAAGTGGTTCGAAATGTCGTTCGAACGAGTTTTTCGTTCGTACCAGGTTTCGTTTGAACGAGTTTGCCAACGAGTCTAAACTGGTCTGTCGTTCGAAATGTCGTTCGAACGAACTTGTTCGTTCTAACGAGGTTTCCAACGAGATTCTAACGAAGTCCATACTGGTGTGTCGTTAGAAGTCTCGTTCGAACGAGAGTTCGTTCGAACGAAATGTCGTTCGAACGAGCTGTCAGGCGGGAACAGTTTTTAGGCAGTTTTTGGCAGTTTTGCACCCACTTCCCCACTTGGTTTTTAACCACCTTTTACAGACTTTAATAGGTGCGGGAATGACATTTTCCAACTTAACATTTCCATAACTAAATCAAAATATTTCCATCTCTTAGAGAGTGTTTGAGAGCAAAAATGGTTTAGGAAAATGTTCATGTTTTGAGTGTTATTTTTCAAAGAGAAAATCCTTCACACTCTAGTTTACACCCAATTGTGTTTAGTCCAAGTTCTTATTTACATATCAAATTGCTTGGAGTTTTGGCACCGGTTTGCCTCTACCGAATTCAAGAAGAGAAGTTTTGGTTTGCTTCTACATCCATCAAAGAAGAAGACTTTTTGTTGTGATTCTACCCACACGGAGAAAGGCTCCATGCTAGGGTGACGGTGACCATATGAAGTCCCATCGGTGGATTCCGAGACCGCGGTGGTGTTCCGAGGTTGTCCGCTAGGAAGAGGTGTCTACGAGAAGAAGCGTCGAGGCTTGAGAGGGATCGAGTCAGTCGTTGTAAGTCTATCTGTCTTGTAACTGTAATTCCGTATCTAGTGGACTTGTGGCTAGGGCCGTCCGAGGTTGTTTCCCGTCTTGGGTTTTTCCTCGTACATCGTGGCGTAGTGTGATATTGTTTATTTTATCTTGCTTCATAATTTAGAACGCATGTTTAGGATAATTCAAGATAAAATTTGGTTTAAATCATCACACTCATTTAATTTGGACTTTAATTAAATATTGGGTAAATGTTGTTTAATTCAAGTCATTTGCTAAAATTTGGTTTCGCCTAACTTGCTAATATTGATAAATATGACTTAGGCAAATTCTAGGATTTGGATCACTTAATCGGTTTAAATGAATATATTAATTGGATTAACTTTGTGAACCATCATTCAACGCTTCCGCATCGTGTGTTTTGTTTTACACATAAAAAGGAAATCACGAGCTTGCTCTTTCATCCTTTCAATTATTTGGGCTGATTTTATTTTAACAAATTTTCAGTTTTTTCTTTGAAAGCTTTTCTCCTTTTTCTCTCTTTTTTGTATCTTTGTGGTCTCATTGTCCTCATTGTCCACATCTGACGTAAATGACGTCAAATGGGAACAAGAAAAGATGACTCTCGTCTCAAATTTCTATAATCAATATCTCATAAAACGGAAGAATGTCTCAAATGAGGCTACACATGAGTATTTTAGGAAGGAGGTTGCTTGGCCTCTAAGTTAACAATTCTAATTACAATTATGTCCCTAGGAGCCAATAGCCTTCCTTCTTCTAAATACTAAATAAAAGGAAAATACAATGAAATACTAAAAATACAAGAAAGACTAAAAAATGACAAAAATGATGAAAAGGCCCTTGTTCACATCAGAAATATAGGGCCAATAATGTATGGTTACTGTTTTTGTAATGTGAGAAACTAGTTAGTGAAACTGACGTGAACTACACGTCAATGACCAAAAATTTAAGATAATATGATTTCTAGAGAGAGAAACAAAGAATTTCTTATATTCCAAGAATGGAAGCTATCTTCAAATGAGGACTACAAAGCTATTTATAGGTGGGTTATTACTTGCTTATCAACTAATAGCCTAAAGTGACTAAAGAGGACTAACTAAAAATAAAAGAAGGCCTAATTAGTCCCAAACATGCTTGGAGGCTAATTAAAGAGAGAAAATGCCTAAAAAGAACTAAAAATAGAAATAAATGAAAAAGAAAAGGAAAATAACAATGGATTCCCATCATTCTCCCCTTTTTCAAAAAAGTTCATCCTCGAACTTGAAAAATTAGAGAATCGTGTGAGAAGTTTAAAAAATGTGCTTGAAAGGAGACGCAAAGACTTGTGAGGCCAAAAATATTTTCTTTGAGAATTTGAGGAAGGGTCATTCTTCAATTCTTGATTTTAAGAGTCATCATCTTCCTCGTGCCTCTCTTGCTAACCAACAAAAGTAGTATCCACCCGGGTCAAAGACCAAATTTTTGGTTCCAAACCCTAGTTCTTGAATATGTTGGAGGGTTTCACCTTCTTGATTAGGGTTTTGAAGGTTTGGATGTTGTTTTTGGTAGAGATTTGAGGAGAAAACACCGGAATGAGGAATCACTATGGATAAAAGAAGGGAATCGGCCACTGAGAGGGTGGTCCGACCCAAAACAAACAAAATTTCGTGGTAGGCAGTTGATTTTTGAACACGGATGTGGTCTGTTGATGTTGGACTGTCAGCAGCAGTGCAATGGGTATCTCGTCGGCTGCTTTCTTGCTGCGGATTATAAGTCGCAATGATGTCCTGACCTGACTTGGTATTGTTGGTAGTTTCTTGTGCTGAGTTTGGATCAGACGAAGACCACAACAGGTCAGCGGTGGAAAGTTGAAGATTGACAGCGGTGAAAGCCTGGCCGGAATTTTGTTTTTAGAAACAGTGTTGCCTTCGGGTTGCTTCTCGGGTCTTCGGGTTGCTTCTTGATGGTGATTTAGTACTAGGGTTTCAATTGAGGGCTGGGGTTTTGAGATTTGGAAAGAAATTGAATTAGGGTTTTCATTTGTTCTTTTAGTTCTTTCACGTCCTCTTCCATTCTTGAATTTTTTTCAAGTAATTCTTGGTTCACCTCGTCTTGAATTCACGCCATCTTCTTCGGAGGCATTGAGAATGTAGTGCACGATTTTGTTGATACTCTACACCGATACACACTAACACCAATATTTGGAGCGACACCCGCTCTGATAACAATTTGACGTGAACTACATGTCAATGACCTAAAAATCAAGATAATATGATTTATAGAGAGAGAAACAAAGAATTTCTTATATTCCAAGAATGGAAGCTATCTTCAAATGAAGACTACAAAACTATTTAGAGGTGGGTTATTACTTGCTAATCAAGTAATAGCCTAAAATGACTAAAGAGGACTAACTAAAAATAAAAGAATGCCTAATTAGTCCCAAACATGCTTGGAGGCTAACTAAAGAGAGAAAATACCTAAAAAGAACTAAAAATAGAAATAAAATGAAAAAGAAAAAGAAAATAACAATGGATTTCTATCATAAACATCACAACAATACAGCTTCTTGATGCTGGATGGTACTTAAATATGCCTTGCTCACCCTTTTCTATGGACTTTGAACAATCAAAGTTTTTATGTTGTTTTTTATTTTTGAATAATGTGATTTTACGCAGTTGAGTCAGCCCTTTCCAAATGCCTTTCATCTGTAATAGTTTACATTGATTACAGAGTACCTTGTGACATCAATTGCTTGAGAACTGTAGAGAGCATTTCGGGAGTTGATACCCGCAGCAAGCAACTCAGGAGTGCAGTGGCCTTTCAAATACTTCTAACTTGTTTAAATAAAAAGGTAACCCATATTGCTCTTAACAATTCTTCTCAAATGTTGAAATATAATCTCATTGGAAACTTTAAATTTATTGGCAAGCTTCTTGAACTCTCCCTAATCAGGTTTCATTCAATATATCCGACGAAAACTCTGATCCATGATCCTTTTATATGAATCATGTGTGAAAGGCTTGGATATTATGCATCAAAGCAATTTGTGCCGGGGGGCATGAAACACTATAGCTAAAGTTGTTTTTGTTTCTTTTTCTCTCTTTCCTCGGCTATTGTATGTCACTAAACAACTTTATTTATGCTATGAGCCAAATACTTTAGAAACTTATAGAAGGTATATAAATAAATGGAGTAACTCGATTAGAGCAGATTAGGCACTTTTCTGTAACTAAGGTTTCGTGAGCTGTGGAACTCGAAATAGGATCAAAGACGAAAGAAATAAAGCTAAAGGTAATATAAGATCTGAATTTTCTTGCACCACCCAATTGTTAGTAGTTGAAGGGAAGACAATACAACAATATGTATAAGGCTTGAGCTTGGAAGCCAAGAGATAATTTGGGGCAAAGCAAAACAAATAATTTTTTGTATTAGAACATTGAGTTTTTCAAAATTTGGAGTATAAAATCCACAGTGAAATAAGCCAAGAAAATTGAATAAATTCATAAATGACAACTAGATCTACAGTTCGGCCCAATTCCTATATTATTCAAATTGTTTTCCTTTTGGATTCGAAAGTAAAAGTGATGATATTCAGATTTTTTTTTTTATTATTCAGAAATTGAAATATAATCATTAACAATGAAAGATAAACAATAAACAGGAGTCCACCACTAAATATACAACAAGAGGAACAAAAAAATAGAAAAACCAAAAGATTCACACAATAAGCTATGAGACCTCAATATTACAATCCTAAAGTACAAAACAACACATCAGAATAAGGTTAGTGAATTACAATGGCTTCCTTCCACTGAGTTACAATGGTTTCTTTCCAGTGATATATCAAGAGCGAAACTTCCATGCCTTTGAAGCTTTTACAATAGACGCCCACAGAGATGCACTGAACTTTACTCTTTCAAAGCTCCTCCATAGCCATCTCTTTATCTTTGGTGTTTCTTTCCAACCAAACACTACATGCTAAAGCCAAAATCGCAAATCTTGTCAAACATTTAAACCTACTTTTTATTTTTATTTTTTATCTCCCGTCACTCCTTATTCTATCGAAAGAGAATCATCCCATGATTTTGGCACAACCCCAACATAATCAAAGATATCAAAAATCTTATATCTTAAGAATTAGTAGTCACAATGAACAAGAATATGATCTGCACTTTCTTCATCTACTTTGTAAAGGCTGCACCAATAAGGAGAGAGAAGGATAGGCGTTCTCTTAGTCTGAAAGAAATCATAAGTATTAACATGGCCAGCCTGGCTAACTACACAATGTATTACACTTTTGAAGGTACTCTTGCCTTTCAAATGGTTTTAAAAGGACTAAAAGACGGGGAACAAGGGATTTTCACTGACATATGAAAATAAGTTGGTGTTTTCAAGGGGAATTCACTAACATTGAGGGCTTTCCTTTGTCTTTGGGCATGGATGAATATTTGATATATTTCTACCCCAAACCTTTTATCATCAATGCCCAAAGGCAAAGGAAAGCCTTCAATGGTGTTTAGCAATGAAAGATATTCATCTAATTCTAGTTCCCAATGATCAAAATTTTGACGAAACAATAGACTCGAAGTATAATCCATGGAGGAAGACCATGAGATCAAAGAATGAATGTTAGTTTGGAGATGATTTAAAGACTGTAAAGCCTAGGAAATCTTAAAGAAAATGTTATTTAGGAAAAACTCAAGCCTTGCGAAATAAACTTCCACGGGCAGGGGTAAAGACCCCTAGAAACTCTTTTCGTATCGCCACCCATTAGGTCGGTGAACATATATGCTACCATTGCTACGTATGATGGAACATCAAAGAGATTTTGCTCTCGAGGGATCTCCAAAGCCATATACCAAATGGGCCAGGTTCCTTTTTTAAAATTTCCCCTTCCCAACCCCCCCTTTTCTTTTGTTTTTGACACCAATTTCCAGTTAACAACTTGGTCCTTCCCTCCCCTTCCCCACACATGCGCACACAATTACCCCTCCGAAAATTTCTCTCATTAGTTTTTCAATTCTTTTATCTACTTTCATAGACAATTGTAATAAAGATATGACGAAATCGTAATGCTACCAAGATCCGAATTAGTCAAAACGAGTCAGCCTCCTCTAGAGAGAACTCTTATGCCATCTAAAGTTTATTTGATACCCTCTCCTCTCATTACCACCTCCCAACAAGATAAGGAATTTCGGTTACCCCCCAGGGTGTACCCAAATAAGTCAATGGCCACGGCCCAATTTCACATCCTACCCTCCCATACCCTTGATAACTTATCTTCCTCTACATTAATACCCAGGACACTTTTCGACATGTTGACTACTGAAAATGCTGGTTGTCTACGAAGGCTTAGTTAATAATCTTCAATTACGTTCGAATAAGAATCGCACGTTCAAAATTCAGGTTAATTGAATTTAATTGATTTAAACCGATTTTAAGATAAACTAATTCAATCACGATGGTGATATGCAATATTGGACTTGTACACTTGACATGAAAAGTAATGGCAAGCGGAGTCAAAGGCCGAGCCTCAACCAACAAAGGGGGACAGCCATGCCAATCCAAGCAGAGCAACTAGAAGCCCACTCTACCTTTCTTTCTTTAACTTAAACTTCGTTCTTCAAGGTGACCCAACACAATAAAGAAAGCAATCACACAACGCCGGAATATTTGTGGAAACCTTCTGAAAAATCATGTCAGCCCAACTCTCAGTCTCTCTCTACTATAATGCAAAAAATAATACACAGGTCTAAACTTGACATACAGTACACACTCGATCTCCACTATATCCACCCCCTTGCGATCTGTCTAAGAACCTCAATTGTAGCATTTTGCGTTGTGTGCAACATGCTAGACTTGAGAGCGAATTCCGTGCCTCAGTGTCCACGATCCTCGCTAGGTCACAATCCCGTACGAAAACCTCCACATACGCATCCAATCAGAAGTGTATATGATGGATTTGGGGTTTGGTGTTCACAAGATCATGGATTTGAAGTTTTGGAACAAAGATGTCACAAGAACACACTCAAAAGCTCTCTAAGGTTTCTGCAGAAAGCAGCTGTCATTCTGAATCTCGTTAAAGGATTCTTTTTACTTTATCAGAGAAAAAGCAGTTTAAATAAAAGACAAATTCGAAACGAGCACCTTGTTCGAACGAGAAGCATTCTCATTTGAACAAGATCAACATCTCATGTGAGCGAGCTTCGCACGAGAGTTTCTGTTTCGATTTTCATGGCTCTTATGTTACCCCGTCTGAAACAGCTTTGCACGAGACCTCATCCGATGCCTCGTATGAGGACAGCGGACCTCGTATGAAGACAGTAGACCTTGGGTGATGCCTCGTGTGCGGCTGCTTCTCACGAGCTTCTTATGAGAAGCTTCTAAAACATTTTAAATAAAACACATTCAGAACGAGGTTCAAAATATCCCTAACGTAGTTTTTACTCCTAAAACATTTTAACACTCACTTTGAAAGATGATAAATGCTTGTTTAGATTTATCCTACCATGATTTGTTGGTATGTGTTGATGTTTGCTATGGAATCTGGCAAGCTGAACTCGTCTAACGTTGTAGGTTGTATGAGAATGACTCGAGTAATGACTCAACAACTTAATCCAACCGGAAAAAGCTAATACAAAAACGTTCTTTCAAATTTCCCGTTGACAAAATTAGACAATTAAAAGATTCAAGGAGCTATACAATAATATCTAAATGCAGCCCAACCCCGCGAGACTGACTCGGGAGGCAACTAATGCTTCTTGAAGATCAAATAGCTTTTCCGCAACAAAGTACTCCATCACAGGCTGTGTATACAACACACACTATTCACTTGTGGCGTACAAAATAATAAAAGATAATAACATAAATAATGCATGTCCAAACAATGTGACCAATAATACCAAGCTGTACAAGTTTTGATACCAATTTGAAAATGTTGGTTGTCTACGAAGGCTTAGTTTTTCAAAGTATTATGTTGTCATTCAGGTACCCTCTCTCCCTCTCTTGTATTTCAGCCATATCCATGGCTAAAATCGATGTCATAAGAAACCTCTCTTCAGGTCATCAATAACTATTTTCCTCTTTATATTTCCATTTCTTCTTCACAGGTTGGTGAGACAGAAGAGATTCTCAGGCAGCTTATCTCCATTAATGTGAAGGATAAAAACTGCGACCTTTTCAAGATGTACATTTACTTGGTTCTGACTGAGAAGTGGCTTTTATATAATCCTATTATAGAAAACAAGCCAGTTATTTATGAAATGTGGGGTGTCTTTCTTCGAAACTGTTCTTGCCAAATCAGCAGCACAGATCTTAGGGCTCATGCATCCAAGGTGGGCCTGCAATAATTTTTTTTTTATTTCGTATATTTTTTCAAATCTGATTTTTTTTCTTCTGATTTTGCTGAAGTATTTTCAATTTCTGATTTTCTGAAAAAATAAAGGATCGGATTTGGAAAAAATCATGACAATTTTGATTTTCGAAAAGATTTTTCTGAAATTATCCCTATCCGATATTTTGTGAAAAAATCCTGAAGTTTTTCCTTCTTTTCCCGAAATTATCGCATTCCAACTTTTCTAATACGGCGTATCATTGTTTTTTTCCGATATTTTTTCCTAAAAAATTTGCAAAATTATACCGAATTGATTCAAAGGTGCACAACCAGTGTTCTTTACTGATTCATACATTAGAGAGTGATTTTTTGATTTTGTTTGGCTTGTAGGTCCGTAGCAAAGCTTCATATATTCTGCAAGGCTCTGCGAACAAATGATTGTTGTCATGTTTGTACCCTACTAACCCGTGAATTCCATCAAATAGAAGGGTAAATTACATGAACTACCCTCTTGTTTGTCATACTTGTAATTAAATCACGAGCTCTCCTCATGATTTAATTATCACCTCCACTCTACTCACCTACTCTCTTGTTTTGTTTTCGTAACACTCGCTGCCTCTACTACAAGGGTAGCGAGTTTACAATTTATTTTATACAAGAGAGGAGACAAATGGAATATTTTTACAATCAGTGGTGTAATATTTGAAAACGGAAGTAAGCTATTGGGAGGAACTCCAGGCCAATGAGGGAACGGCATGCATACATGGTATGGTATCCATGTCATGAGGGTTATGACATGCCACACGGATCCTGCTGTGTCCTCCGTTTTGTGTCTACATTGGTCTGCGGGTAGTACCACATAATTTCATTTGCATTGTTTCTACTTGGGAGGGAAATATCTGTCATCTAAGTCTTGAAAAGAGAAAATAAGGCCTTCATGGTAGCGCAATTTTTTTTTTTTTTTAACCGTAGCATAATGGTTGATAGTTGATTATTGTAATATACGTCCTCTTCTTTTGTGATGGGATCATTCCACTCAAACTCATAGATCTTCCTTGAATACTTTTGTGTTGCATTCTGAGATACATTTGATAATTGGAGTTTGAAGAAATTCTCAACTACGTTTCCATTTCGTTTCAGGGAGAGGGAAAAATGAAGCAACATCCCGTCAGATATTCCATTCTTCTTTTTCCTTGTTTTGGGTGGGGTTAATTGTGGAGGTGACAAACGTACTAAAAAGCCTGTGAAGAAGTTACCTTTTGGGACAGTGCACTGAGCATTCTTCTTCTTTTTTTCCCTCGTATTTTGTAAATGCTAGTAAGTGAAAATGATATATACTAGGCATTTGATCTTTTGAAATTGCTCAAATTTGTCAAAAATCAAATTCTGTGAACTTTCTAAACACCAGTTACAGTGCTCAGCTAGATCGCATGTGATGCAATTGATTTTTATGATTTACACACGATTAAAATAATAACATCAAGTTGATTTTATAAACTAGTAAACCAATTAAATTTGTTCTGTAGTCATGTATAACATAATGTAATTGAAATATCATTATTTTATTTTCTCACAATTGGTAAAGATAATACTCGACATATGTAAAATGTACGTTTTTAAGAATGCACTCGAAACAAAACATTTTCACAATAGTAGAATTTGGCTTGTTAATTATGTTAAAAAAGAGATTCTTAATCTCAAAAAGGAAAATAAGACTCTTTATTTGGATAGAGGAGTATAATACGGTCGAAGTAGTGAAAATAGATGATTGTTTCATTAAACAAAACTAATTTTTTTTGATAGAAAATGGGAAACATTAGCAACATGAGAGTAGAGCAACCAATTATTGAAGAATAATGCTTTGCTTATCGGTACTAAGCACTGGGTAAGTATCGAGCAAGATTTAAATAGCTTGTATCATGATGTGGGTCCCACATGGTACAAGCATATTTTTTTTTTTGGGTAAACATTGAAATAGAGAAGGTTACTTACATCTAGGTCATCTAGGCAAAGCAAAAGACAATGCAAGAAACAAAGAACAAGGTCCACCAAAGACATAAACAAGCTAATTCATAGGGTTCTCAAGTATCCATCGCATAACATTGGGGACTTCTTCGACTTCCACGAGCGCCTCGTCTTGCATCTTGGCTTCACGAGCCAACCAATCAGCGCTACGAATCCTACTAGGGTGAGCATATGTGAAGTCGGCTCCCATTGCCCTCATTTGCTCATAGTATTCAATCCTGATGTTCTCGAAGTCCGCTTCTTGATAGTGAACCCCTTTGAACAACTCAATGAGTTCGTGGGAGTCGGTTTTAACCATAATGTCCTTCCAGCCGCGCATCTTAGCCATGTTCAGGCTGTGGTAGAGTCCTTCCATCAGGGCACGTAAGAGCGAGGGGTACCCCTGAGACGTCCTTAGAAACCACCCTTCCACTGTCCCTTGTCGTCTAATGCATAGCCCCTAAAGGTGGCTATGCGGTAGATAGGGCCAATGCAAGCCTGAAGGGCAACAATCGTGTTCTTCAAGTCCACATGCTCGAGAAGAAAAATAAGGGCTTCCGGGATCTCCTCATACTCAGTGTAATCATGTTCATGTTGTCTCCCAAGTTTGGCAAGACCATCCACCCACATGTTGTTGGTGCCTCTGATATGGTTAACTCTGATCTTCATCTCTCCCATGGTTTCCATACATTCTACTATAATGTTGGTCAGGGGGTGATTTTGATAGCCCTGACTTCTAAGGATCTGCACTGTGTCAAGGCAGTCGTTGCGTATTGTACAACCACTCCAATTCTTGATTCTGGCAAGATTCAATCCATGAGGAATGCCAATGAACTCTGCCTTTATAGGGCTGCTGTCTCCTCTGATTTTTCCATTGAATCCCAGGATCCACCGCTGCTCATTACTGCTAACTATGCCTCCCAAACCACCCATTTTGCTGTATGGGTCATAAGTACCATCCGTGGATATCTCGTAACCTGTAGAGGAGTCAACACTCAAAAAAGTGTTAGGAATATTACCCGAGGGTATGGTTTGGTATAATTTTGGGTTTTGCAATATATGCCAATTCCTTAGCCAGTGCAATGGAATTCGTGCAAACCATATCCGGGGTGATATTTTCCTTACAAAAAAATGCATTTATTACGCACAGTTCAAATATGCCATAAAGTAGAAATGAATTAAAGTTCACCATTAGGCGTTGGGTTATCCCACATATTATCTTTAATCCAAACAGACAAATTGGTGTTTTTATGAGTCTCCCACACACGTGGGGTATAGATGGATTTCCAAACAGCGGTGGCAAGATGGTAATTTTTAAGCACATGTTCAATATCTTCATCAAACGCACAAAAATCATATTTTTTAGAATCAGTAAGACGTCTAGTGAATCTCTGGAAATTAGTAAGGATTTTACTATGGAAAACGAGCCAAAGGAACGTCTTTAGCTTTTGGGGGATTTTTGATTTATGAGAGAGGTGGTGCTAAGGTCGATTTTGACAAGAGAGTTATAGCAGGATTTAATCGAGAGTTTGGCGGTGGGGCCCCAACTAGGGCTATCAGTTCTTCACGTTGTATGGAGGAGTGCAGTTCCCAAAATATTGTTGGCATTATCATTTTTAAAGGTATCCTTGATAAGTTCATTCCATACCCCATCCTTGATAAGATCACTGACCAGTGAGATGTGGTTATTTGTGCGAATCCTAGGTATGGGGGAGTTGCCCGCCCACTAGTTATTGAATATGTCCGTAGACTTGCCATCACCAATCACCTACTTAGTGTTTCTCACTATGTCATTTTTGCATTTATATATTCCCCTCCAAGCATGGGAAGTCCGTGCTTTGCGTGTCCAATTCCTAGGATTCTCATGCGCTTTATATTTCGCACTTAGCACACGGACCCATAACGAGTTTATATCATTCATTATCTTCCAATCAATTTTGGAGATAATGGCTTGATTATTTTCTTCGTTGGTTCTGGGACTTAACCCCCCCAGAATTTTAGGGCGCCAGATAGTGTTTCAATTAATCAGGTGCACTTTTTTCTTGTCTTTTGAGTCTCCCAAAAGGAAATTCCTGTTGAGTTTGTCAAGTTTCTCATTAATCTTTTTGGGGAAAAGGGTTGTTTGTATATTATAGACGAGAATGGCAGAGGTAACCACTTGGATAAGGTTTGTTCTCCCAGCAAGGGAGATAAGTTTAACTTTCCATCCCGGAAGTCTTCTTTGGACCTTATCAACAATGTGGGTGAAGTGGTTAGTTGTGGTTCTCCTATGAACAAGGTTGGTACTGAGGTAGATACCAAGGTCCCAAGTGATGCTTATCCCGCAGCTTCTTCTAATGTCGCAGGCTAATTTTCTCGGGATGTTCGGTGAGATGTAAATTTTGGATTTTGATAGGCTAAGGGTTTGCCCCGAAATGTCGCAAAACTTCTTTAAGGTACTCATGACAGTATATATTGTTCAAAATAATTTAGGCCTTGATGTAGGAAGTATGTACAATTATGACAAGGTATCGTGTCCATGTTCGATACGTGTCATGATAAATCATTATTAAGAACAACCATTAATCAATTGAAAAATCATTGATTGGTTAAACTCAACCATGCAATATGCTCTTAATTACACGATCATAAATCTTCAAGTTATCATGAATTATGCTTAAATTAATATATCAAGAAGAAATACATTGGTTCATAGCTTTCTTTCTTCTCTGACTAGGAAAGCTCCCTTGACTCTTCTTGATACTTGCATAAAAAAATCTTCTTGTCCTGACATAAAATTATTGAAAATTTCGTATTTCTTCCTCTTGCTCTTTACCTCCAATGTGTTGTTTTGGTGTAAATTTTTTATTGAATTCGTCTACTATATATATGTAAAGAGGATCAAAATTTTCTAGTTAAATATTGAATTCTACCATCTATCACAATTAGGCACGCAACCATTCAGGGACGAGTGGGGGCTTTAGCCCCATATATGTTTTGTAAAAAAAAAAATACTCGTGTGCCCAGAAAAATAGTTGAGGGGCAGAATGATTTTTTAAGAACTGTAGGATAAATATTGATAAAAGTCATAGTTATCTACGTAATGAGAGATTAAGGTAGCCGCCCTATTTTCTCCTTTCACACTTCTAAGTGTTAACGTATATCAAGGTTTATATTAGGGTTAATTTTCAGATAATGATTGTTAAGATTTTAAGATTAATGTTGATTGAATTGTTGAAATGTTAAAAATTATGTATATTATGATATGCATATTGTGATTTTTTATTTACAAAGTGAAATGTTACCAACTAAAGGAAAATGAGCTTCGTCCCATTAACTACAATTATTGGCTTAAGAAGACTTTGATTAGGAAACTAACTCACCATCACTATCTTTAAGATTCTCATGACTTATATCTCCTTATCAAATCTGAATTCTTATATGGACCACATTAGAAAGGATACTAATTGATTAATTAATTCCGAATTTGAATAATTAAATAAATGAAATAGTCTTTTACATGGCTCATATGATAATGATTTGATTTAAGGAACATAAAGTGCATAATAAATTTAGAACAATCACTTTTAATTAAATAATCCAGAAATGTGAGTCATGACACTTCCATACTAATTTAAGAGTGTGGTTCCTTTCATCTATTACACTATTACTGTCTATATATATATATATATATATATATATATATATATATATTGCGGGTTATTTAATAATGATCCCATAATGTATTTATAAAAAACTATTTCTATTACATTCTATAATTCACATAAACATATACAATATTGCAAGGCAATAAAATAAGATTAATAAACACTTTCTTGAGATCATAATTCTAATAATCCAGAATTTTAATAAATTATTTGTGAGGTATTATTACAAAGTCTTGTTATTGTTGTGCAATTGTGGCATTTGATTGGGTTAATTATTTAGTATCGGTGTAAATATTTGTTTATCATGAGCTGATTAGAATAATTTGGATAGGTAATTATTTACCTTGGGATAATTAAATAAGAGGGAATTTATATTGTAATTATTATAGGTTCAATCTTAATAAGATAAGGCAATAACTTAGGGTGTATTTGATAACACTGATTTTTTATGAAAAATACAATATATGGAGTCATTTTTCATTTTTTGTATGTTTGATAAACAAAATTTTCCATGGAATTGATTTCCTTAGAACAAGTCACGTAACCACTTTTTCCACAAAAAGTTGGAATTAAAAAACTTCCTCCCACCTTGTTATTCATTTTCCAGGGAAAAGAATTGTCACACCAAAAAAATTGATAAAAAGTCCAAGAAGTGACCCCCCTCCCCCCAAATTGATAAAAAATCCAGAAAGTGAATACAAATTCAAAAATAATGAAAAAAATTCCTGAAAATGAATAAAAACCCAAAAGTAATGAAAAACAATCCAGAAAGTGAATACCCCCCCCCCCCCCCCCCCCCAAAAAAAAAAAAAAAAAAAAAGAAAAAAAAATCCAGAAAGTGAATAAAAACCCAAAAATAATGAAAAAAAATACAGAAAGTGAATAAAAACACAAAAATAATGAAAAAAATATAGAAAGTGAATAAAACCCCCCAAAAAAATGCAAAAAAATCCACAAAGTGAATAAACCCCCCCAAAAAATAATAAAAAAATTATAGAAAGTGAATGAAACCCCAAAAATAATAAAACAAATCCAGAAAGTGAATATGGTTTTTATTTCCGATCGGATTATGAAAGGGGCCTTGGGAATAAGGTTTTTATTTCATGGAAATCCAGGACAATGGCATTGCAGCATGCTTGTTTTGATCAGAGAGGAAAAAGATGCGCTAGTTCAGCTGGTTAAAGCAGAAGCTCTGAAGAGTGAAGGGAAATTACATGTATATTAGAAGCTTTATTTTGCTAATAATCATCCTAATCTACAGATGCATTTTTAAGTGATTGAAAAATTTGATGTGAGTTGAGTGCTATAGTCTTGACAGAAATCATAGTTAGTGGATTGTGTGAATGGTTAAAAAAAATGGCATGTTATGGCAAACTGGGCAAAGTGACTACACTTGCATTACTTTTTAATGGAGAGCTAAAAGCAACGAGAGTTATTGTGTATGTGTATAATGTATAATGGGAGAGGCGTCACACTTTGTCCAAAGCTCAACATGAGCAGAAGAAAATCAGGAGTTTCAGATTGAAACTCATGTTCCCATTTTGTTGCTCTTTTTTCTCTCGACGTTGAGTACATATGTTTAATTCATATATCTCTCGATGTGGTGTGGTGTTGTGGTTCCATTTTCATATTTCAATAGTCTATATTTTCTGAGCTCATATCATTTTTTATCTATATATTATCTGTGTGTATATAAATGCCATTCTCCTACTTTTCATACACATTAGTTGAAATATAATACCATCAATTATATTTTCAGATTATGATAGGATGAGCAGATTATCATGGAGTGTTGCAGTACCATAATGAAGATGAAAGTTCACATCTCGAGGGTTGACTTCCCATCCGAATTAATGGACAAGATCAAGGTATATGTTGAGTGTCCAGATGAAACTGGAAAAAAAGAATGAAATAATGGACATGTAACCTTTTAGATGGCGAGTGTCCGTTGCTATTTCCTTTAGAGTTGATGACACGGTTCATTGGGTTTTTTTATTTGAACTGATATTCGTTGTGTTTTTTATACTTTAAAGCTAAGGTTTTAAGAATGTGTTTTAACTTCTTATGATAGATCATACTTGAATTTCTTATACTCTTTTTTTTACTTCTCATGATATATCAACATTTTTGTGCTCTGTCAATGATGCCAATATAAGTGTTAACGAAAATGTTATTTATCCCTAATTAATTAAATTAGTTTAATTAATGTACATTTTAGTTTAACTTAATATATTGATTTTGATGATTCCAAACACATTTTTATTAGGTCATTCTATAGATATTTATTATGGTATTATCCTGTTTATTCACGACTCAACATACTTCGACTTTACACAACGACATATCCGAGTAAAGGTATTCACGTATATTGCACATTTGTGTGGAGATATTCTCATGTGTAGCCTTAAGCTATACACAAAATCTGTTACTGATTTGACTTATGTTGGCATGAGTGTATATATTATATTACATATATATATCTTAGCTTGTGCCTTAGCAGGTCATTGCCTAAAGCCTTGCTTTCTTTGGTCTCTAAAAAAATGGCGCCACATGTCTTTATGACATGACTTTAACTTCTAAAGCTTTTGCAAAAGATATCTACTATATAATTATCTGTTAACGATTTGATCTCCTATGGCTGTAGGCCTCTACCGAAGTTGACACCCTTTATGGCTTGACCGAATAGGAACTATTCCTTGCCTTAGTTGCTGCCTTAGGTGTACAGTTGCACACTGTTTGAATTATAGCAGATTTCAGTTTTCAAAGTCCATGTAGACCTGCTACATGAAGCTTTCGTCCTTACCTTGTAGCATTAGGAGATAACCTGATCAAGGTTTTGTCAGCTCATTTCGTCCGAGAGTCGACTGCCAAAGATTTGACCTTAAAGCTTTTTTAGCTTTCAAAGGCTGGTGTCATTTCCAAGGTGGGGCTTCCACCAGACCTTGTGTTCTCTTTGAGCAGTAAGATTGGTTTTGTAAAGTCACTTTTCTCTCTCTTAATAAAAGCTTGACTTGACGTCAGCCCATGGCTTGTTGTCCTTGACTGAGTTGTCGACCACATATATATTATATATAAATGCATGCGTGTACGTATGATAATATATTATGTATGTCAGTTTGTGTGGAGATACTCTCTTGTGTAGTATTAATTAAATATCTGTTCCGAGCCATACCTGTGCATACTTCTTTCCTTTGTACTTTGTTGAATTTATCCTTATGATATCTGATATTCATTGGACAGTTAAGACCATTGGACTTTTGAAATAACCTACATTATCAGACTTCTATATGAAACACTCATGTCTTTTACACAATGGTATATATGAGATTATTTATTCCTTTTTTCTTTTCGGACTAACACTTCACCATTTATATATCAGATTTGTATTTTATCTCTTGGTCTAACAATCTTTTTGCAGAAAATAGATGTGTCATCTACCAAGCCACTTTCAATCACATATGTTTTCAGATTACCATTTTTATGCTACAACAACTATATTTTTATGGAGAAGATAAAGATGATGATTTTGCATATCAGATTTGGAAATGATTTTCAGCTATCTCATCTCAGCCAAATCAGGAGCATTTAATGCTCAAAATGCATGTGTCTAACAACTAGTTTTTGGAAGACACATTTAAAGCATTCAAGAGCTGCATTGAAGAAGAACACTTGAATGAGAATATGATCAAGACTTGAAATATTATTGAGAGCATTTATTTTACTACTCAGCTACACATTCAAGAGAGCAAGTAATTTTATCATCTGCTCAATCATTGAAGAAGAAGACTTGTGCCTACTTCAAACATCATTTATTGAAGTCTCATTAAAGAAGGAGAAACTCAGATTACATATTGTTTTTTAAGGAGTTTCAGTATTGTATCTTGTACTACAAAAATTCAGATTTGTTGTGAAGCTTTGTTGAAGCTTCGGTTTCTACCGGTAATTGGTTCCTACCCGTAAGTGGGCCACGGGGTTTGAAGCTCGGAGTTAGCTTGCAAACAGTTGTACGCGGTGGTTTGATCCTACCCGCAAGTGGATCAGGTTTATTGAAGCGCAAAGGAGACAGGGGCTCCAGGCGCGTGGACGTAGGCCGGGATTTGGCCGAACCACGTTAAATTTCGGTGTCATTTATTTTCCACACTTTTATTTATTTATTTGCACATGCTTGCTTGAGTTAATATTTTCAGCACACTATCTTGCAAATAAATTAATTCCGAAATTTGACTAAATTAATTTTAAGGTTAAAATAATTATTTTTGAATTAAATAATTAATTTCAGAATATCACTTAATATTAAATACGAAAATTAATTTAATATTCCTAGAGTGTTAAAATCTGTATTTCTAGTTGCTTAAATTAGTTGGTTGCATTTATTTGATTTTGTTAAATTTATTCTTTACAGTTTTATTAATCTCAAATTTGTCTAAGTGATTTAAATTTAATATTTTCCTAAAATATTAATTTGACTTAAAGTTTGTATAAGCTCAATTCACCCCCCCCCTCTTGAGTATAATCTGGGCAAAAATTGGTATCAGAGCTAGTGCTCTTCTTATTTATTTTGATTTAACAATCATAGAGTTAAAGATCATGACAAACTTTTATGTATTTATTTTAAATGCCGCACTCTACATTTTTGTTATTTGTATGCTAAAATGTTTGATGTCTTGTAGTTATTCACTGTTTCATAATATGAGAAGAAAATGCACACATACTCAACCTTGCATTTCAAGCTTTATTTTAAAGGAAGAATCCAATCCTTGCTTATATGCTAATATTGATGAATCAAGCAGTGAGGAGACAAATGCTACTTGTCTTATGGCAAATGATAATGAGGAGGTATTCTCTAATCCTAACTCTAGTGATGATGATATTGTTGATGACTATGAGGTATTACAAAATGTTTTTGATGAATTATGTGAAAGTTTTGAAGAACTTAAAAAGAAATATATTGATCTTAAGAAGTCTCATTCATTACTTTCAACTAACTATGATTCTATGTCAAATGATTTTGATGATTTGAAATTAGAAAATGAATCATTGAAAAATGAGATTAAAACTTTTAAAAAGGATAAATCTGTAAATGTTACTCACCCTCTTGAAATTGAAAATATTGAGTTGAAAAAGGAAATTGAATATTTAAAGAAATCTTTAGATACCTTTACTAAAGGAAACGATTATTTTCATAAAATTATTGAAAAACAAATAATTCGATTTAATAATAATGGTATTGGATATGAGGAAGAAAATGAGAAAAAGAATTATTCTAATTTATTTAAAAATGATGCCTCATCTAGTCATTCTAACTCTTTATGTTCATATTGTGGTAGACATACACATTATTCCAAATTTTGTAAATTTAGAAAAAGAAAGTATAACACTAAATTAGCTTGGATTCCAAAAGAAACAATCATGTATGCTAACCCTAATTTACCACACTCTTTTTGGGTTCCAAAAGATAAAGTTTTTAGGTGCACAACCGGTATTGGAACATGAACACAATTTTTTTTGAAAATAAAATTAGTATTATTTTTTTTTATTGTTGAATATTGTGATATATTATTTTCATATCTTATATGCTTACTCATGAATAATAATCTGATTAAATTCATGTTATTCCTAAATGTATCATTTGTTTGAAAATGTGAATACCCACACTTTTTGACCAAGACAATGTATACTAAGGATGGCAAATTATTTATATACCTTGATGAATAATATTTTTTATGATAAAATTGACTTTGATGATTATTATTTGTTACGTACATTCTAGTATGTCATAATTTGCGTATCATTATTGATCTTGATGATTATCTCTTATTAAGACTATGTTTGAATTTTTGATAAGAAAATGAATTTTGAAATTTCCTCTTTAATATTGCTTCATGGATCTAACACCTTCTTGGATGGAAAAGAGAAAATCTTGAAAGTTGTCTAGGTTCCAAATTGAGATGCATTATGGATTATGGACTTTCATGTCTATGATTCGGATAGCAAGAAAAGTTGAATACGTAACACTTCCTAGTGTTAAAAATGCCATACAAGGAAATCATTTCATGGATATATGACTTGGTATTGGTAAGGTTGTAAGGTACACCTTTCCTGAATTATAAATATCATATATTTATTGATGATATGATCATATTAATCTTAGTGAGCAAAATTTAAGACATGCTACATGTTTTGTGCCATTAATTAAATATTAGTGACATTTCATGAAGTATATAATTTCCTTATAGTTAACAATTGTGTTGCTTGTGCTTACTTGAAAAATTAGATGATTATTAAGATTTTTATGTTTTAGTTTCATGGCATGTTATATGAACCGATTAGTTGAAAAGTATTGTCTTTTGTAAAGAACATTATTTTTTTGGAACAAAATGACTCTTATAATGTTTGTGCTTAAAAATCTGAAAATATATTGAAGTTGATTAACTTATGTCACTTTCATTATTGAGAAATTTATTAATTGATTGATTTTGAAGTTCCTGAACAAATTGTTTGGTATTTGTTGAAAATCTGAACATATTGATTTTATGTCGAGCTTCTCGTTATTAAAAATCTGAAATTATTGAGTTTAATTTCTTATGGCCTCATGATATGGTTCATTCTTGAAAAACTGATTTAATGACTTTCATGAAAATATTACATCTTATTAGAAGATAATTAAGAAAGAAATATATTGAAAATACTTTATCTCAAAAAAATGCACATTATTTGTTATATGCATATATGCCATTATTGGAATCCCTTAGGGGGAGATAAAAGGTTATTGAAATTTATTTGATTATTTGTTCAAAAAATGCGTGATCATAACTTTAATATATTATTATGGATATTGCAATTTAGTTGATTATTCAGAGAATTTTAGCTCGTATCTTGAAAACGGCAAAGCTTGAGAAAAATGCTATATTTTTTTCCCGCTATTTCAAATTCATGTTATGTGCTTTATTCCAAATTATTTGAAAACATCGAGTTATGAAATGCTTCATGTTGTGTGCTTAAAAGTTTATTCTATCATGAGGATTTACACATCAATTGATATGCGCCTATTCAAAATTTATACGCTGAAATTTTATTATTGAGAAAGATGATTGAGCTAATTGATATATCTCTCATAATTGCATTATTTGTGAACATTGAGTTGTGATTCCGATTTTTGCGTAAAAAGTTGTTCCGAGGAACTATTGTGTGCAACGCACGATTAGTGTGTGACTACAATAATTGGTATTATTTATCATTGATGCATTTTGAAAAGTTGAACATTTATCTTTTATTATTTTTCATTTTGGTGACTTATGCATTATTTGATGATATTATTGTCTATCTACACATTCAAATTCATGCTATGAAAACTTTATGATGACTCGTGTGCGTATTGAAAATTTTCATGTTATTTATATGTTCCTTGAGATTTATGGTTGAATCTCATGCTTGAATTATTTTTGATAGGGGGAGATATTCTTTTTACCCGTGACACTAAATTTATTTTAAAATATCTTTTTGATAATGTCAAAGGGGGAGAAATATTTATGATTCACTATTTGTGCTTAATAGTTGATTTTATGAATATATGTGAATCATTGTTTGTCATCATCAAAAAGGGGGAGATTGTTAACGAAAATGTTATTTATCCCTAATTAATTAAATTAGTTTAATTAATGTACATTTTAGTTTAACTTAATATATTGATTTTGAAGATTCCAAACACATTTTTATTAGGTCATTCTATAGATATTTATTATGGTATTATCCTGTTTATTCACGACTCAACATACCTCGACTTTACACAACGACATATCCGAGTAAAGGTATTCACGTGTATTGCACATTTGTGTGGAGATATTCTCATGTGTAGCCTTAAGCTATACACAAAATCTGTTACCGATTTGACTTATGTTGGCATGAGTGTATATATTATATTACATATATATATATCTTAACTTGTGCCTTAGCAGGTCATTGCCTAAAGCCTTGCTTTCTTTGGTCTCTCAAAAAATGGCGCCACATGTCTTTATGACATGACTTTAGCTTCTAAAGCTTTTGCAAAAGATATCTATTATATAATTATCTGTTAACGATTTGATCTCCTATGGCCGTAGGCCTCTACCGAAGTTGACACCCTTTATGGCTTGACTGAATAGGAACTATTCCTTGCCTTAGTTGCTGCCTTAGGTGTACAGTTGTACACTGTTTGAATTATAGCAGATTTCAATTTTCAAAGTCCGCGTAGACCTGCTACATGAAGCTTTCGTCCTTACCTTGTAGCATTAGGAGATGACCGGATCAAGGTTTTGTCAGCTCATTTCGTCCGAGAGTCGACTGCCAAAGATTTGACCTTAAAGCTTTTTTAGCTTTCAAAGGCTGGCGTCATTTCCTAGGTGGGGCTTCCACCAGACCTTGTGTTCTCTTTGAGCCGTAAGATTGGTTTTGTAAAGTCACTTTTCTCTCTCTTAATAAAAGCTTGACTTGACGTCCGCCCATGGCTTGTTGTCCTTGACTGAGTTGTCGACCACATATATATTATATATAAATGCATGCGTGTACGTATGACAATATATTATGTATGTCAGTTTGTGTGGAGATACTCTCTTGTGTAGTATTAATTAAATATCTGTTCCGAGCCATACCTGTGCATACTTCTACCAGATTTCCTTTGTACTTTGTTGATTTTATCCTTATGATATCTGATATTCATTGGACAGTTAAGACCATTGGACTTTTGAAATAACTTACAGACTTCTATATGAAACACTCATGTCTTTTACACAATGGTATATATGAAATTATTTATTCCCTTTTCTTTTCGGACTAACACTTCACCATTTATATATCAAATTTGTATTTTATCTCTTGGTCTAACAATCTTTTTGCAGAAAATAGATGTGTCATCTACCAAGCTACTTTCAATCACTTATGTTTTCAGATTACCATTTTTGTGCTACAACAACTACATTTTTATGGAGAAGATAAAGATGATGATTTTGCATATCAAATTTGGAAATGATTTTCAGCTATCTCATCTCAGCCAAATCAGGAGCATTTAATGCTCAAAATGCTTGTGTCTAACAGCTAGTTTTTGGAAGACACATTTAAAGCATTTAAGAGCTGCATTGAAGAAGAACACTTGAATGAGAATATGATCAAGACTTGAAATATTATTAATAGCATTTATTTTACTACTCAGCTACACATTCAAGAGAGCAAGTAATTTTATCATCTGCTCAATCATTGAAGAAGAAGACTTGTGCCTACTTCAAACATCATTTATTGAAGTCTCATTAAAGAAGGAGACACTCAGATTACATATTGTATTTTAAGGAGTTTCAGTATTGTATCTTGTACTACAAAAATTCAGATTTGTTGTGAAGCTTTGTTGAAGCTTCGGTTTCTACCGGTAATTGGTTCCTACCCGTAAGTGGGCCACGGGGTTGAAGCTCGGAGTTAGCTTGCAAACAGTTGTACGCGGTGGTTTGATCCTACCCGCAAGTGGATCAGGTTTAGTGAAGCGCAAAGGAGACAGGGGCTCCAGGCGCGTGGACGTAGGCCGGGATTTGGCCGAACCACGTTAAATTTCGGTGTCATTTATTTTCCGCACTTTTATTTATTTATTTGCACATGCTTGCTTGAGTTAATATTTTCAGCACACTATCTTGTAAATAAATTAATTCCAAAATTTGACTAAATTAGTTTTAAGGTTAAAATAATTATTTTTGAATTAAATAATTAATTTCAGAATATCACTTAATATTAAATACGAAAATTAATTTAATATTCCTAGAGTGTTAAAATCTGTATTTCTAGTTGCTTATATTAGTTGGTTGCATTTATTTGATTTTGTTAAATTTATTCTTTATAGTTTTATTAATCTGAAATTTGTCTAAGTGATTTAAATTTAATATTTTACTAAAATATTAATTTGATTTAAAGTTTGTATAAGCTCAATTCACCCCCCCTCTTGAGTATAATCTGGGCAACAATTGGTATCAGAGCTAGTGCTCTTCTTATTTATTTTGATTTAACAATCATAGAGTTAAAGATCATGACAAACTTTTATGTATTTATTTTAAATGCTGCACTCTACATTTTTATTATTTGTATGCTAAAATGTTTGATGCCTTGTAGTTATTCACTGTTTCATTATTTGAGATGAAAATGGACACATACTCAACCTTGCATATCAAGCTTTATTTTAAAGGAAGAATCCAATCCTTGCTTATATGCTAATATTGATGAATCAAGCAGTGAGGAGACAAATGCTACTTGTCTCATGTCAAAGGATAATGAGGAGGTATTCTCTAATCCTAACTCTAGTGATGATGATATTGTTGATGACGATGAGGTATTACAAAATGTTTTTGATGAATTATGTGAAAGTTTTGAAGAACTTAAAAAGAAATATATTGATCTTAAGAAGTCTCATTCATTACTTTAAACTAACTATGATTCTATGTCAAATGATTTTGATGATTTGAAATTAGAAAATGAATCATTGAAAAATGAGATTAAAACTTTTAAAAAGGATAAATATGTAAATGTTACTCACCCTCTTGAAATTGAAAATATTGAGTTGAAAAAGGAAATTGAATATTTAAAGAAATCTTTAGATACCTTTACTAAAGGAAACGATTATTTTCATAAAATTATTGAAAAGCAAAGAATTCGATTTAATAATAATGGTATTGGATATGAGGAAAAAAATGAGAAAAAGAATTATTCTAATTTATTTAAAAATGATGCCTCATCTAGTCATTCTAACTCTTTATGTTCATATTGTGGTAGACATACACATTATTCCAAATTTTGTAAATTTAGAAAAAGAAAGTATAACACTAAATTAGCTTGGATTCCAAAAGAAACAATCATGTATGCTAACCCTAATTTACCACACTCCTTTTGGGTTCCAAAAGATAAAGTTTTTAGGTGCAAAACCGGTATTGGAACATGAACACAATTTTTTTTGAAAATAAAATTAGTATTATTTTTTTTTATTGTTGAATATTGTGATATATTATTTTCATATCTTATATGCTTACTCATGAATAATAATCTGATTAAATTCATGTTATTCCTAAATGTATCATTTGTTTGAAAATGTGAATACCCACACTTTTTGACCAAGACAATGTATACTAAGGATGACAAATTATTTATACACCTTGATGAATAATATTTTTTATAATAAAATTGACTTTGATGATTATTATTTGTTACGTACATTCTAGTATGTCATAAGTTGCGTATCATTATTGATCTTGATGATTATCTCTTATTATGACTATGTTTGAATTTTTGATAAGAAAATGAATTTTGAAATTTCCTCTTTAATATTGCTTCATGGATCTAACACCTTCTTGGATGGAAAAGAGAAAATCTTGAAAGTTGTATAGGTTCCAAATTGAGATGCATTATGGATGATGGATTATGGACTTTCATGTCTATGATTCGGATAGCAAGAAAAGTTGAATACGTAGCACTTCCTAGTGTTAAAAATGCCATACAAGGAAATCATTTCATGGATATATGACTTGGTATTGGTAAGGTTGTAAGGTACACCTTTCCTGAATTATAAATATCATATATTTATTGATGATATGATCATATTAATCTTAGTGAGCAAAATTTAAGACATGCTACATGTTTTGTGCCATTAATTAAATATTAGTGACATTTCATGAAGTATATAATTTCTTTATAGTTAACAATTGTGTTACATGTGCTTACTTGAAAAATCAGATGATTATTAAGATTTTTATGTTTTAGTTTCATGGCATGTTATATGAACCGATTAGGTGAAAAGTATTGTCTTTTATAAAGAACATTATTTTTTTGGAACAAAATGACTCTTATAATGTTTGTGCTTAAAAATCTGAAAATATATTGAAGTTGATTAACTTATGTCACTTTCATTATTGAGAAATTTATTAATTGATTGATTTTGAAGTTCCTGAACAAATTGTTTGGTATTTGTTGAAAATCTGAATGTATTGATTTTATGTCGAGCTTCTCGTTATTAAAAATCTGAAATTATTGAGTTTAATTTCTTATGGCCTCATGATATGGTTCATTCTTGAAAAACTGATTTAATGACTTTCATGAAAATATTACATCTTATTAGAAGATAATTAAGAAAGAAATATATTGAAAATACTTTACCAAAAAAAAAAATGCACATTATTTGTTATATGCATATATGCCATTATTGGTATCCCTTAGGGGGAGATAAAAGGTTATTGAAGTTTATTTGATTATTTGTTCGAAAAATGCGTGATCATAACTTTAATATATTATTATGGATATTGCAATTTAGTTGATTATTCTGAGAATTTTAGCTCGTATCTTGAAAACGGCAAAGCTTGAGAAAAATGCTATATTTTTTTTCCGCTATTTCTAATTCATGTTATGTGCTTTATTCCAAATTATTTGAAAACATCGAGTTATGAAATGCTTCATGTTGTGTGCTTAAAAGTTTATTCTATCATGAGGATTTACACATCAATTGATATGCGCCTATTCAAAATTTATACGCTGAAATTTTATTATTGAGAAAGATGATTGAGCTAATTGATATATCTCTCATAATTGCATTATTTGAGAACATTGTGTTGTGATTCCTATTTTTGCGTAAAAAGTTGTTCCGAGGAACTATTGTGTGCAACGCACGATTAGTGTGTGAATACAATAATTCGTATTATTTATCATTGATGCATTTTGAAAAGTTGATCATTTATCTTTTATTATTTTTCATTTTGGTGAGTTATGCATTATTTGATGATATTATTGTCTATCTACACATTCAAATACATGCTATGAAAAATTTATGATGACTCGTGTGCGTATTGAAAATTTTCATGTTATTTATATGTTCCTTGAGATTTATGGTTGAATCTCATGCTTGAATTATTTTTGATAGGGGGAGATATTCTTTTTACCCGTGACACTAAATTTATATTAAAATATCTTTTTGATAATGTCAAAGGGGGAGAAATATTTATGATTCACTATTTGTGCTTAATAGTTCATTTTATGAATATATGTGAATCATTGTTTGTCATCATAAAAAAGGGAGAGATTGTTAACGAAAATGTTATTTATCCCTAATTAATTAAATTAGTTTAATTAATGTACATTTTAGTTTAACTTAATATATTGATTTTGAAGATTCCAAACACATTTTCATTAGGTCATTCTATAGATATTTATTATGGTATTATCCTGTTTATTCACGACTCAACATACCTCGACTTTACACAACGACATATCCGAGTAAAGGTATTCACGTGTATTGCACATTTGTGTGGAGATATTCTCATGTGTAGCCTTAAGCTATACACAAAATCTGTTACCGATTTGACTTATGTTGGCATGAGTGTATATATTATATTACATATATATATCTTAGCTTGTGCCTTAGCAGGTCATTGCCTAAAGCCTTGCTTTCTTTGGTCTCTCAAAAAATGGCGCCACATGTCTTTATGACATGACTTTAGCTTCTAAAGCTTTTGTAAAAGATATCTATTATATAATTATCTGTTAACGATTTGATCTCCTATGGCCGTAGGCCTCTACCGAAGTTGACACCCTTTATGGCTTGACTGAATAGGAACTATTCCTTGCCTTAGTTGCTGCCTTAGGTGTACAGTTGTAAACTGTTTGAATTATAGCAGATTTTAGTTTTCAAAGTCCGTGTAGACCTGCTACATGAAGCTTTCGTCCTTACCTTGTAGCATTAGGAGATGACCTGATCAAGGTTTTGTCAGCTCATTTCGTCCGAGAGTCGACTGCCAAAGATTTGACCTTAAAGCTTTTTTAGCTTTCAAAGGCTGGCGTCATTTCCAAGGTGGGGCTTCCACCAGACCTTGTGTTCTCTTTGAGACGTAAGATTGGTTTTGTTAAGTCACTTTTCTTTCTCTTAATAAAAGCTTGACTTGACGTCCGCCCATGGCTTGTTGTCCTTGACTGAGTTGTCGACCACATATATATTATATATAAATGCATGCGTGTACGTATGATAATATATTATGTATGTCAGTTTGTGTGGAGATACTCTCTTGTGTAGTATTAATTAAATATCTGTTCCGAGCCATACTTGTGCATACTTCTACCAGATTTCCTTTGTACTTTGATTTTATCCTTATGATATCTGATATTCATTGGACAGTTAAGACCATTGGACTTTTGAAATAACTTACATTATCAGACTTCTATATGAAACACTCATGTTTTTTACACAATGGTATATATGAGATTATTTATTCCTTTTTCTTTTCGGACTAACACTTCACCATTTATATATCAGATTTGTATTTTATCTCTTGGTCTATCAATCTTTTTGCAGAAAATAGATGTGTCATCTACCAAGCTACTTTCAATCACATATGTTTTCAGATTACCATTTTTGTGCTACAACAACTATATTTTTGTGGAGAAGATAAAGTTGATGATTTTGCATATCAAATTTGGAAATGATTTTCATCTATCTCATCTCAGCCAAATCAGGAGCATTTAATGCTCAAAATGCATGTGTCTAACAGCTAGTTTTTGGAAGACACATTTAAAGCATTCAAGAGCTGCATTGAAGAAGAACACTTGAATGAGAATATGATCAAGACTTGAAATATTATTAAGAGCATTTATTTTACTACTCAGCTACACATTCAAGAGAGCAAGTAATTTTATCATCTGCTCAATCATTGAAGAAGAAGACATGTGCCTACTTCAAACATCATTTATTGAAGTCTCATTAAAGAAGGAGAAACTCAGATTACATATTGTATTTTAAGGAGTTTCAATATTGTATCTTGTACTACAAAAATTCAGATTTGTTGTGAAGCTTTGTTGAAGCTTCGGTTTCTACCGGTAATTGGTTCCTACCCGTAAGTGGGCCACGGGGTTTGAAGCTCGGAGTTAGCTTGCAAACAGTTGTACGCGGTGGTTTGATCCTACCCGCAAGTGGATCAGGTTTAGTGAAGCGCAAAGGAGGCAGGGGCTCCAGGCGCGTGGACGTAGGCCGGGATTTGGCCGAACCACGTTAAATTTCGGTGTCATTTATTTTCCGCACTTTTATTTATTTATTTGCACATGCTTGCTTGAGTTAATATTTTTAGCACACTATCTTGCAAATAAATTAATTCCGAAATTTGACTAAATTAATTTTAAGGTTAAAATAATTATTTTTGAATTAAATAATTAATTTCAGAATATCACTTAATATTAAATACGAAAATTAATTTAATATTCCTAGAGTGTTAAAATCTGTATTTCTAGTTGCTTAAATTAGTTGGTTGCATTTATTTGATTTTGTTAAATTTATTCTTTACAGTTTTATTAATCTGAAATTTGTCTAAGTGATTTAAATTTAATATTTTCCTAAAATATTAATTTGACTTAAAGTTTGTATAAACTCAATTCACCCCCCCCTCTTGAGTATAATCTGGGCAACAATAAGTACCTATGACATTTATCTATTTTGATGAAACTGATTTGTATGACTACATGTGATTTTTAATTTTTTCTCTCTTTGTGATTCACATACAACTAAAATTGTTCGCCTTATGTTTGACATTGAGTTCAAATCGAGCCCAATCGAGCTTGATTTTTCAAACGATCTCGAGATCAATGTTGTGTTGTCAACCATAAAATTATTTTCATATTATTTCATTGGGGCCGAGTATATGGCTCCTATTTCCAATTAATGTTTTGTTTACTTCTTTCCTAGATCATTATTGATGGTCGATTAGATATTTTTAGGGCATTTTCGTTCCCGAATTGCCAATATTTCTTCCTGGTGTACTCAAATTTTGGGTCTAATTGTAAATTTTGTTACTGTGAATTTTTCAAAATTTTTGTGAATGTACCAAGCCTCGAACTTATATATGTTATGATATCCAACCCCGGAACTGAGAATGAGATGGATAAGGTTTATATATGTTATGATGTCCAAGTATTAAAAAATTTTAAAGAAAATTGAGGGGTAATTAGATGAACTGCTTCTATCTTTTATTACGATTTGTTTGCCTTTTTTTTTTTATTATTTTAGAAGGAATATAATTTGTTATTTTGTTTCTAATTACTGGATATAGTTACGTTTGTCATGTTTTCTATCAAACTGTAGGAGATCAACATCATTATCAACAGCGGTAATAAATTTAACTTCTTCTCAAGGACAAATAGAATCAGCTGCAACACCCGAGAAGATTACTCAATGAAATTCAAGCAAGTTAAAACTAGATTTATGAAGAGGTTCGAAGGTTGATGGAGGGGAGAACCTATACTACTTGGTCAAAATTTATGCCATCCCGAAGCTTCCACAATTAGGGGTGTTTGTACTTTCGAAACTTCTGAAGAGGAGCTCGGAGTATCGGGATAAATTTTGACGGATGTGGGGGTGTTTCTACTGCCATAATAAGTTTTTTTTTTGTATTTTGGAGCCAAATAATTCTTTGTAATGCGTGATGCTAATGAAGTTAGAGGGTTCATGAAGTTTGATGTTTCTTTTTAATGCGTTACGCTAATAACTTTATATTTTTTTTACCAATATTTATTAAATCTATATCGACAAGTTGAGTTAAATTGATTATGATGTTTATATGAGGTCCAAATTGTCGAAATTGTTCACATTTTTGTTGTAAAAAAATTGTACGACTTAAAATTTATCCGATTCTATACTTTGATAGTTTACACTTCTAACATATAAAACATTTATTATTTATATTATATACGACTTTATGCTTTTCAAAATTATCAGCGTGCCTTCAGGCACGGGCATACCCTAGTATATATATATATATATATATATATATATATATATATATATAGAGAGAGAGAGAGAGAGAGGATAACTCATACACTCAAGTGTACCCAAACATTTAAATCCCCACTTCGTTGAATCCTCATCTTAAATAGGTTAACGACCTCTCAAAACAAAGTCAAACATATATCACCAACTAGGATACCACACACTCGCACGTTTACCCATTATAACTCAGTCCTAACACCGGATGTAAATACAATAGTACAAGGGTCATATCTATAACCTACATAACTGTCCTCAACATTAACCAAGTCTGATCTATCACTAAATTAGGTGTAGTAATCCTAATGGAGAGTCCCAACTAAAAGGAACCAAAACCAACTTTCGATCTCGTGTACCATTTAGTAGAAAAATTATATTAAATAAAAAAAATTCAGAAAATAATGAAACCAGTGTCCACGCCTTCATATTTTAATTCTGCACAACTTGAGTAAATTTTCAAATTCGCTCGAACGAGAAAGTCACCTCGTTCGAATAAGAAAGTCACCTTGTTATAATGAGAAAGACACTGAGCTTCGTCCCCAATTATGGAAATCAGCACCAAGACTCTTCAAAACCCTCCATTCAAGCCCCACTAGGGTCTCCATTCAAATCCCCATCATACCAGAACCTGAAACTAACATCTAAAGGTAAGAATCATAATGATGTCTAATCACAAACAAGGATTTTCAACATGATTTCAATCAATAATAAAATTAACCCAAAATTACTCAAGAACAATTTATAAATCCCTAATATCTTTCAATTCAAGATTTATTAAACATGAATTCGATTATAAAGTATCTATAAACCTAAACATGGATCTTAACATAATTTTCACTAGTGATTCGATATCGATTTCTAATTTTTTCACTGAAGCATTAACTTTCAACATGGGGTTAATTAACTATTAATCCTAATCTGTTCTAATCATTAACATCATACAAATTAAATTTTCAATATATATAAACCTAAAATCATATGGGAAAGCATAATTCTAAATTAAGAAACATATTATTTAGTAATATTGCAATAAATTTTTTACTTGGAATTGGAATATTGAAAAATAACCTCTTGAGCCTCCTTGCTTTCTTTTGTCCAAGCCTACCTAACTTCTCCCAAGTGTTTACGGATTTTAGGATTAGGTTTAGTGGATGAAATAACCTAATTGTGATGATTTAATTCATTAACAAACTCTTAGTTCCCACACTTCCAAATGAGGTCTAAAATCGGGACCTGAAAAGAGCCGAGAATGTTATCCGTAATAGCCCAAAATATCTTCCAAGGGTATGCCTACCCCCCAGGATCAATTTAAAATATAAAAATACATGAATGGACACCCCCGTCACCTCAGAGTCTAGTCTAAATGATACAATCTACAATACACGGTAATACATCACGATGTCAATAAAACAACACACTTAATTATTTTATGCGTACATATAGCCCATAATCATCTAATTAATTTTACTAATTAATTACTGCAAACACGTGTTATAAAAATCACACTGCATGCAACATTTGATTTATCATCTAAACTATGCCAAATTACTATTACTAAGCCGCACGAGTAATAATTAATCCCATCTATTAATTTATTTCTTACTTAATAAATAATAAATATGGTTCACAAAAATACAGGGTATTAAAATTATTTCCCATGTTGGTTTTTTTCCATCCCCCGTTTGCTAAACCTATGGGAAGGAAAAGAGAAGCGAACCTTAGAAAATCAATGGATATCGGACCATACCACTATTTGGTCGCCCAATCACTAATTATTGTAATTTAATTTTATGTATTAATTGGACTCCTTGGACTTTATGAAATCAAGTTTGTAATAATTAAATTAAATGGAGAATTTCTATCATTCAGTCACATTCTCACAATTCTTTTCTTAAATAAATTAATCGGATAACTAAATAGCTTGCAAGTGGCCATGATTTTTCCAAACAATAATTGGATGGATTTTCAATTTAAACATGATAATTTCAATAAGAGTGCTAAGGGTGAATCTCATCCACCTTTGAAGGATTTAATTTCTCGAACACCTCGATGCCAGTACGGTTTAGTCCAAATGGTTGACCTAAATCTGGATTGGGGAGTTATAATAATTTTGTGTAGAAAATGTAAGAGCAAAATTTCTGATATTAATCATATTATAAGCCTTGTATAGTTTTAGACTAGTTTGGCGTATATGTTACAAATCGTCATGTCTCGTCATGAAAAACCGACATCAACACTCGAGACTTCCCGACATCCCATAATGTTATAAAGCAATTTAGTGTTTAAATTAATTCACAGACTTTATTTTTGTGATGTTTATTTTTATTAAAAACAAACATGATTTTTTATTTTTAAAAAGAAAAAATATTTTTTACACTTCGTTCAAATGAGATCTGTACCTCGTTCAAACTAAAATGAATTTTTGTTATAAAGATCATTTGAAGTCTCATTACAAGTCTCGTTAGAAGTTATCAAACGAGAAAGATTTTTCATCGAACGAGCATCTAACGAGGCAACACTGTTTTACATCATTTGAAGCTAGTTCAAACGAGATAGCCTTCTCTTTCGAACGACTTGGAATTTCATTATATAGAGATGCTTTTCTCATTCAAACGATTTTCATTTTTATTTGAACAAGATTCCGCCTCAAAATTTTTCCCAAGTCTACAAATACCTGTTTCGACTCCAAATTTTGTATGACTTTTAAAAGAACGCTATCTGAATATCTGTTTCAAAAGTATTCCTGTTTTGTGTTGATAAAACACTTTTAGATTCACACTTTGCATTCCTAAAATAGCTTTTATGAATCATTTTAAGCCCCATAAAGATTTATATCCTTGCATACATCTTGTGGAGAGGTACTCCATGGCTGACTGGTGAACTCGAAGGGATCACGGCTAAATAAGAAGGCTGAGGCTGATAGATGGATACCGAGAGCGAATCTGTCGCCTGTGGACTTCTTGGATACAAGTGGTATTCTTTAGAGATTTGCGAAGACTAGCGCCTTATACTTGTGACGGTTATCAAGTAGTATAGCAAGTCGACTGTCTTGTAATATTTTTAAAGTTTTGAATAAAGGTTTTTCCTGCAAGAGATTTTCCCACCATCGTTGTGTTCTTGAATGCGTAGAATATTCATATTGTTTTGAATACATATTTGCCTTCATAACTAATTTAATCAAAGATTAATTTTTTTCTAAAATTGGTTTAGTATGCTTGGACTATTAAATTGATAAAAATACAAAAATAGAATTTTTATTTGTGACTATCCTTGCCGAGCACATTTATTTCCACATCATAAAAAAAACTAAGCATTAGAAATCCATAACTAAACTATTCAAGACCCGTCTCTTTAGCACGTTTTATAAATACCTTTGAAAATAACCCTTTCGCGGGTGGATCTTTTATGTTAGCACTCGTACTACTCGGTCCAATTAGTTGTGTATGAACTTCCTCTTTAACAAATATGTATTTCATCTCAATGCGCTTTATTAGGGGTCACTATGCCAAAAATTAAAAATGGTCACAACAAGGTGATCACGGTCCATGACCATGACCAAGTAATATTGACCATAACTCAAATTGTGAACCCTTCCAGAGGTGATCTATACCACTCAATCGTGACTCCTTATACGGGAAAGATGGTGCTAATGTGGTCACGGTCCAAAACCGTTACCATCATGGGTGTAATTTGGTAACGATCCAAAATCATGAACCCTATCTATGATAACACCGAAATTCAAAATGGTCACACCTATGGGTCATGATTCTGGACCGTGACCACTTTCTAAGACTTAAATAAGGGTCACGATCATGGACCGTGACCATCATCATTGACCGTGTTAAGTTATTTTATTTCAAAATAGTCATGGACCATGGTCATGGTCTACGATCGTGACCCCCTTTCAGGTATAAATAAATCTGTGAGGGTTTATTCCCTAATTTCCCTCACTCTCTCTCTCTCTCCACCGACTAAGGATACTTCCACCAGCATCTAGGGATACCTCCACTACCGTTAGGGCTACCTCTACCACCGTCTACTCTTTCTCTCCCTCCCTCCCTCCCTCACACACACACACACACACACACTCACACACTCACACACTTAGGTCACTCTTTCTCTTTTTGTCTATGTGTTGTATGTATATGTATGCATATGTATATGTTTGTGTACGTATATGTATGTGAATTTATATATATATATATATATATATATATATATATATATATATATATATATGTGTGTGTGTGTGTGTGTGTGTGTGTGTGTACCAGTGTATATATATGTATTTATGCTTGTATATGCATATATAGAAATATACATATACATAGTTTGAACACAAGATTTATGTAGGGGTTACCTTAATTTTGATTTTGAAAAAGTGATTGATTTCGATATATGTAAATAAATTAATTAGTTATAAAAATGTTTGATGGAAAAAATAGCACTAATGTGGTTTATGAATATGACATGTAGCGATACACATGATTAATATAAATTAGCCTTTAATTGATACAATTAATAGTCAGATTGGGACAAATTATTAATAATTATCATGATAAATTACAAGAATTTGGAAATTGACATTCCATATAATTGGATTTGTTATAATTGAGGATAATCTCAATATTAGAACCATAAATCTAGAAATTGATCTTTGATTCACATGTTGAACCTTCATGCATAAATATTTGTAACACCCCGCCCGCCCGGGGAGAGCGTACGGAGCGCTAATGCGATAAAATAAATCCAAATCCACAAGTGACAAGGTATAGAGCATCTAAATAAACCCATAATAATATAAATCCACTAATCTCAATTCTTCAAATACAACAAGTCTCTCGAATTAAAATTACAACTATCTAACTCGAATAAAAATACAAATCTCCAATGCTCTATACAACAAACTAAATAATACAAATCTTTCCCAAACAATCCTCGCTAAAATCAATCTCCATAGCGTCCCAAAATCCGCGCTAACCTGTCACTAAAAGAAAATATGGGGAAGTACACAATACGACAGGAAAGATGCTCAACAAATATATATTAGCGATGAATAAAACGTAACAACATGAGTACGGATATTCAAATCAAAATGCAAATCTCAAAGCATTTATCAATATAATTTCTCAACAACACTTTAACCGGGTCACCAGGCCTCACCACATCCACATATGCTTTATCAAGCCATAGCCCGAGAAACAGGAATTTTGGCGAGTACCCAACATCCGTGCCATATTAAAATCTCATGACAACGTGCTCAACAACAATATAATGATACCACATGAATCAAAATAATTTCAACAATTATTTTCCAGATTTCAATGAATTTATCAATTCAAATATGAGTTCAATTAACAAGAATTCAAAGAGAATGACACTCGCGAGATTTAAGGTGCATATTGTGTAAAACCCCATACCTCAGAACACGATGAGAAACCAACGATCACATCCTCAAGATCAACACAAAAGATCTACAAAAGCTCCTTCAAGAACCTCCAATAAAATAGCCCCAAGAACACCTCTAATCTAAGGTTAGAACTCACAAATCTTAAGGGCCAAAATATAAATAAAAAGAAGAGGAATATAAAATATATTTCCTGCCAAAATTTGTGCCAAAAGTATGTTAAAAGGATTGCCCAGGACTTCCTTTTATAATGCAAAGAAATGAAGAGTTGGAATCCAAAAGACTCCTTTAAGTAAGGCAAAGAAATGAAGAGTTGGAAGTCAAAACAACTCTTGAAAATTACTTAATGTTCATCGACTTAGAATTCCAAGAGTTAAAAACATTTAAAAATTATTTTAAAATCCGTTTTAACTCCGTTTTCGAAACCGTTTGAAATTATCGCCTTTAAAAATAATAACCAACATATTTGAGCGATAAAAATAATTTTATCAAAAACTTTATTTTCCTCCATTTTCCAAAAATTAATTAAAATATATTTTATATTCCTCTTCTTTTTATTTATATTTTGGCCCTTAAGATTTGTGAGTTCTAACCTTAGATTAGAGGTATTCTTGGGGCTATTTTATTGGAGGTTCTTGGAGGAGCTTTTGTAGATCTTTTGTGTTGATCTTGAGGATGTGATCGTTGATTTCTCATCGTGTTTTGAGGTATGGGGTTTTACACAATATGCTCCTTTAATCTCGCGAGTGTCATTCTCTTTGAATTCTTGTTAATTGAACTCATATTTGAATTGATAAATTCATTGAAATCTGGAAAATAATTGTTGAAATTATTTTGATTCATGTGGTATCATTATATTGTTGTTGAGCACGTTGTCATGAGATTTTAATATGGCACGGATGTTGGGTACCCGCCAAAATTCCTGTTTCCCGGGCTATGGATTGATAAAGCATATGCGGATGTGGTGAAGCCTGGTGACCCGGTTAAAGTGTTGTTGAGAAATTATATTGATAAATGCTTTGAGATTTGCATTTTGATTTGAATATTTGTACTCGTTTTGTTACGTTTTATTCATCGCTAATATATATTTGTTGAGCATCTTTCTTGTCGTATTGTGTACTTCCCCATATTTTCTTTTAGTGGCAGGTTAGCGCGGATTTTGGGGCGCTATGGAGATTGATTTTAGCGAGGATTGTTTGGGAAAGATTTGTATTATTTATTTTGTTGTATAGAGCATTGGAGATTTGTATTTTTATTCGAGTTAGATAGTTGTAATTTTAATTCGAGAGACTTGTTGTAATTGAAGAGATTGAGATTAGTGGATTTATATTATTGAGGGTTTATTTAGATGCTCTATACCTTGTCACTTGTGGATTTGGATTTATTTTATCACATTAGCGCTCCGTTCGCTCTCCCCAGGCGGGCGGGGTGTTACAACTTAATTCTTGTTGGTTAATGGGATGTGGTAATTAAATAACTATGAATCCATATGTTATTGTTTAATTAATGGAAACCCTTATGATTTAGAGTCTTCAAGTATGAATTTATATTATCAACATGTTAAATGTATTTTGAATTGGACTAGGGACTTATATGTTCTTAAAAATTTGACTATTACCTTAATTGAAAATTCACAAACTATGGGCCTTTATACGTTCCTTACGAATGGTTGGAATTTTATTAAAAAATTAATTAGTTATGGATTGGCGGGATTATAATAGTAGTTGGATTGGTTGTTGAATAATATAATTAATCGCAAATTGTGTGAAGTTACTTAACCCTAATTTTATGTCATATGAATAAGAATGATCTAGTTAATTATTAAAGACCGATTTACTCTTTTTCAATGGATATGCTAAATTTGTTAATATTTGTTTCTTATTGCAATTGTACTTTTGTTAATATTTTTTCTTCTCGTTCTATGTTTACATGTAATTGGAGAACAATTACCGAAGCTAATAGAATTCTACTTGCTCGCTTTATTTAGGTTGTTTTACTTATCTTTTATTTTATGTAAAAAGATGTTATATAAATTTGTAACTTCTTGATTGACTATTATGGACGTATTCGTCCCTTCCTTAACAAGTTGAGGTTTGGATGAACACAAATTGGTGGAAGGGCATTGTCATTGGTGGACACATAGTAATTATATGATTAATTGAATTAAAATAAATTAAATTGGACTTGTTGTGTTTAATTAATTAATTGTAAAACATTAATTACTTGATGTTAATATCACGTGGATGAAGTATATCTTCACTTGAATAATGATCCTTCAATTTATTGAGTGTTCGTGTATTATTTTTTTTTATTATTGTATATATCTTCTTGGTTAGCTGTTGTGATCGTGTTCACCCCTTCCTTAAGTGGTTGATGTTTGGGCGAACACAAGTTGGTGGAAGGGCTTCGTAATTTGGTGAACAAATAGTAATTCTAGGGCTAATTTAATTTATATTGATCTAAAATTAAACTTGTTGTGTTGGATTGATTAATTGAAAAACATTAATTTCTTGGTGGACTCGTAGTAATTTTAGGAATAATTGAACCAACACTCCTTGTATTTGCATGTTGTCCCACATACAAAAAACCTCTTATACCTTTTTGGTCATCTCCTTCACTTTATGAAATACTGGTCATATGGACACCCTTCCTTTTATATATCTTTTCATGAAAAATAAGTCACGGTAATAATTACTTTTAATAAAAAATCGAGAGGTTATAGTTGGCCTGCACAAAAACCACTTTTACTTATACACGCATATAAAGGGGACTCATATATACTAATATGGTTTATAAAAAAATTAACAGTCTAATTACCTTATAAATCATGGAGTTTATATTTTGTAATCATACATGTTTGATCGTCTACTATTTTTCTTGCTAAAAAGCAGAGATGAGGCAATAGAGAATATATTTGGCATCCGTAATCCTGAGAGTGTATTGTGATTAGTGACCTAGAAAAGGAAAAAAATATTAATCCACCGTGGATAAAAATTCGTAAACAGAGAATTTACCCAAATTGCGACGTGTCACAAAATATGCACAATAGATATGAGCTTGCTAAAAAAATGAAGAAGTAAGGATTTTGAGTTATCGTTGTGGACATTTTTAAGGCAATCATAGATATGCTTCCTCCTTGTTGGTCAATTAAAGCTTTCACCAACTTTTTAATAATCCTATATGAATGGAAATCATACACATCGACCATGTATTAAAAAGTCTTACAGATGTATATGTGTGTGTGTAGATATATACAGGCAGGCTTCAGTACATACTAAGTATACATACCTATTTTTTTAAAATAGTAAAAAAAAATATGTTTTGGCTTAATTTTTTATATGATGTTTAAACATTTCAGAGGACCCATATAAAAAATCAACTAACAATAACCTTTTTTATTATTTTAAAAAAATCGGTCAAACTTTCACAACTTTTAAAATACTTTGATTGAGTATGTATACACTCAACCAAAACACTCCTACTTCATCTCAATTCTCTCATAATAAACCACCTCAATTCTTGACACATATGAGTTCTCAATACTCTACTATGCCATAGATTAATTCTGCTCCATCTACACAATTTTTGAGTCATCAAACTCCCCAAAGACTTATTAATCCAACTCCCCTAAATCCTGTTGCCAATGAATCCCACACATAGGATAAGAAGCACTTTGGGTTCACCGTTAGCGGGAATCCGAGTGATAAAAATTCCATTCAAAATTTTGAAGCTCGAAAATATTACTGTGGGCATCGGGGGAGAAGGCAATTAGAAGAATGTTGATTGTGCAATAAAGGATGTCATACGGGATAAACTTTGGAAATAATTTACATTCCCAACGGGTTTGAAGATAATTACTCTTTCCCATATAGGTAAGCAATTGAAAAGTTGTAGAAAGAACCTCCCGAAGTATTACTTCCCGACGAGGACATCTAGTTATAATATATTAGCATTAAAAGAAATTTTTGAACTACCCGTCAGCCAATGGAGCGACTTCTTGAAGTGAAAGGCCAGGGAGAAAAACTCAAATAGAGGGAGAAAAATAGGGAGAATAGGGAAGAGAAATTTGATGTCCACAACATTAGGTCAAATCATATGATGATTTGAAAGATTAATGGGTGGATAGGACCAAGGGGACTCCGAAATAAGGGAGATAACCTAATAGGGTCAACTTTTGCTTACATGTCTGACGGGATAAAATGACAAAAAAATTGTTAGACAAATTGCTTCTGATACTAGTGAGTTTGAATTTAATGAGCATAAACACGCTGCAATAAAATAATATTAAGATTATTGTCCTAATTGTATTATGATACTATTAAAAATGATAAATGGAATTAGGATCAATCAGTCAGAGTGTAACTCGCATGATATTGACTCAGATGCCCTATTGAAGGTAAATGGGAAGGACAAAAAGGGGAGGACAATAGGTGTGAGCTCCAAGATGCCGATGACCAAATTCCTGCACACTACACTTGTTACGGAAGAGCTTAGTTTGGTGAAAATTTAAATGTACAATTAGGTGACATATTTGGTAAATGTTTAGGTGAAAGTGCCAGGTCTTAAAATTGATATGAAATGAGTTAAAATACATTGGTATAACTTGTGAATGAAATCAAGGATTTGTGTCAAATATTTAGTCACAGTAAGAAGCTCTCAATTCATGCCTCATCCATTCCCCTCTCCTATGCCTCAAGGTTTACCCTTCCAAATGCCTCCTCCAATATTCCCCTCTCATGCACTGACACCTAATGCATCCTTTTTTCAAGAATCGTCATCTTCTTAGCACGGTGACTATACTGAGGAGTATTATATAAGGAACTTGAATAATACTAAGTTCATTAGGCGGTGAATGATCATTTCTACGATTTCAGAAAGAATTGTGCATGATCGTTCTTTGTAAAAAAGCGAGGATATGATATTGGTGGATGAAATCTACCCGGGGTGTGAACAAGAGGGTGTGTATGTTAAGCACATGGGTGACGAGGCTCCAATTTCTGAGTATAAGAAATGATTTATTTTTTTTTCCTTCCCGACGAAGTTGGTGTAATGAAAAATGTTTAATCTTCATTTCAATACACACACACACACACACACACACACACACACACACACACACATAGGTGAACTGAATTTTGAAAAACTCTTTAATGGATTTTCCATAATACAAAGAGTGAATGATAAAGAGTGATAGGGTCTTCGATAAGCATGTAAAGGATGTTCGTGAATTTATTTTTAAGTATGCAGATATAAATTGTAACAAAAATTCTTGCCCGTGCACCTATTGTATGGACATTAATTTGAAGTATTTCGAAGACGTTGAGTTGCATTTGCTAAGGTGGGGCATGTCTCCAGACTATAACATATGGACATTCCATGGGGAAAATAATACACCTTATATTTCATAAGAATTAATGGAACCGGACCGAGTGGAATTGGTGAATGATTCACCAGCACATCATACTTTGAACGACATAATTGACGATGCCTACGAAGTGCACCACTATCAAAACCACCAGCCTATGTATTCAAATTACATTTATTATGATCAATTTAATGAACAAGTTGATGTTGATATACACAAAGATCAGGAGTACATACGATTGAAAGCCGATGCGACTAGATCTTTGTATAGAATTTATGATGAAGATCACTCGGTATTGTATGCTATGATAGGTTTCAATAATTCTAAGAATCAATACGGTGTTTTGGGAGATAACGTAATTATAATTATTAAGTGGGATAAATATATTATTATGAATGAGAACACATTATCAGATAATTATTTGACCATTAAGAGGATCTTGGGGGGTTTAGGTTTGAAGTAAAAATCTATTCATTAATGACAGTATGATTACGTATTGTACCGCAACAAACAGGAACTGAAGGATAAGTGCCCTTTATGAAATGAGCAAAGATTTATGGTTTTTGAGAGTGAAAATGACCAACCCACTACATGTCACAAGTACTCACAAGTTCTATAGAAGGTATTGAAGTAATTTACCTCGGGCCACATTTAAAAAGATTTTTCACTATACCGTGGATAACAGAGGCTATGACATGACACGCTCGAGATGAGGTGGATGGGAATCTTATGCATCATACCATTAATTAAATCGTATGACAACTTTCAAACACATAACACTTTGAATTTAAAAAGAAACCGCTCAATGCTCGTCTTAGATAATCAACCAAAAGGTTTAACCCTTTCAGTAATTTAAGCAGTAATCAAAGTTATTGGACATTTCTCTTGGTGCCTTTAAACCTCCCCCAACACCATGCATGATAAAATAATTCATATTATTTTCATTTTTGATACCTTGGCTAAAGGCTCCCAATGATGATATTGATAATTTCTTAGCCCCATTAATTGAAGAATTGAAAGAGTTGTGGGATTAATGCATGAGGGAGTCTGAAACTCATAAATGTGAACATTTTAAACTTAAAGAAATGTTGTTGTGGGAGAGCCATGACTATCTTACCTATTAGACCTTGTATGGTTGAAATGTTCATGATTATTGATGTCCCGTCAACAGAGAAAACTAAATCCACTTGGCTAAAGAATAATGGTGATATATGTTATGCCGATCATCATAAATTTCTATCGAATAATCATTTTTTTACGAATGAAAAGTAAAAATTTTACTTAAGTCAAGGAGAAGGCGAATGTTGCGATTTTTGGGTATAATTTTGTATACAAACAACCCCATTTTGTAGGTCCGAAGAAAAAAAGCTGAGGAGGATATGAAAGATCCTAGTAAAATGAAGGCATGATCTAGACGATCAATTTTATTTGACATTTTGTATTGAAAAGAGCACCGTGTAAGGCATGTAATTGACGTGATACACAAGGAGATTTTTTTTACAAAACATATCATGAAACATATGGGGTGGATCTCATTCGAAAGATGGAGAGAAGGAGCACCGCAATCTAAAGGTGAAAAAAATTGTGGTTGAATATTGATCCTATAACGTGAAGAAATTTTATTTCCACGTGTGCTTTCATTTTGACTTCTAGTGAGAAAATGATCCTACAAGACACGTTATTCCACAAGAAGACTCTGACCACTTATTCTCGTAATTTGCGTAGGGTTATAAACTATCAAATAAATGATCCAAAACAGTGCAAGTCTCATGACTGACACGTCATTATTCAGTTAATCCTTTAGTTGTTTAGGCATTTCTTTTCCAAAAACAAAGATATCCGCATCGAAATTATGCAAATTAGTCCATGCTTCACCTTACTGTATGAAAAATTTGTAAACAGAAAGCACATTACGGCTGTGAAAGTATCTTTAGCCGAGGCAACTTGTATCTTAGAGAAATATTTTCCTTTGTCATTATTTAACATCAACGTCCACCTACTTCTGCATTTCTGCGATGAGGCATTGTTGTGTGAACCTGCCAGGTATCGTTGGATGTATCCTTTCGAGCGTTTGAAAAAAATCTTCAAAGATTACATTAAGAATACATGGTATATTGGACTCTCAATTGCAGAAGAATACATAACAGAAGAATCATCGTTATACGCTCATGAACATATGCTAGAACAAAGACTTAGGGTGTTCAATCCTTTTGGCAAACGAGCTGTCAAGGAATTTGATGAGTTTGAGGATAAATTGACTTTCGAGAATCCTAAAGAGGTGAGACTCGCCACTCCTTAATTCGAGCAAGAAACTCGTTATGTCTTTGAAACAAAATATTCTCTATATTACTATCTAAATTCTACGATTTCATGAACGTAAAGGAACTATGAGAGCGAACTTGCTTGAAATTATAAGTGGAAATATTCAACGGACGTGATGAATGATTTTAGGGCATGGGTATCAAAAGAGCTAATTTTCACATCACTTGTTGAGTTTAATTACACATGTGATGTAAGACACACCCTAACACAAATCTATCAATAAATACAGCTTTTAATAAGAGGCGATGTCTCATCAAGGCTTGCACACCTAGACAAAGTTCCTAGTTTTTATGCGAAACAGTTTATAAAATTCCACGCCAATGGTTTTGATTTCATCCCTTACCCATGATAGGAAAAACTATTGATGAAAAGTAGTAGAATTTTACTTTTTTCCTTGACTTCTTGTGTGGCTAGTAAAAAAGATAAAAATCCAAAGCATACGGTGCTGACCAATTATGAAATTGTCCAACAGATCCTAAAACTAGATAGCATCGATTTCAAAGCATCCATTTTCTATTATGACTAGGTGAATGTGGATGATACTATTATTGGTTGTAAATTTGATCCTGCCCCAAAACTTGTCATGATAGATTTATAATAGATGAAGAGTAAAAATTACATGATTGATGAGCTTTTGTTTGTGCCTTTCAAAACTTAAAGATGTATTTAACTCAAAGTACATAAATGACGTCAATTGGTTAGTTATTTTTCATGAGCCAAAGGGTTTGACTACTCAAGTAGACGCATTAAAAGTCCCCACAAAGTTTCAGTTCGCTCTTGATGACAACCCTAATTTAAAGGATTTTTTAAACTAATTTAGACGACGATGGCGTTTTGACAATTTATTTTAATGTTACATGTTATTGTAAACTTATATTACGATTGAGTGTTGATGCATCAATTAATGTTCATGTATGATTTTATTCTCAGATTTTGCAAAGTTGATATCTAATTTCTTAATTTAGTTGCTACTTTAACGATACAAATATACAAATTGGGAAATGCGATTATTTTGTTGGGAAATTAGTATTGATCAAACTCAAGGAATTTATTAAAATGTCAATTAGTAAAACTACTGGAGAATGTTAAGTAATGTTCAAATTTTCTGTAATAAAAAGAAAGAAGAAAATCTAAGTGGAAATATAAATAAAAAACTAGATTTGTGTGAGTACCGTTGAAATTTTTCTTTAAAATGTAATCGGTCTAACTCATTTGTGGTTTGAATATTAATAAGGCTATGCCATAGCCTTGTTATGAATCTAGGATCCGTGAATGATGATATTTGTACTGGGATTGGTAAGTTTGATACACACGACAAGATAACACTTCACATAATTATAAGTTAATGTAATATTGGGTTAGCACAATATACTTGTTAAGATAATGGTTCGGGTTTGGTAATTATAATACAACCGACACGATAACATGACTTAAAATTATAAGTTAATGAGTTTAGTTCTATTGGGTTTGCTTCAATATCGGGTTAACATGATAAACTTGTTAAGACAATGGTTCGAGTTAGTAATTATGATACTACCTACACGATAACATGTACATGTTAAGATCATAACTCTTTGCTCACAAGTTATGTTCAATACATTTTGTAATATATTTATAACTTTGGGTAAAGAACATTTGTTGTTTGGATCCTATTACTATTAACATTTGGAACATTTTTTAATATATGTAGCTCTAATAGGGTGGACATAGACGTCGATTATAACGAGACTGGATGCGCTATGGGTATATCAAAGGACGTTTTGAGGATTTTAATATTATGAGTTTTTGATTCATGTAATTAATTTAATGGCTTGATAATTTCAATATAATTACTTTTGGATTGATGTATTAGTTAGTTTTTAATGTAATTGTATGTCAGGTTTAAAACATGTACATGGTTTTGTGAAAGAAAACAAATCAAAATTATTTTTTTAAAATAAATTTTTTATTGGTTACGGTCCAAAACCGTGAGACATTTTTAATGGGTAAAAAATGGGTCACAGTCAGGAACCGTGACCAATTAACCTATGGTTATGACAATGGGTCACGACCATGAACGGTGACCAATCAATCAAAGTTCACCCCAAGGGTTCACAGTCATGAACTGTGAACAATGTATATATTTTCACGGCATGGGGTCATGGTTCATGATCATGACACGTTAAATAGTGATCACAGTTAGTGCCACGATCATGGATCGTGAACAATGGTTATGAAATACGATTGTGCCTATTAAATTTTGTCACAGTTTTTGACTGTGATCCCCAAAATAGTCACCGTTAGAATTGTCACAGTTTAGGACCACGACCAAAGCAATTTGTCACGGTCCAAAACATGATAATTTTTGCTATTTGGCATAGTGGGTGACAATTTGTGTTTTTGGGACGACACGACACGACACGACACGATAATATTTTTAAGGCACGAACATGACATGACATGACTTCGTATTTTTATATCTAACCATAAGATGACCTGTATAGAACACTCCATGATACACCTTTTTAAATTTTACAACTCAATTAAACAAAATAAACACGATAATTTGAATGACAATAATTGACACGATAACAAAACTCATAATTTTGACACGAATTTGTGTAAAAAACTTGGACATGAACACACCACGAACACAACTTCTCATGTCAATTCAAATCAAATTTATGTCATTTTGTGTTGTCACCCCTATGCTTGACTGCTTTAAAATGCCTGTCATTATTTGAAAGATGATTGTTGCGATATTCTCAAAATAAATTTTTTCGTAGCTTAGCAATGAAATCCATTAATCTCAACATAAAGTACAAGTTTACAGCCATAGTTAATGATCATAGCTTTAAAACAAGCTACGAACTCAACTTTTAAGGCAAATGAAATAATAAAACTCTGCTTAGCACTTTTCCACTATGTGGATCCTAGGAAGACATAATTTGAAGTGCTCTTTATTCTATCCATACATATTCTAAAATTAGAGCCTGCATACCCAATCAAATCGAGGTGATCAGTCTTCCTAACAAATGTAATCCTTCATCCCTTGCAACTACCTTAACACCTTCGATATTATTTTCAATGATAAAAGTATAGACTACATTGATATTTGCCTAACATTGTAATGACAAAAATAATATCGGGTTGCATCCATCAAGCTTAAGTTTTGACTATAAGAAAGTGTTGGAGGGACAACTGAGTAGGGATAGATCTTTACCAACGTGGTACCCAGGGGCGGAGCTGTTAAGTGATGAGTGGGGGCTCAAGCCCCCACGATTTAAAAAAAATAGAAATATAGGTATATAAAAGTTTTTGGTGTAAAATTTTAGGTTCTAAAATTTTGTAGGACTTTTATACAAGTAAACTAAAATTTATAACTCCTTAAGACCTAAACAAAGACAAGCAGCACCAAATGAGTTACTGAATCTTTAAAAATAAACCCACAACTCGTTAGCCTTTCCCCTCCCCTGCGATGCTCGACGTCCGTGCTTTCTCTTCCCACTGGTGGTTCCCTCTCTCCCCACCCCTGCGCTGCTCCTTTTGTTTGGTGGTCCGCTCCCCTCTCCACTGCTTCTCTCTCATTCACAAACAAGACGAGGTAAATTTATTTATTGGGGTGTTAGATTCTGTCTTATTATTTATTTGGTTGTTTGTATATGTTAATTTTAGCGGTATTAGAGTTAATGTTTGGAGTTAAGGTTTCTAATTTTAGGTGTATTAGAGTTAAGGTTTCTAATTTTAGGGGTATTAGAGTTAAAATTTAATTAGGGTTTCTAATTTTTTGTTTATAAAAGTAAATGATTTAGTTAATGAGTGTCAATTTGTATTATTTTGTAGTGAGTGGCAATTTGTATTAGTTTATAGTGAGTGTTACTTTGGGTTTGAATTGAAATAAATTTGGGGTTTGTATTAATCAATTTGTAGATATAAATTTGGGGTTTGAATTGATAGTTTAAATTTGATGTTGTAGGATTAAATTATGGAGAAGTATTTTGAATTTGATGTTGGTTAATTTGTGTTAGTTTGTTAGTTTTTGGTTAAAGTAAATTAATGTTAGTGTTATTGTTAATTTTTTAATTCGTTGGTTTAAGTATCATTTGGGGTTGAAATTGATAGTTTAAATTTGATATTGTAGGATTAAATTTAGAGTTTATTTTAGGGTTATAATTAGGGGTGACAATTCAGGTCAACGGGTCGTGTTTCGGGCCGACATGACATGACAAGACAAGGTTTTTTCGGACACTAACACGACACGACACGAATTCGTATTTTTTTAGTTGACACGAACACGACCCGAATAAAAAACAACACGGCACGACACGAATACCAGAATTTCTTAAAATTCATGCCTAAAAAACACGATAACATGACTCATAATTCAGACACGAGCATGACACGACACGACTTCGTGTAAAAAACACGACACGAACACTACATATCGTGTTAATTTTGGGTCAATTTCATGTCGTTCCGTGTCATTTTTCGTGTGGTTCCTAAAATTGCCACCCCTAGTTATAATGTTATTGTTTGTTAGATATTTATTTTAGGGTTATAACAAAATGTTGGTTTAAATATTTATTTCTCTTTTTATTTGATTAAATAAATTACGTTATTTTGTCAAATACTAAAAAATAACCTCAAAAAATTTGGCTCGGGCCCAAAAATCACCACAAAATTAGCCCCCACTAGCAAAAATTCCTAGCTACGTCCCTGATGGTACCACTACCATAAGATATGTGATTTATTTCAGGCATTAGCAGTGAAATTTTTTCTTGTCACCTCTAAAGGATGGTGATTTTACCCCTTCAATGGCGGTGATAGAATCAAGATTTTTGTGTAGTGACCAAAATAACATTATATATTCCCAGGAACTAATAGTAAAAGAGTCCAGTCGACCTGACTACTAATATGGTGGTATCTGCAGTCACTCCTTGAAACCAGTAGAGCATAGACCCATCCTAAACCCACTACGGGAAAAATATCAAATTTTTTTTGTCGTGTCTTGTTCTAAAGGGGACTCAAATCCATGCCCATGTGTGCGCCAAATCTCTCTGAGAGTGTTGTTTTACGATTCATCTTATAAAATCAATCCAAAGTTTAAGATTTGTCTCACGATGAACCTTCAAGGATAAACCAACGACTAAGATATTACAATTAATTATTTCCCAAAACATTTTCTTAAGTCTTTATTTTTCTTTGATTCAAAATCCTTCATTTTTTACATTCCCTTATAAACCCTGTACAAAAAATAAAAAAAATCTCACAAACACAAATTTATAAACTAAATACAATAACAAATAAACATGTCTTATAAAATATTAAAACAAACATTAAAGCATTAAAAATGTTCATTACAACTTAAATTTGGAAATAGAACCCTAAATTTTAAAATTAATACAAGGACAAAGAGATGTGTACGACATTATGCATGGGTGTACTACAACCAAGATTTTAGTAACACAAAAATTATAAGATTTTTATCGATATGATCATTATCTAATAAATGATATGATTCCTTATTACTATAGGAATGATAATCTAACCTGGAAGAACATATCTAAATGATTATGCATTTTACTTTCCAATATGAATAGACTACATTTTGCTAAAATGAAAATCAAGAATCATCAAATGACTAAGCAAACTTACTAATGGATTAAGTGTCATGAGAATGGTGGAGTGTAGGCATTGCAAGTGCCGTGGTGGCACTCGAGTGACATCCCTATAAGTGAAGTTTTAATTAAAAATGCACTTTATATATATATATATATATATATATATATATATATATATATATATATATATATATATATATATATATATATATATATATATATATATATATATATACAGAAAGTCTCCTGTAAGAACTTTTTATGGTGCATACCATGGTACATACCATTTTTTTAAAATATCAAGAAAATGAATTTTTTGATGAAACTTCATGGACATGATGTTCACGGTTAGAAGATCATCTCTAATTTTTTTGATAAAAAATTTCAATAAAAAAATCTTTGAGATGAAGTGATATGTAAAAAAATGGTATAAATATTCATTTTCAACCTTTGAAATGTTGGGTCGGAGTCAACCGCTTTTTTGATTGAATTTTTTTTATGAAACTTCATGGTTGTGATCTTCTCACTGTCGAGATCATATCCATGAAGTTTCATAAAAAAATTCAATAAAAAAGTGGATGAGATGATCGCCAACATTTCAACGGTCGAAAATGCATATTTATACCATTTTTTTACATATCACTTCATCTCAACGGTTTTTTTATTGAATTTTTTGATGAATTTTTTTTAGATGATCTTCCCACCATGTAGATCATATCCATGAAGTTTCATCAAAAAAATTCCTTTTTTTACTATTTTAAAAAAAAGGTATGTACCGGAGTCTGCACCATAAGAAGTCGTTATAGGAGAGGGCCTCTCTCTCTCTCTCTATATATATATATATATATATATATATATATATATATATACTCAGAATTATCTTTACAGTAATATTGCACTTCCTAATTTCATGGTTGCCAATTACGTATTCTCCCTGAATTCACAGTTGCCAATCACAATTTTAGTTAAATAATTTTAAATAGAATTTTCATTTATGAAATTTGAATTCAGAAAGCCTATAAAATAGAGGGTCCTTAACTTCATTAGGCACTTTTACTTATCAAAGAGCTAGAACATTTCCAAATATTTTTCCTCAATCTCTAACCACCTTCATAATCTTCTAAACACAAGATATATAAGGTCAAATCATCAATCATGAATGAAAATAATGCGGAGAAAGCACCGCCTCTGTATGATACTTTGTAACGATACATTGACCAGGTACTATAAAGAAGAAGCGATCCTTTCTATCGTATTATATTTGGACTTGCATGTAAGGTACAAAAGGCGCGTTGGGAGAGAAGTGTAAAAGAAAAATAATAGGTATCGCTCCCACTACACATTAATTTATTCGATAACGCCTTGTCGAGCCCTAGTATGTCGATGACGTCTCTAAAGAACCCTGGACTACGATGTTAGACTATGGGTACATGGAGTTCAGGAACACGTCCTTGGCGGATATGCACAATTTCTCAAACCCAAGCTGTAAGGTTCCATTTGTAAGTATTTCACTATATGAATATTACGTTTGCATAGTGTTTATCTATCATAATTTACAAATACTTGAAATAGGTTGTAGCCATAATTAAGTCACTCCTCCCAAATGGGTTGGGAATACATATGGTTGAAAGTTGATGGAGCTAGACCTTTGTATAAAAATTGCGAAGAAGGTCACTTGTTATTGTACGCAATGATGGGTTTACATAATTTAAAGAGTCAATTTGGTTTATCGAGCAATAGCGTAACATAAATTCTTAAGTGGGTTAAAGAAATTCTCCCAAAGGAGAACAGGTTACCAGATAATTACCTTAGCATGAAGAAGATCTTGAAGGGTCTGAGTTTGAAGTAAAAATTCATGCATGTAAGTATGATTGCATATAGCACTGCAATGAATACAAAGAGAAGGACGAGTGTCTTGTATGCAATTAGCCTAGATATATGCCTTAGGAGAATCGAAAAGTCAAGTGTGTGAAATATTGCAAGTGCTCGCAAGTTTCACAAAAGGTTTTGAAGTATTTTCCCCTCAAGCCATGATTAAAAATGTTTTTCACTGTACTATGGATAGTAGAGGCCATGACATGGCACGCTCAATACGAGGTGGGTGGGAATCTGATGTGTCATCCGATTGATTCAATCATCTGGCAAATTTAAAATGCACGACACCCTAAATTTACAAAGGAAATTCCCAATGTGCGTCTTGCATTATCAATTGATGGGTTTAACCCTTTCCGTGATTTAAGTACTAATAAAAGTTATTAGGAAGTTCTCATGACGCCCTTAAGTCTCCTTCCGACACTGTTTATGGGAAAGGAGTTCACAATGTGATTTTTATTAATACCCGTACCGAAGGCACCCGACGATGATATTGATATACTCTTAGCCTCATTAATCGAAGAACTTAAAGAGTTGTGGGATAAAGGCATGACGACGTTTGGATCTTATAAGGATGAAGAGTTCACATTTAAAGCAATGATGATGTGGGTGATCCACGACCTTCTTGATTATGGGACCTTGTTCGATTGCAATGTTCATGGTTACTATAGATGTTCTATATATGGGGAGGAAACTGAGGCCAGTTGGCCAACTCATTGTGGTAAGATGAGTTATATAAGTCATCGTAGATTTTCGTCGATTGACCACCGTTTAGGAATGACAAGTCAAACTTTTTGCTTGTCGATCACGAGCGTAGAATGGATCTAACTTTTTGCCTATCAGTCACAAGCATAGGATGGAACCTACTCAGTTTTTAAGTTAGCAAATTGAGGAGAAGGCGAAGGCTACGATTGCGGGGAATAAGTATGTAGGCAAACACCCTTAGTTTATAAACTTGAAGCGTAAAGCTAGGGGGATCTTAACGACCCTAGTAAAATAGAGGCATGGTCCAGACGATCAATATTTTTTGACGCCGTATTGGAAAGATCATCTTGTATGGCATGTAATTGATGTGATGCACATATAGAAGAATATTGCAAAAAATATGATAAGAACATGTCTGGGTGGATCTCATTCAAAAGATGGAGAGCGATCCCGTTGCAGTTTATAAGATATGAAAATAAAAAAGAAATTATGGTTAAAAAATGTTCCTATAATATGAAGAATTTCTATCCCCCGACTTCTTTCACTTTGACGACTAGTGAGAAGAAGATCCTCTTAGACTCGTTATTCAACTTGAAGACTTCAATTAGTCATTCTGGTTATTTGCACAGGATAGTAAGTTACCAAATAAATGATTTGAAATAATGCAAGTCTCATGACTGGCACGTAATCATCGTCATCATCCTTGCCTTAGTCCCACCATATCAAATTAATCCCCCTACTATTTAGGCATTATTTCTCTTAACCCAAAGATCTCCGTAGGGAAATTATGCAAATCAGTTTGTGCTTTACCCTACTTTGTGCAAAAGTGATAAATAAAATGCAAATTAAAGCTGCAAAATCAACTATAACCGAGGCAATTTGTGTATTAGAGAAATATTTTCCATCGTTGTTCTTCGATATCAACATCCATCTCCTTGTGTATTTATGAGATGAGGTTATGTTATGTGGTCTCATTAGGTATCTCTGGATGTATCCTTTTGAGCACTTGATGAAAACCTTCAAGGATTATGTAAATAATACATGCTATATTAGAGAGTTCATTGTTGAAGAATACGTAACTGTGGAATCATCCCAATACGCTCGGGAACATATTCCAGAACAAGAGATGATGAGGTTCAATTCTCATAGAGAATAAGTGATCGAGTAACCTTGTGATTTTGAGGATGATTTGCCTTTTGGGAATCCTAAAGATGTGAGACACACTAATCTAAAATACGAGCAATCAACTCATTATGTCTTCGAATCGCAAGATGAAGTTAAAGATTTGAGAGAGTAAGTAGTTACAAAATTAATTGAATTAATCTTTTTTGATTTTATGTATTATATATATTATGATCTAAACTCTACAATTTACCTTTAGGAAGTACAAGAACAAAATTGCCCAAAATCAAAGGAATAGTTACAGGACGAATGATTTTAGAGCATCGATATCAAAAGAGCTAATTTTCACCTGTTATATCTACGGTTATTTAATCGTGTGTGGTAAAATCACATCCTAATATAAATTTATTAATAAATACAACTTCTAAAAAGAGGGGATGTCTCGTCAAATCTTGCACACCTAGAAAATTATCCTAAATTTTAAGCGAAAGAGGAGAAATTTCGCATCAACAATTTTAATTTCCTTGTAACCCCGTTTGAGGAAATGCTTTCGATGCAAAATAGTTGAATTTCAATTTTCGCCATGACTACCCATGTCTTTAACAAAAGCGATACAAATCCAAAAGATACGCTGCTAACATATTATTTGATTATCCAACGAATCTTGGAACTCGATTATTAGATTTCACAAAAATCGTATTATATTATGACTGAATGAAGGTGGAGGACATGCCTGCAAAGTTGATCCTCTGACTCCAAACTTATCATGGTAGATTTATCAAAAATGAAGAGTAAAGATCATATAGTCAATGAGCCTTTTATTTGTGCCTTTCAGAACGTAAAGAAGGTATTCTACGCGAAATGCAAAAATGAAGGTAATGCGACCACAAATGTGTATCTGAGTGCATACTATCTAGGCTCAAGTGCAAGCCTGTCGCTCAAGTAATAATCTCAATAAGTTGGGTATCGATCCTCAAGGAAACAGGACGATGAAATCGTGACGACGATGGAAAGAACGAGAATCCTAACTTGACTCTAAAAACGAAACAAAAAAGATGATTTGGGAGGTGAAGTAACTACAACTAAAAGGAATATGGAAATCAACTACGGAACTAAGAGATTAACGAATGAAATGCTTTTTGAACTACTTATGAAACTGAACTTTTTAATGAAAAGATTTCAAATGAGAAGAAAGCAGGTTAAGATACAATCGTCCAACCCTAGTCCGTTTACTAATTTTAAAACCAAATCATGAATTGAAATAAAATATAAAACCCGGTCTTTATTAATCTCAAGCATTATATATATGAGGTTCAAGCCCACATCATATATAATCAAGAGTAAGAATAAAGCAGTGCTGTTGTAGCTACACGCGCGTTGCACTCTTAAGCATCCCGGTTACCTAGGGCAAACGAGATCAAAAGCTCTACAACGATTGTGATCACCACACAACATGATTTAATCAATTATTTAATTCAAAAATTAATTTTAAGCATTTTTAAAAGACATCGGGTTGGGATGGGGTTGGATTCATGCATTGATTAGGCATAAATTCTTCCTAATTTATCCCTTGATTTAGTTACTTATAGCACCTCGAACAGCGTAATTGAGTTGAATTTATCTCATAATCGTGCTACTGACTGATCCTAATGAGTAGACCGAGTTTCTGGTATTTCATAATGATTTTACAGGTATTTGATGTCAAGAAACGGAAGAAGGAAATCGAAAGAATCAAAGAGGAGTGAAGGAATGTCAAAAGGGCAAAAGCGTAATTTCCACCCGAAATCCGGATGAGGTACCTTAATAGAAGTTAAAGACATATCATTTACGAGTACATAGGAAGAAACGACACCTCAATTGGAATCCCGAAACAAAAGTTATGAGCAGTCAAAGAGGAACCAAAAAGTCAAATAGCCGGACCGGTCAGCCTTTACGCCGGACCGGTCCGCTTTGCCAAACTCCAGAAGACCCCGGATCGCAAGCAAACCGAAGAAGGAAAAATAAAAAGGAACCGGTCCACCCCAAAAATAAAATAACCGATCCGCTTTAGAGGCAGACCGGTCCGCCTTAGGACCGGACCGGTCCGGGCTTCGAGATTTGCAAATCCTATCTCTTCCTAAAAAGACTCCTAGTGCAGCTGAACTCCGAAATTGTTGTAGGGTATAAAAGACCCAATTTATTATTGTTATTAGCATGGAGAATTAGTAGGATTTTTTCCTCTCTTTTTCCAGAAACCTTAGTTTAGCTAACAACGACAGTTTTAATTCAAAGATTGAAGATTTATTCAGTGATTTTTGTGAGTATCAGTTTCATTCATTGTTTCATTTATTGTTTGATTAATTCTAGTGAGTAATTCTTAATTTTAATTCTTCTCTACATATAATTATCATTTTCATTAGAGTAATTATGAATCCCTGCACATCAATCATTGTTTTTATTAAATTCAACATGTTAGGCTAGATTTTCCAAGGCCGGGGGGCATGAACCCAACTTGATGTGGTAGTTGCATGTGTATAAAATTAGTCCTCTGAATTTAGTGATTGATTATGACCGTATTGCGTAGTTACACAACAATTGTAGATCTTTATATCTCGTTTGCCTATGGGTACTCGTGATGATTTAGAGTGCAATTCGAGTGCTACTATCGCGATACTTATTTACTCATCCTCAGATTAAGTATGACGCGGGTTTGAACCTCGTATACGTAATGCTTGGGAGTACTAAATTCTGGGTCAAATTAATCAGTTAAATTTACGATTAGTTTTATACCATCAATACTCTAGGGTTGGGGGATTGTGTCTCTACCTTAATTTTTCCAATTAGTTTTAGTTAACTTCTTTATTTTTCCATTTTTCCTTTCTCACTCAATCATCATCTTTTACACTTTATTTTTTGAAGTAATAAATCAAGTAAAATCTATCAAACATTCCCTGTGGATTCGATACCCAGACTCGCCACTATACTCCGCAAGAGTGTAGTTAAAGTTTAGTTTTTTTTTGTATTGTGGTTGGAAGCCGACAACAACGACTAGCGTATTTACACGGACGCTCGGTTTTCGACTCGATCAAAATGGCGCCGTTGCCGAGGAATTAGGTAGACTTAGGATTAGATTGAGTCAATCCAAAGCTTTGACCAAAAATCTCCAAAAATCCAAAAACATATAAAAAAAATTTCAAAAAAAAAAGAACAAAAAGATTCACCACCATCTCTCACAAGCTTTTAATGCAAAATCCCACTCCCCATAATACTCCAACCAGCATTCACGAAAATCCAATAGTTGAGTATAACCCAGATAGTCCCCACACTCCAAACTCCCCACAGTTCTGGATCCCGCCTCCCACACCGTCACACTCAATCTTTAATAACACTCCGTTTACCTTCTTAGGACACACGTCCGAACACACTTCGAGCACACCCAGTGAGAGCACCGAGTCGTTAAGTGAGAGAGAGATGTCGCAACACAGTAATGCACCCACCGGTGAGGAAGAGCCCTCATACTGCCCGCTTAGAGAATTTCTATATCCCGAGCGCACTGTCACTCCGGGATGCATTATACTCCCGTATAATACCGGGCAATTCCGTTTAAAAAATGGGATGATCGAGATGCTACCGCATTATCATGGTATGGATTCCGAAAAGCCATACCTCCATATTAGGGAATTTTAGGACGTGTGTGATACTCTCAATGATCAAACCTGCACTCAAGAGGTAATCCGCCTCAAACTCTTCCCTTTCTCGCTCAAAGATAAAGCTAAAACCTGGCTATGGTCTTTACCTCCGAGCTCAATTCCATCATGGAATGAGTTGCAGTCGAGATTTCTCAAGAAATTCTTCCCACCACATCGAATAATCTCCATAAAGGCTCAAATTCAAGCATTCAGACAAGCTGAAAATGAGCCATTCCATCGATGTTATGAACGTTTCAACGAGTTAGTTGCTTCATGCCCCCATCATGGATTTGATACAGCGCAAGTCATCTCTTTTATTTATAATGGGTTGAATCTTAACTCCACATAACTTGTTGAAACAATGGGAAGTGGTCCGTTTATCGATTTAGATGCCCACGATGCTGAGCTTCACGTGAGGTATGTCGCCGAGACTACCCAATCCTGGGACACTTCTGATCCCAACGCTCAAAATTGAAATAGACAAGTGACCACCACTCCGTTGGCGTCCGACCTATTCCACGTAGACAAGAATTCTATGACGGACAACCGATTGGAGACTCTTGAGAAAGGATTTCGAGATCTATGCGAGATATATGGAAAAGGACCAGCTGGACCCATTCCAAACCCGTCGTGAAGGTGTGTGCTATTTGTGAGGCGGGACATTCAACTGAGGAATGCCCGACGGTACCCGCCTACAAAGTAATGCTTCAAGAGCAAGTTAGTGGTATATGAGGTTTTAAGGGTAATTTCGGTGCCCCGCACGGGAATTCCTACAACCCTTCATGGAAAAATCATCCCGATTTTAGTTTTGGGCAACAACATGCCGTAATGAACCCTCCTTCGCATGCTGCCCCTCCTCCACCACAACATTTTCAACAAGCCCCGCACATGCAAGGACATGTGCAAGCACCACCACCTCAAGGAAATTATATCCCGCCACAGCGGAGAACTCTCGAGGATACCATGAATCAATTCATCGCAAGCCAGACCGCAACCAATGCCAAATATGATCGTCTGATTGGCGACATAAATGCGAACCTGTCAAAAATACAATCCTCATTGAGTGTTCAAGAGAAGGGCAAGTTTCCTCCCCAAGGCCAAAGACCTCCCCAAGGTCAAACTAGTGTTAGCTCCACCTCTACTGAACATCAGGAGCAATGTCAAGCTGTGACAACTCTTCGTAGTGGGAGAGTCATTGATTTATCACCTCCCCCACACGACACGACGAAAAATAAGGAGATTTCGCCCGGCACGAAAGAGGCCGAAGATGTCCCCTTGAATGAGAGTGACCACGAAGATGCTAGTGAGCCAGAGGTAGTTGTGAGACCGCCCTCCGCGGTACCGTTTCCTCAAAGGTTGATTCCCTCCCAAAGAGGAAACCCACGTGAAGATGTGATAGAAGTAATAAAGCAGGTCAAGCTGAATTTACCTTTTCTTGATGCCATTAAGAAAATTCCAGCTTATGGCAAATTCATCAAAGATTTGTTGACGGTGAAAAGGAAAATGAAGGTAAAGAAGAACGTCTTTCTAGCCCAGAATGTGAGCTTCATTCTACTAAATGATCTCCCGCCTAAATTCAAAGATCTCGGTGCACCCACCATATCCTGCATCATTGGAGAAAATAAAATAGAAAAAGCCTTACTTGACTTGGGAGCAAGTGTTAATATCCTCCCTTACTCCATCTATAGGCAACTATATTTGGGCGACCTCAAGCCCACAAAGGTCACTCTCCAATTAGCGGATCGAACAGTGAAGATTCCACGAGGCATAGTCGAGGACGTGATCATCCAAGTTGACACTTTCTACTTCCCCGTAGAATTTGTCATTTGGGACACGGAGCCCTCCTTCAACTCAAGTAACCATATTCCCATCATCCTTGGGCGTCCTTTCCTAGCTACAGCTAACGCAATCATTAATACTAGGAATGGGCGAATGCAACCCACCTTTGGGAATATGACCTTGGAAACCAACATCTTCCACATAGCCCAAAATGCAGGGGAGGAATATGATCTTCACGCGGTGAGCCTTATAGATGAGATAGTAGAGGAGTATTTTGAGGAGAATTACTGTGGCGACGCTTTAGAGTCCTGTTTAGCGACGAGACACGAGGGTGACAGGACGTACACCGACTTCGAGAGAGAAGTTGGGGAGTTGAGAGAACTACTCGATGAGAGTGCGTCGGATGAGGACGTGAGAGAGGTTAATTTGGGTTCTAGATTCGAGGAATTACCTCCGAGGGACACACACATGGTTTCCTCCAGTCAAAAATTTCCAACCCTAGAATTAAAGAAACTCCCCTCCCATATTAAATATGCATACCTAGGAGAGGATGCGACATTTCCTGTTGTTATCTCCTCTAGCCTAGATGAAGGGCAGGAGGGTAAATTATTAAAAATTCCGAGGAAGCACCAAGGTGCTTTTGGTTGGTGCATAGCGGATTTGAAGGGGACAAGTCCTTTGATTTGCACTCATAAGATCCATCTCGAAGAGGATGTCAAGCCCTCTAGAGAAATGCAAAGAAGACTGAATCCCAAAATGAAAGAAGTTGTGAGAACAGAGATCATCAAATTATTGGATACCGGGATTATCTGCCCAGCCTTTAAATCCCTAGGTCACCCTAGTGTAATACCCCGTATTTTCTGTGATATTTATTTTTGGGGATTAATTGAATTAAATGTTTATTAATTGGAAATTAATCCGGATAAAAATATTAACGAGATGTGAGTTAGTATTTAATTATAATGTGTATACTTGGCAATATATGAATATTGGAAATATTGAAATTGTCACGAGATTGAAATACGGCAATTTGGGAAACTTTGTTGGGACGCGCGTGACAGTCGCGTCAGGAATATAATTATTTGAATTAAAAAGTGAATTTTATTTTTATCACCCGTATGGTCATTTTGATTGCGCCAACGCGTCCGTAAGGGTCGAAATAGTCAGAAAACACTAGCCGGGGGTTAAGTTTGGGTCCCGGAGCATTATTGGGCCATACCGGTAACTTATAGGGGCATTTTGGTAATTTCGGAAATCTGGGAATTAAAACCCACGAAAATTAGATACAAAAATCTGACTTCTTCTTTATCCACTAAACCCACTAACTACACTAAGGGACTTAATGGGCTACGGGAGAAGTTAAGATATAGTCTCAACTTACCAAAAACCAACCACACCTCCATTGTCATCATCCTTAGAGAAACTTGTAGAGAGAGAGAGAGGGAAGAGAATTCTGCAGAAAGAGAGAGGGAGAACAACTCAGCCTTCAAGATTCAACACCAAATTCAGAGAAAGATTAAGACAAGTGGTTTAATTACAATTGATTCAATGCCATGCTTTTCCATGTTTAGGAATTATCGAATTTATCTTGGAAGATGATATAGACCCATGAATTGGAAGTTTAAAACTATGAACTATGTTAGGGACTGCATGTAGAAACATTCTGGACGATTTATGAACTCAGAATTATGACCCTTGATGATTTAAAAACGAATTTTAGAAGAAGTTTATTATTGTTCTTGAAAGAAATAGAAATTTGGAATTCTTGATGAAGATTGATCCATATATAGTCCTTGGTTGATGAATTATTGGTTTTAGAACATTAATAATGTTGTAGGATGGTTATATGATGATACTATAACGTTACATTAGAGTTTCATGCATTAAAAGTATGTTTTGGGATGATTTGGAAACTGCAAAACGAAGCAGTCCGTAACCATACCTGGTGCGTTCGATCGATCGATGTTCTTCAGTCGATCGATCGACCACCATCGATCGATCGAAGGTAAAGTTCGATCGATCGACCTTCCCAGAATGAGTAAAGTTTTTCCCTATTTAAATTTTAATGGTGGAAACCTTGGAAAATATTATTGGAGACCTTATGATTACCTTAAACTTAAAGAAGACCAGTAGGCATGATTATGAAACTTGGACCGTAATTAGAATTCAATTTGAGGAATTATTCTAATTTAATGAACTTCGATAAGTGAGATAATATTTGGGTTAAAAGTATAAATTTGAATTATTTGATGAAATGAGATTTGGGGCAGAAGTAAAGACCTTAGGAATAAAGATGTTATATGTGGGAATAATAGGAACTTAATACTCTATTTGAGATAGGCTTTAAGTATAAGAAACTACGACGTGAGACGTGTCGACGGTTTAACTTTTATATTATCGGGTTACGTAAAATATACAAATTTGGAATAATGGTATAAGGATGTAGAGTATACCTTTATTAATACTGAATTATCTAAGATGTGTGAATGCTTAGTATATGATTTTTATATGTATGACATACCTACCATACTTGCTATCACGGGAGGTTACGTTCGCTTAGGGCCTTCTTATCCTTGTGTTTCCCGGATTTAAATTGGTACCTCGAGGACATAGTTCAAGAGAACGACTTTTTTATGAGTTAATAAGCCAGCTGACTATTGAGCGTAGGTATGTACGTTACCATGGATATGTTGAATTATGTTCGCCTCCATTTATGTGTGTGGTGTTTATTCCAACAATTCCTGAGAGATTCGGAATTTGTAATCCTTATGTACGTGATGTACCGGGATGGATAGCAGAGTATGTGTGCACCGCAGCTTAGCCTTTGGGTGTTTGTATTGTATATTTATGATGTGAAAATATACGGTTAAATGAAAAGGAATTTACTATGTTAAATTGTGAGTATAGTTATGGTAATGTTATGAAAAGATAAAAGGGGACTTATATCAACAAATGGTTTTGTTAATAATTGGGAATCCGAGAATTAAAGTAGAACTCTCTATTTAATTGTTAAGGTTGGAAATTAAACGTGAACCGAGTAGAAGTGTTAGAAACTTTTTGGAATTAGTTATTTATGAGATAACACATGAATGGGTATAGGAACGTTAGGAGTGCACAGTTAGACGAGAGGTGAGTATCTCATGTGAGAGCACGTCCTAACATGTATTTTGTATTTAATGTTTTAAATGTTTTTAAAGCACTTGCAGGTTTTTAAAATATCTCCACATTCGGGCTCTGACCCGTTTGCTTTCAAATCTATTTTTTGTAAAACCATTTTAGGTGCCCAGCCACAAGGACACCATGCATAGGATTTTCACTCAGATGACGAGCTGTAGCTGCTTGTGGAAGCTACAGGGATTTGCTTTTAGACGCTTATATCATTTGGATTCCATACTCAGTATTCCTCAGTTGTAGGGCATGTTGCCCAAATTCTATTAGAGACATTTCCATTTCAGTTTTTCAGACTCTGGCATGTATTAATTCAGTATTCAGTATTTTGTTACTTATTTCAGTTGTGGGATTTGTTGTGAGGAGTTTTTCCTCCGGATTTATTTATATCATGTGATGGTTATTCTATTATTTCGTTATGGTGAATGGTGATATTATTCTTGCTTTAAATCTTTTACTGCATGTTAATCAGGCTTTAATTAAAATTTGACAACTTACTTTTTAAATACTAGGTGGTTAGTAATAATAAAAATGTTTTCGACAGTGATGCTATTAACTGAGCCAACTTGGCATTTTGATTTAATTTAATAAAGGAGTAGCTACCCGGTATTTAATTAGTCGGGGTGTCACACCTAGTTGGACGAGTCGTGTCTCGTGAGGATTTGCAGTGAATATACCCAAAAATTCGACTCAAAACAAATTCAAAATACTCAAAAATTGTATAATTTGAAGTTTTTCAAAAAATAGTCATCATCAATTCATGTTCAAGAGTCTCAAATCATAGTGCGTGTGTGCAAAGCCAAAAATTTAATCGCGGATTTCCACCGATTGACCATTATGTTACTTTTTCAAAAATTTGTTTAGATTCAAATGCTCATGGAATACTCTCAGAAACGAATCCCTCAGAATTGCGGCTATTTTCTCTCGGTGTGCGTGATATAAAGAGTAAATGCAATGGAACACGAATTCACGCACACAAAATTTATGGTGAATGGATCTCATCATCAAATTACGGTTATGAGGAAACAGAAACATCGCCTCTAATTCACACATTTAATATCTTTTATTATCTTTTGCGTCTTAACTCTCCACGCAGTAACCAATTTTTCAATTTGGACTCGGTTAGGACTTTATCGGGTTATAAGGTGTAATGGGAAATGGTTTGGGACATTTGAAATGGGAAAATATTCTTAAAATGCCCATTAGTACTTTTTCGGGCATTTGCTCATTTTCTCTTCTTTTTTTCTATTTTCACACTTTTCTTTTTCTTACTATTTTTGTTGAGCATTTTTTATTTTTCTTGCCCCTTTTTATCACACCACTGGGACTAAATCTCTGGATTTGAAATCTTCGCAATTCCAGGCCGTTTGGGTGTTTTCGGGTTATCAAACGAAAAAAGGAAGAATTTTTATTCGGCTAAATATGGATTGCAAAAAGGGTGTTTTTTCACGAATTTTTCTGGCCAATATTTTTGGGTAACAAACGAGGCCCTACGCCCAAATTATTAATTGCGTTACCATGTGCATCTTGAGGTGGATTAAATTTAGAGATTTATTAAGTGCATTTTTTGAGGCAACATCTCGCGCGTTTCTGTAACCGATCAAAACAAGGGTATTGGGATCGCAACGACTTACTTTCAATGCTGAATTGAATATTGAGTTAGCCATTAACTCAGATTAATTTATTTCCTCAAAAAAAAAATGAAAGGCTCGAAATTTCACTGGGTTGGTTAATCCCCACTCTTATTCATAAAGTCGTCAATTTTCTTTTAATTTCCATCTTTGGTCAATTTCGGCTTTGTATAATTTATTTTCACAACTTGAGACTTTAAACCGATTTTTAATGATATTTTTGAAAAATTTAAATTCCAATTTTTGTTTACTTTGGAGAAAAATATTTTTGGCTTTTTAGAATTTTTCAATTTTTTGGAAATTTTTGAAATTTTCTTTTTTTTTTTGGCATTTTGGCATTTTTGAAATTTGTGAAGTTTTAGAAATACGCACTCGTCACCCCCCTAACTTAGACTTTTGTATTGTTCCCAATCAAAATGACTAAAATCTAAATAGGGCAAAATAAGAAGTGCTATAAATAAAACAAGAAAATACATAAAATGAAAAAAAAACACTAACATATGACTCAATAATACAACAAAAATCACCCCTTACGCGTCGGAGGAGCGATGACTTATCATCTCTCCACAAACTCACCCGACCCCACGAACGGGGTCCAATGCTCTCCTCGTCTCTCCCGTTTTCATATCATAAACCAATAATCAAAACAAGTTGGGACCTCGCACATAGATAATGGAAAGGCCAGGAGACTCGTCTGACTAATTGGAATGGGATCCTCGTGATGCTTACTCAAAGCGTGGACTGCGTGCACCGATTTGGAAGGAACACCAAGATTTCTTTCAATTTTTTAAACGCATGGGTCGGGCTCTAAGTCTGACAAAACATAACCTTTCTCCTCCATCGCCTCCGAGACCTCAAGTGGTATGGGTGGATGGCCACAAAGAAGGAATTCATCTATTTTATCTTTCCTTTCGCTTTCTTCTAAGTGACTATAAGAGTCTAATAGGGATTGGACTTGAAAAGTAAGGCTTTCTTCCACTGACCCGAATTCTTTTTCAAAGTCTTCAAGACTTATAATAGGGATTGGACTTGAAAAGTAAGGCTTTCTTCCACTGACCCGAATTCTTTTTCAAAGTCTTCAAGACTTATATCTCCTAATTTGCTCTCTCGAGTGTGTTTCGAACATTCTCTTTCACTCTCTTCTGAAGACTTCTGTGATGTGGAGGGATGGTCATTATGAAGGAAATCATCTATTGTATCTTGCTATTCGCTCTCATCCAAGTAATTAAACAATTCCAATAAAGGTTGGACTTCTACATTCAGGCTCTCATCCACTTTCCCAAATTCTTTTTCAAAATCTTTCATGCTCACGTCCCCTAACTCTCTCTCTCTCGAGTAATATTGATGTCCTCGCCTACTCGCCCGATCTTTAACTCCATTATTTTTCTTTCCTCTAACCACTCTCTCTCGTTCTCAATCGCGATTACAACACACACCTCCCCCGATTTTCTCTCATCGTCAAAACAACTGTTCTCACTAGATAAAATAAGGCACACCCCTAACGGCTCTCTCTTATGGGACCTCTCATTCTCGCGTACCTTCTATTTCATGAGATCCATCTCTCGTGATTCTCCCTCATCACCCTTGAGACTGGTGATGTTAAAGATGTTTGTTTCGAGGGCCATATTCTCGAGCGTGAGTTGTATTCGCCCATTTCAAGTGTTAATCAAGGCATTAGCAGTAGCTAAGAATGGGCGGTCGAAAATCGAGGGGACATGATTACTCTGAACAACGGAGGGCTCCTCGTCCCAAATGAAAAAATCCACCGGGAAGTAGAATGTGTCAACTTGGATGATCGTGTCCTCAACTACCCCCGAGGTATCTTGACAGAAATATCTGCGAGTCGAAGAGTCAGGTTTGTGGGCTTAAGGATCCCAAACCTAACTGCTTATTGATTGAATAGGGGAGAATGTTAACACTTGACCCTAAATCTATTAGCGCTCTCTCAATTCAATTTCCTCCCCATGATGTACGAAATAGTCGATGCACCCGGATCTTTGAATTCGGGTGGAAGGTCACTTAATAGTACTGAGCTGACATTCTGTGCTAGAAACACATTTTTCTTTACCTTTAACTTTCGTTTCACCGTAAGTAAGTCCTTAAGAAACTTAGCATATGCGGGAAGTTTCTGTATAGTTTCTAGAAAAGGTAAATTAATCTTTACTTGCTTAAGAACGTCTATGATATCGTCATGAGAGGTCTCTTTTTTAGTTGGGACCATACATTGAATAAATGGCACGATAGTGGGTGGTTTTATGATGACTTTGGGTTCACTAGTGTTATCCTCCTCATCACTCTCAATTAAGGAAGCATCTTCGGCCTTTTCATGCCTGGCGATACCTTCTTGTCTTTTATTGTGTCATGTGGGAGAGGTGATAAATCAACGACCCTCCCACTACGTAGAGTGGTTATTGAGCAACTTTTCTCTTGATTTGCATTAGAACAGGTTACACTAGTTTGATCTTGGGATGGTTTTTGGCCTTGGGCCAAAAATTGACCCTTTTCCTAGACACTCAATGATGATTACACTTTCGTAATGTTCCCATTTATGGCGGTGAACATGCGCTCATATCTAACATTGGTTGCACTTTGCAAGCTTATGAATTGGTGTATCGTGTCCTTAAGAGTTGTCCGCGGCAGAGTGATATATATGGAGCTGGAGGAGGTGGTGCTGGCCCGTGTCCTTACATGGGTGGTGCTTATTGAAAGTGTGTAGGTGAAGGAGGGTCAACAAGTGAATTAGGATTCAATGCAGCCTGCGATTTCCCATAGCTAAAACCAGGATGGTTTCTCCAGGAAGGGTTGTACGTGTTCCCATGCGGGGAGTTAAAGTTTCCCTTAAATTCTCCTACACCACTCACCTTCTCATTAAGCACAATTTTGTAAGCGAGAATCGTCGGACATTATTCTATTGAATGTCACGCTTCACAAATAGCATATACCTTCTCAACGGGGATGTGGATTGGGCCAATTGGCTCTCTTACGCACATAGCGAGTAACTCTCTCATACTTTTCTCAATTTGATCGAGTCGATGGTTCGTCATGGTATCTTTTTCGACGTTGAACAGACCGAATGCAGATGGGGTGGTGGCCACTTGGCGAGTTCGAATCTGAGTTCTAGGGTCAGATGTATCCCATGCTTGAGTGGTGTCTGCAACATACCTAAAGTGGAGTTCAACATCATTAGCATCTAATTCGAGGAAAGGGCCATCACACATTATCTCAACAAGTTGTTTGGAATTGATGTTCAACCCATTATGTAAGAATGAAATGATTTACTGTTTATCAAGTCCATGATGAGGGCATGAAGTAACTAACTCGTTGAAACGTTCAAAACATCGATCAAACGACTCATTTTCTAATTGTCGGAAGGTTTGAATTTGATCCTTAATGGAGTTCGTCCAATGTGGAGGGAATAACTTCTTAAGAAACTTAGATTGTAACTCGTTCCACGACGTAACCGAATTAGGAGGTAAAGACCATAACCAGGTCTTAGCTTTATCCTTGAGAGAAAATGGGAAAAGCTTAAGGCAGATCATATCTTTCGTGCATACTTGATCGCTGAACGTCTCGCACGATTCTTCAAACTCCCGAATGTGGAGATAGGGCTTTTCCGATTCCGTTCCATGATATGTGGGAAGGATTTGGATCATTCCATTCCAAAAATGAAATTGCCCTGCATTATATGGGAGCAAAATGGATCCTGGAGTGATTGACTGCTCAAGGAACATGAATTCTCTTAAGGGTCGATAAGGTGCCTCTCCCTCACCCGCGCCTACACTACCGTGCTGTGACATGGATCTCTCACTTAATGACTCGGTATCCTCACTCGGTGCACTAGGAGTGTAACGGAAAGTATATTCAGATCGGTAGCTTGCTATTGAGTTTGATTGTGGAGGAGTTGTTGAGGATGGTTAGGCATGTGTGGTCTATCTGGGTTGTACTCGACAATCCGATTTTCGTGAATGCGCATAGGAGTGATTTGAGGAGGTTGGTGTGGACTTTGCATTAACAGGCTTATGAGAAATGTTGTGTCTCTTTTTGATTTTATATATTTTTCTGATTTTTTTTTTGAGTTTTTATGAATTTTTGGTCAAACTTTTAGATTATTTCGAACTAACCTACAGTCTACCCAGATCCCCGACAACGACACCAAAAACTTGATGCGACCACAAATGTGTATCTGAGTGCATACTATCTAGGCTCAAGTGCAAGGATATCGCTCAAGTAATAATCTCGATAAGTCGGGTATCGATCCACAGGGAAATAGGACGATGAAATTGTGACGACGATGGAAAGAACGAGAATCCTAACTTGACTATAAAAACGAAACAGAAAAGATGCTTTGGGAGGTGAAGTAACTACAACTAAAAGTAATATGGAAATCAACTAATGAACTAAGAGATTAACGAATGAAATGCTTTTTAAACTACTTATGAAACTGAACTTTTTAATGAAAAGATTTCAAATGAGAAGAAAGCAGGTTAAGATACAATCGTCCAACCCTAGTCCGTTTACTAATGTTAAAACCAAATCATGAATTGAAATAAAATATAAAACCCGATCTTTATTAATCTCAAGCATTATATATATGAGGTTCAAGCCCACATCATATATAATCAAGAGTAAGAATAAAGCAGTGTTGTTGTAGCTACACGCGCGTTGCACTCTTAAGCATCCCGATTGCCTAGGGTAAACGAGATTAAAATCTCTACAACGGTTGTGATCACCACACAACATGATTTAATCAATTATTTAATTCAAAAATTAATTTTAAGCATTTGTAAAAGACATCGGGTTGGGATGGGGTTAGATTCATGCATCCCAACCTTTAGAAAATTAGCTGGACATGATTAACTTAAAGAAAAACATGGTTTTCAAGAAATAAAACATCAACTCTAAAGAAAATAGATGAAAAGAGAGATGAAAAATCAAACCAGCAATCAAACTAACTAGCTATTAAAAAATTACAAGAAGAACATTACTTGTATTGAAGAAATCAAATTGAAATCCTTACAACATATTCTCTTGTTGTAAAACTAGGGTTTTTGACTAGAAAAACCCTTTACTCCTAATTAGAAAACAAAAATGTCGAACCCCTATTATTGTGTAACAACCTAGCATAAATAGCTCCGAAATTTACAAGAGTTTGACCAAATTAAAACTCTAAAAAAAGGATAGAAAATCTGAGAAAAATTTGCAAGTTGTTCGGATCCATCGGGTAAGACGATCTGGATCTCCCCTTTATTTCAAACAGTGAACCTTAGACATGGGCAGTCCAGATCTTTCTTGGATAAAAGGTCTGGATCGGCCCCATTTTTCATCAGAGATTTTTTTCCATGTGGTCTGGACCCTTTTTGAATAAAAGGTCCGGACTGCCTTTAATTTTCATACAGAACTTGCTTTATACCCGGTCCGGATCCTTTTCCAGGGCGGTCCGGACCACCTACCAGATTCATTCAGGGATCTTTTTTGGACTTTTCTCATCTTCAAATGCTCGTAATTTTTTCACCGTAGCTCGAATTGAAGTGCCATTTCTTCCGGTGTTCTTGTGAATTGAAATAAAAGATAAAACCTAGTCTTTATGAATCTCAAGCATTATATATATGAGGTTCAAGCCCTCATCATATATAATCAAGAGTAAGAATAAAGCGGTGTCGTTGTTGCTACACGCGCGTTGCACTCTTAAGCATCCCGATTACTTAGGGCAAGCGAGATCAAAAGCTGTATAACGGTTGTGATCACCAAATAAAACTATTTAATCAATTATTGAATTCAAAAATTAATTTTAAGCATTTGTAAAAGACATCGGGTTGGGATGGGGTTGGATTCATATATCCCAACCCTTAAAAAATTCGCTGGACATGATTAACTTAAAGAAAAACATGGTTTTCAAGAAATAAAACATTAACTCTAAACAAAATAGATGAAAAGAGAGATGGATAATCAAACCAGCAATCAAAGTAACTGGCTATTAAAAAATTACAAGAAGAACATTATTTGTATTGAAGAAATCAAAGTGCAATCCTTAGAGCAAATTCTCTTGTTGTAAAACTAGGGTTTTTTACTACAAAAACCCTCTACTCCTAATTAGAAAACAAAAATGGCGAACCCCTATTATTGTGTAACAACCTAGCATAAATAGCTCCGAAATTTACAAGAGTTTGACCAAATTAAAACTCTCAAAAAAGGATAGAAAATATGAGAAAAATTCGTAAGCAGTCCGGATCCATCGAGTAAGGCGATCCGGACCTCCGTTTTATATTTCAAACAGTGAACCTTAGATAAGGGCGGTCCGGATCCTTTTTGGATAAAAGGTCTGGATTGCCCCCCTTTTCATTCAGAGATTTTTTTGCCATGCGGTCCGTACCTTTTTTGAATAAAAGGTCCGAATTTCCTTTAATTTTCATACATAACTTGCTATATACCTGGTCCGAATCCTTTTCCACGGCGATCTGGACCACCTGCCAGATTCATGCAGGGATCTTTTTTAAACTTTTCTCATCTTCAAATGCTTATAACTTTTTCACCATAGCTCGTATTGAAGTGCCGTTTCTTTCAATATTCTTGTGATAAAAAAATATTCAACTCTCCAGTTGGCTTTGACTCCGGACTAAGGTTACAAAATTATGAAACTGCTCTTTGACTTACCTTCTTTGATTTCTTTCGATGCTCTTCCAATTTCTTTTTTCCTCCATGATTTAAATATCTGCAAAAATCATGAGAAATACACAAAACTAGATGTACTTGTTAGAAGGAGTCAGCAGCAAGGAAATGCGATAATTCAACTCATTTTGCATTACTCGAGATGGTAAAAGACCTTAAATTAAGGGGATAAATTCGAAAGAATTTGAGCCTAATCAGAAGGCAATTGGTCGATTATTTTACATGCACCAAAGGGTATGACTACAAAAGTAGTTGCATTAAAGGCTCCGAACATATTCCAATATGTTCTTGATGACAATCATAATTTGACGGATCTTTTAGTTGATTTAGATGAAGATTGAGTATCAAAACTTTATTTTACACATGGGAATCCAATTTGTATCGTATTATTATATTGGCCTAGACAACCCAAGTTATATCTTATTAGTTTGATTTATGAATGTTTATTTTGATTTATGAACATGACCAAAAATTACAAATAACTAGACTTAGGCTTAAAAACATGTCATTGAATGGTAAAAACGTAAAATAAACACCAAACGCCCCAGAAAGAGGCCCGAACACCTCCCACGAGACCAACGTAACACATAGTAACTGACCGCGTAGTCACAGGATGTCGAATTTGAGAACATGTGGTTACACAGTGAAAAGGTAAAACATCACCCAAACGCCCCCACAAGAGGCACATAAATCTCCCTTGGGACCAACGTAACACGTAGCAACTGATTGCGTAGTCATAGAACTCCCAGTTTGAGAACATGACCAAAAATTGTAAATAACTAGACTTAGGCTTGAGAACATGCCGTTGAAGGGTGAAAATGCAAAACATATCCCAAACACCCCTGCAAGAGGCACGGACACCTTTCACGGGACCAATGTAACAAGTAGCAACTGAACACGTAGTCACGAAATGCCCAATTTGAGAACATGACAAAAATTGCAAATTACTAGACTTAGGCTTACAAACATGCCGTTGAACGGTGAAAATGCAAAACAATCCCCAAACATCCCCACAGGAGGCACAAACACCTACCCCCGTGACCAAAGTAACACGTACCAACTGACCGCATAATCAAGTGATGCCCGTTTTTAGGACATGATAAAAAATTACAAATAACTAGACTTAATCCTGAAAACATGCCGTTGAACGGTTAAAAATGTAAAACAACCCCCAAACGTCCTCGCAAGAGATACGAACACCTCCCACGGGATCAACATAACACGTAGCAATTGATCGCGCAGTCACGGGACACCTAATTTGAGAATATGACCAAAAACTATAAATAGTTAGACTTAGGCTTGAAAACATGTCGTTGAACGGTGAAAATGCAAAACAGCCCCCAAACGCCCCCGCAACAGACACGAACACTTCCCATGAGACCAACAAAACATGTAGCAACTAACCACATAGTCACGAAATGATTGGTTTAAGAACATAACGAAAAATTGCAAATATCTAGATTTAGGCTTGAAAACATTCCGTTAAAGGGTGACATTATAAAAAAAAATCCCAAACGCCCCAGTAAGAAGCACGGACACCTCTCACGTAACCAACGTAACATATAGTAACTGACTTATAGTCACGGGATGCCCGATTTGAGAATATTACCAAAAATTGCAAAATATTTAGATATTGTCTTAAAAACACGCCGTTAAATGGTGAAAATACAAAACAACCCCCAAACGCCCTCGAAAGAGGCACAGACATGGTAAGTCACGAGATGTCTTGAGAACATGATAAAAAATTGCAAATAGCAAGACTTAGGCTTGATAACATGCCGTTCGATGGTGAAAATGCAAAACAACTAGGGGTGTTCAGAAAACCGATTGGACCGGCGGACCGAACCGGACCAAACCGGACCGCATTAATTTTCCCTATCTTTTTTTTTAATCGGTCCGGTGAAGGTTTTTTTTTTGGCAAACCGGTCCGGTCCTTGGTCTGTCATAAAAAATAACCGATATGGATCGGCCCGGACCGGTTACATATAAACATATATATTTTATTATATTTGATCCTAGGAAAAAAATTAAGGATAAATTCGTCATTTTGAAAACTAAATTAGAAAACCCTAACTATAACAACACTCACTCACTCACTCTTTCATCTCTCTCATGTTGCCGTTCTCTTCTCTCTCTCACAAGGATAAAGATAAACGGTCAAACCCCCCCTCTCTAACTCATCTACCAGGGAGCCTAGTCGTCGCCCCTTGTCTCCTCTCAGCCTCCTCACCATTCTGCTTAGCCTCCATCTTTACGGTATGCTGTTAAAGATCTGTTGTTTCGATCTGCTCCATCTTTACGGTTAGAACTTGGAGCTAATTGTTAAAGGGTAGTTTCATTTTTAGAAAGATGTACATGTTATATGCGATCATTTACTAATTTGATTGCTTTTGCTCATGCATACTCTAGTTGAGAGTGGGATTGCTGATCAGTTGCGTGTGACCGAACTCCTATTACATGATGTAAGCTTTGTCCAATCTCTTTGAATGTCAGTTGATTATAATTCTTTCTTTTTAATCTATGTACTCTAGAAAATCCATTTGGAAAGTGATCCATCATAACAAACAAATTCCTTGTTAAAGATGATTTTACTCTGGGTTAAATAATGTAGTCTCATTATGGTGTATTATATTGTACTGCTGATCATCAGATATGTTTTAATTCTAAGCTTGGAAGGAAGCCCTTTTCTGTTGTTATTTTTTTAAAAAGTCATAGATCAACGGTAAATTGTCTTTCAAGAAGCATCATCTTGGCTTTCATATTGAAATTGACTGTTTTATTCAGTAGAGTGAAGAGAGAAGTATGGTTTGCTAGGGGGTTAAGTTCATGCAATATTTGCGGGTAGCTTCTTTTAAGCACTTAAGAGCTAGGATGTGATGCAACTTAGTACACAATAGAGTATAATTATGTAATTCATAAGAAACTGAAAGGGTTTTGTCTCTCTTAATTATATTCAGTGAGTCCAATAATGAGGCTATTACATCACTTAAATAGAGTATAATTATGTAATTCACAAGAAAATGCAATTTTCATTTTAAAAAGATTATCTCAATAAGATTAGGACCGACCATACAGAAAACCGGACCGACTAAACCCGAAAAACCGATTTAATCGATCCGGTCTTGGTCCAATTTTTTTTAGGACCAGTTTAATCGGTCCGGTCTTTAAATTTATTGAAAACCGGATCGGACCGGACCGCGAACACCCCTAAAAATAACCCTTAATGAACCTCAAGAGGCACGGACACACCCACGAGACGTAGCAAGTTATCGTAAAGTCGTGGGATGCTCGATATGAGAACATGATCCAAAATTGAAAATAGTTAGACTTTGTCTTGAAAACATGTCGTTGAAGGGTAAAATCACAAAATAACCCCCAAACGCCCTCACAAGAGGCATGAATACCTCTCATAGAACTAATGAAACACATAACAACTGATCGCGTAGTCACAAGACGCTCGATTTGAGAACATGATAAAAAATTATAAATATATAGACTTAGATGAAGGGTGAAAATGCAAAATAAGCCCCAAATGTCCTCGTAAGAGGCATGGACACCTCCCATGGAACCAACGTAGCATGTAGTAACTGATCGCATAGTCACAAGACGCCTAATTTGAGAGCTTGACCAAAAAATTTAAATAGTTAGACTAAGGCTTAAAAACATACCGTTAAACGGTGAAAATGAAAAACATCCTCGAAACGCCCCTGCAAGAGGCTCGTACACCTTCACGGGACCAACGTAACACGTAGCAACTGACTGCGTAGTCACTGGGCGTTCGATTTAAGAACATAGCCAAAAATTGATAATAGATAGACTTGGGCTTGAAAACATGTCGCTGGAAGGTGAAGTCGTAAAACAATCCCCAAACGCCCCCTTAAGAGGCACAAACACCTCCCATGGAACCAACGTAACACATAGCAACTGACCGCATAGTCACGGGATGCCCGATTTGAGAACATGACCACAATTGTGAAAAGCTATACTTATGCTTTAAAACATGCCGTTGAAGGGTGAAAATGCAAAACAGCCCCCAAATGCCCCCGTAAGAGGCACGGACACCTCCCACGGGACCAACATAATAATTAGTAACTAACTGCATAGTCAAGGGACTATATATTTCAAATAGTTAAACTTATACTTAAAAACATGCCATTGAACGGTGAATATGCAAAATAACCCTGAAATGCTCCCGTAAGAGGCACGGACACCTCCCACGGGACTAAGTAATACATAGCAACTGATCGCGTAGTTACAGGGACATAACCAAATATTACAAATAACTAGACTTAAGCTTGCAAACATGCCATTGAAAAGTGAAAATGAAGAACAACAACCATACGCTCCCACAAGAGGCACGAACGCGTCCCAATGGGACAAACGTAACACGTTACAACTGATCGCGTAGTCACGGGACACCCGATTTAAGAACATGACCAAGAATTACAAATAACTAGACTTAGGCTTGAAAACATATCATTGAACTATGAAAATGCAAAACATCCACTAAATGCCCCCGCAAGAGGAACAAACAACTACGATGGGACTAATGTAACACATAACAACTGACTGCATAGTCATGGGATGCCCGATTTGTGAACATGACAAAAAATTACAAATAGCTAGACTTAAGCTTGAAAACATGCCGTTGAATGGTAAAAATACAAAATAACCCCCAAATACCCCCGCAAGAGGCATGAACACCTCCCACGATACTAAGTAACGTGCAACAATTGACCTCGTAGTCACGGGACACCTGATTTGAGAACATGATAAAAAATTATAAATAGTTCGACTTAGGTTTGAAAATATTTCGTTGGACGATAAAAATGAAAAACAACCCCCAAATTCCCCTGTAAGAGATACGGAGACCTCTCACGGATCCAATGTAACATGTGGCAACTGATTGCATAGTCACGGGATGCACAGTTTGACAACAAACCAAAAGTTATAATTAGATAGACTTAGACTTGAAAACATGTCGTTGAATGGTGAAAGTGATAAACAACTACCAAACGCCCCTACAAGAGGCACATACACTCCCATGGGACCAGCATAACATATAATAACTGTTCGCGTAGTCACGGGATGCCCGATTTGAGAACATGATTGAAAATTACAAATAGCTAGACTTAGGCTTGAAAACATGCCGTTGAACAGTAAAAATGCAAAATAGCTCCCAAATGCCTCTGCAAGAGGCACGGATACCTCCCATTGGACCAATGTAACATGTAAAAACTAATCACGTAGTCACGAAACACCCTTCAGAACATGACCAAATTTGCAAATAGCTTGACTTAGGCTTAAAAACATACGGTTGAACGGTGAAAATACAAAAGAGTCCCCGAACACACTTGCAAGAGGCACGAACACCTACCATGGGATCAACGTAATACGTAGAAGCTGACGGCGTAGTCACGGAACACCCTGTTTGAAAACATGATAAAAAAATTCAAATAGCTAGACTTAATCTTGAAAACATGTTGTTGAACGGTAAAAATAAAAAACATCCCCCAAATGCCATTGCGAGAGACACGAACATCTCCCACGATACCAACATAACAGGTAGCAACTAACCGCAGAGTCACTGGTCACCCGATTTGAGAACATGACCAAAATTTGCAAATAACTTGACTTAGGCTTGAAAACATGTCATTGAATAGTGAAAATGAAAAAGCAACCCCCAAACGCCCCTACAAGAGGCATGGGCACCTCTCATGGGACTAATGTAAAACATAACAACTAACCGCATCTAGTCACGAGACACGCAGTTTGAGAACAAATAAAAAATTGCAAAGAGCTATACTTAGGCTTGAAAACATGTCATTGAATGATGAAAATGCAAAATAACCCCCAAACTCCCCAACAAGAGGCATGAACGTAACACATAGCAACTAATCACATAGCCACGGGATGTTCCTAGACTTAGGCTTGAAAATATGCTGTTAAAAGTGACCAACGTAACATTGTTACTTACCACTTGTGACATTTTTGAAGTCCATTGTTACTTACCACTTGTTACTTACCACTTGTGACATTTTTCAAGTCCATTGTTACTTACCATTTGTGATATTTTTGCATTTTTATTTGCTGGGCTCATTGGGTATGGATCATTTGGAACATATTCACGTAAGCATTTTTTGTATTTTTATTTAAGTTGTACATATTCACACAAAATGCATTGTATTTTATTTTGGTGTTGTATATATTCACACAAGCATGCATTGTATTTTATTACATATTCACACAAACATGTGTTAGTTAACTTGTGTTGTATTAATACATATTCACGGAAGCATGCGCTAGTTAACTTTACATATTGGTTAAATATTTATGTTTGGAATTGTAAACAGGTTTGAAAAATGTACGGGTTTTTTGGGATGCAAAAAAATAAATTTTATTTTTTCAAATTTTTTATTGGGTCACAGTTCCAGGCTGTGACGAAAAGATTTTTTTTTAAAATAGAAAAATAGCGGTCACGATTACTGACCATGACTACAGCCGTGACCGACATTTTTTTTCTAAAATAAAAAAGGGGTCATGAGTATTGACCGTGACCAACCCCGTGACTCTGGTCACGAGTGATGACCGTGAGTAGAAATCTCTCTTGTGGGTCACGTGCCTGGACCATGACACAACATGGTGCCCTGGTCACGGGTGAAGATCGTAACCCTCATTCTCCCCTGTGGGTCACGAGTAGCGACCGTGACCCATAATTTTATCACTCTTAATATTGTCATGGGGGAAGATCGTGACCCACACTTATGGTCACGGGTCAAAATCATAACCATTGGTGATATATGGTGTAGTGCCGGTATTTCAATCCACCAATAATAAATAACGTATGCCAATAACCAATGATCTTTATATCTGCCTTAGAAAGGTCTACAGCCATGGCACGCTGTGCCTCTTAACTCGTCATCGAAAGTAGAAGTTGTAGTCAAAGTGATCGTCGTTGGTGGTTGACCCTCGTAGCTTAGGCCAACTGTTTGGTCGGTAAACATTTTACCTATCTAGTAGCACATAAATGTCGCACATCTGCTTTTCATCTTCTTGATTATACATGGAAGTAAATATGGTGAGGAATTATATACATTACAACTATTGATAATTATAAAATTATTAAATCTCTAACTATGAAATTATAGGTATCTTTATTCATGAAATTATCAGATTGATAGGGCATAATGCTCGTCCTTTTATAATTCATTCTTTTTTAAGTTCATTATAATATTATAGCAACTAGACAAGACTACACCATTTTTATGATTGATATTGTGGAGTACATCAGAATTATACATTACAAGACAAAATCGTTGAATATCATGGAATATTCGATACACATTTTCAAAGGTCTCGTATGGAAGCATTTATTCGATAGGAAATGTGAATACCATATTTCCCATTACTTTATGTTAAACCAATTAATATGTTGTTACTCTTTGATACAAGTACATGTATAATACATTTATAACACTTATTTCACATGCTTGTAAATATGTACCTGTTTTGTGTAGATACGTTAACTAAACAAAAATATGCAGTCAAGGTCAATTGCACAAATTTGATTCCATTCACGGGGTGTAATACAAATTATTTAAAAGACTCTCGGCGTTAGTGTTGGCATAAAATACAAACTCTAGCCCCCAACTCACATGAAAAAGTACCACACTCGCTAAGCAATTAGGATAACTAACAAATTGAGCACCTAATTTCTACACATATTGGGCTTGTGTATCTTTAACCTTGCAGGATATTTCTTATGACGTTTAATGATAAATCATTAATGATTTATCAATTTATATTATAGTTTGCTATGTCACTCATCTTATCTTAGTCTAAATCATAAATTTGTATTTCAATATAATTCTTTTGTTCCAAATTAAGATATAATTTAAGATTATTATATAATGAGGCTAAGGGAAATATTAGGGTGGTTAGATAATATGTCAAGTAATTTAATTCTCCTCTCCCAGGTTAGCTTAGTTTACCGTTAACCTTTTCTCTCTTTTTTGTTAAACCCTAAACTACCCCTCGATAAGAATTTTAAATATTCTCAAATTTATTGATAGTGCATATGGGCACGGGTAACTCCTACTCACTACATATCATGAATATGCAAAACAGTTTATCCAATATATAAAAATTCAATGTAACAAAAAAGGCCCTTAATATACCGTTTGAACCAACACAATCACCCAACTCAATCAACCAACAATTGTTTATAGTAAACTGCATTTTTGCTCTAGCTAACATTAAATATATAAGTCAATTTACATCCCAAAATAAAAACATATGCCCAATTAAAACCCAAAAAACACTTCTTATTAAATGTTGTATTTATATCCAAATTACAATACTAAAGCCATAATAATGAGATGCATTGCAATATTTTGGGTCTAACACACAAAAATTACATGTTGTTCAACCACATTAACGTATAAAACATATATGTGTTTACATATACTTGGATACATATAATAATTTGGGTCCAATATACCCAAATTGAATATGAGCATACACAAAATTCAAATTATGTGGAACGTACATTCCATTTAAGTATTTCATAAAATGGTTAAAAAATCAACAAACAAATAGTTTTACATTTCAAACCGCATAAATATATAAATTGGAAAAACTAACACTGGAATGTTGTTTGTCATGAAGAATAAGGGTAACCTGAGTTCTTCACGGTTGATGGTGGAATTGTGGTGGCTGGACGTGGGGGAGGTTTGCAAATTGCAGGTTGAGAACTTAAGGGGTTTGTTTTTTGGGAAAGTTTGAAATGTCTTCTATGAGAAGACGGGTTGGTTTTAAGTCTAGTGAATACGTGGTTGACAATCACGTATTCAACTTAATACACGCAATTATGACTAATTAATGAGAGGGTTAATCCAACTTGAATTAGCAGTTAGCAATTGCGAATGCAAGGAGAATACGTGGCTGACAACCATGAATTCAGGAAGTACAATATTTTTATAAATATGCTTCCGAGTGCATTATATTTAAAGTGTATATTTTAAAATAAAAAACTCGGACAAGTGATCCTACACTATATAAATTCGCACTTGACTGAGAGTACCTCTTAATTCTCACTCCGACCCAAACTAAACTATGCATTTTGGTTATCATTTTGATTAATCTTTTGCAAGATGATAATCATTTTGTTTGGAAACTTTACATATTCGTTTAAACGTCAATTAACCAGTTTAAATATTTCGATAACCAAATAGACATTAAAATGCTTGATAATGGCATCTACATTTAACTTTTCTCAAAAGACACATTACGTTTTAACTTATAGTTAAAGTAATTAAATGTAAGTCAGTAATGCATGATTCCAACTATACCGTCTAAGAAGGGTTCTTTTTTATCTGAATCTAAAGTCTAAAATTACGAAATTAAGATTTGAAAAAAAATGATTTTTGTCTAAATATATTTATTTAAGTTAATTCAGATCCCATATCCAACTTTTTTGTAATCATTTTAACGATTAACACGAGAAACATATTCTAATTTCCATAAATTATATTTTCCATTTAAGAGTCTTACATTGATTATGTTATCTTGACGCAATCCATTTTAAAAAAAACAAAAAAGAGAAATGAAATTCTTAAGTACGAAGAATTTAAAAAAAAAAATAGTTGTCTCTTTTAAATATAGGTGAAACAATTTATAAGTTTAGATGAGATTAATTAAGTGGAGGTGAGGTTGGGACGCTTGGAAATTTGAAATTAGGTTCGGGAAGCCGTTAGGTCTCCGAACCTCTCTTGGCATCTACTTTATTTGTTTTCTCAGGTTTAAACCCATTTGGTATTTGGCTCTCAATCTCTTTTCCTTTTGGTTTCTTTAACATAAACAAAACAAAGAAGGGAAATTTCTATCTTCTTTGGGCTTAAAGAAACAAACCCATAAACCCTCTTCTTGATTGCCCATCTGGGTTTTGTTAGCAGTGAATGAAAGGGGATACAATGGCTAAAAGATCATCTTTTGGAAGCATAGTAAGGAAGAGGCTTTCTGACATTACTAACTCTATGCCACAACCCAAATCACCTACCCATCACCAAAACCCCTCACCAATTGCTTCTTCTGCTAAGGACCAAATTGACCATCTCCTCAAGGTATTATTTTCTCTGCCTCTCAATACATTTTTTTTAATGTAGTGGTCAGTTTTTAATTACTGATTTTTTTCATTCTGTCAACACTTGAAACAGGAAAACATGGCTTTGATGAAAATTATTGCAGACAAAAAGTATCCCTCATTGACTCTCTCTCTTTTTTTTTTCTTTAACTTACCCTTTGTGACAATGGCACATTGTTAGACCTGCAAAAATTAGATATACCCATGTACAAAGAAATGAGTTATGAGTGTTTGAAGTGAGATTCATTTGTTTTTGAACACCTAGGGTATGTTTAAATGTGCTATTATCACTAGGGATAAGTCAAAAACCCTTTTTGTTTATGTTCTCTTTATTATGTTTTGTTTATTTATTACTTGGGTTTGAACAGTAAAATCATAGAATTGAGTGGAATTGAGCTTCAGAAATTTCGAGTTAATATTCAGAAAATTCAGTTGCAGAATTGGAACTTAGCTCGATCAAACAGCCAATTATTAGCGGTTAGTTGTTTTATCTTACACGAACAAGGTAACGCCAATTCCATGCCATGGAATTGGAATTGGACTATTTTCAGTTTCAAAATTTTCAACATTTCAACCGAAATTTTTTCATTTCGGATTCCATTGCATGGAATTGGAATTGAAATTGAAATTTGTTCAGTTCAAAATTTTCAAAATTTGAACTAAAAATTCTACAATTCCAATTCTAAGCCATGGAATTGGGTTTCCAAAGGCACGCTTAGTTATTGAGAGTTGTCATCAATTCGCTTTATTGCTGAATGTCATCTGTTAATTTTGCAGGAACTTAATTTGGGCAAAGAAAAGGTAAGATTTTGTAAACGATTCACTCATGCTGGATCCACAAGTCCATTTGATAATTATGTTCGACCCTCTTGACGTAACTACTGTTTTATGATTAATTGAGTATTGCTTATAACAGTTACTAAGACTGCAACATGAGCTTATGTGCAAGGAGGCCTTGCTTAAAGTAAAGAATCGGGAACATGAGGTCAGATCTTGTCTTATTTTCTGTTATTTTTATGCAGAATACTGTTAACAATGTGGAGTTTGATGGTAATTGGAAACCTGGCATACAAACTGTATATGTACTATGTATTGTTTACCACATAATCTCTATGTCGATGAGTGGTGTCATTTGCTAACTGATAATTATATTTATTTTTATCCAAGTTATAGATACTGATTCTATAAAATCTAGAACATTAAAATATTTATGTTAGTATATTGAGCAAGCTTAGATTAGTACATAAGCAATTTCAATTCCAATAAGGAGTTGCCTTAGTATAGTAGCAAAGTAGTAGCTTGACATTTATCAGGACAGGTAGAGCCAAGGGTTCATTCTCATCACGTAAAATACAAGAATAGGCCAAGGGAAAGTAAGCAGCCAAACATATAAACCAAATTTTACATGTTATTATATATAATGTAATTGACATTTTATAACTCTAGTATCTAACCTTATGTTTTGTATGGGCCCCAAAATTTTGAGGGTACCATATGAAGATCTGACCAGAATTTTTTTTGTGTGGGCACTTTGGCCCGTGTCTATGTGCTCGAGTATCAATTTTGTTAACGAAATGTAGCTGTGCCTTAGGCAAGTATGGTCAGGGACACCTTTTCTCCATTGGAAGTCTTTCTTAGTAGGTTCGTACTTTAGCTTTCTTCCCATAGCACCTTTTTTTTTATACCTGTTATTGATTTGTGGAGATTGATTCTCTCATTATCTTACTCACAATTTTTTTCCTTCCTTGAGTATATGATACCTTCACGATGGTATTTTAATGCTTAACCAGTTCTTAAATAATTTTTTTACATTTTCTGTGGTTTCACATACGATTTTATTGTGTTTAAGAATTGAAAGTATTATTATTCGTTAATTGATATCCTATCTTGATAATAAATCTGATTTTCTTATGGCATTCTGTAATTACTCTATGTGTCTTTGTGAGTTCATCATAACCAAATAATATATGTGAAAAGATACCCTTTTAGCCATGGATCTCCTCCCCCATCAGTTCTGTTTGTCTTGTTTGTGATAGGGAGATATCTTTTAGGTTGTATGTGTTGCTTTAGTTTAGAAATTAATGCAAATTTAATTGGTTCAAATAAATATGTCAAGCTTTCCTACTCATATGTGTTGAATTTTCAGAAAACTGCTCCAAAAAACCTTTTAACATTTGTCGCACTCTCCTCCTCCCAGCAGTTGTAAATCCCACGACAACCCTTAAACCAAGGTTCTAAAAGGCGCGAGGCGTGGTCAAGGCATAGAGGTCAAGCCTCAAGCCTTAGGAGCCTAGGCGTAAAAGGGCGTTTTTCTTTTTTTTATTATTTTAATTATTCCAAGGCTAGTAATATAATAAAATAGTACATACCTTGAATTTTGAAAATATATCCATATGTTTGGTAGCCATCTTTCTCATATTCATGCTCCATAACCAATATTTGTCAACTAATCCTTTGTTTTTTAAAAGAAAAGTGTGCCTTAAACCTTTTACCAAGAATAAGGCGTAGGCAATGCGTTTCTCTCAAGCCTCAAGCCTCAAGCCTAGGCATATAATTCTGAACCATTGTTTGGCTGTATAGAAGTAAATTAGATGGGGGATGAGATTAAATAGGGGTGCAAAGTTAAATTTAGATAAGCCTAACTGGCCTACTAGCCATTGGTAGATCTTGGCTTCGGGTGATAGTTACTTAGACATTCCACATACCCATCTGTGAACCACCTTAGCCTTGTATTCCGTACTTCTCTTTTAACCAGAAAACCCTGGCCCTATTGTCGTATTTACTCCCAACTTCCCAAGATAAAATATTTGAAATGTCAAAAGGATACATATCGCATGGCTTGTATCACGAGTAGCACTGTATTGTAGCCTTATCGGTCCATATGGTATATGTTTCTTATAAAAAATGCAAATAAACATTATTTTTATTTAGTGTAAAGGCAAAAGTCATAGTCATAGACGATGTAACCATGTTGTATGGCTGGGTATTATTATCTATTATGATACATAATTTACACATTTAATGCTTTTTTATTGCATAAAAAACTTTGGCATTTTATCGTATGATATACTACAAGATACATCAATTTTTGATATGAGATATGATGCACATATTGACAATTATGATGATACTCATCGACTTCGATTTTTGATTTGCGACTCATCAGTTATGAAGGGATTTCTATTTGTTGTGATTCCGATTGGCGATTAAATCTCGTATCTAAACCATCGTGATTCATCGATTCTGATGTGTTGATCTTTCTGATTTACGGTTTAAACCCATATTTGAGCCTTTTATTTTTGTGGATTTGATGGAGAGAATGGTGAGGTTAAGGTGCTAAGAGTTTGGTGCCGTTAATGGTGATGTGTTTTAGTTTGAGGATTTGGTGAGTGATTACTAAGCCATAACTATCGGGATCTCTACACCCCCCGACATTCCAGAATCCAGGTTCACTGCCCAAACATTGTGGGTTCACGATTTGGATCTCCAAAAGTGGCGTCTCCATATTAAGCAATTAGTATTTTAGCAATAATATGTTTACTTTTGGGTCAAAGAAAGAAATAATTGGAGGAAAATGAGACTTTCTATCCATACAAAATATATATTGAATTTTCTATTTGGCTAGAGTACGTGTATTCTTGACAATATACTTGTGTTCTTGACAATATTCTTGTGTTCTTGACAATATTCTTGACAATAAACCCAAAAGTGTAATCCGTGTCTCATGAAACATTGGTATAAAATGCTTGCAACATTCAATTAGACTGACCAGTTCCTTGTTTTTGGTTTTTCGATTTGCGAGTGAGAAGGTTAGCAGTGAATTGGTTGCTAAGGTGAATATATTTGTCCAGAAGATCATAGTGTGTAAATATTAGCTTGTGCAAGTGTAATCTTCATATGTTTTTAAGAAATTAGGGTTAGAGTTTTTAGGGGAGAAGATGTAGGGAAGAAACTAATGGGCATGTTTGTCCAAAGTATATATATATATATATAATATTGGAGGCATATGTTCTTGGTGGAGTTAATTGTATTTTTTGAATTCATGAAGTAAAACCTTACTATAGGGAGTGTAGTAACCTGAGATGATGAACAATAAGTTGAACGAGCAATCAAAACAAAATGTATACGTGGTACAAACTGCGTAAACAAGGATGCTTCAAGCAGGCAACGGGCAGTTCATGAAACCGCAGCGTAGTGGACCAGATGCAAAGTTCCTTACCTGAGACGGATCTCGCTGTTGCCACCTAAACGGTAGGTAGGCGGTCAGGGAGTCGAATGACGAAGAGAGTCTGGGCTCTTTTGAGAAGGAAAAAAATAACAAATGGTCGGGTAAATTTATTCCCTTTTGATGAAATAAACTGACCTAAGGATAAGATAAATAAGGGTTAGATCTGAGGGAGCTGCTGCACCTGGCAGAAGCCAATAATAGTTTGATGATTTTTCGTAAAACCCAAGCCCTCTTTTACAATCAATAACTAAAGACCCTTTTGTGGCCTAGGCTTTTAGCACGTTGGGGCAAGACGAAATAAGTAGGGTTCAGAACAGAACCCTATACGAGAGGAACTTGTGGATTCCTTAATTTGCAATTTTTCAATACTGACTACTAATTTGTGATGGAGATAGTATTATAGATTAGTAGTCAGTATTGAAAAATGACGATTTTTAAGGATACACAAAATCAACGGCGAAGATTGAGAGTTGTTCACTATCGTGTAATTTGGTTCATTGATTGTGTCCAAAAAAAGGAAAGTAGGATTATTAGTTTGGGATTTAGGGAGTAAAAAGTTATAATTGGAACAGACCATACAAAGTTACCTTGTTCCACTGTAATATTATCGCCTCCTTGTAGTTGAATGCCATTAGGAATTGATCATTGTTTGGGAGTCTTTAAGACTAATAAAGTTTGATTGACCAATGTTTTTTTTAACACATCACTGTGTCAGCCAAACAGTGGCAAAAAATAGTGTCAGTCTCGAATTATTATACCCCTTGTAGTATTCTTCATCCCTAGGGCGGCCTCCATCCTTTAATAATCTAACCACTTGTCTGCTTTGCCTATGTCCTTACCTGACTACTTTGCCTTATGCACCTTTTGGGGATGGAGATAATTTTCCCTTGTATGCATAATAGAATTGTAACCTTACCTTCAACCTTGGAATAGATATTACTAAACAAAATTACTACAAAAATAAATTTAATTATACTACGTAGGTGTCAAGGTTGTTGAGCTGCATGGGAACTTTTGTTTTGATTTTAATATTAGGTTTTATTGATTATGCAGGATAAACTAAAGGTGAAAAGTCAAAGGGATGGCTCTCAGGTGCTTGTCTAAGTTCTTCACTGATTTTTCTTTGTATTATGCGGGAAGCATTCCCATTATTCCTTTTTGCCACTAATGCATTTTTATTTTGTTGGTCAAAGGACGAAAAATCAACTGTTGATAACAAACCCTGTAATGGCACAAGAAGGCGTCCGTTAAGAAGTCAATGTAAAATTTATGTGCTAATTTGATGGTACTATTTGATTTGTTTGGGACCTTGATATCTTAATAACTTGTGTCACTTATACGTTGCAGCATTGGGAACTTCAACCACGTCTAACCAACTTGCAGACAAGGAGATTGTTGAAAATAAAAGGTCAGTTTAGATATCATCCTTGTGGATATATTTATCATTTTTCATTAGTTGCTATTTTATTCTTTTCTACTGTTTCCATGGAAATATTATTTTTTATCACGTTCTGCATAACCATAGTCTAAAAAAATAGTTGCTATTGTCCTTTTTTGCAGGCGTTGTTTGAGAAGGCAATCTGCTAGGTTTAAGTCTCAGGAGGAACCACCTAAAGACGACTTGTTTGAGATTGAAGATGCTAAATTTTCCAGTGGTGGTGGGCCACACAATACTCCCATGCATGAAGATGGATTAATTTTAATTGGCTCTTCTGTGGAAGAAGAGGAGAATGCTGAAAATAGCAACCCTAAATCTAAGCCTCAAGATTCACGAAGTTCGATAGGAAGACCGGTGCGCAGAGCAGCCGAGAAGGTTCAAACCTACAAGGAAATTCCGCTTAATATCAAAATGCGAAGATCTGAATGAACTTTTAACAGCTACCGCCTTCTTAGTAATTGTAGTCCATCATACTGTTAAATCCTTGTATTTTGTTTGCATGCTGCAAATGTCATCTTCTAGTAATCATGGAAGTTTTTGTAAACAGATTCAATATGCGACTTTGGGGAATTATTGTGTTTTTACATCTAAAAATGTATATATCTTTATGAACTAGTTCATAAACATGTATATAACTAAATAAATTAGAGCCATTTTTCATCTAAAAATGCTAAATAAACATGTCCAGCACAAAAAATCTTTTAATTAAACATTTTCTTTAGATTTACTATAGAAAAAGCAATTAAAAAATGAGGGGAAAACATGTTACTCAAACAAGTGTTAACTTTTTAAAACTAAAAAAGAAGATATAGAAAATAGGAAATGAAAATCAAAACAAAAAATGGAGAAGCTATCAAAACAAGGCCATCATAGTAACGTCAAGTGCCCAAAGCACCATCTGTTATGAGCACGTGTTTGCTTTGGCAAATAGCAAACTTCCTTTAAATAGTTTTTAAAGGAATTTTCACCCTCAGGTAGACCTCACATCGGGTCTTGTCGAGTCGTCCTCGGATCTTATTGAGTTCGTGTTTAAACAGACGACTTTTTTATCATGTAAAAAAATCATATTTAAATCTGTCAAGTTATCTTAACGTGTTAGATAATAGGTCGTGTTCACCCATTATTATCCATTAAAAAATGATTTATTTTCATTCTCGTACAAAATGACATATGATCTCATTTTTAATACAATTAGGCCCATTAATTCATTAAACTACCTATACTTTTTATAAGTCCCAACAATATATCTTATTTACTTAAATTAATGAGTCTTAACTGGTTTTATCGAGTTTATCAATGAGTGAATGTGATCAACACAAACCCGACCCGTTAATTATCGTGTCTTATCGAATTGACACTGATAAGATCCAGAATCCATTAGCTTATTTCGTGTCGGTTCGTGTTGTGTTATCACATCGTTCTTCATTTTGCCAAGTCTAACCTCAATTTTCCAAGTAAGATATTTTAACGAACAACACATGTACATTAACACATGTTCATTATAGGGTTAAAATAATGTTTACTCCATCAAGATAATATTCATTAAATTATTAAAATAAGAAAGTTTCTTATTTACTGAAAAGCCGCTTAACACAAACATATATATCTTTATGAACTAGTTTATGCTAGTGGCGTATACGACGACGCTTCAATGTTAGGGAAAGGAAATGGCAGTTGAGGGACCTTTTGTTAAATGAATAATATGAATGGTTTAATTATTTAATAAATACTATTTTATAAGCTTTTTGTTATGTGCCCATTCATTACATACATATCCTTTGCACTAATATTTACTAACAATAAAAATATTATATTCTTTAACTAGGGAAGATCTTTTACAAATTCTGAATATATTTTATGGACTCACGGAGATTTTAAACACTAAAATTTAAAAAACGAAAGGGAGGAGATACTAAAGTTCCAACTAACTAATGGTCCATTTATCTTGTTAAATATAACGAGTTATTATTTTTTTAGTTAATTCAATCAATGAAAACAATAATTTTGTTAGTCCTCTATAAATATTATTAACAAATTTGAATTTCCAAATCGTTGTATTGCCATGAATCAGGTAATGAATTGTAGTGTTGTTGACCATTAATAAGTGAATTGTAGTATTGTTGACCATTCAATGGGTGACACTCCTCCCTCACTTATACCATGGTGGACGTACATTCACGGATTGTACCATGTAATTCCTTTTATTTATTTATATATATGTTCTCCCTCATCTCTATTTACTTTATCCACTTCATTACTCCCAGAAAGTCTTAAATTCATTAAATAACTTTTAAATGTTGATTGAGTCGACTATATTGCTAAGCTGTCAACAATTTGGTGTTTTCTTTGGGAACAAATGTTGTTATACAATAATATATCAAGTTTTAAAACAGTTTTTAACATAAATTTCAAAATGTTGATTCTTCATTCAATTACTAAATAAATATGCTCTATAACTGTAATTCGAAAACTAACATTTGTTCATTACTGGGGTTAGATATAGTGATTGAATATATCTAAAAACGTAACTTGAATGCTCTAATATATTGGTCATTGAAACCTCTTGAAAACAATCCAGAATTATCACTTGTATGTGCCCAGATTTTTGTGAAAATATGAAAAAGTGAATTTCGAATTTTCTCTTTCACCTTAGATATTTGTGTTGTGAGACGATCCTAGATGGTGCAAAGCAACTCTATATAGAAGGGGAAGAGAGCCCAAATTTCTAGTAAAAGTTGTCATATTTTCAAGGGTCCACCATCCATCAAGTGGCTTAAAGATAGGAACCAACCCAATTTCTTAATTTTTGCATTTTTGACAAGCCTAATTAAATATCAGATACTTATCAAGACCACATAAATGAAAAATACACAATTTCAGATTTAAAACAATTGAAATTAAAAATCAATTTTCAAATTCAAAATATTAATTTCCATCAGTCTCTCACTTGGTCTTTTAATAAGTATATCCTTATAATTCGATTACGTGACATTAGGTACACAATAAGTGATAAATATAATTTTTCAAAATGAAATGATTCACGGATGTGAGTCATCTCATTCTATTCAAGAGCAAGGTTCCTTCCATGTACTACAAGAGCAATGTTTCATTTAACTAGACCTTTAATGTTGGATGTCATAATGGCCTCATAATGCCTACTTGAATGAAGGACTATTTATGTCATACAACATGTTATAATTATATGCATTCATTCATTAAAGACTGGAATAATAGGAATCATAAGCACTTTTATTGAATTCAAGTACTAGTGTCAAACAGTTAAGCCAAACAACAATCATAGTCAAACTAATCGAGACATATCTCTTTGACATGTTCTATAAAGGTCTTCGGAGATCGTCCTTTCATAAGAGTATGTTATCACTTGAAGTAATGTGGTCAATTGATACTCGTTATTTATGAACTTCTTCTTTCACTGATAGGTATTTCATCTCAATATGCTTAGTCGCCTTAGTATATCTATCATTTTTTTAAAAGAAGATTGCTGCAACATTATCACAATAAATTTTCAGCGTCTTAGATACCGACCGCACGATTCTAAGTCCTGAAAGAAAGTTTCACAATCATAATCTATGATTTGTAGCTTCAAAGCAAGCTATGAATTCAGCCTCCATAGTAGCGATGTAATGACACTTTGCTTAGCATTTTTCTATGAGACTGCTCCTCCAACAAGGAGGAAGACATAACCCGAGGTTCTCTTCCTACTGTCAAGGCATCCGCCAAAATCCGAATCTGAGTAACCAACCACTTCAAGGTGATCAGTCTTCCTATATGTGAGCATGTAATCCTTGGTTCCTTACAGGTACCTCAACACTTTCTTTGTAGCTTTCGAGTGATGATTCCCCGAATTGCTTTGATATTTGCCTAACATTCCAATGGCAAAATTGATGTTCGGTCTAGTGCAGACTTGTGAATACAACAAGCTCCCTATGAACGAAGAATAAGGCACACCTTTCATGTGTCCCTTTCTAAATCACTTTGTGGGCATTGAATTAAGCTGAACTTATCCCCTTTCCAAAGTGGAACATTAATGGGATTGCAATTTTGCATGCTGTATCTTTCTAAAACTTTGTTAATGTAAGATTTCCGAGACAATCCTAAAGTTCTCATGATATATCCTAAGATATTTATATTCTGACCACGAAGGATTCCTCACCCATTCATTTCAAAGTTTTCAAAAAGGTATATTTTAGTTTCACATAATAAATCAAGATTCACTACTGGCGATAAGAAAGTCATTAATATATAGTACTAAAAATACAAACTTACTCACACTGATCTTTAGTTATAGACACCGATCAATGATGTTTTCCTCAAACCCAAATGAGGTAATGGTATCGTGGAACTTAAGGTGCCATTGACGAGAAGCATGTTTTAGACCATATATTGACTTCTTTAATATACATACCATGTTTTTCTTTCCTTTCTTTATGAAGTTCTTTAATATAAATACCATGCTATCATTTTCTTTCTTTATGAAGCCTTGTGGCTGTGCTATGTAGACTTCTTCCTCTAAACTTCCATTTAGAAAAGTTATTTTCACATCCATCTGATGCAACTCTAAATCATAATGAGCCACCAATGTTAATATGATTCTTAAGGAGTCATTCTTTGAAATTGGAGAGAAGGTATCATTATAACCAATTCCTTCTCGTTAATTAAAACCTTTGGTAATAAATCTAGCTTTAGGTCGTTCGATATTGCCTTTCGAGTCAAGTTTGGTCCTAAAGATCCATTTGCAGCTGACACGTTTTTGTCCTTCTGGAAACTCAACTAACTTTCAAACCTTGTTGTCATTCATATATTTCATTTCTTTATTCATGGCATTAATCCTTTTATCAGAATCATCACTATGAACAGTTTTTCATAAGAAACTGGATTGTTTATATTTCCTATGTTAAATTCGACCTCTTAAAGTTACACCACATAATCATTCGAAATTGTCGATCTCCATTCTGTTTGAAATCTTCTTAATGGCACAAACTGCAGTGCTTTAACATGTTCATTGCTTATAGTCTCAGTATGTGGTTATTCAGATGGTTGACTATTCACTAGTTGTTAATTGTTATTGATTGGGTCAATGACTGATCCAACGACAGTGTTAGGAACAACATGTATATGTTATGAACTCGAGGTATAGGAATTTGTACCCTAACGCCTTAGATGATCACTTCCCTTTCTCTTTAACTCCCACTGATTTCACCATCTTCAATGAATTTAGCGTTTCCAATTTCTATTATTCTAGTTTTATGATTAGGACAATAGAATTTATATCCCTTTGACTTTTCTGGATACACAATAAAATGATAAGATAATGTCCTAGGTACTAATTTCTTTTTTTGATGGTTATAAAATCTAGATTCCGCTGGGCAACCCTGTACATGTAAATATCTTAAATTGGATTTTCGTCATTTCCATAGTTCAGAAGGGTTTTTTGAAACTGACTTACTAGGAACCCGATTTAAGACGCGTACAACGGTTATAAGAACACGTGTCCACAAAAATATAGGCAGTCCAGTCTTACTTATCATACTTCTAACCATTTCTATAAGCGTACGATTACGCTTTTCAGCTACACCATTCTGCTAAGGTGATACCGTCATTGTGTGTTGGGCGCAATTGGCTAATTTTTTTAGGAGTTTAGCAAAAGGGCCATGGTGTTTCCCTGACTCATCATATCTTCCATAAAATTCACCACCTCTATGAGACCTAAATATTTTCATCTTTTTGCCTAGTTGTCTCTCAACCTCAGTTAGGGATATTTCAACGGATTCACAGATTGAGATTTATCATGCAATAAGTACAATATGTAAACCATCCATTAAAAATCCAGAACCAACATTAACTGAATTTTTTTAATCAATCCAAAACAGTTATTCTTAAATTCAACTACAAAACCGTCTAGAGAAAGTTTAGAAATTGAAACTAAATTCCTAGAAATAAAGGGTATATAAAAAGTTACTTTCAAATCTAATTGAAAACCAAAACTTAAAATTAAGTGAGAGACTTCAACAACTTCTACTCTAGCCTTTGCTCGATTGCCCATGTAAAGAAATTGATCATTTAGATTTATGTTGCGGATCATAACGAAGCCCTGTATCGAATTAGTAACATGACACGTAGAACTAGAGTCAACAACAAGTGTAAGAAGGAACATTAATAAGGTTTGATTCGATACAAACAAAATTAAAAAGCTTACCCTTTTTCTCGAACCATGTATTTCTGGAAATGGCCCTTCTTTTTACAGTAGCGACACTTGTCATTCTTTTCCTTCTTTATAGCAGATGATAAATATTAAGCTTGTTGAGACAGCCTAGGATCTTTCTTAATGCCCTTTCCATCCCTATTCTTATAACTAGCTCATTTGACCATAAAATTAACCATCTGTCCATATGACTATTCTGTTGCTTAAGTCTGCCTTCCTCCTATACGAATAGCTTGTCAAATAATTTATATTCCACTTGTCTTTAATACTATTGTAATTGATTTGGAAAGGCACATACTCAAGAGGTAGGGAGTTTATGACGAATTGAACGAGAAAAGACTGTAAGGACATAATCTCGCGATTATTTGCTATATATACTAGTAATTGTCGGAGTTGTCCTAGATCACAGTTGATATGTCATATACCGCTACATAGGCACGTCTACACATGATCATCCATGAAGGCCACTATCCAAATCATTAGCAACGTGCTTATCATCACACACCCATCATCTTCAAACATGCGACGTTATACTTCAACCGGTCTCCACTACTCCACTATATTAATGGTATAATTTATATTTGGAGTTCTTAAATTTTCACAATTATATTTGGGAGATTTTTAAATCAATTTTATAACTGTTCACATTTTTTCAAAAAATAAGACTGGCATTTAAAAATAAACATTTTCGCTTAAAGTCTTTCAAACGACGTGGACATGTCGTTTGAAGGTCGCGAGATGCCTCATTTTTTCTGTGCATCAACGTCAACATCCTCGCACTATTTTTATTTTTGGTATGTCGTTTCTTAGGTCGTTTGAAGGTGGATCTAACGACATCCTTATGTTGTTATAACGACATGCACATGTCATTCGAATGACATGCCACCACCTTGATTTTTTATTTTGCCTATAATTACCTGCTCACATTAGGTATTTCGTAAGACTTTTCAACTCCGCCTTCTGCAAAACTTGCTGCACTTTAAGCCTTCATATTTTAAAGTTGAAACCCATTTTGATTCACTCAAACCTCCCTATACATGTTTATGAATATTTGAGAAACCCTTATATTGATATTATCCATTCTTGGAGTGGTACTCGTGGAGAAGAGAAGCCTTCTCCATTGCAGATTCTTGGAGTTCTAGTGGGAGCTCTTGCTGAAGACAATGACCCGAGGCCTGCGAGTATTCGTATGTCAAAACGTTGTATTTATCTATGTATATGTAAGTTGTGGTTTACATTATATAGTTGAAATAAAAGGTTTTGACCCTTTCAGGGATTTTTCTAAAATTTTCTTTTGTGATTGTTGGATTGCATGCTAGATTGATTTATTAACTTCAATCATTTAGATGCATGTTTAGGGTCAAATTAAAACTGGTGATAAAATTGGAATTTAATTAAATAAGTTAAGACATCGAACAAAAGTGCACTCTTGAATTGGTATCAGAGACATTTACACAATTCTACCGTGTAATTTTTTCGCAAAATTTTTCTAGATATCAATTTTTTGAAAAAAATTGATTTTTGAAAAAGCCAAGTTCAATGGATAATTTATATAATTGAATGGAAGTTTTGGATGTACAAACTATGCTTATTAGAAAGCTTGCATGAAATCAACTTTAAAGGCTATTGATGAACGTGTCTGGTTAATTTGTGAAAGAGGGTGGACTCCTCCCACTGTCACCGTAAATAATGTGACCAATCTTAAATCTGTAGCTAACTGGACTGAGGATGAATTTAAATGGAGCACTTATAATTCATATGGCCTTAGTAAAATTTCTAGACCTATCGCATCTGACGAGTTCTGATGTATCATGATGTGTACCCCGTCAAAAGAGGCATGGTATATCATGCAACTTACACACGAGGGCACAAATGCCGTTAAGGCATCTAAACTGTAAAATTTAACTCATCAGTTTGAAACTATAACAATACTTAAATGTTAAAGTCGTGATGAGTTTTATGTACGTTTGTCAGGTATTGTTAATACTAGAATTAATCTTGGGGAAAAAATTCCTGACACACTAGTAGCTAAAAAGATTTTAAGATCACTCCCTAAGCGTTTTATCCCAAAAGTCATTGTGCTTAATTCTTTAGGACTGTTAGATTCTATTAGGTTAGAAGAGCTTGTAGGAGACCTTTAGACTTACGAAATCGACATGTTTCCTGAAAAGGTTAAACACCAACAAAAAGGGATCGCACTTAAGGCCCAGTCTAGAAAGAGTGAGGAGTCATCTAGGAAGAGGGAGGAGTCGTTGAAAAGAGATAAGAAGTGTCATCTGATTCTGAGTAAGACTTTGATTTAGTTGACTTATCCTTTTTTGCTAAAAATTTCAAGAAATTTCTTAAACTAAAAGACAATGGCAATTTTAAAGATAAAAAGAGTTTTGAGGAAAATAAAAATGGGAAGAAATTTGAAAAAGATAAAAAAGATGCCCCAAAGAGAGAGGAAGAAAGGTGTTACGAGTGTGATGGGAGAGGTCACAAAGAATATGAATTCCCAACTAGGTTAAAGCGTCATGGCAAGGGAAAAGCTGCCTTAAATGCCACTCTTAGTGACGAGAGTGAGGTCGAGGCGGTGGATATAGGAGAAGAATCACATAATGAATGTAACTTCGCCGCATTCATGGATATTCATGTGAGTACATCTAGTGCATCTCACAAGGATGAGGAAGCTACTTCACAAGGACACCTTAACAGTGAAAATAATGTGAATGAGGGTGAGGATGATGCAAGTGAGAGAGAGTGTGACCTACATCACGCCTATGCCAAGTTATTCAATGAGTCCTTTAAAATGAAAAAGCAAAACAAAGGGTTAGCAACTAGGATCATTGTGGTAGAAAAGGATTTATCAGAGACGAGAAAGAGAGAGTCATCCGTTAGCATGTGTTTGAGAGAAAGGGCTTTTAGAGAGAGAGAGAGAGAGATAGAGAGAGAGTATTTTTGAGAAAGAGAGAGGGGACTTGAACAAACAAGTGTCCAGTCTTACGAGTGATATCCTTGCATATATGGAGACTCGGAAGAAACTTGAAGCCCAACATACTCATGAATTTGAGAAAGCCGAGGAGGTCAAGATAAAGATTGAGGACATATCTGAAAAGATTCTCCTCAACCCCACTTTAGGGTTTGGTGAGAGGCCGGGAATAGATTTCGACGATGCTTCCAGATCACATATTGCACAGGAATCGGTTCCGAATTCATTGTGAATGCTTATGGCCCTTAACAGAAACCCTAAAAGAAAGTTCGGTTAAGAAAATCAAACAAATATCTTTTGAAGAGTGTTTATTTCTGCACTTATTGCAACAGAAAAGGCCAACTTAGGGAGTTTTGCTATACATTCCCCGTCGCACCACTTTAGCTATTTTCTAGTCTTAAAGAAAAATTTGAGTGTTTTATCACCATTTCTCAAAGTTTGATGGAAGTGTTCCAATGGATGTCTTTGCCTTCAGTGGATACTTCTAATATCCCGATTAGACCCAACAACGTTAAGGGCAAATAAAAAGTCACCACTACTTGGGTGCCTAAGCATGAAGAGAAAGGCCTTGTTATCCATGTAGCTCTTAAGGCTCATAATACCTCCCAGTGGTATTTTTATAATGGCTGCTCCAGGCATATGACCGGTGACGTCTCATTTTTTACCAGCCTTGAGGATCACAAGGACGGTAAAGTTAACTTTGGAGATGAGAGTACATTTAGCATTATAGGATGAGGTATAACAGAGATACCCAGTTTTCCTAAGCTAGATAATGTTTTGAACGTCAAAGGTTTGAAAGCAAACCTTCTCAGCATTAGCCAACTATCCGATGCAGACTTTGCTACTATAAAGTTTGACCAGAACGAGTGTAACGTTTATGATCAAGCCGGTAAACTTCTACTGCAAGGGGTGAGGACATAAGATAACTATTATGGTGTTGTGCCCAAGTCCTCATTTGTGTGCAACAACACTGCGATCTCTTCTATGGATCTGTGACATCAACGTCTAGCTCACATTAATTTTAGAGATTTGGAGCATTTTACGATGAAAGACTTAGTACCTGGCTTGCCGTCACTTAGAAAGACAACTTCCACGGTTTGTTGTCCTTGCTAGCAGGGAAAACAAGTTTGTAGTTCCAATCAAAAGTTGAATTCCATTACCACTAAATACATGCTTGAGTTGATTCACATGGATATTATGGGTCCTACTCATACTGAGAATTTGGGTGGTAAGAGGTATAGCCTCGTGATGGTAGACAATTTCTCTTATTATTCGATAGTTGGTTTCCCAAAAGAAAAATCTTATGATGTAGAATTTCTTACGTCCAAGTGTCGTGTCCTGCAAAATCAACATGGTGTCACTATCAACATAATGCATAGTGACAATGACATACAATTTAAATAAGCAAATGTGGATCTTTACTGTGATATCCTTAGAATTGAACATGAATTTTTGGCCGTGAAAACTCCTCAGTAAAATGGGATTGTTGGGAGGAAGAACCGGACGATTCAGGGAATGGCTAGATTTATGCTTCTAGGTCATAAAATTTCGAGGAGGCTTTGGGAAGAGGCGGTGTCTTCCACATGCCACACGATGAATAGGGTATATCTTCATCCACACACACTTCAGACGCCATATGAATTATGGACAGGGAAGAAGCCCAACCTTTCATATTTTTGTGTCTTTGGGAGTAAATTCCATATCGTTAGGGATAGAGAGAAATTAGGAAAGTTCGACTCCCAGGGAGATGAGGGAATTCTATTAAGATATTCATCGACGAGTAGAGCATACCGAGTTTTTAACCTGAGCAGCTCTAAGGTTATGGAATCAATAAATGCCACTATTAAAAATGACCGGTCGTCGACGTTTGTTGATCTCGACCATTTGTGTCAGGATGATACACCAGTTAGTGATGATCCCATTGTTCCTCACACACCTAGGGTGGACCCCACTCCTAACTTAGGAGACATATATGCTTGGGTTCGTAAGAGTCATGGACCTTCCACCATTTTAAGATATCCCACCTTAGGGGTTAAGACTCGCACTCAGCTAGAGAACGTTGTTAGATTTTTGTGCTAAACGTCCAAAGTTGAGCCCAGTAATATTAAAAAAGCACTAAAAAATGAACATTGGATATCCACTATGCAGGAAGAGTTGCTTCAATTTAGAAAGGATTATGTTTGGAAACTTTTCCCCGGACTAGTGAGAAAAATATGATTAGTACTAAGTGGATCTTCAAGAATAATATGGATGAGAATGGTACCATTATACGTAATAAGGATAGGTTGTTTTCTCAGGGCTATACACAGATTGAGGATGTAGACTTTGAGGAGACATTTGTTCCTATAGTGAGACCTGAGTCCGTCCTTGTACTACTCACCATCGCATGTCATCTATGCTTCAATTTATATCAAATGGATGTCAAGAGTGCGTTTCTGAATGACATTCTACAAAAGGAGGTATACGTGGAATAATCGAAAGGGGTTGAAGACCCTAAGAACCCTTGACACGTCTATTATCTGAGGAAAGCCTTGTATGGTTTGAAGCAAGCATCCCGTGCTTGGTACAAGAGCCTTACTTCCTATCTTTTATCCCTTGGCTTCAGGAGACGGGGAGTAGATAAGACATTATTTGTTAGGAGAGAAGAAGGTGCTATTTTGGTTGCCCAGGTATACGTGGATGACATAGTCTTTGGATCCATATGCTCCCGTCATGCCCACGACTTTGAGGAGGAGATAAAGAGTGAGTTTAAAATGAGCGTGGTTGGTGAGCTGACATTTTTCCTTGGTCTCCAGGTTCGTCAGCTAGAGGATGGAATGTTCATCTCCTAATCCAAGTATGCAAGAGACCTTGTGAAGAAGTTTGGGTTAGAATCCTCTAGGTATTCTCGCACTCCCATGAGTAGATCGATGAAGCTTAGCAAGGGAACTCCAGGTAAGGGCGTAGAGAAAACCTTGTATCAGAGTATGATAGGTAGTCTTCTCTACTTGACTACCAGTCGTCCCGACATAACCTTTAATGTTGGAGTCTGTGCGCGATATTAAGCTTCCTCGAAAGAGTCACACTTACACTCTCTTAAATATAATATCAAATACGTTAATGGGACTCTCTCATACGACATTTGGTATTCCTTTGATATTGACGATCGTTATCCACCTATTTAGATGCCGATTCAGTCGGGGATACATATGGTTATAGGAGTACTTCAGGTGGGTATTTTGACTTTGGTACTGCTCTTGTCTCGTGGATGAGCAAGAAGCAAAAATCTAATCTCTTTGTCCACTATAGAGGCTGAGTACATCGCCTTCGGGAGTTGTTATACGCAACTCTTTTGGATGAAGCAGATCCTGGAGGATTATGGGATATCACAGGACACCATGACTATTTCCTGTGATAACACGAGCACAATACACATATCCCACAATCTAGTCCAGTATTCGCACACCAAACACATTAGGATACGCGAGCACTTTATCCGAGACCTAGTAGAGGATAGGGCCATATCCTTGAGCTTTGTGACCACTGACCACTAGTTAGCTGATATCTTCACAAAACCTTTATATGCCCCTAGATTCGAGAGTCTAAGGAAGTCTTTAGATATCTGCACATTTGATTGAGGTTTGGTTTGCGTGTCTAGTGTAAGATGGTTTTTCACATACATATTCTTGGTTCCTATTGCTAGACTGTATCATTTGTATTATTCTTGTATTATTTTCTTCTTTTTTATATTTAAAAAAATCCAAAAATATTTTTATTTTTTAAAAAAAATTGAAAAATAAAAAAGATTTTTGGTGTTTAAGAAAAGAGAAAAATACAAAAATATTTTTGATTTTTAAGAAAAATGAAAAAAGATGAAAATATTTTGTTTTTATAAAAATTTTGAAAAACACAAAAAGACTTTTGTAGTTTGTTTACACCTTTTATGGATGGACATTTAGGATGACCAAGTCACTACATCATTCCATATGCTTTGTAATGTTTGGAGTCATTGAGATGCTATTAGTAATTACTTTCTAGTTGTTTGACTCATTGTCTCCTTTAATGCACACACGCACGAATTTATTTAATTTTTGTACTTGTCTATCACATGTTGGTTAAAATATTTTTCTCAATCCTGTCTTCAAATGAACCAAATGCATTAAACGAGTCAATGAAAGTAGTGCATGTAAGAACCGTTGCCCGTGAGAATTTAATTAATATTGAAAAGATAATGAATGAACACGGGAAAGGGCTACGAGAGGCAAGTGAACTCGTCGTGAGAGCCACTGTTTGAAAAGAGCCAAAGAAAAAATTAAGGCAATAAAAAGAAAAATATGCCAAAATGGGGTCAATAGGAAATCTCTTAAAAAGAGAATTTAGTATCTCAATTAAAAATGCCTTATTATTTACGAGGGAGTTTAGTTGGAAATCAATGGGTTTGCACGTCTTGACAAAGTCTTGACAAAGCATTACATAATTTTAGATGTTATTGGTGTGAAAATCATTTTAGACTTTAATTTGTTGATTAGATTGAGTCAATTTCATATAAATTAAACTTTTTACACCTACGGACGATTTTGACTTCATTCGATAGAAGTATCAACAATTCATCGTGTACATATGATTATGAATGTTTGAGTTGATTTTCCTATATAATTTGTTCGCATTACTACACTTACGCTTTCATCGACTTGGTTATCTGAATGTAAATTCAGGGTGTGATTTTTTGTTGTATATTTTATTTTGTGAGAAAAATTCTAAAAAATTCAAAAGGAGAAGGCTATTTTTTTGTGACACACTCCGTATTTATTGTTTATGTTTTCTTTCATTGTCTATTTGGGACATCATAAAAAAGGGGAGAATGAATTATGGGGAAGTGATAAAGTTTGATTATTTCATGATTTTTTTGTGCTTAATTATTTTATCATTTTATTTTAAACTTTTGAGCGTCACGGGTATTTATTTCTTGTCTCGTGTGTGTAGGTACAAATTGATGATCATATATTTGCCACACCCTAATGATGACAAAAAAACCTCGTAGATTTGAAATGTTGAAAGTTTTGAAGATTTCAAGACATGTATTTTGATATTTCCATTTGAGGGTTTTTGGGGATATTAGATTGTATTTCTTAGGGATTTTTTTGTTGCATAATTCAGATATTTTTATCTTTGTACCGGAATAGACATAGGGAGAGATTTATAAGGATATAATCTTGTGATGGTCCGCTAGATTCTAGCAATTATCGGAGTTGTCCTAGATCACAGTTGATATGTCATATACCGCTACATAGGCACATCTATACACGATCAATCATGACAGACACTATCCGAATCATTGGTAACATTCTCATCATCACGCATCCATCATATTCAAATGTGTGATATTCTACTTCAATTGGTCTCCACTACTCCACTACATTAATGGTATAATTTATATATGGAGTTCTTAAAGTTTCACAATTATAATTGGGAGATTTTTAAATCGATTTTATAATTGTTCTCATTTTTTCAAAAAATATGGATGACATTAAAAAATAATCATTTTCGCTTAAATTCGTTCAATCGACATGGACATGTCATTCGAAGGTCATGAGATTCCTCGTTTCTTTTGTGCATCAAACAACCACGTACTATTTTTGTTTTTGGTATGTCGTTTCTTAGGTCGTTCGAAGCCGGATCTAATGACATCCTTATGTTGTTCTAGTGACATGCACATACCGTTCGAACGAAATGCCGCCGCCTTGATTTTTTATTTCGCCTATAAATACCTTCTCACATTAGGTATTTCGTAAGACTTTTCAACTCTGTCTTCTGTAGACCTGCTTCCATTTAAGTCCTCATATTTTAAGGCTCAAACTCATTTTGGTTCACTCAAACCTCCCTATATATGTTTGTGAATCTTTGACAAACCATTCTATTCATATTATCCATTCTTGAAGTGGTACTTGTGGACAAGAGAAGCCTTCTCAATTGCAAATTCTTGGAGTTTTTGCAGGATCTTGTGCTGAAGAGAACGAACCGAGGCCTGCGAGTATTCACCTATTAAAACGCTGTATTTCTCTATGTACATGTAAGTCATGGTTTACACTATATAGTTGAAATAAAATGTTTTGCCCCTTTCGTTGATTTTTCCTAAAATTTGCTTTAGTGATTGTTGGATTGCATGCAGATAGATTTATTTCCTTCGATCATTTAGATGCATGCTTAGAGTTTAATTAAAACTGATGATAAAATTGAAATTTAATTAAATAAGTTAAGACATTGAATGGAAGCTCACTCTCAAAGACTCGTCCCCAATCATGCCCAAAACTAGAAGTTTAACGGCCAAATTATTCATTTTAATAATATGCTCATTCATGGTTCAAGTGCCATAGAACCTCATGGTGGTTAGGTTACCCATTAATTTCCCGGCTAGAGATTTATTAGCAGTGCGAACACATTCTTTTATGTTGTTCAAATACTATTTAGCTTTCGTTGTTTTAGGTAGATAGGCCTTTATGTTAGTAACCATGCACATTCGCGTAAACATAAGGGCCGAAGTGTTGGATCTAGATCATGCTTCATGGATAGCAATTTCATCCTCGCTACTTTTTTAAGTTATACCAACGGGTTCGTCACACATAATTTCCATGCCTAGGTCACGAACCCCCAGACTGAAATTAATTTTCTCATTCCATTTCGAAAAGTTTGTTCCATCATATTTGGAATATGATTGATCATGAGAATACAGGTTGAGGGGAATTGCAATATAATAACAATGTTCACTTATTAAAAGTTTACACACAATAATAATTTGCAAGGGATGAATATTGAATTGTTGACTTAATATAATTTGGTAGAGTTCTTAAATAATCCCAATATTACGGAATCTGTATTAGTCATCACATAATATTAAGATTACGAAGCTATATCACCCTTTAATTTCATTGATCAAGGTCCCATAATTTTGACATATACGTTTGTTGCCTTAAAATTTCATACTATGATCAATGGACTTAATATCAATGATTCAATATTCACAAAACAGGTCTAATGTTGTTTAATCCAGATATTAGCATGTGTTTCACCTCAATCCAATTTTAGAATGAACATTAGAATTGACTAAATGACTATAAGTTTAATATTCGCACTCACAGTCTCAACCGATGTTTAGTTTTTGACTCAATTTAAATGAGTATTTACTTATAAGTCTCAACAAAATACATTTAATGTTCAATAATTTCAATTATATTTTGTGTTTGTAATAATAAACATAATCATGCATGAACATCAAATGACCATAACAAAATAAAACAACCCATATGATGAAAACGACTAGTTAAAATGCAAGAATTTTTTATTTTTGCCAAAAATGGCAAATATGAGTTTTCACCATAGAATTGAAGTAAATCAAGCCAGAAAACCAAAGCTTTTTTCGGAACATTAAAATCAAATTTTTGTCAAAAATTATAAGCCCTTAGATTATTATAAAAAACAGTAAAAATGGGGTTTTGAGAGCCTTAACAACCCGGATCGCCAAAAAAATATTACATCATGACCGAAAGTGGTGAAATTTGATCGTTGTCATGTTTTCAGTCAACCACCAAGTTTTAAGTCAATCGGACACTAAAATTTTGAAAAACACAATTCACTGCGAAAAATAAATTCTACACTAAAATTGTTTTGCCCTAATTCTCAGTTTTCACTTAATTAATCTTAAAAACATATGTATTTCCATATCATAGTAATTATAACTGTCTTTTAGAATCCTTTCAAGACATGAAATATATGAACCATTAATGGGATGGATTACGGTTGCAATAATCAAAAGAGGCTATGAACAGGGACTATTTTGCACATAAATAATGACTCTTTTGCATAATATTTTTGGGATAATTATTTCACAGATATAAGGGCTAAAAATTAGAATCACTAATGACATATATCAGTTTCATAGCAGTCATAAAAAAAATCCTATACAAGTTCTAAAATGCTGTCATTTACGAGGTTTAGATTGTGCAATTTTTTATTAGTTCTAATGTGTAATCTCAGAATTTCAGATTTTGAGCATACGTAAATCCATGCTGTTATAAGAAAATTCGTATATGAATAGCATGAGATTATAAACCTTAAGCTCTGATACCACATGTGTTATATCAAGTTTTAAAACAGTTTTTAACATGAATTCCTAGATGTTTATTCTTCATGCAATTACTAAATTAATATGTTGTATAACTATAATTTGAAAACCAACCTTTATCCATTTGTAGGGTTAGATATAGTGCTTGAATATATCTAAAAAAGTGACATGAATGATCCAATTTATTTCTCCTTGAAACCTCTTGAAAATAGCCCAGAATTATCACTTGTAAGTGCCTAGATATTTTAGAAAATATGAAAAAGTCAATTTTGAATTTTATCTTCCACCTTAGATATTTGTGCATTATGAGATGACCGTAGATGGTGCAAGGAAAATATCTATATAAGGAGAAGAGGGACGGAATTCCTAGCCAAAGTTGCCCTATTTTTAAGGCTCCATCATCCATAAAATGGCTTAAAGGTAGGAACTAACCCAATCTCTTAATTTTTTCATTTATCACATGCCTAATTAAATATCTCATACTTATCAAGACCACATAAATGGGAAATACACAATTTCAAAGTTTAATGTAATTGAAATTTAAAATCAATTTGCAACTTTAAAATATTAATTTTCAATAAATGCTATATTGTCATTTCCCTCTACGGGGACCTTTGTTCGGGTACTCACTCTTTTCATCGATTAATTGAATAACAACAGACATGTGACATTGATTGTAGTGACTAAATCTACTCAATCCATTTTTGGGTAGTTGAATCTTCATCATTACCCTTATTAGGTTTTACCTAGTTACACTCACTTCATATTCTCGATAGCATTCTCAAGTTATTGTTGTTGAATTTCATTTGGTATATGTTGGTTGTTATCTTGTTATTGCATCATAACATAAATAATTATACATTAATTTAATTATCATACCCTTTTGGGAAAATTGAGATTTCACATCCCATCAATTGGGTCAAGTCGAACCATGAACCCAATTACACTGTAAGTCAAATACCGATCCCTTTTCTTTTTATATCTAGTATGGATACCATTTAGTAACCTTGTTTAAATCATCATAACCATGCTCATTATTTTTATAATTTTTGTCACCCCATGTATAATTTCCATTGCAAGAAACCTGAAAATAACCTAATGCACCGTAACGAGTTTAGGTTATAAAAAAACTCTTTTAACTCTTTGATTGAAAACCTATTATAGTTTATAAATTGAAAGCACTCACACATGCAAGTTAGAAAAAATATTGGTGCTTGATATAAATACCCTCTAAGAATAAGATGAGGAAAAGTGTAAAGAACACAATATTTGTTATTGAGGAAACCAACAAGTGAAAAACCCCTTGTCCTTTAGTCTCAGGATAGTTAACACACCCAAGTCCACTAATACCAATATTTAAGCACAAATTACATAATACAAGTGTAAATGAAATAGTTTGACCAATACAAACAATTACACAAACTAAATAACCCCACAACAATCTTAAGCTTACCAAATAACCAAGGTAGTGACAACTTGGAGCACACACAAAATTACACACTTAACACTAGAGTACCAGTGAAGCTACACACAACACAAATTAATAATACAATGAGATTGGATTAATAAGTATATAAAAATAATGAATAACTATCATGTCACAAGACACATTCAAGGTCTTCCTTAATAATTAATATTCAAGAGTAAATTACATATTTTATCTTTTGTACTAACTTTATTTTGTATGATTCTTTCCCTACCCTTTATCCCTTTGAGATAAACAGGGGGAGAATTTGAGACAACAGGGGGAGAATAAAGTTAGTGCAAAAGATAAAATAGATAAAATAGATAATTTACTCTTGAATATAAATTATTAAGGAAGACCTTGCATGTGTCTTGGGACTTGATAGTTATTCATTCTTTTTATGCACTGATTAATCCAATCTGAACGTATTATTAATTCTTGTGTTGTGTGCAACTTCACTGGTACTCTAATGTTGAGTGTGTAGTTATGTGTGTGTTCCAAGTTGTCATTACCTTGGTTGTTTGATAAGATTCAGATTATTGTGGGGTTGTTTAGTTTATGGCTTAGTGTACTTATTTGTATTGGTCAAACTATTTCATTTACACTTGTATTGCTGTAATCTATACTTAAATATTGGTATTAGTGGACTTAGGTGTGTGAGTTATCTTGGGACTAAAGGACACGAGGTTTTCCACTTGTTGGTTTCCTCGAGAACAAATATCGTGTTCTTTTCCCTTTTCCTTATCTCATTCTTAGAGTGTATTTATACCAAGTATCACTAGTTTTTCTTACTTGTGTGTGTGAGTGTTTTCAATTTATAAAATATAATAGGTTTTCAATCAAAGAGTTAAAAGAGTTTTTTTAATAACCTAAACTCGTTAGGGTGCATTAGGTTATTTTCAAAACCCATTACCACTGCCCCCATTATGAACGTGGTTTCAAGAAATGAATTTCGAATGAATTATGATGATATATTGGCATTCATTTGATTATTGGATGTGGTTTATAATGTCGGTCAGGAGAAAATGGTGGAAATCAACTGAACTTTCTCACCATACAAGGACTCATTGCCCTGACTTTCTAAACTTATCACACCGACACTTTGTGTCGAGGAGATAAGTATGAAGGCCCGACCATTTATTTCTATGAATCACAACACACCAATAACTTTGTGCTTTGACCTTTATGATCGATCATTGATGGAGATGAGGTTCCAATGTATATGATAGACATGGAAGCACCTAGTAAGATTATACAAAAATGTTATAAGTTTGAGGTGATGAATGTTAAAATGTGTGCACATAGGACATGTTTAATGATATACATATAATAAATTTTTGAACCCATGAATCTTTAAATGAGTATGCAATAGGATGAACAAACTAAAACTAGGTTTGAAACCCAAACCTAGGATTAAGAATACAATACCTTTGTGGTTTTGGTTGTGATACAATATGAAGAAAATTATTTGTTGGTGATGAGGAGATGCCTTGATTTTCTCCTCTAGAAGGTTGTTCATGTCCACCGAAATGCTTGGATATTCTATTATATGATCATCCCAAAGCTAGGTAGGTATGTGGACACCTTTTGAGATGAAAACTATTGCTTTTTAACCCTTAATAATGAATTTAGAGCTTAAAACCCTACTCAACGCCAATATATTTTAGTACAAGTTGTGGCTTGGGATAAATCGAACTTTTAGAGAATTTAGGACAAACGAATTGGGTATATGGACTATACTGGAACCCAAGGCAAATAATTATAATGTTTTCCAAATAAGGACTTAAAAATTCCAAATTACAAACTCCTTATTTTATATCCTTTCTTTATTTATTCATAATAAATGCACTAAATAATTATACCAACACTCCAATTTGATTATCTTAAAAATCACTCGAATATAACGAGGTATTATTTGAAAAGTTGATTATAGTATGTAATGTGATTTACCACATTAATCTTGCGATATATGTTTGGTCAAATTAATTTGTCGCTAATTGATTTTAACCAATAGCTAATCAATTCCTCGATTCTCAGTCATAACTTATTTTTCTACTCCACTGGATTATAAAGTAATCCACTAATCAATTTTAACTTTTGAAAAGAAATTTTATAAGTCTATTGAGGGGGTATCACAATCCAATATATCTCCTATACATGAATTCCTTCAAATTATGAGCTAAGACATACTCACAGAACGATCGCCCAATCTGCAAAGATTCATATCTAATAAAATTGAATATTTCCCTAAATAATAAAAGAAATAATTTTTCAAGCATTCCAATCCTCATAACCCTCGGGATTAATAATTTAGGCATAGTTTGTAAATTATGTGAGATTACTTAAGTCTAATCAAGGCAACCCTTCGACTTAAATCTTTTTGGATGTTTTCATCACACTTCTCTTTTAAACTATCATAGAAGCTCTCAAGCCATCAGATAGGTTCTCGTAGTTTGAGATAAACTACTAGGATTGTACCTCAACTGTTCCGATAGGATGTCAACTCCCTATTTAGGTTATGAAATATTTAATAGTACTAAAATCGAAATTCTAATCTCCTATGATAAAGTCGAACCCAACTCTCCGGAATTCTTATTATGTACAATTTACTGATATATATATATATATATATATATATATATATATATATATATATATATATATATATAGAACAATGTATTTAAAAAACATGAATATAAAGCATTCTCACAAACATGATTCTAATTTTAAAATGAACTAGACAACAATTACTTAATAAATTAAATATCATCACATGGTTTTAAGAATAAAATCCCAACAATATCCCACTTAGTCTTAAAGATATGTGATATATTTGACTCCTATTCCTTCTACATGACTATCAAAAGTCTTAACTGGTAAGCTCTTTGTAAAAGGATCCGCCAGGTTATCCTAAGATGCAATCTTGGTCATGATGGCATTTCCCCTCTACATGATCTCTCAAATTAGGTTAAACTTGCGCTCAATTTTCTTCGTCCTCTTATGAGTCCTAGGTTCATTCAAATTTTCAACCGCCCCGCTATTGTCATAATAAAATATAATAACTTATTGCACTGAAGGAAACACACCCATGTCAGTTAGGAAGTTACAGAGAAAAAAAAATCCTCCTTTGATGCCTACGAAGCGATAACATATTCAGCTTCCATGCTTGAATCAATAATACATGAGGTCGATCTCTTGGAATCCCTATCCAAACCAAAAATTCGAGTCTATATACCCGATGAGTACTGGAATATCCACTGAGTAAATGAGAACATAATCTCTAGTCCTCTTGAGGTACTTGAGAATGTGCTTAACAATGATTCAGTTCTCCTCACATGAGTTAGATCGAAATATGTTGACCATGACAACGATAAAACAAATATCTAGTCTTGTACACAACATAACACACATCAAGCTACCCATCCTCAAAGCATAATGTGTTTTTCTCATCCTCTCTATCTGATTAGGTGTTTTAGGATACTTATCCCTAGAGAAATAAATTACATGCCTGAAAGGGAGAAACCATTTCTTAAAATCTTGAATGCTAAACCTTATGAGTAAATTATCGATATAGGTGGCTTGGGATAAGCCTAACATCTTATTTTTTGATCACGCATAAACTTGATCCTAAGAATGTAAATGAACTTTTCTAAGTCCTTCATATCAAACTGATTAGACAAACACACTCTTATACTAAATTATACACCCATATCGTTCCCGATTAGGAGAGTATCATCCACGTAAAGTAATAAAATTACCACCAGGTGTTCGTCATAATTATTATACATAAAAGGTTAAGAAGGATAAGTTTAAGATAAACCCTCTGTACTCCAGAAGCAATGTAAGCAATACCAGTTTGGGAGCTGCACGAGCAACCCCACGATAACTTTCAGAATAAAAGCAAGTTCACAAGAAGCCTCTGGCTTCATAGTAAGGTAAAATTACGCGAATTCACCCGAGAAATACAAAATAAGTGGGTGAGAACTTCCTTCACTAATACATACCTTTTTTGTTTTATACAAGTTCACTTAGAAATAAGTCTTAGCTGAGAAAGTAGGGCTTAAGATGGTAGCCAATTGGGATTTTTGAGAGTTTTAATTTGTACGTTGAGAGGTAAGTCTTGTTGAGTAATCTGTGGCTATACCACTTCAATATATAGGGAAAGAGAGAATATTAAGGTGTGGGATCCAAGATGTCAATCATACTCAGTCACGCATTACACAATTTACATTATAAAACAATGAACGATCACTTACCTGCTCGTAAAATAGTTTTAATATTGCAAACGGTGAGTGACCCTTAAGGCCACTCACAAAGTTTTCAAACTTTCTCAACAAGTGATTTTTCAAAAAAGGACAAAATAGTACTTTTTGGTGTCATGGACTACAAGATAACCTTTTCCCACTATTAAACCATGTGCCACACCAAAAAAGAAAATCATGGGTGATAGTAATAAGGAAAAAATATTTTTAAATATTTTGTCACATGTGAATATTTTTAGGTACCTCAAGTGCCACATTTGCCCTAAAATTTTCACTATAAATATAGCACTAGGTGCTCAATTATGACATCGGAACATTCTAGCACTGTCATGCTGCATACATTCTCTCATTAAAATATTCTCTCACTGCTCTCTCCCAGATATTGAGGTGCTTACCTCTCTGCTCTCAGAGGACTACTACTCCCAAGGGTTCATTCCTTTAATTTATTATCATAAGTTGTATTCAATGATTAGTTATTCATTTCTTATAACCATAAACATCATTATTATATTAGAAAATTTAGTCTTTCTCTCTGATCTTATTCTTGAAATATTGTAACCTTATAGATAGTTTCCATTGGAGTGGGTGTCACCCATTTACAGGTTTTTATAGACCCCAGTAACAATAACCTCCTAAATTTGGCGGCTCTTTTAGGGAGGTTTCCTCGTTACCATAGATAAAGAAGTCACAATGTTTCTAAGCAATTGGTCTTTGAAGACACTCTAGTAAGCAATGGAACTCAAAGAAACCAAACCACTAATGGAGTTGTTCTTATTGCAAGTGGGAGAGGTCTTGGCCCTTTTATGGGTTAGATGAGCTACTCAGCTTCTCCACAACAGACTGGAGTGAATATTATATGATTATTTTTTGATTTTATGAAGCAAAACAATATAGTTATGGAAAGTTTAGGCCAAGTTTATGCTACACCAGTGGCAGCTCCTATTGGAGGAACAATTGCACCAGAGATGAAGCCGACAAATAAAGTGGTGGACGAGAAGATCCCAATCCCCTCTTCCTCAATAGTAACAAAGAGATTTGAGGTGGAGGAGTCACCATCCAAGGCGATCACTCTTAAGGAGGTGAAGAAGCCATTCTCACTCAAGCAGATAGAGTTTCCTTTTTTGTATGAGGAGTTGAAGAACCCCCACTTAGATAGTATCAATGAGATACCATACCCTAAGGGGTATATACTAACAAAGTTTATAAAATTCAATGAAAAATGAGAGAATCCAAAAGATCAAGTTAAAACAATAGTGGAGTACCTAGGTATACATTGCAATGACAATAACTTGAGGTTGAGAGAATTATCGAAAACCTTCATAGGAAAACCCTATTTGTGGTATTCCCACTTAGCTCCAAACAATATTCTTACTAGGGAAGAGATACATAGATAGTTCATATAAAAGTTCTTTTTGGCTAAAGATGAGTTCAGATTGAGGCACTTGGCCTCCAAAGCACAAAAACTAGGTGAGGAGATGATGTAATAAATTAAACGTTTTAGAAAGAGGTATCTATATGTTCATAAGGAAGGCATATAAGAAAGGCTGCTGCAGATTTACTTAGAGGGACTGCTCAAAGAATATAAAGTTCACACGATAAACGAAACTCACAAGGGCACATTTATATAATTCACTCGAGCAATAAGGAATTCCATGATGATCATAAATACAAAGGCCAAAAATTGGAGGACATAAGTTGTTGCTCAACAATAAAGGTTCTAGGTCCTCAATTGTGTCCATCTCTATATCTCTCTCTCGTCTCTCCTTGGGGGGAGGGGAGGGGGGAGGGGGAGGGGGAGGATGGGGAGAAAAAGGTCTCGCGCCCGCTTTCTCTAAGAGCACTTTGGCCGTCGTTGGTGTGGGATGAATGTAAAGAGATAGAGTCTCCATCTTATTTATCACAAAATAAGCAAAAGAACATGTAGCCGCCTCGAAATAGCGACATCAAAGATAAACTGATGCTTATGAAACCAATAGTTCGAAGGTTCAGAGGATAAGTTACGGAATATGAAGGTATTAGGCACCCATCCCATCCTTTAGATCTCCCATGGGCTTGTGTTACTATTTTTCTTAATTTATACGTGAATTGTGTGTGTGTGTGTGTGTCTATATATATATATATATATATATAAATGGAGATCTGAATCACCTAACTCATACCATGGAGAATATAGAGTAGGGTCAGCCATGGGAATGTTCGCAAAATAATATTTAGAAAATACGATGTATGCATTTATCTGGATATAGATTGTTATAATGAAACGATAGTATATGTTGGATGAAACTCAAATAAAGATCACAAATATAATATATATTAAAATAATGTATAGATGAAAAGGTGACAAATGTAAAAATGTAAAAATTAAAAAGATTGAAATTTGGACTCTAGTCTCAGGTTTTAACCGGAAACGCCTATGTAGCCTATAAAGGCATCAAAGTTCATGTAGTTCACATGAGGCATATGGGTGTGGTTTATCCCATAGGTTTGAACGAAAATTTATCATATATGTGTGTGAAGAAAATGTATTTTTAGTTTTGGGAAATTGTGGATAATCTCGTTGGAATTTATAAGTGCAACCCTCTTTTTCTTTGTTTTTGTTTTTTTGTAGAAAATAAAGTATGTGCAGTATAACTAATAAAGGATTAGATATTAATGTTTATGAACTAAAGTAAAAAAAAAACTATATTAAGAATTTATGTAACTAATGCGAAAATAAGGAATTTAAAGAGAGAAGGATTTTTGGACCTTTTTTGGAGAATTGAGGCTTGATCTTGATGAGATCCCTTGAATGTTGAGATAAATGTTGGATGTGAGAGAATGAGATTTTTGCTAAATTTGGTATGAAAAGGATGGGAATTAAAGATGGAAAGGAACTTCACACAAGGAAACTTCGTTGATTGCAAGAGAATATTACTGAGATCATTGATATTGATAGATGTGAAGTGTGCTTTGAGAGTGAGGTACCCTCTATTTATAGGGTAAGGGGGGTGCCGATCGGCATAGACCTAGCCCTTCAAATCAAAATGTAACCTTAGGCATACTACCAATAGACAGGAAAATGGACTTGCCAATCGATAGTCTCGTGCAAATTTTTTCAAAAAATTATCGTATAGCGCAATCCATTGATCCAAATCGCGCAAGGGGCATACAGTTAGAAAATAAATCATTCGTTCGAGCAGTGTAGAATAATGAATGGGTAAGACCATTGGAAAGGTTATGCAAGGTACTTTGACATTCCAAAGAGCTTTGCTCGATTAGAAAAGTTGACCTTGGTCAACTGGGGTCCGAAAGCACCCGATGACCTTTCGGAGTAAAACGAGTCATTCTTTCGTAATGTAACGCTGATTCACGCATAGGTTGGACTATTGAAAAGGTCATTTAGTGCCTTTAAAATATACATTCAGTCTCATTCGATCTAAAGAGTTGACTTTGTTCAAACGGAGCTTGGGAGCGCTCGGTGGCCTCTAGATCAATTTTTAGGGGAAAATGGATCATTCATCTGAACGGTTATGCCGTCTTACACACGGGGAGGACTGTTGGAAAGGGGTTTTAGTTCCCTTAAAAGATTCAAAGATCTTTCACTCTGACGATGAAATTGATTGGGTTTAAATTGGGGTGGGAGTGCTCGATGGCCTCCAAATTGATTTTCGATGGTAAAATGTTTTGTTCGTTCGAACTATTATGACGATTCTTACATGGGGTAGAACATTGGAAAGGGGATTCAGATCCCTTCAAAGATTTATTGATCTTTAACTTTGTCAATAGAGTTGATCGGAGTCAAAAGGGGCTCAGGAGCACACGATGGCCTCTGGATCAGTACTCAGAGTATGACCTAGGGTTTTTAGCAGAATGAGGAGATGATAGGAATCTAAGGAGAGAATTAGGTGGTCCTAGAATATGGTTTCTATCGAGCCCCTTGACGAGTGTTCTTGGAACAAGTGAAAGCCATCAAATAGACACCACATGATATTTTGAAAAGTGGTCAATTATGAGGACCTAAGGGATGAGGATGAACGATTCAGAGTGTCGAGGTCGATTCTAAGGACCTAAGGAAATGCTGGGGGTAGTCGATTCTGCGAGTCGATGTCAATTTTAATGACCTATGGTAGGGAGTGTCCAATTCTGAGGGATTAAGATGGGAGCGACTAATTATGAGGGTTAGAGCCATTTCTGAGGGCTTAAGTAGAGTGCGATCAATTCTGCAAGTTAAAGCCAATTTTAAGGGCTTTTGTAGAGTGTGACCAATTCTGAGGGTCAAATGCAATTCCGAGGGATCAACTAGAGTGTGACCAATCTACGGATCGAGGTCAATTCTGAGGACCTTAAGCAGGAGTGACCAATTCTAAGGGTCAAAGCCAATTCTGAGGGCTTAAGTAGAGTGTGACCGATTCTTAGGGTCGAAGACAATTCTAAGGGCTTAAGTAAAGATGATGAATTCGGAGTGTCGAAGCCAATTCTGAGGACTTAAGTAGGTTGTGGGGTATAGTTTTCTCAAAAAAGTTTGGATATTCGACTGGGGAAAAATATTAACTCGAGGATTCGATGCAGTTATGCTAGGGAATTTTCTGATTTTTATGGTGTTCCTTGGAGATGTTGATGGGGAGATATCCAATTGGATTTGGTAATTCCTTTGGGGAATTAATTTTTGGGAGAAAATGGGTATTAATCCGGTTGGGTATTTGAGAGGTTTTAAAAAAAATGTTTTTCTTGGCGAAAAAGGTTCTAAAATTCATTTGGTAATTTTAGAAATTTGTTGAATTTTTTTGACATTGTTTTGGGAATTTTTGTACAAAATTTCAGGGATATGCCAACCGGAAGGGTGTAGGGGGTTCCAAACGATAGTGGCACGTATTTTTGGGCTACCTCGAGCAGGTCAAGGGACAGTGCCGATTGGTATGTGGCCGGGGATTATAGATCTGTATGCCCCTTAGCCTCCTATAAAAAGGGGCTAGATTTCTTCATTTTCACAGCTTTTAGATCTTCTATATTCTTCCTTTCGTTTCTGCGAATTATTCTAGCATTCTTTTCTCTTCCAAAACCAAGGAATGGCAAAAATTTCAAGCAGTACGGTTCATATGGCGTGGTTAAATGTTGATGATTGGGCGCATTTGGAGTGCCGGGCTAGGGTGCCCTTGGCCCTGGGTAGTCAGAATGCTTTTGACTTGTTTGAGCCAGTTGTGGATGAGTGGACTCTTTTATGCGAGCGTACTCACCATCGATCTTTTAGGGTGGTGAACCCTAGTGGCTATGTAAGTGTTAATGACCTTTGGTATTTCTTTTTTCCTTGGTATTATTTCCTTATTTTTTTCTGAATCTTGACAAGTTTTTTCTTTTGCTTTGGCAGACTAATATATCTACTTCGAACCTGTGTTCTAGGGGGATGATGGGGTTCAAGGATGTTCAGGATAACCTTCTTCTGGTGGTGCATTTGGTGGTTTCATTAGCCGAATTTGGTAGTTTGGCGTTTGCACTAGATGAGACACCTCGTTCGACGGCCATTCTCTGCGCTTTAGGGGAGATGTGGTGGTATACCACCCACACCATAAATTTTGGCTTTGGGGAGATAACAGTGACTCCCATCGATGTGCAATAGCTGTTGGGGATGGACTGTAAGGGGGCCCAGTTAGAAGTGGATCGAACTTTTTGAGTGATGACGATGGCGGTGGCGTTGGGTGATGTGGGGAGTATAGTCTCTAGGGACTCCATCCGTCTGTCTCTTTTGAAGGAGGTGTTATTGAATCAACATATCGATGAGACTGATGGGCTTCAGGTGTGACATATGGACCGTTTATTCATCCTTTTGCTATTGGGAGTGGTTTTTGGTGGCGATGAGTGGTGACGCCGTCCATCTGTGGTTTTTGCCTAATTGAGGGTATTTTCGAATATCCCTCTTTTTGACTAGGGGAGTTTGACTTTGGTGACTTTTTATTCTTCTTTGGATTCATTCAGCCGGTGCTGTCGGTAGACCTTTATTGGTGCCACGTATATATTGGAGGTATTCTTTCCTTAATGCAAATCTCCTTTATGCATTTGCCTTTTCCTTTATGCATTTTATTTTTGATTCCTTGATTTTTTTCTTCTGATTGATGATCCTTTGTCCCTTGGAGACATGGTTTTATGAGGTGATTGGGCTTAAGGCTCACTTGATAGGTTTGAAGGATGAGTCGATTGGGGGTTTCAACCGTATGTACTGGTGACAAAAGTCCAATCGACAATCTAGGCGATCCCTCTCTTTGGCGGCGGAGCGTCAGGTCTTGAATGGCCTGACGACCCTTGAGACCATTTTTCCTTGATGATCTTTTCATATGCTGATTTTTCGTTGGGGATATTGCAGGTTCCCTTATATCCCTGGGGGATGGACATCCAGTACACGGGGGTGATAGAGGGGAACGGGCAGTTGCGTCGTTTACTGGCGCATTTGTTTGGCTACTACTGGTAGCTGGGGGTAGAGAGTAGTCTGACACGTGGTGGAGGACGAGGTGATAATTCCACCTACGATACCTTCGAGGTATATAAGGTGGATGCGGGAGATTTCGAAAGAGGCGAGGGTGGAGACGATGGTCGGTGAGCCTTATTCGTTGTATCTGATATGATGGTAACCTATGATTATCTGGATTTTGTGTCGAATTGGTTGATTCCGTCCAACATATATGATGTTATTCCTCTCCCCTATAGTTTCTAGTAGGGGCATGAGTCAGCCAATGTGGTCTTCCCACAGTGCGGGTGGTGTACCGACATCGATAGGGGCGACGACATCAGAGGTTCCTTTTCTGGGGCTAGCTCCTCCTTCCTATAACATTCAAAGAGATGATGGTGGATCAATGAGTATGTTGCATCACCTCAATGCTATGGACCCGGAGGTGTTAGGGCTGACAGAGGGTGTTCTTCTGTCGGAGGTTTATATTTCATTTCTTTGACTTTGTCTTTTTAATTTCTTCTTTGCCTTAGACTGACTAATTTGCTGTTTTTACTTTTCTTGCACCACATTTGGGTGTCGACCACCTGACTGAGAGATATTCGGTATTGGGTGGATTCAGTGATTACTTACATCCAGGACTCGATCTCGGTTCCTTCTTACTTGGTTCCATCTACTTTATCTGGGGAAGGGCTTGGATCGGGTAGTAGAGGCTCCTCAGCTCGTCGCCGAGGAAAGTGCATACACTGCAGGGATGGAGGGTTAGAGAGAGAGAGAGAGAGAGAGAGAGAGAGAGAGAGAGAAAGAGAGATAAAGTGTTTTTTAGGGTAGTTCGGGTTGAGTCCCGTTGTTTTTGTGTTTTCCTGCAAGGGAAAATGTAATCAAGTAATATATATGCAATGGGACTATGTTAATTTTTGCTTTAGTGACTTAATGCATATGCACTTTTACTTTGCTGCTGAGACCGTAAGAAGTATTTAAAATGACTCGAGAGAATTGTTTTTTTAAAACAAGATGAGTAAAAATATACGGAGAAGGAAATTATTAATTCCTTTGAGTAAAAATTATTTTTATTGAGTTTTTTAATTTTGACAAAAAAAAGAAGAAGGGAACTTTCCAAAAATAGGGGTTTGTCAATCGGCATACCCTTTGTCCTACCTATCAGCAGGTAAGTCCAGTCTAATCACCCCAAGACTTTGATTGCACTATCTTCAACTACTTGGTCCTTGATAAGGCAGGGTTTCCTCCGAGATTACATGAAGTGGTTGTGGAGGAGGGTAGTTTCCAAGATGGTGGCTGAGGAGACTGGTCAAAGGTGGTTCTCCATGCTTGACACCATGGAGGGAGGTATTGTTATTTTTCCTAGGCTGCTCTAGGATTACCATTCCATGGATTGTCTTGGGTATTGTATCTAAGTAGGGGAGGATTAAGAACCCTAAGATGTAAATGATGATGGGGCTAGTTCTTCTGACAGCTATGGGTAGGATCCCTGGGGAGTTTTATTTGTGAAGCTTTTGTGATGTGTTTGGTTATGTGTGGGAATAAATTTTGGGTAGGTTATCTAGGAGTAGTTTGGCTTGTTTTATTTTTGGGACAATAGGGTTAGGTTGGCGGGGAAAGTTTTTTGACTCCCTATGCTGATGTAATTGTAATATAATTTTTCATCAATGAAATAAAGAAAATTTTAATTATATTGTTGTGCCTCTTGATGAGTTTTGCATTTGAATTATCTATACCAATCGATAAGTCATAAATAATCCTTTTGTTCATGTATATGATAAAAATGATTTGTCGTTCTCGGAGATAAGAAAATAATAGCATTTTGAGAAAAAGAACGAGACTGTGCTCATGTGAAGCATATGAGCTGCCTAAGTACATCTGGGGGTTGTAAAAAATTTCTCAGTTCCATTTTTGAAAGTAAAAGGATTTTAGAGAATCAGGCCCCACGCAGTTATGAGTAGAGGGAAATGAAGATTTTTTTTATAATAGAAGGGAGATGAGAAGAGTCGCCATACGCTGAGATTTTGGACTAAGGGTAGAATTTTTTCACACGATCTAGGTTAACTAGGAAAGCCGTCTCTTCCCCATCAAGATCGGTGAGCATAGTAACGCCATCGGATATGATCTTTTTCATAATGTAGGGGCCACTCTAATTGGGCTTGAATTTCCCTCTAGGGTCCCAGATAGCATTTTCTATTTCTTTAAGGGCTATGTCCCATTGTCAGACACCACGCTCCTTGACTCTTTTATTGAATGAATGTGCTATTCGGCGATAGTAACCTTGTATGTGATAAAGAGCTTTCAGTCTCCTTTCATCCAAGAGTGATAACTAGTTAAGAGGTCTTTGATGCCCGTCTTCCACGTTGACTTTTATTTCAAAAATGACACGTAGTATAGGGATTTCTAGCTTAACGAGTAGGAATGCTTTCATGCCGTATACTAGAGAGTAAGAGGTAACCTCAATAGATGCTCAAACTGAAGTGCGTTATCCCCACAGGGCGTAAGGGATTCGATCGACCCAATCTCAATAACTCCCGGTTATCTTGCTGATGATTGCCTGGGGTTCTTATTAGCGACTTTGACTGCACCGTTGGTTTGAGGTCGATAGGGAGAATATCTCTGGATCCCGTACTCATCGACCACCTCTGTCACTTCAGCCTCGAATTATAAGACGTTGTCTAACACTATCTCGTACGGGACCCTATATTGGCAGATGATAATTTTTTGAATGAACCTGGCCACTTTTTTGGCATTCAAAACTGCGTATAACTCAACTTTGAGACATTTGGTATAGTAATCAATAGCAACTAAGATGAATTCATGCCCATTGGAAGCTTTGGGTGTAACTTTCCCTATAATATCGATGCCCCATGTGGATAACGGCTAGGGAGAAGTCTTGTTGTATATTTTTCACAGAGGTAAATGCTTGAGCTTGGAAAACTATTAGCATTTAAGGCAGATTCGAACATAGGCGGTGCAATCCTGAACCATGGTAGTCCAATGGTAGGCCTGTTGGATGGTTTTCTTGGTAAGCATATGGCCATTCATGTGGGGTCCAAACTCCCCGCTATGGATTTTCTTCATCATCTCTTCAATGTTAGTCCATGGGATTAACTGTAAATGGGTTCCATCGAAATTTGTCTTGAACAGTGCTTTATCACAGACAATATATTGGCAACCATTTTGCCGAGGGTTAGGCGTTCTTTCTTGTTAGAATCTTGGGGATACCTACCATGCTCTAGGAGGCGCTAAATATCATAGTACCAATAATCGGCTATACCAGGATCTTCTTCTGTGATGAGCTTAATGTGATAGCAGTGGGTGGGTTTAGTTTACTTTTGGACTAGGAAGGGGGCATCATTTTTTGTTCAGGTATGTCAATCATACAGGATCACGTAGCAAGGGCATTAACTAAGTTATTCTTTACTCAGGGCAGGTAATGGAAGGTGATATCTTAGAATTGGGAGGCCAACTCTTCTAGGTGGGCATGGAAGGGTTAGAGTTTCTCGTCCTTGACTTTCCATCTTTTGATTACTTGACTGATGATGAGGGATGAATCCCCATAGACATGTAGGTATTGAATTCCTTTCTTGAGAGCGACTTTGAGGCCTACCGTGCATGCCTCGTATTAGGTCATATTGTTGGTGCAGGGAAAATCCAACTTGATGGCAATGGGAGTGTAAGAGTCATCAGGGGCAATTAGGAGTATCCCAAAGCCATATCCTTTATTGTTAGTGGCGCCATCAAAGAACATTTTCCACTGAAGGTCTTCTTGGGAGGTACAAAGAATATTTTAATCTGGGAATTCAAAAATCCAAACATCGACTTCTTTCGTAGGGTAGTCAGCGAGGTAGTCAGAGATGGCTCTTTCTTTGATGGCTTTTCGTGTGATATACACAATATTAAATTTGACTAGCAGTATCAACCATCAGGCCATTCGACTAGACAATGCAGGTTTCTTGAGTAGGTATTTGATAGGATCCATTAGGGACATAAGTTTGATAGGAAAGGCAAGCATACAGTGCCATAATTTTTGGGTGATCCAGACAAGGGAGACATATGATTTCTCCAAGGCAATGTATTTAACTTCGTACTCAACCAACTTACAGCCCGCTTAGTAGATGGCCCTCTCTTTGTAGGAATCTTCAAGATATTAAGCCAAAAAATCCCTAGCTGCGGTGTCAGTCACGGTTAGGTATAGGAGTAGGGGAAAACCAAGCTACGGTGGCATGAGTACCGGAGACCGGGTTAGATATTGCTTGATTCAGTCCAAGGCCTCCTCGTAAACTTCATTCCAAACCTTAGTTGAATCCCTCTGGAGGAGTTTGAATATGGGTTCACAGATAGAAGTCAACTGGCTAATAAACCAGCTGATATACTTTAATTTTCCAAGGAATCCTTGAACTTCCTTTTCTGTTTGGGGTGGTGGCATTTCGAGTATGGCTTTCAATTTGTCACAACCTACCTCTATGCCTTTATCACTAACCATGAATCCAAAGAACTTTCCTTTGGTAACTCCAAAAAACATATTTCTGTGGGTTAAGTCGCATCTGGTATTGCCATAGTCGCTCGAAGAACTTTTGGAGAGAGGGAACACGACCTTCCCTAGTCTTAGACTTGATAATCATATCATCCACTTATACCTCGACTTCCCTGTGTATTAGATCATGCAAGATGAATGTGGCAGCCCTCTGGTAGGTAGCCCTTGCATTTTTGAGACCAAATGGCGTAACGGTGTAACAGAAGGTTACCCAAGGGGTGATGAATGCGGTTTTCTCTTGATGATTCGGGTTCATCTTGATCTGGTTATATCCGATAAAACCATCAACAAATGACTTGAGAGCGTGGCTAGCCGTATTGTCCACAATCACGTCGATATTGGGTAGCGGGTAATGATCCTATATGGAAGCCTTGTACAAATATCGGTAGTTAATGCACATGTAAACCTTTCCTCATGATTTCGGAATGGGTATGATATTGGTGAGCCATATGGGATATTCGATCACATAATTGAAACCCACGTTCAATTATTTGACCACTTCTTCTTTAACCTTGAGCGATCATTCGGTGTAGAGATTTTTTGAGTTTCTGTTTGTCTGGTTTACATTTTGGGAGAGTCAGAATCTCATGCTGAGTAATCTCTAGATTAATGCTGAGCATGTCGTCATATGACCATGCAAAGAAGTCCATAAATTCCTTCATCAATTCCTCGAGTTACGTGCGCTCTTGCTCGTTAAGGGTAGATCCTGTCCTAATCTCGTGCATTTAGCTACTAGAAACGAAATTAATAACAATAATTTCATCTTTATTAACTTGAACGCGGTTATATTGTTTGCTATTAAGATTATTAAGATTAGTTAAGAATTGTTCATTTTCAAAATCAACATGATCAAGAGTTTGATTAGAATTAAGATAATTAATGTAAGGCACAACAAGATACTTAAAATATTCTTTATTTTATTGTTAGGAAAAACAATATTGAGAGCCTCATCGAAGGTGGTCTTGATTACATCAGAATAGGAAGGAGTAATAAAAAAAGAGGAAAAGGGATAAACATCAGAGTTGGTTTGTATTTTAGCAGGTGGAACTGGTATAGAATGCTAGTTGAGGAGAGGTGCATCAGCAACTTGGATCAGGTGAGATGGATACGATGATGTAGTGCTTAAGTGGACCATACAGAGTGTCAGCCCCAGTCTCTACAAGTTGAATGAATCCTCAATGTCACTTTCCTTGGAATCTTTGGTAGCAACTATAGTCTTCTCAATGAGTGGTTGCACATAATGGTGGGAACTTTCGACCCATGAGTAGCTATCTTGGAAAAAAGATCTCCATTCCTGGTTTCATCTTTTTATCCACATGATCATATCTCGGTTCGAGAAAGCCGTAAAAGGGGAAATATTCACCCTCTCTAATGAATCTTCCTTTCTAAGAATCTCTTCAGACAGTCTTGGAACTCTATAGCCTTCTCTTCAATCGAGGTTGGCGGAGCATTCTGAGTTATTCTGTTGATGGCCGATAATCCAGGCCACAAGGATGAAAGTCCTTTCTTCAATATTATGGTTTCAAGTATTCCTTTTTATTGTTGTCCCAGCCCTAGTTCGGGCATGAAGTGCATGTTCTTGAACATCTGTATCATATTAACATTGCCATAAGGGTTGTTTTATAAAAAACTATATTTTTGAAATCATCCCCTTATGGGAGCGGAAGTCGTTCGACTTGAAAAGCTGACATAAGCATATCATTTGCCCCATGCTGTATCTCTAGCACTGGATTGTTGGTTCTTGAATTCTCAGTGTTATCATCGTCGCCCAAGATGTTGATAACCTTCCCATTGGTGAAGAACTTTATTTTTTTATGTAGGGAAGAAGACATACTCTTGATAATATTGAGCGATGGTCGTCCAAGTAGCTGATTGAAATAAGTTAGGATGCCGATGACTTTAAATTCAGTGAGATGATTTATAAGGCTAGCCCCTATTATAGGATTTATGGATCCATCACTTCTCGATGAGTATTATCAGAAGCACGCACCGCGACAGAGGTAGAAGCAAGTTCACTCACTTTCAGTCCCAAGAAATTAAGGGTTCTCAATGGGCACATATTAAGAGCTGATCCATTATCGACAAGTGAAAATGGGATGGTGTTTCCCATGACTACGACAGAGATATTGAGAGCATAGTTGTGGTTTATATGAATCTTAGGAATTTCTTCTTCAGATAAGAAGAGTATTCTAGCAGAGGTCAGAGTTCCGACCAGATTCATTACTTATTTTGCATTGGTGGAAGGAGGGACTATGGGTCCGGTAAGTAATTTGATCAAGGCATTTCGTTACAGCTGAGAAGATATAAAGATTCCCCACAGAGTTATGTTAGCTTGGGTTTTCTTCAAATGATTGTGGATCTTGTTCTCCTTGAGGGTCATTTATGACATAGAAGATTCTCAACACCCTTTCCCTTGTTGATCACTGATGGTTGCGGGTTTGGAACTTAGTAATGCTTCCCTAATCTAGTCATATGTTCACAGAAGAGGGAAAAAAATAGAAACCCGTCTCCTCATCTATCTCGGGCTATTCATCCACATTGTTAATGTCTGCTAGAAGATCCTCAAACGATATCATTCCACATATGATGACTATTAGGCTAGTCTTTTTTCGGTTTTGCTTTTCATCTGAACTATCGAATTTGTCCCCCCATTCAGTGGCAATGACATCATCTTTCCATAAAAAGTCAATGCACTCCACAACCTCAATGACCTCTTCGTATAGATCCTCCCACTCAACGTGGATTTGTAGAAGTGAAGGGACCAGGAGCCCTTGTAGTTTCAAAGCATCAAGTAGCTCAAACATACTATAAATTTCACCGGCCTGTCAGAATAAGACTACCATGATTTTGACGACATCATCTAAACTAACTTCACCAGTGGGTACCACCCAACTATCTGCCTCTCGAGCCTATTTTTGAGCTTCCAAGAATAGTGTACTGAATCTATGGCAGTCAATGGTCATTTCTGAGGGAAATTTCAACCCAAAGTATATAAGTCGGTTCAATACGGTTGATAATTCCATATCTTTCCCTTTAGAACAAGTACGAATATAAAAACATAATCTAGTAAGAAGTGATCGATCCTGATCGAAAAAACAGGTAGGGTGAAGGAGAAAATATGGGCAAACTTGGAGGGGTTTAAGGGAATATATGGGTATGATGGGTGATTTACTAGGTGCGATCTGGGTAGATGGATCATATTCTGAATCTTCTTCTAAAAAGATGGCATTTGTATGATTTGGGAGTGGATTGTGGATAGTGTTTGGTTTAGGATTGGCTGGTGGGGTGATGATACCCTGATCAATCAAACCTTGGATTACATTTCAAAGGTGGAAACACTGATCAGTGGTATGACCGATATTTTGGTGAAAATCACAATGGGCATCTAGTTTGAAATTTTTGGGAAGTGGGGTTTGGTAATGGGCGAGGCTCCAATGGATTGATCAGATTCTGACTTAAAAAGGCTTGTTAAACTTTGAAGAGGGGAGCGTCAAGCTCGTTATATTCATTTTTGACTGGATTAGGGCATCTTTCTGGTACCCATGAAGGGGTAGGCTCAGAGATGTTATTGATGGTTGAAACTACGGCATTTGCAGGATTTTCATACTTTTTGGGAGTGGACTGTCCGTTTACTTTCTTAGGCTTAACTTGTCTTTACAAGACTTTCTTTGATCTCTACTCTTGCTTCCCAGAGGGCTAAAAAATGGGGGTAATATTTTCCTCTCATCATCGCTCGAACATGGGGTAAGAAGTTCTTCGTCATAATACTGACTTTCTCCTCTTCGAAAGGCCGGTTGGTCATACTTGTTACTTTATCTCTCCACCTTGCTATGAAGTTACTAATAGATTCCCTAATATTCTATTTGATAAGTTCTAAGTCATTGCGGGTAACCTCCAAATCTTCATTATACTTGTACAGTGACATAAATTCACGGGCAACATCCTCCGAACCGCGAATTCGAGAATCCTCGAGAGATAAGAACCAACGAAGAGCGCTGTCTTTTAAAGTCTGGTTGAACATTTGAGCCATTGTTTCCTCGGAGTCTCATAGGAGAGTCATGGCTCGGTGGTAATTTTGTAGATGAAAAATTAGGGGTCCACTGCCCCCGAATTTCTCAATGTTAGGCATCTTAAATTATTTTGGCAGACATGCTTTAGGATTGGGAGACATATGGACGTAATCCATGTAGTTCCCATAGATTCAGACTTGGTCAAACTTCTTGGTTAACATATTAAGGTCCTCCTTGACCTTATTCAACTATTCTTACTTCAGGTCAATGATCATGGGTAGGTTAGCCCCTCTCTGGGCAAGATTCAGCATAGGGAGTTGAGTTGACCGGGGACCCAAATGGGCTCTAGTGCAGGCGAACCCATAGAGTGAGGGAAGAAGACTTTGGGATCTTCGGGAACTGGGACTTGATTTCGTTGCATCTTATGAAGCTCAGTTTAAAGATTGTCAATCATGGCAGTGAGTTGGGCTAGGACTTTCACTAAATTACATTTGGTACTTGGTTAGTGTTCTCCATGGAAAGCGAATGGAGATGAATTTTGAACTCAAAGGAAGTAGGGAGGGGACTAACGGAGCCTCCATGCCGTTCAACAGATGACCGAAGCCAATTGGGAGCTAGGTTAAGGGTCGGGCATGCAATCGATTTGAGAATGAGAAAAATTTGGATTTATTTTTGAAAGAGAATGGAGAAAAGTGTTATTATTGAAAAGGGAGGAATATATTTTTGACATTTTTGGAAAGGGGGGGGGGGGGGGAAATTGTTATTGGGTAAAAAAAGATAGGAAACACCTTTATTGTAAAAGGAAGGAAAAATGCTTTTGGTGTTTTGATAGAAGAGGGGAAAAATATTTTTTGACATTTTTGATAAAGAAAGAGGAAAATTGGGCAAAGGGTCTCAGCATGATTATTATTAGCATTATTATGTTCTCACTTTTATTAGGTTTACCTAAATGCAAAAAAAAATGCCGGATGGGACCTAAGACTGGGAAAATGGGGTTTGAAAATGATGTAAAAACATGGTTGGACTTGTTGCCAGGATCATAGACAGGGTCCCATTTTGAAAAAGATGAAATGGCACGAAAATTTGGGCGCCATGCCGACCCATCATTTCGATAGAGTTTCGGGTAGTAAACGACAAACTAAATATAAGTGCCCTAGGTTTGATGCCTATATGAGGGTATACAATTGTTGGGTTAATTAGAAGGGTTCCCCCCTTTGGCATGACTTCCATGATATACGTTTTGCCTTTGAAGGAAATTGGTTCTTGTGGTCAAGCCATTTGATATACCTGAGCGTATGTGAATTGCCTCACTATAGACCTCGTGTGAGAGCGAATTCGATATACTCGACGTGCGTGAACGAGTTATCTGCGATATACCTCCCATCATGACTTCGGTCAAGCGGTATGATACAGGGGCAGCCATTCGATATACGTCGAAGGTACTTGTCAAATGGAAGGTGAGATTCATATTGGTTCGGCTAACTGTGACCTACCAGACCAGCACCCATCATGAAGTGACTCCCTAGTTTCGGGACAAAATTCTGTCAATAGCCATGCTTTGTAGTGATGTAGTGTGAAAAATGCATTATTCTTGATTATTTTATTATGGAGAGAGTATTTTATTTAGCGTGATGATAATTATAGGGAATAATGTACAAGTATAAAAAAGTAAATCTAACATGGAGCATGAAGATTACACTAAGAATGGATATGTGACGGTGAGTGATGTGTGAATATCTACAAGTTAGTGTGTTATAGTGAACCTAAGCATGGATCAACTGCAAGTTGTGTGTGAGCATGGATATATATAAGTGTAATAAGTGGAGGTGTGTGTCAGTGACACCTAAGCATGGATATTATAAGTAGTGTGTGCAACATGTGGATATAAGTGATCCTATGTGTAAGTAGTGTGAAGTGTACATGGGAAGTATCTAAAAGTGTGTGAGTGAGTAGTGATCTAAGCATGAGGTATATATGTGCAAAAATAATAGAGGAAAAAAAGGGAACATACAGGTAGGTGCCTACACACAAAAGTAGAAAACGATAACACCCATGCAAATAAAGTCTATCCCTCTTATGAAAATTATCCCCAGTAGAGTCGACACTATGGCCATTCTGATCTCTCTCTCTCTCTCTCTCTCCTCTCTCCCTGTAGGGAGGAAAAAGGAGGGGGAGAAAAAGGTCTCACGCCCCCTTTCTTTAATAGCATTTAGAACGTCGTCGATGTGGGGTGAATGTAAAGGGATGGAGTCACCAACCTATTTTCCACAAAACAAGCAAAAAAACATGTCGCCAGCTCAAGAGAGCACAATCAAAGAGAAAGTTATGCTTACAAAACCAACAGTTCGAAGGTTTGGGAGCTAAGTTAGGGAATGGGAAGGTGTTAAGCACCCATCCCGTCCTTTTGGTCTCTCATGGGCTTGTGTTACTATTTTCATTAATTTTTTCGTGATGTTTGTGTTCGTGTATATATAAATGGAGATCGGAATCACCCAACTCATACCATGAAAAAGATAGAGAGGGGTCATCCATAGGAATGTTCTCAAAATAATATTTAGAAAATACAATGTATGCGTTTATCGAGATATTGATTGTTATGATGAAAAGATAGTATATGTTAGATGAAATGATAATAAAGATCACAAATATAATATATATATTAAAATAATGTATAGATGAAAAGGTGAAAAATGCAAAAATGGGGAAATTAGGAAAATAAAAAATTGGACTCGAGTATCAGGTTTTACCTGAAATGCCTATTTAGCCTATAAAGGCATCAAACTCCACGTAGTTCGCATGCGACATAAGGGTGGGGTTTATCCCATAGATTCGAACTGGAATTTATTATATGTGTGTGTGTAGAAAAATGTATTTTTAGTTTTGGGCAATTGTGGATAATCCTATTTGAATTTATAAGTGTAACCCTCTTTTTCTTTATTTTTTTTTATAGAAAATAAAGTATGTGCAATGTAACTAATAAAGGATGATATATTAATGTGTATGAACTAAAGTAAAAAAAACTAGATTAAGAATTTATGTAACTAATGTGAAAATAAGGAATCTAAAGAGTGAGAAGGATATTTGGACCTTCTTTGGAGAATTGAGGCTTGACCTTGATCCTTGATGAAATACCTTGAATGTTGAGATGAATGTTGGATGTGAGAGAATGAGATTTTTTCTAAATTGGGTATGAAAAGGATGGGAATGAAAGATGAAAAGGAATTTCACACAAGGAAACTTTGCTGATTGTAAGAGAATGTTGTTGAGATCACTGGTATTGATGGATCTGAAGTGTGCTTTGGGAGTGAGTTCATTCCCTCTATTTATAAGGTAAGGGGGTCCCGATTGGCATAGCCCTAACCCTAGGAACACTGCTGATAGGAAGGAAAATGGACGTACCAATCGTCAATCTTGTGCAGAATTTTTCAGAAAAATGGTCATAAAATGAAATCCATCGATCCAAATCGTGCACGGGGGCATACAATTAGAAAGGTAATTCAGAGACCTTCAAGTGTCATTTGGACTGCTCCCAGGTCTGGGAGTTGACTTTGGGTCAAACGGAGCTTGAAAGCTCTCGTCGATCCTTTGGACGGGTGATTATCGGACGAAAATAGATCGTTGGTGTGAATGGTGAGTCAAAATCGCACAAAGGGTGGACCTTTGGAAAGGTTATGCGCGTTACTTTTACATTCCAAAGAGATTAGCTCAGTTTGAGAAGTTAACTTTGGTCAATCGAGGCCCAGAAGCGCCTGGTGACCTTTCAGAGTAAAACTGGTTGTTCGTTCATATCGTAAGGCTGATTCAGGCATGGGGTGGACCGTTGGAAAGGGTATTCAGTGACCTTCAAAGATTCATTCATTCTCATTCAAGATGAAGAATTGGCCTTGGTTAAATGGTTCCCGGGATCGCCCGTGGCCTCTAGATCAATTTTGGGGGAAAATGAATCGTTCGTCCAAATGGTTATGTTGTTTCACGCATGAGGCAGACCGTTGGAAAGGGGTTTCACTGCCCTTTAAAGATTCAAAGATCATTTGCTTTGACGATGAAGTTGATTGGTGTCAAATTGGGACCCGGGAGCGCCCGATGGCCTCCAGATCAATTTTCGATGGTAAAATAGTCCGTTCGTCCAAAATTTTATGCCGATTTGCACACGGTATGGACCATTGAAAGGTGATTCAGAGCCCTTATAATATTCATTGAGATTTTGCTCTATCGATAGAGTTAATAGGAGTCAAACGGGGCTCAGGAGCACCAGATGGTCTTTAGGTCCATATTCGGAGTATGACTTTGGGTTGGTAGCGAAATGGGTAGGTTTTAGGGACCTAAGGAGAGACTTAGGGGGTCGTAGAAAGTGGTGTATAGATCGATCATAAGCTATTAAATTTGTGAATAGTAGTCCTAAGGAAAAGAAAAATGGCCAAAGGTCAAAGAATAGTGCTTCAGGAAAAAGGAAGTTTTGAAGTGATGTTCCTCAACCTTTACCATTCAATGTTGTAGAATCCGTGGATTTTTATATGAAATTGGTGTGAGAGGTGGTGACAAGCCCAACCCAATCGAATGGTCAAATACCCACACTTATAGAAAAAAATGATGCAATGTTTATCGAGCTACACCAAAGGGTCCAACACTCGACATAAAACTATTATTATTTACAAAAGATAATAAATTGGCAAGTCTCCAACGAAACTCATGAAATATCACTCATGGATGTCAACAAGAATACATTTTCTACCCATAAATATAATTATGCAAATATGGTTATAACTCAGGACTTGAAAGAGATGATGGTGTCTGAGGAATGTGTGGATAATGACAAAGCATGCAGTGAGTGGATTATTGGGTTGGACATGAGGAGTTAGAAATTAAAAAGAGGAATGTTAGTGTGGTTCCCATACTTAGCGAAGGAAGAATAAATGAGGTTAAGTATGTCCATAATGTTCAAACCTGTGAGATGAAAACTGATTCGTATTGCACGACGATCGCAAAAAGTCCAAAATTTAATTGGGCTTTTAATAAAATCATAGTAATGTCTAAAACCAGATTGACAGTCACTAATAAAATTCTTGGAGTATTAAAAGACCGAGGGGATTCATCCATAAACTAACACGACTCCATTGTAAGTCTTATCAAAAGGCACACAACAGAAGTGGTGTTTTCTGAGGATGATAGGTAGGTACCATTATTTCATAATAGACCCTTATATGTTACTGCTATAGAAATGGGATTAGTTTCCCATGATCACTACTAGATGGAGGGGCATTGATTAAAATCATGACCATAATCACTTTTTATTAGAAATGAATCTCGTAAGAGAAGATTGTACCAGTTCATCAATCGGATATGTGAATGTTGAAATCAAGTTAGGTAATTTCATTTCCCGTAAAAAATTCCTTGTCATCAATGCCAATACATGTTACTAGTTGTTGATAGGATAAGTGGGGATTAATATTCATGAAATACACTAAGTACCGGTAGATTGCACCACAAAACATGTCTCAATGACTAAGGAAAAATTATTGTTTCAATTATTCTTTGCTAAGAAGATCGAGAATGGATTTTTCAAATGTCCAGACCATTTGCAAATGTAATAGTTGTCTTTCGTCTTCTTTTCTACAACTTGAGGCTTAAAATCGATTTTGACCACCATAGGTTGTGCCTGAGACTTTCCCTTCTTGTTCTTACCATGCGGGACAAAATAAGATATGCCTTTATCAACAACCTGAACCACAACCTTATACTCGATGATATTCTCCGCATCTTGGAGTTCTTTAAAAAGCTTCACCAGAGAGTAATGAAACTTAATAGTAAAATATATTGGGCAAAATTGTTTAAAGGACGCCGGTAGTGATTGGATCATGAAATCAAACAGGGCTTCCCCATCGATTTCAAATCCAAGCACCTTCAATTCTCACAAAATGGACTTGATCCTAAAAAATTTATTGCGTATGGGATCACCATCTAGCATTTTGGTGTTGTACAACCTTTCTATAGAATCCAACATTGTGACACTATTCTGATCCTCAAACATGTCCCTAAGGTTCATAATAATGTTGTAAGCGCTTAATATGTGCTGATGCCCCTGCTTCAACACATTAGTTATAAAGATTAATATGTAGCAATGAGACATTTGATCAACCTTTTGCCATCTCTGATAGGCTTGGACATCCTTTTCGAGTGTCCCTTCCTAAGGCTTAGGAGGGTAGGTTCCAATAAAAATAAACTTTTAGTTCTTAACAATTAGGAAAACATCGAGGTTTTTTTCCTGGTCAATATAATTCATGCCAATATGTTTGTTGTCCTTTAAAATTAAATCAAGTGGGTGGTGGTTGATGATCCCATTCTCAAAATATGAGAATCATAAATTTTGAATGTGAAATTAATTTTAAAATAAATAGGTGAGAATTAACTTCAATTTAATTTTAAAGTGTGATTCCTCACTGCCAATTAAAATAAAATCTTGTTGAACATTCTAGTTCCCGTATAAAGTGAGATTTTGTGATGGTAATCACATCACCTTGAACTAGACAAACTTTCGTCTTTCAATTATGTACTCCGAATAGTTTACGATCATTTGTCCAACATAATTGAATAATCGACAAGTTTTGATCTCACACCTAATGATAGTGGCTCCGATGGGACGTATATTAATAGTTATGTTTAAGTGTATACCATTGGTTTGTTAAATAAAATCAAACCCGCTCATGCTAAACTTCCTCGATGGGAGGAATGAACACACTCACATTCAATTTTTATGAACTATCGCTTAATTTTTTTGTTTGTGATAATGTGATTAAAACCATTCAATGGGGGGCTAAATCAAGCTAACATGAGGACTTTATCACATCATAATTTTAAATTATTAATGGAGATCGCAGGTTTTATGTTGAAACTCCCACTTAATATTTCAAAAACTTGAGGGTTTTATAAAATAATCTATTCAATTTTAAAATTCTGAATTAAATCCTTATTAAATTTCTAATTTACTTACATAAATTAAATTCCTCAATCTCATAATTTTAATTTCCTAAAAATAAAACCATTTTTAAATTAAAACAAAACCGAACGATATTAATTTAATTTACACCTTAAATCTAATTACCCGATTTAATTCGATTTAAAAACTATAAATGAAAAAAATTCCAAGAAAAATAATATTCTAGGTCAATCTCAAAATGATAAATCATGTTGCCCACAAAATTGGGTGTTCCTAATTATCTAATTAATTAATACATGAAATCAAGCAACAAAATTATAATAAAGAGATATGCAAATAATAAATAATTATGAACATAAATAAAAGAGACAAAATTGCCCTTTTCTCTCATGGACTAGAATTCTTCCTTGAGTAGACTCCTTGAAGAATGAGGATTCTTTGAAAAGGAATCCTTATTTGAGAAGAAATCATTGAAGAAGAGTTATGGAGAAAAACAACTTAAAGAAAAATAATTTGGGAAGAACTCTGAAGCCCCCACCTCTCGCTTCCTACTGCTATAGCGGTAGGAGAAGTCCGATATAGTGATCATGACCTTGCTATACCGGGCCTTGGTAATCTATTGTAGAAGTTGTGGCCCTTTTCCCACCACCACCTTTATTTTCTCATTCGCTTTCTTGTTTCTTATATAATAAATTCTATAAACGTTTTTGCAACCTCCTTCTATGGCTTCTAAAAAATTACACCAGCCCATGAAAACCCTTCGCAGTCAAACCCAATGCAGAATATGCAACTACAAATTACATCCCCTCACTTTCACCTCCAATAAATCGATTGAAATATATACTTATTAAACCCTAATTAAAACAATAAAAAGGAATCTAAACTAGAAAATAATTACAGATAAACTACTATAGTATCTAGTCATAGAACAAACAATCATGTGATAATGATGGAAAGTGTATAAACATTCACATACTAAATACCATATTAGTACACAAATACATATATCCATGCAAATGTTTTTAACATGCAACCTATGGTTTGAAGGTGAAAAACACAGGTCTTCTTAAAACATGATCATTTTACAATGTAGGCTCTGATACTAATTGTCGGGTATCCCCGAACACGGAATAAATATTTTTACCCCTAAATCTTTGATTAATTATATAATAAGAAGAACAAACTAAAAAAATTAAGTTTGAAACCCAAACCTAGGGTTACGAATAAAACACCATTGCGGATTTGGTTACAATTCGATTTGGAAAAAGGTATTTATCGGTGACAAGTTTTTTCATTCCTTTGGTCCTCCAAAATATTTCTTGAGTCCATCGAAATTCTTTGACATTCTAGTATATAATCATCCAAAAGATAGGTAGGTGTGTAGGCAACTTTTGAGATGAAAACTCTTAATTTTGAGGGAGATACGTAACTCTCTCTTAGCCTCTTTATAAAACTTAAATAGTGTTTTCCCTCCCATTATCCAACCATTGATAATGAATGTATAACTTAAAACCCTAGATTAGACTAATATATATTAGTACATGTTGCGGGCTTGGGCTAAACCGGGCTTTAAAAGAGTCTGAGGCGAACTACTAGGGTATATGGACTATACCCAGGGACCTTAGATAAATAATTAAACTGGATTCCAAATAAATAATTAGAAATCTCAAATTACAAACCCCATAATTTATTTTCCTTCTTTATTTAATCATAATTAATTCTACTAAATAATTATGATTGCACTTTAATTTAATTATCTTAAAAACTACTCGGATATAAGGAGGTGTTATTTGAAAAGTTGAGTATGGTATATAATGTGATTCCCCACATTAAGCTTATGATATTCGCTTGGTCAAATCAATTTACTGCTAATTAATTTGAACCTACATTTAATCAATTTTTACATTGTCAGGCTTAACTTACTTTTCTACTCCTCCTAATTATGAAATAATCTACTATTTAGGTCTAACTGGTGTTAAAAAATCTTATAAGTCTATCAAAGGAGTATCATAATCCAAGATATCTCCTGGATGTGAACTCCTCTGAATTATAATCTTATACTTACTCATAAAACGATTGCCCAATCGACGAAGATAGAGTTCCAATTTGAATATTTCCCATAATAGTCAAGGCAATAATTGTGCAAATAATTTAACCCTTATAACCCTTAAGATTAAGAATCTACGAACCATTTGAAAATTATGTAAGATTACCTAAGTCTAATAAAGACAAACCTTAGATTTAAATCTAATGAGTACTCCTGTTTAATAGATTCCTGATGGTATCGGTTACAATCCTCTTTTAAACTATCATAAAACTACTCGAATCATTAGATAGGTTCTCTTAGTTTGAGATAAATCACTAGGATTGCACCAAAACTGTTTTAATATGATGTCAACTCCATATCTAGTTTTTGAATAATTCTATAATAATAGTACTATAATTCTGATCTCTTGTGATCAATCCAAACCTAACTCATTGGAATTTTTGCCAAGTACAATTGATTGGCAAATATAAAACAATATATTTAAACAACATAAATACAGTGCATTCTCATAAACATTATTCTCATTTCAAAATGAACTAGAAAAATCTTTTATTATTAAATAAAATGTCATTACATAGTTTCAAGAATAAATTCCCAACCATTGCATATGAAACTAAGGAAAATTTGAAAAAAGTGATGACTATGAAAAATACCCATACCAAAATTATTACCAAAGTTAAGGTATTTTTCTTTAATCAAAATTTTTGAAAAAAATTAGTCATAGTGTATAAGTGAGAACATTTGATTCATAAAATGATTCTTCTATTAACATATTATGATTAAGTATTAAAAGAAATGAAAATGTTGGCACTTGATCATTTTTCATAAATTTTCTTTTAAAAATTTTATGAAAACTTTGTTCCAATGGAACAAGTAAGAAACCGCCAATGTATTTTTAATTTCCTAGGATGTAGGATTCCTAAAGGTTGGTGTTGTTTAAATTGTTTATATACTCAAAATAAACTCATAAGAATGTTTGAGATATGTAAAATTTAAAGTCTCTAAAGAACAAAGATTGGAAAATATTTATTCAAGTCTTGTAAAGAAATAACATAATTTTAAATATCTTTAAACTCCAATTATTTCGAGGATATCTCTAAAATACTCAAAGAGGATTAAATAAAAACATTAGTGAATAGTAATATTTATAATATATTCACTCTAAAGATCTCAGTTAAAAAAATTTAATTTCTCTTGAAAAATATTCAACTTATAACTTGTTTGTGGGAATAAGAATCACTAAATGGAAAATTTAAACACGTGCCCATAATTTTTCATAGATCCACGTTGGCCTTTTTCACACAAAAAATCAAAAATAAATCGAGCCAAACAAATATATCTTAAAAAAAGGCTTGCACAAAGTTTGAGGCCAAATAATGTATTATTAATAAAAGAAATGACCAACAAAGCCTCCTTCACTGAAGTGAAGGATCAAGGAACACAGTCATGATAAAATTGCATGATCAGGGAAGCATGATTCACTAAATTAAACAAGGTCACAGAAGTGACCATAAAAGTATTTTTGTGTTTTGTACATAGTTTCACGACCAATGTCACTTTGTTGTAACAAATAATTTTTTTAGAAGATTTTGAACTTAAAACAAAGTATTTTAAATACGTGATATGAACCTTTTAAAGTATGTTGACATAAAAAATGTATATGTAACATGTATATGGAAAATCTTAAAAAACTTCATCTCTCTCTCTCTCTCTCTCTCTCTCTCTCACACACACACACACACACACACAGAGAGAGTCGTTTTAATACATTTTCCAATATAAGAAAATACAATTTTAGTTATGTTAAACCATGATGTTTTCAGTCACCTAATTCCTTTACCTCCATCCTAAATAAGCGTTCTCATTCGTCGTTATTTGTTGATGAATATGAAGAAGATCGATCTTGAAATCAAGAACTTGATTCTTTATGGATCAACCTAGATTACGACTTAAAGTGTATTTTGGTCAACGTAATCAAGACAACAATATGATCAGGGGGTACATAAGTATACATATACTCTTATAATTTCCCCCTTTGCCGATTCCATAATAAAAACACTAAAAATTATTACAAACAAATGAATCAAATCTATCACCCATGACTCGACATTGCCCGACCAAAGGCACACGAGATAGCCAGACGCACTCAAAGGAATCCCCAGAGATTCCTCAACCATTTGAAACTCTTAAAATCTATTTCTTGTAAAAAATTATCAATCTTGTCGAGATACCAATGCGTAATCAAATAACAGTGAAACATAAGTAATAAGACGAATACACGATATAACAATTAATATAATATGTTCATCAAATCACTAAAGAACATATATAAAGTTTTAACTAAAATCTCGATAAGATACGGTGTATAAATTTCACCGCTAAGTTTATTCTTTCACCATTTCATTTGTACATAAACTATTCCATAGTATCTCATAGTGATAATCGTCCTCAATTAAACATCACCCCTTTTGTCATGATATAGAAAAAGAAAAAGACTATATAATTAAGATATATCGTCATTAAGAACATAATGAAACATTTTATAAGGAAGTGAACTAGAATAATGTAAAGGCTTAAAATCAACATACCATAATATATAATTGAGATAAAAGTTAAAATCAGTTATGAACCAAAGGTAATAATATGTAAGGTATCAAGGATAACTACAAAAATGAGTAGTGACCAAATATATATCTCCAAATATTATAATATACTCCCCTTACTAAAAACTTCCCAATATGTCATAGCATAATGTAGCCATCCTCGATCCTCGCGAAGGGAGAGGATCGCTTTTTGGTCCAGCGCATCCCTCTCAGGAGCGCTTCGGCCGGCGTCATTGATGAGGTTAAAAATGTAGAGAGCTGGAGTCGCCAGTCTATTTTACTCAAAACAGACAAAAGAAAAGGGAGCCATCCCGAAGGACAACACCCAAAGACATACTGATACATACGAAACCAAAATGATTCGAAAAAGGGTCCGGAGGCTAAGTTACGAAATGGGAGAGTGTTAGGCACCCATTCCGCCCTTACGGTCCCTCATGGGTTGTTTATATTTTACTTTATTTCCCCGTGATATGTGTGCATGTGTATACGTGGTGGAGATAGGGATCATCGACTTGTATCATGGAAGAGATAAAGCGAGTCATCCGTAGGAATGCTCCTAAAAATAATATTAGAAAATAGGATTTACGCGATTATCCTCACGTTGATCGTTATAATGGAACGATAACGCGCATGGAATAATACTCCCCTAAGAACAAATATATGTATATGTAAATATATAGAATTTAAGAGAATTGAGTTTAAAGAATATAGAGAAAATAGAAAATGAGAGAAAAGTAGGAATAGGACTCGAGTCATGAGTTTTACCCCGAGATGCCTACGTAGGCTATAGAGGCATCAAAGTCTACGTAATTAGCATGCAAAATGAGGGGTGGGGTTTATCCCATAAATCTAATCGGGGACTTCCCTTGTATATACGTGTGTGCAAAAAAGTGTTTTAGTTGTGAGAAAAGTGTGAGAATTCCTGTTTGGAATTTATGAGCAAACCTTCCTTTTCTTATTTTTTGGGTTTTATTTATATGAAAATAAGAGATGTGCAATAATACTAGATAAAAAGTATATTAAGATATGTGAGATGAGATGATAAAAGTGCTAAGTAATAAAATAAGTTAATGCGAATTTAGGGGAATTTAAAGAGAGAGTTGAGAAAGTTGGATTTTCTTGAAGATGTTGAGCTTGATCTTGGATGCTGGAGAGCAGCCCTTGTACTTGGGTGGTGATGGAGGATACTTAATTCACCAAATTTGAGGAGAAAGGTGATGAAAGGTGAAAGTTTGAAAGAGATTTGGATGTGGAAATTACGCTGACTTCGAGAGGGGTTTTCTGAGCTTGCGAAGAGTAACGGATCTCTGATCTTCTTCCTATTTTGGAATGAGGTTAGACCATTATTTTTATAGGCTCAGGGAATTTCTGATCAGCATAACCCTGGGTTTTCCAATCGACAGGTGTGTTTAGGCACACTGTCGATAGGTAGGGTCTGGAACTTGTCGTTTGACAGTCTCTTTCAGGTTCCTTTGGAAAATCTATCGTAGAGCGCAAACCATTGATTTGAATCACGCACGGGGAAAACCGTTGTAAAGTTAATTCAAAGACCTTCGAAAGTCCTTTGGACTACTCCTGAGTTTGGGAGTTGACTTTTGGTCAAATGTGGCTTAAAAGCGCTCATCGATCTTTTGGATGGGGAAATGTCGAACGCCAATGGATCGTTCATCCGCATGGTAAGTCAGAATCGCACACGAGGTGGACCGTTGGAAAGGTTAGGTGATGTACTTCGACATTCCAAAGAGATTGACTCAGTTTGGGGAGTTGACTTTGGTCGATCGGGGCCTCGAATCATTCGGTGACCTTTCGTAGTAAAAGGATCATTCGTCCGTATTGTAAGTCAGAATCGTGCACGGGGTGGACTGTTGGAAAGGGGTTTCAGTGCCCTTCGAAGATTCATTCAGTCTCAGTCAAGTTTAAGAGTTGACTTTGGTCAAACGGAGCCTGGGAGCATTCGGTGACCTCCTGATCGAGTTTTGGGAGAAAATGGGTCATTCGTCCACACCGTAAGTCATAATTATGCACGGGATGGACCTTTGGAAAGGGGTTTCAGTTCCTTTCGAAGATTCATCCAGTCTCGTTCGAGCTGATGATTTTGACTTTTGGTCAAACGGAGCCTGGGAGTGCCCAATGGACTTTAGGTCAGTATCCGAGGTATGACTTGGGTTTGCAATGATTAAGGGTGGTGCTAGGGACCTAAGGAGAGGTTATAGGGTATTAGAATGGGGTGTCTATAGAGCCCCTCGACGGGTAAGTTTGTAACAAATGATAACCGTTAAATAGACACCATATGATGACTTTGAAAGAGGATGACCGGAGGGTCGAGGTCAATTCTGAGAACCTAAGGATGAGAATGACCGATTCTGTGGGTTGAAGCCAATTTTGAGGGCTTAGAGATGCGGGTGACCGATTCTGCGGGTTGAAGCTAATTTTGAGGGCTTGGAGATGAGGGTGACCAATTCTGTGGGTCAAAGCCAATTCCGAGGGCTTGGAGATGAGGGTGAATGATTCCATGGGTCGAAGCCAATTTTGAGGGCTTAGAGATGAGGGTGAACGATTCTACGGTTCGAAGCCAATTCTGAGGGCTTAGAGATAAGGGTGACCAATTTTTCTAGTCGAAGACAATTATGAGAGCTTAAAGGGGCATGATGGGGATGGTCTTAAAGGAAAGATTTAGGTCAATTTCGGGGACCTATAGTAATGATGGGGGTGACAATTCTGAGGGCTTAGGTTGTGATGACCAATTCTGCGGGTCGAAGCCAATTCTGCGGGCTTAAGGTGAGATGACCAATTCTGCGGGTCGAAGCCAATTCTGCTCGCTTATGGTGAGATGACCAATTTTGCGGGCTTAAGGTGAGATGACCAATTCTGCGGGCTTAAGGCGAGATGACCAATTCTGTGGGTCGAAGACAATTCTGTGGGCTTAAGTTTGAGATGTTTTCGAGGAACTCTGTCGGGGAAATTACCTTATGATTTTGATTTGAGCTGGGGAGCTGAGTGCTGGGGAAATGATTAGGTGGTCCCGAGTTTGGACGCATTTCTTGGGGAAAATTGAGACCTTTGGGGAATAGGATATGATCGTGAAGTTTGGATATTTTGTAGGTTCTCTAGGGACGTTGCTGGGGAGAGATTCGCTTGTCTTTTGAGAGTTTTACTGGGGAAATAGGGGTTCCACTTGAGGAAGTAAGAAATTTTCTTGGTGAAAATGTTCTAAATCCTTTCTGGGATTTTTAGGAATTTTCTGAGGATTTTTCAGGATTTTTTGGTATTTTTTGGGAATTTCTTGTACGAAAATTTAAGGGGGATGCCGATCGGCATGGTATGGAGGGTTCCATTCGGCAGTGGCACAGAATTTTGGGCTACCTCGAGAAGGCAAAGGGACAGTGCCGATTGATAGGTGGGGGTCTCTCTCTCTAGAGGCGGTGCGTCAGGTCTTGAATGGCCTAACCAGTGATAGGGTAAGACTTTTTTTCTTCTTTAGTTTAAGACCTTTATGTGCTCTGATTCTATGTTTCCTTATATTTTTCTGGGGATTTTTCAGGTGACCTTTTACCCTTGGGGGACAACCATTCAGGACACGGGTTGACTGGAGTAAATGCGCAAATGAGGCGTTTACTGGCGCATAAGTTTGGCCACTCTTGGTATCTCGGGGAGAGGGTAGTCCTACAGATTGCTGAGGGGGAGGTGCTGGTGCCACCTGCGAGGCCCCCTATGTCTATGAGGCGGGAGTGACTACTGCCAGAGGATACGAGGATCGCGATGATGTTTAGCGATCCCTACCTGCTGTACACCGATACAGCTGTGCCGTATGATTATATGGACTTTGTGATGAGCTGGCTGATGGTGCCCAACATATATGATGCACTGCCTTTCCCTCCTACGGGTTCGAGTTGGCCAGTGGGTTCCTCCCATAGTGGTAGAGGTCCTTCGACATCTACGGTGGTGGAGACCTCAGAGGTCCCCTTTGCACAGCTGCATACTCCTTCATATAATATCCGGCGGGCTGACGGAGGGATGGTGCCTATGCTGCATCGTCCTCATGTGATGGACCCGGAGGAGTTGGGATTGATATAGGAGGTTCTTCATCCTGAGGTATATCTTTTCTGGTCTTTTCTTTTCCTTCCTTAGGTTTCTTTTGATCTTTTTAGCTTGACACTGAATTTGCCTTTTCTTGCAGCACGTCCGAGTGTCCACCACCTGGCGAGGGGATATTAGGGACTGGATATCTTCGGTGACTTCCCATATTCGGGATGCAGTTCCTATTCCTTCTTACTTGGTGCCGTCTGCCTCATCCCGGGATGAGTCAGGTTCAGGTAGCGGTGGTGCGTCATCTCGCCGTCAGGGAAAGAGAGCGCACCGCATGGGTGGAAACTCTTAGGAGAGAGAGGTGAAGATTAGGTGAGAGAGAGGGAGAATGTTAGTTCGGGCTGAGTCCCATTTTTTTCCTGCAAGATTGATGTAACACAAAGAAATATCTATGCAATGCACATAAGTTTTTTGATTATCTTCTGTTAATGATGAATGAATGAATGCACATGCGCTTTTACTTTGCTGCTGAGACCGTAAAAAGAAATATTTTTGGGATTTTGAAAGAATGTTTTATTCAAAATGAGAATTTATATAAAGATGAAAAGGGTATTTTTGAAATTCTGTTGAGAATATCCATTTATTTTGAGTTTTTTGAATTTTGACAAAAGAGGGAAAAGGAAAATTTTCAAAAGTAGGGGATTGCCGATCGGCAAGCACCTTGTCCTACCTATCGGCAGATCAGTCCAGTCCTATCAATTCAAAGCTTTGATTAGTACCCTCTTCATCCTTTTGTACCTTGTGGGGAAGGATTTCTTTTGATTTCTGCAGAGGTTATGTCTTTTGTGGGGGGTTTTCAAGTATAAAAGAGGGGTAAGAGTGGAGTATTTTCCTCACACCTTCACATTCCTACTTTGTTGTTCTTTGAGATGGCTCTCCCTAGTCGTGTTGAGTTTTCTAACTACCTTGAGACTTTGGAGGCGATGTGCTCCTATAATGCCGACTATAATGCTTACAACATGCGTCAGGTTTCTTTATGGCGTAATCAACCTATAGAGTGGATCATGCTGATAGCGGCGTTACAATTCTAGTTCCCCGAAGACCATGTATTTCGCTTTGTCTTGGAAGAAATCTGTCCGAACTATGAGGAATTTTTTTCATGTTGGGGATAAATCCCGGCGTTGCCGCCACTTTGCCTGAGTTTTACCGTTCTCCCCGAGAGTTATTGGCCGAGCTTCTTTATACTTTGCGCTCGGTGGCTAGACCACTGGTGGCTGGAGGTATAATCTCTCTTCCAGTGGTGTTGCGCTCCATTTATTTGTAGGAGGTTGGTGATGCTGGATATGTCGAAACTGTCGTTCTAGGCTTGGTTTCAAAATTGTTGCTGGTGACCGAGGAGCTGCTGCTGGACCCATAACCTGCAGCTATTGCTTCATGTATGTCCTACCGTCACAATCCTGTGGCGGTGATACTGGCGGTGACTTTGAATGACTTAGATGCCTGGCGAGAAGGTCGTTCTGACTTTCTGAGGGGTAGCCCTGTGATGCTGTTCATGTGGTTATCTGAAAGATTTCGCCTGGTGAATCCTTTGAAATACCCTTTTTCGGCTGCACCTAACTTCTTTTTGCGCCATTTCATTAGTGTTGGCCTGGATATTGAGAGCTGGGAGAACTGGTTCGTGGAGCATGGGCTCTAAATCTGTACTGGCCAGTACCTTGGTGGGGAAAGCTGCTGCCTATTTTGGAACTGGGAGAATACGCGTATGTTTGTCTGGTTGGTCTCAAATAGACCTCTTTTTATTTCTCTTGGCGGATTTTGTGCCAATTTGGATGGGAGCAGTTCGTGCCACCTCGGACACTAGACTTCTTCCCGATAGAAGATTTGATAAAGCGTCTGTGCATGCGGCTTGGCTTTTTGTGGGAGAGTCAGCGTTCGTCATCCTGTCCCTCTTAGTCTGTTGGGAGAGTTTGGCACATCACTGGGGAATGTATGAAGTGGTTGTGGAGGAGAGTAAGATATTGGAAGTTGAGACTGGATAAAGGTGGGTTGCCTCATCCTATACCATGTAGGGAGGTGTGGTAATTTTTCCGAGGCTGGTTCGAGCTTATCGGCCCATGGAGCATATGCGACACATTATTCAGGAAGAGGAAGCTTGGGGACCCCAGGACATAGTTGATGACGATGAAGCGGGCTCCTCTGGTAGCTGTGGGTAGGACTCTTGGAGAGTATATTTTGTACCGGTAAATAAGTTTGGTTTTTTATTTGGCTTTTTAGGAAGGTAGGGGGGAAGGGAGTTATCCGTTCCTTTATGTAATTGCATTGTAATTTCTTATTAATGAAATAAACAAGTTTTTGATCATCCAGTTGTGCCTTTTGATGAAATTTGTATTTTGGATTATCTATACCGATCGCTAAGGCATGCATAATCCTTTTGTTCAAATATATGTTAGAATGGACTGTCGTTCTCAGAGGTAAGAAAAGAATTATTTTTTGTAAGAAAGAAAGGGTCGTGCTCATGTGAGACGTATGAGCTGCCTACGTACCTCTGGGGGTTTTTGAAAATTTTCAATTTTTTTGGGAATGATTTTTACAGAGGATCTAGCCCACATAGTTCTGGGTAAAAGGAAATGAAGAGAGATTTTATTTTATTTTTTTATTTTTAGAATAAAAGGGAGATAAAAAGAGTCATAGCGCGCCGAGATTTCAAACTAGGGGTAAAATTTCTTGAGACGGTCCAGGTTGACTGGACGAGCCATCTCTTCTCTATCTAAGTCGGTGAGCATGGCGACACCACCAGATAAGATTTTCTTCACAATGTATGGGCCGATCCAATTGGGCTTGAATTTCCCTCTGGGGTCCCAGATGGGCTCTACTATTTCTTTGAGGGCTAAATCCCCTTCTTGGACACCGCGATCCTTGACTCTCTTATTGAATGAACGAGCTATTCGACGATGGTACCCTTGTATGTGATATAACGCCTTCAGTCTCTTTTCGTCCAGGAGTGACAGCTCGTCGAGGCGGATTTGATGCCAGTCTTCCTCACTGACCTTTCTTTCAAGCATGATGCGTAATGAGGGTATTTATAGCTCCACATGTAGGACCACTTCCATGCTGTAGACTAGAGAGTAAGGGGTAGCCCCAGTAGAGGTTCGGATTGAGGTTCGATAGCCCCAGAGGGCGTATGGGATTTAGTTGGCCCAATCTCGACAACTTTTAATCATCTTACTGATGATGGCTTTGAGGTTCTTGTTGGCGGCTTCAACTGCACCATTGTTCTGAGGACGATAGGGAGAAGATTTGTGTCTCTGGATCCCATAATAGTTGGCCACTTCTGTGTCTGGTGCGGGACCCCATATCGACAGATGATGTTTTTCTTGATGAATTTGGCCACTTTCTTGGCCTTTAAGACTGCGTATGACTCAGCTTCGACCCATTTGGTGAAGTAATTAATGGTAACCAGGATGAACTCATGTCCATTAGAGGCCTTGGGTGTAACCTTTCCTATAATATCGATGCCCCGGTTGGAGAACAGACAGGGAGAAGTCATGTTGTATAATTCACGTGGAGGCAGGTGTTGAAGGTTGGAGACCTGTTGGCATTTAAGGCATCTCCGAACATAGGCGGTGCAATCCTAGATCATGGTGTTCCAGTAGTAGCCTTATCATATGATCTTCTTAGCAATATTGTGACCGTTTATGTGGGGTTCGCATTCCCCGTTGTGGATTCTCTGCATTACCTCTTCAATGTCAGCTCCTGCGATGTAGTGTAGATGGGTTCCATCAAAGTTTCTCCTGAATACTGCTTTGTGATAGATGACGTACTGGGCGGCCAATTTTTGGAGGGTTGCCCGGTCTTTCTTATTGGAACCCTCGGGATACCTACCATGCTTGAGGAGGTGCCATATATCATAATATCGATAATTAGCTAGCTCGGGATCTTCTTTTGTGATGAGCTCAATGTGGTAGCAGTGGGTTAGTTTGTCTTGCTTTTGAACCAGGAAGGGGGCCATTGTTATTCCTTCGGGCATGTCGACCATGGAGGCCAAGGTATTAAGGGCATCGGCTAGATTATTTTTTGCTCGAGGTAGGTAATGGAAGGTGATGTCTTGGAATTAGGAGGCTAGTTCTTCTAAGTGGGCATAGAAGGGTTGAAGTTTTCTTGTCCTTAAATTTCCATTTTTTGAGCACTTGACCAATGATAAGGGTAGAACCCCCGTAGACATCTAGGCATTGAATACCTTTCTTGAAAGCAACTTTGAGGCCTATCGTACATGCCCCGTATTCAGTCATGCTGTTGGTGCAAGGGAAATCCAATTTGATGGCGATAGGAGTGTGGGAGTTATCCAGGACGATCAGAAGTATCCCAATGCCATATCCCTTTTTGTTGGCCGTGCCATCAAAGAACATTTTGCCATCGAAGGTCGTCTTGAGAAGCATAAAAGATGTTTTCATCTAAGAATTCAGATATCTAGTCATCAGCCTCTTCCATGGGGTAGTCAGAGATGACTCTTCCTTTCATGGTTTTCTGTGTGATGTACATGATATCAAACTCGGCTAAGAGCATCAACCATCGGGCCATTTAGCTGGATAAGGTGGGTTTCTCAAGCAAGTACTTGATGGGTTCCATTCGGGATACAAACTTAATGGGGGAAGGCGAGCATGTAGTGTCGTAACTTTTATGTGACCCAATTAAACACGACGCTTGCTTTTTCCAAAGCAGTGTAGTTGACTTTATACCCGACCAATTTGTGACTGGCGTAATAGATGGCCCTTTCTTTGTGGGAATGTCCAAGGTATTGGGCTATCAAAGCTCCAGTTGCAGTGTCAGTTATGGTTAGGTATAGGAGCAAGGGGAGACCAGGCTGTGGTGGCATGATTACCGGAGATTGAGTCAGGTATTATTTGATTCAGTCGAAGGCTTCTTGGCAGGCCTCATTCTAAACATTGGTTAAATATTTTCGGAGGAGTTTGAAAATAGGTTCGCAGACGGTGGTTAGCTGGCTGATGAATCGACTGATGTATTACAATTTCCCAAGGAAGCCTCAGACTTCTTTCTCCGTTCGGGGAGGTGGCATCTCAAGTATGGCTTTTATCTTGGCAAGATCTGCTTCCATACCTTTCTCACTGACCATGAATCCCAAGAGTTTTCCCTTTGTAATGCAAAAGACACATTTCTGTGGATTGAGTCTCATCTGATATCGTCGCAATCATTCGAAAAACTTTCGGAGAGCGGGAACATGACCTTCTCTAGTTTTGGATTTGATAATCATATCATCCACATAGACCTCTACTTCCTTGTGAATCAGACCGTGAAGGATGGTTGTGGCAACCCTCTAGTAGGTTGCCCCAGCATTCTTGAGACCAAATGGCATAACCGTGTAGCAAAAGGTTCCCCACGGTGTGATGAGCGCGATTTTTTCTTGATGATATGGGTGCATTTTAATCTAGTTGTATCCGACAAACCTGTCGACGAATGACTGGTTGTGTTGTCCACGATCATGTCAATATTGGGTAGCGGGAAATCATCCTTTGGAGAGGCTTTGTTCAAGTCCCGATAGTCTATGCACATCTGAACTTTCCCTCCTGATTTTGGCACAAGCACTATATTGGCTAGCCATGTGGGATATTCAATCACACGAATGAAACCAACGTTCAACTGCTTGACCACCTTTTCTTTGACTTTGAACGACCATTCAGTGCGGAGCTTTCTTAGCTTTTGTTTAATCGACTTGTAATTTGGAAGAGTGGGGATCTCATGCTGAGCTATTTCACGATCAATTTCGAGCATATCGTCATAGGACCATGCGAAGACATCCAGAAATTACTTTAATAATTCTTCAATTTTTGCGCGCTCATGCTCGTCAAGGTTAGCCCCTATCCCAATCTCGCGCAGTTGGTTACTAGAACCGAGGTTAATAATAACAGTCTTTTCTTTATTAAATTGAACGCGGTTATGTTGTTTGTTAGTAAACTTATTTAGATCAGTTAAGAATTATTCATTTGCAAAATCATCATCATCAAAAGTTTGATTAGAATCTAAGCAATTAATGTAAGGCACATCAAGATACTCAAAATCTTCATTTATTTCATTGATAGGAAAAACAGCATTGAGAACCTCATCAAAGGAGGCCTCGATTACATTTGAGCAAGTTCAACAGGTAGAACTGGCGCAAAATGCTAGTTAAGGAGAGGTGTATCAACAACTTTAATCAAGTGGGATGGATCTAGTGATGTAGTACTTGAATGAACCATACAGAGTGCCATCCCCAGTGTCTGCAAGTTGAACGAGTCCTCGGAGTCACTTTCCTCAGTCTCTTCAGTCTCTTTGATGAACGGTTGTACATGGTATTAGGAACTTTCGGTCCATGGGTAGCTGTCTTTGAAAAATATCTCCATTTTGGGTTTCATCTTCTTGTTTATATGGTCATACCATGGTTCCGAAAAGCCGCAAAAAGGGAAGTCCTCACCCTCTTTGATGAATCGTCCATTTAAGGAGTCACCTAGGATAGTTTGGATGTAGTCTAGTTTTCTCTTTGGTTGAGACTGGCGGATCATTCTGAGCTCTTGTTCTGATAGTTGATACCCCAAACCACAAGGAGGGAAATCTTTCTTCAGTTCAATGGTCTCAAACCTCCCTTGCTGTCTTGGTCCTAGACCCAGTTAGGGAATGAAGTGCATGTTTTTGAACATCCGAATCACATGGACGTTGCCATGAGCGTCATATTTGGGATAAACCCTTTCTTTGAAATCGTCCCCTATCGGGAGTAGGAGTGATTCAACTCGGAATCCTAATATGAGCAAATCATTTGACCCGTGCTGTATCTTAAGGATTGGATTGCTGGTACTAGCACCCTCGACATTATCATTGTCGCCAAAAATGGTGATGACTCGTTCGTCGACGAAGAACTTCAATTTCTGATGGAGTGAGGAAGACACACCCTTGACATTGTGGAGTCAATGTCGTTCGAGCAACAAGTTGAAACAAGTTGGGATGTCAATAACTTGAAATTCAACGACAGGGTTTATAGGGCCAACCCCTATTATAAGTTTTATGGATCCCATCACTTCACGACGAGTACTATCGTAGGCACGTACAGTAGCAGAGGTTGGAGTGAGGTCACTTTCCTTCAGTCCTAAGCATTTGAAGGTTATCAATGGGTAAACATTCAAGTTGTATCCATTATCGACAAGAGAGAGTGGTACGATTTTCCCCATAACTTCGACGGAGATATTGAGTGCATGATTATGGTTTGGCCCAATTCTGTGGATTTCTTCTTCGAAGAAGGATAGCATTCGGGTAGAGGTCAAGGATCATACTAAATTTATCGTTTCTTTAGGTGTGGTAAAAGGAGAAACTGTGGGTCCAGTGAGAAACTTGATCAAAGAATTTCTGTGTAGCTGGGAAGACATGAAAAGTCCCCATAAAGTGACATTAACTTGAGTTTTCTTCAGTTGATCGAGGATCTTACTCTCCTCAAGGGTCATTTATGGCCTAATAAGGTTTTCAACGTCCTTCCCTTTGTAATTGGCTGTTAGTGATCTTGGAATCTGGTAATGCCTCCTCGATCTAGTCATGTGGTTTACTGAAGAAGGGAAAAATATGAACCCTATTTCTTCATCAATCTTGAGTTATTCTGCCACTTTATTTATTTTTCTGAGGAGCTCCTCAAATGATATCATCCCACACATGTCGGCTATCGAGCCAGTTTTCTCGAAAGCTTGTTATTCATTCGAATCTTCGAATTCTTCCCTCCATTAGATGGCAATAATTCTGTCTTTCCACGTAAAATCAATGCATTCCACAACTTCAATGGCTTCTTTATACAGGTCTTCCCATTCTGTGGGGACAAGTAAGGGTGAAGGGACCAGACACCCTTATACGTTCAGAGTATCAAGTAACTCGATCATACTGTAAATTTTATTGGTTTGCCCGAATAATTCTATCATGATCTGGCTGACATCATCTAGGCTGATGTCATCTAAGCTGACTTCTCGATCATACTGCAATTTCAGCCCGTACTCTAGGAGTTGGTTTAACACTTCTGATAATTCCATACCTCCATTTTCAGAACGGATACGGACAACAATGCATGCTCTGGTAAGGAGTGATAGGGCCTGATCAGTGAGGCTAATAGGGTGTAGGAGGCAAGTTTGGAGAGGTCTGGGAGAGTGTATGGGTGTGATTTGAGTTGAGGGATCAAATTCTGGGTTCATTTATAGGAAGATAACATTAGTATGATTTGGGAAAGGGTTATGAGTATTGTTTGGCTTAGGATTGGCTGGTGGGGCAATGGCACCCCGGTCAATTAGACCTTGGATTATGTTTCAAAGGTGAAAGCATTGGTTGGTGGTATGACCAGCGGTTTGGTGAATGGCGCAATGGGCATCTGCTTTGAAGTTTCTTAGAAGTGGATTCTGCAATGAATGGGGATCCAAGGGCTTGATGAGGTTTCGGCTTAACAGGGCTTGATAAACTTTGGAGAGGGGAGCATGGAGCTTGGTGTATTCCTTTCGAACTGGTACAAGGTAGGTTTTTGGTTCCCATAAAGTGGTCGGTTAAGAGATGTTATTGATGATTGAGACTACAACATTGGCAGGTTTGTCATATTTTCTGGGGGTGAACAGTCTGGACACTTTCTTTGGATCAACCATTGTTTTAGTAAGACCTTCCTCGATTTCTACTCCTGCTTCTCTGAGATCTCGGAAGTGGGGATAGTATTGTTCTCCCATGGTTGCTCGGACATGGGGCAAGAAGTTTTTCTTCACTATATTGACTTGTTCTTCCTCAGATGGCCGATTGGTCATAGTGGTTGCCTTTTCCCTCCATCGGGCTATGAAGTTACTGTCTGATTCCCCAGAGTTCAATTTGAGTAGCTTTAAATCATGGCGGGTGACCTCAAGATCTTCGTTATATTTGTACTGCGATATGAATTCTCGAGCTACATCCTCCCAACTACGGATTCTGGACTCCTCGAGAGATAAAAACCATCGGAGAGCGCTATCCTTCAAAGTTTGCTGAAATAATTAGTCCATCAGTTCTTCAGAAGCCCCTAGGAAAGTCATAGCACGGTGATAACTGAGAAGATGGACCATTGGTGGTCCACTTCCTCCGAATTTATCGATATTCAGTATCTTGAACTTCTCGAGTAACCTTGCCTTAGGATAAGGAGACATGTGGGTGTAGTCCATGTAATTTCCAGAGATTCAAACTTGGTTGAACTTCTTATTTAGCATCTTGATATCTTCTTTGACCTTGTTCAATTCTTCCTCTTTTAGATCAACGATCACAGGTAAGTTAGCCTTAGGCTAGGCAAGGTTTGGCATATGAAGCTGGGTAAGTGGCGACCCATTAACAGGAGGGGCACGCGGAGCGTGCTAATACTCATTGGGAACCCAGATAGGCTTGGGTGGACCCATAGCATGAGGGAATAAGACCTCAGGCTCTTGAGGAATAGGAACCTAGTTTCGTTGCATCTCTCGGACCTCAATCTGAAGGTTGTTAATCTTGGACACGAGCTGAGCTAAAACTATCGTCAGATCTGGCTCCACAACTGGTACTTGATCTGTGTTCTCCATGGAAAGCGAATGGATATCGAACTCGAAAGAGGTAGCAGGGGAATGGTCGGAACTCCGGGGTGATTTGACTAAAGATCGAAGCCAATAAGGAGACAGGCCAAGGACACGCGATCGACCTGAGAGGGCGTAAAATGGGATTTATTTTTGACAAAAAAGGATGAAAATATTTTTGACATTTTTTTTCTTTTTGAGAATGGAAGAAAAAATATTTTTGGATTTTTGGTAAAGAAAGGAGAAATATTTTTGGATTTTTGATAAAGAAGGGAGAAATGTTTTTAGAAGACGGGTCTCAGCATGATTATTATTATTATTATTATTATGTTCTCACTTGTATTAAATTCTCCTAAATGCAAAATGAAATGCCAGACGGGACCCGAGTCTGGAAAAGTTAGGTTCGTAACATATGCAAAGCAATGGCTAGACTTGTAACCAGGCTCATGGGTAGGGTCCCATTTTAAAATGCACGAAAATTTGGGCAGCAGACCGACCCGAAATTTCGGCAGAGTTTCTGGTCAAAACCGGAAATCTAATATTTGTGTCCTAGGTTTGACACTTATATGCGGATATGTAATTGGTTGGGTGAACTAGAAAGGGTTCCCCCCTTTGGCGTGGCTTCCACGATATACGTCTTGCTTTTGAGGGCAATCAGTACATGTGGACAAGCCATTTGATATACCTGAGTGTACGTGAATTGCCTCACTATATACCTCGTAGGGATAGTACGTGTGAGAGCGAATTCGATATACTCGGCATACGTGAATGAGTTCCTTGCGATATACCTCCCGTCATGACTTCGGTCAAGCGGTACAATATAGGGGTACCGTTCGATATACGTCGAAGGTACTTGGCCAATGGAAGGTGAGAGTCATATCTCTTAGGCTAACTGTGCCCTGCCGGACCAGAGCCCATCACGAAGTGACCCTCCAGTTACGGGACAAAATTTGGTCAATCATAATGCTCTTTGGTGATATCGTGTGAATCATGCATGATTCTCTTATTAGTATCTTATGAGAGTATCTTTCTTGATCATGCCCAACAAGGTGCAAAGTATGAGTACCAATTGTATACCAAGTATGGGTGATGCGTGCAACATGGGGATATATGTGATCCTAGGTGCACGTGGTGTGAAGTGTACACGGAGAATTTTCTACAAGTGTGTGAATAGAAGCATAAGCATGAGGTACACATGAATAGTAAAGGGGAACATGCAAATAGTGGGATATATAAGAAAATAAAACACTCGTGTCAATAGAGCCTGTCCCTCAAAATGAAAATCCCAGTGGAGTCGCCATTGTGGCCATCTCCGATCCTCGCGGCGGGAGAGGATCCCTCTTTGGTCCCACGTGTCCCTCTTGGAAGCGCTTCGGCCGACATCGCTGATGAGGTGAAAAATGTAGAGAGATGGAGTCGCCAGTCTATTTTACTCAAAACAGACAAAAGAAAAGGGAGCCATCCCGAAGGATAGCATCCAAAGACATACTGATACATATGAAACCAAAATGATTCGAAAAAGGATCCGGAGGCTAAGTTACGAAATGGGAAGGTGTTAGGCACCCATTCCGCCCTTACGGCCTCTCTTGGGTTGTTGCTATTTCCCTTTATTTCCCTGTGATATGTGTGCATGTGTATACGTGGTGGAGATAGGAATCATCGACTTGTGCATGTAAGAGATAAAGCGAGTCATCCGTAGGAATGTTCCTAAAAATAATATTAAAACATAGGATTTACGCCGATTATCCTCGCGTTGATCTTTATAATGGAACGATAACTTGCATGGGATAATACTCTACTAAGAGCAAATATATGTATATGTAAATATATAAAATTTAAGAGAATTGAGTTTAAAAAATATAGAGAAAATAGAAAATGAGAGAAAAGTAGGAATAGGACTCGAGTCACGGGTTTTACCCCGAGACGCCTACGTAGCCTATAGAGGCATCAAAGTCCACATAGTTCGCATGCAAAATGAGGGGTGGGGTTTATCCCATAAATCCAATCTGGGACTTCTCTTGTATGTGTGTGTGTGTGTAAAAAGTGTTTTAGTTGTGAGATAGGTGTGAGAAAAGTGTGAGAATTCCCGTTTGGAATTTATGAGCAAACCCTCATTTTCTTATTTTTTGGGTTTTATTTATACAAAAATAAGAGATGTCCAATAATACTAGATAAAAAGTATATTAAGATATGTGAGATGCGAGGATAAAAGTGCTAAGTAATAAATCAAGTTAATGTGAATTTAGGGGAATTTAAAGAGAGAGTTGAGAAAGTTGGACCTTCTTGAAGATGTTGAGATTGATCTTGGATGTTGAAGATCAACCCATGTACTTGGGTGGTTATGGAGGATACTTAATTCACCAAATTTGAGGAAAAAGGTGATGAAAGGTGAAGGTTGGAAAGGGATTTGGATGTGGAAATCACGCTGACTCCGAGAGGGGTTTTCTGAGCTTACTGAGAGTAATGGATCTCTGATCTTCTTCCTCTTTTGAAATGAGGTTAATCCCTTCTTTTTATAGGCCTAGGGCCTTTCCAATCGGCATAACCCTGGTCCTGCCAATCGGCATGTGTGTTTAGGCACACTGCCGATAAGCAGGGTCTGGAACTTATCGTTTGGCAGTCTCTTTCAGGTTCCTTTGAAAAATTAGTCGTAGAGCACAAACCAATGATCCGAATCGTGCACGGGGCAAACTGTTGGAAAGGTAATTCAGAGATCTTTGAAAGTCCTACTCCCAGGTTTGGGAGTTGACTTTGGATCAAATGTGACTCAGAAGCGTTCGTCGATCTTTTGGACGGGGAAACGTCGGACGCAAATAAATTGTTTACCCGCGTGGTAAGTCAGAATTACGCATGGGGTGGACCGTTGTAAAGGTTAGGAGATTTACTTCTACATTCCAAAGATATTGACTCAGTTTGTGGAGCTGACTTTGGTCGACCGAGGCCTGGAAGCGTTCGATGACCTTTCGGAGTAAAACGGATCATTAGTTCATATCGTAAGTCAGAATCGTGCACGGGGTGGACCGTTGGAAAGGGGTTTCATTTACCTTCAAGATTAATTCAGTCTCAGTCTAGCCAAAGAGTTGACTTTGGTCAAATAAAGCCTGGGAGCGTCTGATGACCTCCTGATAGAGTTTCGGCGAAAAATGGGTCGTTCGTCCGCACCGTAAGTCAGAATCGTGAACTGGATGGACCGTTGGAAAGGGGTTTCAGTTCCCTTCGAAGATTCATTCAGTCTCGTTCGTGCTGAAGAGTTTGACTTTTGGTCAAACGGATCGTGGGAGTGCCCAATGGCCTTTAGGTCAGTACCCGGGGTATGACTTGGATTTGCAATGATGAAGGGAGGTGCTAGGGACCGAAGGAGAGGTTAGGGGGTATTAGAATGGGTTGTCTACACATAAATTATCTTTCCCCAAGTATAATGAAATAAGTATAATCTAAGAACATAAATTTTCTCTCCATCCATCCTCCTTTTATCTCAAATTGATTTTAACCCTTAATCAAATCTTCTCTCACTTTAGAATACTTATTCATTTTTTTATAAGGATGAGAAGATTAAGAAAAGGAATAAAAAAAGATATAAGAAAAGAAACTATATGAAACAATTAGAGAAATAATCTATATTATAAGACTGTCTATGTTTGACAATAAGCACAAGGATGAAAATAGTACGAGATATGAATTATGAGGCATAATATACAAAGGCATACATGATTAATAATGATATTACAAGCCAAATATACATATAAACCATCATCAAGATTCTATAATAAATACTCAAAATGTACTTAACACCAAAATACGAATAATAAGCAAGGACCTTAAGATTATAAAGATATTAATTGATATGTAAACTAATTGTTTAGATACTTAATTTCAAATTTAATCTTATATAATGAAATCTTAATAACATTTAAAAAGATCATAATGAACTATCTAAAAAGTTTGTTAGAGAACTTATGATGAAGTCAAATGCCATAGAACATCCAAAGGTGAAGCATTAATTCTAAAATTAATTGTAACCACCAAGGATATTATATAAATCAAAATAGGATATATGATAATTTATCCTCGAATCCTAATAGTGAAATCATCAAGAATAAAAGATGATTAACATATCACCGGAATAACTTTTGCAAACTTACAACAAAAGTAAACAACACCGAATGTAAAAATAATGACATTACCATATAGTTTATTTAAATATAAAATATCAAAATAAAAGGTCATATCACATACTCAAAAGACATGAATAAACAACATCAATCTTAAAGTCAGTTAACACTAAAAATATAACAATGATATACTAAACAAACTATCACTCACAAAGAAGTTATAACCCCAATCATGTACAACATTCCTTCCAAAGATATAAAACCTAAGTATATTATACACAAAGGTGAAAAAAAAAGAATCAATTTCTATGGAAAACTAAGCCAATAAGGAAATATGCAAGCTATACCATATGGGGAAAATGAGAATAAGATGAAAATAAAATATACCAAATAAGATGAAGGCATAAGCATATTTATGCAATAAGGGATCAACTTTGAGATTCATTGTTGGATAAGGAAAACTACAAATATAATTATCAAACTTACCAATATCTTGATATTTTAACAATATTCATAGTCAATAAAAGATTATCTTAAAGGCTAATAATATGATGAGATTTATCAACCAAGAACATAATACCAAGCAAAAAAATAAACATCATCGAGAGAAAGGTCCACTTTCAAATTCAATTAAGATAATGTGTCATAAAATAAATAATGTCAAGGTTAGAATTTAGTGAAATCTCTAATACGCTTTTGGGATCATTTTTAACTATCACTTTTTCTCCCACAATTAAGAAATTTTGCTACCTTTGGTCTCTCATCATTTGAGTTACACAGTTTTAGATAGATAAAAATATTTGAGACATTAACGTTGTTTAAATTTTTTTGAAAGTGGTGAGTTTCACTTAAACTAAAAGATATGATACAATTTCCAAATTTCAAAGGTAGTATTACACATTCCAATTAGATGCGATGGTGCTAAACGCATAATATTGACAAGACCAAACAAATAGGTAATTGTAAATAATAAAATCTTTTTGAAGAATTCAAGAACCACTCAATAATATAAATAATTACATATGAGATATCAAAGAGATAAATATGATATACAAAAATAATATTAGAATCAAAAGAAAATAGCCTAAGATATATGAAATGATGTTCTAACAAAGGTTATTGCAAAAATAAACCAACTCCAATGTTTAAAGGTGGAGCAGAACAATTTCGTATTTCTTTTATTTTACTTTTAATTCAATTCAAAATGTCCTTATGTAACCATACTTGACTCACATAAGGCGCCTTAGGTTTATGTGGGCCACGAAGCATTTTTATTCATTTTTCCTTTTGTTTTATGGTCCTTTTTTTTCTAAAAAATCATTGATTCTTTTTAACCCACATTTATTTTTGAATGAGTTTAGGTGCAAATTTCTTAGAATAAAAACTTTTAACCTTTATAGTTTGTCTCTTACGACTCCTACTATTGTGAAAATGAAAGTTTATTTGAAGCAAAAAGAAAAACTTCCTCAATTGATCAAATATAATACAATTATCACATTGAAAAGTTTTAAGTTTAGTCATTTGAGTTTTTAATTTAAGAACAACTTTTTTAAAATTTTGAACTTTATTTTACTTGTAACAAAAATATCAAAGATGACCACTTTTATTGCAATAAGAACAAACAAAATCCTTGTTAGGTATTTTAGGATTAAGATTATGATATTTGTTATCAAATTTGGAATATAATTTTTTTTTCTTCTTTCTAAAATTACTCACAACACTTTTACTTTTCTTGAATTTCATAGAACCATTTTAATTTATTATTGTGTCATTTTAAGAAGAAGCTTTGATATAAATTATTTCCATCTTGAAAGTCAAAACATCAAACTTTTTAGATCCTAATTCTCTTTTACAATTTTCTTTTCGAGATGGTATCATAAGAATATCATCAAGTTTTTACGATTCCTCCTCTAAATCAACTTTTATATTTCTTACCCGAATAACGTTTTTAACACATTTGAATTTATTTTAGAAATAATTTTGTACTCTTGATACAAAAAAGATTCATTTTTAATTTTTTGAAGAGATAATAATAAAAATATATTTTCATGATATTCTTTTGAAACAATGCTCTTGATTTATAGTTCATCAAAAAAGTCTAAAAGATACAAATTTTTTTTAAAACAAAATTTAAGCTTTTCAAAGAGGATAGGTCCTCGATCTTCCAAAGTACATAAAAATTCATTTTCACCTTTTAAGAGTACAATTTCATTCACAACTTCTCATTTTTCTTTTCAAGTGTTCGAAAATTTTTATCATCTTTTAAAACCTTTGTTGAATAAAAATTAATTTTTAAAACTCTTTTCTCAACAAATTAACTTCTCACACATGTCACCACAATAAATTTTAAGTTTCTTAACCAAATATGCATTGAGCTGTAAATCATTATTTTCCTTTTTAAACTCTTTCATTTAGGAGGATAATAAAATGTTTTCTTTAATAAGTCTTCCAACAAATTCATTATTTTTATATTAACAAAACTGTAGAGTCTTTCTTGTCGAATTATTCTTCACTAGATTCATATTCATTTTAAAGAAAGAACAAAAAATAAAATCGGGCTAAGTAACTAGTATAGTAAATTCACAATTAAGATTACTAATTGGAGCATCGTTATTATATTTATTTTATTTTTGAAAGAACGAATATTAGAAAAATTGTGATTGTTCCTCGTAAAATATATTCAAATATTTCTAAACCCAGGTCCAATTATACACACATTAGATCTACCCCAAGGTTAATAAAACTACAAAGAAAGACTAACTCTTACACCAGTTATTTAATTGTGTGTATGGAGTGTATGGAACTAACAAAGAGTAAAAGAAAATAACAGTTAAAAAACTACCTAAAATTAAATAATTATCAAAGTTGATGTAATATTTTTCTTTGATCGAAACTTGTGAAGAAATTAATCTTAACGTCTAAGTGAGATAACGTAATTTACAACATGATTTTTTTGCTAGCATATGTTCACTAAGAATATAAATGAATCAAAATGCTAAAAAGTAAATTACATACTCAAGATGAGGATTTATATAAAAAAAAAACCTGTCGAGAAAAAACCTCTTGCCAAACTGATACATTCCACTATATAGGTAAAAAAATTTCACAAAGGGAGAAATGACTTACAAAATTAAACATCTCTTTAGACTCAACAATGCATAACCTCCATAATCCACTTTCTTCACCTTTTAATAGGAAGTGCAAGCAATAATTACTCTTCGATGACTCGCCATGTCACATGTATCAACCTAATTAATACTGACGCGTTTGAATCTATTTCATAAATCTTCGTTAAAAGATTGAAGAAGCCATTATGTTAAATCAATTAAGTGAGAAGTTACTAATGTATTTCTAACATCCTAGGATGTGAGATTCCTAAAGGTTGATGGAAGTATTTAAGTATTCGGATACTCAAAATAATCTCATGAGTATGTTTAAGATAACAAAAAATTAAAGTCTCTCAAGTTCAAAGTTTTGAAAATATTTATTCAAGTCTTAAGAAGAAATACTTATACTTCAAATAACTTCAAACTCCAATTAAGATAAGGATATCTAAAAAATAATCAAATAGGCTTGAATAAAAAGTCTAGTAACTAGTATTTTCAGCAAATATTTGTCTCTTTAAAAAACTCAAGCTTTAAAAAAAAATTAACCTCTCTTTAAAACTATTCAACCTCTAACTTGTTTAGATGAAATAAAAAAGGATAAATAACCTCTTTCTTGTTCAATCAAGAAGGAGGTATTGTTCCCTTTTTATTTTATTTAGTAGTATTTGACTTACATATTTTCTTCAAATAAAAAAAAATAAGGATTTTTATGAGTTGGGTGTGGGAAAAAGCAATAAATAGTCAAATATAACAAGTTGACACAATCATTATAACTCTAGACGATTCTTTTCTCCACAAAAAAATAAAAAATAAATTTAGCCAAAAGATGTGACTTTGCACAAAGTTCTAGGCCAAATATTACATTGTTGTCAAAATGCATGACCCCATAGATTTTTTCAATGAATTAAAGGATCAATAAATAAGGTCATTGTGAAAATCACGTAATGGTGATGCATGTTTCACTGAAGGTAACAAGGTCACAAAATTGACTTGAAAAATATCTTTGCGTTTTTCACATAGTTTCGTGACTAGTAAAGTATCACTTTATTGCAATGAATAAAAACAAGTTTTTGTTTTGATGATTTTGAATGTAAAACCAAGTATTTAAAGTATACAATATTACCTTTTAAGTTATGTTTATAGAAAAAAAATATATGACATATGTGTATGACATATCTTATATACTTCCCCCCCGCCCCCCCCCCCCCCAACACACACACACACACTAATTTTAACACATTTTCTAATTCAAGAAAATACAATTTTAGATATGTTAAACCATGGTGTTATAAGTCATATAAGTCTTTTACTTTGATCATAAGTAAGAATTTTCATTGGTCATGTAATGAGGTATCTCTAGGATAAAGGTGAAGAAATCCGGCCTTGAAATCTTAAACATGAACCTTTTTGGATCAACCAAGAGTATGACTCAGAGTGTGATTTGGTTAACGAAATTAAGGCAACCAAATGATTTGGGGGAGTATGAGTATTATGGAATTATATATGCAGTTTAGTATGTTGAGGAATACCATTCTAGCATAGATATAAATTAAATGTTGGAAAATATTTGTCCTAGAATGGTCCAAGTCCAATTACTTTAATTAATTAAGAAAAATAATTTTGTCCTTTAAATAACGGGTAATAAAAAATTGTATGATTAATTAAAATATTTAGGCTAACAATTAATTAGATTCAATTTTAATGTGTGGTGATTGCAACAAATAATGTATACATAAAAATACAAGCACATACATTGAACCCGATTTTTAGACTAGAAACTATCACGAGAAAAAACATCATCATTCCCTGTGCTAAAAAATCCACCAGTAATAACAATATTTCACAAAAATTATAAAGAGACTAACTCTACTTGATTACAATACAATTATTACCCCCAAAAATTCTCAACCCAAATGTTCTTCTCCAATGCCTCTTGCTATACTAGCAATTGGCTGCTTCCGTTGAACCCATATTGCACAACTCATGGGTCTAGGTATCCACCAATCTTGACTAGGAACACGATACCACCACATGGTCATTCATACTGTCTGTATGAATCTAAATTGCATCTTTGATTCCCTAGCACACCAGTCTCTAACATATTTGGCCTTCGAATATACAAAAGCCTCAAACCATAGCCAAATCTGATGTATATGACGGTGATTTTTTGTTTTATGGTCATAAGATTGGGTTGGAATGTTTTTACAAGAAGACCTAAAGAAAAACTCATAAACACTCCTTTTAAGGTTTTATAAGCTGAAAACACTGGAGAGATGGTTTTGAATCGAGATTAGAGTCGTATTTATAGTTAAGAAAATCTAGTTCATAACAACAAGTGTCCAAAAGTTGAGCATTGTTCGAACCAGGGAAATATTATGTGGACGAACCCTCGTTCGAACTGTAAATAATAGTTTGAATGAGCCTTTCTACCTCATTTTTTGGGTTCTCATGCAAATCAACTTTCACAAGAGCTTTGTTTGAGGTTTTGCATGAGCTCTCATACAATAAAAAATTCACACTAACTTTGTACGAGGTCCACTGTTTTAAGCATAGTTTGAATCAAATGTCATAATGAGGCACGATTTTTGCCTTGTAAATAATAATCAGAGCTATAAAATTTTCATGTTTTGATAGGTATGCAATTCCAACATTTGATTTGCCAAAATACCCTCAAAGTTTTCAAAAATAATTTTTATAACTTAAAAACTTTCAAGAACATCATAAAATATTTTCCCTCATTTTTAACGATTCATATCAAACCAGATTAGGTGCATACACATGATAAACCAAAATCATAATTTATCAACCTCAGCAATAACTTAAGATGTGTGAATAAATGCATTAGTGTTGTTCGGTAAGATAATGTAGGTAGGAATGTTCCATTTTCAAGACATAAACACAAACCTAAACCTACATTTTTATGTTTTATCAATTCGAAATAATATAAACCAAAGGACGAATATAAAATATGTCCTTATAAATATTCCTTTTTGCTATTTCGGGATAAAATTAAAACAATATAAAAATAGAAAAAGATCCAAAAAATGGATGAATCAAAATACGCATATCCATAAAAACTACCCACTCCCAAATCTCGTGAGACTCGATACCTAGGTATGCTTCAAAACTTTGATCTAGTATTTTATTTGTCTTGTTTTGTACTAACGGACCTTGTATCTTTCACATTATAAATTTATACTATAAGATTATGCTATACTCAATGTGATCCATATAATAGATTGTCTAGATTCCTTATCTAAACATGTTTGAGTCTTTTCTAAGAGGTTATTGAAAAGCTTTATCAACTTCTACCCGGATTCACTCATGTCGAAGCTCAAGTGCACCACTTAAAAAATCTATAAGACTTAGCGGACTTAGATTCATAGATTTTTTAATTATTTTCATAATTGAAAAAATTGTCGAATTAACCTAATTTGGATAACTTTCTTATTTACCATGCAAATATACATTTCATGTAGAAAAATATATTTCTTAGAAATTCTATCTTTTTCATGTATTTTAAGTATGAGTATTCTTGGTTGGGACAAACATACTTAGAGTTTTGCCAAAACTTATTTTCAAATCTTTTTAGGCAAAACTAGATAAAATCCCAACTCGCGGGCTCCTTCGCCTTAGCGATGCACTTCTTTGTTGCATTAAGAGACCATCACAAATACTTTTATGTCATTTTTTTGCCCTCGAATCTTACGCGACCTCATTGCTTTAGGATCGCAGCAGTGACTAAATTCCTCATTGCAATGATGCCATTAGTGATCGAGTATGAGAGTGCTAAAAATATTTTTTTACAAGATCTTTCCTTAAGATCTTCTTGGTTTGTGTAATAAGTACATCTTTTCGACTGAATTTAGCGTGGAAGTGACTACTTGACACCATGGGAGTGAGGGACCTAACCTATTATACTCCTAAGCACTTTCAAATCAGAAGGCTATATAGTTATGTGTTCTATAATCTTCCAAACTTAGAGTTAGATCTTTGAAAAATCTTTTAGTTGATTAAAATATTTTAAAATATTCAAGATCATATTTTTCACTCCTCTTCTTTGAGTTCTTCAAGCCATTGCTTTTAAAATTTTCTCTTTGAGAAAACCTTAGAGATTTATTCACTCAACTTTGTACTCAAAAACGATTTTATGAACTTTTTGCTCATGAGTAAATATTTTCTCTTCCTTGGCTTTACAAATTCATTTTGAGATTTAGAGCACCATACCCTTGTAATACAAAAAAATAACCTTTTAGGATTCCCTCAAAATCCTAGATGTGGATTTTATGGTTACTTGAAGGTCGTGTGGTTTTAAGTCTTTTCCTTCTAGTTATAATATTTTACTTGACTACATTTGCCATTCTTATCAGCTCGAGTTTTTTTCAATAATGGGTTTTTTCCTTGTGCATCCGGTCTTGTGCTTCTTTCCTAATTTTTTAGAATCATTATATTAATTAGTACGATAAAATTTAGATCTTAAAATTTAGTAAAATATTTCGTCCCAAAAACTTTTTGATTGTTAATCCTTTTAATATTAATTAATTAGTACTCGTTTTCTCTTTTAGATGAATTAATTTTTATTTGGGTAGCTACCGTTGAGAGGAACACTCTCAACTTGTATCAAAGAAGTTTTCTTTTATTTTAGGTCTTATAACCTAAGTTTAGATCCCTTTTGTGTGCAGTGTATGGAATTCAACCCTTCGACCTCCTCAATTTGATGGTAGCAATCAATCCTATTGGAAATCCCATATGACGGCTTAGTTGATGTCTATAGATGATAGAATATGGAATAGTGTTCTTTAGGTATGGACTTTTCCCAAAGTTATTGTCAATAATCTAGTTGGGATGACAATAATTTTAAGGAGTCTGGGTGTAAAATGAAGGAACTGAACGTTATTTTTGGTTACATGTCGTGACTGAGTTTAAACGTATTTACACTTGTATGATGTCTAAGGAACCATAAATTTTTTTACAAACAATCTATGAAGGCACCTCCACCATTAACAATTCCAAGCTTCAACGGTTGACCCCCCATTTCAAAATTCTTACCATGAAGGGAACAAAACTTTTGACGAAGTCTATATTGAGATAAATGTCAGAGTCACCTCAGTCTTTGTTTTGGGGAAGACCATCAAAGAGTATATAATTGTAGATAAAATCCTACACTTTATTCCAAATAGGATTCCATTGATGAGTTTAAATATTCTATTTCAAACCAATGCATGCTGATGAATTGGTTGGCTCTCTCTAAAGTTACGAGGAGAATTTGTTCTATCGTCAAGGAATTCCTCTTAAAGAGAAGCATTAAGATTCTAAGGCTAAGAAGGCATCTCTTAGTTTGAGTTCCCTTGATGTTAATGACAAGGCTATGACCTTCCTTATTGAAAATTTTTCCAAAACATGGACAAAATGATTTTAATCTAAAAGCGCTCCTAACAATTATCCTCCTAGATTGGAAATTTATCAAGGAAATGGAGATAAGAAGGTTGAATCTCCAAAAACGATTACTTATTTTACCTGTGGTGGTCGAGGAGATATATATCAAATGAATGTCCCTCGAATCTGAGTCAAGGTGGTGGCAAGAATGCTTATCTACCCTATTTTTATGATGATGACACGGACTCGGATGGCTACTCTTAAGGAAGTATTTATGCCACTATTATGGAAAGAGAGAAATATGACGGGTTAGATGATTTGGGGGATTTTGATGTTCCTTAACCTGTTAGAGAATTAATGATTATTTCTAACTCCTATTTGATTAATATTGAGCAAGAAGAAAATGATCTTCAATACTTATGTCAAACTCTATGAGGAAGTCAAAGACCTCGAGAGGTGAAATATGTAACTCTCCATAATGCTAGTTAATGTTGAAAATGAAAGGGATATGGTGAGTGAAAGTAGTGTGAGATTTTTTTATGCTAAACATATGGAGTGGAATGAATCACATTTAGAAGGAAGTATCAATGGATTTCTTCGACTTGAGGTAGAGTTCCTCAGGAGGCCTTTGCATAAGAGTCAAAGCTCAAGGATAGCCTTCGATAATAAAATATCTTTAGTTGTGATTGAACTTCTATCCATGTCCACTTATAAAATAGATTTGGCAAATACGTCTTAAAGGCTCAATAGGATGCGTTTTGGAATCAAACCACCTTTTAAGGATAAATTTGGTTTAGGTTTCATTAATGGTGAAAGTTATACATCTATCCAAGTCGTCTTTGAATATAAATCCATTTTCCCTCTACCAACTGTGAGTCTTCTACTTGTGATGTATTTATAGACAACCAAATTAAGGTGACATTCATGTGCACCCATTGCACAAGTAGGGACACTTTAAAGATTTTTACTTTAGACTTAGGAAGAAACTACTAAAATGATCCTTCGACCCAATTGAACCAAAATTCTATAAGTGTACTCATTGCCATAAGATAGGAAACCTTATATAGTTTTGTGTTTTTCTTCAACCTTTATTACCAGGTGGCTTTAGGAGTGGTAGAAATATCGATAGGATGGGGAAGGAAATCTAAGCCCCCCAAAAGGATTACAATGGAAAGAGAAAACTGTTTGACCCTCCCGGTGGTTCCGAAATGCAATCCTTTGAAGATTGAATCTAGTTGGATTAGGAAACACTTCATAGATATAGTAAATTAGAAGCCTTACAACATCATGGTAGAGTGAACTCTTCATCCTCTATTACGAAGAGTTAGGATTCTTTTTAGGTGATTTGGAGTTTTAATTTATTATTTTTATAGGAATTTCTCTCTCTTTTGTATATTTTTTTAGGATATGTTTTTTTGTGTGTTTTGTGTATGCCTTTTGATTTTAGCCTTGTGTGATATAGGTATTCTATGCTTGTTAGGTATTATTTTATCCCATGTGCTTAAATGGAAGCCTACATGCTTAGTTATTGGAAAAATAATTTTATTTATGAGTTTTACACTCCATGTTTGTGATTTCATAGTTTGAAATTACTTGATAAATTAAGCTTGATATTTTAAAGTATTTGTCATTACTCACGAACTTTACACCACATTATAACTTGAGCAATTTCCAAGCAAAAAATCCTGAAGATATTTTTTACCCTATCGGAAATTAAAAGTTTTATGTGATGTTTTAAAAAAGTATATCGTTGTTAATCCTTTTTGTGTAAGAGATATTTTTATCGTCATGGTTGGATTTGAAAAAATATATATGCCAAAATCATGACTTATGATGCGGTAAGGGTTGCAACTTTAGGATTGTGATAACTACCTTATACTGGAAAGAGTTCCCCACCCTTGATAATTAATGAGAAAAAATCATCATATGAAGAAATTATTCAAAAAGATACATCTCAAAGATTTTTATCTATCCAAAACATGAATAACATCAAGGATATAAGACGCAAAAAGATTTTGATCATAAATCACTTTTTGAGGGAGAAAAAAGTGGTATTTGAAAATTTATTTATCTTCAAGAAGAATTGAAGCTCTATCTTTATTTCATATATAGCCAAGGTTTTCAAAAGTGAGTTCAAACATTAATCTTCATTCCTGATTTTTTGAGTTAATGCTCATGTTATTCATTTTTCAATCATGACTTATGTATTTGAATCACTCTATCATATATCTAGCTCTAATTTAAACGTAGGCCTTTGAATGCTAAATCATTTTTTATATAGAGTATTTGACATAACCAAGAACGGTTGTATGGGCTTTTAGAGATTATTTGATAATTACAAATGGTATTTTTAGGATCAAAATGTGCTTGCCTAGAGTTAAGAAATCAATTGTGTACATCGCCTTTTGAATGTGTTTTATTTTGCATATATTGATTTTGCTGACTAAGTTTGTGACCTATGTCGCTGGTACTTATCCACAGCAAAGCCTCGACCAACAATACATCCATCACTATAACGAACACTTCTGGGTTATTTTAAAATGATTAAATCGAGATTTCATAACTTTTACCCATTTTATATTTAAGAAACCCTTTTCACAATTAGAATCCTCATACTTTTCTCCAATATTAGTATCTTGCAAGATTTTTTTAAGTGTTCTCAACCTCCTTCTAGTGGTCAATCATCACCTTGGTAAGTTAATCTCAGATTTGTTTCATTTCTAGATTTAGGGCTTGGTGATAGTTGTTTTGAGGGATTTTAATGGTTTCTTTTCTATGACTGATTAGTTATACTTGTCTTAAGATAACAATGATTCTCTTGAGTACCTTTTAGTGTGTATAGATTTGCTTTACTCATTTTTAGGGGTTTGTGTAATCTTATGTGTATATGTTAGAGTTAATTAGTGTTTGACTTCTTGTCATTCAAGACGTTCTTTTTCATATTTTAGTATAGGATCCTTGGTTTATCTTCTGATTTTACCATTTTTATAGGATTTATGTGCTTTATGTCTTGGTGTGTGTGTTTTGTAGGCTATATTCTATTGATCCAAAATCTCACTTATGTGCCTCGACTTCCTCCGCCCGTTCTAGAGTTGATGAGATCTTCTCTACACATTCTTTGCATTGGGAGAGATCACTTGATTTGGCTACACTTTCTGTGTGTTCAAAGATTCATGAAGGAAAAAAAATTGACTGGAGTTTGTTCTCAAACTAGATCTTGGTACCCCAATATAGTGAGGGGATTCTATTCAATGCTTGTGGAGGGTAAGGATCACTTATGATCTAGATTTTTATCTTCTGAAGTGAGGGGAGTACATAATACAATCTCTTCCATTGGAGAAAAAACAACTATAATGTCCTGGTAGAATGTTGTTCCAAGTTTCATTACATGCCGATTATTGGTGAACCATCCCAATGGGATATGGCCACTTTAGTTCGACGAGTAATTCTTTATAAAATGACTTCCTACATAACTCCGATGCTCAAGTGAAGAACATTGGGGATGCCTTGCAAGATGATCACAATAGTTTTATGGATTTTAGTGTGTTGAAGTTTGTGAAGAAGAAGAAGAAGTGATGTACTTTGTTTTGTGTTTTTGGCTTTGTATGTTTCTTTGTTTAAGAGTTGTAGGATTTGACTTATATTGGTTACATCATTCGTAATCCTTATAACTAGGGGTGGCCATAGGCCCGAGGCCCGCCAAGCCCGCCCAACCCGCCCAATAAAAAAATAGGGCTTGGGTAAGGTAAATAGGCCCGCAAAGCGGGCTTGGCAAAATTTTATAGGCCCGATTTTTTTTCGGGCGGGCTTGGGCATGAGTTCTTAAGCCCGATGAGGCCCGGCCCGGCCCGAAATATATATATATATATATATATATATATATATATGTGTGTGTGTGGGGGGGGGGGGGGGGGGAGGGGGGAACTTCTATAAATATAAAAACGTATACCAAGTCTTTTCATGTAAAGTGAGAAACTTTATATATGGAGTTTAAAACAGATTTTTAATTAAAAAAATTGGTCTTTAAATAAAAAAATAGGTATTTTAATTTAAAAAAAAAACCTTTTAATTAACATAATAGGGCCCGATCGGGCGGGCCTGGGTAAAGAGCTTTCAAATCTGAGCGGGCTTGGGATTACATAATAAGGCCCGATCTAGGCCCGAGCGGGCTTGGGATAACACTTAATTTTTCAAGCCCGGCCCGAGCCCGACCGGGCCTGCCTAGGCCCGGCCCACGGCCACCCCTACTTATAACTATTAACTTTCAATACATATGCCATTCTACCATTATTTATATATATTTTCTTGATATATTTTATCTCTCCATGTGTAAATAAAATTGTAGTTCTTAGGCCTATCTTTCTCCTAATTATATCTTGCCTAGACTCTCTATTATAATTGTTCCCTTATTATATGATTCATTCTTTATTTGTGGTTTGATTATCACATTTTTTCTCTTAAAATGCTTCGTCACTTTAGCCCATTATATGCTTTGTTATCGTCTAAAATTGGTTTATAAATTAATTGTCTTAGCTAGGAAATTCCAATGATAAACAATAGCAAATAAGGAAATTATAACTATAGACTTGCTAAAGTAGGAGAAACAAAAGGAAGAGACAAACATGGAAATAGTTATTTATGTGGTTCTGCCCAGTATGTTGCCTACCTCAACAAGTTCAGTGTTGTTTCATTGTATATTATTAGGCAAAATAGCCATGAAAATTAATATTACAAGCTTTATGAGTTCTCCCCCTAAGGTTTGCTTATATTCGTTTAGTAGAATAAGTTTGGATCCTTTATCTTGTGGGATAAAGGGTTATTTATAATTAGTTATTAAAGAGAGAATATTATAGGACATGTATAATGCCTTTATAGGTAAGACTGTTACATGTTTTACATTTAGGGGTACAAATAATGATGAGTTTGTTAAAGCACGATGCGGGTGGAATATTGTGTAACTTCCCACGTGCATAAGTATGATACATGTAACCGCTGATATTCCCCAACGTGTGAAAGGTAGAGCGAGGTTAGTGACGACATGGTTTGCTAACACTATTATCCAACTCCACATTAACAGTAGTGGGACAGTCAACGAAATGGCAGGGCCGAGCACATTTATACCCAATCTGATCTCATTGTATCTAGCTGAGCAGATTAAGTATGAAGCTAACCTTTCTTTATGTATTTATTGAGGACACATGTCACTTTCGAAAAGGTCTACGTGGTGTTCTATATTTAAGGGATAATAAAATCTCCCAAGACTTCGCTGGCGATAAAGAGAAGTGAGGCTAATCTCCCTAAAGTGTTTATGCTTTGGGGTTGTTTGGAGAGTAGATGTTGGGAAAGTGGAGTGTCAATAGAGCAGAATGTCATTGGCTTTTATGATAACGGTTATATATGGATTTTGCTGAGATTGGGATGAGCATAAAGACCTGTAATATTTTCTTAAAAATGAAGGAACTTACCACATGTCATACGCTGGGTTTTCATGTGAGGAGTAATCATTATGCGTGCCTGGAGCAACGCGCCACATTTAAATTGACGAATATTTTTCCTTTTCCAGATATGATGTAATGTCTTATGATTATAGCACTGCCGCCATTTTTGGAGTATAATATTCCTTTTAAATCTTTTAGCCATTTCCAACGTTTTGTTTTCTATTACGTGTATTAGAGAGATAGATAGAACTCCATATTTCCATTACACCTCCTTATTCAACATTTCATTCTTACCATAACTGATAACCTTCTTACTATTTCATTTTTGCCATTTCTTCCAAGAGTTTGAGATGTCATTTAGTCAGATTCCATTCTTTTTAGAGTGTTTTAGGTACGCTATCCACTTAGATTTCATTTCCTGCCATTTTAATTCGTTGGGGGGTGAACTTTTGATTGGTGGGTGTTGCAGAATTTTATCCATCTTAGGCAGTGGTTGAGTTGGGTCTCCTACGGTTTTGCCTTTTCTGGGTTTTTTTAGCCTTTTAAGGGTTGGTTTTGCCCAATTACTTGCTTTCTATGTCTGTTTATAGCCCAATAAAAACTCCATTTTCCTTCACCTTGATGAGCTATCCTCCTCACATCCAATGAATATTTGAAATTTTAGGTGAATTAGATCCTACTTACCTTGGAATTACTACTAGGAGGTTCCTATCACCCATCCAGGTTATTCGTCCAAAAGACGAGCTTGGACATCCTAAGTATATGCCCACTGTTGGAACCTCTAGTGGCTCAATGTCTCCGCTATTAAACACAAACTTTGACGGGCATGAGTTTGTAGGTTCGGCCAAGTCGATTTCTCTTCTTTTAATTTTTGTTATTTTCCTTGCTCATATCGTACTTAGATGTTATTTCCACTTTTCAGTGAAGAAGTCTCCCAAGCTCCTCACTGCAGTTATAGATTTGGTGGAATCTCACTATATTCCCAAGCCCCCGAAGTTCGAGGATTTATTTAGTGTTGAGAAGTTCACCAAGGCATGGTATTACACACCTCCTTGTTTTCCCCTCCCTACAGAGGTATGATCTCCCTCAGTTGAGAAGGTGCTAGCCAAGGACGAGTAGAACTTTGAAGCTGAAGAGGCTGATAAGGAAGGAGTTGAAGCAGGAAACACTTTTATCCATCATTTTTTCTTTCCTTTATTTATGAATTTAGGCCTATATGAATACAAATTTTGCATATCTTTTGCATTTTCTTCCTCAAAATCTGAAACTAAATCCACTATTGGGATGGCACCAAGAAACATCGACCACTAGCCATGGACATTACTCGCCAAAAGAGGCTGGAAGTAGAGAAAAAGAGGGTTAAAGCCTAAAAACTAGTTGATCTTGACGATAAGAGGCAGGCCGAACAGAATGCTCGATTGAAACCTGAAAAGGATGTTACCGCCCGGGCCAAGTCCAAAGGTAAGTACCCTACGTCATCTTGTGTATCCACCATTATGCATGGATACCAAGGCCCCACGTGTAGTCAAGATAAGGTCCCTGCATCGACTCATGCATGGATAAGGATCTTCTCCTCACTATGGCGAGGTAGATGAGTTCAAGTTTGATCCTGCACATAGGATTTCCTCTGAGGAGTTAAGAGTTGACTATGAATCCATCTTCCATCACACTAATAATGCCACAGATTTGCTCAGGTATCATAACCAAAATAGGGACTTTAAGTTCTTTAAGGGATATGACCATGATTCTTTATGGTAATTAATTCAACATCGTCTTCTATGGTGAGTTCTGATAATATTACATTAATCTTCTCTTTATCTGCTCATCTTATTTGCTCATTTCTCTCCTTTTTTGGCTCATACTATTGGGGATTCCACTATTTTAAGGGAAAAGGTGGTGACTAATAGAAATGCATATGAGGAGCTTGCTGGGGATAACTTGTGGTTGAAGGAATATTTGAAGCAATCTGCTGACGATCTCAAGAAAGCTTGTGATGAGCTATAGGAGCGGGATGACCAGTTGGTTGAGAAGATGAACTCTCTTAGTAAAGATAAAGAGGTTAACTGTAAGTTGAAGGACAAGGCCATCACTGATGACTACAAGCTCAAGAGTCTAAAAAAGGACCTCAAAAAGGCAAATGATGATCTAATTGTATCTAATCAAGCATTGGATATGGCCAACCAGACAATAACTCGATTGAATAAGGAGCTCACTCGGGTTAATGAATCTTTGCCACTGTTGAGGAGGCAGCTGTGGCCAAGTATTAGTCTTTGGCCAATTCTAATGTCGACTACATGGATTTTTTCTTTATGAGCACAAGGATATCAAAAGAGGGTGATGAATCATTTCCCTTACATAAAATAATCTATGAGCAAGTGGGAGGGCAATGACAATGAGGCCACTGCCTTGGATGCCAAACAGATGATGGCTGTTGAGGAACGGTTACAAAGGTCCTTGTAGGTGATGACCAGATTGTTATCCCTAAGGCAACTCCTCCTATCACTAGTGGTGTTGATCATGCCGACACGACACTTCTGATGCTGTCTTAACTGTCGTGGATGTTCAAATGGCAGAGGATGAAACTGAGCATTCTCGCATGGCATAAGCTATCCTCTATTTATTTTTATGAACATTTTTCAGTGTCTAGTCTTCTAACTTCTTTACAAACACTATGTAATTTACGATGAACATTTTAAGCTTCTTCTTTTATTGTAATAATATAATGCTCCTTGTTCTTATATTTAGTTAGTTATAGTCTTATGGGCTTTTTATAGCGTATGGCTTGTGTTTGCCATGTCAACTTACTAACTACTTTAATGTTTAGAATACGCCTACCAATATTTTAGTCTTATGATCCTAGAGTTAGTTTTTAGCTAACTTGATTTTCCTTATTAGCTACCTATTTTTGGATGAACCTAAGTTTTCATGACCTAGTTCTACCAGTGTTTATGCCATATTATTAGTGTTATGAACGGAGCTCGTCGTTCTGACTATGTGTTAACACTGATTACCTGAGTCGACCAAACTTTATTGGGAGTTATTCTTGCATTGGGTTATAATCGGACTATACATCCATAAAGCATGGTTTTCCCTTACTTGGTAAGACTACTTATTGCTCGCGATTTGTTTTAAGAAGATTTTACATGAAGTTCAACTTGTTGTTCGTGACTTGTTTGCAAACAAAGTCATACATGAAGTTTATTCTTGATGTCATGTTGATTCTTATTGTTCGCAATCTATCTTATGACGAGACTGTACATGAGGTTAATGTGTTATTGATGAACGTTGCTGGGGATATGTACATATCCCATGCCTACAAAATAAAGAAATAAAAATAAGCGACTGTATTGTAGAAACGGAATGGAACTTTTTATTCATAGTAGATAGAAATTACATATTAAAGAATAAACTTCTGATACATCAGTGATAAACCTTTCTTAAGTGTTCGGTGTTCCATGAATTTTTGAAATTCTCTCCTTCTAGGGTCTCATTTTGGTATGTTCCTGACCCGGCGATACTAGAGATACGATAAGGGCCATTCCATTTAGGTTCCACCTTATTTCTTTTCTGAATGACTTTTTTCAAAACATATTCACCTTTTAAGCTACTCGATTTCACCCTCCGATTGTGGAATCGAGCAATTCTTTATTGGTAAGACGCTACTATCAGTGTTGCATTTTCCACCACTTCTTCCACCAGGTCAAGTTCTAACCATCTCGTCAGGTCACTTCGTGGTGATTTGAAGTTGAGGATGCGATGACTAAGTAGGATAATTTTCGTTGGTACCATTGTCTCCGTACCAAAGGCCAACATGTAGGGGGTTTCATCTTGTAAGCCAAAGAACACTCTGCAGCTTATCGATCCAATTTTTGTTTGCATCATCCAACCTCTTCTTTATCCCGACCAGTAAAGTTTTATTAGTTACCTCAGTCTGACCATTGCACTGCGGATGGCCTCATGCATAATGCACCCTATGTATCTTTGAACAGATGAAATAATTCTCTAAATCCTGATTATCAAATTGAGTGCCATGTACCATGATGAAAGCATATGACATTTCATATCAGCAGTGTAGACACCCCATCCTAGTACCCCTTAAGAACCTCCCTAGGTCCCTAACACTTCCAATACCTCCATAAACCCTATGTTATACTTTGAGTACAGATTTGAAGGCCACCAGGAGCTATCAAGCCTCGTTTGACTCCGATAAACTCCCCAACCTGATATAATCTTAATGAATCCTTTAAGGGATCTTAATCCACTTTCCAATGGTCCGCTCCGTTAACGAATTGGCCTCACGGTTCACACGAACTATCCATTTTACTTTAGTACTGATTTGGAGGCCACCATGCACTCCCGGGCCCTGCTTGACTCTAGTCAGCTCTCTGACCTGAGATAAGATCAATGAAAACTTTAAGTTATCTTAGTCCCCTTTCCAACGGTCTTCTCTTTGTGAAAATTGGCCTCACGGTTTGCACGAACAATTCATTTTACTCCGAGTACTGATTTAGAGACCACTAGGCACTCTAGGGCCCCATTTGACTCCAGTCAACTCTCGGACCTGAGCTAACCTCAATGAAATCTATAAATTCTCTGAATGACCCTTGCAAGGGTTCGCTTTGTGATAAAATCGGCCTCATGGTTATCATGAATGAACCCTTTTACTCATACTATTGATCTGGAGGCCACCGGGTGCTCTTGTGCCTCACTTGACTCTAGTCAACTCTCCGACCTGAGAAAAAATTAATGAGATCTTAGAGGGATCTGAGTCCCCTTTCCAACAGACTGTGTCGTGCACAAATTGGCCTCACGGTTCGCACAAACGATTTGTTTTACTTTGAAAGGCCAAAGATCACTTTTGGGCCCCGTTTAACCTTGATTAACCCTCCAAACCAAGAAAATCTCAGTGAATTATCGAAGGGAACTAAATTCCCTTTCCAACGGTCCGTGCCGTGTGTGAATTGGTTTCACGGTTTGCACGAATAACTCGTTTTACTCCAAATATCCATGTTCAGAGACCACCGGGTGCTTTCGAGCTCCGTTTGACTTAGGTCAATTCCAAATCCAAAAGTGTCTTAATGTATTCTTGAAGGAACCTCAATTCATTTTCTAACAGTCCTCGCCGCTCTTAATTCATACTTAAGGTTTACATTTTATGCCCATTTTTGTCGAAAAAGTCTATTTTGGACTTCTTATAGGCACTCCAGGCCCCCTGCCTATCGACAGGGTGTACTTTCCTTTCTCAGTAAGGCAGGCACTATAACGATAGGCAAGACATCGTCCATGTCGATCGGCACTCCATAACCTTAAATGACACTATATAAAGAGCCCATGACCTCACTTCTAAAGGAGGTCCCTTTCAGCAGCCAACAAACATTCTCTCGAAATCAGAGCCTTCTCATAACTAAAAAAGTTAATTTTCCAACATTCCCCCACCTCACTTTCCTACACACTTAATCATGCACCTTAGCTTATCATATTACCTTCATACCAGTACAAAACCTGCCTACTATAGGGATGGCAATTTTCACCAAAAATTCGGGTCCTTGCGGATACCCGGCCCTATCGGGTAGAATATGGGGATTAAGTTTGGGGAATCGGCCCGGGTTCGGGGAGTTAAAAAATCCTCAAAAAAATTCGGGTTGGTTTCGGGTATAGCCCCGGGTCTCCAAGGGGATACCCGAATTATTAATATATAGTAAACTATGTAAAAAAATATATAATAAAGGGAACTACTAAAGAACTTACTGCCTCTTTTATTTCTTCTAACCCTACTATTTCTTCCGCGCCCTCTCACTCCCCCACGAACCAAACCCTAATCTTCCTTCTACTGGCGATGGACAACCTTGATTGTCCTCCTCCTGCCGATGGCCTCCTCCTGCCGATGGCCTCAACTACTGATCGGCCAAACCCCCTCTTGCCTGCTGATAACCAATAAACCTCATACTGCCGATAACCACTTCTATTTTGATTTCATTCATTTTTTTGTTTGGTGTAACAAATTTTTTTTTCATAACTTCTATTTCACTCATCATCAAATAACAAAATATTTTGTTATAAAATTTGTTCAAATTTGTTTAGTATCTCACTTCTATTTCACTCATCATCAGATAATTGTTTGTTTATATTTATTTGTTATTAACCACTACATCAGTTTTCCAGCATTTGTTTGGTTCTAAATGTTTGCTTGATAATTGGTACCTCACTTCTATTTCATTCATTTGTTTGTTTATCAGATCAAAACAATATGTGTGCTGACAACATTTTTGTTATAAATTTAATAAATCTTGATAGAAGGAAAATATTTAGATGAAATGAATTTTTTATATTTGAAAAAAGAAATGAATATTTTTATATAAAAAAAGAAATGAGTTCCTTGCTAGGAAACTGAAGCACACTATATATATGACTCACTTAAGTCTAAAATATAGGATCTTGTCTAGTTTGAAAATATAGACAAAATTGTGTCATCCTTTATTTATCCCTAAGCCTCATGCCTCTTCATGATTTGCATCAAAGTCTATTATAGGCTGGAAAAGGTAGTAATCAACACAACTCACAAAACCTAGGATTACATTTATTTGGCATATTGTGTGTTTGACGTGTGTGTGTTCCCATTGGCCTAACAATATTTTTTAGTATTTTTAAAGAATTTTTGGAATTTAAAAAAAAATAAAATCTATTTTTAAAGCATTTAAGATTAGGTTTAAAATTGTTTGAGGCTTTTTCATAATATCTTAAACTGCCTAAAAATTACCTTGGGTAAAATCCTAAAGCGTTAGAGACTTTTGGGGTAGAAAATAAGATTTTTCAAAGATAAAAAACACTCATTTTTAAATTGATCTGGAGAATACACGTGTTGGCTTATCAACGATCCAATTTGTGTTTCTTTATACTCACATACTTAAGAGTCAATATAGGACGTTCATTAGTTTTAATTAATGGTTTACATGCGTTTTTATTCAATCCATGTGATAATTGTTTTAGCCAATCACTGTTCGTTTAGAGGCGGTGCATTGTGAGCGCTTAGATTGATCTCCCAACAGTCGAATTAATCCCGATCGTTGATTTCCCTTAAACCTTCCAGAGCCTTCCTTCGTCCTTATAAATAGAGACCGAGGGTTAATCGTTTCGAACCTTTGGCAAGTTTGAGAGATAGGAGAAAATAAGAGAGTGAGAGAGAGAAAATAAGAGAGGAAAAAAAGAGAGAGAATAAAAGAAAATCTTAGCCAAACTCTCGCTAAATTTTTCCTGAAAAAATTGAGAGTTTGGGAGCGTTTTCATGATACCACTTCCTCTCTGGTTCAAATCTCTTGTCTAAACACCATCACCAAGTTTGATCTCGTCTCACATATTTGATTTGAGATCTGATTAAGTTATACAGTCACGATCTTTTAGGACTGATTTCCTTTTAGAAATCATCTTTTTATGTTGGGTTTTTAGTTTAAAGTGTTTTTATCAACTTTTTCCCAACATGACTTCAAAATATTTTTCCCTCTTTTTGTTTTCAAGTGTCCTTGAAAAACATGACTTCAAAATCTCACATCTAAAGACATTTATGTCACCTAGTTCATATTTCACATTTTGTGAAATAAGTTTGTAAATAAATAAGAGAGGCATATTGGATCTTGTCTCTTTTATCATAGCAAGATTGTCTTCTGATCTATCTTAAAAAAGGAAGTCTAATTTCAAGAAAATTTGATTTAGATTCTTGTCTGTCATTTTTGAATTAATTTGTAATTTGTAGGAAACTGTTTGTATAAGTGTGAGTGAGTTTCATGCATGTGTTAGGCACATCACATCACATCACTACACTAACACACAACAACACTAAAGTTGTGTTGGTAAAGAGATTTTTACCATCTGAGTCGACTTAAAGGAGTTAAGGAGCAAATCTTGGAGGATTCTAAAGACAACAATGAAAAGCCAGAAAATTCGAAGAAAAAGCTACGAGTGTTGGTATAATTTCTTGACTTAGGTTTATGTCTGATTTGTTTGGATAATACGTTGCTTGCTTGTACTTTATAACTCATTCTAGTGGATTTTTGCTTTTACTCTGTAGAGGGAGTCGTGGATGTTTTCCCTGTTTGATAGGGGTTTTACCATGTTAAAACCTGTCTTGTGTGAATGCTTTTTAATGCTTGTTTTACTTTTGCCATCATTTCTATAATTGTTTAAAATTCTTTTAAACCTTTAAGTTTCTAAGTAATTGAAATTTCTTGTTTAAAAACATTTTCTAACACATCTTGTATTTTTTATTGGTGTTATTAAAAGAGTTTCCCCAAGAAAACATTTCGAACCCTTCTTAACTGTTTTAACTTTTGATTAAAAAACTTAGTAAGGGATTTTCAATTCGTATCAGAGCGGGTTCTTATTTTTCAAAACAAATGTTTAGAGTTCTATGTTTTTCGAAACTATTTTAAAAACACCACATGGATGAGAAATTTGAGAGACTAGGAAACTTATCCCAACCTCCCCTCTTCGATGGAAACAATTTTCCTTACTGGAAAGTAAGGATGATTTCCTTCGTCCAAGGAACACTGGGAGATAATGTCTGGGATTCCATAGAAAATGGCTACTTTCATCCTACTAAACCTCTGGCAGATGGCAGTGAAATAAGAATCATAAAACCTCTCACTGAATTTACTAAAGAGGAGAAACAGGCTTCCCTCTACAATAATAAAGGAAAAAAATGCCATTTTTATGTCTGTAAATGAGCATGAGTTCAAAAGAATCTCTATATGTACCACTTCCAAGGAAGCCCGGGGCACGTTGGTCACAGTCCATGAAGATGATACACATGAAGGCTGCAAGACTCAAATGCTCATTCAATAACACAACACCATAGTTATGACAGAGACAGAGACTGAGACCTTATATGATTTTTATATCAAACTAACTGATGTCGTTACTAAGCTACATGCAAATGGCATTGTCTATGACAAAGGAGAAATTGTTTATAAAATCCTAAGATCACATCCATAGAAATTTGAGAGTAAAAGATATGCAATTGAGGAAATGAAAGATCCAAATCTTACCCCTGAACTCCTCAGTAGAAAATTAAGAACCGTGGAAATGGAACTGGACTAACAAAAACAAATTCTTGGACGTCATAAGAAAAAAAGTAGCCCTAATGCGATGTTTCAATCTAAAGTTATGCCTAATCTTGAAATCCAATCTGATGATGACTGTGACCTAGATGATTTGGATAACCAAATAGCCCTAATGTCTAAACATTTCAAGATAATACTGAACTTTAGAAATAATGTTGTTACTAAACAAGGAAAGTATCCTTATTCAAATCAATCCAATAACAGACCTCATGAGAGGAGACTAGAGAAGCACCAGAACAACACCAGACCTGACAAAGACCATAGTAAGTCTGAATGATTTAAATGTGGCAAAATATGGCACATAGATGCTAACTGTAGGGTCAACTTGAAAAATAAACAGAATATGGCCAATTTGTGTAAGACTTGGGATGATTCAAGTGAATTAGATGATGATGGGCATGAATCATCAAACATACTAGACCCATGCATGTCATTTTTTGCAAATATTGTATATTTTGATGATAATGCTGATGATAGTGTGCCTAATAATACTTTGACCATGCCTACAAATGTTTTATCTGATGAGATTACTAATAATGGTTATGCCGATAATAGTAGCTCTACTGCCGTATGTGTGAGTCAAAGGCGTATGAATGACGAATTAAATGTGTGTGTGAGTTCGAAAAATGAACCGATAAGGGACAAATCACCCACCACACTTAGTGCGTTCGATGATGATGACTTTCCAGACATCCACACACTGTACACCGAGACGCTTAGGAAGAGCACTAGATTAGAAAGAACCATCAAGGAGTTGACTGAAAAGATAGAATCTCTTAGTCTTGTGGTTAAAAAAAAATACTGAAAACTACACTAACTAATGTCTTGACCATGAAACTTAAACTAAGACCTTATCTCAAAAAATCAAAAATCTTTCTGAAGCTAATGAAATTCTGGAAAAGAAATACAAGGTCACGTTTTTAGAATTGGAATAATCAAAAGAAAAAGCTTCAACAGTCAAGAAAGTTTGGAAAATTTAAAAATAACTCTAATTGTTTTGAAGAGTTTGTAGTCAGTAAGACCAATTCTGATGACAGAACTGGAATTGTATTTAACACTGGCACACAAACTCACAATTTACAAACCATAAAGTTTGTGTCAGGAGGAAAAAAGGCCTATGAAAACTTGTCCAGAATTTCAAGCTATAAAAATTGATTTTGATAAAAAACGAAAAGGGAAAAACATTTTGGTAAGTGATGAGTCTAAGGCTAATGTTGAATATAAGACTAAATACGTATTCCCCCCCCCCCCCCCCCCCCCAATACGTCAAGGAGAGACCTCTTTTCAACCTGTTTATAGGAAACCTAAGACTGATGTTCCTCACTTAGATAAACCCATTCTTAAAGGCCTTAGAGATAATAAGAAACCTTGGAGCCACCTTTACTGCTCCTAATGTGATGTCTATGGACATTCACTTGAAACCAGTTTTCAAAAGCGTCTAGGCCAATCTTTTTCGTGCACTCCTATGTATAAGAACTTTAACTATTCTAGACAGAGTATAAATAACTACATCCTTCCTAGATAGCTTGATAAGAACTCAAACTATCGTAATAGAAAGAAACGATCCAACACTAAAAGGAAGTCCAAAAGAAAGGAACCTAGATTCATGACTAAACCAATTGCTCAACCAAATTTCAAAAATCAATTCATTGCGTAAAAATCTTTTGAAGAAAAATCTAATGCTCACAAATTTTATCATATCCGGGAAAATATGCCCAAATTTTTTAAAACTAGAGCAATTTGGGCTAGGAAAGATGATTTAATACCCCAAATGAAGTGTAATGTGGTTATTAGTGCCTTAAAAGCTGAACACACTTAATCTGGATGGTATTTGGACTCGGGTTGTTCTAAACATATGATCGGGGATGAGACTAAGCTAACCAACAAAATTGACTTCTTAGGTAGAAAAGTTTTATTTGGGGATGGAGTCTCTGCCCAGATCATAGGTAAAGGGACAATCCAAGAAAAAGGTTTACCAACTCTTGAGGATGTTATATTAGTAAAGGGTCTTAAAGAAAACTTACTAAGTATATCGCAATTTTGTGACTCAAACCATACTGTCACGTTCTCAAAATCCAGTTATAAAATCATGAATGAGAATGGAGACTGCATTATTACAGGCCTCAGAACACCTGATAACTGTTATATAGTAACTTTAGGGACTGAGATCTGCAATATATCCAGGATCCAAGATAATGAAATTTGGCATAATAGGTTAGGTCACATAAATTATGATAGTCTTAGAAAGTTAAGCTCACAAGAAATAGTTAGAGGTATGCCCAAAATTAAACCCATTTCTAATATTATATGTGGGCCTTGTCAAGAAGGAAAGATAGTTAAGCCTCCTTATAAGAATATCAAGGAAGTTCTATCCACCAAACCTCTAGAACTCATCCATATGGACCTAATGAGTCCCTTTCGTACTGTTAGTCTCTGTGGCAACAGTTATATCCTGGTTATGGTTGATGATTTTACTTGATTTACTTGGATGGCCTTTTTGAAACAAAAATCAGAAACTTTTCGTAAGTTTTTGGAAATTTTATTATGAATTGTAAATGAAAAGGACTCCGAAAGAATTCGTAGTGATTGAGGAGGTAAGTTTATAGATTTTAGAATTATCGAGTATTGTGACTAAAATGGTTAAAAACATGAATTTAGTGCCCCTAAGACGCCCCAACAAAATGGGATAGCTGAGCATAAAAATCACACTCTTTAGGAGATGGCTCGTGTTATGATCCACTCAAAGGATTTACCTAAATACTTATAGCTTTCCATATAACAAATAGAGCCTAACTTAGGAAAGATACCAAATAGACACTTTATGAACTTTGGTACGGGAAAAAACCTAACCTAAAATATTTTAGAACCTTTGGTAGTATATGCTATGTTTGCAAGGACAAAGAACATTTGTCCAAATTTGAAACTAGAGGTGATAAAACAATTTTCTTAGGTTATTCCCCAAATAGCAAAGCCTATCGTGTTTATAACCTTCGTAACAAAACCTTAATGGAATCCATTAATGTAGTAGTAAGTGACACCAATTTAGAGAACAAGAACATAGAACTAACCGTTATTGATGAGCTAGAAAACATTCCTACCCACGGCTCTTGAGATACAGTTGAGCCTTTACCTAATGAGACACCTGAAGTACCAAATTGGGTTTCTAAGGATCATCCCTTAGATAATGTGGTCGGTAACCCAGAAGAACCTGTTCGAACAAGATCCCAACTACGTAATATTGCACATTTCGCATACTTTGTTTCACTTATAAAACCAAAGAATGTGAATGAAGACTTAAATTATTCCTATTGGATATGTGCTATGAAAGAGGAACTCATTCAATTTAAAACTCACGACGTATGGTATCTTATTCCCAGACCAAAAAATAAACGGGTTATTGGCAGTAGATGGATTTTTAAAAATAAAATCGATGAAACAGGGATGGTTGTTAGAAACAAAGCTTGACTAGTAGGCCAGGGTTATTTGCAAATTGTAACACGTCTCGAATTTGTTCGTCTTCTTCTCACTATTGCATGTCTCTTGAAATTTACATTATATCAAATGGATGTAAAATTTGCATTCCTTAATGGTATTTTAATCGAGGAAACTTATGTAGAACAACCTAAAGGGTTCATTGATCCTCACCATCCAAATCACGTCTATCGTTTGAAAAAGGCATTATATGGTTAAAACAAGCCCCCCGCGCTTGGTATGAACGATTGTCTACTTTTCTCTTAAATAAAGGTTTTAGTAGAGGTGGGAATGATCAAACTCTTTTTGTCAAACACTTTGACAAAAATGTTTTAATAGCCCAAGTGTACGTAGACGACATTATTTTTTGATCTACCTCCCCGTCTGAGGTTAATTTTTTTTCAAAAGATATGCACAAGGAATTTCAAATGTCTCTTATGTGGGAGTTACAATTCTTTTTAGGACTTCGGGTCAAATAGAACTCAAAAGGTTTATTCATATCGCAATCCAAATACGCTTTAGAGATTGTAAAGAAGTTCGACCTAGAAAATGCAAAAGATGCTAGGACACCTATGAGTACTTCAGTAAGATTATCTAAAGATGAGCATGGGAAATCCATTGATCCCATAACTTATCGTAGCATGATAGGAAGTCTACTATACCTAGCTGCCTCGTGACCTGACATTATGCATGCCGTCTGTGTATGTGCTAGATATCAAAATGCACCTAAATAGAGTCATTTACTGTGTGTTAAAAGAATTATAAAATGTGTAAAAGGAACTCTCAACTTAGGGCTTTGGTACACAAACGACACATCCAGTACGATAATAGGTTACACGGATGCTGATTGGGCTGGGTGTTCTGATGATAGTAAAAGTACATCAGGAACATGTTATTACATTCATAATAATTTAGTAGGCAGGAATAGTAAGAAACAAAATTGGACTTCCTTATCCACAACTGAATCTGAATATATAGTCGCAGGTAGCTGCTGTGCTCAATTATTATGGATAAAACAGACGTTAAGTGACTACGATATTAATAAAGAGAAATTTCATCTCTATTGCGATAATTAATCTGCGATTAATATTTCCAAAAATCATGTTCAAGACTCACGTACTAAAGACATTAAAATCAGACATCATTTTAGACGTGAGTTAGTCAAATCTAAGGAATTGGAAATTAACTACTTACCTACTGATCTTCAATTAGCTGTCATATTCACAAAACCTTTGGATTTCACTCATTTTGAATCATTACGAAAATCTATAGGAATGGTTCCGGCAGAATCGAATCTCATCATTTAAATTTGCCATGTTATGCTCATATTAGATAACTTTTCTATGATTTTTCGCTTTATCTATTTGAGACAAAATGGGGGAGAAATATTTGAGTCCATCTTGGACATTTATTATACATTTCTTTTAAAAAATTTGATCTTAGTTTTTTTTGTACAGGAATCAGTACCTTTTTGTGCATCTTGATATTTTTAGGGTATTAGGTTGTAAATTAGTTGAGTTATGTATTTTTCATTTCTAGGATATGGGGTAGATAGAATATTTTGTAAAGGATTAAGGTTTTATATTTTTTTTGTATCCCTATGAGTCCTAAATGACTCAAAGGAGATTTTGTCTCATATTTCCAAAGGGGAAAATTGAAGCACACTATATATATGACTCACTTGAGTCTAAAATATAGGAGTTTGCCTAGTTTGGAAATAGAGACAAAATTATGTCATCCTTTGTTTATCCCTAAGCCTCATGCCTCTTTATGATTTGCCTAAAAGACTATTCAAGACTGGAAAGGGTAGTAACCAACACAACTCACAACACCTAGGATTGCATTTATTTGGCATTTTGTGTTATGAGGTATGTGGGTGTTACCATTGACCTAAAAATATTTGTTAGTATTTTTAAAGAATTTTTGAAACAATTAAAATCTATTTTTTAAACATTTAAAATTAGGTTTAAAATTGTTTGGGGCATTTTCATAATATCTTAAACTGCCTAAAACTTACCTTGGGTAAAATTCAAAAGTTCTAGAGACTTTTGGGGTGGAAAATAATATTTTTCAAAGATAAAAATACGCGTTTTTAAAGTGATCTGGAGCATACATGTATTGGCTTGGCTTATCAACGATTCGATTTTTGTTTCTTTATACTCACATACTTAAGAGTCAATCTGGGACATTCATCTATTTTAATCAATGATCTACATGCATTTTTATTTAATCCATGTGATAACTGTTTTAGCCAATCACTATTCTGTTAGAGGCAGTGCATTATGAGCTCTTAGATTGATCTCCCAACAGTCGAATTAATCCTAATCGTTGATTTACCTTAAACCTGCCATATCCTTACTTTGTCCTTATAAATAGAGACTAAGGGTGAATCGTTTTGAACCTTTGGAAAGTATGAGAAAGAGGAGAATATAAGAGAGAGAGAGAGAGAGAGAGAGAGAGAGAGAGGAAAATAAGAGAGTAAAAAAGAAAATCTTAACCAAACTCTGGCTAAATTTTTCCAAAAAAAATTGAGAGTTTGAGAGCGTTTTCGTGATACCAGTTCCTCTCTGGTTCAAATCTCTTGTCCAAACGCTATTACCAAGTTTGATCTCATCTCACATATTTGAGATTTGAGATCTGACTAAATGATACAATCATGATCTTTTAGGACTGATTTCCTTTTATAAATCATCTCTCCCTGTTGGGTTTTTTAGTTTAAAACGTTTTTATCAAATTTTTCCCAACATATCCCTCTTTTTGTTTTCAAGTGTTCTTGAAAAGCAAGACTTCAAAATCTCATATCTAAAGACGTTTATGTCACCCAGTTCATATTTCACATTTTGTGAAATAAGTTTATAAATAAATAAGAGAGACATATAGGATCTTGGCACTTTTATCGTAGCAAGATTTTCTTCTAATCTATCTTTAAAAAGGAAGTCTAATTTCAAGAAAATTTGATTCAGATTCTTGCATGTCATTTTTGAATTAATTTGTAATTTGTAGGAAAATGTCTGTATAAGTGTGAGTGAGTTGCATGCATGTGTTAGGCACATCACATCACATCACATCACTACACTAACACACAACAACACTAAAGTTGTGTTGGTACAGAGATTTTTACCATCTGAGTCGACGTAAAGAAGGAGCTAAGGAGCAAAGCTTGGAAGAAACTAAAGACAACAATGAAAAGCCAAAAAAGTCAAAGAAAAATCTTGGAGTGTTGGTATAATTTCTTGACTTAGATTTAGGTTTGATTTGTTTGGATAATATGTTGCTTGCTTGTACTATATAACTCATTCTAGTGGATTTTTGCTTTTAGTCTGTAGAGGGAGTCGTTGATGTTTCCCCTGTTTGATGGGGGTTTTACCAAGTTAAAATTTGTGTCTTGTGTGAATGATTTTTGATGCTTGTTTTACTTTTGCCATCACTGCTATAATTGTTTAAAATTCTTTTCAACCTTTAAGTTTCTAAGTAACTGAAATTTCTTGTTCAAAAACATTTTCTAACACATCTTGAATTTTTATTGGTGTTTTTAAAAGAGTTTCCCCGAGAAAACATTTCGGACCCTTCTTAACTGTTTTAACTTTTGATTAAACGACTTAATAAGGGATTTTCAGAAACCGATACCTGTTTTAAATAGGGATGAAGATCCTCGAACCCATTATAACAGGGAGCGAGGCGGGGACATGGAGTGATATTTCTAATGGGGACGGGGATGGGGATGCTTTCCCCGATCCTGAACCAACTCATTTCCATCCCTAGCCTACTTACATTTTAAATTCAGCTACAAAGATTAAGGAGTTCCATTCCTCAACCTTTTTAAAGTTTATTCATTTTAATGTTATCATTCACTTTATTTCCCTTTTGTGATATCTTCTAGTTTTGTTTCTTTATCTGACATCAATTAATATTAATATATTATTATAACTACTTCACATAAATTATTTTCATAAAAACCCCCAAAAGAAAAAAAGAGGGTTTATTCATAAATTCTAAAAATAGGACTCCACCATTTTCTCACATTTTCACACTTGAATACATATTTCCTCAAAATCACTCAAAGAGGAGTCCTACTTTTGGATTTATGGGTTGATCCCCGCCCCTATTCTATTTTCGAACTACGTGAAATTTGATACTGCTCGGGCTACGTAGGCATCTTGGGTTGATCTCGAGATTCGGGTCCTCCTTTTTTCATTATTTTGCCTCTTATATTCTATTTTTTGAGTCTTGGACTCTTACATGTTTATGTCTCGCCCGACATGCACATCCGTTTTTTCGTAGCAATTCCTGATTCGATGAACTTACATCATATGTTTATGATTATTTTCGGGTACACTCCTATGGATGAGTCCACTCCACCCATTCCATGATGCAAGTTGGATAATTCTATTCTTCCATTATTTATATTACACACATTTACATACACACATCATGGAGAAGAAGGAGAAGATCAACATATCCCATGAGAGACCGAAAGGTCAGAAAGGGTGCCTAACACCTTTCCACTCCGTAACTTAGTCCCCAGTCCTTTGAACTACTTCGTTTTGTATTCATCGATATGACCTTGATATCATTCTCTCGAGGCAGTTACATTATTTTGCCCGTTTTGAGAAAAATATGCTGGCGAATCCACTCATTCATGTTATCTCCATTTGACGACATCTAATTTTATATTCGAGGCAGACCGCGAAGACGTTAACACTAGTGGTGAAAAGAGGACCTCCATGTCCTCATTCTGACATAAATGCATGGCAAAAAGGGAGAGATAGTGGGACCTTTTTCCTCTTCTCCCCTCATTCTGACTTCTAGGTCGGGCTCGCTTTAGAGGAATTTGACCTAGATGGGCACAGTGGTGACTATGCTGGGGAGTTTTTAGAGGACTAGACTCTATTTTCTACATAGGTGTTACTTATTTACTCTCCTACTTTTTTACATGCGTATATATGCTTCCACTTGTATTTTCTCCTTACTCATGTGATTACATATTGTATATTTATCTCATTCTTATCGTTACCATGCTCTCTTCTCATGTATATGTCACTTTTTTCCCACTGGTACATGTTCACCGTATTCCACCTTATGCTCACTTGTATAAATTATCCATGCTCACTTCACACACTCGCACTCCTATATATAGTGTCACCTTTACTTACAAGCCCCACACACCACATATATATTATCCATGCTTATCTTTACAAGACCCCTCCCCCCCACTTTTCTCACTTGTATATACATCCCCATGCCCACTTTCACATCTCGCACACCACTTACAGATCATCCATTCTTAGTTTCACTAGCACACACTTTCACTTGTATATATTCACATGTTGTTCACTTACACTATTCCCCTGTCACTCTTTCTCTTTGCACATATATCTCACTTGTATATTCACATGCTTCACACTCTACCCCCATGCTTATTATATTCTTCATGCTCCATGCTAGCTTTACTTTCCATAGCTATCCCTCTTATCTCATGCTATTTGTATATTCTCCCTCATAGTGGTAGTACTCCATTTATTTAGCATACATAAAAAAATCTCCATAAGATACTAACCAAGACTCATGCATTTTTGCACACTACATCACCTGAGCATGGCGATATTGACCAAAATTTTGTTTCGTAATGGAGGTCACTTCGTGATGGTTGTCGATCCTGCAGGGTGCGGTTAACCTAAGCGATATGATTTTCACCTTCCATTGGCCTCGTACCATCGACGTATATCTAATAATTCCCCCAACATCATATTACTTAACCGAAATCACGAACATGAGGTATAAAGCAGGCAACTCATTCACATACATCGAGAATATCAAATTTGTCATCACACGTATCGTCCCCAGGGGGTATATCGTGAGGCTATTCATGTACACTGAGGTATATCAAATGGCTTGTCCACATGTACCGATAAATGATTGCCTTTATAGGCAAGAGGTATATTATGGAAGTTATGCCAAAGGGTGGAACCATTCCACTAACCCACTAAATGCATAAACCTCATATAGGCATACGCCTTAGGACACTCATATCTAGTTTGCCGGTTATCATGAGAGACTCTGCTAAAATTTTGAGTCTCCATAACGCTCGAATTTTCACGCTATTTATCTTATTTTTAAAATAGGACCCAGTCCGTGAACCTGAAAATAAGTCAAATCGTGTCTTACATCTTATAACCTATCTTTTCCCTAAGATCGGGTCCCGTCTGGCATTTTCCTTGCATTTAGGCAAACATAATATAAATGAAACCTAATAATAAGAATAATAATCATGCCGACGATTCTCCTTTTTCCGTTTTTTTCAAAAAACAAAACATGTTTTCCCACCTTTTTCTAAAGAAAATACCAAAAATACTCCCTTTCTTCTAAAAAAAATCAAGATCACTTTCCCTCTCAGGTTGAGCACGTACCCAGACTTTGGCCTGGCTCTCTATTGGCTTCAGTCTTTTGTCAAATTATCCCTAAGCTTTACCGCTTCCTCTGCTGCTTCCACCGAATTTGTGATCTACCTATGCAAGTTATTCATGGAGAACACAGACCAAACACCGAATGTTCAACTAGATCCGATGTCCATCTTTGCCTAACTCAGTGCCGAAATTAACAACCTTCAAGCTAGTGTCCAAGAGATGCAACGACATCGAGCCCAAACTCCCACAGCTTATGAACCTAAGATCCTCTCCCCTCGTTCTATGTGTCTACCTGCCCTTGAACTAGTTAGGGTTTCAAAGGAGTACCAACATGACCGACGTGACTTGTTTACAAACATGATGCCTCCATCTTAGTTATTGATTTTGAACCTAGCCAAACTATGGGCTAATCTTCCAGTGCCCGTGGACCTTAAGGAAGAAATACGTGGTTGAGGAAGACCTCAAGTTGCTGTCAAATAAAATTTGACCAAATCAAGTTCTCCAAAAATAACCTAGATTACACCCACATATCTCCCTATCCCGAGGCTAGATTACCCAAAATGTTCATGATCCTGAACATTGAGAAGTTCGGTGGTAGCGGGCCTAAAATTGTTCATCTATGCAGCTACCACCGAGCCAAAACCCTTTTTAGGGCCTTAGAGGAGAGAATGTCACAAATATTTCAGAAAACCTTAAGACGAGTGCCCTCAGGTTATTACTGTCCCTCGAGGAATCCAGAATCCACAGTTAGGAGGATGTATTAAGGGAATTCATGAAGAAATACAAATACAATGAAGAACTGATGGTGATACGCATAGACCTAGAGCAACTTAAGTAGAGTTCTAGGGAATTAACTAGTATTTTTATCGAAAGATGGAGAGAAAAATCTTCCACTATGACCAATCGATCATCAAAAGAAGAACAAGTGAGTATAGTGATGAATAAATTCCTGCCCTATATCCGAGCATTGATGGGAGGACAATACTACCCGCACTTTAGATCCCTCTGGAAGGATGATGTGGAGATAAATGGGTTCCTAATTAACTGTTGGAGTTTTAACCAAAAAGGTTAATCGAGAAATTTTCACCAAAGAAGTATGACAAACTAACCAGTACCTAAGTATCCACAATCAATAACATAGCTCAACCTGACACTTCCTGAGCACCTAAAAGTTTCCCGAATCCTATCAGAAAGAATGCATTAAAATCTGTTCTCCCCAGTCAAAAGTCTACCAATCCTTGCTAACCCAAAACTTCGTCAAGCCATTAGAATCCCGACCATTACCAAATCCCCTTATTAAGAACTTCATATATGATGCTCGCTGCGAATATCACCAAATCACACTCAATACCATTGACTAGTGTTTTCACCTCAAAAACTAGATCCAAGGCCTTATAAATCGGGGAATCATCTCTCTTTTAGCTAACCCAAAACCCAACACTTATCATAACCCTCTCCCATTACACAGAACCTAAGTGAATGCCATCTTCCTAGGATACAACCTAGAGTTCGACCCCTCAACTCAAATCATGCCTATAAAATACCTAGCATACCTAAAATCTCACCCAAAACCCTCAAAGTCTGTCCATCATTTCTCTTATATCCCACAAGCTTCATTCATCAAGCTATGACGCTCCTCACACGAGCTTGTATTACCGTTCGCACTCGATTAAAAGGGGGAGGCATGGAACTGCTTGCAGTATTATATTAACTTTGAAGGTTTTGGCTGAAACTGCCCACATAAATGATCATCGACTATGAGAGGTTCAGTAGACTATTTATGGGAGCCTAAAATTTATCTTGGAAATCAAATGAATGGGTGGTATCCGTAGAAGAAATCAACCTGGATCACATCGTGTAGATAATGTCAAATTTGTTTCGCCACAAAGAGGAGATATGCAACATCCCTGAGTTGCTCATGGCCTTGAAACTCTAGGGACATCTGGTCCCTTCACTTTTTCACTACCCTGATGAGTGGGAAGACTTACATGAATAAGTCATGGAGGTTTTTGAGTTCATTGACTATTCTTGGAAGGACGACATTGTGGTCACCGACTAGGGTGATGACTTTAAATGCTCAAACGATGAATCTGAGGGCAAAGACTTCCTCTTTTGTTGATTATTCAAACGGTGGTATGGCCCTACTAACAAAAAGATGAAATCGAGATTGAAGATATTCTTCTAAGATGATAATACCCGTGGCGATGAATTAAAGCACAAAATGAAACCTCTGACCGATGAGACCATGGAAATCACTAAAAACTCAGAGGGTAGCAACACTGAGGAGTCATTAGAACTACATACACTAGGGCCGAGTCTCAGCATGATTCACCAAGAAATTGCATTGTCAGACCCATCCACGAATATTGTCCCTGCTGAAGCACCTCTCCTTAACTAGCATGCCATTTTGGTCTAGCCTGCTCAAGTCCAATTGAACCCTGCTATTCACCCCATTAAAAAAATCCCCAAACTTATTGGTGTTTCTCTTATTTATGATATTAATGTAAACAAGGACTCTTTTGATGACATTCTCAATACTGTATTTATTAAGAATGAAATGAATGATGACTTTGAGAATCTTATTATAACTTACATTAATTGAATTAATTCAAATAAAACTTTTGATGATGATCATTTAGTAAATGAATAATTCTCAACTGATCTAAATAAGGAAAATAATAAATAACATAACCTCAATCAAACTAATGGTGATGAGACTGTTGTTATTAATCTTGGTTCTAGTATCCATCTGCTCAAGATTAGGATGTGATCCACCCTCAATGAGCATGAGCATGCGTAATTTGAAGAGCGTATGAAAGAGTTCATGGACGTCTTTCATTGGTCCTATGACAACATGCCCAACATTAACCGAGAAATACTTCAACACGAGATCCCCATATTCCCAGAAAGCGGACCTGTCAAACAAAAATTGAGAAATCCCCAAAAAGAGTGTTAAAAAAGAAGTAGTCAAACAGCTGAACGTGGGCTTCATTTGCATAGTCGAATACCTAGATGGGCTGCAAATATCATCCCCGTGCTTAAATTGACAATAAAAGTCTGCATGTGTGTTGATTATTGAAATTTGAACAAAGCATCCCCGAAGGATGATTACCCTTTGCTAAATATCGACATGATCATAAACAACACTGCTAATCATGCCCTTAAATCATTTGCCAATGTATTTTTCGCCTATAAGCAGATTAAGATGCACCCTGACCATTAGGAGAAAACTGCCTTCATCACCCCATGGGGAACCTTCTACTATATGTCAGGTCGTTTGTGCTAAAAAATGTTGGGGATATTACCAAAGGTTCGCTAACCATTCTGCCTAAACTCATCCATAAAGAACTTGAGGTCTATGTTAACGACATAATCATCAAGTCCAAGACTCAGGAAGGTCACATTTTCCCCTTGAGAAAATTCTTCGAGCAATGGTGACAGTACTAGATATGGCTCAACCCAAAAAAATGCATCTTCGGTGTCACTAAAGGAAAACTCCTTGGGTTCATGATCAATGATAAATGGATTGAAACATACCTCGCCAAACTAAAATCCATTCTCGAGATGCTATCACCCCGGATGGAGAAAGAAATATTAGGATTCCTGACTAAGCTGCAGTATATCAGTTGGTTCATCAGGCAATCTGACCTCTATTTGGGAACCCATTTTTAAACTTCTCCAGAAGGACTCAACCAAATTTTGGAATGAGTCACACCAAGAATTATTTGACCAAATCAAGCGATACCTCACCCGACCTCTAGTGCTCCTACCCTCGCAACTAGATTTCCCCCTCCTCCTATGCTTGACTGTCACCGATAGTGCATTATGGTCATTTCTATCCCAATACATCGAGGAATACCGTAAGGAAAATAAATATACTACGCTAGTCAAAATCTAGTCGATTACAAAGTCAACTACATTTCCTTGGAGGAAATGTGTGTCTCCCTAGTCTGGGTCACACAGAAACTACTGTATTATATCCATTCTTTATCAGATTGGTATCCCAAATGTATCTTATAAAATATATACTAAAGAAACATGCTTTATCAAGTCGAATGGCTCGTTGGTTGATGTTGCTAGCTGAGTTCGACATTCTGTACCTCACATAAAAAGATATGAAGGGGAGAGACATCTTTGACTAACTTATCGATTATCCCATGGAACGAACCGAAGTCTGGGTCTCTAAATTCCCAGATGAAGACATCCTCTACACCTCACAGGAGGACTTCAGGTGGAAGATGTTCTTTGATGGAGCTACTAATAAGAAATGTTATGGTATTAGGATACTCCCGATCTTCCCGATGACTCTCATACCCCCATTGAAATAAAGCTCGACTTCCCTTGCAACAATAACATGGCAGAATACAAGGCATGCACCGTAGGGCTTAATATCTCCCTCGATAAAGGAATTACGCACCTAGACCATCTCAAGAAATTCTACCCTAAATTCGAACTCTCAGTGAACTACAACTCTTCTCCCCCCCCTTTTAATATAAAAAATCTCTTCATTTCTCTCCACTCAGAACTATGTGGGACCATATCCTCTCAAAACACCCTTTTAAAAAATGAAGCTCAAAATTTTAAAAATTAACAGAGGTATGTAGGCAACCCATAAAACACAAATAGGCGCGGTCCATTCCTTTTTATAAAATGTTATTCTTTTCTTCCCCCGAGAATGGCAGTCCATCTCATCATTTAAACGAATAAAAGGATTATGTATGTCTTAACAATCAGTATAGAGAGTTAAACATAAGAAATTAATCAAAAAGACATAACAAATATGTTAAAATCACTTTTCTTTTTTTATCAGGAATATGGCTGTTACACGAAATATCAACGATGGGAGTCAAACAAACCAGTCCCCCTCCTAACCTTCATACAACCTACCAGTCCCTACCATTGAAAAATCCTCATAAAAAAACAAAAATATACCAAACACCCCCACACACAAATTCCCACAAAACATAAATAGTAATGCCCGATCGAATTTATGGGTTACCCGAAAGTTAAGAGCGTTAGGTGTGAAGGGAAATGAAACAACATGTATAATGTAGCTTGTCCAGTTTTATTTTAATTAATGTTTCACTTATTTAGCACACGATTCCAGTTTCAAAATAAACTAAGTAAGGGACCCGCGGGGAGCCCCTCGATGTCCAAGCATACAGAGTTACTAATGTAAAATAAAGAAAATACTTACCTATATAAAGTTCTCAAAATACGAAACCACTCCCAACCTGTTGTAAAAAAATTAGGGTGTAAGCCGATGCTCAATGAGAAATGTACAAATGCATTATATAATCGAACGACAAAAAGGAGACTCGACACGCTATGCCTATATGCACATTCAACTACATTGTATACATATACATATACAAATTCAAGAAAAGATTTTTAATTCCAAAAAGAATATTTATCCAGATTAATTTACCTTAATTATATAGAGAGTTCCTTTAGTTATCTTTTGTATTTATTTTCTCACTTTACTTAATACACCCGATTCAACACTTAAAACCACTACACTTAACTTATATGAATGCATTCCTTTACCGAAATGATCCTCTTTTATTTTATCCAACACACCTTAGTATTTTCGTTCAAATTCACCCTTTCAACACACGCAAACATCGTGTAGAGAAATACTTATTTAATCTTTGAAGATCTTTTTACGACACATCTTTGTGTTAATTACGAGTTTAACCGCTTAGGTTGCTTAATCACCCAATTACCCACTTACTTTACCCCTTTTCTTCTTTTATGGACATTTATCAGTTACGCATTTACTTGTCCATTTTAACCTTTACCGAAACATTTAATTATTCATTCAAGTTAGGTTGTATTAAAACATTTTACCACACAATACATTCCTTGACATGTTCCAAATTTCTTTTATCTTTTCTCAAAATCTTCTAATACCGCGTACTTTAACAAGCTCCATGCCGCCGACCATGTGCACCATATGCTCTGGCTAGTGGTTTTGGACTTTTCACACTAGGGCTCCGGGGCCTTACTTTTTTTAGTATCATCCGATTTTCTTTTAATACGTTTTAACATTTTACAAATGTCCACATTACTCCACGTTTTTTATCCGGACGAAGCCAAAGCTCGAGGTTACACCCCAAATCGTGTTACACTTTGAAATTTTACCATTTCACGTCCTTTACACTTTAACCTTGGTTTTATTCCAAAAATCATATTCATTTAGGACCACTTTGTATAACACCTTTCCAACATTTTTTTTCATAAAAATGTTCCAGTTTAAGTAAAATTATGGTTTTACCCATTTATTTCCAAAATCACCTTTTACTCCATTTTCACAAGTGTTAATTTATTACAAACACAACTAAGTCATCCATACTAACTTCTGAAGTGTTTAACACATTAACACCCTTTTTATCCTTGGAGTAATATTCTTCTTATTTGGAAACACATTTACCTCTATATTTCTTTCAACTTCATAAGCGTTAATATTTTTCTACTTACTTTTTCATGTTTACCCATTAACACTTATTCAATAACTTTATTAACAATTTTCCCAAGCCACACATCTCTTTACTTTATTTATTGAAGAAATTCATTTACACTCAAGACTATTTTTATAAGTAAATAGGATTTCTTTTATTCTAAATTTAATCTTACACTTTATCCTTATCACATGTTTAACCCTTTTTTATACGCCTTAAAGACAAGAATTTCTATTTTTCTTATTTCAGGTTTAAACCCAACAAATCTTATTTAAACTTGTTTATAGACTTTGTGCCAAAATACTACAAGTTTATGTGCATGAGAAAATGGACTTTTAAACCTTAAAATCCCATTAAATGGTTTAAATACATGTTTCATTCTAGAAATTTATCATACTTGAAAAATGCATTATAAAAGACATTTAATTTCCTTCAATCTCACAAAAAGTCCATTTTTCATAAAATCTGCATTTATGCGAGAAGCATTATCTCACCAATGTTTACAAAAATAAATCAATATTTTCAAACATTTCATTTCATAAAATATTTACCATTAATCTTTCTAGAAAATACACCATTTTCATAAAATACCAACTTTTAATATTCCAAACCTTGAAATATTTACTCATTCTCTATTTTCAACAAAATGGCATTTTACCAACATTTTTATTTATTTAAAAATATTTATTATTTTCTACACATTAATTACATCATTTAATCAAATGCACCCTACTCATCTAGTTTAACTACAAGACTACAAATATGCAAAATAGAGTCTTACACTAAAAGTAAAGTTTTTCCACCTCTAATGACTTTAATGATGGTAGGAATGTGGGTGTAGTAGGAGCAACCCCAACTTCCAAAGGTGGCCTCAAGGGTTACCAAATACAACCTCCAAAATACTACAAAATGTGCTCCAATCAAGATTCCATGCAAACCCCCCTTCAAAACTCACATCAAACTCCATGAAAGTCCTCTTCATCTTCTCCAAAAACTCCCAACTACACCTTTGAAATTAGTAGCTTTACCTCAATAATGGTGGAAATGGTTATTGTTGGTTTGAACAAGGTATAACACTACACAAAATGGTGGTGGATTGGTGGAGTGATTGTGGTTTGTGGTGGGGGGAGATGGAAGGCCATTCACCTATCTCTATCTCTCTCCCATTTCTCCCTAAAAATGACCCAAACACCTCCTTATAAAACCCTCCCTAAGGTAAAAAGCCCTGTTTTGCTCCTTTTAGGTTGATCCGGGCTCGACAGCTCAAAGATCTAACAACTGAGATTGTGATAGCGTACAAGTGAAATTGAGATTAAAAACTCGACCAACGTCATTCCAACGACAACCTAGGTGGTTCGAACAACATATCCATCTCGTGTGAATAATAGATTGCGTGACCCTTCACGCGACCTGCTACTCTAAATCAGTAGCATCTCGTTTGAAGCCCATATCTCACGATATACCCTTGTCCTTTGAATGACATTCCTTTGTCGTTTAAACAATCCACTTCTTCTTCTTCTTTTATTTTTCTCCAATTTTACCCGCGATTCTTCTATAATTATCGATAACGCCTCCTCATTTTTAACCCGTATATAATTTAATTAAATTTTTGGGATTACAAACTTCCCATATTAGAGAATTTTGTCCTCGAAATTCTCGATCCTTAAATCTTCAAGCTTATCGGGTTCACCAATTTTCGTTCTAAGTCCTAGAAATCCTCCAAGACAAACCATCAAAGTCCTCAACACCAAGGTCACCAAATAATCGACATGCCTGATGGTCCCTATCATGTTAACCATGACATTACACAATCAACTTAGAGTCTTCACTCACTTTACGATCAAGTCCGAACCATTCTTGGAACTACTCATGCTAATACCAAAGGCATACTGGTGCCTCTATGGGTAAACCCTTTTTCTAGTGATCAAAACGTAACGTGAATCATAATACGATAATTCTTCATATTAATCATCAAAATTAATTTCGTCTTAGGATCGTACATCCCGTGTTCCATAACTTTTCATAGGATTACCGATAACCATCCTATGATATTTCCTCACTCCAAGGAGGAATAATATCATCAAATCATTATCGCACGCCCGGTTTACATCTTTCGTTGCACCATTCTGATAAACCTAGTACCACCCTAGGTGTCTCATCCTTAACTAAGATCTAGAGTCTCACTCTAATCCAGTCACCGTGGCAAAGCAACATTGTATGCTAAGTTTTCCTCGATTTATGATACTATACCGTGTCCTCAAGTCACCATCTCGCTCTTCGCGACCCGAGCCACTAATGGTCGAGCTGGCGAGTAAGTCCACTAGTCCTAAAAGAGATCGATAGTATGAGCAAACCTTGTAGCTAAAAATGCAGCCACCCGTACACAGAACTTTATGCAATAGCAAAAATGCCTCAGATGGGCAAACCCAATTATCGAGCTGCATTGACCAAATCCTATCCACTGCACTCTTCTGGGCCCAACCGTGTCGTACCATAACATGGCACAAATTTGAGTCACCTCATAAGTGAGAATACTGATTTCCAATTACCGAAACTGAAACGAACAGACTATAGTCCGAAAGAAAAAGCAAATTTATCGAGAAATTTTGCCCATAAGTGTCTGACTCTAACTTACGGAAGAGAACCTACGTCATAACATGAAGTTATGCCACTTATTCCAAGAGTTCTCATTGAGCACAAATTCTGACCACATACCCTGGCCTGGGTCACTAGCCGTGGCGAATCGAATCCCAACCATTCATTCTTGTAACAAGAAAGAAATTTATGAATCGGAAGTCCTTTAGGAAATCAACGCTCAACATCCCTCCTTGGGATCAAGGCCCTACCTTTCACATCCTTGGCATACATGAACCATCCTGATAGGCGGATACCTCACTCCCTTATCAATATTGACCTTGTCCAATTACTAGTGACGTCAGCACCAACCTACTGAACCTAGTGTGACACCCCGACTAATTAAATACCGGGTAGCTACTCCTTTATTAAATTAATACAAAATGCCAAGTTGGTTCAGTTCATAGCATCACTGTCGAAAACATTTTAATATTACTAACCACCTAGTATTTAAAAAGTAGGTTGTCCATTTTAATTAAAACCGATTAACATGCAATAAATGAATTATAAAAAGTTAACATAACCAACAATATAGTCACAATACAATAACCATCCATTAAATAATGAGTCTGGAGGAAAACTCCTCACAACAAACCGAATTCTGAAATAATTAAATACAAAGTCCGCATCACTAAAATTAATTACAACCCAAAGTCTGAAATAATTGAATAAGTAAAATGTCTCTAAAAGGAATGGGCGACATGCCCAACAAATGATAAAAACTGATAATGGAGTCAAGATCAGAAATGGAGGCGTCTACTGTCAAGGTCCTGTAACTTCCAAAGTTGCTACAACACGTCACCTGAATAAAACTTCTTTGCACGGTGTCCTTGTGGTTGGGCACCTAAAAAGGTTTTTACAAAAATAGATTTGAAAGCAAACGGGTTAGAGCCCGAATGTGAAAATAAATTTTAAAAATGCAAGTGTTTAATATCATTAAACAGTGAATATAAAGTACATGATAGTGTGTGCACTCACATGAGTTCCTCACCTCTCAACTAATTGTGCACTCCTATCGTACCCGTACCCATTTCTAGTGGCTCCTATATCTATCTAGTCCAATGCTAAATCTAACATTTCTATATGATATCCAACTCAAAACCCAACATCTTCTATTTAATAGAGTATTGTACCTTATTACACAGTTTCCCCACTTTAGTATTTCAATATTATAAATCTTACATTTTCACTTTACAAACCGTTGCTATTACTTATACCCACAATTATTCACGACTATTCATTTCAATCAACAGTTTATTATTCTCACCATAAATATACAATACTAGCACCCCGAGGTGCTCACATACTCTGCTATCAAATCCCGGTACATCACGTACATGAGGACCACGTATTTCGAATCTCTCAGGAAACGTTTCATTAACAATAATCACAAATAGTGGAGGCGAACATAGTTCACATCACATGGGTCACACACATACCTACGCTCCCATGATCAGCAGACTTATTAACTTCTCAATAAGCCCTTATCTGACCTATGTCCTCGAGGTACCAATCTAAATCCCCCCCGTAGGCACACAAATATTAGATGGTCCTAAACGAATGCCAACCTCCCATGATAGCAAGTACGATAGGTATGTCATATACACATAACTACATATACTAAGCATTCACACATCTTAGTTATTAAAATATTTTATTAGTGGTATACTTCTCGTTCTTATACCAACACTTAGCGTTATACAAATCACATGTCCCCGGTTCATATGTATTTAAGTTATCAATTATTCTCACTTCGTGATTAGTTACTCTCTTCCCAATCCACAAATGTCATCCGACTCAAGACACTATTCTAAGTTTTACTCCTCAATGTACCCCAATCTCCCAACTATACCCACTAGTTAATAAGGGAAGGTTATCTCATCATTTAAATAAGTCTACGGGATACTAGAAATCAATTCAGGCCAAAATGGCCATTCTGTCAACTCGTTAGAAGTCTCATTCGAACGAGGTCGTTTGAACGAGTTCGTTCGAACGAAATACCAACTCGTTAGAAGTCATACTGTCATCTCATTAGAAGTTCGTTCGAACGAGGTCGTTCGAACGACCTGGGCAGGTCTTCTAACGAGATGGCAGTTTCAGCCCAGAAAATCCCAATTCCGTTTTTCTCAATTCTTCTCTCCTCTAAATCCACCCTAAGACCATCCAAGTTGTGTTTTAACGTATATAAACCATTTCTAATCACCCTAGATCATTCCTTATCATATTTAAAAGGTCAAATCTTATAATTTTTCATGGAATTAATATGAATCTTCAAATATTTCTCCAAACCCTATGTACATGAACTCCTAATTTTCCTTATGCCCAATGCTCAACATAAATCCATTTTTAAATCATCATATGTAACTATTCAAGTATTAAATCAGTCCCTTATCATACTACATGCAAATCCTAACCCAAATTCAAAGTTCCTCCAACAAATTTCATGGGTTTTCTTCAAATAGTTCAATATAAGATAATTCCTACACTAAGTATGGAAGACATATTCAATGCATTAAGGGTACTAAATCACTTGCCTTAGATTGATCTTCAGAATTTGATGTTGAAGGTTGAGGGTTGATCTCTCCCGTTTCTCTGCAGATTTTCTCCCAAGGTTGAAGATGGTGGTTATGGGTTTTCTCTTGGGAACCTTTTCCAACTCTTCCTATAACTCCCGTAGCCCTCTAACTTGTCAAATGCTGGTAATGGGATTAGTGGGTTACTAATAATGTATAATTAACTCTTAAAATTCGTAGGCTTTAATTCCCAAAATTTCAAAATTACCAAAATACCCTTTTAAGTTGTCGGTATGGCCCAAAAATGCCCCGGGACCCAAACTAAACCCCCGGCTAGTGTTTTCTGATTATTTTGACCCTTCCGGACTCGTTGGCGCACTCAAAATGACTGTTCGGTTGATAAAAATAAAATTCACTTTTTAATTCAAATAATTTCATTTTTGACGCGACCAACACGTGCGTCCCAACTAAATTTTCCAAATTGTCGTATTTCAGTCTCGCGACAATTTTAATATTTCCAATATTCATATATTGCCATATATACACAACATAATCAAATACCAGCTCACATATCGTTAGTATCTATATCCGAATTAATTCTTAATTAATTCACATTTAATTTAATTAATCCCTTAAATAAATATCAATAAAATTACGGGGTATTACATACTTCCCCCCTAATAACAGAATTTCGTCCCGAAATTCGAAACTAAAAAGTACTTGGTAAAAATAACTCTGGATAACGTTCGTGCATCTCATCCTCGCGCTCCCATGTGGACTGCTCAGCATTATGATGTGGCCACTGATTACGTACTAATGGTACTATCTTCGACCTCAGTTTTCACTCGCTTCGGTCCAAAATAGCAATCGACCCCTCCTCGTAGGAATTATCGGGTTGGAGATCGATGTCCTCCAAGGCAATGTGAGTATGGGCCAAATCATCTCTAAGATATTTCCTTAGCGAGGAAATATGGAACACCTCATGAATCCTATGCAAGTGCTACGGTAACCCAAGTCTATACGCAACTGGCCCAATCCGCTCGATGATAGGAAATTTCCCCACATATCTCGGTGCCAGTTTCCCCTTTTTCACAAAATGCATAATCCCTTTCATAGGAGATACTCTGAGTAAAACCTGGTCCCCCACTTTGAATTCTCTGAAGAACCTCTTCGCATCAGCGTAGCTCTTCTGCCGATCCTGAGTTACCCGAATGCGACTCCGTATCAATTCTATCCTTGCCGAAGTGTCCTGAATCACTTCCGACCCAAGGAGTTTGTTATCCCCCACCTCTAACCAACATGCTGGAGAACGACAAGGTCTACCGTACAACGCCTCAAATGGATCCATGCCAATGGTGAACTGGTAGGAGTTATTATAAGCAAACTCCACCAGTGGAAGGTACTGCTTCCATCCACCCCTAAAGTCTATGATGCACATATGTAACATGTCCTCCAACATCTAATTTGTACGCTCGGTCTGCCCATCAGTCTGCGGGTGATAATCCGTACTCAACCGCAATTCAGTGCCCATGGCCTCCTGGAAACTCTCCCAAAACTGTGAAACAAATATCTTGTCTCCGTCAGACACGATATTTAGAGGCACACCATGAAGTCTCACTATTTCCGTAATAAAAATCTGGGCATACTGTCCCGTAGTGTAGTCTGTCCTTACGGGTAGAAAATGAGCCACTTTGGTCAAATGGTCCACAATTACCCAAATGGAGTCGTGACCCCTCTGTGACGTAGGTAACCTCGTGATAAAGTCCATGGATACGCTCTCCCATATCCACGTCAGGACCTCCAATGGCTGTAGAAGTCTTGCCGGTCTCTGATGATCCACTTTTACTAGCTGACAAGTGGTGCATTTAGAAACAAACCCGGTGATATCTCTCTTCATCCCACTCCACCAATACTGACGTCTCATGTCTTGATACATTTTGTCCCCACAAGGGTGTACCGCGAAACATGAGCTCTGCGATTCTGTCATCACCTCGTGTCGTAAGTCTTCCCCTTCCGGAATGACTAGTCTCCCATTGAAGCGTAATCCCCCGTCTGAGCTAACGGTATAGGACTCGCCTCCCTCCGCTAGTAATCGAACTATCTGCTCCTGACAGAACGAGTCATTTGCTTGGGCCTTTACCACTCTCGTAACAATCTGCGGTGTAACAGTCATTACAGACATGAATGATCGGGCTACTGCCTCCTGGTGTCCCAACTCCTTCCACTTTGCTTTCCACACTGCGGCCACCTCATTTACTGGCCTACGGCTCAACGCCTCTGCTACCACGTTAGCCTTCCCCGGGTGATTTTGGATATCAAACTGATAATCCTTCACAAACTCAAGCCACCATATTTGACGCATATTCAACTCCTTCTGTGTGAAGAGGTACTGTAGAGACTTGTGATCCGTGAACAATCGAAACTTCTCCCCCAGGAGATAATGTCTCCAAATCTAAAGGGCAAATACAACTGCCGCTAACTCCAAGTCCTGGGTGGGGTAATTCTTCTCGTGAGGCTTAAGCTTACGGGAAGCATAAGCTATGGCCTGACTCTCCTATTGCAACACACCTCCGAGTCCTTGTAAGGACACATCGGTGTAGACTAGATACTCAACTCCCGGTCTCGGCAATGCTAACACAGGTGCTAAGGTTAACTTTTCCTTCAACTCATCGAATGCCAACTGATAGGCATCGCTCCAGATGAATGACACACCTTTGCGAGTCAGATTTGTAAAAGGACCCGCTATTTTAGAGAAACCACGAATAAACCTCCTGTAGTATCCTGCTAGGCCCAAGAAACTACGGATCTCAGTCGGCGTCGTGGGCTGTCCCCACTCCCTCATCGCGGATACCTTCCCCGGATCTATCGATATCCCCCGGTCTGAAATGATATGCCCCAAAATTTGAACCTCCTTCAGCCAAAACCTGCATTTCTCATACTTTGCATAAAGCTCGTTCTGACGTAGCATCTGCAAAACCTGTCTCAAATGCTCGGCGTGCTCCTTTTCTGTCTGGGAGTAAACCAGAATGTCATCAATAATGACAATGATGAACTGGTCTAGGAACTCTCTGAACACCCTATTCATCAAGTCCATAAACACGGCTGGAGCATTGGTCAAGCCAAAAGGCATAACCCAAAACTCGTAGGAACCATATCTCGTCAAGAAAGCAGTCTTCGAGAAGTCCTGTTCCCTGATACGCAACTGGTGGTATCCTGATCACAAATTAACCTTTGAGAAGAAATAAGCTCCTCTCAGCTGGTCAAATAAGTCATCGATTTGGGGAAATGGATACTTATTCCGTATCGTGACCTTATTCAACTCTCGATAATCTACATATAACCTCAACGATCCATCCCTCTTCTTTACGAACAACACAGGGGCACCCCACGACGAAGTACTCCTATGCACAACACCAAAATGGGTTATTAGTAACACACTTTTTTTAGGATTACTAACACTACTAGAACATTAGTGTGGGTAACATTCTTTTATAGTTAGTAATAATTCATAAGTGTTACTAATATATATTTAGTATATTAAAAATTAAAGGAAAAAAAAAACTAAAACGAAAGACGCGCGTACCCTAACTTCTCAAATCGACCTGCTAAAAAAACCTCTCTCTGCTGCGGACCTTCTCTCACCCTCTATCAGACCTGCCGTCAAATCGACCTTCTCTGAAAAAAGCCTCACCTTCCCTCTAAAAAAAACCTCTTCCGCTTCTAGAAAATCCTCCCAATGGCGATTTGAAACCTTCTCAGGCCGTTGTTCGTCCTTCTTCTCAGACCATTGGAACCCTTTCCTCTGTCATTCTTCCCCTATCATTCGTAATTTTGAAACCTTCTATGGTAAGTATATGGTTTGATTCGTAATTAGATTATTCTCTCTAATATATCATGGGTTGATTTGTAACTTTGAAACCCTAGTTTTCCAAAACTAGGGTTATTTTTCATTTAAGGTTGTTTTTTTCTATTTTGTATTCTCTTTTCAGTTCATAATATTTGTATTTTGTATATAATTTTCAATTTTGTTTATTTTGGAGCAAAATGTAGAAGTAGGTTTGAAATTGACACAGTACAAGTCATAGTTGAGGTTTTAATTATGGCTTAAATAGAGATTCTTAGTCACCATGTTTACAAGAGGAATTCCATTGAAAAACTTGTGAATCTTAGCAATAGTATATAATGTTAATTATTTTTACTTTTAATGAGTCTGCTATTTAAAAGTAGCTCAACTGTTTGAAGCTTATATGTCATATTACCTCAACAATCCTCCCTCTAGGTAGCATTGGTCAAAATCTTTTCCGTTTTTCTTCGACAGAGCAAATAGTATTCTGAAATGATTATTAAGATGCATTTTCTTCCCTTGAAAATATATAACTCTTTTGACTTGTGCAGGTTATATGGATTGAGAACATGGAAGTGCCTAAATTGAATTGGCAAGATAATATTAACGTTGGTATCATCAATTCATACTTCGCGTTCTCTGCAAAGCTTTCGAACACTCGTATGGAGGTTGAAGCGAGCTTTCCCCAGAAGAGCAAATACTTTTAAGATGGTTGTGGACCCAACATGTATGCTACAGGGTGTTTATTTTATTAAATAAGACCATACTTATCACAATCACTAAGTCTTAGTGTAGCCAAGGTTCTAAAAAATGCGGGGCGTGATTGAGGCATGGAGGCCAAGCCTTAAGCCTTAGAAGCCTAGGCGGACCTAGGCGTAAAAAGGCGTGAAAAGGCGTTTAGGCCTTTTTAATATATTTTAATATTTTTTAACCATGACAAGGCTATTAAAATACAAAAATTGCACATATCATAAAAATATGTCTGAATATATGCAAATTAAAATACTATTTGATTATTTTGGATGAGATAATGGTCCGGTTTGTAAAGAAATTCTTTAAAAGGCGACATCGTTTCACTAAAGCATTGTTGTTTTTAGAAAAAACTGCGCCTTAAGGGTTTTACCAAGAATAAGGCATGAAAAGCGTAAGGCGAGGCGTTTCTCCCAAGCCTTAAGCCTAGGCGTGCCTAGGCGGGTTTTTTAGAACAGTGAGTGTAGCATAGCCCATTTATAATACACTCTGCATTGATATTTGCTATCATGTTACCAAATTTGGTAAGTAGTTTATCTCTTAAAATAATTTAACTATGAGATAAAAAGGAGAAAATGGTAGAAAGAAAAGGTGTGTATGGTAAACAAAGATTCTCTTCAAAGGTATTATAGCTGGATAACTGCATACTGGTGAGTAAACATTTCTAATGTTATTCGCCTCCATTCTCTATAAAGACTATGAGGGAGATTAAATGTTGATAAAAGACTTTCATTACTATAGTAGTGATATGCACACATAAATAAGAAGTGTACTTATTCTACTTGAGTGATTCCCACCTTTATATGGAATGTCAGACGTTACCCCACTAAGACGTGAAAACTTGACAGTGAGGGAAATATATCGAGTAAGAATTATGATATGTGTCACAAAAAATATTATCCAAACCTCCTCCAAAATAGCGATTTAATGCATTGCCTTATGTTTGTGTAGTGCTAGAAACTCGAGAAGTTGAAGCCGTTGTGGAAAATGTTCTTCTACTTCCAACCCATCGATGTTAAGGTCTCTCTCTCTCTATATATATATATATATATATATATATATATATATATATATATATATATATATATATATATATTCTGCATTTGTATTAGTTGTGTGATTTTTACTTGCAATGATTTTTGGTTTGATCTAATGCCTTTGTGTAAATTCGGGATATCGAATTAATGATGATGATGAGTGTGATGTTTCTTCGAGCATATTGATTCTTACTTATTTGTTGATGTTCCCCTTTTTGCTTGTTATTTATATAATTAAGAATTTTCCATAATTACGGTCTCATAGAATGACAATGTGTCTGTGTGTTTTGTTACTTATCTATTTTGGTATTGCACATTAGAGAACTATGGTTATTATATGACAGAGCTTCTGCTATGCTGCTTACTTATTGTACATTAGATAACATTATTACTGTGTAACCTTTGCTCCGTTGTTTACTTAGTGTTATATTTTTGAAACTAAGCTTTTGTATTGATCTAGACACAAATATTTTGTTCAATTTTTTGCTCTCTTGTTTACTTAGTATGGACAAGGAATCGGTATGAATGAAAGATACGTCTTCTAAGCACTCTTTTATTCAACTAATGCATGGAAAATGTTTATTAAACTTTTTCTCTCTTCATCACACCTTTATCTCTCTTCATCTCTTCTTCACACCATAAACAAAAACAAAACATGGCCACTGCAGTCAGTGCTACAGTCTCTCTCCCATCTTCCACATCTTCTCCCCTTCAAACCAGAACCTCCATCATCTCACCTGAAAGAATCAACTTCATCAAGGTTTATATGGGCATGATTATTATTATTATTATTATTAAAAGTAATTACTCGGGGTTGTGATATGGATTTTTGGTTATGCAGGTTCCATTGTACTATAAAAAGTATCTGTTAATGGGAAATTGGGATCCATCGGAGCCCAGGTCACAATAGAGGCTCCAGTCAAGGTTGAGAAAATCTCCAAGAAGCAAGATGTAGGTGTGATTATCAACAAGTTCAAGCCCAAGAATCCTTACACTGGTAGGTGCCTTCTCAACACCAAGATCACTGGTGATGATGCTCCCGGAGAAACTTGGCACATGGTTTTTAGCACTGAGGGTATAATGGCCTTTAACCCTTTTGTCTTCTTTTATTTTTTAAAATATCAATTTTTTAAAGTTATTTTGGAATTGATTTGTTGATTTGGGGTGATCAGGAGAAGTACCCTACACAAAAGGTCAATCGATTGGGGTAATTCCTGATGGTATTGACAAAAATGGGAAGCCTCACAAGCTGAGGTTATACTCAATTGCTAGCAGTGCCCTTGGTGACTTTGGGGACTCCAAAGATGTAAGCTTTTAATTGAAAATTTATATTTGGTATTGTAATTTTATTTTGGACATATTATCTTCACTGGATTATGAATTTATAGACTACCATAAAACATGTTTTATGGTAGCACCTTTTCAATTTGAGGTGATAAGTTCTACTTACTCTGTTGCATATCTAATTGGAGGACATTTGAGTTGTGGATGCTTTGGGTCCTATTAAACAGTCAGTGTCCAAGAATTTGAGAACACTAGCTTCCTAGTATGTTTGATTAGCGTTACATTTTTTCCATGAAAAATACTTATTTTGCTCTTGTTTTCTTGATGGAAAGTGGTGTATGACTACATTTGGCAGCGATATATCCGATTAAATAAGAGGAAACGATTTAACAAAACAACGAAAGAGATACATTAAGCTAAAAAAGAAAAAATTAACCAATTATTAACTTCCAAAACCTCTTATGAATAGTTTCTTAAGTATTCCTAGTTAAAATAGACTTAACTAAGAGGATATAGACATAAAAGAAGATAGTTACGAACTAGAAAATTCATAACTTAAAATGAAGATAAATAGCTAACCTATTAAGAAAAACAAAACAAACTAAGACTCCTGAACCTTATCCAAAGCAACTGCTCCCTCCACCCCTATCTCCCATGCGTTGTGCATCACGCTCCCTTTTTGAAAAGCTCGTCCTCGAGCATTAAAAGGGTATCCTAATTGCCTCTGATGGTACATGAAAATGGGTGATCAAAGCTTGCTCTTTTGCAACTTTACAATATTCTCCCATCCTGATCCTTCTGTCGACAAGACTTTATTTTTTCTTTTTTTTCCCGGGTACTCCGAAGCCATTTGACTAAATACCCCACACTCACAGTACTACAAATTAATAGCACGCACGATAAATTTTGCTTGTTTCCATAGTTGTGGTGGTACTTGCACTTGCCCCTTCAATTTTGGCAACTAAATTGAGATTATCTTCCACCTTGCCTACGTATTCGACAACCATTTTCAGTATTGCAATTTCCCCAAGATACATCTCTGACTTGGTACTCATATGAAGACCAATAATATAGCATCTTCTTATGCTCTTCAGACTCATTCAACTGGCCCATGTGTAAAACATATGAAACTGCTCGCTGTAGTCCATGACGTACTAGGTAGTTGCCGTGCAAGTTTTGTGTAGAATCTGCAAAAGACAAAAGACGTTTCTCTGGTCGTGTTCCCCATCGATAGAGATGTCTTCTTCCTCTTTATTTAATGTCTGGTCGGGCCAGAAGCCAGGGCCTATGTACTCTGGTAGCCATGGAGGAGCCGCAGGATGGTTACACGGTGACTTCGTGTTCCCCATGATCGTATATACTTATTGTTAGAGGCGATTCACATTCTCCACCATTTCTTTGACGGATTGGTTCCTTGACTATCTGACTGGATGATCAATCTTTTTTTGTCTCTGACATAACTCTCATTTTTACAATAGTCTCACTTAGTATTCAATACACACCGACTGAAAATACACAAATACCAAAAGCTTACTCAGCTCTGATTCCATCTGATGTGAATAACCGGAAGTGATTTAGCAAATCAATGCAAGAGATGCACAAAGCCAAAAGATATAATAATTAATCAATGAATAACTAATGAGCAAAAAACCTATTATTTATAGACTCTTGAGGAGTCCTAGTTAACATAGACTTTAATAACTAAAAGAAAAGGTAAGTAGCTAATTAATTAAGAAAAAATAAAATAAACTAAAACTCCAATCTCTGATCCAAAGCATGCCCCCCCCTCTCTTTGTCTCTCTCTCATGTGCCTTGCATCATACGGGAGGTTGAGTAAAAGCTTTATGATAGAGGGTTAAGTGACAAACATGTAATGTTCAAGGGAGTTATTGTAAGACTCTATTTTATTCTTTCCTCTAAACTCTTAAAAATTCAAGTTGGTATCAATAGATCAATTTTGTATTACAACCACTACATGTTAAGAGTTTTTCATTTAGTACATTTTAACTCCTGTGTTATATATGCTATTGATTTGTTTAGTTTACGAACATTAATCATATGCAAGTTATTCTCGCTAATAATTTTTTTCGCCTCCTTTTCCACTGTTATTGATCTAATATCTCCTACGAGATGCAAAATAGAAGGCGCCATTGGTTAGAATATAAATCTCATATTAAAAAATCAAAATGATCCATCATAGTATATATTATGTTATTATAGCATATTATTTCATGGTCAAATTACTCCAAACCACCTAATATAATTTGTCCACATATTTAGCTCAGTCACGCAGACACGAGGGCGCTTGTTGATAATTTTAAATCCTACAAAGTCTTGAACCATAGTATGTAATATCCCGGGGCCTCTCCACTCATCCAATTGGTTGTTTGATTCCCCACCTTAAATAATCATCATCATAATCCATGGTTTCAATTTCCTCCCTTTTATGCTCTTTTTTTTTCCATGAAAAATAATTGTATAGGATTGTGGCATACTCGCAATCCCTTCCGTTCCTGGGCCTCCACCAAAACTACAAACAGATCTATCTACACTGGAAACATTTCGTGTCAGGGCTTTTAGCTTGTTGTCCATTGCAGGGGTATTTGGAATTTAAGTATATATTATTAATAATTTTCATCCTCTATCACCATAAAATTTGTAAATTGCCCCCCCCCCCTCTCTCTCTCTCCTTCGCTACCATTAGATTATATATATATATATATATATATATATATATATATATATGTGTATGTGTGTGTGTGTGTATGTGTGTGTGTGTGTGTGTGTCTTTATCCTCTATTAGCATAGAATTTGTACAATTCATCAGAATTTGGTTCACTCTACAGGTGAGCATACCACTAGGGATGTACCATAATCTTCCCATGGAAGTTTCTTTATTGGCAAAACATGGCTCTATTGGGTTCCTACTGAACATTGTTGAGACCCTGTACAACACCCTAAAGGAGCAGGTTGAAATTGCTGAGATACTCAGTTACTGAATTCAGTTTCAGCAGTGATATATGGCTGTAAGTTCCATTTTCTAATTCATAATATCATCTTTCACAATTAGGTGATGTTTTCATCTTTCACAGTTAGGTGAGGTTTTAACTAATAGAATGTAGTCCAAATTATTTTATCTAATATTATGTGGTCCAGGTCTGTGATTTCGGTAAGGTATTTGGACCTCATCCAAATACTCTTATTCATCGAATGACCGGATTCAAAATGCTCCCATTCACCAATGGACTTTTTCGTATATCAAGAAACTATGTGGACTTCACTCAATTAATAATGTTTACAAGGGACCTTTCTCTAACTTTCTAATTTTTTTTTCTAATATGTCCATTATTCCATATTTAGACTTAAATACAGTTTTAATTTTATTTTGACTTTCCCAAGTATCCATGAGTGGGATGTTGAAGTTTTATTTTTGGACACTGGGCTCTCTTTTAGTTCAATACCTTAATTTGAGAATTTGTACTTTGGTCTCACTCTCTCTATGGACTGTTTTTGTGTATGGACATTTATATATCTGTACACACACACACACACACACACACACACACACACACACACACATATATATATATATATATATATGTACATCATCATCATCCAATGTATAACTAATTATGTCTTCAGTACATTGAATTAGAACAATACTAATTAATCAATATTGCTAAACAAAGGCAGAAACCTAAAGAAATCAATCCAAACAAAATCTCATTCCTCTCATTTCTCAATAACTTCAGAAATATCCTAACTGAATTAATCGGTATTTTTCTTATTATAACTTCTAGTTCCTTTCAATTATAGTTTAATTTGAAAAGATCTTGATGTTCTAATATTGATTATCACCTGCTTAGATGCTTTCTTCCTCTGATAACTGCTCTTATTTTTTTGTTTGAAGGAAGAATGATGTCTCATTTTATATCGAGAGAATTTCTGAGAACAGATTCAGAAAACGAGGTTACTTATTCTTTCCTAATAGATATATAAGTATAAATAAAACTCAAGATAGCTTTAGCGTTCCTTTAAAATTCACCCTGTAAGAAATTGATAATTGGACGTTAAGAATTAAGGGTCGGGGTTCTTCCGATGGGTTAATTATGGCTGCCCAAGACCTTGGTTATTTTCTCTCCGAGCTATCAATTCTTGTGAACTATAAAGTCCTATAATATTAAATTCGTATGTGTTTTGTTTGTAGATTGCTTGGATGGGAGTTTGTCGGCGTATCATTTCCGCAGAGGATTTGGTCCTAGAGCACGCAACTGGCTTTTGCAGTTTAAGGTAAAAAAAATTCATTGCAGTGGTCTCACAGATACAACATTGCAAATATGCTATTCAAGCTGGACAAATAAGAAAGTATCCATTCCTATAAGACTTGATAATATCACCTTTTTGATATATATATATATTCTATACTTCATATTTGTTTTTTCATATTTTCCATCTAATTTCTTGCACGCCTAATATGCATATATGTAATAGTTCACAGCTGAAACAAAGAAAGCATATGCAAGTTCACAATTAAAACAAGAATCAAACCTTTTGTAACATTCAACCTATTCACTTCACATATAACCAGCCTATTACTCTTCCACAACATTCACCAATTCATACTCCACTAGAGATAGGTTGTTATCCTCTTTCACTATAAAATTTATTGGTTTTGTGACCTCGACATGCCCCCATTTGTTAACTGCTAGCCTCATTGATCCCCTTAAACATGTCAATTTTCTCGTTTAGAAGAATAATAGTGGTATCCCCTTGAACATCTCCCTTATGAATCATCTTCACATTTATATCCCTGAGGTATATGCTGAATTATTTAGTTTCTTGACCAGTCGTAATGATTTGCAAATAATCAGTTATGATTGATTTTTGTTGTTTGATTTTCCTGGGTCTCTGCTGTTTCCAGACCTGAATAAGATTGTGTTCTTTGACGATGATTTTGTAGTACAACGTGACTTTTCATTTCTATGGGAGTTGGACCTCAATGATAAAGTTGTTGGTGCAGTTTTCAATGTTTCAGAGGTAGGAATTACTCCCATCAATTCAATCTTCGGTTTGGGAATTGGTTGTTTGGTCTCTTGTTAACGAATCAATGCGAGAAGCAATGCCAGTTTCATTAAAACAGAGGAAAAGTGGTGAGGAGTTGGAAATCACAGCGTGTTCTGATGATATGCTTATTATATATATGTTTTTTACAATGTTTGTGCAATTAATTTTGCTGTTGGATAATTTTTTGTATTAAATTAATTTTGTATGACCAAATGTTGATATTATAACTAATATGATAATTTTATTTTATTTGACAGAATGTCATTTTTGGATCCTCATCAAGCTTCTAGCGTTGCGGGTTGCGGCGTTGATGACGATGATAACATAACAGACTTCTTTTTTTATATTTCATTTGATTGGTTATAATATAAAAATATCTCATTTGTGGATGATTGTATTGGGATGTTATATTAGATGATTTTATTAAAATAATGTAACTTTCGGGACGATTGTATTATGATGTTTCATTTGTTTGGTTTAACTTTCTCTTGTAAATAAAGAGTGGAGGCTTATATAAATGTAAATGTTGAATATAATACCCTTATTTTTGTGGACTATTTTTGTATATGTTCTTAGGATTTAAATAGCCTCATAAGAATAATTGAATTTGTTTAAATTCGGGATATTGGATCTTGAATAATATTTTTAAAATATGTATTAATATTAGTAACAAAACTTTACCGTTACTAATTCAGCATTTTACCGTTACTACTAGTAACAGAATTTTACCGTTACTATTAGTAACAGAATTTTTCGTTACTAATTCTGAATTTTCCGTTACTATTAGTAACATAATTTTTCGTTACTAATTCTGAATTTTACCGTTACTAATAGTAACAAAATTTTCCGTTACTAATTCTGAATTTTACCGTTACTATTAGTAACAGAATTTTCCGTTACTAGCTTCGTGCCCCACGCCTTTTTTCTAACGGAAAAATTGTGTTACTAATATTTTTAGTAACGGTAAAATTGTGTTACTAATGGCGTGTTTTGGTGTAGTGCTGGATAAACCCCTGATCCAACAACTGCTCAATCTGATCCCGTAACTCTCTCATCTCTGCTGGAGCCATACGGTAAGGTGCGCGGGCAGTAGGTCGAGTGCCCGGCGTCAAGTCGATCACAAAATCTATCTCTCTACTCGGAGGTAGTCCAGGTATATCCTGAAATACATCGGCAAACTCCCTAACAACCGAAATCGCATCAAGTGGTATCACCACTTCCTTAGAGGTCTCCTCCTTTATATAGTACAAGTGAGTGGACGATCCTCCCTCAGGGCGAGGCATCGCCACTAAAAACATCTCATGCCCGGGAATGGCAAAGATAATACTCCTACTAAAACAGTCAATCATGGCTCGGTACGCAACTAGCCAATCCATACCAATAATGGCATCATACTCAGTCATCTCTAACACTAACATATCCGCAGGTAAAATAAACCTCCCGATCTCTATACCCACACCTCTAAAAATAAGGGAAATCACGGAACCCCTACTCAACGGCGAATCTACACAAGTAACTGTGCTCTCAGCGGTGTCTAATAACCCAAGAGTGCGTGCGAATCTCATGGCAATGAAATAATGTGTGGCCACCGTATCAAATAAAATACGCCCCATAGTCCCCAGAATAGAGAACTCAATAGCCGGTGGATCCTGTGGGTCTGCGGAATGCTGAAGCTGATACACTCTCCCATACTGAAGCTGTCCCTGCTGAACTGGGACTGCTGGAATGGGTGGTAATGCTGCCATCTGTGGTGGTGCTGGGAGGGCGGCGGGAAACATAGGCCTTTGTGGCTCGTGTCGAGCACCCTGCTGCTGCTGCGGTGGGGCCCTGCCCCTGTCAGGACAATCCTGGCGTTTGTGGCCCGTCTTGCCACAAATAAAACACTTCCCCGGGAAGTTCCCCCCTCTCCGTCCCTGCTGCCCCCAGCCCCGATGGCCGTTACCATTCCTACCTTGGCCTTGCTGGCCCTGCTGAAACTGCTGATGTTGACCATTCTGACCCTGCTGGCCCTGATGGACCTGTTTGAAACCTCCTTGTCCACTTCTGAAACCCCCAGATCTGAATCTCTTAGAATCCCCCTGTTGGGAACCCTGGTCACCCTGCCTGTGCTGTCCCTGAGCAGATTGTGCCCCGCTGGCACCATTTCCCCCGGTCCTGCCCTGTTGGCTGGACTCCCCTGATCTCTTGCTCTCAGACATGTGGAAGCGATGCTCCTGGTAGTGAAGTAATGCAGCGTTAACCACATCAGAATAAGTGGCCAACAGGAGATTACCCAAAAAGTGTTGACGGATCCTCCAAGTCAATCCATCCGTGAACTTCTGAATCTTCTTCTCCTCAGTCAGTATCTCATCGGGAACAATGTTCAAGAGATTGGTAAACTCAGCCTCATACTCGGCTACGGTCCTTCCCTCCTGCTTGAGGTTCATAAATTTCCTCCTCATCTCCGTGTGAACAGCTGGCAAAAAATATTTGAGGTCGAACCGCACCCAGAACTCCTGTATAGAGAGGGTGTCCCTCTCCTCTACGGTGGCAATGGACTACCACCACTACAATGCAGATCCTACTAGCTTGAAAGTAGCCAGTATCTGCTTCTTAATATCCGTGCACTCGTACATCCTTAAGTCCACTGACTGGATACCACAACATCGGAGCTACCTGCAAACTCCAGAGGGTGTGTGATAAGCACCCAAAAGTGTCTATTTTATACCCCGAATAGAAGCATTTTAGTCCCTCGTTTTTAATAAAAATGACCTTATGTTCGTATTTTATCATTTTTCAGGTCAATACGCAGTTGCGGTACAAATAATGCTAAATCAGTACAATTGTGACTCAATAGCGGTCAAAAGCTTGCATCGAAGAAATCAAAGAGACCGCGAAGTCAGAGTCCTAATTGAGCTTGCCCAGAAGAGATCCGATGCCCCGAAGCAGTCCCGTGACCTAAACCCGAGCCTACACCGAGCCTAGACCATTCCCCGAGCCCGGTGTGTGTTGAGTTTGTACCTTTATTATTTTTCTAGATTTTTGTTTTGAGTCGTTTTATTTTTAGGAATTATTTTAGATCTAGTTAGAATTTTTTTAGGATTTATTTTCTATTTTTCTATTTTTCTATTTCTTTATTTTTAATTTTGATTTTTATTAGTTTTTAATTTTTAATGTTTATTTTATTTTATTATGATCAACTTTTTAGGAATTTATTTTTATTAGATTCTATTATATATATATTTTTATTTATTTATTTATTTTATTTTATTTTTATTAGGATTAAATTTTTCTAGGTTTAATAGAGTCTTATTTTATTTTAGTTTGAGATGTTAGTTTTTTTAGTTTATTAGATTTTTTTTTAGTCTTAAGTTTTATTTTTATTTGATTTTTAGATTTTTAGTTTTTATTTCTTTTATTAATTGAGTTTTTTTTAGGATGTTATTTTTTAGTTTTGTTAATTTTAATTTTTTAGTTAGATTGTTTTAATTTTTTAGGGGTACAAATTAAATACACATACTCTCACTCACCCCCACAATAGCTATCCTACACCATACAAACAACCTCTCCCATACACTCACCCTCACCTAAATACCTACACCCTAACACATCCAAACACACCATACATCTACTATTCATCATCATCTTTCCACACACACCCAACTCACTCTTTCACTAACCCTCACCCTTAAGCCATACACCTCCACCACACCCTAACATCACCCCTCCACCTTCTTCAACCTCCCACCACTTTCTCTCTCCACAAACCCACCTCCATAACCATTTTTACCACCACATCCACTTCCTCTCCAAACACACACACAATATACCCGATACAGACCTGCTGATCCCCGACCTCACCTGCCGACGACCGCCAAACCACGATCGGTGTTGGCCAGCCACAACCTCCGGCGACCGCCCAAACGGGCGCTGCCTGACCCGATCGCCAGCCCAACGCGAACCACGTCGTCCCTAACCCGCGCCATCACCAAAACCCGACCCCATTTCAGCCCAGTCCAACCCGCTACAAACCCAAAAAAATCGGAAGTTCGCCATTTCAAAATCCCAACTCCTACTTTAATGGAACAAAGCAATCTTCCAAAGCTAACAGGAAATCCCAAAAATCTCTCCTCAAAAAAACAAAGCTTCGTGGGTATGGCTTTAAAAGGCAGGGAACTCTCATTTAAAAAAAAGGGAGACTCTCAGCAGCAAACAAAAAAAGAGAGAACGTTGAGAGAGAAAAAATAGACTGTATATTATGTACAGCTTAGGGTCTTAAAAAAAATTCCAAAAAATTCCAAAAAAATAAATTAGTTTAGTGTTAGAATAATTTTTAGGTTTATTTTTTATTGTTTTTGGTGTAATCAAGTGCTGGATTAGTGAGAAGATTGAGACGCATTTTATGAACGCGATTCGACAAGGAGACTTGCGTATTGTATTCTATTTCTCTATTCATTTATGTCATCTTTTGATATGTTATTGAATGATGTTTATGCACACATGAGAATGTTTGGCTAAACACCCCGTTCAAGGGGTGGGGTGCACTGCGAATGATGTTACTTTAATTAGTTGATTCATTAATTTTATATTTCTAGGTAAATTAATCTTTAACTGTCACCAATTAATTTATGTAACGAGAGTTAGTAAATTAATTGAACAAATTAATATTTGAATTTAGGAATCGAACTAGAGATAGGTTTTTCCTATATTTGAACATTAATTCGGTGTTGAAATTTAAGGGTTGAAATTATTTTCGTTAAATTGATCCTAGCGGGGAATTTTCTGAAAATAATGTAGTCCTAATTTTTCATCGTGTGACAATTTTAAATTAATTTTCTGAAAAATATATTATTAAATTTATAATTTTAACGAGAGTTTGATTATCGATTTAATATTATCTCGAAATATTTCAAAATTAATAAATTGAGAAATTAAAATAATTGAAAATGCAGTGTAATCCCATCTCTTGACATTCTCACATATTTCACACTCAGTTGCACATTTTTATTCATTCTTTAGTCCTTTTATAATTTTTAGCATTTGTTAGTAAATCTTTCCCTTGAAATTGTTTTTTAAAAAAAATAAAAAAATAAAAAAATATTTTAATAAAAAAAAAATGGAATTGCACGTTTTCACATTAATTGTTTCACCTTGAAAGTTGGATTGATACCCGTACTTACCGCAATATGAGTTATTTTTAGACAAGTTTTGTAGGTACTAAAGGGAATTTTGAGAGTGACTTTTGCACAACAACGACAAATACATATACGCAAAAAGCTTCTTATCAGTGTGCTTTCTGAAAAGCATCACGAACGTGTTCCCAAGAAGACAGGAGTGCATGAACCTGAACTGGCGCAACTACCGGTGCCTGGGGTGGTGCCTGCTATACAACGGCTAGGGCGGTATTAACCGCTTGGGTTGTAATATCTGCAACCTCTGCGGCATTCATAGTGCCCTGAACTGGTGCAGGTTGTGGGTCTAACTCACTATGCACGTCGTGGAGGCATCTGAAATGAGAGTAAAGTCTTATAAGTTCGCAGTTGTTATATCAAAATAGCTGAAGAGCGATACATACACAAAAGATTACAACAGTCCTAAAATATAGGGCTCTACATCAAGAAAACTCAGCGGAAACATAACAAGCAGTACAGATCCTAAGGACACTAGAACCTGATACTCTGATACCACCTGTGGCACCCCGACTAATTAAATACCGGGTAGCTACTCCTTTATTAAATTAATACAAAATGCCAAGTTGGTTCAGTTCATAGCATCACTGTCGAAAACATTTTAATATTACTAACCACCTAGTATTTAAAAAGTAGGTTGTCCATTTTAATTAAAACCGATTAACACGCAATAAATGAATTATGAAAAGTTAACATAACCAACAATATAGTCATAATAGAATAACCATCCATTAAATAATGAGTCTGGAGGAAAACTCCTCACAACAAACCGAATTTCGAAATAATTAAATACAAAGTCCGCATCACTAAAATTAATTACAACCCAAAGTCTGAAATAATTGAATAAGTAAAATGTCTCTAAAAGGAATGGGCGACATGCCCAACAAATGATAAAAACTGATAATGGAGTCAAGATCAGAAATGGAGGTGTCTACTGTCAAGGTCCTGTAACTTCCAAAGCAGCTATAGCACGTTACCTGAATAAAACTCCTATGCATGGTGTCCTTGTGGCTGGGCACCTAAAAAGGTTTTTACAAAAATAGATTTGAAAGCAAACGGGTCAGAGCATGAATGTGAAAATAAATTTTAAAAATTCAAGTGTTTAATATCATTAAACAGTGAATATAAAGTACATGATAGTGTGTGCACTCACATGAGTTCCTCACCTCTCAACTAATTGTGCACTCCTATCGTACCCATACCCATTTCTAGTTGCTCCTATATCTATCAAGTCCAATGCTAAATCTAACATTTCTATATGATATCCAACTCAAAACCCAACATCTTCTATTTAATAGAGTATTGTACCTTATTACACAGTTTCCCCACTTTAGTATTTCAATATTATAAATCTTACATTTTCACTTTACAAACCATTGCTATTACTTATACCCACAATTATTCACGACTATTCATTTCAATCAACAATATATTATTCTCACCATAAATATATAATTCTAGCACCCCGAGGCTAAGCTGAGGTGCTCACATACTCTGCTATCAAATCCCGATACATCACGTACATGAGGACCACGTATTCCGAATCTGTCAGGAAACGTTTCATTAACAACAATCACAAATAGTGGAGGCGAACATAGTTCACATCACATGGGTCATGCACATACTCCCATGATCAGCAGACTTATTAACTTCTCAATAAGCCCTTCTCTGACCTATGTCCTCGAGGTACCAATCTAAATCCCCCCCATAGGCACACAAAGATTAGATGGTCCTAAACGAACGCCAACCTCCCATGATAGCAAGTACGATAGGTATGTCATACACACATAACTACATATACTAAGCATTCACACATATTAGATATTAAAATATTATTTTAGTGGTATACTTCTCGTTCTTATACCAACACTTAGCGTTATACAAATCACATGTCCCCGGTTTATATGTATTTAAGTTATCAATTATTCTCACTTCGTGATTCGTTACTCACTTCCCAATCCACAAATGTCATCCGGCTCAAGACACTATTCTAAGTTTTACTCCTCAATGTACCCCAATCTCCCAACTATACCCACTAGTTAATAAGGGAAGGTTATCTCATCATTCAAATAAGTCTACGGGATACTAGAAATCAATTCAGGCCAAAATGGCCATTCTGTCGACTCGTTAGAAGTCTCATTCGAACGAGGTCGTTCGAACGAGTTCGTTCGAATGAAGGGCTTCGAACGAAATACCAACTCGTTAGAAGTCATACTATCATCTCGTTAGAAGTTCGTTCGAACGAGGTCGTTCGAACGACCTAGGCAGGTCTTCTAACGAGATGGCAGTTTCAGCCCAGAAAATCCCAATTCCGTTTTTCTCAATTCTTCTCTCCTCTAAATCCACCCTAAGACCATCCAAGTTGTGTTTTAACGTATATAAACAATTTCTAATCACCCTAGATAATTCCTTATCATATTTAAAGGGTCAAACCTTACAATTTTTTATGGAATTAATATGAATCTTCAAATATTTCTCCAAACCCTATGTACATGAACTCCTAATTTTCCTTATGCCCAATACTCATCATAAATCCATTTTTAAATCATCATATGTAACTATTCAAGTATTAAATCAATCCCTTATCATACTACATGCAAATCCTAACCCAAATTCAAAGTTCCTCCAACAAATTTCATGGGTTTTCTTCAAAAAGTTCAATATAAGATAATTCCTACACTAAGCATGGAAGACATATTGAATGCATTAAGGATAATAAATCACTTGCCTTAGATTTCTCTTCGGAATTTGATGTTGAAGGTTGAGGGTTGATCTCTCCCCTTTCTCTATAGATTTTCTCCCAAGGTTGAAGATGGTGGTTATGGGTTTTCTCTTGGGAACCTCTTCCAACTCTTTCTATAACTCCCGTAGCCCTATAACTTGTCAAATGCTGGTAATGGGATTAGTGGGTTACTAATAATGTATAATTATCTCTTAAAATTCGTAGGCTTTAATTCCCAAAATTTCAAAATTACCAAAATACCCTTTTAAGTTGCCGGTATGGCCCAAAAATGCCACGGGACCCAAACTAAACCCCCGACTAGTGTTTTCTAACTATTTTGACCCTTCCAGACTCGTTGGCGCACTCAAAATGACCGTTCGGTTAATAAAAATAAAATTCACTTTTTAATTAAATTATTTCATTTTTGACGCGACTGACACGCGCGTCCCAACTAAATTTCCCAAATTGCCGTATTTCAGTCTCGCGACAATTTTAATATTTCCAATATTCATATATTGCCATATATACACAACATAATCAAATACCAACTCACATCTCATTAGTATCTATATCCAGATTAATTCTCAATTAATTCACATTTAATTTAATTAATCCCTTAAATAAATATCAATAAAATTACGGGGTATTACATACTTCCCCCCTAATAACAGAATTTTGTCCCGAAATTCAAAACTAAAAAGTACTTGGTAAAAACAACTCTGGATAACGTTCGTGCATCTCATCCTCGCGCTCCCATGTGGACTCCTCAGCATTATGATGCCGCCACTGAACACGTACTAATGGTACTATCTTCGACCTCAGTTTCCGCTCGCTTCGGTCCAAAATAGCAATCGGCCCCTCCTCGTAGGAACTATCGGGCTGGAGATCGATGTCCTCCAAAGCAATGTGAGTATGGGCCAAATCATCTCTAAGATATTTCCTTAGCGAGGAAATATGGAACACCTCATGAATCCTATGCAAGTGCTCCGGTAACCCAAGTCTATACGCAACTGGCCCAATCCGCTCGATGATAGGAAATGGCCCCACATATCTCGGTGCCAGTTTCCCCTTTTTCCCAAAATGCATAATCCCCTTCATAGGAGATACTCTGAGTAAAACCTGGTCCCCCACTTTGAATTCTCTGAAGAACCTCTTCGCATCAGCGTATCTCTTCTGCCGATCCTGAGCTACCCGAATGCGACTCCGTATCAATTCTATCCTTGCCGAAGTGTCCTGAATCACTTTCGGCCCAAGGAGTTTGTTATCCCCCACCTCTAACCAACATGCTGGAGAACGACAAGGTCTATCGTACAACGCCTCAAATGGAGCCATGCCAATGGTGAACTGTTAGGAGTTATTATAAGCAAACTCCACCAGTGAAAGGTACTGTTCCCATCCACCCCCAAAGTCTATGATGCACATACGCAACATGTCCTCCAACATCTGATTTGTACGCTCGGTCTTCCCATCGGTCTGCGGGTGATAAGCCGTACTCAACCGCAATTCAGTGCCCATGGCCTCCTGGAAACTCTCCCAAAATCGTGAAACAAATATCTCGTCTCGGTCAGACACGATATTTAGAGGCACACCATAAAGTCTCACTATTTCCGCAATAAAAATCTGGGCATACTGTTCCGTAGTATAGTCTGTCCTTATGGGTAAAAAATGAGCCACTTTGGTCAAACGGTCCACAATTACCCAAATGGTAGGGTCGAGCACATTTATACCTGAGTCGACCTCATTGTATCTGGCTAAGTAAATTGAGTATGAAGCCGACCTCTCTTTTTGTCTTTACTGAGGATACGTGTCACATTCTGAGAGGCCCATATGGTGTTCTATATTTATGGTACAACATGTTTAACTATTTCCTTTATCGCTTTTTGTGATAAAAGGGAGTTAAGTTTGTAGATGGGGAGTATTATTTTCAAAGCATAATATGATTCTTAGAATTATTTGTTGCTATATCATATGTATTAACAATTATTATATACTAGAGGGAGGGCTACATATATAGATATGATGTTCGTGTTCTTGTTGATATATTCACTTGTTTGTATTTGACATATTTTCTTGTCTTTTAATTAACACTAGTATTTTGATGAGTTTGCTAGTGTGTGATAGGAATGTATTTTTCCAAAAATCTCTTTTGATAGATGAAGATGTTTCAATCTCTTGTAGTGATTAGTTACTTGCAATAAAATGCAATTTTTTTATTTTTGTATATGCCTTTGGCCAGGTGAGTTATAAAATGGTAGATTTCTTTCAATTTCCTGCAATTTTTCATTTTTGTCTTGAAATTTGACAAATGGGGAGATTAAAAGATTATAGTTTACTCAGCGTGCTCCATAAAATAAATTGTCTACATTTCTTGACAAAACACGCTTGAGTCTTTATCCAAAAGGTCGCCGAAAAACTTAAAGTACACCACTTAGGAAAGGTATAAGAGTTAGAGGACTTAGATTCTCTCCTTGGTTCATTATCATAATTAAAAAAACTTTTGAATTAAACTTGCATGGATAAATTGTCAAATACACTATGAAATTATAATTTTCATGTAGAAAAATCTGTTTTCTTAAAAATTGCATCTTTTTCATCTATTTTAAGTATGAGTGTTTTTGGTTGGGATAAACATATTTAGAGTATTTCCAAAACTTATTGTGAAAATATTTTTTAGGCAAAACTGGATAAAATCCATGGATAGTCTCATGGTCTCCTTCACCGCAGAGACACAATTCTTCATAGTAGTGTAAGACCACTACTGATACTTTTCCCGTTATTTTTACCATGTAAGTTTGCGCGACCTTATCAAATTAGTATTTCCACATTAAAAAAAGTCATTGTTGCAGCGATCAAGTCTGACAGAGGCAAAATCACCTTTATTACAAGTTTTTTCCTTAAGATCTTCTTGGTTTATGTACAAAGTACACCTTTTCGACTGACTTTTGCTTGGAAGTGACTACTTAGAACCATGGGAGTGTGACACCTAACCTATTAGCATTCCAAACACTTTCAAATTAAAAGGCTAAATAGCTATTTCTTCCACACTCTTCCAAACCCATAGTGAGAGATCTAAAAAATCTTTAATTTATTATACATTCAAAATATTTGAGACCTTATTTTTCACTTGTCCTATTTGAGTTCTTCAAGCCATTATTTTTTTAATTTTTCTCTTTGATAAAACCTTAAAGACTCATTTACTAATATTTTTGGTTAAAAATCATTTTTTAAACTAATTGTTCGTGGGTAGATATTTTCTCTTCCTTGGTGTGAAAAATTTGTCTTGAGATTTAGAGCACCATACCCTTGTAATATACAAACATAACCTTATAGGATTCCTTGAAGATGATGTGAGAAATCATATCAAACTCATTATCAATAATCACATCAAGTATAAAAGCATAAATAAGTAAATAAAGAGAAGTAACATAAGATGTAGAGTGGTTCGGCTATAAAATTATCGCATGTCTACTTTTGGTGTATCGAAAATGGTCATGAAGAAGGTCATAGAGAAGGGATTATGGATGGAAGTAGTGACCAACTGGTCACGGACTAAAATCGTGACCACAGTCAAAATGGGCATGGCCAAATCCATGACTTTGTGTGGTCATGGGTCATCATGTGTGTGGTCACAACTCTAGACCCTGACTGCTTTGGGTCATGGATTTAGACCTTGACCCAGTCATGACCATTATGGCGCCAAGTTTCCCTCCAATTTTGGTCAGAGAAGGATCCATGGCTATTATTCATGACCACAAACTCATTACACAGGGATATGGTCACGACTTAAGTCCGTGACCATATCCCTGTGTAATGAGTTTTATGGTCACGACTAATGGCCTTGACCATGTCCTTATTTCCACAGTGATGTGTAAAAAATAAAGGGGTCACGTCATATGGTCACGACCCTAAGCCGTGATCATGATCTTTATACTTAGAAACGGAGCATAGTTTTTCATTTCCATCGGAAACTTCTAAACCCTTATTTTTCCCTCCCTCTCTCCGATGATTTTAGTGGTATACCTTCTTTGAATCTCACGCTCTCTTAATCTCAAAGGTAAATATTGTATACTGTAAATAGATGTGTGTGTGCATATTTCTCTATGTGTTTATGCTGTAAATACGCGTGTATGTGTGTAAATACGTGTGTATGTGTGTATACGTGTGTGTGTATCTACATGTGTATATATGTGTGTGTATATATACGTGTGTATATGTGTGTGTGTGTGTATGTATGTGTATTGTGTATATGTATGTAGTTCTGTATACATTGTCATTGTGTGTATTGTATATATGTATGTAGCTATGTATTCTGTATTGTGTAAATGGTTAATGTGTATGTGTGTGTGTATTATAGAAAAAAATATGACTAATGTTGGTTTAAGTTTCAAACTATGGAAAATTTTAATTTTATGAAAATTGTTGGTTTAAGTTTCAAACTAGGGAAAATTTTAATTTAATGGATACTGTTGGTCTAAGTTTCAAACTAGGGAAAATTTTAATTTAATGGATATTTTTCGTTTAAGTTTGGGGCTGAAATATAAAAATATACATCTCCATTAATATTGATGCTAAATTCATGATTAATTTTAGGATTCATTTTAGGGTTAACTTTAGGCCTAAAATAACAATATACATCTCCATTAAAATAAAGTCCCAAAGATACATAATCTGTTAATTGTAGGGGTAATGTTTGTAAGGGTTAACTTTAGGGTTGATTTTAGGGATTGTTGGATTAAATGATAAAAGTAGGTATTCAAAACCTAATAAATTAACTGTTGATGATTCATTGAGCCATAATTTATAGGAATCATATTCATGCCCTCGTACACAATAGTCATTAATGATTCATTAAAGACATTATTTATAGGAATTATAATCATGCCCCCGTTCATTTTTCTCAAGAAAAATAAGTCACGGTGCTAATAAATGGCAACAAGAGAGGGAAATGTTGCAATCGGACAATACGCGTATATCTTTCATTAATGAGCCTCATAAAGTGGGTACTCCGATTTATTTGTATGGGAATAGGAAGATCAAATAATTTAACTACCTAGTAAACCGTGGAGTTCATCTCCAGCAAGAGTACTTGTTCAATCGTATTCTATTTTCCTTGCCACAATGTTGGGATGAAGATGTACAATATATATATCGCGTACATAATCCTGATAGACTACTGACCTTGCTTACACTGTTAGAGAAGGGAGAAAAAAAATTCACCCATTATGGATATAATTACATACAAAGAGAATTGACAAAGATTGTGATGTCTTACGACGTATGCACGTCAAACTCAATCTTGCCAATAGGCTGAAAAGGATGAGATTTCGAGTTCATGTTGTTGACATCTATGCATCCATTATAGATACACTTCCTCCTAGTTGTCCAAGTGTAAAAATCCATAGGTTTCTAAAAACAAATACATATTGGATGGAGATCAGACACATTAAACTTTTGTTAAAGTCTTACCATGAACATGTAGATTATATTATATGGAAACAAATTTATTTTGTTAGTTATATTTTCATATTGAACTTTGAAACTATGCATCTATTATTATAGATACACATTTAAATTTTATTATTTTTGTAGATAATGTCAGGTGGTAATGGAAGCAACACTCCAACCAATAACATGACACAACTACAAGGAGAATTCTCATCACCAATTGGTGAGCAATACTCAACTCCACAAACTGTTCGCTCCCCTACTCCAAATTCTGTACACTCTCCTACTCGACAAACTGTTCACTCCCCTACTCCGATTTGCTGGAGGCAAATTACTCCCACTAATCCAACAGACATGCCCAACGCTCCTGAAACTGCCGGGTTAGTTAAGAAGAAGCCCATTAGGTTCTCTTTATTGGGAAATAACCTAGAGGGGATAAGAATCGCATTCAACAGTTTAAAGCCCAGTGTTTATCCTTGGAAAAAATGAATGTGGGAGTGGTAGGAGCTAAAAATTAAAACCTCATAGATAAAGTTATTAAAGATGACATCTATGAGAAACTCAATAAACGGTTTTCATTTTCCCCCAACTCAAAAAATAAGGTTCTTTCTCGGGTTGCTGAACAACTCTGAACATATCAGAGAAACCTTAGGCATAAGCATTTCCCTAAGGGAGCATCGAGCTTCGACATTTTGGCGCTCAAAGACAAAGTCCCTTTGAAAGTTAAGATTCCAGTCTCTCAATGGAATGATTTTCTGGAGAATGAGGCAAAGGACTCCAAAATGCTATAAAGGGAGAATAACAAGAAGAATAGGGCCAAAAAATTGATGTCCATTGTCTTGGCTCGAAATCTTATGAAGATTTGAAGAACGAGTGGACGATCGTTACGAAAGGAAGCCCAGATTAAGGAAAAACACCGAATAGGGCCAACTTGTATGTGCATGCTAGACGAGACAAATATAATAAATTCCCTCCTCACTTGGCTAAGACTCTAGAATCAATAGAGTATTTCAAAATCTAGTCATATTCAAGCTCGTTCGACGACATTGACAGTGATTCCATTGCACAAACCTTTGGGAAGGACCACAGAGGGAAGACGAGAGGTTTAGGGTCGTATATGTCAAAAACAAGATTCAAACACACCACACCTCTCGTGGATGAGCTTTCTCATGTTAATAAGCATTTTATGTGCAACGATGAATGTCAATCTAGAACTGAAGGGAATATAATGGGGCTTCAAAATGAATTGAGAGTTGTGAAAGATAAACTTTCACAGATTGTGTCCCTTTTAACCGGTCGTATGCCCCTGCAGCCCCCAATCTATCTTGGTTTCCCTCCACAGTTTCCAAAGATTCCTTAAAAGTTTCCTCGTTTTCCATTCCCCCTATAGATTCTGATTCCTACATCAACATTCCCTTTCTCAGTGCCTCAGCATGGCACATGTCTTGGATAATCGTCAACAACCCACAGTGACTATGACGAGAAATACTATATAAAGGACATGAGTGGTAAATTTGTCATTGGGATTTGCTCACTCGTTTCCACTGCCATAGTAACTTTAGTACATAATCAACCTTTGAAGTAGGGTGAGTGTTAGATCGTGGTTGATACAATATATGAGTGCTGTGAAACTGTTCCAGCGCACGTTAATAGTGGAGAAGGGAATTTATTAAAAATTCATGTAGACCCTATTACCACTTGGCTAGTTTATCGCTTGATGAAGATGTAGCAATATTTTTCTTATGTTGTGATAATATTAGTAGAAAATTTATTTAATTTGAGTTTAAGTCGTTGTGTAGTATCATTGATTAGCGTGTTCTTGTATTTAAGTTATTGCATAGTTTCATTGATTGGTGCATTGTTGACAATAGTAGTGCTTTGATTTGATACTATATTAGTGCTTTACTATACAACATGATATTTATGCAACATGATATTTATTTTATCATTTAACACAGGACTATAATTTGAAGATTATTAAATGGATTTTCCACAATAAAAAGAGTGGATAGGGCAGACTAACCGAATAGCTAATAGTTATGTTAAAGGCGTTCAAAAATTTATTAGATACGCTTTTAAGAACCTTAAAAGTGAGAAGATTCTGTGTCCGTGCACCCATTGTATAAACATAAAATATAAATCTTTAGAAGATGTTGAGTTACATTTAATAATGTGGGGAGTTTTTTAAGATTATAACAAGTGGACATACCATGGTGAAAAACATGTACCTTATATTCCCAAAGAATTACCGGTAACCGACCACGTAACATAACACCAATGAGTGTAGGTGGTAAATGATTCGCCAACACACCATCCATTGATCGACCTAATTAATGATGCTTACGGAGTTCACCACGACCAAAACCACCAACCAGATAATGTGCACAATGAAGAATTTGATACTGAACTAATAGATAATGTGTACAATGAAGAATTTGATACTGGATTTAATAATGTGGCGAAACCCCACAGCGCCCCTGTGGCCATCCCGGTCGATGCGACGTTTGTTTCAGGGGAAAGGAGAAAGAGGATCCCCCAGGGAAGAAACTACGTCGTGGCCTCTCATCCTTCTCTTCGAAAAGGGGGCTTCGTCCGTTGTCGGTGTGGAGTGAATGTAGAGAGATAGAGTCGCCAGCCTATTTTTCTCAAAACAGGAAAAATAATATAGTGCCACTTCGAGAGAGCGGCATCAAGGACAAACTGATACATGCGAAACCAATAGATCGGAGGTCCGGGGGCAAAGTTACAAAATTGAAAGGTGTTAGGCACCCATCCCGCCCTTTCGGTCTCTTATGGGAAAATGTTAATATTTTTCTTTATCCCCGTGAAGTGTGTGTATGTGTTTATATAATGGAGATTAGAATCATTCGACCCATACCATGGAAAAGATAGGGTGAGGTCATCCATAGAAATATTCCCAAAATAGTAATAAATGTAGAAGATAGAATATGATCATTCATCAGGATATTGATAGTTATTGGGAAATGATAATATATATGGGATGAGATGCGAACAAGCATGTTATATGTATATGTATGATAATTATGAAAATGAGGGATTTGAGAAATTTGGATAAATTGGAGAAGTTGGAAAATTGAAAAGTTGGACTCGAGTATTGAATTTTAATCCAAGATGCCTACCTAGCCTATAAAGGCATCAAAGTCCACATAGTTCGAATATGGAACAGCGGTGGGGTTTATCCCATAGATTAGAACGGAATTTTATTAGGTGTATGTGTAGAAAATGTGTTTCTAGTTCTGGAAAAAGTGTGGTGGATAATTTCATTCAGGGCGGATCATTAGAAAGGGTATTCAGTGACCTTCAAATATTCATTCAGTCTCGTTTGAGATGAAGATTTGGCTTTGGTCAAATGGAGTCCGGGAGCACCCGGTAGCCTCCGAATCGATTTTTGGGGGAAAACTGATCGTTCGTCCAAACGATTATGCTATTTTATGTACGTGGCAGACCGTTGAAAAGGGGTTTCAGTGCCCTTAGAAGATTCAAAGAGCTTTTTCTCTAACGATGGAGTTGATTAGGGTCAATTCGGGGCCCAAGAGCATCTAATGTCCTCTAAATAAGTTTTTGATAGTGAAATGGTCCTTTCGTCTGAACGGTTATGCTATTTCGCACACGGGGTGGACCATTAGAATGGGGTTTAGGATCCCTTCAAAGATTCAAAGAGCTTTTGCTCTAAAAAAAGAGTTGACCGGAGTTAAATGGGGCACGAGTGCGCCTGATGGTCTCTAAATCGGTACTCGGAGTGCGACCTATGTTTGCGGTGGAAGGGAATGTGGTAAGAGTGTAAGGATATACTTAGGGGGTCTTAGAATGTGGTGTCTATAGAGCCCCTCAATGGGTGAGCTTTGAATAAGTGATGGCTATCAAATAGACACCACATGATGGAAAGAGGTCAGTTCTGCGGACCTAAGGGATGTGGATGACCGCTTTGGAGGCTCGAGGTCAATTCTGACCTAAAAGGAGGTGACGACCAAGGGCCAAGGTCAATTTTAACCTAAAAGAGGTGACGATTAAGGCCCAAGGTGAATTCTGACCTAATTAAGGTGACGATCCAATGCCGAGGTTAATTCTGACCTAAAAGAGGTGATGATCGAGGATCGAGGTCAATTTTGACCTAACTACGATGACGGTTCAAGACCGAGGTCAATTTTGACTTAATTAAGGTGACGATCCAAGCTTGAGGTCAATTATGACCTAATAGAGGTGATGACCAAGGATCGAGGTCAATTATGCTCTAACTAAGGTTATGATCCAAGAATGATGTTAATTCTGGCCTAAGAGAGATGATGACCGAGGATTGAGGTCAATTCTAACCTAATTAAGGTGACAATCCACGATCGAGGTCAATTATGACCTACGAGAGGTGACGAATGAAGACCGAGGTTAATTCTGACTTAACTAAGGTGACGATCCAAGAACAAGGTTAATTATGACCTAAGAGAGGTGACAACCGAGGACCGAGGTCAATTGTGAGCCAACTAAGGTAACGATCCAAGATCGAGCTCAATTCTAACCTAGGAGAGGTGACGACCGAGGACCAAGGTCAATTCTGACCTAACTAAGGTGTCGATCTAAGTTTGAGGTCAATTATGACCTAAAAGAGGTAACGACCGAGGACTGAGGTCAATTTGGACCTAACTAACGTGACAATCCAAGATCGGGGTCAATTCTGACATAACTAAGGTGACGATCCAAGACCAAGGTCAATTTTGACCTAAGAGACATGATGAGAGAGGACCGAGGTCAATTTTGACCTAACTAAGGTGACGATTCAAGACGGAGGTTAATTTTAACCTAAAAGAGGTGATGATCGAGGACCGAGGTCAATTCTAACCTAACTAAGTTGACGATCCAAGACCGAGGTAAATTCTGACCTAAGAGAGGTGACGATCGAGGACCGAAGTCAATTCTGACCTAACTAAGGTGACGATTCAAGACCAAGATCAATTATGACTGTTGTCAATTTATAAAATACCGCAAGTGCACGGGCTATTATAGAATAGCGAGTGTAAGTACGGGTCGAACCCACGAGGATATGTCAATTTTAATTATTAAAAGAATTACAACTGTCCAACTAGATCAAATGGGGTAGAGAATAATTATAAATTATACAAAATAAAAGCAACTACGATAAATGAGAGTAACGCAAGAGATTTGTAAACAATTAGGAAATAATTAGGATTCGGGGTCCATTTATCACGTAACTAATATTGCACACTAATTTAATGTTGCCATTCCCTTTTTATAACTCAAATTAAACCGACTCTCGCCGTGTTTAATTCGAAAAATAGGACGGTTATGATCAAAATATTTTTAACGTCTCTGATAGACGGCTAAAATCCCTATTCCCTTAGAAAATACAAGTTTTAAAATTCGCAAATGTATTTAAGCATGGACTATCAAAACAATCAAAGTGCAAGCATAATCCATCAAAAATTACTATTTTTAAATCTCAAAACTTGATTTGACAAAACAATCTTGAAGGTTCTAAAACACACTCTCGTGTCGCTTTAAAATGAATACCGAATCTTTAATAACAATTAAAACAAGTAGGGAATAAACAACGATAAAATTAACGTGACAATATTAGTTAACTATGATAAACTTCACCCTACTCCTAATATAAGAATCAAGCTACCATAATGAAAGAGAAATTGCAAGAATGAGTAGAGATCTTCATTAATAAACCAAACTTACAAATAGTTCTCTCACAACAATCTTGAATCCTCTAAAAAAATGATAAAAACTTGGCCCTCAAATTGATTACAATCACTCAAAGTTGCTCCCCGAAATCCTCCACGAAAGTCCTCTCTAATTGTCCCCGGAATTATGATCCCAAGGGTCCTTTTTATAGGACAAGTGGTGAGGTATTTGAGTTGTGGTGGGACTCTTTCTGATTGGCCGAATAGTGTTGGTAGCTATCTCTCCACCTCTTTAATCTTTGGATCGTGATAAGGGACGGAATTTCCCCCCACTCGAAAACTCTTATATTTTCTTGTTGAACACGCATGCCGAGTTTCGTCCAAATCGGAGAATAAAAATTTCCGACTTTTTTACGATTTTGCAAAAACAGCATTTTTTCGAACGACCGTAAAAATCAGCTTTTTCGCGCCTTTTTTGAATTGATCATCAATTTGCACCAAATTCCATCATTATCTGCAAAAATTTCACTAGGCAACTTTTTTCACAAATTAGCACAAGAATATTATAAAATTATCGAAGTGCCCATTTTTGACTTAAAATTGCCATTTTCAATATGAATTCAATCATTCTCGCATTTTTTCCTCCTTTTAATAAAATAGTCCTAAGAAATTATTAAATACACTAAAATGGGACTAACAAAGTATAAATTTGGGTATAAAATATACAAAATAATGCACTCATCAATGACCTAAAAGAGGTGTAATTTTCCTTCGAGAAATTTGGGGATTCCAGTGGGGATGAGGATTGGATTTTAGGTTCCGTCGAGGAATAGTGAATGATTCGGGGATTTCGCAGCTGGGGAAAATTTGAAGCATCCTTTGGAGACGTTGCTGGGGAGAATGATTCTCTGGAATTTTGCTGGGTGTAAAAAATGTTCTCCTTGGTGAGCAAGGTGCTAAAACGGATTTGGCAATTTTAAGATTTTTCTGGGAATTGTTTAGAATTTTCTGGTATGTTTTTGGATTTTTTGTACGAGATTTTAAGGGGTGTGCTGACCGACATGGGCGTGGGTGTGACAATTGGCATTGGAATGGACTGTTGGGATACCTCGAGCAGGTGAAAGGGGGAGGGTTCTCCTCATTTTGCAAAACTTTTTGACTTTTTTTCTTCTCCTATAAACCTCTGCAAATTGTCCTAAAGTCCGAAATGGTTGACTTCTCAAGCAGTGCAACCCATATGGTGTGGCTCAATACCGATGACTGGGCAGGGTTGGAGTGGAGGGCTAGGGTGCCCCTCGCATTGGGTAGTGAGAATTCTTTCAACTTGTTTGAGCCTGTGGTGGATGATCAGACTCTTCTGTTAGAGCTTTCACATCATCTCTCTTTAATGGTGGTGAACCTTCGTGGCTCTGTAAGTCTTGCATGACTTTTGGTATTCCTCTCTTCTTTTCTTGATGAGATTACTTTGTTTCCTGAATCTGACAAGGGCTTTCTTCATTTCTTGACAGTCGACATATCCATGTCAACTATTCATGCCCGTGGTACGACAGGGATGAAGAATGTTTGGGAGCACCTTCCTACTATGGTGCGCTAAATGGTGTCCTCTGCGGGTTTTGGGAGGCTAGCATCAGCATTGGATGAGACGCTCCGCTCCACTGCAGTTCTATGTGCTTTGGAAAGAGATGGTGGGACACTACCCACACCTTCCATTTTGTCTTCAGGGAGATGATGGTGACTCCGATTGATGTTCAGAAGCTGTTGGGGCAGGATTGTGAGGGTTCCCAGATTGAGGTGGACAGGACGCTGCGGGTAACGCCGGAGGCGGTGACGGAGGCTTTAAGTGACGTGGAGAGGGTGATTTCCAGGGATTCCATCCATTTGTCTTCTCCGAGGGAGATTTTATTGAGGAGAAGGGGTGACAAGAATGATGGGATGTAGGGGAGTCAGATGGACCTCTTGTTTATCTTGTTGGTGTTGGGAGGTTTTCTGGTGGCGACGCCGTTCACTTGTGGTTTCTACCATTTTTGAGGGTATTTTCGAACATCCACTTCTATGACCAGAGGAGCCTAACTTTGGCGACCCTTTACTATTCTTTGGATGCATTTAATCGGTGTTGCTGGCTGACTTTTACTAGGGTCACGCATTTTTTGGTATGCCTTCGTATTTTCCATTCATGCCCTTCCTATTGATTTCTTAAATTTTGATCCTTCTTCTTTACAGACGTGGTTTTATGAGGTGATTGGGTTGAATACCCAACTAATTTCTTTGAAGGATGACTCCGTTGGGGACTTTTGATGGATGTTCCGATGACGGAGGTCTAATCAACAATCAAAGAAGAACCTTTCTCTGGAGGCAGTGCATCATCTTATTTTTTGTAAATTATCGATATAGGTGGCTTGGGATAAGCCTAACATCTTATTTTTTGATCACGCATAAACTTGATCCTAAGAATGTAAATGAACTTTTCTAAGTCCTTCATATCAAACTGATTAGACAAACACACTCTTATACTAAATTATACACCCATATCGTTCCCGATTAGGAGAGTATCATCCACGTAAAGTAATAAAATTACCACCAGGTGTTCGTCATAATTATTATACATAAAAGGTTAAGAAGGATAAGTTTAAGATAAACCCTCTGTACTCCAGAAGCAATGTAAGCAATACCAGTTTGGGGGCTGCACGAGCAACCCCACGATAACTCTCAGAATAAAAGCAAGTTCACAAGAAGCCTCTGGCTTCATAGTAAGGTAAAATTACGAGAATTCACCCGAGAAATACAAAATAAGTGGGTGAGAACTTCCTTCACTAATACATACCTTTTTTGTTTTATACAAGTTCACTTAGAAATAAGTCTTAGCTGAGAAAGTAGGGCTTAAGATGGTAGCCAATTGGGATTTTTGAGAGTTTTAATTTGTACGTTGAGAGGTAAGTCTTGTTGAGTAATCTGTGGCTCTACCACTTCAATATATAGGGAAAGAGAGAATATTAAGGTGTGGGATCCAAGATGTCAATCGCACTCAGTCACGCATTACACAATTTACATTATAAAACAATGAACGATCACTTACCTACTCGTAAAATAGTTTTAATATTGCAAACGGTGAGTGACCCTTAAGGCCACTCACAAAGTTTTCAAACTTTCTCAACAAGTGATTTTTCAAAAAAGGACAAAATAGTACTTTTTGGTGTCATGGACTACAAGATAACCTTTTCCCACTATTAAACCATGTGCCACACCAAAAAAGAAAATCATGGGTGATAGTAATAAGGAAAAAATATTTTTAAATATTTTGTCACATGTGAATATTTTTAGGTACCTCAAGTGCCACATTTTCCCTAAAATTTTCACTATAAATATAGCACTAGGTGCTCAATTATGACATCGGAACATTCTAGCACTGTCATGCTGCATACATTCTCTCATTAAAATATTCTCTCACTGCTCTCTCCCAGATATTGAGGTGCTTACCTCTCTGCTCTCAGAGGACTACTACTCCCAAGGGTTCATTCCTTTAATTTATTATCATAAGTTGTATTCAATGATTAGTTATTCATTTCTTATAACCATAAACATCATTATTATATTAGAAAATTTAGTCTTTCTCTCTTATCTTATTCTTGAAATATTGTAACCTTATAGATAGTTTCCATTGGAGTGGGTGTCACCCATTTACAGGCTTTTATAGACCCCAGTAACAATAACCTCCTAAATTTGGCGGCTCTTTTAGGGAGGTTTCCTCGTTACCATAGATAAAGAAGTCACAATGTTTCTAAGCAATTGGTCTTTGAAGACACTCTAGTAAGCAATGGAACTCAAAGAAACCAAACCACTAATGGAGTTGTTCTTATTGCAAGTGGGAGAGGTCTTGGCCCTTTTATGGGTTAGATGAGCTACTCAGCTTCTCCACAACAGACTGGAGTGAATATTATATGATTATTTTTTGATTTAATGAAGCAAAACAATATAGTTATGGAAAGTTTAGGCCAAGTTTATGCTACACCAGTGGCAGCTCCTATTGGAGGAACAATTGCACCAGAGATGAAGCCGACAAATAAAGTGGTGGACGAAAAGATCCCAATCCCCTCTTCCTCAATAGTAACAAAGAGATTTGAGGTGGAGGAGTCACCATCCAAGGCGATCACTCTTAAGGAGGTGAAGAAGCCATTCTCACTCAAGCAGATAGAGTTTCCTTTTTTGTATGAGGAGTTGAAGAACCCCCACTTAGATAGTATCAATGAGATACCATACCCTAAGGGGTATATACTAACAAAGTTTATAAAATTCAATGAAAAATGAGAGAATCCAAAAGATCAAGTTAAAACATTAGTGGAGTACCTAGGTATACATTGCAATGATAATAACTTGAGGTTGAGAGAATTATCGAAAACCTTCATAGGAAAACCCTATTTGTGGTATTCTCACTTAGCTCCAAACAATATTCTTACTAGGGAAGAGATACATAGATAGTTCATATAAAAGTTCTTTTTGGCTGAAGATGAGTTCAGATTGAGGCACTTGGCCTCCAAAGCACAAAAACTAGGTGAGGAGATGATGTAATAAATTAAACGTTTTAGAAAGAGGTATCTATATGTTCATAAGGAAGGCATATAAGCAAGGCTGCTGCAGATTTACTTAGAGGGACTGCTCAAAGAATATAAAGTTCACACGATAAACGAAACTCACAAGGGCACATTTATATAATTCACTCGAGCAATAAGGAATTCCATGATGATCATAAAATACAAAGACCAAAAATTGGAGGACATAAGTTGTTGCTCAACAATAAAGGTTCTAGGTCCTCAATTGTGTCCATCTCGATATCTCTCTCTCGTCTCTCCTTGGGGGAAGGGGAGGGGGGAGGGGGAGGGGGAGGATGGGGAGAAAAAGGTCTCGCGCCCGCTTTCTCTAAGAGCGCTTTGGCCGTCGTTGGTGTGGGATGAATGTAAAGAGATAGAGTCTCCATCTTATTTATCACAAAATAAGCAAAAGAACATGTAGCCGCCTCGAAATAGCGACATCAAAGATAAACTGATGCTTATGAAACCAATAGTTCGAAGGTTCAGAGGATAAGTTACGGAATATGAAGGTATTAGGCACCCATCCCATCCTTTCGATCTCCCATGGGCTTGTGTTACTATTTTTCTTAATTTATACGTGAATTGTGTGTGTGTGTGTGTGTGTCTATATATATATATATATATATATATATATATATATATATATATATATATATATAAATGGAGATTTGAATCACCCAACTCATACCATGGAGAATATAGAGTAGGGTCAGCCATGGGAATGTTCGCAAAATAATATTTAGAAAATACGATGTATGCATTTATCTGGATATAGATTGTTATGATGAAACGATAGTATATGTTGGATGAAACTCAAATAAAGATCACAAATATAATATATATTAAAATAATGTATAGATGAAAAGGTGACAAGTGCAAAAATGGAAAAATTAGAAAAATTGAAATTTGGACTCTAGTCTCAGGTTTTAACCTGAAACGCCTATGTAGCCTATAAAGGCATCAAAGTTCATGTAGTTCACATGAGGCATATGGGTGTGGTTTATCCCATAGGTTTGAACGAAAATTTATCATATATGTGTGTGAAGAAAATGTATTTTTAGTTTTGGGAAATTGTGGATAATCTCGTTGGAATTTATAAGTGCAACCCTCTTTTTCTTTGTTTTTGTTTTTTTGTAGAAAATAAAGTATGTGCAATATAACTAATAAAGGATTAGATATTAATGTTTATGAACTAAAGTAAAAAAAACTATATTAAGAATTTATGTAACTAATGCGAAAATAAGGAATTTAAAGAGAGAAGGATTTTTGGACCTTTTTTGGAGAATTGAGGCTTGATCTTGATGAGATCCCTTGAATGTTGAGATAAATGTTGGATGTGAGAGAATGAGATTTTTGCTAAATTTGGTATGAAAAGGATGGGAATTAAAGATGGAAAGGAACTTCACACAAGGAAACTTCGTTGATTGCAAGAGAATATTACTGAGATCATTGATATTGATAGATGTGAAGTGTGCTTTGAGAGTGAGGTACCCTCTATTTATAGGGTAAGGGGGGTGCCGATCGGCATAGACCTAGCCCTTCAAATCAAAATGTAACCTTAGGCATACTACCAATAGACAGGAAAATGGACCTGCCAATCGATAGTCTCGTGCAAATTTTTTCAAAAAATTATCGTATAGCGCAATCCATTGATCCAAATCGCGCAAGGGGCATACAGTTAGAAAATAAATCATTCGTTCGAGCAGTGTATTAGAATACTGAATGGGTAAGACCATTGGAAAGGTTATGCAAGGTACTTTGACATTCCAAAGAGCTTTGCTCGATTAGAAAAGTTGACCTTGGTCAACTGGGGTTCGAAAGCACCCGATGACCTTTCGGAGTAAAACGAGTCATTCTTTCGTAATGTAACGCTGATTCACGCATAGGTTGGACTATTGAAAAGGTCATTTAGTGCCTTTAAAATATACATTCAGTCTCGTTCGATCTAAAGAGTTGACTTTGTTCAAACGGAGCTTGGGAGTGCTCGGTGGTCTTTAGATCAATTTTTAGGGGAAAATGGATCATTCATCTGAACGGTTATGCCGTCTTACACACGGGGAGGACTGTTGGAAAGGGGTTTTAGTTCCCTTAAAAGATTCAAAGATCTTTCACTCTGACGATGAAATTGATTGGGTTTAAATTGGGGTGGGAGTGCTCGATGGCCTCCAAATTGATTTTCGATGGTAAAATGTTTTGTTCGTTCGAACTATTATGACGATTCTTACATGGGGTAGAACATTGGAAAGGGGATTCAGATCCCTTCAAAGATTTATTGATCTTTAACTTTGTCAATAGAGTTGATCGGAGTCAAAAGGGGCTCAGGAGCACACGATGGCCTCTGGATCAGTACTCAGAGTATGACCTAGGGTTTTTAGCAGAATTAGGAGATGATAGGAATCTAAGGAGAGAATTAGGTGGTCCTAGAATATGGTTTCTATCGAGCCCCTTGACGAGTGTTCTTGGAACAAGTGAAAGCCATCAAATAGACACCACATGATATTTTGAAAAGTGGTCAATTATGAGGACCTAAGGGATGAGGATGAACGATTCAGAGTGTCGAGGTCGATTCTAAGGACCTAAGGAAATGCTGGGGGTAGTCGATTCTGCGAGTCGATGTCAATTTTAATGACCTATGGTAGGGAGTGTCCAATTCTGAGGGATTAAGATGGGAACGACTAATTATGAGGGTTAGAGCCATTTCTGAGGGCTTAAGTAGAGTGCGATCAATTCTGCAAGTTAAAGCCAATTTTAAGGGCTTTTGTAGAGTGTGACCAATTCTGAGGGTCAAATGCAATTCCGAGGGATCAACTGGAGTGTGACCAATCTACGGATCGAGGTCAATTCTGAGGACCTTAAGCAGGAGTGACCAATTTTAAGGGTCGAAGCCAATTCTGAGGGCTTAAGTAGAGTGTGACCGATTCTTAGGGTCGAAGACAATTCTAAGGGCTTAAGTAAAGATGATGAATTCGGAGTGTCGAAGCCAATTTTGAGGACTTAAGTAGGTTGTGGGGTATAGTTTTCTCAAAAAAGTTTGGATATTCGACTGGGGAAAAATATTAACTCGAGGATTCGATGCAGTTATGCTAGGGAATTTTCTGATTTTTATGGTGTTCCTTGGAGATGTTGATGGGGAGATATCCAATTGGATTTGGTAATTCCTTTGGGGAATTAATTTTTGGGAGAAAATGGGTATTAATCCGGTTGGGTATTTGAGAGGTTTTAAAAAAAATGTTTTTCTTGGCGAAAAAGGTTCTAAAATTCATTTGGTAATTTTAGAAATTTGTTGAATTTTTTTGACATTGTTTTGGGAATTTTTGTACAAAATTTCAGGGATATGCCAACCGGAAGGGTGTAGGGGGTTCCAAACGATAGTGGCACGTATTTTTGGGCTACCTCGAGCAGGTCAAGGGACAGTGCCGATTGGTATGTGGCCGGGGATTATAGATCTGTATGCCCCTTAGCCTCCTATAAAAAGGGGCTAGATTTCTTCATTTTCACAGCTTTTAGATCTTCTATATTCTTCCTTTCGTTTCTGCGAATTATTCTAGCATTCTTTTCTCTTCCAAAACCAAGGAATGGCAAAAATTTCAAGCAGTACGGTTCATATGGCGTGGTTAAATGTTGATGATTGGGCGCATTTGGAGTGCCGGGCTAGGGTGCCCTTGGCCCTGGGTAGTCAGAATGCTTTTGACTTGTTTGAGCCAGTTGTGGATGAGTGGACTCTTTTATGCGAGCGTACTCACCATCGATCTTTTAGGGTGGTGAACCCTAGTGGCTATGTAAGTGTTAATGACCTTTGGTATTTCTTTTTTCCTTGGTATTATTTCCTTATTTTTTTCTGAATCTTGACAAGTTTTTTCTTTTGCTTTGGCAGACTAATATATCTACTTCGAACCTGTGTTCTAGGGGGATGATGGGGTTCAAGGATGTTCGGGATAACCTTCTTCTGGTGGTGCATTTGGTGGTTTCATTAGCCGAATTTGGTAGTTTGGCGTTTGCACTAGATGAGACACCTCGTTCGACGGCCATTCTCTGCGCTTTAGGGGAGATGTGGTGGTATACCACCCACACCATAAATTTTGGCTTTGGGGAGATAACAGTGACTCCCATCGATGTGCAATAGCTGTTGGGGATGGACTGTAAGGGGGCCCAGTTAGAAGTGGACCGAACTTTTTGAGTGATGACGATGGCGGTGGCATTGGGTGATGTGGGGAGTATAGTCTCTAGGGACTCCATCCGTCTGTCTCTTTTGAAGGAGGTGTTATTGAATCAACATATCGATGAGACTGATGGGCTTCAGGTGTGACATATGGACCGTTTATTCATCCTTTTGCTATTGGGAGTGGTTTTTGGTGGCGATGAGTGGCGACGCCGTCCATCTGTGGTTTTTGCCTAATTGAGGGTATTTTCGAATATCCCTCTTTTTGACTAGGGGAGTTTGACTTTGGTGACTTTTTATTCTTCTTTGGATTCATTCAGCCGGTGCTGTCGGTAGATCTTTATTGGTGCCACGTATATATTGGAGGTATTCTTTCCTTAATGCAAATATCCTTTATGCATTTGCCTTTTCCTTTATGCATTTTATTTTTGATTCCTTGATTTTTTTCTTCTGATTGATGATCCTTTGTCCCTTGGAGACATGGTTTTATGAGGTGATTGGGATTAAGGCTCACTTGATAGGTTTGAAGGATGAGTCGATTGGGGGTTTCAACCGTATGTACTGGTGACAAAAGTCCAATCGACAATCTAGGCGATCCCTCTCTTTGGCGGCGGAGCGTCAGGTCTTGAATGGCCTGACGACCCTTGAGACCATTTTTCATTGATGATCTTTTCATATGCTGATTTTTCGTTGGGGATATTGCAGGTTCCCTTATATCCCTGGGTGATGGACATCCAGTACACGGGGGTGATAGAGGGGAAGGGGCAATTGCGTCGTTTACTGGCGCATTTGTTTGGCTACTACTGGTAGCTGGGGGTAGAGAGTAGTCTGACACGTGGTGGAGGACGAGGTGATAATTCCACCTACGATACCTTCGAGGTATATAAGGTGGATGCGGGAGATTTCGAAAGAGGCGAGGGTGGAGACGATGGTCGGTGAGCCTTATTCGTTGTATCTGATATGATGGTAACCTATGATTATCTGTATTTTGTGTCGAATTGGTTGATTCCGTCCAACATATATGATGTTATTCCTCTCCCCTATAGTTTCTAGTAGGGGCATGAGTCAGCCAATGTGGTCTTCCCACAGTTCGGGTGGTGTACCGACATCGATAGGGGCGACGACATCAGAGGTTCCTTTTCTGGGGCTAGCTCCTCCTTCCTATAACATTCAAAGAGATGATGGTGGATCGATTAGTATGTTGCATCACCTCAATGCTATGGACCCGGAGGTGTTAGGGCTGACAGAGGGTGTTCTTCTGTCGGAGGATTATATTTCATTTCTTTGACTTTGTCTTTTTAATTTCTTCTTTGCCTTAGACTGACTAATTTGCTGTTTTTACTTTTCTTGCACCACATTCGGGTGTCGACCACCTGACTGAGAGATGTTCGGTATTGGGCGGATTCAGTGATTGCTTACATCCAGGACTCGATCTCGGTTCCTTCTTACTTGGTTCCATCTACTTTATCTGGGGAAGGGCTTGGATCGGGTAGTAGAGGCTCCTCAGCTCGTCGCCGAGGAAAGTGCATACACTGCAGGGATGGAGGGTTAGAGAGAGAGAGAGAGAGAGAGAGAGAGAGAGAGAGAGAGAGAGAGAGGGAGAAAGAGAGAGAGAGAGAGAGAAAGAGAGATAAAGTGTTTTTAGGGTAGTTCGGGTTGAGTCCCGTTGTTTTTGTGTTTTCCTGCAAGGGAAAATGTAATCAAGTAATATATATGAAATGGGACTATGTTAATTTTTGCTTTAGTGACTTAATGCATATGCACTTTTACTTTGCTGCTGAGACCGTAAGAAGTATTTAAAATGACTCGAGAGAATTGTTTTTTTAAAACAAGATGAGTAAAAATATACGGAGAAGGAAATTATTAATTCCTTTGAGTAAAAATTATTTTTATTGAGTTTTTTAATTTTGACAAAAAAAAGAAGAAGGGAACTTTCCAAAAATAGGGGTTTGTCAATCGGCATACCCTTTGTCCTACCTATCAGCAGGTAAGTCCAGTCTAATCACCCCAAGACTTTGATTGCACTATCTTCAACTACTTGGTCCTTGATAAGGCAGGGTTTCCTCCAAGATTACATGAAGTGGTTGTGGAGGAGGGTAGTTTCCAAGATGGTGGCTGAGGAGACTGGTCAAAGGTGGTTCGCCATGCTTGACACCATGGAGGGAGGTATTGTTATTTTTCCTAGGCTGCTCTAGGATTACCATTCCATGGATTGTCTTGGGTATTGTATCTAAGTAGGGGAGGATTAAGAACCCTAAGATGTAAATGATGATGGGGCTAGTTCTTCTGACAGCTATGGGTAGGATCCCTGGGGAGTTTTATTTGTGAAGATTTTGTGATGTGTTTGGTTATGTGTGGGAATAAATTTTGGGTAGGTTATCTAGGAGTAGTTTGGCTTGTTTTATTTTTGGGACAATAGGGTTAGGTTGGCGGGGAAAGTTTTTTGACTCCCTATGCTGATGTAATTGTAATATAATTTTTCATCAATGAAATAAAGAAAATTTTAATTATATTGTTGTGCCTCTTGATGAGTTTTGCATTTGAATTATCTATACCAATCGATAAGTCATAAATAATCCTTTTGTTCATGTATATGATAAAAATGATTTGTCGTTCTCGGAGATAAGAAAATAATAGCATTTTGAGAAAAAGAACGAGACTGTGCTCATGTGAAGCATATGAGCTGCCTAAGTACATCTGGGGGTTGTAAAAAATTTCTCAGTTCCATTTTTGAAAGTAAAAGGATTTTAGAGAATCAGGCCCCACGCAGTTATGAGTAGAGGGAAATGAAGATTTTTTTTATAATAGAAGGGAGATGAGAAGAGTCGTCATACGCTGAGATTTTGGACTAAGGGTAGAATTTTTTCACACGATCTAGGTTAACTAGGAAATACGTCTCTTCCCCATCAAGATCGGTGAGCATAGCAACGCCATCGGATATGATCTTTTTCATAATGTAGGGGCCACTCTAATTGGGCTTGAATTTCCCTCTAGGGTCCCAGATAGCATTTTCTATTTCTTTAAGTGCTAAGTCCCATTGTCAGACACCACGCTCCTTGACTCTTTTATTGAATGAATGTGCTATTCGGCGATAGTACCCTTGTATGTGATAAAGAGCTTTCAGTCTCCTTTCATCCAAGAGTGATAACTAGTTAAGAGGTCTTTGATGCCCGTCTTCCACGTTGACTTTTATTTCAAAAATGACACGTAGTATAGGGATTTCTAGCTTAACGAGTAGGAATGCTTTCATGCCGTATACTAGAGAGTAAGAGGTAACCTCAATAGATGCTCAAACTGAAGTGCGGTATCCCCACAGGGCGTAAGGGATTCGATCGACCCAATCTCAATAACTCCCGGTTATCTTGCTGATGATTGCCTGGGGTTCTTATTAGCGACTTTGACTGCACCGTTGGTTTGAGGTCGATAGGGAGATGATTTATATCTCTGGATCCCGTACTCATCGACCACCTCTGTCACTTCAGCCTCGAATTATAAGACGTTGTCTAACACTATCTCGTACGGGACCCTATATTGGCAGATGATAATTTTTTGAATGAACTTGGCCACTTTTTTGGCATTCAAAACTGCGTATAACTCAACTTTGAGACATTTGGTATAGTAATCAATAGCAACCAAGATGAATTCATGCCCATTGGAAGCTTTGGGTGTAACTTTCCCTATAATATCGATGCCCCATGTGGATAACGGCTAGGGAGAAGTCTTGTTGTATATTTTTCACAGAGGTAAATGCTTGAGCTTGGAAAACTATTAGCATTTAAGGCAGATTCGAACATAGGCGGTGCAATCCTGAACCATGGTAGTCCAATGGTAGGCCTATTGGATGGTTTTCTTGGTAAGCATATGGCCATTCATGTGGGGTCCAAACTCCCCGCTATGGATTTTCTTCATCATCTCTTCAATGTTAGTCCATGGGATTAAGTGTAAATGGGTTCCATCGAAATTTGTCTTGAACAGTGCTTTATCACAGACAATATATTGGCAACCATTTTGCCGAGGGTTAGGCGTTCTTTCTTGTTAGAATCTTGGGGATACCTACCATGCTCTAGGAGGCGCTAAATATCATAGTACCAATAATCGGCTATACCAGGATCTTCTTCTGTGATGAGCTTAATGTGATAGCAGTGGGTGGGTTTAGTTTACTTTTGGACTAGGAAGGGGGCATCATTTTTTGTTCAGGTATGTCAATCATACAGGATCACGTAGCAAGGGCATTAACTAAGTTATTCTTTACTCAGGGCAGGTAATGGAAGGTGATATCTTAGAATTGGGAGGCCAACTCTTCTAGGTGGGCATGGAAGGGTTAGAGTTTCTCGTCCTTGACTTTCCATCTTTTGATTACTTGACTGATGATGAGGGATGAATCCCCATAGACATGTAGGTATTGAATTCCTTTCTTGAGAGCGACTTTGAGGCCTACCGTGCATGCCTCGTATTAGGTCATATTGTTGGTGCAGGGAAAATCCAACTTGATGGCAATGGGAGTGTAAGAGTCATCAGGGGCAATTAGGAGTATCCCAAAGCCATATCCTTTATTGTTAGTGGCGCCATCAAAGAACATTTTCCACTGAAGGTCTTCTTGGTAGGTACAAAGAATATTTTCATTTGGGAATTCAAAAATCCAAACATCGACTTCTTTCGTAGGGTAGTCAGCGAGGTAGTCAGAGATGGCTCTTTCTTTGATGGCTTTTCGTGTGATATACACAATATTAAATTTGACTAGCAGTATCAACCATCAGGCCATTCGACTAGACAATGCAGGTTTCTTGAGTAGGTATTTGATAGGATCCATTAGGGACATAAGTTTGATAGGAAAGGCAAGCATACAGTGCCATAATTTTTGGGTGATCCAGACAAGGGAGACATATGATTTCTCCAAGGCAATGTATTTAACTTCGTACTCAACCAACCTACAGCCCGCTTAGTAGATGGCCCTCTCTTTGTAGGAATCTTCAAGATATTAAGCCAAAAAATCCCTAGCTGCGGTGTCAGTCACGGTTAGGTATAGGAGTAGGGGAAAACCAAGCTACGGTGGCATGAGTACCGGAGACCGGGTTAGATATTGCTTGATTTAGTCCAAGGCCTCCTCGTAAACTTCATTCCAAACCTTAGTTGAATCCCTCTGGAGGAGTTTGAATATGGGTTCACAGATAGAAGTCAACTGGCTAATGAACCAGCTGATATACTTTAATTTTCCAAGGAATCCTTGATCTTCCTTTTCTGTTTGGGGTGGTGGCATTTCGAGTATGGCTTTCAATTTGTCACAACCTACCTCTATGCCTTTATCACTAACCATGAATCCAAAGAACTTTCCTTTGGTAACTCCAAAAAACATATTTCTGTGGGTTAAGTCGCATCTGGTATTGCCATAGTCGCTCGAAGAACTTTTGGAGAGAGGGAACACGACCTTCCCTAGTCTTAGACTTGATAATCATATCATCCACTTATACCTCGACTTCCCTGTGTATTAGATCATGCAAGATGAATGTGGCAGCCCTCTGGTAGGTAGCCCTTGCATTTTTGAGACCAAATGGCATAACGGTGTAACAGAAGGTTACCCAAGGGGTGATGAATGCGGTTTTCTCTTGATGATTCAGGTTCATCTTGATTTGGTTATATCCGATAAAACCATCAACAAATGACTTGAGAGCGTGGCTAGCCGTATTGTCCACAATCACATCGATATTGGGTAGCGGGTAATGATCCTATATGGAAGCCTTGTACAAATATCGGTAGTTAATGCACATGTAAACCTTTCCTCATGATTTCGGAATGGGTACGATATTGGTGAGCCATATGGGATATTCGATCACATAATTGAAACCCACGTTCAATTATTTGACCACTTCTTCTTTAACCTTGAGCGATCATTCGGTGTAGAGATTTTTTGAGTTTCTGTTTGTCTGGTTTACATTTTGGGAGAGTCAGAATCTCATGCTGAGTAATCTCTAGATTAATGCTGAGCATGTCGTCATATGACCATGCAAAGAAGTCCATAAATTCCTTCATCAATTCCTCGAGTTACGCGCGCTCTTGCTCGTTAAGGGTAGATCCTGTCCTAATCTCGTGCATTTAGCTACTAGAAACGAAATTAATAACAATAATTTCATCTTTATTAACTTGAACGCGGTTATATTGTTTGCTATTAAGATTATTAAGATTAGTTAAGAATTGTTCATTTGCAAAATCAACATGATCAAGAGTTTGATTAGAATTAAGATAATTAATGTAAGGCACAACAAGATACTTAAAATATTCTTTATTTTATTGTTAGGAAAAACAATATTGAGAGCCTCATCGAAGGTGGTCTTGATTACATCAGAATAGGAAGGAGTAATAAAAAAAGAGGAAAAGGGATAAACATCAGAGTTGGGTTGTATTTTAGCAGGTGGAACTGGTATAGCATGCTAGTTGAGGAGAGGTGCATCAGCAAATTGGATCAGGTGAGATGGGTCCGATGATGTAGTGCTTAAGTGGACCATACAGAGTGTCAGCCCCAGTCTCTACAAGTTGAATGAATCCTCAATGTCACTTTCCTTGGAATCTTTGGTAGCAACTATAGTCTTCTCAATGAGTGGTTGCACATAATGGTGGGAACTTTCGACCCATGAGTAGCTATCTTGGAAAAAAGATCTCCATTCCTGGTTTCATCTTTTTATCCACATGATCATATCTCGGTTCGAGAAAGCCGTAAAAGGGGAAATATTCACCCTCTCTAATGAATCTTCCTTTCTAAGAATCTCTTCAGACAGTCTTGGAACTCTATAGCCTTCTCTTCAATCGAGGTTGGCGGAGCATTCTGAGTTATTCTGTTGATGGCCGATAATCCAGGCCACAAGGAGGAAAGTCCTTTCTTCAATATTATGGTTTCAAGTATTCCCTTTTGTTGTTGTCCCAGCCCTAGTTCGGGCATGAAGTGCATGTTCTTGAACATCTGTATCATATTAACATTGCCATAAGGGTTGTTTTATAAAAAACTATATTTTTGAAATCATCCCCTTATGGGAGCGGAAGTCGTTCGACTTGAAAAGCCGACATAAGCATATCATTTGCCCCATGCTGTATCTCTAGCACTGGATTGTTGGTTCTTGAATTCTCAGTGTTATCATCGTCGCCCAAGATGTTGATAACCTTCCCATTGGTGAAGAACTTTAGTTTTTTATGTAGGGAAGAAGACATACTCTTGATAATATTGAGCGATGGTCGTCCAAGTAGCTGATTGAAATAAGTTAGGATGCCGATGACTTTAAATTCAGTGAGATGATTTATAAGGCTTGCCCCTATTATAGGATTTATGGATCCATCACTTCTCGATGAGTATTATCAGAAGCATGCACCGCGACAGAGGTAGAAGCAAGTTCACTCACTTTCAGTCCCAAGAAATTAAGGGTTCTCAATGGGCACATATTAAGAGCTGATCCATTATCGACAAGTGAAAGTGGGATGGTGTTTCCCATGACTTCGACAGAGATATTGAGAGCATAGTTGTGGTTTATATGAATCTTAGGAATTTCTTCTTCGGATAAGAAGAGTATTCTAGCAGAGGTCAGAGTTCCGACTAGATTCATTACTTATTTTGCATTGGTGGAAGGAGGGACTATGGGTCCGGTAAGTAATTTGATCAAGGCATTTCGTTACAGCTGAGAAGATATAAAGATTCCCCACAGAGTTATGTTAGCTTGGGTTTTCTTCAAATGATTGTGGATCTTGTTCTCCTTGAGGGTCATTTATGACATAGAAGATTCTCAACACCCTTTCCCTTGTTGATCACTGATGGTTGCGGGTTTGGAACTTAGTAATGCTTCCCTAATCTAGTCATATGTTCACAGAAGAGGGAAAAAAATAGAAACCCGTCTCCTCATCTATCTCGGGCTATTCATCCACCTTGTTAATGTCTCCTAGAAGATCCTCAAACGATATCATTCCACATATGATGACTATTAGGCTAGTCTTTTTTCGGTTTTGCTTTTCATCTGAACTATCGAATTTGTCCCCCCGTTCAGTGGCAATGACATCATGTTTCCATAAAAAGTCAATGCACTCCACAACCTCAATGACCTCTTCGTATAGATCCTCCCACTCAACGTGGATTTGTAGAAGTGAATGGACTAGGAGCCCTTGTAGTTTCAAAGCATCAAGTAGCTCAAACATACTATAAATTTCACCGGCCTGTCAGAATACGACAACCATGATTTTGACGACATCATCTAAACTAACTTCACCAGTGGGTACCACCCAACTATCTGCCTCTCGAGCCTATTTTTGAGCTTCCAAGAATAGTGTACTGAATCTATGGTAGTCAATGGTCATTTCTGAGGGAAATTTCAACCCAAAGTATATAAGTCGGTTCAATACGGTTGATAATTCCATATCTTTCCCTTTAGAACAAGTACGAATATAAAAACATAATCTAGTAAGAAGTGATCGATCCTGATCGAAAAAACAGGTAGGGTGAAGGAGAAAATATGGGCAAACTTGGAGGGGTTTAAGGGAATATATGGGTATGATGGGTGATTTACTAGGTGCGATCTGGGTAGATGGATCATATTCTGAATCTTCTTCTAAAAATATGGCATTTGTATGATTTGGGAGTGGATTGTGGATAGTGTTTGGTTTAGGATTGGCTGGTGGGGTGATGATACCCTGATCAATCAAACCTTGGATTACATTTCAAAGGTGGAAACACTGATCAGTGGTATGACCGATATTTTGGTGAAAATCACAATGGGCATCTAGTTTGAAATTTTTGGGAAGTGGGGTTTGGTAATGGGCGAGGCTCCAATGGATTGATCAGATTCTGACTTAAAAAGGCTTGTTAAACTTTGAAGAGGGGAGCGTCAAGCTCGTTATATTCATTTTTGACTGGATTAGGGCATCTTTCTGGTACCCATGAAGGGGTAGGCTCAGAGATGTTATTGATGGTTGAAACTACGACATTTGCAGGATTTTCATACTTTTTGGGAGTGGACTGTCCGTTTACTTTCTTAGGCTTAACTTGTCTTGACAAGACTTTCTTTGATCTCTACTCTTGCTTCCCAGAGGGCTAAAAAATGGGGGTAATATTTTCCTCTCATCATCGCTCGAACATGGGGTAAGAAGTTCTTCGTCATAATACTGACTTTCTCCTCTTCGAAAGGCCGGTTGGTCATACTTGTTACTTTATCTCTCCACCTTGCTATGAAGTTACTAATAGATTCCCTAATATTCTATTTGATAAGTTCTAAGTCATTGCGGGTAACCTCCAAATCTTCATTATACTTGTACAGTGACATAAATTCACGGGCAACATCCTCCGAACCGCGAATTCGAGAATCCTCGAGAGATAAGAACCAACGAAGAGCGCTGTCTTTTAAAGTCTGGTTGAACATTTGAGCCATTGTTTCCTCGGAGTCTCCTAGGAGAGTCATGGCTCGGTGGTAATTTTGTAGATGAAAAATTAGGGGTCCACTACCCCCGAATTTCTCAATGTTAGGCATCTTAAATTATTTTGGCAGACATGCTTTAGGATTGGGAGACATATGGACGTAATCCATGTAGTTCCCATAGATTCAGACTTGGTCAAACTTCTTGGTTAACATATTAAGGTCCTCCTTGACCTTATTCAACTATTCTTACTTCAGGTCAATGATCATGGGTAGGTTAGCCCCTCTCTGGGAAAGATTCAGCATAGGGAGTTGAGTTGACCGGGGACCCAAATGGGCTCTAGTGCAGGCGAACCCATAGAGTGAGGGAAGAAGACTTTGGGATCTTCGGGAACAGGGACTTGATTTCGTTGCATCTTATGAAGCTCAGTTTAAAGATTGTCAATCATGGCAGTGAGTTGGGCTAGGACTTTCACTAAATTACATTTGGTACTTGGTTAGTGTTCTCCATGGAAAGCGGATGAAGATGAATTTTGAACTCAAAGGAAGTAGGGAGGGGACTAACGGAGCCTCCATGCCGTTCAACAGATGACCGAAGCCAATTGGGAGCTAGGTTAAGGGTCGGGCATGCAATCGATTTGAGAATGAAAAAAATTTGGATTTATTTTTGAAAGAGAATGGAGAAAAGTGTTATTATTGAAAAGGGAGGAATATATTTTTGACATTTTTGGAAAGGGGGGGGGGGGGGGGAATTGTTATTGGGTAAAAAAAGATAGGAAACACCTTTATTGTAAAAGGAAGGAAAAATGCTTTTGGTGTTTTGATAGAAGAGGGGAAAAATATTTTTTGACATTTTTGATAAAGAAAGAGGAAAATTGGGCAAAGGGTCTCAGCATGATTATTATTAGCATTATTATGTTCTCACTTTTATTAGGTTTACCTAAATGCAAAAAAAAATGTCGGATGGGACCTAAGACTGGGAAAATGGGGTTTGAAAATGATGTAAAAACATGGTTGGACTTGTTGCCAGGATCATAGACAGGGTCCCATTTTGAAAAAGATGAAATGGCACGAAAATTTGGGCGCTATGCCGACCCATCATTTCGATAGAGTTTCGGGTAGTAAACGACAAACTAAATATAAGTGCCCTAGGTTTGATGCCTATATGAGGGTATACAATTGTTGGGTTAATTAGAAGGGTTCCCCCCCTTTGGCATGACTTCCATGATATACGTTTTGCCTTTGAAGGAAATTGGTTCTTGTGGTCAAGCCATTTGATATACCTGAGCGTATGTGAATTGCCTCACTATATACCTCGTGTGAGAGCGAATTCGATATACTCGATGTGCGTGAACGAGTTATCTGCGATATACCTCCCATCATGACTTCGGTCAAGCGGTATGATACAGGGGCAGCCATTCGATATACGTCGAAGGTACTTGTCAAATGGAAGGTGAGATTCATATTGGTTCGGCTAACTGTGACCTACCAGACCAGCACCCATCATGAAGTGACTCCCTAGTTTTGGGACAAAATTCTGTCAATAGCCATGCTTTGTGGTGATGTAGTGTGAAAAATGCATTATTCTTGATTATTATATTATAGAGAGAGTATTTTATTTAGCGTGATGATAATTATAGGGAAGAATGTACAAGTATAAAAAAGTAAATCTAACATGGAGCATGAAGATTACACTAAGAATGGATATGTGACGGTGAGTGATGTGTGAATATCTACAAGTTAGTGTGTTATAGTGAACCTAAGCATGGATCAACTGCAAGTTGTGTGTGACAAGTGTGGGTGAGCATGGATATATATAAGTGTAATAAGTGGAGGTGTGTGTCAGTGACACCTAAGCATGGATATTATAAGTAGTGTGTGCAACATGTGGATATAAGTGATCCTATGTGTAAGTAGTGTGAAGTGTACATGGGAAGTATCTAAAAGTGTGTGAGTGAGTAGTGATCTAAGCATGAGGTATATATGTGCAAAAATAATAGAGGAAAAAAAGGGAACATACAGGTAGGTGCCTACACACACAAGTAGAAAACGATAACACCCATGCAAATAAAGTCTATCCCTCTTATGAAAGTTATCCCCAGTAGAGTCGACACTATGGCCATTCTGATCTCTCTCTCTCTCTCTCTCTCCTCTCTCCCTGTAGGGAGGAAAAAGGAGGGGGAGAAAAAGGTCTCACGCCCCCTTTCTTTAATAGCATTTCGAACGTCGTCGATGTGGGGTGAATGTAAAGGGATGGAGTCACCAACCTATTTTCCACAAAACAAGCAAAAAAACATGTCGCCAGCTCAAGAGAGCGCAATCAAAGAGAAAGTTATGCTTACAAAACCAACAGTTCGAAGGTTTGGGAGCTAAGTTAGGGAATGGGAAGGTGTTAAGCACCCATCCCGTCCTTTTGGTCTCTCATGGGCTTGTGTTACTATTTTCATTAATTTTTTCGTGATGTTTGTGTTCGTGTATATATAAATGGAGATCGGAATCACCCAACTCATACCATGAAAAAGATAGAGAGGGGTCATCCATAGGAATGTTCTCAAAATAATATTTAGAAAATACAATGTATGCGTTTATCGAGATATTGATTGTTATGATGAAAAGATAGTATATGTTAGATGAAATGATAATAAAGATCACAAATATAATATATATATTAAAATAATGTATAGATGAAAAGGTGAAAAATGCGAAAATGGGGAAATTAGGAAAATAAAAAATTGGACTCGAGTATCAGGTTTTACCCGAAATGCCTATTTAGCCTATAAAGGCATCAAACTCCACGTAGTTCGCATGCGACATAAGGGTGGGGTTTATCCCATAGATTCGAACGGGAATTTATTATATGTGTGTGTGTAGAAAAATGTATTTTTAGTTTTGGGCAATTGTGGATAATCCTATTTGAATTTATAAGTGTAACCCTCTTTTTCTTTATTTTTTTTTATAGAAAATAAAGTATGTGCAATGTAACTAATAAAGGATGATATATTAATGTGTATGAACTAAAGTAAAAAAAACTAGATTAAGACTTTATGTAACTAATGTGAAAATAAGGAATCTAAAGAGTGAGAAGGATATTTGGACCTTCTTTGGAGAATTGAGGCTTGACCTTGATCCTTGATGAAATACCTTGAATGTTGAGATGAATGTTGGATGTGAGAGAATGAGATTTTTTCTAAATTGGGTATGAAAAGGATGGGAATGAAAGATGAAAAGGAATTTCACACAAGGAAACTTTGCTGATTGTAAGAGAATGTTGTTGAGATCACTGGTATTGATGGATCTGAAGTGTGCTTTGGGAGTGAGTTCATTCCCTCTATTTATAAGGTAAGGGGGTCCCGATTGGCATAGCCCTAACCCTAGGCACACTGCTGATAGGAAGGAAAATGGACGTACCAATCGTCAATCTTGTGCAGAATTTTTCAGAAAAATGGTCATAAAATGAAATCCATCGATCCAAATCGTTCACGGGGGCATACAATTAGAAAGGTAATTCAGAGACCTTCAAGTGTCCTTTGGACTGCTCCCAGGTCTGGGAGTTGACTTTGGGTCAAACGGAGCTTGAAAGCTCTCGTCGATCCTTTGGACGGGTGATTATCGGACGAAAATCGATCGTTGGTGTGAATGGTGAGTCAAAATCGCACAAAGGGTGGACCTTTGGAAAGGTTATGCGCGTTACTTTTACATTCCAAAGAGATTAGCTCAGTTTGAGAAGTTAACTTTGGTCAATCGAGGCCCAGAAGCGCCTGGTGACCTTTCAGAGTAAAACTGGTTGTTCGTTCGTATCGTAAGGCTGATTCAGGCATGGGGTGGACCGTTGGAAAGGGTATTCAGTGACCTTCAAAGATTCATTCATTCTCATTCAAGATGAAGAATTGGCCTTGGTTAAATGGTTCCCGGGATCGCCCGTGGCCTCTAGATCAATTTTGGGGGAAAATGAATCGTTCGTCCAAATGGTTATGTTGTTTCATGCATGAGGCAGACCGTTGGAAAGGGGTTTCACTGCCCTTTAAAGATTCAAATATCATTTGCTTTGACGATGAAGTTGATTGGTGTCAAATTGGGACCCGGGAGCGCCCGATGGCCTCCAGATCAATTTTCGATGGTAAAATAGTCCATTCGTCCAAAATTTTATGTCGATTTGCACACGGTATGGACCATTGAAAAGGGATTCAGAGCCCTTATAATATTCATTGAGATTTTGCTCTATCGATACAGTTAATAGGAGTTAAACGGGGCTCAGGAGCACCAGATGGTCTTTAGGTCCATATTCGGAGTATGACTTTGGGTTGGTAGCGAAATGGGTAGGTTTTAGGGACCTAAGGAGCGACTTAGGGGGTCGTAGAAAGTGGTGTATAGATCGATCATAAGCTATTAAATTTGTGAATAGTTGTCCTAAGGAAAAGAAAAATGGCCAAAGGTCAAAGAATAGTGCTTCAGGAAAAAGGAAGTTTTGAAGTGATGTTCCTCAACCTTTACCATTCAATGTTGTAGAATCCGTGGATTTTTATATGAAATTGGTGTGAGAGGTGGTGACAAGCCCAACCCAATCGAATGGTCAAATACCCACACTTATAGAAAAAGATGATGCAATGTTTATCGAGCTACACCAAAGGGTCCAACACTCGACATAAGACTGTTATTATTTACAAAAGATAATAAATTGGCAAGTCTCCAACGAAACTCATGAAATATCACTCATGGATGTCAACAAGAATACATTTTCTACCCATAAATATAATTATGCAAATATGGTTATAACTCAGGACTTGAAAGAGATGATGGTGTCTGAGGAATGTGTGGATAATGACAAAGCATGTAGTGAGTGGATTATTGGGTTGGACATGAGGAGTTAGAAATTAAAAAGAGGAATGTTAGTGTGGTTCCCATACTTAGCGAAGGAAGAATAAATGAGGTTAAGTATGTCCATAATGTTCAAACCTGTGAGATGAAAACTGATTCGTATTGCACGACGATCGCAAAAAGTCCAAAATTTAATTGGGGTTTTAATAAAATCATAGTAATGTCTAAAACCAGATTGACAGTCACTAATAAAATTCTTGGAGTATTAAAAGACCGAGGGGATTCATCCATAAACTAACACGACTCCATTGTAAGTCTTATCAAAAGGTACACAACAGAAGTGGTGTTTTCTGAGGATGATAGGTAGGTACCATTATTTCATAATAGACCCTTATATGTTACTGCTATAGAATTGGGATTAGTTTCCCATGATCACTACTAGATGGAGGGGCATTGATTAAAATCATGACCATAATCACTCTTTATTAGAAATGAATCTCGTAAGAGAAGATTGTACCAGTTCATCAATCGGATATGTGAATGTTGAAATCAAGTTAGGTAATTTCATTTCCCGTAAAAAATTCCTTGTCATCAATGCCAATACATGTTACTAGTTGTTGATAGGATAAGTGGGGATTAATATTCTTGAAATACACAAGTACCGGTAGATTGCACCACAAAACATGTCTCAATGACTAAGGAAAAATTATTGTTTCAATTATTCTTTGCTAAGAAGATCGAGAATGGATTTTTCAAATGTCCAGACCATTTGCAAATGTAATAGTTGTCTTTCGTCTTCTTTTCTACAATTTGAGGCTTAAAATCGATTTTGACCACCATAGGTTGTGCCTGAGACTTTCCCTTCTTGTTCTTACCATGCGGGACAAAACAAGATATGCCTTTATCAACAACCTGAACCACACCCTTATACTCGATGATATTCTCCGCATCTTGGAGTTCTTTAAAAAGCTTCACCAGAGAGTAATGAAACTTAATCGTAAAATATATTGGGCAAAATTGTTTAAAGGACGCCGGTAGTGATTGAATCATGAAATCAAACAGGGCTTCCCCATCGATTTCAAATCCAAGCACCTTCAATTCTTACAAAATGGACTTGATCCTAAAAAATTTATTGCGTATGGGATCACCATCTAGCATTTTGGTGTTGTACAACCTTTCCATAGAATCCAACATTGTGACACTATTCTGATCCTCAAACATGTCCCTAAGGTTCATAATAATGTTGTAAGCGCTTAATATGTGCTGATGCCCCTGCTTCAACACATTAGTTATAAAGATTAATATGTAGCAATGAGACATTTGATCAACCTTTTGCCATCTCTGATAGGCTTGGACATCCTTTTCGAGTGTCCCTTCCTAAGGCTTAGGAGGGTAGGTTCCAATAAAAATAAACTTTTAGTTCTTAACAATTAGGAAAACATCGAGGTTTTTTTCCTGGTCAATATAATTCATGCCAATATGTTTGTTGTCCTTTAAAATTAAATCAAGTGGGTGGTGGTTGATGATCCCATTCTCAAAATATGAGAATCATAAATTTTGAATGTGAAATTAATTTTAAAATAAATAGGTGAGAATTAACTTCAATTTAATTTTAAAGTGTGATTCCTCACTGCCAATTAAAATAAAATCTTGTTGAACATTCTAGTTCCCGTATAAAGTGAGATTTTGTGATGGGAATCACATCACCTTGAACTAGACAAACTTTCGTCTTTCAATTATGTACTCCGAATAGTTTACGATCATTTGTCCAACATAATTGAATAATCGACAACTTTTGATCTCACACCTAATGATAGTGGCTCCGATGGGACGTATATTAATAGTTATGTTTAAGGGTATACCATTGGTTTGTTAAATAAAATCAAACCCGCTCATGCTAAACTTCCTCGATGGGAGGAATGAACACACTCACATTCACTATCGCTTAATTTTTTTGTTTGTGATAATGTGATTAAAACCATTCAATGGGGGGCTAAATCAAGCTGACATGAGGACTTTATCACATCATAATTTTAAATTATTAATGGAGATCGCAGGTTTTATGTTGAAACTCCCACTTAATATTTCAAAAACTTGAGGGTTTTATAAAATAATCTATTCAATTTTAAAATTCTGAATTAAATCCTTATTAAATTTCTAATTTACTTACATAAATTAAATTCCTCAATCTCATAATTTTAATTTCCTAAAAATAAAACCATTTTTAAATTAAAACAAAACCGAACGATATTAATTTAATTTACACCTTAAATCTAATTACCCGATTTAATTCGATTTAAAAACTATAAATGAAAAAAATTCCAAGAAAAATAATATTCTAGGTCAATCTCAAAATGATAAATCATGTTGCCCACAAAATTGGGTGTTCCTAATTATCTAATTAATTAATACATGAAATCAAGCAACAAAATTATAATAAAGAGATATGCAAATAATAAATAATTATGAACATAAATAAAAGAGACAAAATTGCCCTTTTCTCTCATGGACTAGAATTCTTCCTTGAGTAGACTCCTTGAAGAATGAGGATTCTTTGAAAAGGAATCCTTATTTGAGAAGAAATCATTGAAGAAGAGTTATGGAGAAAAACAACTTAAAGAAAAATAATTTGGGAAGAACTCTGAAGCCCCCACCTCTCGCTTCCTACTGCTATAGCGGTAGGAGAAGTCCGATATAGTGATCATGACCTTGCTATACCGGGCCTTGGTAATCTATTGTAGAAGTTGTGGCCCTTTTCCCACCACCACCTTTATTTTCTCATTCGCTTTCTTGTTTCTTTTGTTTCTTATATAATAAATTCTATAAACGTTTTTGCAACCTCCTTCTATGGCTTCTAAAAAATTACACCAGCCCATGAAAACCCTTCGCAGTCAAACCCAATGCAGAATATGCAACTACAAATTACATCCCCTCACTTTCACCTCCAATAAATCGATTGAAATATATACTTATTAGACCCTAATTAAAACAATAAAAAGGAATCTAAACTAGAAAATAATTACAGATAAACTACTATAGGATCTAGTCATAGAACAAACAATCATGTGATAATGATGGAAAGTGTATAAACATTTACATACTAAATACCATATTAGTACACAAATACATATATCCATGCAAATGTTTTTAACATGCAACCTATGGTTTGAAGGTGAAAAACACAGGTCTTCTTAAAACATGATCATTTTACAATGTAGGCTCTGATACTAATTGTCGGGTATCCCCGAACACGGAATAAATATTTTTACCCCTAAATCTTTGATTAATTATATAATAAGAAGAACAAACTAAAAAAATTAAGTTTGAAACCCAAACCTAGGGTTACGAATAAAACACCATTGCGGATTTGGTTACAATTCGATTTGGAAAAAGGTATTTATCGGTGACAAGTTTTTTCATTCCTTTGGTCCTCCAAAATATTTCTTGAGTCCATCGAAATTCTTTGACATTCTAGTATATAATCATCCAAAAGATAGGTAGGTGTGTAGGCAACTTTTGAGATGAAAACTCTTAATTTTGAGGGAGATACGTAACTCTCTCTTAGCCTCTTTATAAAACTTAAATAGTGTTTTCCCTCCCATTCTCCAACCATTGATAATGAATGTATAACTTAAAACCCTAGATTAGACTAATATATATTAGTACATGTTGTGGGCTTGGGCTAAACCGGGCTTTAAAAGAGTCTGAGGCGAACTACTAGGGTATATGGACTATACCCAGGGACCTTAGATAAATAATTAAACTGGATTCCAAATAAATAATTAGAAATCCCAAATTACAAACCCCATAATTTATTTTCCTTCTTTATTTAATCATAATTAATTCTACTAAATAATTATGATTGCACTTTAATTTAATTATCTTAAAAACTACTCGGATATAAGGAGGTGTTATTTGAAAAGTTGAGTATGGTATATAATGTGATTCCCCACATTAAGCTTATGATATTCGCTTGGTCAAATCAATTTACTGCTAATTAATTTGAACCTACATTTAATCAATTTTTACATTGTCAGGCTTAACTTACTTTTCTACTCCTCCTAATTATGAAATAATCTACTATTTAGGTCTAACTGGTGTTAAAAAATCTTATAAGTCTATCAAAGGAGTATCATAATCCAAGATATCTCCTGGATGTGAACTCCTCTGAATTATAATCTTATACTTACTCATAAAACGATTGCCCAATCGACGAAGATAGAGTTCCAATTTGAATATTTCCCATAATAGTCAAGGCAATAATTGTGCAAATAATTTAACCCTTATAACCCTTAAGATTAAGAATCTACGAACCATTTGAAAATTATGTAAGATTACCTAAGTCTAATAAAGACAAACCTTAGATTTAAATCTAATGAGTACTCCTGTTTAATAGATTCCTGATGGTATCGGTTACAATCCTCTTTTAAACTATCATAAAACTACTCGAATCATTAGATAGGTTCTCTTAGTTTGAGATAAATCACTAGGATTGCACCAAAACTGTTTTAATATGATGTCAACTCCATATCTAGTTTTTGAATAATTCTATAATAATAGTACTATAATTCTGATCTCTTGTGATCAATCCAAACCTAACTCATTGGAATTTTTGCCAAGTACAATTGATTGGCAAATATAAAACAATATATTTAAACAACATAAATACAGTGCATTCTCATAAACATTATTCTCATTTCAAAATGAACTAGAAAAATCTTTTATTATTAAATAAAATGTCATTACATAGTTTCAAGAATAAATTCCCAACCATTGCATATGAAACTAAGGAAAATTTGAAAAAAGTGATGACTATGAAAAATACCCATACCAAAATTATTACCAAAGTTAAGGTATTTTTCTTTAATCAAAATTTTTGAAAAAAATTAGTCATAGTGTATAAGTGAGAACATTTGGTTCATAAAATGATTCTTCTATTAACATATTATGATTAAGTATTAAAAGAAATGAAAATGTTGGCACTTGATCATTTTTCACAAATTTTCTTTTAAAAATTTTATGAAAACTTTGTTCCAATGGAACAAGTAAGAAACCGCGAATGTATTTTTAATTTCCTAGGATGTAGGATTCCTAAAGGTTGATGTTGTTTAAAGTGTTTATAAACTCAAAATAAACTCATAAGAATGTTTGAGATATGTAAAATTTAAAGTCTCTAAAGAACAAAGATTGGAAAATATTTATTCAAGTCTTGTAAAGAAATAACATAATTTTAAATATCTTTAAACTCCAATTATTTCGAGGATATCTCTAAAATACTCAAAGAGGATTAAATAAAAACATTAGTGAATAGTAATATTTATAATATATTCACTCTAAAGATCTCAGTTAAAAAAATTTAATTTCTCTTGAAAAATATTCAACTTATAACTTGTTTGTGGGAATAAGAAGCACTAAATGGAAAATTTAAACACGTGCCCATAATTTTTCATAGATCCACGTTGGCCTTTTTCACACAAAAAATCAAAAATAAATCGAGCCAAACAAATATATCTTAAAAAAAGGTTTGCACAAAGTTTGAGGCCAAATAATGTATTATTAATAAAAGAAATGACCAACAAAGCCTCCTTCACTGAAGTGAAGGATCAAGGAACACAGTCATGATAAAATTGCATGATCAGGGAAGCATGATTCACTAAATCAAACAAGGTCACAGAAGTGACCATAAAAGTATTTTAGTGTTTTGTACATAGTTTCACGACCAATGTCACTTTGTTGTAACAAATAATTTTTTTAGAAGATTTTGAACTTAAAACAAAGTATTTTAAATACGTGATATGAACCTTTTAAAGTATGTTGACATAAAAAATGTATATGTAACATGCATATGGAAAATCTTAAATAACTTCATCTCTCTCTCTCTCTCTCTCTCTCTCTCTCTCTCTCACACACACACACACACACACACACACACACACACACACACACAGAGTCGTTTTAATACATTTTCCAATATAAGAAAATACAATTTTAGTTATGTTAAACCATGATGTTTTCAGTCACCTAATTCCTTTACCTCCATCCTAAATAAGCGTTCTCATTCGTCATTATTTGTTGATGAATATGAAGAAGATCGATCTTGAAATCAAGAACTTGATTCTTTATGGATCAACCTAGACTACGACTTAAAGTGTATTTTGGTCAACGTAATCAAGACAACAATATGATCAGGGGGTACATAAGTATACATATACTCTTATAATTTCCCCCTTTGCCGATTCCATAATAAAAACACTAAAAATTATTACAAACAAATGAATCAAATCTATCACCCATGACTCGACATTGCCCGACCAAAGGCACACGAGATAGCCAGACGCACTCAAAGGAATCACCAGAGATTCCTCAACCATTTGAAACTCTTAAAATCTATTTCTTGTAAAAAATTATCAATCCTGTTGAGATACCAATGCGTAATCAAATAACAGTGAAACATAAGTAATAAGACGAATACACGATATAACAATTAATATAATATGTTCATCAAATCACTAAAGAACATATATAAAGTTTTAACTAAAATCTCGATAAGATACGGTGTATAAATTTCACCGCTAAGTTTATTCTTTCACCATTTCATTTGTACATAAACTATTCCATAGTATCTCATAGTGATAATCGTCCTCAATTAAACATCACCCCTTTTGTCATGATATAGAAAAAGAAAAAGACTATATAATTAAGATATATCGTCATTAAGAACATAATGAAACATTTTATAAGGAAGTGAACTAGAATAATGTAAAGGCTTAAAATCTACATACCATAATATATAATTGAGATAAAAGTTAAAATCAGTTATGAACCAAAGGTAATAATATGTAAGGTATCAAGGATAACTACAAAAATGAGTAGTGACCAAATATATATCTCCAAATAATATAATATACTCCCCTTACTAAAAACTTCCCAATATGTCATAGCATAATGTAGCCATCCTCGATCCGCGCGAAGGGAGAGGATCGCTTTTTGGTCCAGCGCATCCCTCTCAGGAGCGCTTCGGCCGGCGTCATTGATGAGGTTAAAAATGTAGAGAGCTGGAGTCGCCAGTCTATTTTACTCAAAACAGACAAAAGAAAAGGGAGCCATCCCGAAGGACAACACCCAAAGACATACTGATACATACGAAACCAAAATGATTCGAAAAAGGGTCTGGAGGCTAAGTTACGAAATGGGAAAGTGTTAGGCACCCATTCCGCCCTTACGGTCCCTCATGGGTTGTTTATATTTTACTTTATTTCCCCATGATATGTGTGCATGTGTATACGTGGTGGAGATAGGGATCATCGACTTGTATCATGGAAGAGATAAAGCGAGTCATCCGTAGGAATGCTCCTAAAAATAATATTAGAAAATAGGATTTACGCGATTATCCTCACGTTGATCGTTATAATGGAACGATAACGCACATGGAATAATACTCCACTAAGAACAAATATATGTATATGTAAATATATAGAATTTAAGAGAATTGAGTTTAAAGAATATAGAGAAAATAGAAAATGAGAGAAAAGTAGGAATAGGACTCGAGTCATGAGTTTTACCCCGAGATGCCTACGTAGGCTATAGAGGCATCAAAGTCTACGTAATTAGCATGCAAAATGAGGGGTGGGGTTTATCCCATAAATCTAATCGGGGACTTCCCTTGTATATATGTGTGTGCAAAAAAGTGTTTTAGTTATGAGAAAAGTGTGAGAATTCCTGTTTGGAATTTATGAGCAAACCTTCCTTTTCTTATTTTTTGGGTTTTATTTATATGAAAATAAGAGATGTGCAATAATACTAGATAAAAAGTATATTAAGATATGTGAGATGAGATGATAAAAGTGCTAAGTAATAAAATAAGTTAATGCGAATTTAGGGGAATTTAAAGAGAGAGTTGAGAAAGTTGGATTTTCTTGAAGATGTTGAGCTTGATCTTGGATGCTGGAGAGCAGCCCTTGTACTTGGGTGGTGATGGAGGATACTTAATTCACCAAATTTGAGGAGAAAGGTGATGAAAGGTGAAAGTTTGAAAGAGATTTGGATGTGGAAATTATGCTGACTTCGAGAGGGGTTTTCTGAGCTTGCTGAGAGTAACGGATCTCTGATCTTCTTCCTGTTTTGGAATGAGGTTAGACCATTATTTTTATAGGCTCAGGGAATTTCTGATCAGCATAACCCTGGGTTTTCCAATCGACAGGTGTGTTTAGGCACACTGCCGGTAGGTAGGGTCTGGAACTTGTCGTTTGACAGTCTCTTTCAGGTTCCTTTGGAAAATCTATCGTAGCGCGCAAACCATTGATTCGAATCACGCACGGGGAAAACCGTTGTAAAGTTAATTCAAAGACCTTCGAAAGTCCTTTGGACTACTCCTGAGTTTGGGAGTTGACTTTTGGTCAAATGTGGCTTAAAAGCACTCATCGATCTTTTGGATGGGGAAATGTCGAACGCCAATGGATCGTTCGTCCGCATGGTAAGTCAGAATCGCACACGAGGTGGACCGTTGGAAAGGTTAGGAGATGTACTTCGACATTCCAAAGAGATTGACTCAGTTTGGGGAGTTGACTTTGGTCGATCGGGGCCTCGAATCATTCGGTGACCTTTCGTAGTAAAAGGATCATTCGTCCGTATCGTAAGTCAGAATCGTGCACGGGGTGGACTGTTGGAAAGGGGTTTCAGTGCCCTTCGAAGATTCATTCAGTCTCAGTCAAGTTTAAGAGTTGACTTTGGTCAAACGGAGCCTGGGAGCATTCGGTGACCTCCTGATCGAGTTTTGGGAGAAAATGGGTCGTTCGTCCACACCGTAAGTCATAATTATGCACGGGATGGACCTTTAGAAAGGGGTTTCAGTTCCTTTCGAAGATTCATCCAGTCTCGTTCGAGCTGATGATTTTGACTTTTGGTCAAACGGAGTCTGGGAGTGCCCAATGGCCTTTAGGTCAGTATCCGAGGTATGACTTGGGTTTGCAATGATTAAGGGTGGTGCTAGGGACCTAAGGAGAGGTTATAGGGTATTATAATGGGGTGTCTATAGAGCCCCTCGACGGGTAAGTTTGTAACAAATGATAACCGTCGAATAGACACCATATGATGACTTTGAAAGAGGATGACCGGAGGGTCGAGGTCAATTCTGAGAACCTAAGGATGAGAATGACCGATTCTGTGGGTTGAAGCCAATTTTGAGGGCTTAGAGATGCGGGTGACCGATTCTGCGGGTTGAAGCTAATTTTGAGGGCTTGGAGATGAGGGTGACCAATTCTGTGGGTCAAAGCCAATTCCGAGGGCTTGGAGATGAGGGTGAATGATTCCATGGGTCGAAGCCAATTCTGAGGGCTTAGAGATGAGGGTGAACGATTCTACGGTTCGAAGCCAATTCTGAGGGCTTAGAGATAAGGGTGACCAATTTTTCTGGTCGAAGACAATTATGAGAGCTTAAAGGGGCATGATGGGGATGGTCTTAAAGGAAAGATTTAGGTCAATTTCGGGGACCTATAGTAATGATGGGGGTGACAATTCTGAGGGCTTAGGTTGTGATGACCAATTCTGCGGGTCGAAGCCAATTCTGCGGGCTTAAGGTGAGATGACCAATTCTGCGGGTAGAAGCCAATTCTGCTGGCTTATGGTGAGATGACCAATTTTGCGGGCTTAAGGTGAGATGACCAATTCTGCGGGCTTAAGGCGAGATGACCAATTCTGTGGGTCGAAGACAATTCTGTGGGCTTAAGTTTGAGATGTTTTCGAGGAACTCTGCCGGGGAAATTACCTTATGATTTTGATTTGAGCTGGGGAGCTGAGTGCTGGGGAAATGATTAGGTGGTCCCGAGTTTGGATGCATTTCTTGGGGAAAATTGAGACCTTTGGGGAATAGGATATGATCGTGAAGTTTGGATATTTTGTAGGTTCTCTAAGGACGTTGCTGGGGAGAGATTCGCTTGTCTTTTGAGAGTTTTACTGGGGAAATAGGGGTTCCGCTTGAGGAAGTAAGAAATTTTCTTGGTGAAAATGTTCTAAATCCTTTCTGGGATTTTTAGGAATTTTCTGAGGATTTTTCAGGATTTTTTGGTATTTTTTGGGAATTTCTTGTACGAAAATTTAAGGGGGATGCCGATCGGCATGGTATGGAGGGTGCCATTCGGCAGTGGCACAGAATTTTGGGCTACCTCGAGAAGGTAAAGGGACAGTGCCGATTGATAGGTGGGGGTCTCTCTCTCTAGAGGCGGTGCGTCAGGTCTTGAATGGCCTAACCAGTGATAGGGTAAGACTTTTTTTCTTCTTTAGTTTAAGACCTTTATGTGCTCCGATTCTATGTTTCCTTATATTTTTCTGGGGATTTTTCAGGTGACCTTTTACCCTTGGGGGACAACCATTCAGGACACGGGTTGACTGGAGTAAATGCGCAAATGAGGCGTTTACTGGCGCATAAGTTTGGCCACTCTTGGTATCTCGGGGAGAGGGTAGTCCTACAGATTACTGAGGGGGAGGTGCTGGTGCCACCTGCGAGGCCCCCTATGTCTATGAGGCGGGAGTGACTACTGCCAGAGGATACGAGGATCGCGATGATGTTTAGCGATCCCTATCTGCTGTACACCGATACAGCTGTGCCGTATGATTATATGGACTTTGTGATGAGCTGGCTGATGGTGCCCAACATATATGATGCACTGCCTTTCCCTCCTACGGGTTCGAGTTGGCCAGTGGGTTCCTCCCATAGGGGTAGAGGTCCTTCGACATCTACGGTGGTGGAGACCTCAGAGGTCCCCTTTGCACAGCTGCATACTCCTTCATATAATATCCGGCGGGCTGACGGAGGGATGGTGCCTATGCTGCATCGTCCTCATGTGATGGACCCGGAGGAGTTGGGATTGATAGAGGAGGTTCTTCATCCTGAGGTATATCTTTTCTGGTCTTTTCTTTTCCTTCCTTAGGTTTCTTTTGATCTTTTTAGCTTGACACTGATTTTGCCTTTTCTTGCAGCACGTCCGAGTGTCCACCACCTGGCGAGGGGATATTAGGGACTGGATATCTTCGGTGACTTCCCATATTCGGGATGCAGTTCCTATTCCTTCTTACTTGGTGCCGTCTGCCTCATCCCGGGATGAGTCAGGTTCAGGTAGCGGTGGTGCGTCATCTCGCCGTCAGGGAAAGAGAGCGCACCGCAGGGGTGGAAACTCTTAGGAGAGAGAGGTGAAGATTAGGTGAGAGAGAGGGAGAATGTTAGTTCGGGCTGAGTCCCATTTTTTTCCTGCAAGATTGATGTAACACAAAGAAATATCTATGCAATGCACATAAGTTTTTTGATTATCTTCTGTTAATGATGAATGAATGAATGCACATGCGCTTTTACTTTGCTGCTGAGACCGTAAAAAGAAATATTTTTGGGATTTTGAAAGAATGTTTTATTCAAAATGAGAATTTATATAAAGATGAAAAGGGTATTTTTGAAATTCTGTTGAGAATATCAATTTATTTTGAGTTTTTTGAATTTTGATAAAAGAGGGAAAAGGAAAATTTTCAAAAGTAGGGGGTTGCCGATCAGCAAGCACCTTGTCCTACCTATCGGCAGGTCAGTCCAGTCCTATCAATTCAAAGCTTTGATTAGTACCCCCTTCATCCTTTTGTACCTTGTGGGGAAGGATTTCTTCTGATTTCTGCAGAGGTTATGTCTTTTGTGGGGGGTTTTCAAGTATAAAAGAGGGGTAAGAGTGGAGTATTTTCCTCACACCTTCACATTCCTACTTTGTTGTTCTGTGAGATGGCTCTCCCTAGTCGTGTTGAGTTTTCTAACTACCTTGAGACTTTGGAGGCGATGTGCTCCTATAATGCCGACTATAATGCTTACAACATGCGTCAGGTTTCTTTATGGCGTAATCAACCTACAGAGTGGATCATGCTGATAGCGGCGTTACAATTCTGGTACCCCGAAGACCATGTATTTCGCTTTGTCTTGGAAGAAATCTATCCGAACTATGAGGAATTTTTGTCATGTTGGGGATAAATCCCGGCGTTGCCGCCACTTTGCCTGAGTTTTACCGTTCTCCCCGAGAGTTATTGGCCGAGCTTCTTTATACTTTGCGCTCGGTGGCTAGACCACTGGTGGCTGGAGGTATAATCTCTCTTCCAGTGGTGTTGCGCTCCATTTATTTGTAGGAGGTTGGTGATGCTGGATATGTCGAAACTGTCGTTCTAGGCTTGGTTTCAAAATTGTTGCTGGTGACCGAGGAGCTGCTGCTGGACCCATAACCTGCAGCTATTGCTTCATGTATGTCCTACCATCACAATCCTGTGGCGGTGATACTGGCGGTGACTTTGAATGGCTTAGATGCCTGGCGAGAAGGTCGTTCTGACTTTCTGAGGGGTAGCCCTGTGATGCTGTTCATGTGGTTATCTGAAAGATTTCGCCTGGTGAATCCTTTGAAATACCCTTTTTCGGCTGCACCTAACTTATTTTTGCGCCATTTCATTAGTGTTGGCCTGGATATTGAGAGCTGGGAGAACTGGTTCGTGGAGCATGGGCTCTAAATCTATACTGGCCAGTACCTTGGTGGGGAAAGCTGCTGCCTATTTTGGAACTGGGAGAATACGCGTATGTTTGTCTGGTTGGTCTCAAATAGACCTCTTTTTATTTCTCTTGGCGGCTTTTGTGCCAATTTGGATGGGAGCAGTTCGTGCCACCTCGGACACTAGACTTCTTCCCGATAGAAGATTTGATAAAGCGTCTGCGCATGCGGCTTGGCTTTTTGTGGGAGAGTCAGCGTTCGTCATCCTGTCCCTCTTAGTCTGTTGGGAGAGTTTGGCACATCACTGGGGATTGTATGAAGTGGTTGTGGAGGAGAGTAAGATATTGGAAGTTGAGACTGGATAAAGGTGGGTTGCCTCATCCGATACCATGTAGGGAGGTGTGGTAATTTTTCCGAGGCTGGTTCGAGCTTATCGGCCCATGGAGCATATGCGACACATTATTCAGGAAGAGGAAGCTTGGGGACCCCAGGACATAGTTGATGACGATGAAGCGGGCTCCTCTGGTAGCTGTGGTTAGGACTCTTGGAGAGTATATTTTGTACCGGTAAATAAGTTTGGTTTTTTATTTTGGCTTTTTAGGAAGGTAGGGGGTAAGGGAGTTATCCGTTCCTTTATGTAATTGCATTGTAATTTCTTATTAATGAAATAAACAAGTTTTTGATCATCCAGTTGTGCTTTTTGATGAAATTTGTATTTTGGATTATCTATACCGATCGCTAAGGCGTGCATAATCCTTTTGTTCAAATATATGTTAGAATGGACTGTCGTTCTCAGAGGTAAGAAAAGAATTATTTTTTGTAAAAAAGAAAGGGTCGTGCTCATGTGAGACGTATGAGCTGCCTACGTACCTCTGGGGGTTTTTGAAAATTTTCAATTTTTTTGGGAATGATTTTTACAGAGGATCTAGCCCACATAGTTCTGGGTAAAAGGAAATGAAGAGAGATTTTATTTTATTTTTTTATTTTTAGAATAAAAGGGAGATAAAAAGAGTCATAGCGCGCCGAGATTTCAAACTAGGGGTAAAATTTCTTGAGACGGTCCAGGTTGACTGGACGAGCCATCTCTTCTCTATCTAAGTCGGTGAGCATGGCGACACCACCAGATAAGATTTTCTTCACAATGTATGGGCCGATCCAATTGGGCTTGAATTTCCCTCTGGGGTCCCAGATGGGCTCTACTATTTCTTTGAGGGCTAAATCCCCTTCTTGGACACCGCGATCCTTGACTCTCTTATTGAATGAACGAGCTATTCGACGATGGTACCCTTGTATGTGATATAACGCCTTCAGTCTCTTTTCGTCCAGGAGTGACAGCTCGTCGAGGCGGATTTGATGCCAGTCTTCCTCACTGACCTTTCTTTCAAGCATGATGCGTAATGAGGGTATTTATAGCTCCACATGTAGGACCACTTCCATGCTGTAGACTAGAGAGTAAGGGGTAGCCCCAGTAGAGGTTCGGATTGAGGTTCGATAGCCCCAGAGGGCGTATGGGATTTAGTTGGCCCAATCTCGACAACTTTTAATCATCTTACTGATGATGGCTTTGAGGTTCTTGTTGGCGGCTTCAACTGCACCATTGTTCTGAGGACGATAGGGAGAAGATTTGTGTCTCTGGATCCCATAATAGTTGGCCACTTCTGTGTCTGGTGCGGGACCCCATATCGACAGATGATGTTTTTCTTGATGAATTTGGCCACTTTCTTGGCCTTTAAGACTGCGTATGACTCAGCTTCGACCCATTTGGTGAAGTAATTAATGGTAACCAGGATGAACTCATGTCCATTAGAGGCCTTGGGTGTAACCTTTCCTATAATATCGATGCCCCGGTTGGAGAACAGACAGGGAGAAGTCATGTTGTATAATTCACGTGGAGGCAGGTGTTGAAGGTTGGAGACCTGTTGGCATTTGAGGCATCTCCGAACATAGGCGGTGCAATCCTAGATCATGGTGTTCCAGTAGTAGCCTTATCATATGATCTTCTTAGCAATATTGTGACCGTTTATGTGGGGTTCGCATTCCCCGTTGTGGATTCTCTGCATTACCTCTTCAATGTCAGCTCCTGCGATGTAGTGTAGATGGGTTCCATCAAAGTTTCTCCTGAATACTGCTTTGTGATAGATGACGTACTGGGCGGCCAATTTTTGGAGGGTTGCCCGGTCTTTCTTATTGGAACCCTCGGGATACCTACCATGCTTGAGGAGGTGCCATATATCATAATATCGATAATTAGCTAGCTCGGGATCTTCTTTTGTGATGAGCTCAATGTGGTAGCAGTGGGTTAGTTTGTCTTGCTTTTGAACCAGGAAGGGGGCCATTGTTATTCCTTCGGGCATGTCGACCATGGAGGCCAAGGTATTAAGGGCATCGGCTAGATTATTTTTTGCTCGAGGTAGGTAATGGAAGGTGATGTCTTGGAATTAGGAGGCTAGTTCTTCTAAGTGGGCATAGAAGGGTTGAAGTTTTCTTGTCCTTAAATTTCCATTTTTTGAGCACTTGACCAATGATAAGGGTAGAACCCCCGTAGACATCTAGGCATTGAATACCTTTCTTGAAAGCAACTTTGAGGCCTATCGTACATGCCCCGTATTCAGTCATGCTGTTGGTGCAAGGGAAATCCAATTTGATGGCGATAGGAGTGTGGGAGTTATCCGGGACGATCAGAAGTATCCCAATGCCATATCCCTTTTTGTTAGCCGTGCCATCAAAGAACATTTTGCCATCGAAGGTCGTCTTGAGAAGCATAAAAGATGTTTTCATCTAAGAATTCAGATATCTAGTCATCAGCCTCTTCCATGGGGTAGTCAGAGATGACTCTTCCTTTCATGGTTTTCTGTGTGATGTACATGATATCAAACTCGGCTAAGAGCATCAACCATCGGGCCATTTAGCTGGATAAGGTGGGTTTCTCAAGCAAGTACTTGATGGGTTCCATTCGGGATACAAACTTAATGGGGGAAGGCGAGCATGTAGTGTCGTAACTTTTATGTGACCCAATTAAACACGACGCTTGCTTTTTCCAAAGCAGTGTAGTTGACTTTATACCCGACCAATTTGTGACTGGCGTAATAGATGGCTCTTTCTTTGTGGGAATGTCCAAGGTATTGGACTATCAAAGCTCCAGTTGCAGTGTCAGTTATGGTTAGGTATAGGAGCAAGGGGAGACCAGGCTGTGGTGGCATGATTACCGGAGATTGAGTCAGGTATTATTTGATTCGGTCGAAGGCTTTTTGGCAGGCCTCATTCTAAACATTGGTTAAATATTTTCGGAGGAGTTTGAAAATAGGTTCGCAGACGGTGGTTAGCTGGCTGATGAATCGACTGATGTATTACAATTTCCCAAGGAAGCCTCAGACTTCTTTCTCCGTTCGGGGAGGTGGCATCTCAAGTATGGCTTTTATCTTGGCAAGATCTGCTTCCATACCTTTCTCACTGACCATGAATCCCAAGAGTTTTCCCTTTGTAATTCCAAAGACACATTTCTGTGGATTGAGTCTCATCTGATATCGTCGCAATCATTCGAAAAACTTTCGGAGAGCGGGAACATGACCTTCTCTAGTTTTGGATTTGATAATCATATCATCCACATAGACCTCTACTTCCTTGTGAATCAGACCGTGAAGGATGGTTGTGGCAACCCTCTAGTAGGTTGCCCCAGCATTCTTGAGACCAAATGGCATAACCGTGTAGCAAAAGGTTCCCCACGGTGTGATGAGCGCGATTTTTTCTTGATGATATGGGTGCATTTTAATCTAGTTGTATCCGACAAACCTGTCAACGAATGACTGGTTGTGTTGTCCACGATCATGTCAATATTGGGTAGCGGGAAATCATCCTTTGGAGAGGCTTTGTTCAAGTCCCGATAGTCTATGCACATCTGAACTTTCCCTCCTGATTTTGGCACAAGCACTATATTGGCTAGCCATGTGGGATATTCAATCACACGAATGAAACCAACGTTCAACTGCTTGACCACCTTTTCTTTGACTTTGAACGACCATTCAGTGCGGAGCTTTCTTAGCTTTTGTTTAATCGACTTGTAATTTGGAAGAGTGGGGATCTCATGCTGAGCTATTTCACGATCAATTTCGAGCATATCGTCATAGGACCATGCGAAGACATCCAGAAATTACTTTAATAATTCTTCAATTTGTGCGCGCTCATGCTCGTCAAGGTTAGCCCCTATCCCAATCTCGCGCAGTTGGTTACTAGAACCGAGGTTAATAATAACAGTCTTTTCTTCATTAAATTGAACGCGGTTATGTTGTTTGTTAGTAAACTTATTTAGATCAGTTAAGAATTATTCATTTGCAAAATCATCATCATCAAAAGTTTGATTAGAATCTAAGCAATTAATGTAAGGCACATCAAGATACTCAAAATCTTCATTTATTTCATTGATAGGAAAAACAGCATTGAGAACCTCATCAAAGGAGGCCTCGATTACATTTGAGCAAGTTCAACAGGTAGAACTGGCGCAAAATGCTAGTTAAGGAGAGGTGTATCAACAACTTTAATCAAGTGGGATGGATCTAGTGATGTAGTACTTGAATGAACCATATAGAGTGCCATCCCCAGTGTCTGCAAGTTGAACGAGTCCTCGGAGTCACTTTCCTCAGTCTCTTCAGTCTCTTTGATGAACGGTTGTACATGGCATTAGGAACTTTCGGCCCATGGGTAGCTGTCTTTGAAAAATATCTCCATTTTGGGTTTCATCTTCTTGTTTATATGGTCATACCATGGTTCCGAAAAGCCGCAAAAAGGGAAGTCCTCACCCTCTTTGATGAATCGTCCATTTAAGGAGTCACCTAGGATAGTTTGGATGTAGTCTAGTTTTCTCTTTGGTTGAGACTGGCGGATCATTCTGAGCTCTTGTTCTGATAGTTGATACCCCAAACCACAAGGAGGGAAATCTTTCTTCAGTTCAATGGGCTCAAACCTCCCTTGCTGTCTTGGTCCTAGACCCAGTTAGGGAATGAAGTGCATGTTTTTGAACATCCGAATCACATGGACGTTGCCATGAGCGTCATATTTGGGATAAACCCTTTCTTTGAAATCGTCCCCTATCGGGAGTAGGAGTGATTCAACTTGGAATCCTAATATGAGCAAATCATTTGACCCGTGCTGTATCTTAAGGATTGGATTGCTGGTACTAGCACCCTCGACATTATCATTGTCGCCAAAAATGGTGATGACTCGTCCGTCGGCGAAGAACTTCAATTTCTGATGGAGTGAGGAAGACACACCCTTGACATTGTGGAGTCAATGTCGTTCGAGCAACAAGTTGAAACAAGTTGGGATGTCAATAACTTGAAATTCAACGACAGGGTTTATAGGGCTAACCCCTATTATAAGTTTTATGGATCCCATCACTTCACGACGAGTACTATCGTAGGCACGTACAGTAGCAGAGGTTGGAGTGAGGTCACTTTCCTTCAGTCCTAATCATTTGAAGGTTCTCAATGGGTAAACATTCAAGTTGTATCCATTATCGACAAGAGAGAGTGGTACGATTTTCCCCATAACTTCGACGGAGATATTGAGTGCATGATTATGGTTTGGCCCAATTCTGTGGATTTCTTCTTCGAAGAAGGATAGCATTCGGGTAGAGGTCAAGGATCATACTAAATTTATCGTTTCTTTAGGTGTGGTAAAAGGAGGAACTGTGGGTCCAGTGAGAAACTTGATCAAAGAATTTCTGTGTAGCTGGGAAGACATGAAAAGTCCCCATAGAGTGACATTAACTTGAGTTTTCTTCAGTTGATCGAGGATCTTACTCTCCTCAAGGGTCATTTATGGCATAATAAGGTTTTCAACGTCCTTCCCTTTGTAATTGGCTGTTAGTGATCTTGGGATCTGGTAATGCCTCCTCGATCTAGTCATGTGGTTTACTGAAGAAGGGAAAAATATGAACCCTATTTCTTCATCAATCTTGAGTTATTCTGCCACTTTATTTATTTTTCTGAGGAGCTCCTCAAATGATATCATCCCACACATGTCGGCTATCGAGCCAGTTTTCTCGAAAGCTTGTTATTCATTCGAATCTTCGAATTCTTCCCTCCATTCGATGGCAATAATTCTATCTTTCCACGTAAAATCAATGCATTCCAAAACTTCAATGGCTTCTTTATACAGGTCTTCCCATTCTGTGGGGACATGTAAGGGTGAAGGGACCAGACACCCTTATACGTTCAGAGTATCAAGTAACTCGATCATACTGTAAATTTTGTTGGTTTGCCCGAATAATTCTATCATGATCTGGCTGACGTCATCTAGGTTGACGTCATCTAGGCTGATGTCATCTAAGCTGACTTCTCGATCATACTGCAATTTCAGCCCGTACTCTAGGAGTTGGTTTAACACTTCTGATAATTCCATACCTCCATTTTCAGAACGGATACGGACAACAATGCATGCTCTGGTAAGGAGTGATAGGGCCTGATCAGGGAGGCTAATAGGGTGTAGGAGGCAAGTTTGGAGAGGTCTGGGAGAGTGTATGGGTGTGATTTGAGTTGAGGGATCAAATTCTGGGTTCATTTATAGGAAGATAACATTAGTATGATTTGGGAAAGGGTTATGAGTATTGTTTGGCTTAGGATTGGATGGTGGGGCAATGGCACCCCGGTCAATTAGACCTTGGATTACGTTTCAAAGGTGAAAGCATTGGTTGGTGGTATGACCAGCGGTTTGGTGAATGGCGCAATGGGCATCTGCTTTGAAGTTTCTTAGAAGTGGATTCTGCAATGAATGGGGATCCAAGGGCTTGATGAGGTTTCGGCTTAACAGGGCTTGATAAACTTTGGAGAGGGCAGCATGGAGCTTGGTGTATTCCTTTCGAACTGGTACAAGGCAGGTTTTTGGTTCCCATAAAGTGGTCGGTTAAGAGATGTTATTGATGATTGAGACTACAACATTGGCAGGTTTGTCATATTTTCTGGGGGTGAACAGTCTGGACACTTTCTTTGGATCAACCATTGTTTTAGTAAGACCTTCCTCGATTTCTACTCCTGCTTCTCTGAGATCTCGGAAGTGGGGATAGTATTGTCCTCCCATGGTTGCTCGGACATGGGGCAAGAAGTTTTTCTTCACTATATTGACTTGTTCTTCCTCAGATGGCCGATTGGTCATAGTGGTTGCCTTTTCCCTCCATCGGGCTATGAAGTTACTGTCTGATTCCCCAGAGTTCAATTTGAGTAGCTTTAAATCATGGCGGGTGACCTCAAGATCTTCGTTATATTTTTACTGCGATATGAATTCTCGAGCTACATCCTCCCAACTACGGATTCTGGACTCCTCGAGAGATAAAAACCATCGGAGAGCGCTATCCTTCAAAGTTTGCTGAAATAATTAGTCCATCACTTCTTCAGAAGCCCCTAGGAAAGTCATATCATGGTGATAACTGAGAAGATGGACCATTGGTGGTCCACTTCCTCCGAATTTATCGATATTCAGTATCTTGAACTTCTCGAGTAACCTTGCCTTAGGATAAGGAGACATGTGGGTGTAGTCCATGTAATTTCCAGAGATTCAAACTTGGTTGAACTTCTTATTTATCATCTTGATATCTTCTTTGACCTTGTTCAATTCTTCCTCTTTTAGATCAACGATCACAGGTAAGTTAGCCCTAGGCTAGGCAAGGTTTGGCATAGGAAGCTGGGTAAGTGGCGACCCATTAACAGGAGGGGAACGCGGAGCGTGCTAATACTCATAGGGAACCCAGATAGGCTTGGGTGGACCCATAGCATGAGGGAATAAGACCTCAGGCTCTTGAGGAATAGGAACCTAGTTTCGTTGCATCTCTCGGACCTCAATCTGAAGGTTGTTAATCTTGGACACGAGCTGAGCTAAAACTATCGTCAGATCTGGCTCCACAACTGGTACTTGATTTGTGTTCTCCATGGAAAGCGGATGGATATCGAACTCGAAAGAGGTAGCAGGGGAATGGTCGGAACTCCGGGGTGATTTGACTAAAGATCGAAGCCAATAAGGAGACAGGCCAAGGACACGCGATCGACCTGAGAGGGCGTAAAATGGGATTTATTTTTGACAAAAAAGGATGAAAATATTTTTGACATTTTTTTTCTTTTTGAGAATGGAAGAAAAAATATTTTTGGATTTTTGGTAAAGAAAGGAGAAATATTTTTGGATTTTTGATAAAGAAGGGAGAAATGTTTTTAGAAGACGGGTCTCAGCATGATTATTATTATTATTATTATTATTATGTTCTCACTTGCATTAAATTCTCCTAAATGCAAAATGAAATGCCAGACGGGACCCGAGTCTGGAAAAGTTAGGTTCGTAACATATGCAAAGCAATGGCTAGACTTGTAACCAGGCTCATGGGTAGGGTCCCATTTTAAAATGCACGAAAATTTGGGCAGCAGACCGACCCGAAATTTCGGCAGAGTTTCTGGTCAAAACCGGAAATCTAATATTTGTGTCCTAGGTTTGACACTTATATGCGGATATGTAATTGGTTGGGTGAATTAGAAAGGGTTCCCCCCTTTGGCGTGGCTTCCACGATATACGTCTTGCTTTTGAGGGCAATCAGTACGTGTGGACAAGCCATTTGATATACCTGAGTGTACGTGAATTGCCTCACTATATACCTCGTAGGGATAGTACGTGTGAGAGCGAATTCGATATACTCGGCATACGTGAATGAGTTCCTTGCGATATACCTCCCGTCATGACTTCGGTCAAGCGGTAACATATAGGGGTACCGTTCGATATACGTCGAAGGTACTTGGCCAATGGAAGGTGAGAGTCATATCTCTTAGGCTAACTGTGCCCTGCCGGACCAGAGCCCATCGCGAAGTGACCCTCCAGTTACGGGACAAAATTTGGTCAATCATAATTCTCTTTGGTGATATCGTGTGAATCATGCATGATTCTCTTATTAGTATCTTATGAGAGTATCTTTCTTGATCATGCCCAACAAGGTTCAAAGTATGAGTACCAATTGTATACCAAGTATGGGTGATGCATGCAACATGGGGATATATGTGATCCTAGGTGCACGTGGTGTGAAGTGTACACGGAGAATTTTCTACAAGTGTGTGAATAGAAGCATAAGCATGAGGTACACATGAATAGTAAAGGGGAACATGCAAATAGTGGGATATATAAGAAAATAAAACATTCGTGTCAATAGAGCCTATCCCTCAAAATGAAAATCCCAGTGGAGTCGCCATTGTGGCCATCTCCGATCCTCGCGGCGGGAGAGGATCCCTCTTTGGTCCCACGTGTCCCTCTTGGAAGCGCTTCGGCCGACATCGCTGATGAGGTGAAAAATGTAGAGAGATGGAGTCGCCAGTCTATTTTACTCAAAACAGACAAAAGAAAAGGGAGCCATCCCGAAGGATAGCATCCAAAGACATACTGATACATACGAAACCAAAATGATTCGAAAAAGGGTCCGGAGGCTAAGTTACGAAATGGGAAGGTGTTAGGCACCCATTCCGCCCTTACGGCCTCTCTTGGGTTGTTGCTATTTCCCTTTATTTCCCTGTGATATGTGTGCATGTGTATACGTGGTGGAGATAGGAATCATCGACTTGTGTCATGTAAGAGATAAAGCGAGTCATCCGTAGGAATGTTCCTAAAAATAATATTAAAACATAGGATTTACGTCGATTATCCTCGCGTTGATCTTTATAATGGAACGATAACTTGCATGGGATAATACTCTACTAAGAGCAAATATATGTATATGTAAATATATAAAATTTAAGAGAATTGAGTTTAAAAAATATAGAGAAAATAGAAAATGAGAGAAAAGTAGGAATAGGACTCGAGTCACGGGTTTTACCCCGAGACGCCTACGTAGCCTATAGAGGCATCAAAGTCCACATAGTTCGCATGCAAAATGAGGGGTGGGGTTTATCCCATAAATCCAATCTGGGACTTCTCTTGTATGTGTGTGTGTGTGTAAAAAGTGTTTTAGTTGTGAGATAGGTGTGAGAAAAGTGTGAGAATTCCCGTTTGGAATTTATGAGCAAACCCTCATTTTCTTATTTTTTGGGTTTTATTTATACAAAAATAAGAGATGTCCAATAATACTAGATAAAAAGTATATTAAGATATGTGAGATGCGAGGATAAAAGTGCTAAGTAATAAATCAAGTTAATGCGAATTTAGGGGAATTTAAAGAGAGAGTTGAGAAAGTTGGACCTTCTTGAAGATGTTGAGATTGATCTTGGATGTTGAAGATCAACCCATGTACTTGGGTGGTTATGGAGGATACTTAATTCACCAAATTTGAGGAAAAACGTGATGAAAGGTGAAGGTTGGAAAGGGATTTGGATGTGGAAATCACGCTGACTCCGAGAGGGGTTTTCTGAGCTTACTGAGAGTAATGGATCTCTGATCTTCTTCCTCTTTTGAAATGAGGTTAATCCCTTCTTTTTATAGGCCTAGGGCCTTTCCAATCGGCATAAACCTGGTCCTGCCAATCGGCATGTGTGTTTAGGCACACTGCCGATAGGCAGGGTCTGGAACTTATCGTTTGGCAGTCTCTTTCAGGTTCCTTTGAAAAATTAGTCGTAGAGCACAAACCGTTGATCCGAATCGTGCACGGGGCAAACTATTGGAAAGGTAATTCAGAGATCTTTGAAAGTCCTACTCCCAGGTTTGGGAGTTGACTTTGGATCAAATGTGACTCGGAAGCGTTCGTCGATCTTTTGGACGGGGAAACGTCGGACGCAAATAAATTGTTTACCCGCATGGTAAGTCAGAATTACGCATGGGGTGGACCGTTGTAAAGGTTAGGAGATTTACTTCTACATTCCAAAGATATTGACTCAGTTTGTGGAGCTGACTTTGGTCGACCGAGGCCTGGAAGCGTTCGATGACCTTTCGGAGTAAAACGGATCATTAGTTCATATCGTAAATCAGAATCGTGCACGGGGTGGACCGTTGGAAAGGGGTTTCATTTACCTTCAAGATTAATTCAGTCTCAGTCTAGCCAAAGAGTTGACTTTGGTCAAATAAAGCCTAGGAGCGTCCGATGACCTCCTGATAGAGTTTCGGCGAAAAATGGGTCGTTCGTCCGCACCGTAAGTCAGAATCGTGAACTGGATGGACCGTTGGAAAGGGGTTTCAGTTCCCTTCGAAGATTCATTCAGTCTCGTTCGTGCTGAAGAGTTTGACTTTTGGTCAAACGGATCGTGGGAGTGCCCAGTGGCCTTTAGGTCAGTACCCGGGGTATGACTTGGATTTGCAATGATGAAGGGAGGTGCTAGGGACCGAAGGAGAGGTTAGGGGGTATTAGAATGGGTTGTCTACACATAAATTATCTTTCCCCAAGTATAATGAAATAAGTATAATCTAAGAACATAAATTTTCTCTCCATCCATCCTCTTTTTATCTCAAATTGATTTTAACCCTTAATCAAATCTTCTCTCACTTTAGAATACTTATCCATTTTTTTATAAGGATGAGAAGATTAAGAAAAGGAATAAAAAAAGATATAAGAAAAGAAACTATATGAAACAATTAGAGAAATAATCTATATTATAAGACTGTCTATGTTTGACAATAAGCACAAGGATGAAAATAGTATGAGATATGAATTATGAGGCATAATATACAAAGGCATACATGATTAATAATGATATTACAAGCCAAATATACATATAAACCATCATCAAGATTCTATAATAAATACTCAAAATGTACTTAACACCAAAATACGAATAATAAGCAAGGACCTTAAGATTATAAAGATATTAATTGATATGTAAACTAATTGTTTAGATACTTAATTTCAAATTTAATCTTATATAATGAAATCTTAATAACATTTAAAAAGATCATAATGAACTATCTAAAAAGTTTGTTAGAGAACTTATGATGAAGTCAAATGCCATAGAACATCCAAAGGTGAAGCATTAATTCTAAAATTAATTGTAACCACCAAGGATATTATATAAATCAAAATAGGATATATGATAATTTATCCTCGAATCCTAATAGTGAAATCATCAAGAATAAAAGATGATTAACATATCACCGGAATAACTTTTGCAAACTTACAACAAAAGTAAACAACACCGAATGTAAAAATAATGACATTACCATATAGTTTATTTAAATATAAAATATCAAAATAAAAGGTCATATCACATACTCCAAAGACATGAATAAACAACATCAATCTTAAAGTCAGTTAACACTAAAAATATAACAATGATATACTAAACAAACTATCACTCACAAAGAAGTTATAACCCCAATCATGTACAACATTCCTTCCAAAGATATAAAACCTAAGTATATTATACACAAAGGTGAAAAAAAAAGAATCAATTTCTATGGAAAACTAAGCCAATAAGGAAATATGCAAGCTATACCATATGGGGAAAATGAGAATAAGATGAAAATAAAATATACCAAATAAGATGAAGGCATAAGCATATTTATGCAATAAGGGAACAACTTTGAGATTCATTGTTGGATAAGGAAAACTACAAATATAATTATCAAACTTACCAATATCTTGATATTTTAACAATATTCATAGTCAATAAAAGATTATCTAAAAGGCTAATAATATGATGAGATTTATCAACCAAGAACATAATACCAAGCAAAAAAATAAACATCATCGAGAGAAAGGTCCACTTTCAAATTCAATTAAGATAATGTGTCATAAAATAAATAATGTCAAGGTTAGAATTTAGTGAAATCTCTAATACGCTTTTGGGATCATTTTTAACTATCACTTTTTCTCCCACAATTAAGAAATTTTGCTACCTTTGGTCTCACATCATTTGAGTTACACAGTTTTAGATAGATAAAAATATTTGAGACATTAACGTTGTTTAAATTTTTTTGAAAGTGGTGAGTTTCACTTAAACTAAAAGATATGATACAATTTCCAAATTTCAAAGGTAGTATTACACATTCCAATTAGATGCGATGGTGCTAAACGCATAATATTGACAAGACCAAACAAATAGGTAATTGTAAATAATAAAATCTTTTTGAAGAATTCAAGAACCACTCAATAATATAAATAATTACATATGAGATATCAAAGAGATAAATATGATATACAAAAATAATATTAGAATCAAAAGAAAATAGCCTAAGATATATGAAATGATGTTCTAACAAAGGTTATTGCAAAAATAAACCAACTCCAATGTTTAAAGGTGGAGCGGAACAATTTCGTATTTCTTTTATTTTACTTTTAATTCAATTCAAAATGTCCTTATGTAACCATACTTGACTCACATAAGGCGCCTTAGGTTTATGTGGGCCACGAAGCATTTTTATTCATTTTTCCTTTTGTTTTATGGTCCTTTTTTTTCTAAAAAATCATTGATTCTTTTTAACCCACATTTATTTTTGAATGAGTTTAGGTGCAAATTTCTTAGAATAAAAAACTTTTAACCTTTATAGTTTGTCTCTTACGACTCCTACTATTGTGAAAATGAAAGTTTATTTGAAGCAAAAAGAAAAACTTCCTCAATTGATCAAATATAATACAATTATCACATTGAAAAGTTTTAAGTTTAGTCATTTGAGTTTTTAATTTAAGAACAACTTTTTTTAAAATTTTGAACTTTATTTTACTTGTAACAAAAATATCAAAGATGACCACTTTTATTGCAATAAGAACAAACAAAATCCTTGTTAGGTATTTTAGGATTAAGATTATGATATTTGTTATCAAATTTGGAATATAATTTTTTTTTCTTCTTTCTAAAATTACTCACAACACTTTTACTTTTCTTGAATTTCATAGAACCATTTTAATTTATTATTGTGTCATTTTAAGAAGAAGCTTTGATATAAATTATTTCCATCTTGAAAGTCAAAACATCAAACTTTTTAGATCCTAATTCTCTTTTACAATTTTCTTTTCGAGATGGTATCATAAGAATATCATCAAGTTTTTACGATTCCTCCTCTAAATCAACTTTTATATTTCTTACCCGAATAACGTTTTTAACACATTTGAATTTATTTTAGAAATAATTTTGTACTCTTCATACAAAAAAGATTCATTTTTAATTTTTTGAAGAGATAATAATAAAAATATATTTTCATGATATTCTTTTGAAACAATGCTCTTGATTTATAGTTCATCAAAAAAGTCTAAAAGATACAAATTTTTTTTAAAACAAATTTAAGCTTTTCAAAGAGGATAGGTCCTCGATCTTCCAAAGTACATAAAAATTCATTTTCACCTTTTAAGAGTACAATTTCATTCACAACTTCTCATTTTTCTTTTCAAGTGTTCGAAAATTTTTATCATCTTTTAAAACCTTTGTTGAATAAAAATTAATTTTTAAAACTCTTTTCTCAACAACTTAAACTTCTCACACATGTCACCACAATAAATTTTAAGTTTCTTAACCAAATATGCATTGAGCTGTAAATCATTATTTTCCTTTTTAAACTCTTTCATTTAGGAGGATAATAAAATGTTTTCTTTAATAAGTCTTCCAACAAATTCATTATTTTTATATTAACAAAACTGTAGAGTCTTTCTTGTCGAATTATTCTTCACTAGATTCATATTCATTTTAAAGAAAGAACAAAAAATAAAATCGGGCTAAGTAACTAGTATACTAAATTCACAATTAAGATTACTAATTGGAGCATCGTTATTATATTTATTTTATTTTTGAAAGAACGAATATTAGAAAAATTGTGATTGTTCCTCGTAAAATATATTCAAATATTTCTAAACCTAGGTCCAATTATACACACATTAGATCTACCCCAAGGTTAATAAAACTACAAAGAAAGACTAACTCTTACACCAGTTATTTAATTGTGTGTATGGAGTGTATGGAACTAACAAAGAGTAAAAGAAAATAACAGTTAAAAAACTACCTAAAATTAAATAATTATCAAAGTTGATGTAATATTTTTCTTTGATCGAAACTTGTGAAGAAATTAATCTTAACGTCTAAGTGAGATAACGTAATTTACAACATGATTTTTTTGCTAGCATATGTTCACTAAGAATATAAATGAATCAAAATGCTAAAAAGTAAATTACATACTCAACATGAGGATTTATATAAAAAAAAACCTTTCGAGAAAAAACCTCTTGCCAAACTGATACATTCCACTATATAGGTAAAAAAAATTCACAAAGGGAGAAATGACTTACAAAATTAAACATCTCTTTAGACTCAACAATGCACAACCTCCATAATCCACTTTCTTCACCTTTTAATAGGAAGTGCAAGCAATAATTACTCTTCGATGACTCGCCATGTCACATGTATCAACCTAATTAATACTGACGCGTTTGAATCTATTTCATAAATCTTCGTTAAAAGATTGAAGAAGCCATTATGTTAAATCAATTAAGTGAGAAGTTACTAATGTATTTCTAACATCCTAGGATGTGAGATTCCTAAAGGTTGATGGAAGTATTTAAGTATTCGGATACTCAAAATAATCTCATGAGTATGTTTAAGATAACAAAAAATTAAAGTCTCTCAAGTTCAAAGTTTTGAAAATATTTATTCAAGTCTTAAGAAGAAATACTTATACTTCAAATAACTTCAAACTCCAATTAAGATAAGGATATCTAAAAAATAATCAAATAGGCTTGAATAAAAAGTCTAGTAACTAGTATTTTCAGCAAATATTTGTCTCTTTAAAAAACTCAAGCTTTAAAAAAAAATTAACCTCTCTTTAAAACTATTCAACCTCTAACTTGTTTAGATGAAATAAAAAAGGATAAATAACCTCTTTCTTGTTCAATCAAGAAGGAGGTATTGTTCCCTTTTTATTTTATTTAGTAGTATTTGACTTACATATTTTCTTCAAATAAAAAAATTAAGGATTTTTATGAGTTGGGTGTGGGAAAAAGCAATAAATAGTCAAATATAACAAGTTGACACAATCATTATAACTCTAGACGATTCTTTTCTCCACAAAAAAATAAAAAATAAATTTAGCCAAAAGATGTGACTTTGCACAAAGTTCTAGGCCAAATATTACATTGTTGTCAAAATGCATGACCCCATAGATTTTTTCAATGAATTAAAGGATCAATAAATAAGCTCATTGTGAAAATCACGTAATGGTGATGCATGTTTCACTGAAGGTAACAAGGTCACAAAATTGACTTGAAAAATATCTTTGCGTTTTTCACATAGTTTCGTGACTAGTAAAGTATCACTTTATTGCAATGAATAAAAACAAGTTTTTGTTTTGATGATTTTGAATGTAAAACCAAGTATTTAAAGTATACAATATTACCTTTTAAGTTATGTTTATAGAAAAAAAATATATGACATATGTGTATGACATATCTTATATACTTCCCCCCCCCCCCCCCCAACACACACACACACTAATTTTAACACATTTTCTAATTCAAGAAAATACAATTTTAGATATGTTAAACCATGGTGTTATAATTCATATAAGTCTTTTACTTTGATCATAAGTAAGAATTTTCATTGGTCATGTAATGAGGTATCTCTAGGATAAAGGTGAAGAAATCCGGTCTTGAAATCTTAAACATGAACCTTTTTGGATCAACCAAGAGTATGACTCAGAGTGTGATTTGGTTAACGAAATTAAGGCAACCAAATGATTTGGGGGAGTATGAGTATTATGGAATTATATATGCAGTTTAGTATGTTGAGGAATACCATTCTAGCATAGATATAAATTAAATGTTGGAAAATATTTGTCCTAGAATGGTCCAAGTCCAATTACTTTAATTAATTAAGAAAAATAATTTTGTCCTTTAAATAACGGGTAATAAAAAATTGTATGATTAATTAAAATATTTAGGCTAACAATTAATTAGATTCAATTTTAATGTGTGGTGATTGCAACAAATAATGTATACATAAAAATACAAGCACATACAATGAACCCGATTTTTAGACTAGAAACTATCACGAGAAAAAACATCATCATTCCCTGTGCTAAAAAATCCACCAGTAATAACAATATTTCACAAAAATTATAAAGAGACTAACCCTACTTGATTACAATACAATTATTACCCCCAAAAATTCTCAACCCAAATGTTCTTCTCCAATGCCTCTTCCTATACTAGCAATTGGCTGCTTCCGTTGAACCCATATTGCACAACTCATGGGTCTAGGTATCCACCAATCTTGACTAGGAACACGATACCACCACATGGTCATTCATACTGTCTGTATGAATCTAAATTGCATCTTTGATTCCCTAGCACAACAGTCTCTAACATATTTAGCCTTCGAATATACAAAAGCCTCAAACCATAGCCAAATCTGATGTATATGACGGTGATTTTTTGTTTTATGGTCATAAGATCATTGGGTTGGAATGTTTTTACAAGAAGACCTAAAGAAAAACTCATAAACACTCCTTTTAAGGTTTTATAAGCTGAAAACACTGGAGAGATGGTTTTGAATCGAGATTAGAGTCGTATTTATAGTTAAGAAAATCTAGTTCATAACAACAAGTGTCCAAAAGTTGAGCATTGTTCGAACCAGGGAAATATTATGTGGACGAACCCTCGTTTGAACTGTAAATAATAGTTTGAATGAGCCTTTCTACCTCATTTTTTGGGTTCTCATGCAAATCAACTTTCACAAGAGCTTTGTTTGAGGTTTTGCATGAGCTCTCATACAATAAAAAATTCACACTAACTTTGTACGAGGTCCACTGTTTTAAGCATAGTTTGAATCAAATGTCATAATGAGGCACGATTTTTGCCTTGTAAATAGTAATCAGAGCTATAAAATTTTCATGTTTTGATAGGTATGCAATTCCAACATTTGATTTGCCAAAATACCCTCAAAGTTTTCAAAAATAATTTTTATAACTTAAAAACTTTCAAGAACATCATAAAATATTTTCCCTCATTTTTAACGATTCATATCAAACCAGATTAGGTACAGACACATGATAAACCAAAATCATAATTTATCAACCTCAGCAATAACTTAAGATGTGTGAATAAATGCATTAGTGTTGTTCGGTAAGATAATGTAGGTAGGAATGTTCCATTTTCAAGACATAAACACAAACCTAAACCTACATTTTTATGTTTTATCAATTCGAAATAATATAAACCAAAGGACGAATATAAAATATGTCCTTATAAATATTCCTTTTTGCTATTTCGGGATAAAATTAAAACAATATAAAAATAGAAAAAGATCCAAAAAATGGATGAATCAAAATACGCATATCCATAAAAACTACCCACTCCCAAATCTCGGGAGACTCGATACCTAGGTATGCTTCAAAACTTTGATCTAGTATTTTATTTGTCTTGTTTTGTACTAACGGACCTTGTATCTTTCACATTATAAATTTATACTATAAGATTATGCTATACTCAATGTGATCCATATAATAGATTGTCTAGATTCCTTATCTAAACATGTTTGAGTCTTGTCTAAGAGGTTATTGAAAAGCTTTATCAACTTCTACCCGGATTCACTCATGTCGAAGCTCAAGTGCACCACTTAAAAAATCTATAAGACTTAGCGGACTTAGATTCATAGATTTTTTAATTATTTTCATAATTGAAAAAATTGTCGAATTAACCTAATTTGGATAACTTTCTTATTTACCATGCAAATATACATTTCATGTAGAAAAATATATTTCTTATAAATTCCATCTTTTTCGTGTATTTTAAGTATGAGTATTCTTGGTTGGGACAAACATACTTAGAGTTTTGCCAAAACTTATTTTCAAATCTTTTTAGGCAAAACTAGATAAAATCCCAACTCGCGGGCTCCTTCACCTTAGCGATGCACTTCTTTGCTGCATTAAGAGACCATCACGAATACTTTTATATCATTTTTTTGCCCTCGAATCTTACGCGACCTCATTGCTTTAGGATCGCAGCAGTGACTAAATTCCTCATTGCAATGATGCCATTAGTGATCGAGTATGAGAGTGCTAAAAATATTTTTTTACAAGATCTTTCCTTAAGATCTTCTTGGTTTGTGTAATAAGTACATCTTTTCGACTGAATTTAGCGTGGAAGTGACTACTTGACACCATGGGAGTGAGGGACCTAACCTATTATACTCCTAAGCACTTTCAAATCAGAAGGCTATATAGTTATGTGTTCTATAATCTTCCAAACTTAGAGTTAGATCTTTGAAAAATCTTTTAGTTGATTAAAATATTTTAAAATATTCAAGATCATATTTTTCACTCCTCTTCTTTGAGTTCTTCAAGCCATTGCTTTTAAAATTTTCTCTTTGAGAAAACCTTAGAGATTTATTCACTCAACTTTGTACTCAAAAACGATTTTATGAACTTTTTGCTCATGAGTAAATATTTTCTCTTCCTTGGCTTTACAAATTCATTTTGAGATTTAGAGCACCATACCCTTGTAATACAAAAAAATAACCTTTTAGGATTCCCTCAAAATCCTAGATGTGGATTTTATGGTTACTTGAAGGTCGTGTGGTTTTAAGTCTTTTCCTTCTAGTTATAATATTTTACTTGACTACATTTGCCATTCTTATCGGCTCGAGTTTTTTTCAATAATGGGTTTTTTCCTTGTGCATCCGGTCTTGTGCTTCTTTCCTAATTTTTTAGAATCATTATATTAATTAGTACGATAAAATTTAGATCTTAAAATTTAGTAAAATATTTCGTCCCAAAAACTTTTTGATTGTTAATCCTTTTAATATTAATTAATTAGTACTCGTTTTCTCTTTTAGATGAATTAATTTTTATTTGGGTAGCTACCGTTGAGAGGAACACTCTCAACTTGTATCAAAGAAGTTTTCTTTTATTTTAGGTCTTATAACCTAAGTTTAGATCCCTTTTGTGTGCAGTGTATGGAATTCAACCCTTTGACCTCCTCAATTTGATGGTAGCAATCAATCCTATTGGAAATCCCATATGACGGCTTAGTTGATGTCTATAGATGATAGAATATGGAATAGTTTTCTTTAGGTATGGACTTTTCCCAAAGTTATTGTCAATAATCTAGTTGGGATGACAATAATTTTAAGGAGTCTGGGTGTAAAATGAAGGAACTGAACGTTATTTTTGGTTACATGTCGTGACTGAGTTTAAACGTATTTACACTTGTATGATGTCTAAGGAACCATAAATTTTTTTACAAACAATCTATGAAGGCACCTCCACCATTAGCAATTCCAAGCTTCAACGGTTGACCACCCATTTCAAAATTCTTACCATGAAGGGAACAAAACTTTTGACGAAGTCTATATTGAGATAAATGTCAGAGTCACCTCAGTCTTTGTTTTGGGGAAGACCATCAAAGAGTATATAATTGTAGATAAAATCCTACACTTTATTCCAAATAGGATTCCATTGATGAGTTTAAATATTCTATTTCAAACCAATGCATGCTGATGAATTGGTTGGCTCTCTCTAAAGTTACGAGGAGAATTTGTTCTATCGTCAAGGAATTCCTCTTAAAGAGAAGCATTAAGATTCTAAGGCTAAGAAGGCATCTCTTAGTTTAAGTTCCCTTGATGTTAATGACAAGGCTATAACCTTCCTTATTGAAATTTTTTCCAAAACATGGACAAAATGATTTTAATCTAAAAGCGCTCCTAACAATTATCCTCCTAGATTGGAAATTTATCAAGGAAATGGAGATAAGAAGGTTGAATCTCCAAAAACGATTACTTATTTTACCTGTGGTGGTCGAGGAGATATATATCAAATGAATGTCCCTCGAATCTGAGTCAAGGTGGTGGCAAGAATGCTTATCTACCCTATTTTTATGATGATGACACGGACTCGGATGGCTACTCTTAAGGAAGTATTTATGCCACTATTATGGAAAGAGAGAAATATGACGGGTTAGATGATTTGGGGGATTTTGATGTTCCTTAACCTGTTAGAGAATTAATGATTATTTCTAACTCCTATTTGATTAATATTGAGCAAGAAGAAAATGATCTTCAATACTTATGTCAAACTCTATGAGGAAGTCAAAGACCTCGAGAGGTGAAATATATAACTCTCCATAATGCTAGTTAATGTTGAAAATGAAAGGGATATGGTGAGTGAAAGTAGTGTGAGATTTTTTTATGCTAAACATATGGAGTGGAATGAATCACATTTAGAAGGAAGTATCAATGGATTTCTTCGACTTGAGGTAGAGTTCCTCAGGAGGTCCTTGCATAAGAGTCAAAGCTCAAGGATAGCCTTCGATAATAAAATATCTTTAGTTGTGATTGAACTTCTATCCATGTCCACTTATAAAATAGATTTGGCAAATACGTCTTAAAGGCTCAATAGGATGCGTTTTGGAATCAAACCACCTCTTAAGGATAAATTTGGTTTAGGTTTCATTAATGGTGAAAGTTATACATCTATCCAAGTCGTCTTTGAATATAAATCCATTTTCCCTCTACCAACTGTGAGTCTTCTACTTGTGATGTATTTATAGACAACCAAATTAAGGTGACATTCATGTGCACCCATTGCACAAGTAGGGACACTTTAAAGATTTTTACTTTAGACTTAGGAAGAAACTACTAAAATGATCCTTCGACCCAATTGAACCAAAATTCTATAAGTGTACTCATTGCCATAAGATAGGAAACCTTATATAGTTTTGTGTTTTTCTTCAACCTTTATTACCAGGTGGCTTTAGGAGTGGTAGAAATATCGATAGGATGGGGAAGTAAATCTAAGCCCCCCAAAAGGATTACAATGGAAAGAGAAAACTGTTTGACCCTCCCGGTGGTTCCGAAATGCAATCCTTTGAAGATTGAATCTAGTTGGATTAGGAAACACTTCATAGATATAGTAAATTAGAAGCCTTACAACATCATGGTAGAGTGAACTCTTCATCCTCTATTACGAAGAGTTAGGATTCTTTTTAGGTGATTTGGAGTTTTAATTTATTATTTTTATAGGAATTTCTCTCTCTTTTGTATATTTTTTTAGGATATGTTTTTTTGTGTGTTTTGTGTATGCCTTTTGATTTTAGCCTTGTGTGATATAGGTATTCTATGCTTGTTAGGTATTATTTTATCCCATGTGCTTAAATGGAAGCCTACATGCTTAGTTATTGGAAAAATAATTTTATTTATGAGTTTTACACTCCATGTTTGTGATTTCATAGTTTGAAATTACTTGATAAATTAAGCTTGATATTTTAAAGTATTTGTCATTACTCACGAACTTTACACCACATTATAACTTGAGCAATTTCCAAGCAAAAAATCCTGAAGATATTTTTTTACCCTATCGGAAATTAAAAGTTTTATGTGATGTTTTAAAAAAGTATATCGTTGTTAATCCTTTTTGTGTAAGAGATATTTTTATCGTCATGGTTGGAGTTGAAAAAATATATATGCCAAAATCATGACTTATGATGCGGTAAGGGTTGCAACTTTAGGATTGTGATAACTACCTTATACTGGAAAGAGTTCCCCACCCTTGATAATTAATGAGAAAAAATCATCATATGAAGAAATTATTCAAAAAGATACATCTCAAAGATTTTTATCTATCCAAAACATGAATAACATCAAGGATATAAGACGCAAAAAGATTTTGATCATAAATCGCTTTTTGAGGGAGAAAAAAGTGGTATTTGAAAATTTATTTATCTTCAAGAAGAATTGAAGCTCTATCTTTATTTCATATATAGCCAAGGTTTTCAAAAGTGAGTTCAAACATTAATCTTCATTCCTGATTTTTTGAGTTAATGCTCATGTTATTCATTTTTCAATCATGACTTATGTATTTGAATCACTCTATCATATATCTAGCTCTAATTTAAACGTAGGCCTTTGAATGCTAAATCATTTTTTATATAGAGTATTTGACATAACCAAGAACGGTTGTATGGGCTTTTAGAGATTATTTGATAATTACAAATGGTATTTTTAGGATCAAAATGTGCTTGCCTAGAGTTAAGAAATCAATTGTGTACATCGCCTTTTGAATGTGTTTTATTTTGCATATATTGATTTTGCTGACTAAGTTTGTGACCTATGTCGCTGGTACTTATCCACAGCAAAGCCTCGACCAACAATACATCCATCACTATAATGAACACTTCTGGGTTATTTTAAAATGATTAAATCGAGATTTCATAACTTTTACCCATTTTATATTTAAGAAACCCTTTTCACAATTAGAATCCTCATACTTTTCTCCAATATTAGTATCTTGCAAGATTTTTTTAAGTGTTCTCAACCTCCTTCTAGTGGTCAATCATCACCTTGGTAAGTTAATCTCAGATTTGTTTCATTTCTAGATTTAGGGCTTGGTGATAGTTGTTTTGAGGGATTTTAATGGTTTCTTTTCTATGACTGATTAGTTATACTTGTCTTAAGATAACAATGATTCTCTTGAGTACCTTTTAGTGTGTATAGATTTGCTTTACTCATTTTTAGGGGTTTGTGTAATCTTATGTGTATATGTTAGAGTTAATTAGTGTTTGACTTCTTGTCATTCAAGACGTTCTTTTTCATATTTTAGTATAGGATCCTTGGTTTATCTTCTGATTTTACCATTTTTATAGGATTTATGTGCTTTATGTCTTGGTGTGTGTGTTTTGTAGGCTATATTCTATTGATCCAAAATCTCACTTATGTGCCTCGACTTCCTCCGCCCGTTCTAGAGTTGATGAGATCTTCTCTACACATTCTTTGCATTGGGAGAGATCACTTGATTTGGCTACACTTTCTGTGTGTTCAAAGATTCATGAAGGAAAAAAAATTGACTGGAGTTTGTTCTCAAACTAGATCTTGGTACCCCAATATAGTGAGGGGATTCTATTCAATGCTTGTGGAGGGTAAGGATCACTTATGATCTAGATTTTTATCTTCTGAAGTGAGGGGAGTACATAATACAATCTCTTCCATTGGAGAAAAAACAACTATAATGTCCTGGTAGAATGTTGTTCCAAGTTTCATTACATGCCGATTATTGGTGAACCATCCCAATGGGATATGGCCACTTTAGTTCGACGAGTAATTCTTTATAAAATGACTTCCTACATAACTCCGATGCTCAAGTGAAGAACATTGGGGATGCCTTGCAAGATGATCACAATAGTTTTATGGATTTTAGTGTGTTGAAGTTTGTGAAGAAGAAGAAGAAGTGATGTACTTTGTTTTGTGTTTTTGGTTTTGTATGTTTCTTTGTTTAAGAGTTGTAGGATTTGACTTATATTGGTTACATCATTCGTAATCCTTATAACTAAGGGTGGCCATAGGCCCGAGGCCCGCCAAGCCCGCCCAATAAAAAAATAGGGCTTGGGTAAGGTAAATAGGCCCGCAAAGCGGGCTTGAAAAAATTTTATAGGCCCGATTTTTTTTCGGGCGGGCTTGGGCATGAGTTCTTAAGCCCGATGAGGCCCGGCCCGGCCCGAGGCCCGAAATATATATATATGTGGGGGGGGGGGGGACTTCTATAAATATAAAAACGTATACCAAGTCTTTTCATGTAAAGTGAGAAACTTTATATATGGAGTTTAAAACAGATTTTTAATTAAAAAAATTGGTCTTTAAATAAAAAAATAGGTATTTTAATTTAAAAAAAAAACCTTTTAATTAACATAATAGGGCCCGATCGGGCGGGCCTGGGTAAAGAGCTTTCAAATCTGAGCGGGCTTGGGATTACATAATAAGGCCCGATCTAGGCCCGAGTGGGCTTGGGATAACACTTAATTTTTCAAGCCCGGCCCGAGCCCGACCGTGCCTGCCCAGGCCCGGCCCACGGCCACCCCTACTTATAACTATTAACTTTCAATACATATGCCATTCTACCATTATTTATATATATTTTCTTGATATATTTTATCTCTCCATGTGTAAATAAAATTGTAGTTCTTAGGCCTATCTTTCTCCTAATTATATCTTGCCTAGACTCTCTATTATAATTGTTCCCTTATTATATGATTCATTCTTTATTTGTGGTTTGATTATCACATTTTTTCTCTTAAAATGCTTCGTCACTTTAGCCCATTATATGCTTTGTTATCGTCTAAAATTGGTTTATAAATTAATTGTCTTAGCTAGGAAATTCCAATGATAAACAATAGCAAATAAGGAAATTATAACTATAGACTTGCTAAAGTAGGAGAAACAAAAGGAAGAGACAAACATGGAAATAGTTATTTATGTGGTTCTGCCCAGTATGTTGCCTACCTCTACAAGTTCAGTGTTGTTTCATTGTATATTATTAGGCAAAATAGCCATGAAAATTAATATTACAAGCTTTATGAGTTCTCCCCCTAAGGTTTGCTTATATTCGTTTAGTAGAATAAGTTTGGATCCTTTATCTTGTGGGATAAAGGGCTATTTATAATTAGTTATTAAAGAGAGAATATTATAGGACATGTATAATGACTTTATAGGTAAGACTGTTACACGTTTTACATTTAGGGGTACAAATAATGATGAGTTTGTTAAAGCACGATGCGGGTGGAATATTGTGTAACTTCCCACGTGCATAAGTATGATACATGTAACCGCTGATATTCCCCAACGTGTGAAAGGTAGAGCGAGGTTAGTGACGACATGGTTTGCTAACACTATTATCCAACTCCACATTAACAGTAGTGGGACAGTCAACGAAATGGCAGGGCCGAGCACATTTATACCCAATCTGATCTCATTGTATCTAGCTGAGCAGATTAAGTATGAAGCTAACCTTTCTTTATGTATTTATTGAGGACACATGTCACTTTCGAAAAGGTCTACGTGGTGTTCTATATTTAAGGGATAATAAAATCTCCCAAGACTTCGCTGGCGATAAAGAGAAGTGAGGCTAATCTCCCTAAAGTGTTTATGCTTTGGGGTTGTTTGCAGAGTAGATGTTGGGAAAGTGGAGTGTCAATAGAGCAAAATGTCGTTGGCTTTTATGATAACGGTTATATATGGATTTTGCTGAGATTGGGATGAGCATAAAGACCTGTAATATTTTCTTAAAAATGAAGGAACTTACCACATGTCATACGCTGGGTTTTCATGTGAGGAGTAATCATTATGCGTGCCTGGAGAAACGCGCCACATTTAAATTGACTAATATTTTTCCTTTTCCAGATATGATGTAATGTCTTATGATTATAGCACTGCCGCCATTTTTGGAGTATAATATTCCTTTTAAATCTTTTAGCCATTTCCAACGTTTTGTTTTCTATTACGTGTATTAGAGAGATAGATAGAACTCCATATTTCCATTACACCTCCTTATTCAACATTTCATTCTTACCATAACTGATAACCTTCTTACTATTTCATTTTTGCCATTTCTTCCAAGAGTTTGAGATGTCATTTAGTCAGATTCCATTCCTTTTAGAGTGTTTTAGGTACGCTATCCACTTAAATTTCATTTCCTGCCATTTTAATTCGTTGGTGGGTGAACTTTTGATTGGTGGGTGTTGCAGAATTTTATCCATCTTAGGCAGTGGTTGAGTTGGGTCTCCTACGGTTTTGCCTTTTCTGGGTTTTTTTAGCCTTTTAAGGGTTGGTTTTGCCCAATTACTTGCTTTCTATGTCTATTTATAGCCCAATAAAAACTCCATTTTCCTTCACCTTGATGAGCTATCCTCCTCACATCCAATGAATATTTGAAATTTTAGGTGAATTAGATCCTACTTACCTTGGAATTACTACTAGGAGGTTCCTATCACCCATCCAGGTTATTCGTCCAAAAGACGAGCTTGGACATCCTAAGTATATGCCCACTGTTGGAACCTCTAGTGGCTCAATGTCTCCGCTATTAAACACAAACTTTGACGGGCATGAGTTTGTAGGTTCGGCCAAGTCGATTTCTCTTCTTTTAATTTTTGTTATTTTCCTTGCTCATATTGTACTTAGATGTTATTTCCACTTTTCAGTGAAGAAGTCTCCCAAGCTCCTCACTGTAGTTATAGATTTGGTGGAATCTCACTATATTCCCAAGCCCCCGAAGTTCGAGGATTTATTTAGTGTTGAGAAGTTCACCAAGGCATGGTATTACACACCTCCTTGTTTTCCCCTCCCTACAGAGGTATGATCTCCCTCAGTTGAGAAGGTGCTAGCCAAGGACGAGTAGAACTTTGAAGCTGAAGAGGCTGATAAGGAAGGAGTTGAAGCAGGAAACACTTTTATCCATCATTTTTTCTTTCCTTTATTTATGAATTTAGGCCTATATGAATACAAATTTTGCATATCTTTTGCATTTTCTTCCTCAAAATCTGAAACTAAATCCACTATTGGGATGGCACCAAGAAACATCTACCACTAGCCATGGAAATTACTCGCCAAAAGAGGCTGGAAGTAGAGAAAAAGAGGGTTAAAGCCTAAAAACTAGTTGATCTTGACGATAAGAGGCAGGCCGAACAGAATGCTCGATTGAAACCTGAAAAGGATGTTACCACCCGGGCCAAGTCCAAAGGTAAGTACCCTACGTCATCTTGTGTATCCACCATTATGCATGGATACCAAGGCCCCACGTGTAGTCAAGATAAGGTCCCTGCATCGACTCATGCATGGATAAGGATCTTCTCCTCACTATGGCGAGGTAGAGGAGTTCAAGTTTGATCCTGCACATAGGATTTCCTCTGAGGAGTTAAGAGTTGACTATGAATCCATCTTCCATCACACTAATAATGCCACAGATTTGCTCAGGTATCATAACCAAAATAGGGACTTTAAGTTCTTTAAGGGATATGACCATGATTCTTTATGGTAATTAATTCAACATCGTCTTCTATGGTGAGTTCTGATAATATTAAATTGATCTTCTCTTTATCTGCTCATCTTATTTGCTCATTTCTCTCCTTTTTTGGCTCATACTATTGGGGATTCCACTATTTTAAGGGAAAAGGTGGTGACTAATAGAAATGCATATGAGGAGCTTGCTGGGGATAACTTGTGGTTGAAGGAATATTTGAAGCAATCTGCTGACGATCTCAAGAAAGCTTGTGATGAGCTATAGGAGCGGGATGACCAGTTGGTTGAGAAGATGAACTCTCTTAGTAAAGATAAAGAGGTTAACTGTAAGTTGAAGGACAAGGCCATCACTGATGACTACAAGCTCAAGAGTCTAAAAAAGGACCTCAAAAAGGCAAATGATGATCTAATTGTATCTAATCAAGCATTGGATATGGCCAACCAGACAATAACTCGATTGAATAAGGAGCTCACTCGGGTTAATGAATCTTTGCCACTGTTGAGGAGGCAGCTGTGGCCAAGTATTAGTCTTTGGCCAATTCTAATGTCGACTACATGGATTTTTTCTTTATGAGCACGAGGATATCAAAAGAGGGTGATGAATCATTTCCCTTACATAAAATAATCTATGAACAAGTGGGAGGGCAATGACAATGAGGCCACTGCCTTGGATGCCAAACAGATGATGGCTGTTGAGGAACGGTTACAAAGGTCCTTGTAGGTGATGACCAGATTGTTATCCCTAAGGCAGCTCCTCCTATCACTAGTGGCGTTGATCATGCCGACACGACACTTCTGATGCTGTCTTAACTGTCGTGGATGTTCAAATGGCAGAGGATGAAACTGAGCATTCTCGCATGGCATAAGCTATCCTCTATTTATTTTTATGAACATTTTTCAGTGTCTAGTCTTCTAACTTCTTTACAAACACTATGTAATTTACGATGAACATTTTAAGCTTCTTCTTTTATTGTAATAATATAATGCTCCTTGTTCTTATATTTAGTTAGTCATAGTCTTATGGGCTTTTTATAGCGTATGGCTTGTGTTTTCCATGTCAACTTACTAACTACTTTAATGTTTAGAATACGCCTACCAATATTTTAGTCTTATGATCCTAGAGTTAGTTTTTAGCTAACTTGATTTTCCTTATTAGCTACCTATTTTTGGATGAACCTAAGTTTTCATGACCTAGTTCTACCAGTGTTTATGCCACATTATTAGTGTTATGAACGGAGCTCGTCGTTCTGACTATGTGTTAACACTGATTACCTGAGTCGACCAAACTTTATTGGGAGTTATTCTTGCATTGGGTTATAATCGGACTATACATCCATAAAGCATGGTTTCCCCTTACTTGGTAAGACTACTTATTGCTCGCGATTTGTTTTAAGAAGATTTTACATGAAGTTCAACTTGTTGTTCGTGACTTGTTTGCAAACAAAGTCATACATGAAGTTTATTCTTGATGTCATGTTGATTCTTATTGTTCGCAATCTATCTTATGACGAGACTGTACATGAGGTTAATGTGTTATTGATGAACGTTGCTGGGGATATGTACATATCCCATGCCTACAAAATAAAGAAATAAAAATAAGCGACTGTATTGTAGAAACGGAATGGAACTTTTTATTCATAGTAGATAGAAATTACATATTAAAGAATAAACTTCTGATACATCAGTGATAACCCTTTCTTAAGTGTTCGGTGTTCCATGAATTTTTGAAATTCTCTCCTTCTAGGGTCTCATTTTGGTATGTTCCTGACCCGGCGATGCTAGAGATACGATAAGGGCCATTCCATTTAGGTTCCACCTTATTTCTTTTCTGAATGACTTTTTTCAAAACATATTCACCTTTTAAGCTACTCGATTTCACCCTCCGATTGTGGAATCGAGCAGTTCTTTATTGGTAAGACGCTACTATCAGTGTTGCATTTTCCACAACTTCTTCCACCAGGTCAAGTTCTAACCACCTCGTCAGGTCACTTCGTGGTGATTTGAAGTTGAGGATGCGATGACTAAGTAGGATAATTTTCGTTGGTACCATTGTCTCCGTACCAAAGGCCAACATGTAGGGGGTTTCATCTTGTAAGCCAAAGAACACTCTGCAGCTTATCGATCCAATTTTTGTTTGCATCATCCAACCTCTTCTTTATCCCGACCAGTAAAGTTTTATTAGTTACCTCAGTCTGACCATTGCACTGCGGATGGCCTCATGCATAATGCACCCTATGTATCTTTAAACAGATGAAATAATTCTCTAAATCCTGATTATCAAATTGAGTGCCATGTACCATGATGAAAGCATATGACATTTCATATCAGCAGTGTAGACACCCCATCCTAGTACCCCTTAAGAACCTCCCTAGGTCCCTAACACTTCCAATACCTCCATAAACCCTATGTTATACTTTGAGTACAGATTTGAAGGCCACCAGGAGCTGTCAAGCCTCGTTTGACTTCGATAAACTCCCCAACCTGATATAATCTTAATGAATCCTTTAAGGGATCTTAATCCACTTTCCAATGGTCCGCTCCGTTAACGAATTGGCCTCACGGTTCACACGAACTATCCATTTTACTTTAGTACTGATTTGGAGGCCACCATGCACTCCCGGGCCCTTCTTGACTCTAGTCAGCTCTCTGACCTGAGATAAGATCAATGAAAACTTTAAGTTATCTTAGTCCCCTTTCCAACGGTCTTCTCTTTGTGAAAATTGGCCTCACGGTTTGCACGAACAATTCATTTTACTCCGAGTACTGATTTAGAGACCACTAGGCACTCTAGGGCCCCATTTGACTCCAGTCAACTCTTGGACCTGAGCTAACCTCAATGAAATCTATAAATTCTCTGAATGACCCTTGCAAGGGTTCGCTTTGTGATAAAATCGGCCTCATGGTTATCATGAATGAACCCTTTTACTCATACTATTGATCTGGAGGCCACCGGGTGCTCTTGTGCCTCACTTGACTCTAGTCAACTCTCCGACCTGAGAAAAAATTAATGAGATCTTAGAGGGATCTGAGTCCCCTTTCCAACAGACTGTGTCGTGCACAAATTGGCCTCACGGTTCGCACAAACGATTTGTTTTACTTTGAAAGGCCAAAGATCACTTTTGGGCCCCGTTTAACCTTGATTAACCCTCCAAACCAAGAAAATCTCAGTGAATTATCGAAGGGAACTAAATTCCCTTTCCAACGGTCCGTGCCGTGTGTGAATTGGTTTCACGGTTTGCACGAATAACTCGTTTTACTCCAAATATCCATGTTCAGAGACCACCGGGTGCTTTCGAGTTCCGTTTGACTTAGGTCAATTCCAAATCCAAAAGTGTCTTAATGTATTCTTGAAGGAACCTCAATTCATTTTCTAACAGTCCTCACCGCTCTTAATTCATACTTAAGGTTCACATTTTATGCCCATTTTTGTCGAAAAAGTCTACTTTGGACTTCTTATAGGCACTCCAGACCCCCTGCCTATCGACAGGGTGTACTTTCCTTTCTCAGTAAGGCAGGCACTATAACGATAGTTAAGACATCGTCCATGTCGATCGACACTCCATAACCTTAAATGACACTATATAAAGAGCCCATGACCTCACTTCTAAAGGAGGTCCCTTTCAGCAGCCAACAAACATTCTCTCGAAATCAGAGCCTTCTCATAACTAAAAAAGTTAATTTTCCAACATTCCCCCACCTCACTTTCCTACACACTTAATCATGCACCTTATCTTATCATATTACCTTCATACCAGTACAAAACCTGCCTACTATAGGGATGGCAATTTTCACCAAAAATTCGGGTCCTTGCGGATACCCGACCCTATCGGGTAGAATATGGGGATTAAGTTTGGGGAATCGGCCCGGGTTCGGGGAGTTAAAAAATCCTCAAAAAAATTCGGGTTGGTTTCGGGTATAGCCCCGGGTCTCCAAGGGGATACCCGAATTATTAATATATAGTAAACTATGTAAAAAAATATATAATAAAGGGAACTACTAAAGAACTTACTGCCTCTTTTATTTCTTCTAACCCTACTATTTCTTCCGCGCCCTCTCACTCCCCCACGAACCAAACCCTAATCTTCCTTCTACTGGCGATGGACAACCTTGATTGTCCTCCTCCTGCCGATGGCCTCAACTACTGATCGGCCAAACCCCCTCTTGCCTGCTGATAACCAATAAACCTCATACTGCCGATAACCACTTCTATTTTGATTTCATTCATTTTTTTGTTTGGTGTAACAATTTTTTTTTTCATAACTTCTATTTCACTCATCATCAAATAACAAAATATTTTGTTATAAAATTTGTTCAAATTTGTTTAGTATCTCACTTCTATTTCACTCATCATCAGATAATTGTTTGTTTATATTTATTTGTTATTAACCACTACATCAGTTTGCCAGCATTTGTTTGGTTATAAATGTTTGCTTGATAATTGGTATCTCACTTCTATTTCATTCATTTGTTTGTTTATCAGATCAAAACAATATGTGTGCTGACAACATTTTTGTTATAAATTTAATAAATCTTTATAGAAGGAAAATATTTAGATGAAATGAATTTTTTATATTTGAAAAAAGAAATGAGTTCCTTGCTAGGAAACTGAAGCACACTATATATATGACTCACTTAAGTCTAAAATATAGGATCTTGTCTAGTTTGAAAATATAGACAAAATTGTGTCATCCTTTATTTATCCCTAAGCCTCATGCCTCTTCATGATTTGCATCAAAGTCTATTATAGGCTGGAAAAGGTAGTAATCAACACAACTCACAAAACCTAGGATTACATTTATTTGGCATATTGTGTGTTTGACGTGTGTGTGTTCCCATTGGCCTAACAATATTTTTTAGTATTTTTAAAGAATTTTTGGAATTTAAAAAAAAATAAAATCTATTTTTAAAGCATTTAAGATTAGGTTTAAAATTGTTTGAGGCTTTTTCATAATATCTTAAACTGCCTAAAAATTACCTTGGGTAAAATCCTAAAGCGTTAGAGACTTTTGGGGTAGAAAATAAGATTTTTCAAAGATAAAAAACACTCATTTTTAAATTGATCTGGAGAATACACGTGTTGGCTTATCAACGATCCAATTTGTGTTTCTTTATACTCACATACTTAAGAGTCAATGTAGGACGTTCATTAGTTTTAATTAATGGTTTACATGCGTTTTTATTCAATCCATGTGATAATTGTTTTAGCCAATCACTGTTCGTTTAGAGGCGGTGCATTGTGAGCGCTTAGATTGATCTCCCAACAGTCGAATTAATCCCGATCGTTGATTTCCCTTAAACCTTCCAGAGCCTTCCTTCGTCCTTGTAAATAGAGACCGAGGGTTAATCGTTTCGAACCTTTGGCAAGTTTGAGAGATAGGAGAAAATAAGAGAGTGAGAGAGAGAAAATAAGAGAGGAAAAAAAAAGAGAGAATAAAAGAAAATTTTAGCCAAACTCTCGCTAAATTTTTCCTGAAAAAATTGAGAGTTTGGGAGCGTTTTCATGATACCACTTCCTCTCTGGTTCAAATCTCTTGTCTAAACACCATCACCAAGTTTGATCTCGTCTCACATATTTGATTTGAGATCTGATTAAGTTATACAGTCACGATCTTTTAGGACTGATTTCCTTTTAGAAATCATCTTTTTATGTTGGGTTTTTAGTTTAAAGTGTTTTTATCAACTTTTTCCCAACATGACTTCAAAATATTTTTCCCTCTTTTTGTTTTCAAGTGTCCTTGAAAAACATGACTTCAAAATCTCATATCTAAAGACATTTATGTCACCTAGTTCATATTTCACATTTTGTGAAATAAGTTTGTAAATAAATAAGAGAGGCATATAGGATCTTGTCTCTTTTATCATAGCAAGATTGTCTTCTGATCTATCTTAAAAAAGGAAGTCTAATTTCAAGAAAATTTGATTTAGATTCTTGTCTGTCATTTTTGAATTAATTTGTAATTTGTAGGAAACTGTTTGTATAAGTGTGAGTGAGTTTCATGCATGTGTTAGGCACATCACATCACATCACTACACTAACACACAACAACACTAAAGTTGTGTTGGTAAAGAGATTTTTACCATCTGAGTCGACTTAAAGGAGTTAAGGAGCAAATATTGGAGGATTCTAAAGACAACAATGAAAAGCCAGAAAAGTCGAAGAAAAAGCTACGAGTGTTGGTATAATTTCTTGACTTAGGTTTATGTCTGATTTGTTTGGATAATACGTTGCTTGCTTGTACTTTATAACTCATTCTAGTGGATTTTTGCTTTTACTCTGTAGAGGGAGTCGTGGATGTTTTCCCTGTTTGATAGGGGTTTTACCATGTTAAAACCTGTCTTGTGTGAATGCTTTTTAATGCTTGTTTTACTTTTGCCATCATTTCTATAATTGTTTAAAATTCTTTTAAACCTTTAAGTTTCTAAGTAATTGAAATTTCTTGTTCAAAAACATTTTCTAACACATCTTGTATTTTTTATTGGTGTTATTAAAAGAGTTTCCCCAAGAAAACATTTCGAACCCTTCTTAACTGTTTTAACTTTTGATTAAACAACTTAGTAAGGGATTTTCAATTCGTATCAGAGTGGGTTCTTATTTTTCAAAACAAATGTTTAGAGTTGTATGTTTTTCGAAACTGTTTTAAAAACACCACATGGATGAGAAATTTGAGAGACTAGGAAACTTATCCCAACCTCCCCTCTTCGATGGAAACAATTTTCCTTACTGGAAAGTAAGGATGATTTCCTTCGTCCAAGGAACACTGGGAGATAATGTCTGGGATTGCATAGAAAATGGCTACTTTCATCCTACTAAACCTCTGGCAGATGGCAGTGAAATAAGAATCATAAAACCTCTCACTGAATTTACTAAAGAGGAGAAACAGGCTTCCCTCTACAATAATAAAGGAAAAAAAATGCCATTTTTATGTCTGTAAATGAGCATGAGTTCAAAAGAATCTCTATATGTACCACTTCCAAGGAAGCCCGGGGCACGTTGGTCACAGTCCATGAAGATGATACACATGAAGGCTGCAAGACTCAAATGCTCATTCAATAACACAACACCATAGTTATGACAGAGACAGAGACTGAGACCTTATATGATTTTTATATCAAACTAACTGATGTCGTTACTAAGCTACATGCAAATGGCATTGTCTATGACAAAGGAGAAATTGTTTATAAAATCCTAAGATCACATCCATAGAAATTTGAGAGTAAAAGATATGCAATTGAGGAAATGAAAGATCCAAATCTTACCCCTGAACTCCTCAGTAGAAAATTAAGAACTGTGGAAATGGAACTGGACTAACAAAAACAAATTCTTTGACGTCATAAGAAAAAAAGTAGCCCTAATGCGATGTTTCAATCTAAAGTTATGCCTAATCTTGAAATCCAATCTGATGATGACTGTGACCTAGATGATTTGGATAACCAAATAGCCCTAATGTCTAAACATTTCAAGATAATACTGAACTTTAGAAATAATGTTGTTACTAAACAAGGAAAGTATCCTTATTCAAATCAATCCAATAACAGACCTCATGAGAGGAGACTAGAGAAGCACCAGAACAACACCAGACCTGACAAAGACCATAGTAAGTCTGAATGATTTAAATGTGGCAAAATATGGCACATAGATGCTAACTGTAGGGTCAACCTGAAAAATAAACAGAATATGGCCAATTTGTGTAAGACTTGGGATGATTCAAGTGAATTAGATGATGATGGGCATGAATCATCAAACATACTAGACCCATGCATGTCATTTTTTGCAAATATTGTATATTTTGATGATAATGCTAATGATAGTGTGCCTAATAATACTTTGACCATGCCTACAAATGTTTTATCTGATGAGATTACTAATAATGGTTATGCCGATAATAGTAGCTCTACTGCCGTATGTGTGAGTCAAAGGCGTATGAATGACGAATTAAATGTGTGTGTGAGTTCGAAAAATGAACCGATAAGGGACAAATCACCCACCACACTTAGTGCGTTCGATGATGATGACTTTCCAGACATCCACACACTGTACACCGAGACGCTTAGGAAGAGCACTAGATTAGAAAGAACCATCAAAGAGTTGACTGAAAAGATAGAATCTCTTAGTCTTGTGGTTAAAAAAAAATACTGAAAACTACACTAACTAATGTCTTGACCATGAAACTTAAACTAAGACCTTATCTCAAAAAATCAAAAATCTTTCTGAAGCTAATGAAATTCTGGAAAAGAAATACAAGGTCACGTTTTTAGAATTGGAATAATCAAAAGAAAAAGCTTCAACAGTCAAGAAAGTTTGGAAAATTTAAAAATAACTCTAATTGTTTTGAAGAGTTTGTAGTCAGTAAGACCAATTCTGATGACAGAACTGGAATTGTATTTAACACTGGCACACAAACTCACAATTTACAAACCATAAAGTTTGTGTCAGGAGGAAAAAAGGCCTATGAAAACTTGTCCAGAATTTCAAGCTATAAAAACTGATTTTGATAAAAAACGAAAAGGGAAAAACATTTTGGTAAGTGATGAGTCTAAGGCTAATGTTGAATATAAGACTAAATACGTATTCCCCCCCCCCCCCCCCCCCCAATACGTCAAGGAGAGACCTCTTTTCAACCTGTTTATAGGAAACCTAAGACTGATGTTCCTCACTTAGATAAACCCATTCTTAAAGGCCTTAGAGATAATAAGAAACCTTGGAGCCACCTTTACTGCTCCTAATGTGATGTCTATGGACATTCACTTAAAACCAGTTTTCAAAAGCGTCTAGGCCAATATTTTTCGTGCACTCCTATGTATAAGAACTTTAACTATTCTAGACAGAGTATAAATAACTACATCCTTCCTAGATAGCTTGATAAGAACTCAAACTATCGTAATAGAAAGAAGCGATCCAACACTAAAAGGAAGTCCAAAAGAAAGGAACCTAGATTCATGACTAAACCAATTGCTCAACCAAATTTCAAAAATCAATTCATTGCGTAAAAATCTTTTGAAGAAAAATCTAATGCTCACAAATTTTATCATATCCGGGAAAATATGCCCAAATTTTTTAAAACTAGAGCAATTTGGGCTAGGAAAGATGATTTAATACCCCAAATGAAGTCTAATGTGGTTATTAGTGCCTTAAAAGCTGAACACACTTAATCTGGATGGTATTTGGACTCGGGTTGTTCTAAACATATGATCGGGGATGAGACTAAGCTAACCAACAAAATTGACTTCTTAGGTAGAAAAGTTTTATTTGGGGATGGAGTCTCTGCCCAGATCATAGGTAAAGGGACAATCCAAGAAAAAGGTTTACCAACTCTTGAGGATGTTATATTAGTAAAGGGTCTTAAAGAAAACTTACTAAGTATATCGCAATTTTGTGACTCAAACCATATTGTCACGTTCTCAAAATCCAGTTATAAAATCATGAATGAGAATGGAGACTGCATTATTACAGGCCTCAGAACACCTGATAACTGTTATATAGTAACTTTAGGGACTGAGATCTGCAATATATCCAGGATCCAAGATAATGAAATTTGGCATAATAGGTTAGGTCACATAAATTATGATAGTCTTAGAAAGTTAAGCTCACAAGAAATAGTTAGAGGTATGCCCAAAATTAAACCCATTTCTAATATTATATGTGGGCCTTGTCAAGAAGGAAAGATAGTTAAGCCTCCTTATAAGAATATCAAGGAAGTTCTATCCACCAAACCTCTAGAACTCATCCATATGGACCTAATGAGTCCCTTTCGTACTGTTAGTCTCTGTGGCAACAGTTATATCCTGGTTATGGTTGATGATTTTACTTGATTTACTTGGATGGCCTTTTTGAAACAAAAATCAGAAACTTTTCGTAAGTTTTTGGAAATTTTATTATGAATTGTAAATGAAAAGGACTCCGAAAGAATTCGTAGTGATTGAGGAGGTAAGTTTATAGATTTTAGAATTATCGAGTATTGTGACTAAAATGGTTAAAAACATGAATTTAGTGCCCCTAAGACGCCCCAACAAAATGGGATAGCTGAGCATAAAAATCACACTCTTTAGGAGATGGCTCGTGTTATGATCCACTCAAAGGATTTACCTAAATACTTATAGCTTTCCATATAACAAATAGAGCCTAACTTAGGAAAGATACCAAATAGACACTTTATGAACTTTGGTACGGGAAAAAACCTAACCTAAAATATTTTAGAACCTTTGGTAGTATATGCTATGTTTGCAAGGACAAAGAACATTTGTCCAAATTTGAAACTAGAGGTGATAAAACAATTTTCTTAGGTTATTCCCCAAATAGCAGAGCCTATCGTGTTTATAACCTTCGTAACAAAACCTTAATGGAATCCATTAATGTAGTAGTAAGTGACACCAATTTAGAGAACAAGAACATAGAACTAACCGTTATTGATGAGCTAGAAAACATTCCTACCCACGGCTCTTGAGATACAGTTGAGTCTTTACCTAATGAGACACCTGAAGTACCAAATTGGGTTTCTAAGGATCATCCCTTAGATAATGTGGTCGGTAACCCAGAAGAACCTGTTCGAATAAGATCCCAACTACGTAATATTGCACATTTCGCATACTTTGTTTCACTTATAAAACCAAAGAATGTGAATGAAGACTTAAATTATTCCTATTGGATATGTGCTATGAAAGAGGAACTCATTCAATTTAAAACTCACGACGTATGGTAACTTATTCCCAGACCAAAAAATAAACGGGTTATTGGCAGTAGATGGATTTTTAAAAATAAAATCGATGAAACAGGGATGGTTGTTAGAAACAAAGCTTGACTAGTAGGCCAGGGTTATTTGCAAATTATAACACGTCTCGAATCTGTTCGTCTTCTTCTCACTATTTCATGTCTCTTGAAATTTACATTATATCAAATGGATGTAAAATTTTCATTCCTTAATGGTATTTTAATCGAGGAAACTTATGTAGAACAACCTAAAGGGTTCATTGATCCTCACCATCCAAATCACGTCTATCGTTTGAAAAAGGCATTATATGGTTAAAACAAGCCCCCCGCGCTTGGTATGAACGATTGTCTACTTTTCTCTTAAATAAAGGTTTTAGTAGAGGTGGGAATGATCAAACTCTTTTTGTCAAACACTTTGACAAAAATGTTTTAATAGCCCAAGTGTACGTAGACGACATTATTTTTTGATCTACCTCCCCGTCTGAGGTTAATTTTTTTTCTAAAGATATGCACAAGGAATTTCAAATGTCTCTTATGTGGGAGTTACAATTCTTTTTAGGACTTCGGGTCAAATAGAACTCAAAAGGTTTATTCATATCGCAATCCAAATACGCTTTAGAGATTGTAAAGAAGTTCGACCTAGAAAATGCAAAAGATGCTAGGACACCTATGAGTACTTCAGTAAGATTATCTAAAGATGAGCATGGGAAATCCATTGATCCCATAACTTATCATAGCATGATAGGAAGTCTACTATACCTAGCTGCCTCGTGACCTGACATTATGCATGTCGTCTGTGTATGTGCTAGATATCAAAATGCACCTAAATAGAGTCATTTACTGTGTGTTAAAAGAATTATAAAATGTGTAAAAGGAACTCTCAACTTAGGGCTTTGGTACACAAACGACACATCCAGTACGATAATAGGTTACACGGATGCTGATTGGGCTGGGTGTTCTGATGATAGTAAAAGTACATCAGGAACATGTTATTACATTTGTAATAATTTAGTAGGCAGGAATAGTAAGAAACAAAATTGGACTTCCTTATCCACAACTGAATCTGAATATATAGTCGCAGGTAGCTGCTGTGCTCAATTATTGTGGATAAAACAGACGTTAAGTGACTACGATATTAATAAAGAGAAATTTCATCTCTATTGCGATAATTAATCTGCGATTAATATTTCCAAAAATCATGTTCAAGACTCACGTACTAAAGACATTAAAATCAGACATCATTTTAGACGTGAGTTAGTCAAATCTAAGGAATTGGAAATTAACTACTTACCTACTGATCTTCAATTAGCTTTCATATTCACAAAACCTTTGGATTTCACTCATTTTGAATCATTATGAAAATCTATAGGAATGGTTCCGGCAGAATCGAATCTCATCATTTAAATTTGCCATGTTATGCTCATATTAGATAACTTTTCTATGATTTTTCGCTTTATCTATTTGAGACAAAATGGGGGAGAAATATTTGAGTCCATCTTGGACATTTATTATACATTTCTTTTAAAAAACTTGATCTTAGTTTTTTTTGTACAGGAATCAGTACCTTTTTGTGCATCTTGATATTTTTAGGGTATTAGGTTGTAAATTAGTTGAGTTATGTATTTTTCATTTCTAGGATATGGGGTAGATAGAATATTTTGTAAAGGATTAAGGTTTTATATTTTTTTTGTATCCCTATGAGTCCTAAATGACTCAAAGGAGATTTTGTCTCATATTTCCAAAGGGGAAAATTGAAGCACACTATATATATGACTCACTTGAGTCTAAAATATAGGAGTTTGCCTAGTTTGGAAATAGAGACAAAATTATGTCATCCTTTGTTTATCCCTAAGCCTCATGCCTCTTTATGATTTGCCTAAAAGACTATTCAAGACTGGAAAGGGTAGTAACCAACACAACTCACAACACCTAGGATTGCATTTATTTGGCATTTTGTGTTATGAGGTATGTGGGTGTTCCCATTGGCCTAAAAATATTTGTTAGTATTTTTAAAGAATTTTTGAAACAATTAAAATCTATTTTTTAAACATTTAAAATTAGGTTTAAAATTGTTTGGGGCATTTTCATAATATCTTAAACTGCCTAAAACTTACCTTGGGTAAAATTCGAAAGTTCTAGAGACTTTTGGGGTGGAAAATAATATTTTTCAAAGATAAAAATACACGTTTTTAAAGTGATCTGGAGCATACATGTATTGGCTTGGCTTATCAACGATTCGATTTTTGTTTCTTTATACTCACATACTTAAGAGTCAATCTGGGACATTCATCTATTTTAATCAATGATCTACATGCATTTTTATTTAATCCATGTGATAACTGTTTTAGCCAATCACTATTCTGTTAGAGGCAGTGCATTATGAGCTCTTAGATTGATCTCCCAACAGTCGAATTAATCCTAATCGTTGATTTACCTTAAACCTGCCATATCCTTCCTTTGTCCTTATAAATAGAGACTAAGGGTGAATCGTTTTGAACCTTTGGAAAGTATGAGAAAGAGGAGAATATAAGAGAGAGAGAGAGAGAGAGAGAGAGAGAGAGAGAGAGAGAGAGAGAGGAAAATAAGAGAGTAAAAAAGAAAATCTTAACCAAACTCTGGCTAAATTATTCCAAAAAAAATTGAGAGTTTGAGAGCGTTTTCGTGATACCAGTTCCTCTCTGGTTCAAATCTCTTGTCCAAACGCTGTTACCAAGTTTGATCTCATCTCACATATTTGAGATTTGAGATCTGACTAAGTGATACAATCATGATCTTTTAGGACTGATTTCCTTTTAGAAATCATCTCTCTCTGTTGGGTTTTTTAGTTTAAAACGTTTTTATCAAATTTTTCCCAACATATCCCTCTTTTTGTTTTCAAGTGTTCTTGAAAAGCAAGACTTCAAAATCTCATATCTAAAGACGTTTATGTCACCCAGTTCATATTTCACATTTTGTGAAATAAGTTTATAAATAAATAAGAGAGACATATAGGATCTTGGCACTTTTATCGTAGCAAGATTGTCTTCTAATCTATCTTTAAAAAGGAAGTCTAATTTCAAGAAAATTTGATTCAGATTCTTGCATGTCATTTTTGAATTAATTTGTAATTTGTAGGAAAATGTCTGTATAAGTGTGAGTGAGTTGCATGCATGTGTTAGGCACATCACATCACATCACATCACTACACTAACACACAACAACACTAAAGTTGTGTTGGTACAGAGATTTTTACCATCTGAGTCGACGTAAAGAAGGAGCTAAGGAGCAAAGCTTGGAGGAAACTAAAGACAACAATGAAAAGCCAAAAAAGTCAAAGAAAAATCTTGGAGTGTTGGTATAATTTCTTGACTTAGATTTAGGTTTGATTTGTTTGGATAATATGTTGCTTGCTTGTACTATATAACTCATTCTAGTGGATTTTTGCTTTTAGTCTGTAGAGGGAGTCGTTGATGTTTCCCCTGTTTGATGGGGGTTTTACCAAGTTAAAATTTGTGTCTTGTGTGAATGATTTTTTATGCTTGTTTTACTTTTGCCATCACTGCTATAATTGTTTAAAATTCTTTTCAACCTTTAAGTTTCTAAGTAACTGAAATTTCTTGTTCAAAAACATTTTCTAACACATCTTGAATTTTTATTGGTGTTTTTAAAAGAGTTTCCCCGAGAAAACATTTCGGACCCTTCTTAACTGTTTTAACTTTTGATTAAACGACTTAATAAGGGATTTTCAGAAACCGATACCTGTTTTAAATAGGGATGAAGATCCTCGAACCCATTATAACAGGGAACGAGGCGGGGACATGGAGTGATATTTCTAATGGGGACGGGGATGGGGATGCTTTCCCCGATCCTGAACCAACTCATTTCCATCCCTAGCCTACTTACATTTTAAATTCATCTACAAAGATTAAGGAGTTCCATTCCTCAACCTTTTTAAAGTTTATTCATTTTAATGTTATCATTCACTTTATTTCCCTTTTGTGATATCTTCTAGTTTTGTTTCTTTATCTGACATCAATTAATATTAATATATTATTATAACTACTTCACATAAATTATTTTCATAAAAACCCCCAAAAGAAAAAAAGAGGGTTTATTCATAAATTCTAAAAATAGGACTCCACCATTTTCTCACATTTTCACACTTGAATACATATTTCCTCAAAATCACTCAAAGAGGAGTCCTACTTTTGGATTTATGGGTTGATCCCCGCCCCTATTCTATTTTCGAACTACGTGGAATTTGATACTGCTCGGGCTACGTAGGCATCTTGGGTTGATCTCGAGATTCGGGTCCTCCTTTTTTCATTATTTTGCCTCTTATATTCTATTTTTTGAGTCTTGGACTCTTACATGTTTATGTCTCGCCCGACATGCACATCCGTTTTTTCGTAGCAATTCCTGATTCGATGAACTTACATCATATGTTTATGATTATTTCCGGGTACACTCCTATGGATGAGTCCACTCCACCCATTCCATGATGCAAGTTGGATAATTCTATTCTTCCATTATTTATATTACACACATTTACATACACACATCATGGAGAAGAAGGAGAAGATCAACATATCCCATGAGAGACCGAAAGGTCAGAAAGGGTTCCTAACACCTTTCCACTTCGTAACTTAGTCCCCCGTCCTTTGAACTACTTCGTTTTGTATTCATCGATATGACCTTGATATCATTCTCTCGAGGCAGTTACATTATTTTGCCCGTTTTGAGAAAAATATGCTGGCGAATCCACTCATTCATGTTATCTCCATTTGACGACATCTAATTTTATATTCGAGGCAGACCGCGAAGACGTTAACACTAGTGGTGAAAAGAGGACCTCCATGTACTCATTCTGACATAAATGCATGGCAAAAAGGGAGAGATAGTGGGACCTTTTTCCTCTTCTCCCCTCATTCTGACTTCTAGGTCGGGCTCGCTTTAGAGGAATTTGACCTAGATGGGCACAGTGGTGACTATGCTGGGGAGTTTTTAGAGGACTAGACTCTATTTTCTACATAGGTGTTACTTATTTACTCTCCTACTTTTTTACATGCGTATATATGCTTCCACTTGTATTTTCTCCTTACTCATGTGATTACATATTGTATATTTATCTCATTCTTATCGTTACCATGCTCTCTTCTCATGTATATGTCACTTTTTTCCCACTTGTACATGTTCACCGTATTCCACCTTATGCTCACTTGTATAAATTATCCATGCTCACTTCACACACTCGCACTCCTATATATAGTGTCACCTTTACTTACAAGCCCCACACACCACATATTTATTATCCATTCTTATCTTTACAAGACCCCTCCCCCCCACTTTTCTCACTTGTATATACATCCCCATGCCCACTTTCACATCTCGCACACCACTTACAGATCATCCATTCTTAGTTTCACTAGCACACACTTTCACTTGTATATATTCACATGTTGTTCACTTACACTATTCCCCTGTCACTCTTTCTCTTTGCACATATATCTCACTTGTATATTCACATGCTTCACACTCTACCCCCATGCTTATTATATTCTTCATGCTCCATGCTAGCTTTACTTTCCATAGCTATCCCTCTTATCTCATGCTATTTGTATATTCTCCCTCATAGTGGTAGTACTCCATTTATTTAGCATACATAAAAAAATCTCCATAAGATACTAACCAAGACTCATGCATTTTTGCACACTACATCACCTGAGCATGGCGATATTGACCAAAATTTTGTTTCGTAATGGAGGTCACTTCGTGATGGTTGTCGATCCTGCAGGGTGCGGTTAACCTAAGCGATATGATTTTCACCTTCCATTGGCCTCGTACCATCGACGTATATCTAATAATTCCCCCAACATCATATTACTTGACCGAAATCACGAACATGAGGTATAAAGCAGGCAACTCATTCACATACATCGAGAATATCAAATTTGTCATCACACGTATCGTCCCCAGGGGGTATATCGTGAGGCTATTCATGTACACTGAGGTATATCAAATGGCTTGTCCACATGTACCGATAAATGATTGCCTTTATAGGCAAGAGGTATATTATGGAAGTTATGCCAAAGGGTGGAACCATTCCACTAACCCACTAAATGCATAAACCTCATATAGGCATACGCCTTAGGACACTCATATCTAGTTTGCCGGTTATCATGAGAGACTCTGCTAAAATTTTGAGTCTCCATAACGCTCGAATTTTCACGCTATTTATCTTATTTTTAAAATAGGACCCAGTCCGTGAACCTGAAAATAAGTCAAATCGTGTCTTACATCTTATAACCTATCTTTTCCCTAAGATCGGGTCCCGTCTGGCATTTTCCTTGCATTTAGGCAAACATAATATAAATGAAACCTAATAATAAGAATAATAATCATGCCGACGATTCTCCTTTTTCCGTTTTTTTCAAAAAACAAAACATGTTTTCCCACCTTTTTCTAAAGAAAATACCAAAAATACTCCCTTTCTTCTAAAAAAAATCAAGATCACTTTCCCTCTCAGGTTGAGCACGTACCCAGACTTTGGCCTGGCTCTCTATTGGCTTCAGTCTTTTGTCAAATTATCCCTAAGCTTTACCGCTTCCTCTGCTGCTTCCACCGAATTTGTGATCTACCTATGCAAGTTATTCATGGAGAACACAGACCAAACACCGAATGTTCAACTAGATCCGATGGCCATCTTTGCCTAACTCAGTGCCGAAATTAACAACCTTCAAGCTAGTGTCCAAGAGATGCAACGACATCGAGCCCAAACTCCCACAGCTTATGAACCTAAGATCCTCTCCCCTCGTTCTATGTGTCTACCTGCCCTTGAACTAGTTAGGGTTTCAAAGGAGTACCAACATGACCGACGTGACTTGTTTACAAACATGATGCCTCCATCTTAGTTATTGATTTTGAACCTAGCCAAACTATGGGCTAATCTTCCAGTGCCCGTGGACCTTAAGGAAGAAATACGTGGTTAAGGAAGACCTCAAGTTGCTGTCAAATAAAATTTGACCAAATCAAGTTCTCCAAAAATAACCTAGATTACACCCACATATCTCCCTATCCCGAGGCTAGATTACCCAAAATGTTCATGATCCTGAACATTGAGAAGTTCGGTGGTAGCGGGCCTAAAATTGTTCATCTATGCAGCTACCACCGAGCCAAAACCCTTTTTAGGGCCTTAGAGGAGAGAATGTCACAAATATTTCAGAAAACCTTAAGACGAGTTCCCTCAGGTTATTACTGTCCCTCGAGGAATCTAGAATCCACAGTTAGGAGGATGTATTAAGGGAATTCATGAAGAAATACAAATACAATGAAGAACTGATGGTGATACGCATAGACCTAGAGCAACTTAAGTAGAGTTCTAGAGAATTAACTAGTATTTTTATCGAAAGATGGAGAGAAAAATCTTCCACTATGACCAATTGATCATCAAAAGAAGAACAAGTGAGTGTAGTGATGAATAAATTCCTGCCCGATATCCGAGCATTGATGGGAGGACAATACTACCCGCACTTTAGATCCCTCTGGAAGGATGATGTGGAGATAAATGGGTTCCTAATTAACTGTTGGAGTTTGAACCAAAAAGGTTAATCGAGAAATTTTCACTAAAGAAGTATGACAAACTAACCAGTACCTAAGTATCCACAATCAATAACATAGCTCAACCTGCCACTTCCTGAGCACCTAAAAGTTTCCCGAATCCTATCAGAAAGAATGCATTAAAATCTGTTCTCCCCAGTCAAAAGTCTACCAATCCTTGCTAACCCAAAACTTCGTCAAGCCATTAGAATCCCGACCATTACCAAATCCCCTTATTAAGAACTTCATATATGATGCTCGCTGCGAATATCACCAAATCACACTCAATACCATTGACTAGTGTTTTCACCTCAAAAACTAGATCCAAGGCCTTATAAATCGGGGAATCATCTCTCTTTTAGCTAACCCAAAACCCAACACTTATCATAACCCTCTCCCATTACACAGAACCTAAGTGAATGCCATCTTCCTAGGATACAACCTAGAGTTCGACCCCTCAACTCAAATCATGCCTATAAAATACCTAGCATACCTAAAATCTCACCCAAAACCCTCAAAGTCTGTCCATCATTTCTCTTATATCCCACAAGCTTCATTCATCAAGCTATAACGCTCCTCACACGAGCTTGTATTACCGTTCGCACTCGATTAAAAGGGGGAGGCATGGAACTGCTTGCAGTATTATATTAACTTTGAAGGTTTTGGCTGAAACTGCCCACATAAATGATCATCGACTATGAGAGGTTCAGTAGACTATTTATGGGAGCCTAAAATTTATCTTGGAAATCAAACGAATGGGTGGTATCCGTAGAAGAAATCAACCTGGATCACATCGTGTAGATAATGTCAAATTTGTTTCGCCACAAAGAGGAGATATGCAACATCCCTGAGTTGCTCATGGCCTTGAAACTCTAGGGACATCTGGTCCCTTCACTTTTTCACTACCCTGATGAGTGGGAAGACTTACATGAATAAGTCATGGAGGTTTTTGAGTTCATTGACTATTCTTGGAAGGAGGACATTGTGGTCACCGACTAGGGTGATGACTTTAAATGCTCAAACGGTGAATCTGAGGGCAAAGACTTCCTCTTTTGTTGATTATTCAAACGGTGGTATGGCCCTACTAACAAAAAGATGAAATCGAGATTGAAGATATTCTTCTAAGATGATAATACCCGTGGCGATGAATTAAAGCACAAAATGAAACCTCTGACCGATGAGACCATGGAAATCACTGAAAACTCAGAGGGTAGCAACACTGAGGAGTCATTAGAACTACATACACTAGGGCCGAGTCTCAGCATGATTCACCAAGAAATTGCACTGTCAGACCCATCCACGAATATTGTCCCTGCTGAAGCACCTCTCCTTAACTAGCATGCCATTTTGGTCTAGCTTGCTCAAGTCCAATTGAACCCTGCTATTCACCTCATTAAAAAAATCCCCAAACTTATTGGTGTTTCTCTTATTTATTATATTAATGTAAACAAGGACTCTTTTGATGACATTCTCAATACTGTATTTATTAAGAATGAAATGAATGATGACTTTGAGAATCTTATTATAACTTACATTAATTGAATTAATTCAAATAAAACTTTTGATGATGATCATTTAGTAAATGAATAATTCTCAACTGATCTAAATAAGGAAAATAATAAATAACATAACCTCAATCAAACTAATGGTGATGAGACTGTTGTTATTAATCTTGGTTCTAGTATCCATCTGCTCAAGATTAGGATGTGATCCACCCTCAATGAGCATGAGCATGCGTAATTTGAAGAACGTATGAAAGAGTTCATGGACGTCTTTCATTGGTCCTATGACAACATGCCCAACATTAACCGAGAAATACTTCAACACGAGATCCCCATATTCCCAGAAAGCGGACCTGTCAAACAAAAATTGAGAAATCCCCAAAAAGAGTGTTAAAAAAGAAGTAGTCAAACAGCTGAACGTGGGCTTCATTTGCATAGTCGAATACCTAGATGGGCTGCAAATATCATCCCCGTGCTTAAATTGACAATAAAAGTCTGCATGTGTGTTGATTATTGAAATTTGAACAAAGCATCCCCGAAGGATGATTACCCTTTGCTAAATATCGACATGATCATAAACAACACTGCTAATCATGCCCTTAAATCATTTGCCAATGTATTTTTCGCCTATAAGCAGATTAAGATGCACCCTGACCATTAGGAGAAAACTGCCTTCATCACCCCATGGGGAACCTTCTACTATATGTCAGGTCGTTTGTGCTAAAAAATGTTGGGGATATTACCAAAGGTTCGCTAACCATTCTGCCTAAACTCATCCATAAAGAACTTGAGGTCTATGTTAACGACATAATCATCAAGTCCAAGACTCAGGAAGGTCACATTTTCCCCTTGAGAAAATTCTTCGAGCAATGGTGACAGTACTAGATATGGCTCAACCCAAAAAAATGCATCTTCGGTGTCACTAAAGGAAAACTCCTTGGGTTCATGATCAATGATAAATGGATTGAAACATACCTCGCCAAACTAAAATCCATTCTCGAGATGCTATCACCCCGGATGGAGAAAGAAATATTAGGATTCCTGACTAAGCTGCAGTATATCAGTTGGTTCATCAGGCAATCTGACCTCTATTTGGGAACCCATTTTTAAACTTCTCCAGAAGGACTCAACCAAATTTTGGAATGAGTCACACCAAGAATTATTTGACCAAATCAAGCGATACCTCACCCGACCTCTAGTGCTCCTGCCCTCGCAACTAGATTTTCCCCTCCTCCTATGCTTGACTGTCACCGATAGTGCATTATGGTCATTTCTATCCCAATACATCGAGGAATACCGTAAGGAAAATAAATATACTACGCTAGTCAAAATCTAGTTGATTACAAAGTCAACTACATTTCCTTGGAGGAAATGTGTTTCTCCCTAGTCTGGGTCACACAGAAACTACTGTATTATATCCATTCTTTATCAGATTGGTATCCCAAATGTATCTTATAAAATATATACTAAAGAAACATGCTTTATCAAGTCGAATGGCTCGTTGGTTGATGTTGCTAGCTGAGTTCGACATTCTGTACCTCACATAAAAAGATATGAAGGGGAGAGACATCTTTGACTAACTTATCGATTATCCCATGGAACGAACCGAAGTCTGGGTCTCTAAATTCCCAGATGAAGACATCCTCTACACCTCACAGGAGGACTTCAGGTGGAAGATGTTCTTTGATGGAGCTACTAATAAGAAATGTTATGGTATTAGGATACTCCCGATCTTCCCGATGACTCTCATACCCCCATTGAAATAAAGCTCGACTTCCCTTGCAACAATAACATGGCAGAATACAAGGCATGCACCATAGGGCTTAATATCTCCCTCGATAAAGGAATTACGCACCTAGACCATCTCAAGAAATTCTACCCTAAATTCGAACTCTCAGTGAACTACAACTCTTTCCCCCCCCCCCCCCCCCTTTAATATAAAAAATCTCTTCATTTCTCTCCACTCAGAACTATGTGGGACCATATCCTCTCAAAACACCCTTTTAAAAAATGAAGCTCAAAATTTTAAAAATTAACAGAGGTATGTAGGCAACCCATAAAACACAAATAGGCGCGGTCCATTCCTTTTTATAAAATGTTATTCTTTTCTTCCCCCGAGAATGGCAGTCCATCTCATCATTTAAACGAATAAAAGGATTATGTATGTCTTAACAATCAGTATAGAGAGTTAAACATAAGAAATTAATCAAAAAGACATAACAAAATATGTTAAAATCACTTTTCTTTTTTTATCAGGAATATGGCTGTTACACGAAATATCAACGATGGGAGTCAAACAAACCAGTCCCCCTCCTAACCTTCATACAACCTACCAGTCCCTACCATTGAAAAATCCTCATAAAAAAACAAAAATATACCAAACACCCCCACACACAAATTCCCACAAAACATAAATAGTAACGCCCGATCGAATTTATGGGTTACCCGAAAGTTAAGAGCGTTAGGTGTGAAGGGAAATGAAACAACATGTATAATGTAGCTTGTCCAGTTTTATTTTAATTAATGTTTCACTTATTTAGCACACGATTCTAGTTTCAAAATAAACTAAGTAAGGGACCCACGGGGAGCCCCTCGATGTCCAAGCATACAGAGTTACTAATGTAAAATAAAGAAAATACTTACCTATATAAAGTTCTCAAAATACGAAACCACTCCCAACCTGTTGTAAAAAAATTAGGGTGTGAGCCGATGCTCAATGAGAAAAGTACAAATGCAGTATATAATCGAACGACAAAAAGGAGACTCGACACGCTATGCCTATATGCACATTCAACTACATTGTATACATATACATATACAAATTCAAGAAAAGATTTTTAATTCCAAAAAGAATATTTATCCAGATTAATTTACCTTAATTATATAGAGAGTTCCTTTAGTTATCTTTTGTATTTATTTTCTCACTTTACTTAATACACCCGTTTCAACACTTAAAACCACTACACTTAACTTATATGAATGCATTCCTTTACCGAAATGATCCTCTTTTATTTTATCCAACACACCTTAGTATTTTCGTTCAAATTCACCCTTTCAACACACGCAAACATCGTGTAGAGAAATACTTATTTAATCTTTGAAGATCTTTTTACGACACATCTTTGTGTTAATTACGAGTTTAACCTCTTAGGTTGCTTAATCACCCAATTACCCACTTACTTTACCCCTTTTCTTCTTTTATGGACATTTATCAGTTACGCATTTACTTGTCCATTTTAACCTTTACCGAAACATTTAATTATTCATTCAAGTTAGGTTGTATTAAAACATTTTACCACACAATACATTCCTTGACATGTTCCAAATTTCTTTTATCTTTTCTCAAAATCTTCTAATACCGCGTACTTTAACAAGCTCCATGCCGCCGACCATGTGCACCATATGCTCTGGCTAGTGGTTTTGGACTTTTCACACTAGGGCTCCGGGGCCTTACTTTTTTTAGTATCATCCGATTTTCTTTTAATACGTTTTAACATTTTACAAATGTCCACATTACTCCACGTTTTTTATCCGGACGAAGCCAAAGCTCGGGGTTACACCCCAAATCGTGTTACACTTTGAAATTTTACCATTTCACGTCCTTTACACTTTAACCTTGGTTTTATTCCAAAAATCATATTCATTTAGGACCACTTTGTATAACACCTTTCCAACATTTTTTTTCATAAAAATGTTCCAGTTTAAGTAAAATTATTGTTTTACCCATTTATTTCCAAAATCACCTTTTACTCCATTTTCACAAGTGTTAATTTATTACAAACACAACTAAGTCATCCATACTAACTTCTGAAGTGTTTAACACATTAACACCCTTTTTATCCTTGGAGTAATATTCTTCTTATTTGGAAACACATTTACCTCTATATTTCTTTCAACTTCATAAGCGTTAATATTTTTCTACTTACTTTTTCATGTTTACCCATTAACACTTATTCAATAACTTTATTAACAATTTTCCCAAGCCACACATCTCTTTACTTTATTTATTGAAGAAATTCATTTACACTCAAGACTATTTTTATAAGTAAATACGATTTCTTTTATTCTAAATTTAATCTTACACTTTATCCTTATCACATGTTTAACCCTTTTTTATACGCCTTAAAGACAAGAATTTCTATTTTTCTTATTTCAGGTTTAAAGGCAACAAATCTTATTTAAACTTGTTTATAGACTTTGTGCCAAAATACTACAAGTTTATGTGCATGAGAAAATGGACTTTTAAACCTTAAAATCCCATTAAATGGTTTAAATACATGTTTCATTCTAGAAATTTATCATACTTGAAAAATGCATTATAAAAGACATTTAATTTCCTTCAATCTCACAAAAAGTCCATTTTTCATAAAATCTGCATTTATGCGAGAAGCATTATCTCACCAATGTTTACAAAAATAAATTAATATTTTCAAACATTTCATTTCATAAAATATTTACCATTAATCTTTCTAGAAAATACACCATTTTCATAAAATACCAACTTTTAATATTCCAAACCTTGAAATATTTACTCATTCTCTATTTTCAACAAAATGGCATTTTACCAACATTTTTATTTATTTAAAAATATTTATTATTTTCTACACATTAATTACATCATTTAATCAAATGCACCCTACTCATCTAGTTTAACTACAAGACTACAAATATGCAAAATAGAGTCTTACACTAAAAGTAAAGTTTTTCCACCTCTAATGACTCTAATGATGGTAGGAATGTGGGTGTAGTAGGAGCAACCCCAACTTCCAAAGGTGGCCTCAAGGGTTACCAAATACAACCTCCAAAATACTACAAAATGTGCTCCAATCAAGATTCCATGCAAACCCCCCTTCAAAACTCACATCAAACTCCATGAAAGTCCTCTTCATCTTCTCCAAAAACTCCCAACTACACCTTTGAAATTAGTAGCTTTACCTCAATAATGGTGGAAATGGTTATTGTTGGTTTGAACAAGGTATAACACTACACAAAATGGTGGTGGATTGGTGGAGTGATTGTGGTTTGTGGTGGGGGGAGATGGAAGGCCATTCACCTATCTCTATCTCTCTCCCATTTCTCCCTAAAAATGACCCAAACACCTCCTTATAAAACCCTCCCTAAGGTAAAAAGCCCTGTTTTTCTCCTTTTAGGTTGATCCGGGCTCGACAGCTCAAAGATCTAACAACTGAGATTGTGATAGCGTACAAGTGAAATTGAGATTAAAAACTCGACCAACGTCATTCCAATGACAACCTAGGTGGTTCGAACAACATATCCATCTCGTGTGAATAATAGATTGCGTGACCCTTCACGCGACCTGCTACTCTAAATCAGTAGCATCTCGTTTGAAGCCTGTATCTCACGATATACCCTTGTCCTTTGAATGACATTCCTTTGTCGTTTAAACAATCCACTTCTTCTTCTTCTTTTATTTTTCTCCAATTTTACCCGTGATTCTTCTATAATTATCGATAACGCCTCCTCATTTTTAACCCGTATATAATTTAATTAAATTTTTGGGATTACAAACTTCCCATATTAGAGAATTTTGTCCTCGAAATTCTCGATCCTTAAATCTTCAAGCTTATGGGGTTCACCAATTTTCGTTCTAAGTCCTAGAAATCCTCCAAGACAAACCATCAAAGTCCTCAACACCAAGGTCACCAAATAATCGACATGCCTGATGGTCCCTATCATGTTAACCATGACATTACACAATCAACTTAGAGTCTTCACTCACTTTACGATCAAGTCCGAACCATTCTTGGCACTACTCATGCTAATACCAAAGGCATACTGGTGCCTCTATGGGTAAACCCTTTTTCTAGTGATCAAAACGCAACGTGAATCATAATACGATAAGTCTTCATATTAATCATCAAAATCAATTTCGTCTTAGGATCGTACATCCCGTGTTCCATAACTTTTCATAGGATTACCGATAACCATCCTATGATATTTCCTCACTCCAAGGAGAAATAATCTCATCAAATCATTATCGTACGCCCGGTTTACATCTTTCGTTGCATCATTCTGATAAACCTAGTACCACCCTAGGTGTCTCATCCTTAACTAATATCTAGAGTCTCACTCTAATCCAGTCACCGTGGCAAAGCAACATTGTATGCTAAGTTTTCCTCGATTTATTATACTATACCGTGTCCTCAAGTCACCATCTCGCTCTTCGCGACCCGAGCCACTAATGGTCGAGCTGGCGAGTAAGTCCACTAGTCCTAAAAGAGATCGATAGTATGAGCAAACCTTGTAGCTAAAAATGCAGCCACCCGTACACAGAACTTTATGCAATAGCAAAAATGCCTCAGATGGGCAAACCCAGTTATCGAGCTGCATTGACCAAATCCTATCCACTGCACTCTTCTGGGCCCAACCGTGTCGTACCATAACATGGCACAAATTTGAGTCACCTCATAAGTGAGAATACTGATTTCCAATTACCGAAACTGAAACGAACAGACTATAGTCCGAAGGAAAAAGCAAATTCATCGAGAAATTTTGCCCATAAGTGTCTGACTCTAACTTACGGAAGAGAACCTACGTCATAACATGAAGTTATGCCACTTATTCCAAGAGTTCTCATTGAGCACAAATTTTGACCACATACCCTGGCCTGGGTCACTAGCCGTGGAGAATCGAATCCTAACCATTCATTCTTGTAACAAGAAAGAAATTTATGAATCGGAAGTCCTTTAGGAAATCAACGCTCAACATCCATCCTTGGGATCAAGGCCCTACCTTTAACATCCTTGGCATACATGAACCATCCTGATAGGCGGATACCTCACTCCCTTATCAATATTGACCTTGTCCAATTACTAGTGACGTCAGCACCAACCTACTGAACCTAGTGTGACACCCCGACTAATTAAATACCGGGTAGCTACTCCTTTATTAAATTAATACAAAATGCCAAGTTGGTTCAGTTCATAGCATCACTGTCGAAAACATTTTAATATTACTAACCACCTAGTATTTAAAAAGTAGGTTGTCCATTTTAATTAAAACCGATTAACATGCAATAAATGAATTATAAAAAGTTAACATAACCAACAATATAGTCACAATAAAATAACCATCCATTAAATAATGAGTCTGGAGGAAAACTCCTCACAACAAACCGAATTCTGAAATAATTAAATACAAAGTCCGCATCACTAAAATTAATTACAACCCAAAGTCTGAAATAATTGAATAAGTAAAATGTCTCTAAAAGGAATGGGCAACATGCCCAACAAATGATAAAAACTGATAATGGAGTCAAGATCAGAAATGGAGGCGTCTACTGTCAAGGTCCTGTAACTTCCAAAGTTGCTACAACACGTCACCTGAATAAAACTTCTATGCACGGTGTCCTTGTGGCTGGGCACCTAAAAAGGATTTTACAAAAATAGATTTGAAAGCAAATGGGTTAGAGCCCGAATGTGAAAATAAATTTTAAAAATGCAAGTGTTTAATATCATTAAACAGTGAATATAAAGTACATGATAGTGTGTGCACTCACATGAGTTCCTCACCTCTCAACTAATTGTGCACTCCTATCGTACCCGTACCCATTTATAGTGGCTCCTATATCTATCTAGTCCAATGCTAAATCTAAGATTTCTATATGATATCCAACTCAAAACCCAACATCTTCTATTTAATAGAGTATTGTACCTTATTACACAGTTTCCCCACTTTAGTATTTCAATATTATAAATCTTACATTTTCACTTTACAAACCGTTGCTATTACTTATACCCACAATTATTCACGACTATTCATTTCAATCAACAATTTATTATTCTCACCATAAATATACAATACTAGCACCCCGAGGTGCTCACATACTCTGCTATCAAATCTCGGTACATCACGTACATGAGGACCACGTATTTCGAATCTCTCAGGAAACGTTTCATTAACAATAATCACAAATAGTGGAGGCGAACATAGTTCACATCACATGGGTCACACACATACCTACGCTCCCATGATCAGCAGACTTATTAACTTCTCAATAAGCCCTTCTCTGACCTATGTCCTCGAGGTACCAATCTAAATCCCCCCCGTAGGCACACAAATATTAGATGGTCCTAAACGAATGACAACCTCCCATGATAGCAAGTATGATAGGTATGTCATACACACATAACTACATATACTAAGCATTCACACATCTTAGTTATTAAAATATTTTATTAGTGGTATACTTCTCGTTCTTATACCAACACTTAGCGTTATACAAATCACATGTCCCCGGTTCATATGTATTTAAGTTATCAATTATTCTCACTTCGTGATTAGTTACTCTCTTCCCAATCCACAAATGTCATCCGACTCAAGACACTATTCTAATTTTTACTCCTCAATGTACCCCAATCTCCCAACTATACCCACTAGTTAATAAGGGAAGGTTATCTCATCATTTAAATAAGTCTACGGGATACTAGAAATCAATTCAGGTCAAAATGGCCATTCTGTCAACTCGTTAGAAGTCTCATTCGAACGAGGTCGTTTGAACGAGTTCGTTCGAACGAAATACCAACTCGTTAGAAGTCATACTGTCATCTCATTAGAAGTTCGTTCGAACGACCTGGGCAGGTCTTCTAACGAGATGGCAGTTTCAGCCCAGAAAATCCCAATTCCGTTTTTCTCAATTCTTCTCTCCTCTAAATCCACCCTAAGACCATCCAAGTTGTGTTTTAACGTATATAAACCATTTCTAATCACCCTAGATCATTCCTTATCATATTTAAAAGGTCAAATCTTATAATTTTTCATGGAATTAATATGAATCTTCAAATATTTCTCCAAACCCTATGTACATGAACTCCTAATTTTCCTTATGCCCAATGCTCATCATAAATCCATTTTTAAATCATCATATGTAACTATTCAAGTATTAAATCAGTCCCTTATCATACTACATGCAAATCCTAACCCAAATTCAAAGTTCCTCCAACAAATTTCATGGGTTTTCTTCAAATAGTTCAATATAAGATAATTCATACACTAAGTATGGAAGACATATTCAATGCATTAAGGGTACTAAATCACTTGCCTTAGATTGATCTTCAGAATTTGATGTTGAAGGTTGAGGGTTGATCTCTCCCGTTTCTCTACAGATTTTCTCCCAAGGTTGAAGATGGTGGTTATGGGTTTTCTCTTGGGAACCTTTTCCAACTCTTCCTATAACTCCCGTAGCCCTCTAACTTGTCAAATGCTGGTAATGGGATTAGTGGGTTACTAATAATGTATAATTAACTCTTAAAATTCGTAGGCTTTAATTCCCAAAATTTCAAAATTACCAAAATACCCTTTTAAGTTGTCGGTATGGCCCAAAAATGCCCCGGGACCCAAACTAAACCCCCGGCTAGTGTTTTCTGATTATTTTGACCCTTCCGGACTCGTTGGCGCACTCAAAATGACTGTTCGGTTGATAAAAATAAAATTCACTTTTTAATTCAAATAATTTCATTTTTGACGCGACCAACACGTGCGTCCCAACTAAATTTTCCAAATTGTCGTATTTCAGTCTCGCGATAATTTTAATATTTCCAATATTCATATATTGCCATATATACACAGCATAATCAAATACCAGCTCACATATCGTTAGTATCTATATCCGAATTAATTCTTAATTAATTCACATTTAATTTAATTAATCCCTTAAATAAATATCAATAAAATTACGGGGTATTATATACTTCCCCCTAATAATAGAATTTCGTCCCGAAATTCGGAACTAAAAAGTACTTGGTAAAAATAACTCTGGATAACGTTCGTGCATCTCATCCTCGCGCTCCCATGTGGACTCCTCAGCATTATGATGTGGCCACTGATTACGTACTAATGGTACTATCTTCGACCTCAGTTTTCACTCGCTTCGGTCCAAAATAGCAATCGACCCCTCCTCGTAGGAATTATCGGGTTGGAGATCGATGTCCTCCAAGGCAATGTGAGTATGGGCCAAATCATCTCTAAGATATTTCCTTAGCGAGGAAATATGGAACACCTCATGAATCCTATGCAAGTGCTACGGTAACCCAAGTCTATACGCAACTGGCCCAATCCGCTCGATGATAGGAAATTTCCCCACATATCTCGGTGCCAGTTTCTCCTTTTTCCCAAAATGCATAATCCCCTTCATAGGAGATACTCTGAGTAAAACCTGGTCCCCCACTTTGAATTCTCTGAAGAACCTCTTCGCATCAGCGTAGCTCTTCTGCCGATCCTGAGTTACCCGAATGCGACTCCGTATCAATTCTATCCTTGCCGAAGTGTCCTGAATCACTTCCGACCCAAGGAGTTTGTTATCCCCCACCTCTAACCAACATGCTGGAGAACGACAAGGTCTACCGTACAACGCCTCAAATGGATCCATGCCAATGGTGAACTGGTAGGAGTTATTATAAGCAAACTCCACCAGTGGAAGGTACTGCTTCCATCCACCCCTAAAGTCTATGATGCACATATGTAACATGTCCTCCAACATCTAATTTGTACGCTCGGTCTGCCCATCGGTCTGCGGGTGATAATCCGTACTCAACCGCAATTCAGTGCCCATGGCCTCCTGGAAACTCTCCCAAAACTGTGAAATAAATATCTTGTCTCCGTCAGACACGATATTTAGAGGCACACCATGAAGTCTCACTATTTCCGTAATAAAAATCTGGGCATACTGTCCCGTAGTGTAGTCTGTCCTTACGGGTAGAAAATGAGCCACTTTGGTCAAATGGTCCACAATTACCCAAATGGAGTCGTGACCCCTCTGTGATGTAGGTAACCTCGTGATAAAGTCCATGGATACGCTCTCCCATATCCACGTCAGGACCTCTAATGGTTGTAGAAGTCTTGCCGGTCTCTGATGATCCACTTTTACTAGCTGACAAGTGGTGCATTTAGAAATAAACCCGGTGATATCTCTCTTCATCCCGCTCCACCAATACTGACGTCTCATGTCTTAATACATTTTGTCCCCACAAGGGTGTACCGCGAAACATGAGCTCTGCGATTCTGTCATCACCTCGTGTCGTAAGTCTTCCCCTTCCGGAATGACTAGTCTCCCATTGAAGCGTAATCCCCCGTCTGAGCTAACGGTATAGGACTCGCCTCCCTCCGCTAGTAATCGAACTATCTGCTCCTGACAGAACGAGTCATTTGCTTGGGCCTTTACCACTCTCGTAACAATCTGCGGTGTAACAGTCATTACAGACATGAATGATCGGGCTACTGCCTCCTGGTGTCCCAACTCCTTCCACTTTGCTTTCCACACTGCGGCCACCTCATTTACTGGCCTACGGCTCAACGCGTCTGCTACCACGTTAGCCTTCCCCGGGTGATTTTGGATATCAAACTGATAATCCTTCATAAACTCAAGCCACCATCTTTGACGCATATTCAACTCCTTCTGTGTGAAGAGGTACTGTAGAGACTTGTGATCCGTGAACAATCGAAACTTCTCCCCCAGGAGATAATGTCTCCAAATCTGAAGGGCAAATACAACTGCCGCTAACTCCAAGTCCTGGGTGGGGTAATTCTTCTCGTGAGGCTTAAGCTTACGGGAAGCATAAGCTATGGCCTGACTCTCCTATTGCAACACACCTCCGAGTCCTTGTAAGGACACATCGGTGTAGACTAGATACTCAACTCCCGGTCTCGGCAATGCTAACACAGGTGCTAAGGTTAACTTTTCCTTCAACTCATCGAATGCCAACTGATAGGCATCGCTCCAGATGAATGGCACACCTTTGCGAGTCAGATGTGTAAAAGGACCCGCTATTTTAGAGAAACCACGAATAAACCTCCTGTAGTATCCTGCTAGGCCCAAGAAACTACGGATCTCAGTCGGTGTCGTGGGCTGTCCCCACTCCCTCATCGCGGATACCTTCCCCGGATCTATCGATATCCCCCGGTCTGAAATGATATGCCCCAAAAATTGAACCTCCTTCAGCCAAAAGCTGCATTTCTCATACTTTGCATAAAGCTCATTCTGACGTAGCGTCTGCAAAACCTGTCTCAAATGCTCGGCGTGCTCCTTTTCTGTCTGGGAGTAAACCAGAATGTCATCAATAATGACAATGATGAACTGGTCTAGGAACTCTCTGAACACCCTATTCATCAAGTCCATAAACACGGTTGGAGCATTGGTCAAGCCAAAAGGCATAACCCAAAACTCGTAGGAACCATATCTCGTCAAGAAAGCAGTCTTCGAGAAGTCCTGTTCCCTGATACGCAACTGGTGGTATCCTGATCACAAATTAATCTTTGAGAAGAAAGAAGCTCCTCTCAGCTGGTCAAATAAGTCATCGATTTGGGGAAATGGATACTTATTCCGTATCGTGACCTTATTCAACTCTCGATAATCTACATATAACCTCAACGATCCATCCCTCTTCTTTACGAACAACACAGGGGCACCCCATGACGAAGTACTCCTATGCACAACACCAAAATGGGTTATTAGTAACACACTTTTTTTAGGATTACTAACACTACTAGAACATTAGTGTGGGTAACATTCTTTTATAGTTAGTAATAATTCATAAGTGTTACTAATATATATTTAGTATATTAAAAATTAAAGGAAAAAAAAAACTAAAACGAAAGACGCGCGTACCCTAACTTCTCAAATCGACCTGCTAAAAAAACCTCTCTCTGCTGCGGACCTTCTCTCACCCTCTATCAGACCTGCCGTCAAATCGACCTTCTCTGAAAAAAGCCTCACCTTCCCTCTAAAAAAAACCTCTTCCGCTTCTAGAAAATCCTCCCAATGGCGATTTGAAACCTTCTCAGGCCGTTGTTCGTCCTTCTTCTCAGACCATTGGAACCCTTTCCTCTTTCATTCTTCCCTTATCATTCGCAATTTTGAAACCTTCTATGGTAAGTATATGGTTTGATTCGTAATTAGATTATTCTCTCTAATATATCATGGGTTGATTTGTAACTTTGAAACCCTAGTTTTCCAAAACTAGGGTTATTTTTCATTTAAGGTTGTTTTTTTCTATTTTGTATTCTCTTTTCAGTTCATAATATTTGTATTTTGTATATAATTTTCAATTTTGTTTATTTTGGAGCAAAATGTAGAAGTAGGTTTGAAATTGACACAGTACAAGTCATAGTTGAGGTTTTAATTATGGCTTAAATAGAGATTCTTAGTCACTATGTTTACAAGAGGAATTCCATTGAAAAACTTGTGAATCTTAGCAATAGTATATAATGTTAATTATTTTTACTTTTAATGAGTCTGCTATTTAAAAGTAGCTCAACTGTTTGAAGCTTATATGTCATATTACCTCAACAATCCTCCCTCTAGGTAGCATTGGTCAAAATCTTTTCCGTTTTTCTTCGATAGAGAAAATAGTATTCTGAAATGATTATTAAGATGCATTTTCTTCCCTTGAAAATATATAACTCTTTTGACTTGTGCAGGTTATATGGATTGAGAACATGGAAGTGCCTAAATTGAATTGGCAAGATAATATTAACGTTGGTATCATCAATTCATACTTCGCGTTCTCTGCAAAGCTTTCGAACACTCGTATGGAGGTTGAAGCGAGCTTTCCCCAGAAGAGCAAATACTTTTAAGATGGTTGTGGACCCAACATGTATGCTATAGGGTGTTTATTGTTTTAAATAAGACCATACTTATCACAATCACTAAGTCTTAGTGTAGCCAAGGTTCTAAAAAATGCGGGGCGTGATTGAGGCATGGAGGCCAAGCCTTAAGCCTTAGAAGCCTAGGCGGGCCTAGGCGTAAAAAGGCGTGAAAAGGCGTTTAGGCCTTCTTAATATATTTTAATATTTTTTAACCATGACAAGGCTATTAAAATACAAAAATTGCACATATCATAAAAATATGTCTGAATATATGCAAATTAAAATACTATTTGATTATTTTGGATGAGATAATGGTCCGGTTTGTAAAGAAATTCTTTAAAAGGCGACATCGTTTCACTAAAGCATTGTTGTTTTTAGAAAAAAGTGCGCCTTAAGGGTTTTACCAAGAATAAGGCATGAAAAGCGTAAGGCGAGGCGTTTCTCCCAAGCCTTAAGCCTAGGCGGGTTTTTTAGAACAGTGAGTGTAGCATAGCCCATTTATAATACACTCTGCATTGATATTTGCTATCATGTTACCAAATTTGGTAAGTAGTTTATCTCTTAAAATAATTTAACTATGAGATAAAAAGGAGAAAACGGTAGAAAGAAAAGGTGTGTATGGTAAACAAAGATTCTCTTTAAAGGTATTATAGCTGGATAACTGCATACTGGTGAGTAAACATTTCTAATGTTATTCGCCTCCATTCTCTATAAAGACTATGAGGGAGATTAAATGTTGATAAAAGACTTTCATTACTATAGTAGTGATATGCACACATAAATAAGAAGTGTACTTATTCTACTTGAGTGATTCCCACCTTTATATGGAATGTCAGACGTTACCCCACTAAGACGTGAAAACTTGACAGTGAGGGAAATATATCGAGTAAGAATTATGATATGTGTCACAAAAAATATTATCCAAACCTCCTCCAAAATAGCGATTTAATGCATTGCCTTATGTTTGTGTAGTGCTAGAAACTCGAGAAGTTGAAGCCGTTGTGGAAAATGTTCTTCTACTTCCAACCCATCGATGTTAAGGTCTCTCTCTCTCTCTCTCTATATATATATATATATATATATTCTGCATTTGTATTAGTTGTGTGATTTTTACTTGCAATGATTTTTGGTTTGATCTAATGCCTTTGTGTAAATTCGGGATATCGAATTAATGATGATGATGAGTGTGATGTTTCTTCGAGCATATTGATTCTTACTTATTTGTTGATGTTCCCCTTTTTGCTTGTTATTTATATAATTAAGAATTTTCCATAATTACGGTCTCATAGAATGACAATGTGTCTGTGTGTTTTGTTACTTATCTATTTTGGTATTGCACATTAGAGAACTATGGTTATTATATGACAGAGCTTCTGCTATGCTGCTTACTTATTGTACATTAGATAACATTATTACTGTGTAACCTTTGCTCCGTTGTTTACTTAGTGTTATATTTTTGAAACTAAGCTTTTGTATTGATCTAGACACAAATATTTTGTTCAATTTTTTGCTCTCTTGTTTACTTAGTATGGACAAGGAATCGGTATGAATGAAAGATACGTCTTCTAAGCACTCTTTTATTCAACTAATGCGTGGAAAATGTTTATTAAACTTTTTCTCTCTTCATCACACCTTTATCTCTCTTCATCTCTTCTTCACACCATAAACAAAAACAAAACATGGCCACTGCAGTCAGTGCTACAGTCTCTCTCCCATCTTCCACATCTTCTCCCCTTCAAACCAGAACCTCCATCATCTCACCTGAAAGAATCAACTTCATCAAGGTTTATATGGGCATGATTATTATTATTATTATTAAAAGTAATTACTCGGGGTTGTGATATGGATTTTTGGTTATGCAGGTTCCATTGTACTATAAAAAGTATCTGTTAATGGGAAATTGGGATCCATCGGAGCCCAGGTCACAATAGAGGCTCCAGTCAAGGTTGAGAAAATCTCCAAGAAGCAAGATGTAGGTGTGATTGTCAACAAGTTCAAGCCCAAGAATCCTTACACTGGTAGGTGCCTTTTCAACACCAAGATCACTGGTGATGATGCTCCCGGAGAAACTTGGCACATAGTTTTCAGCACTGAGGGTATAATGGCCTTTAACCCTTTTGTCTTCTTTTATTTTTTAAAATATCAATTTTTTAAAGTTATTTTGGAATTGATTTGTTGATTTGGGGTGATCAGGAGAAGTACCCTACACAAAAGGTCAATCGATTGGGGTAATTCCTGATGGTATTGACAAAAATGGGAAGCCTCACAAGCTGAGGTTATACTCAATTGCTAGCAGTGCCCTTGGTGACTTTGGGGACTCCAAAGATGTAAGCTTTTAATTGAAAATTTATATTTGGTATTGCAATTTTATTTTGGACATATTATCTTCACTGGATTATGAATTTATAGACTACCATAAAACATGTTTTATGGTAGCACCTTTTCAATTTGAGGTGATAAGTTCTACTTACTCTGTTGCATATCTAATTGGAGGACATTTGAGTTGTGGATGCTTTGGGTCCTATTAAACAGTCAGTGTCCAAGAATTTGAGAACACTAGCTTCCTAGTATGTTTGATTAGCGTTACATTTTTTCCATGAAAAATACTTATTTTGCTCTTGTTTTCTTGATGGAAAGTGGTGTATGACTACATTTGGCAGCGATATATCCGATTAAATAAGAGGAAACGATTTAACAAAACAACGAAAGAGATACATTAAGCTAAAAAAGAAAAAACTAACCAATTATTAACTTCCAAAACCTCTTATGAATAGTTTCTTAAGGATTCCTAGTTAAAATAGACTTAACTAAGAGGATATAGACATAAAAGAAGATAGTTACGAACTAGAAAATTCATAACTTAAAATGAAGATAAATAGCTAACCTATTAAGAAAAACAAAACAAACTAAGACTCCTGAACCTTATCCAAAGCAACCGCTCCCTCCACCCCTATCTCCCATGCGTTGTGCATCACGCTCCCTTTTTGAAAAGCTCGTCCTCGAGCATTAAAAGGGTATCCCAATTGCCTCTGATGGTACATGAAAATGGGTGATCAAAACTTGCTCTTTTGCAACTTTACAATATTCTCCCATCCTGATCCTTCTGTCGACAAGACTTTATTTTTTCTTTTTTTTCCCGGGTACTCCGAAGCCATTTGACTAAATACCCCACACTCACAGTACTACAAATTAATAGCACGCACGATAAATTTTGCTTGTTTCCATAGTTGTGGTGGTACTTGCACTTGCCCCTTCAATTTTGGCAACTAAATTGAGATTATCTTCCACCTTGCCTACGTATTCGACAACCATTTTCAGTATTGCAATTTCCCCAAGATACATCTCTGACTTGGTACTCATATGAAGACCAATAATATAGCATCTTCTTATGCTCTTCAGACTCATTCAACTGGCCCATGTGTAAAACATATGAAACTGCTCGCTGTAGTCCATGACGTACTAGGTAGTTGCCGTGCAAGTTTTGTGTAGAATCTGCAAAAGACAAAAGACGTTTCTCTGGTCGTGTTCCCCATCGATAGAGATGTCTTCTTCCTCTTTATTTAATGTCTGGTCGGGCCAGAAGCCAGGGCCTATGTACTCTGGTAGCCATGGAGGAGCCGCAGGATGGTTACACGGTGACTTCGTGTTCCCCATGATCGTATATACTTATTGTTAGAGGCGATTCACATTCTCCACCATTTCTTTGACGGATTGGTTCCTTGACTATCTGACTGGATGATCAATCTTTTTTTGTCTCTGACATAACTCTCATTTTTACAATAGTCTCACTTAGTATTCAATACACACCAACTGAAAATACACAAATACCAAAAGCTTACTCAGCTCTGATTCCATCTGATGTGAATAACCGGAAGTGATTTAGCAAATCAATGCAAGAGATGCACAAAGCCAAAAGATATAATAATTAATCAATGAATAACTAATGAGCAAAAAACCTATTATTTATAGACTCTTGAGGAGTCCTAGTTAACATAGACTTTAATAACTAAAAGAAAAGGTAAGTAGCTAATTAATTAAGAAAAAATAAAATAAACTAAAACTCCAATCTCTGATCCAAAGCATGCCCCCCCTCTCTTTGTCTCTCTCTCATGTGCCTTGCATCATACGGGAGGTTGAGTAAAAGCTTTATGATAGAGGGTTAAGTGACAAACATGTAATGTTCAAGGGAGTTATTGTAAGACTCTATTTTATTCTTTCCTCTAAACTCTTAAAAATTCAAGTTGGTATCAATAGATCAATTTTGTATTACAACCACTACATGTTAAGAGTTTTTCATTTAGTACATTTTAACTCCTGTGTTATATATGCTATTGATTTGTTTAGTTTACGAACATTAATCATATGCAAGTTATTCTCGCTAATAATTTTTTTCGCCTCCTTTTCCACTGTTATTGATCTAATATCTCCTACGAGATGCAAAATAGAAGGCGCCATTGGTTAGAATATAAATCTCATATTAAAAAATCAAAATGATCCATCATAGTATATATTATGTTATTATAGCATATTATTTCATGGTCAAATTACTCCAAACCACCTAATATAATTTGTCCACATATTTAGCTCAGTCACGTAGACACGAGGGCGCTTGTTGATAATTTTAAATCCTACAAAGTCTTGAACCATAGTATGTAATATCCCGGGGCCTCTCCACTCATCCAATTGGTTGTTTGATTCCCCACCTTAAATAATCATCATCATGATCCATGGTTTCAATTTCCTCCCTTTTATGCTCTTTTTTTTTCCATGAAAAATAACTATATAGGATTGTGGCATACTCGCAATCCCTTCCGTTCCTGGGCCTCCACCAAAACTACAAACAGATCTATCTACACTGGAAACATTTTGTGTCAGGGCTTTTAGCTTGTTGTCCATTGCAGGGGTATTTGGAATTTAAGTATATATTATTAATAATTTTCATCCTCTATCACCATAAAATTTATAAATTTCCCCCCCCCCTCTCTCTCTCTCCTTCCCTACCATTAGATTATATATATATATATGTGTGTGTGTGTGTGTGTGTGTGTGTGTGTGTGTCTTTATCCTCTATTAGCATAGAATTTGTACAATTCATCAGAATTTGGTTCACTCTACAGGTGAGCATACCACTAGGGATGTACGATAATCTTCCCATGGAAGTTTCTTTATTGGCAAAACATGGCTCTATTGGGTTCCTACTGAACATTGTTGAGACCCTGTACAACACCCTAAAGGAGCAGGTTGAAATTGCTGAGATACTCAGTTACTGAATTCAGTTTCAGCAGTGATATATGGCTGTAAGTTCCATTTTCTAATTCATAATATCATCTTTCACAATTAGGTGATGTTTTCATCTTTCACAGTTAGGTGAGGTTTTAACTAATAGAATGTAGTCCAAATTATTTTATCTAATATTATGTGGTCCAGGTCTGTGATTTCGGTAAGGTATTTGGACCTCATCCAAATACTCTTATTCATCGAATGACCGGATTCAAAATGCTCCCATTCACCAATGGACTTTTTCGTATATCAAGAAACTATGTGGACTTCACTCAATTAATAATGTTTACAAGGGACCTTTCTTTAACTTTCTAATTTTTTTTTTCTAATATGTCCATTATTCCATATTTAGACTTAAATACAGTTTTAATTTTATTTTGACTTTCCCAAGTATCCGTGAGTGGGATGTTGAAGTTTTATTTTTGGACACTGGGCTCTCTTTTAGTTCAATACCTTAATTTGAGAATTTGTACTTTGGTCTCACTCTCTCTATGGACTGTTTTTGTGTATGGACATTTATATATCTGTACACACACACACACACACACACACACACACACACATATATATATATATATATATATATGTACATCATCATCATCCAATGTATAACTAATTATGTCTTCAGTACATTGAATTAGAACAATACTAATTAATCAATATTGCTAAACAAAGGCAGAAACCTAAAGAAATCAATCCAAACAAAATCTCATTCCTCTCATTTCTCAATAACTTCAGAAATCTCCTAACTGAATTAATCGGTATTTTTCTTATTATAACTTCTAGTTCCTTTCAATTATAGTTTAATTTGAAAAGATCTTGATGTTCTAATATTGATTATCACCTGCTCAGATGCTTTCTTCCTCTGATAACTGCTCTTATTTTTTTGTTTGAAGGAAGAATGATGTCTCATTTTATATCGAGAGAATTTCTGAGAACAGATTCAGAAAACGAGGTTACTTATTCTTTCCTAATAGATATATAAGTATAAATAAAACTCAAGATAGCTTTAGCGTTCCTTTAAAATTCACCCTGTAAGAAATTGATAATTGGACGTTAAGAATTAAGGGTCGGGGTTGTTCCGATGGGTTAATTATGGCTGCCCAAGACCTTGGTTATTTTCTCTCCGAGCTATCAATTCTTGTGAACTATAAAGTCCTATAATATTAAATTCGTATGTGTTTTGTTTGTAGATTTCTTGGATGGGAGTTTGTCGGCGTATCATTTCCGCAGAGGATTTGATCCTAGAGCACGCAACTGGCTTTTGCAGTTTAAGGTAAAAAAAATTCATTGCAGTGGTCTCACAGATACAACATTGCAAATATGCTATTCAAGCTGGACAAATAAGAAAGTATCCATTCCTATAAGTCTTGATAATATCACCTTTTTGATATATATATATTCTATACTTCATATTTGTTTTTTCATATTTTCCATCTAATTTCTTGCACGCCTAATATGCATATATGTAATAGTTCACAGCTGAAACAAAGAAAGCATATGCAAGTTCACAATTAAAACAAGAATCAAACCTTTTGTAACATTCAACCTATTCACTTCACATATAACCAGCCTATTACTCTTCCACAACATTCACCAATTCATACTCCACTAGAGATAGGTTGTTATCCTCTTTCACTATAAAATTTATTGGTTTTGTGACCTCGACATGCCCCCATTTGTTAACTGCTAGCCTCATTGACCCCCTTAAACATGTCAATTTTCTCGTTTAGAAGAATAATAGTGGTATCCCCTTGAACATCTCCCTTATGAATCATCTTCACATTTATATCCCTGAGGTATATGCTGAATTATTTAGTTTCTTGACCAGTCGTAATGATTTGCAAATAATCAGTTATGATTGATTTTTGTTGTTTGATTTTCCTGGGTCTCTGCTGTTTCCAGACCTGAATAAGATTGTGTTCTTGGACGATGATTTTGTAGTACAACGTGACTTTTCATTTCTATGGGAGTTGGACCTCAATGATAAAGTTGTTGGTGCAGTTTTCAATGTTTCAGAGGTAGGAATTACTCCCATCAATTCAATCTTCGGTTTGGGAATTGGTTGTTTGGTCTCTTGTTAACGAATCAATGCGAGAAGCAATGCCAGTTTCATTAAAACAGAGGAAAAGTGGTGAGGAGTTGGAAATCACAGCGTGTTCTGATGATGTGCTTATTATATATATGTTTTTTACAATGTTTGTGCAATTAATTTTGCTGTTGGATAATTTTTTGTATTAAATTAATTTTGTATGACCAAATGTTGATATTATAACTAATATGATAATTTTATTTTATTTGACAGAATGTCATTTTTGGATCCTCATCAAGCTTCTAGCGTTGCGGGTTGTGGCGTTGATGACGATGATAACATAACAGACTTCTTTTTTTATATTTCATTTGATTGGTTATAATATAAAAATATCTCATTTGTGGATGATTGTATTGGGATGTTATATTAGATGATTTTATTAAAATAATGTAACTTTCGGGACGATTGTATTATGATGTTTCATTTGTTTGGTTTAACTTTCTCTTGTAAATAAAGAGTAGAGGCTTATATAAATGTAAATGTTGAATATAATACCCTTATTTTTGTGGACTATTTTTGTATATGTTCTTAGGATTTAAATAGCCTGATAAGAATAATTGAATTTGTTTAAATTCAGGATATTGGATCTTGAATAATATTTTTAAAATATGTATTAATATTAGTAACAAAACTTTACCGTTACTAATTCAGCATTTTACCGTTACTACTAGTAACAGAATTTTACCATTACTATTAGTAACAGAATTTTTCGTTACTAATTCTGAATTTTCTGTTACTATTAGTAACATAATTTTCCGTTACTAATTCTGAATTTTACCGTTACTAATAGTAACAAAATTTCCCGTTACTAATTCTGAATTTTACCGTTACTATTAGTAACAGAATTTTCCGTTACTAGCTTCGTGCCCCACGCCTTTTTTCTAACGGAAAAATTTTGTTACTAATATTTTTAGTAACGGTAAAATTGTGTTACTAATGGCGTGTTTTGGTGTAGTGCTGGATAAACCCCTGATCCAACAACTGCTCAATCTGATCCCGTAACTCTCTCATCTCTGCTGGAGCCATACGGTAAGGTGCGCGGGCAGTAGGTCGAGTGCCCAGGGTCAAGTCGATCACAAAATCTATCTCTCTACTCGGAGGTAGTCCAGGTATATCCTGAAATACATCGGCAAACTCCCTAACAACCGAAATCGCATCAAGTGGTATCACCACTTCCTTAGAGGTCTCCTCCTTTATATAGTACAAGTGAGTGGACGATCCTCCCTCAGGGCGAGGCATCGCCACTAAAAATATCTCCTGCCCGGGAATGGCAAAGATAATACTCCTACTAAAACAGTCAATCATGGCTCGGTACGCAACTAGCCAATCCATACCAATAATGGCATCATACTCAGTCATCTCTAACACTAACATATCCGCAGGTAAAATAAACCTCCCGATCTCTATACCCACACCTCTAAAAATAAGGGAAATCACGGAACCCCTACTCAGCGGCGAATCTACACAAGTAACTGTGCTCTCAGCGGTGTCTAATAACCCAAGAGTGCGTGCGAATCTCATGGCAATGAAATAATTTGTGGCCCCCGTATAAAATAAAATATGCCCCATAGTCCCCAGAATAGAGAACTCAATAGCCGGTGGATCCTGTGGGTCTGCGGAATGCTGAAGCTGATACACTCTCCCATACTGAAGCTGTCCCTGCTGAACTGGGACTGCTGGAATGGGTGGTAATGCTGCCATCTGTGGTGGTGCTGGGAGGGCGGCGGGAAACATAGGCCTCTGTGGCTCGTGTCGAGCACCCTGCTGCTGCTGTGGTGGGGCCCTGCCCCTGTCAGGACAATCCTGGCGTTTGTGGCCCGTCTTGCCACAAATAAAACACTTCCCCGGGAAGTTTCCCCCTCTCCGTCCCTGCTGCCCCCAGCCCCGATGGCCGTTACCATTCCTACCTTGGCCTTGCTGGCCCTGCTGAAACTGCTGATGTTGACCATTCTGACCCTGCTGGCCCTGATGGACCTGTTTGAAACCTCCTTGTCCACTTCTGAAACCCCCAGATCTGAATCTCTTAGAATCCCCCTGTTGGGAACCCTGGTCACCCTGGTGACCCTGCCTGTGCTGTCCCTAAGCAGATTGTGCCCCGCTGGCACCATTTCCCCCGGTCCTGCCCTGTTGGCTGGACTCCCCTAATCTCTTGCTCTCAGACATGTGGAAGCGATGCTCCTGGCAGTGAAGTAATGCAGCGTTAACCACATCAGAATAAGTGGCCAACAGGAGATTACCCAAAAAGTGTTGACGGATCCTCCAAGTCAATCCATCCGTGAACTTCTGAATCTTCTTCTCCTCAGTCAGTATCTCATCGGGAACAATGTTCAAGAGATTGGTAAACTCAGCCTCATACTCGGCTACGGTCCTTCCCTCCTGCTTGAGGTTCATAAATTTCCTCCTCATCTCCGTGTGAACAGCTGGCAAAAAATATTTGAGGTCGAACCGCACCCAGAACTCCTGTATAGAGAAGGTGTCCCTCTCCTCTACGGTGGCAATGGACTACCACCACTGCAATGCAGATCCTACTAGCTTGAAAGTAGCCAGTATCTGCTTCTTAATATCCGTGCACTCGTACATACTTAAGTGCCTCTGAATATCCTTCCTCCACTGACTGGATACCACAACATCGGAGCTACCTGCAAACTCCAGAGGGTGTGCTTTCTGAAAAGCATCACGAACGTGTTCCCAAGCAGACAGGAGTGCATGAGCCTGAACTGGCGCAACTACCGGTGCCTGGGGTGGTGCCTTCTATACAACGGCTAGGGCGGTATTAATCGCTTGGGCTGTAATATCTGCAACCTCTGCGGCATTCATAGTGCCCTGAACTGGTGCAGGTTGTGGGTCTAAGTCACTGTGCACGTCGTGGAGGCATCTGAAATGAGAGTAAAGTCTTATAAGTTCGCAGTTGTTATATCAAAATAGCTGAAGAGCGATACATACACAAAAGATTACAACAGTCCTAAAATATAGGGCTCTACATCAAGAAAGCTCAGCGGAAACATAACAAGCAGTACAGATCCTAAGGACACTAGAACCTGATACTCTGATACCACCTGTGGCATCCCGACTAATTAAATACCTGGTAGCTACTCCTTTATTAAATTAATACAAAATGCCAAGTTGGTTCAGTTCATAGCATCACTGTCGAAAACATTTTAATATTACTAACCACCTAGTATTTAAAAAGTAGGTTGTCCATTTTAATTAAAACCGATTAACACGCAATAAATGAATTATGAAAAGTTAACATAACCAACAATATAGTCATAATAGAATAACCATCCATTAAATAATGAGTCTGGAGGAAAACTCCTCACAACAAACCGAATTCCGAAATAATTAAATACAAAGTCCGCATCACTAAAATTAATTACAACCCAAAGTCTGAAATAATTGAATAAGTAAAATGTCTCTAAAAGGAATGGGCGACATGCCCAAAAAATGATAAAAACTGATAATGGAGTCAAGATCAGAAATGGAGGTGTATACTGTCAAGGTCCTGTAACTTCCAAAGCAGCTATAGCACGTTACCTGAATAAAACTCCTATGCATGGTGTCCTTGTGGCTGGGCACCTAAAAAGGTTTTTACAAAAATAGATTTGAAAGCAAACGGGTCAGAGCATGAATGTGAAAATAAATTTTAAAAATTCAAGTGTTTAATATCATTAAACAGTGAATATAAAGTACATTATAGTGTGTGCACTCACATGAGTTCCTCACCTCTCAACTAATTGTGCACTCCTATCGTACCTATACCCATTTCTAGTTGCTCCTATATCTATCAAGTCCAATGCTAAATCTAACATTTCTATATGATATCCAACTCAAAACCCAACATCTTCTATTTAATAGAGTATTGTACCTTATTACACAATTTCCCCACTTTAGTATTTCAATATTATAAATCTTACATTTTCACTTTACAAACCATTGCTATTACTTATACCCACAATTATTCACGACTATTCATTTCAATCAACAATATATTATTCTCACCATAAATATATAATTCTAGCACCCCGAGGCTAAGCTGAGGTGCTCACATACTCTGCTATCAAATCCCGATACATCACGTACATGAGGACCACGTATTCCGAATCTGTCAGGAAACGTTTCATTAACAACAATCACAAATAGTGGAGGCGAACATAGTTCACATCACATGGGTCATGCACATACTCCCATGATCAGCAGACTTATTAACTTCTCAATAAGCCCTTCTCTGACCTATGTCCTCGAGGTACCAATCTAAATCCCCCCCATAGGCACACAAAGATTAGATGGTTCTAAACGAACGCCAACCTCCCATGATAGCAAGTACGATAGGTATGTCATACACACATAACTACATATACTAAGCATTCACACATCTTAGATATTAAAATATTATTTTAGTGGTATACTTCTCGTTCTTATACCAACACTTAGCGTTATACAAATCACATGTCCCCGGTTTATATGTATTTAAGTTATCAATTATTCTCACTTCGTGATTCGTTACTCACTTCCCAATCCACAAATGTCATCCGGCTCAAGACACTATTCTAAGTTTTACTCCTCAATGTACCCCAATCTCCCAACTATACCCACTAGTTAATAAGGGAAGGTTATCTCATCATTCAAATAAGTCTACGGGATACTAGAAATCAATTCAGGCCAAAATGGCCATTCTGTCGACTCGTTAGAAGTCTCATTCGAACGAGGTCATTCGAACGAGTTCTTTCGAATGAAGGGCTTCGAACGAAATACCAACTCGTTAGAAGTCATACTATCATCTCGTTAGAAGTTCGTTCGAACGAGGTCGTTCGAACGACCTAGGCAGGTCTTCTAACGAGATGGCAGTTTCAGCCCAGAAAATCCCAATTCTGTTTTTCTCAATTCTTCTCTCCTCTAAATCCACCCTAAGACCATCCAAGTTGTGTTTTAACGTATATAAACAATTTCTAATCACCCTAGATAATTCCTTATCATATTTAAAGGGTCAAACCTTACAATTTTTTATGGAATTAATATGAATCTTCAAATATTTCTCCAAACCCTATGTACATGAACTCCTAATTTTCCTTATGCCCAATACTCATCATAAATCCATTTTTAAATCATCATATGTAACTATTCAAGTATTAAATCAATCCCTTATCATACTACATGCAAATCCTAACCCAAATTCAAAGTTCCTCCAACAAATTTCATGGGTTTTCTTCAAAAAGTTCAATATAAGATAATTCCTACACTAAGCATGGAAGACATATTGAATGCATTAAGGATAATAAATCACTTGCCTTAAATTTCTCTTCGGAATTTGATATTGAAGGTTGAGGGTTGATCTCTCCCCTTTCTCTACACATTTTCTCCCAAGGTTGAAGATGGTGGTTATGGGTTTTCTCTTGGGAACCTCTTCCAACTCTTTCTATAACTCCCGTAGCCCTATAACTTGTCAAATGCTGGTAATGGGATTAGTGGGTTACTAATAATGTATAATTATCTCTTAAAATTCGTAGGCTTTAATTCCTAAAATTTCAAAATTACCAAAATACCCTTTTAAGTTGCCGGTATGGCCCAAAAATGCCCCGGGACCCAAACTAAACCCCCGACTAGTGTTTTCTAACTATTTTGACCCTTCCGGACTCGTTGGCGCACTCAAAATGACCGTTCGGTTAATAAAAATAAAATTCACTTTTTAATTAAATTATTTCATTTCTGACGCGACTAACACGCGCGTCCCAACTAAATTTCCCAAATTGCCGTATTTCAGTCTCGCGACAATTTTAATATTTCCAATATTCATATATTGCCATATATACACAACATAATCAAATACCAACTCACATCTCATTAGTATCTATATCCGGATTAATTCTCAATTAATTCACATTTAATTTAATTAATCCCTTAAATAAATATCAATAAAATTACGGGGTATTACATACTTCCCCCCTAATAACAGAATTTTGTCCCGAAATTCAAAACTAAAAAGTACTTGGTAAAAACAACTCTGGATAATGTTCGTGCATCTCATCCTCGCGCTCCCATGTGGACTCCTCAGCATTATGATGCCGCCACTGAACACGTACTAATGGTACTATCTTCGACCTCAGTTTCCGCTCGTTTCGGTCCAAAATAGCAATCGGCCCCTCCTCGTAGGAACTATCGGGCTGGAGATCGATGTCCTCCAAAGCAATGTGAGTATGGGCCAAATCATCTCTAAGATATTTCCTTAGCGAGGAAATATGGAACACCTCATGAATCCTATGCAAGTGCTCCGGTAACCCAAGTCTATACGCAACTGGCCCAATCCGCTCGATGATAGGAAATGGCCCCACATATCTCGGTGCCAGTTTCCCCTTTTTCCCAAAATGCATAATCCCCTTCATAGGAGATACTCTGAGTAAAACCTGGTCCCCCACTTTGAATTCTCTGAAGAACCTCTTCGCATCAGCGTATCTCTTCTGCCGATCCTGAGCTACCCGAATGCGACTCCGTATCAATTCTATCCTTGCCGAAGTGTCCTGAATCACTTTCGGCCCAAGGAGTTTGTTATCCCCCACCTCTAACCAACATGCTGAAGAACGACAAGGTCTATCGTACAACGCCTCAAATGGAGCCATGCCAATGGTGAACTGTTAGGAGTTATTATAAGCAAACTCCACCAGTGAAAGGTACTGTTCCCATCCACCCCCAAAGTCTATGATGCACATACGCAATATGTCCTCCAACATCTGATTTGTACGCTCGGTCTGCCCATCGGTCTGCGGGTGATAAGCCGTACTCAACCGCAATTCAGTGCCCATGGCCTCCTGGAAACTCTCCCAAAATTGTGAAATAAATATCTCGTCTCGGTCAGACACGATATTTAGAGGCACACCATGAAGTCTCACTATTTCCGCAATAAAAATCTGGGCATACTGTCCCGTAGTATAGTCTGTCCTTATGGGTAAAAAATGAGCCACTTTGGTCAAACGGTCCACAATTACCCAAATGGTAGGGTCGAGCACATTTATACCTGAGTCGACCTCATTGTATCTGGCTAAGTAAATTGAGTATGAAGCCGACCTCTCTTTTTGTCTTTACTGAGGATACGTGTCACATTCTGAGAGGCCCATATGGTGTTCTATATTTATGGTACAACATGTTTAACTATTTCCTTTATCGCTTTTTGTGATAAAAGGGAGTTAAGTTTGTAGATGGGGAGTATTATTTTCAAAGCATAATATGTTTCTTAGAATTATTTGTTGCTATATCATATGTATTAACAATTATTATATACTTGAGGGAGGGCTACATATATAGATATGATGTTCGTGTTCTTGTTGATATATTCACTTGTTCGTATTTGACATATTTTCTTGTCTTTTAATTCACACTAGTATTTTGATGAGTTTGCTAGTGTGTGATAGGAATGTATTTTTCCAAAAATCTCTTTTGATAGATGAAGATGTTTCAATCTCTTGTAGTGATTAGTTACTTGCAATAAAATGCAATTTTTTTATTTTTGTATATGCCTTTGGCCAGGTGAGTTATAAAATGGTAGATTTCTTTCAATTTCCTGCAATTTTTCATTTTTGTCTTGAAATTTGACAAATGGGGAGATTAAAAGATTATAGTTTACTCAGCGTGCTCCATAAAATAAATTGTCTACATTTCTTGACAAAACACGCTTGAGTCTTTATCCAAAAGGTCGCCGAAAAACTTAAAGTACACCACTTAGGAAAGGTATAAGAGTTAGAGGACTTAGATTCTCTCCTTGGTTCATTATCATAATTAAAAAAACTTTTGAATTAAACATGCATGGATAAATTGTCAAATACACTATGAAATTATAATTTTTATGTAGAAAAATCTGTTTTCTTAAAAATTGCATCTTTTTCATCTATTTTAAGTATGAGTGTTTTTGGTTGGGATAAACATATTTAGAGTATTTCCAAAACTTATTGTGAAAATATTTTTTAGGCAAAACTGGATAAAATCCATGGATAGTCTCATGGTCTCCTTCACCGCAGAGACACAATTCTTCATTGTAGTGTAAGAACACTACTGATACTTTTCCCGTTATTTTTACCATGTAAGTTTGCGCGACCTTATCAAATTAGTATTTCCACATTAAAAAAAGTCATTGTTGCAGCGATCAAGTCTGACAGAGGCAAAATCACCTTTATTACAAGTTTTTTCCTTAAGATCTTCTTGGTTTATGTACAAAGTACACCTTTTCGACTGACTTTTGCTTGGAAGTGACTACTTAGAACCATGGGAGTGTGACACCTAACCTATTAGCATTCCAAACACTTTCAAATTAAAAGGCTAAATAGCTATTTCTTCCATACTCTTCCAAACCCATAGTGAGAGATCTAAAAAATCTTTAATTTATTATACATTCAAAATATTTGAGACCTTATTTTTCACTTGTCCTATTTGAGTTCTTCAAGCCATAATTTTTTTAATTTTTCTCTTTGATAAAACCTTAAAGACTCATTTACTAATATTTTTGGTTAAAAATCATTTTTTAAACTAATTGTTCGTGGGTAGATATTTTCTCTTCCTTGGTGTGAAAAATTTGTCTTGAGATTTAGAGCACCATACCCTTGTAATATACAAACATAACCTTATAGGATTCCTTGAAGATGATGTGAGAAATCATATCAAACTCATTATCAATAATCACATCAAGTATAAAAGCATAAATAAGTAAATAAAGAGAAGTAACATAAGATGTAGAGTGGTTCGGCTATAAAATTATCGCATGTCTACTTTTGGTGTATCGAAAATGGTCATGAAGAAGGTCATAGAGAAGGGATTATGGATGGAAGTAGTGACCAACTGGTCACGGACTAAAATCGTGACCACAGTCAAAATGGGCATGGCCAAATCCATGACTTTGTGTGGTCATGGGTCATCATGTGTGTGGTCACAGCTCTAGACCCTGACTGCTTTGGGTCATGGATTTAGACCTTGACCCAGTCATGACCATTATGGCGCCAAGTTTCCCTCCAATTTTGGTCAGAGAAGGATTCATGGCTATTATTCATGACCACAAACTCATTACACAGGGATATGGTCACGACTTAAGTCCGTGACCATATCCCTGTGTAATGAGTTTTATGGTCACGACTAATGGCCTTGACCATGTCCTTATTTCCACAGTGATGTGTAAAAAATAAAGGGGTCACGTCATATGGTCACGACCCTAAGCCGTGATCATGATCTTTATACTTAGAAACGGAGCATAGTTTTTCATTTCCATCGAAAACTTCTAAACCCTTATTTTTCCCTCCCTCTCTCCGACGATTTTAGTGGTATACCTTCTTTGAATCTCACGCTCTCTTAATCTCAAAGGTAAATATTGTATACTGTAAATAGATGTGTGTGTGCATATTTCTCTATGTGTTTATGCTGTAAATACGCGTGTATGTGTGTAAATACGTGTGTATGTGTGTATACGTGTGTGTATCTACATGTGTATATATGTGTGTGTATATATACGTGTGTATATGTGTGTGTGTGTGTGTATGTATGTGTATTGTGTATATGTATGTAGTTCTGTATACATTGTCATTGTGTGTATTGTATATATGTTTGTAGCTATGTATTCTGTATTGTGTAAATGGTTAATGTGTATGTGTGTGTGTATTATAGAAAAAAATATGACTAATGTTGGTTTAAGTTTCAAACTATGGAAAATTTTAATTTTATGAATATTGTTGGTTTAAGTTTCAAACTAGGGAAAATTTTAATTTAATGGATACTGTTGGTCTAAGTTTCAAACTAGGGAAAATTTTAATTTAATGGATATTTTTCGTTTAAGTTTGGGGCTGAAATATAAAAATATACATCTCCATTAATATTGATGCTAAATTCAGGATTAATTTTAGGATTCATTTTAGGGTTAACTTTAGGCCTAAAATAACAATATACATCTCCATTAAAATAAAGTCCCAAAGATACATAATCTGTTAATTGTAGGGGTAATGTTTGTAAGGGTTAACTTTAGGGTTGATTTTAGGGATTGTTGGCTTAAATGATAAAAGTAGGTATTCAAAACCTAATAAATTAACTGTTGATGATTCATTGAGCCATAATTTATAGGAATCATATTCATGCCCTCGTACACATTAGTCATTAATGATTCATTAAAGACATTATTTATAGGAATTATAATCATGCCCCCGTTCATTTTTCGCAAGAAAAATAAGTCACGGTGCTAATAAATGGCAACAAGAGAGGGGAATGTTGCAATCGGACAATACGCGTATATCTTTCATTAATGAGCCTCATAAAGTGGGTACTCCGATTTATTTGTATGGGAATAGGAAGATCAAATAATTTAACTACCTAGTAAACCGTGGAGTTCATCTCCAGCAAGAGTACTTGTTCGATCGTATTCTATTTTCCTTGCCACAATGTTGGGATGAAGATGTACAATATATATATCGCGTACATAATCCTGATAGACCACTGACCTTTCTTACACTGTTAGAGAAGGGAGAAAAAAAATTCACCCATTATGGATATAATTACATACAAAGAGAATTGACAAAGATTGTGATGTCTTACGACATATGCACGTCAAACTCAATCTTGCCAATAGGCTGAAAAGGATGAGATTTCGAGTTCATGTTGTTGACATCTATGCATCCATTATAGATACACTTCCTCCTAGTTGTCCAAGTGTAAAAATCCATAGGTTTCTAAAAACAAATACATATTGGATGGAGATCAGACACATTAAACTTTTGTTAAAGTCTTACCATGAACATGTAGATTATATTATATGGAAACAAATTTATTTTGTTAGTTATATTTTCATATTGAACTTTGAAACTATGCATCTATTATTATAGATACACATTTAAATTTTATTATTTTTGTAGATAATGTCAGGTGGTAATGGAAGCAACACTCCAACCAATAACATGACACAACTACAAGGAGAATTCTCATCACCAATTGGTGAGCAATACTCAACTCCACAAACTGTTCGCTCCCCTACTCCAAATTCTGTACACTCTCCTACTCGACAAACTGTTCACTCCCCTACTCCGATTTGCTGGAGGCAAACTACACCCACTAATCCAACAGACATGCCCAACGCTCCTGAAACTGCCGGGTTAGTTAAGAAGAAGCCCATTAGGTTCTCTTTATTGGGAAATAACCTAGAGGGGATAAGAATCGCATTCAACAGTTTAAAGCCCAGTGTTTATCCTTGGAAAAAATGAATGTGGGAGTGGTAGGAGCTAAAAATTAGAACCTCATAGATAAAGTTATTAAAGATGACATCTATGAGAAACTCAATAAACGGTTTTCATTTTCCCCCAACTCAAAAAATAAGTTTCTTTCTCGGGTTGCTGAACAACTCTGAACATATCAGAGAAACCTTAGGCATAAGCATTTCCCTAAGGGAGCATCGAGCTTCGACATTTTGGCGCTCAAAGACAAAGTCCCTTTGAAAGTTAAGATTCCAGTCTCTCAATGGAATGATTTTCTGGAGAATGAGGCAAAGGACTCCAAAATGCTATAAAGGGAGAATAACAAGCAGAATAGGGCCACAAAATTGATGTCCATTGTCTTGGCTCGAAATCTTATGAAGATTTGAAGAACGAGTGGACGATCGTTACGAAAGGAAGCCCAGATTAAGGAAAAACACCGAATAGGGCCAACTTGTATGTGCATGCTAGACGAGACAAATATAATAAATTCCCTCCTCACTTAGCTAAGACTCTAGAATCAATAGAGTATTTCAAAATCTAGTCATATTCAAGCTCGTTCGACGACATTGACAGTGATTCCATTGCACAAACCTTTGGGAAGGACCACAGAGGGAAGACGAGAGGTTTAGGGTCGTATATGTCAAAAACAAGATTCAAACACACCACACCTCTCGTGGATGAGCTTTCTCATGTTAATAAGCATTTTATGTGCAACGATGAATGTCAATCTAGAACTGAAGGGAATATAATGGGGCTTCAAAATGAATTGAGAGTTGTGAAAGATAAACTTTCACAGATTGTGTCCCTTTTAACCGGTCGTATGCCCATGCAGCCCCCAATCTATCTTGGTTTCCCTCCATAGTTTCCAAAGATTCCTTAAAAGTTTCCTCGTTTTCCATTCCCCCTATAGATTCTGATTCCTACTTCAACATTCCCTTTCTCAGTGCCTCAGCATGGCACATGTCTTGGATAATCGTCAACAACCCACAGTGACTATGACGAGAAATACTATATAAAGGACATGAGTGGTAAATTTGTCATTGGGATTTTCTCACTCGTTTCCACTGCCATAGTAACTTTAGTACATAATCGACCTTTGAAGTAGGGTGAGTGTTAGATCGTGGTTGATACAGTATATGAGTGTTGTGAAACTGTTCTAGCGCACGTTAATAGTGGAGAAGGGAATTTATTAAAAATTCATGTAGACCCTATTACCACTTGGCTAGTTTATCGCTTGATGAAGATGTAGCAATATTTTTCTTATGTTGTGATAATATTAGTAGAAAATTTATTTAATTTGAGTTTAAGTCGTTGTGTAGTATCATTGATTAGCGTGTTCTTGTATTTAAGTTATTGCATAGTTTCATTGATTGGTGCATTGTTGACAATAGTAGTGCTTTGATTTGATACTATATTAGTGCTTTACTATACAACATGATATTTATGCAACATGATATTTATTTTATCATTTAACACAGGACTATAATTTGAAGATTATTAAATGGATTTTCCACAATAAAAAGAGTGGATAGGGCAGACTGACCGAATAGCTAATAGTTATGTTAAAGGCGTTCAAAAATTTATTAGATACGATTTTAAGAACCTTAAAAGTGAGAAGATTCTGTGTCCGTGCACCCATTGTATAAACATAAAATATAAATCTTTAGAAGATGTTGAGTTACATTTAATAATGTGGGGAGTTTTTTAAGATTATAACAAGTGGACATACCATGGTGAAAAACATGTACCTTATATTCCCAAAGAATTACCGGTAACCGACCACGTAACATAACACCAATGAGTGTAGGTGGTAAATGATTCGCCAACACACCATCCATTGATCGAACTAATTGACGATGCTTACGGAGTTCACCACGACCAAAACCACCAACCAGATAATGTGCACAATGAAGAATTTGATACTGAACTAATAGATAATGTGTACAATGAAGAATTTGATATTGGATTTAATAATGTGGTGAAACCCCACAGCGCCCCTGTGGCCATCCCGGTCGATGCGACGTTTGTTTCGGGGGAAAGGAGAAAGAGGATCCCCCAGGGAAGAAACTACGTCGTGGTCGCTCATCCTTCTCTTCGAAAAGGGGGCTTCGTCCGTTGTCGGTGTGGAGTGAATGTAAAGAGATAGAGTCGCCAACCTATTTTTCTCAAAACAGGAAAAATAATATAGTGCCACTTCGAGAGAGCGGCATCAAGGACAAACTGATACATGCGAAACCAATAGATCGGAGGTCCGGGGGCAAAGTTACAAAATTGAAAGGTGTTAGGCACCCATCCCGCCCTTTCGGTCTCTTATGGGAAAATGTTAATATTTTTCTTTATCCCCGTGAAGTGTGTGTATGTGTTTATATAATGGAGATTAGAATCATTCGACCCATACCATGGAAAAGATAGGGTGAGGTCATCCATAGAAATATTCCCAAAATAGTAATAAATGTAGAAGATAGAATATGATCATTCATCAGGATATTGATAGTTATTGGGAAATGATAATATATATGGGATGAGATGCGAACAAGCATGTTACATGTATATGTATGATAATTATGAAAATGAGGGATTTGAGAAATTTGGATAAATTGGAGAAGTTGGAAAATTGAAAAGTTGGACTCGAGTATTGAATTTTAATCCAAGATGCCTACCTAGCCTATAAAGGCATCAAAGTCCACATAGTTCGAATATGGAACAGCAGTGGGGTTTATCCCATAGATTAGAACGGAATTTTATTAGGTGTATGTGTAGAAAATGTGTTTCTAGTTCTGGAAAAAGTGTGGTGGATAATTTCATTCAGGGCGGATCATTAGAAAGGGTATTCAGTGACCTTCAAATATTCATTCAGTCTCGTTTGAGATGAAGATTTGGCTTTGGTCAAATGGAGTCCGGGAGCACCCGGTAGCCTCCGAATCGATTTTTGGGGGAAAACTGATCGTTCGTCCAAACGGTTATGCTATTTTATGTACGTGGCAGACCGTTGGAAAGGGGTTTCAGTTCCCTTAGAAGATTCAAAGATCTTTTTCTCTAACGATGGAGTTGATTAGGGTCAATTCGGGGCCCAAGAGCATCTAATGTCCTCTGAATAAGTTTTTGATAGTTAAATGGTCCTTTCGTCTGAACGGTTATGCTATTTCGCACACGGGGTGGACCATTAGAATGGGGTTTAGGATCCCTTCAAAGATTCAAAGAGCTTTTGCTCTAAAAAAAGAGTTGACCGGAGTTAAATGGGGCACGAGTGCGCCTGATGGTCTCTAAATCGGTACTCGGAGTGCGACCTATGTTTGCGGTGGAAGGGAATGTGGTAAGAGTGTAAGGATATACTTAGGGGGTCTTAGAATGTGGTGTCTACAGAGCCCCTCAATGGGTGAGCTTTGAATAAGTGATGGCTATCAAATAGACACCACATGATGGAAAGAGGTCAGTTCTGCGGACCTAAGGGATGTGGATGATCGCTTTGGAGGCTCGAGGTCAATTCTGACCTAAAAGGAGGTGACGACCAAGGGCCAAGGTCAATTTTAACTTAAAAGAGGTGACGACTAAGGCCCAAGGTGAATTCTGACCTAATTAAGGTGACGATCCAATGCCGAGGTTAATTCTGACCTAAAAGAGGTGATGATCGAGGATCGAGGTCAATTTTGACCTAACTACGGTGACGATTCAAGACCGAGGTCAATTTTGACTTAACTAAGGTGACGATCCAAGCTTGAGGTCAATTATGACCTAATAGGGGTGATGACCAAGGATCGAGGTCAATTATGCTCTAACTAAGGTTATGATCCAAGAATGATGTTAATTCTGGCCTAAGAGAGATGATGACCGAGGATTGAGGTCAATTCTAACCTAATTAAGGTGACAATCCACGATCGAGGTCAATTATGACCTATGAGAGGTGACGAATGAAGACCGAGGTTAATTCTGACTTAATTAAGGTGACGATCCAAGACCAAGGTTAATTATGACCTAAGGGAGGTGACAACCGAGGACCGAGGTCAATTGTGAGCCAACTAAGGTAACGATCCAAGATCGAGCTCAATTCTAACCTAGGAGAGGTGACGACCGAGGACCAAGGTCAATTCTGACCTAACTAAGGTGTCGATCTAAGTTTGAGGTCAATTATGACCTAAAAGAGGTAACGACCGAGGACCGAGGTCAATTTGGACCTAACTAACGTGACAATCCAAGATCGGGGTCAATTCTGACATAACTAAGGTGACGATCCAAGACCAAGGTCAATTTTGACCTAAGAGACATGATGAGAGAGGACCGAGGTCAATTTTGACCTAACTAAGGTGACGATTCAAGACTGAGGTTAATTTTAACCTAAAAGAGGTGATGATCGAGGACCGAGGTCAATTCTAACTTAACTAAGTTGACGATCCAAGACCTAGGTAAATTCTGACCTAAGAGAGGTGACGATCGAGGACCTAATTGATTACACGTGTATCACAAGTATTACACGTGTCAAGATTGTCAATTTTTTTCTCCTCACAAAATTGATTATCCCCAATTAATTCATGATTATTTTTAGAAATAACATCATTATACCGTTTGTTCACCTCTCTCCAATTGATACACTTTGGTGGACCGATAGTAATTACAGGGGTTGGAGTCTCATCCATACCTTCTTTAATTTTTAAAATGACTACTGACCCATCTGAATTAAATTGAAATACGTAGTCATCTAGATTTTCAGTATTTTGTAAAAACACGTCCACAGGATCCATTGAGGAATATGAGAAAGATGACGGGATAACAATATGAGGATCACCCATTGTAATTTACAACACATGAATTTATTTATTTATTTTGGATAGCTTCTACCCTTTGACAAGGGAGAATTTAAAAGAGGACCAACTACGGTTATCTCCTTAAATTTCGATTTCACCTCCAGGTAGGTGGTCGGTACGAAGACTCATTAAAAACCACCAATCCTAGATAAGGTGAAACGGAATCGATTTGACAAGTTCGCGTTGGAGTAGCTTTTAATTCTAGCCTTGTTAAGAGTTTTTTTTTTTTTTTTTATGAATTTTTTACTAAAAAAATGCAAAAAGTAAAACAAACTAGTCCGAAAGTCACAACTTCTTTTAAGAAAAAAAATTGTCAAATCCCCAGCAACGGCGCCAAAAACTTGTTGTCAATTTATAAAATACCGCAAGTGCACGGGCTATTATAGAATAGCGAGTGTAAGTACGGGTCGAACCCACGAGGATATGTCAATTTTAATTATTAAAAGAATTACAACTGTCCAACTAGATCAAATGGGGTAGAGAATAATTATAAATTATACAAAATAAAAGAAACTACGATAAATGAGAGTAACGCAAGAGATTTGTAAACAATTAGGAAATAATTAGGATTCGGGGTCCATTTATCACGTAACTAATATTGCACACTAATTTAATGTTGCCATTCCCTTTTTATAACTCAAATTAAACCGACTCTCGCCGTGTTTAATTCGAAAAATAGGACGGTTATGATCAAAATATTTTTAACGTCTCTGATAGACGGCTAAAATCCCTATTCCCTTAGAGATTATAAGTTTTAAAATTCGCAAATGTATTTAAGCATGGACTATCAAAACAATCAAAGTGCAAGCATAATCCATCAGAAATTACTATTTTTAAATCTCAAAACTTGATTTGACAAAACAATCTTGAAGGTTCTAAAACACACTCTCGTGTCGCTTTAAAATGAATACCGAATCTTTAATAACAACTAAAACAAGTAGGGAATAAACAACGATAAAATTAACGTGACAATATTAGTTAACTATGATAAACTTCACCCTACTCCTAATATAAGAATCAAGCTACCATAATGAAAGAGAAATTGCAAGAATGAGTAGAGATCTTCATTAATAAACCAAACTTACAAATAGTTCTCTCACAACAATCTTGAATCCTCTAAAAAAATGATAAAAACTTGGTCCTCAAATTGATTACAATCACTCAAAGTTGCTCCCCGAAATCCTCCACGAAAGTCCTCTCTAATTGTCCCCGGAATTATGGTCCCAAGGGTCCTTTTTATAGGACAAGTGGTGAGGTATTTGAGTTGTGGTGGGACTCTTTCTGATTGGCCGAATAGTGTTGGTAGCTATCTCTCCACCTCTTTAATCTTTGGATCGTGATAAGGGACGGAATTTCCCCCCACTCGAAAACTCTTAAATTTTCTTGTTGAACACGCATGCCGAGTTTCGTCCAAATCGGAGAATAAAAATTTCCGACTTTTTGTGCAAAAACAGCATTTTTTCGAACGACCGTAAAAATCAGCTTTTTCGCGCCTTTTTTGAATTGATCATCAATTTGCACCAAATTCCATCATTATCTGCAAAAATTTCACTAGGCAACTTTTTTCACAAATTAGCACAAGAATATTATAAAATTATCGAAGTGCCCATTTTTGACTTAAATTTGCCATTTTCAATATGAATTCAATCATTCTCGCATTTTTTCCTCCTTTTAATAAAATAGTCCTAAGAAATTATTAAATACACTAAAATGGGACTAACAAAGTATAAATTTGGGTATAAAATATACAAAATAATGCACTCATCAAATACCCCCAAACCTAAACTTTGCTAGTCCTCGAGCAAAACTAAAATTTTTAAAATTTAACTCACTTTCGTAGGAATCACGATTGCACTTAGCATGTGCAACAAGCCGTGAAACCCCTAGGTTACCCTAGTGGACGAGTTTTGTCTCGTGAGGGTTTGCAGTGAATATACCCACAAAATTCAAAAACTTGACTCAATACAAAAGACACAAAAGTAATATAACCAAGTTTGAATGCAAACTTCATAAATATAGTAGAACTTCATTTCTCAATCTCAACTTATTGTGTCTGTGTGTGCATAGCCAATATAACCGTCAATTTCAAAAGATTTGATCGTTGCATTTCTTATCCGAAAGTTCGTTTTGATTTCAAAATCTCACAGAATGCACTCACAATCGAACACTCGGAAATGGGTTATTTTCTCTCGGTATATGTGAATAAAAGAGTAAATTTATATGAACAAATTTCACATATACATAATCAAAAATGGATTTTTATACAATGGATGAATATGATCTCATGAACAGAAAATCGATTACTTTTTGAAAACATTGAATCACACCATAGATCCTATTCATCTTCTCTCTACACTTTAACTAACTTCACTTGAGATCGATTAGGACTTTCTTTGGTTGTATTGTAGGCTCGAATTTTGGCTAGAAAAAATGGTTGTTTTTGGAGTTCAAAATTTCTGAGAATATAGAGGTTTTTCGGTATTTTGACTTTAAGCACTTTTTCTTCTAACCTCAATTTGTCTTTTCGCTTTTTCTTTTCAAGCTCACATTTTTTTTCAAACTCACATTCTTGTAACCTCATTTTCTTTTGGTCTTTTTCCTACCGTAATTTTACCCTAGTATTCTCAGAAAATAGGTATGGCTTATTTTTATAGGCTTTAAACTCCCAGCTGGAGTTGGGTAGGGTAATGGGGTTTCAACAAAAGGCTTATTTTCCTTTTTGGCTCAAATGGGTTTGCAACGGAATATTGTAAAAAGGTTGGAGTTTAAGCTTATTTTTGGGCTTTCAAGCGATGGCCTAGTCTCATTTCTCAAGTTTCGTTAATCTGACTTGTGTCTCAAGACGACTTACTAAGACTTCTAGTGCTTAAGATTCACATTTTGACTTTTTGTTTTCAGTAATCGAACAAAACAAAGAATTTGAGATCATCAACGAATTTATCACTGAAGGAAAGATTGAGTAATTTTAACTCGGATTGATTTAAATCTCTCGAAAACGATGAATGGCACAAAATCTCATCGGGTTAAAATCTCAACATTTATTCGTTAAGCATATTACTTACGCCTCAATATCCATTTTCGATCATATTATATGGCTAATGTGTAAAAATTTCATAAGATGAGAGATCCATGAATTAATTCTATATTAAGAAATCGTTTCAAAACTCAATTATATTGAAAATCTTTTCGAATTTTTGAAAATTTTTCTGATTTTTTTTTTTAAAATATCATCCTTACCCCCAAACCTAAATTTTACATTGTCCTCAATGTATGCGCAAATAAAAATGTGGACAAAGAAAATAAAGTAAAGAAGTAAAAATATGATACATGTTAACTAAAAAATAACAAAAAAAAATGCACAAATAATATACAAACACATGACAATTACCATCCTCACCATAAATTAATAATCGAAATAGTTGTGGATCATTCCAATTAATAAACTTTATAGCACTAAGTACCAAAATATCATAAATTTGAGAGCATGACCGCACAACACAAATTTCAATCTTAAATCTATGGTCATAATGGTGAGTACCGACATCATCAATAATAAATAAATTTGAATCGCCTGAATCATATGTCGATGCATCACATGGAGGTAATAAATTGCAATAAGGATCCAAATATTTATTATCCCTTTTTCAAAAATAGTCAAGTAAAATTGGGGATGCATACTCTACTTCTAAATGTGAGATTTTATAAAAAGTGTGGGAAGAAGATCTATCACTGGGTGATACACTTTCTTCATCAAAAACAGGAGGATCGTCATAAATACTTGAAGTATCAGTAAAATCGGATGACGAATCCTCAAATAAAATTTTCCACATATAAAAAGAAGCAGCATTTTGCTCAAAAAAATCTTGACAAACATCCAAATCATCACAAGTATTACACGTGTCAAGATTGTCAATTTTTTTCTCCTCACAAAATTGATTATCCCCAATTAATTCATGATTATTTTTAGAAATAACATCATTATACCGTTTGTTCACCTCTCTCCAATTGATACACTTTGGTGGACCGATAGTAATTACAGGGGTTGGAGTCTCATCCATACCTTCTTTAATTTTTAAAATGACTGCTGACCCATCTGAATTAAATTGAAATACGTAGTCATCTAGATTTTCAGTATTTTGTAAAAACACGTCCACAGGATCCATTGAGGAATATGAGAAAGATGACGGGATAACAATATGAGGATCACCCATTGTAATTTACAACACATGAATTTATTTATTTATTTTGGATAGCTTCTACCCTTTGACAAGGGAGAATTTAAAAGAGGACCAACTACGGTTATCTCCTTAAATTTCGATTTCACCTCCAGGTAGGTGGTCGGTACGAAGACTCATTAAAAATCACCAATCCTAGATAAGGTGAAACGGAATCGATTTGACAAGTTCGCGTTGGAGTAGCTTTTAATTCTAGCCTTGTTAAGAGTTTTTTTTTTTTTTATGAATTTTTTACTAAAAAAATGCAAAAAGTAAAACAAACTAGTCCGAAAGTCACAACTTCTTTTAAGAAAAAAAATTGTCAAATCCCCGGCAACGGCGCCAAAAACTTGTTGTCAATTTATAAAATACCGCAAGTGCACGGGCTATTATAGAATAGCGAGTGTAAGTACGGGTCGAACCCACGAGGATATGTCAATTTTAATTATTAAAAGAATTACAACTGTCCAACTAGATCAAATGGGGTAGAGAATAATTATAAATTATACAAAATAAAAGCAACTACGATAAATGAGAGTAACGCAAGAGATTTGTAAACAATTAGGAAATAATTAGGATTCGGGGTCCATTTATCACGTAACTAATATTGCACACTAATTTAATGTTGCCATTCCCTTTTTATAACTCAAATTAAACCGACTCTCGCCGTGTTTAATTCGAAAAATAGGACGGTTATGATCAAAATATTTTTAACGTCTCTGATAGACGGCTAAAATCCCTATTCCCTTAGAGATTATAAGTTTTAAAATTCGCAAATGTATTTAAGCATGGACTATCAAAACAATCAAAGTGCAAGCATAATCCATCAGAAATTACTATTTTTAAATCTCAAAACTTGATTTGACAAAACAATCTTGAAGGTTCTAAAACACACTCTCGTGTCGCTTTAAAATGAATACCGAATCTTTAATAACAATTAAAACAAGTAGGGAATAAACAACGATAAAATTAACGTGACAATATTAGTTAACTATGATAAACTTCACCCTACTCCTAATATAAGAATCAAGCTACCATAATGAAAGAGAAATTGCAAGAATGAGTAGAGATCTTCATTAATAAACCAAACTTACAAATAGTTCTCTCACAACAATCTTGAATCCTCTAAAAAAATGATAAAAACTTGGCCCTCAAATTGATTACAATCACTCAAAGTTGCTCCCCGAAATCCTCCACGAAAGTCCTCTCTAATTGTCCCCGGAATTATGATCCCAAGGGTCCTTTTTATAGGACAAGTGGTGAGGTATTTGAGTTGTGGTGGGACTCTTTCTGATTGGCCGAATAGTGTTGGTAGCTATCTCTCCACCTCTTTAATCTTTGGATCGTGATAAGGGACGGAATTTCCCCCCACTCGAAAACTCTTATATTTTCTTGTTGAACACGCATGCCGAGTTTCGTCCAAATCGGAGAATAAAAATTTCCGACTTTTTGTGCAAAAACAGCATTTTTTCGAACGACCGTAAAAATCAGCTTTTTCGCGCCTTTTTTGAATTGATCATCAATTTGCACCAAATTCCATCATTATCTGCAAAAATTTCACTAGGCAACTTTTTTCACAAATTAGCACAAGAATATTATAAAATTATCGAAGTGCCCATTTTTGACTTAAAATTGCCATTTTCAATATGAATTCAATCATTCTCGCATTTTTTCCTCCTTTTAATAAAATAGTCCTAAGAAATTATTAAATACACTAAAATGGGACTAACAAAGTATAAATTTGGGTATAAAATATACAAAATAATGCACTCATCAATGACCTAAAAGAGGTGTAATTTTCCTTCGAGAAATTTGGGGATTCCAGTGGGGATGAGGATTGGATTTTAGGTTCCGTCGAGGAATAGTGAATGATTCGGGGATTTCGCAGCTGGGGAAAATTTGAAGCATCGTTTGGAGACGTTGCTGGGGAGAATGATTCTCTGGAATTTTGCTGGGTGTAAAAAATGTTCTCCTTGGTGAGCAAGGTGCTAAAACGGATTTGGCAATTTTAAGATTTTTCTGGGAATTGTTTAGAATTTTCTGGTATGTTTTTGGATTTTTTGTACGAGATTTTAAGGGGTGTGCTGACCGACATGGGCGTGGGTGTGCCAATTGGCATTGGAATGGACTGTTGGGATACCTCGAGCAGGTGAAAGGGGGAGGGTTCTCCTCATTTTGCAAAACTTTTTGACTTTTTTTCTTCTCCTATAAACCTCTGCAAATTGTCCTAAAGTCCGAAATGGTTGACTTCTCAAGCAGTGCAACCCATATGGTGTGGCTCAATACCGATGACTGGGCAGGGTTGGAGTGGAGGGCTAGGGTGCCCCTCGCATTGGGTAGCGAGAATTCTTTCAACTTGTTTGAGCCTGTGGTGGATGATCAGACTCTTCTGTTAGAGCTTTCACATCATCTCTCTTTAATGGTGGTGAACCTTCGTGGCTCTGTAAGTCTTGCATGACTTTTGGTATTCCTTTCTTCTTTTCTTGATGAGATTACTTTGTTTCCTGAATCTGACAAGGGCTTTCTTCATTTCTTGACAGTCTGACATATCCATGTCAACTATTCATGCCCGTGGTACGACAGGGATGAAGAATGTTTGGGAGCACCTTCCTACTATGGTGCGCTAAATGGTGTCCTCTGCGGGTTTTGGGAGGCTAGCATCAGCATTGGATGAGACGCTCCGCTCCACTGCAGTTCTATGTGCTTTGGAAAGAGATGGTGGGACACTACCCACACCTTCCATTTTGGCTTCAGGGAGATGATGGTGACTCCGATTGATGTTCAGAAGCTGTTGGGGCAGGATTGTGAGGGTTCCCAGATTGAGGTGGACAGGACGCTGCGGGTAACGCCGGAGGCGGTGACGGAAGCTTTAAGTGACGTGGAGAGGGTGATTTCCAGGGATTCCATCCATTTGTCTTCTCCGAGGGAGATTTTATTGAGGAGAAGGGGTGACAAGAATGATGGGATGTAGGGGAGTCAGATGGACCTCTTGTTTATCTTGTTGGTGTTGGGAGGTTTTCTGGTGGCGACGCCGTTCACTTGTGGTTTCTACCATTTTTGAGGGTATTTTCGAACATCCACTTCTATGACCAGAGGAGCCTAACTTTGGCGACCCTTTACTATTCTTTGGATGCATTTAATCGGTGTTGCTGGCTGACTTTTACTAGGGTCACGCATTTTTTGGTATGCCTTCGTATTTTCCATTCATGCCCTTCCTATTGATTTCTTGAATTTTGATCCTTCTTCTTTACAGACGTGGTTTTATGAGGTGATTGGGTTGAATACCCAACTAATTTCTTTGAAGGATGACTCCGTTGGGGACTTTTGATGGATGTTCCGATGACGGAGGTCTAATCAACAATCAAAGAAGAACCTTTCTCTGGAGGCAGTGCATCAGGTTTTGAATGGCCTGACGAGTGAACGGGTAAGCATTTTTTTTATCCTTGAGACTATTCTTTTCCATTGATACCATTTTATTGACACTTATCCTTCACTTTTGCTGGGGATTTGTAGGTGACCTTTTATCCCTGGGGGATGGCTATTCAACACACCGAGGTGAGTGGGGGACATGCACAAATGTGGCGCCTACTGGCGCATGAGTTCGTCTACTCCTAGTATCTTTGGAAGAGGGTAGTCCATAAGATTGTGGAGGATGAGGTTGCGGTGCCGTTGGAGAGGCCCCTTATGTTCATGAGGCGCATGCCGGAGATGTGTGATGATGCCCAGGTGGCAGCGATGATGGGAGAGCCATACTTCATGTATACTGACATAGCGACGATGTAACATTATATGGACTTCGCCATGAGTTGGATGATGCCCCCTAGAATTTATGATGTGATGCCTCTTTCCAGTGTGGGCTCGAGTCCACAAGTGGGGTCTTCTCATAGCACATGTGGTGCGGTGGCGGTGATAGCTTCAAGGCCTTCTTTCGTGCGACTGCATTCCCTTAGTTACAACCTTCGATGAGCTGATGGGGGAACCGTGCATCTACATGATCCCCCTCATGCAATGGACCCTAAGGAGTTGGGTCTGACGGAGGAGGTCCGTCGGCCTGTGATATGTCTTTTTTTATTTCCTTGATTTATTTTTCTCTCCTCATGCTTGACTGATTTGATCTTTTCTATTCTTCCTTGCAGCATATCAGTGTATCGACCACTTAGCTGAAGGACATCAGGGAATGGATATCTTCAACGATTGCTGATATTCATGAGGCGATTCCGATTCCTTCTTGCTTAGTGTTGTCTACCTAATTTGGGGAGGGATTGAGCTCTGGCAGTGGGGGTACGTCGTCTCACAACTGGGGGAAGAGGGCGCACCGTAGGGATGGGGGATCCTAGAGAGGGAGAAGAGAGATAAGAAAGAGAGAGAGAGAGATAAGAGAGAGAAAGAGAGAGATTGGGTTCGGGCTGAGTCGTTTTTTTTCTATTTTCCTGCAAAATGTTAATGTAACACATCAAAATATATGCAAATAAAGAATGAATTTTTTTGGTTAATTTTATTGTTTAGTGATTAATGCACATGCTCTTTTTACTTTGCTACTGAGACCATAAAAAGAATTTTGGAAGATTGATTTAAGAAGGATTTTATTTAAAATGAGATTAGTAAAAGCATAAGTATAAAGGAAATTCGGAATTTCCTTAAGATAAAAGTTATTTTTGTTGAGTTTTTTTTTTATTTTGACAAAAGAGGAAAAAGGGAAGTTTCCCAAAATAGGGGGTTGCTGATCAGCATGACCCCTGTCCTGCCTATCAGCATATTAGTCCATTCCAATCAATCCAAGGCTTTGATTGCACTTTCTTCAATTGCTTGGTACTTGGTGGGGCAAGTTTTACTTCGATTTCTGCAGGGTTCCTTGTCTTGTCTTGAGAGTTTTCAAGAATTAAAAGGGGGTGTGGATGGGGATTTCTCCCTCACAATTTCACTTTTTTTCTTTTCCACATTCTTACTTGCTTACTATCTCTTAGTCTTGCAAGATGGCTCGCCCTGGTATCATTGAGTTTGCTAATTACCTCGAGGTCTTGGAAGCAATCTGTTCTTATAATGTTGATAATGACGCCTTTCACACGCGGAGAGTCTCTTTTTGGCGCAAGAAGCCCATTGAGTGGAACATGCTGATGGCGGCTGTTGAGTTTGATATCCCGAGGATCATGTCTTCCACTTCGGGTTGGATGAGATTTGTCCTACCTATGAGGAATTTTCTGCCATGCTGGGGATAAATCCCATTAGTACTGCGGCTCTGCCTGAGTTTTCCTATTCTCTCAGGGAATTATTGGCTGGGCTTCTTCATATTTTGCCTTCAACAACCAGGCCGTTGTTCACGGGAGGAATGATTTCCCTCCCGATGGTGTTGCAGTCCGTACATTCGCAGGTGGTGGGTGATGTCGAATATGTTGGGGTTGTCATCCTAGGCATCATTTCAAAATTTTTGTTAGTGACTGAGGAGACAGTAGTGGAGCCCCAACTGGCTATTATTATTTTTTGGATGTCATACCATTAAAATCTTGTGGCAGTAATACTGGCGGAGACCTTGAATGGCCTGGATGCTTAGCGGCAGGGTCGTTCTGACTTTCTGAAAGGGAGCCCTGTAATGCTGTTTATGTGTCTATCAGAGAGGTTTCCTATGGCGGTCCCACCTGAGTATCCTTTGTTGGTGGAGCCAAACTTCTTCTAGCACTATTTCATTAGCATAGGCATGGACATTGAGAGTTAGGGGAACTGGTTTGTAGAGCACGGTGCCTTGGTGGGGGGAGCTGATGGCCATTTTGGAGCTTAGAGAGTACCAATACGTCAGACTGGTTGGCCTCATGCAGACCTCTTTATACCTTCCCTGGTGGCTGCTTTGCCAATATAGTTGGGACCAAATTGTACCACTGTAGACACCAAACTTCTTTCCTGTAGAGGACCTAACAGAGCGTATGCGCATTCGGTTTGGTTCTCTATGGGAGAATCTTCGTCCGTCGACCCGTCCTTCTAAGTCAACTGGGCGAGTCTGAAATGTCTCTAGGGACGACATGAAATGGTTGTGGAAGAAGGTAGTGTCTAGGATGTTGGATGTGGAGACTGGTCAAATGTTTTTTGCTATATCTGAGACCATGGAGGCGGGGTGTTGTGGCCTACCCCAAGTTGGTTCGGGCTTATCGCTCCCTGGAGCATTTGCTATTCTCCATTCATGCAGGGGAGGCTTCGGGAGTCCAGGATGTATGTGATGCTGGTGCTAGTTCCTCTGGAAGCTGTGGGTAGGGTTTTGTGAACCTTTTTTGTAATAGGTGTTGTTTTTGTGTTTTGTGGGAATAATTGGAGGGTATTTTTAGGAGTAATGGGCCTTGTTATTATCTGTTTTTTTTAGTAGGTGAGTGTTGGCTAGAGAAGTCGTTTGACTCCTTATGTCGGTGAAATCGTTCGAAAGTTTCAGATAATGAAATGAATAAGTTTATAATGACCTATTTGTGCCTTTTGATGACTTTTTGCATTTTGAATTATCTATACCAATCGCTAAGGCATACATAATCTTTTTGTTCATGTATATGTTAAAATGAACTGTCGTTCTTGGGGATCAGAAAAGAATAGCATTTTGTGAAAAAGAAGGGGGTTGGGCTCATGTGAAGTGAATGAGCTGCCTACGTACCTCAGAGGGTTTTGAAAAATTTTGAAATTCATTTTTTTGAAAATGTTTTTAGAGGATCAGGCCCCACGTAGTTCTAGGTTGGGGGAAAAGAAGAGAGATTTTTTTTAGAATAGAAGGGAGATGAGAAGAATCGTAGCGCACCGAGATTTCGGACTAGGGGTAGAATTTTTTTAGACGGTCTAGGTTGACTGTATGTGCCATTTCTTTCCCGTTGAAGTTGGTGAGCATAGTGGCACCGCTCGATATGCTCTTCTTCACAATGTAGGGGTCACTCTAATTGGGCTTAAATTTCCCTCTGGGTCCCAAATAGGCTCTACAATTTCTTTAAGGGCTAAGTCCCCCTCTCGGACACTGCGGTCCTTAACTCTCTTAGTGAATGATCATTCTATACAGCGATGGTACCCTTGTATGTGATAGAGGGTTTTCAATATCCTTTCATCTAGGAGGGTCAGCTCGTCAAGACGGCTTTGGTACCAATCTTCTTTGCTAACCTTGCTTTTTAAGCATGACGCATAACGAGGGTATTTCCAGTTCCATGGGTAGGACCTCTTCCATGTCGTAGACTAGAGAGTAAGGGGTATCCCCAATAGAGGTTCAAATTGACGTGCAGTAGGCCTAGACGGCATAAGGGATCCTATCAGCCCAATCACGATAACTCTCGGTTATCTTACTGATGATGGCTTTGAGATTCTTATTGGCTACTTCAACTGCTCCATTGGTTTGAGTTCGGTATGGAGAGGATTTATGTATTTGAATTCCATACTCGTCGACAACTTCCATAACCTCTACCTCAAAATGTAACCGATTATCTGATACTAGTTTGTGTGGAACCCCATATCTATAGATGATGTTTTTCTTAATGAATTTGGCCACTTTCTTAGCATTCAAAACTACGTATGACTCGGCTTTGACCCATTTGGTGAAGTAGTCAATAGCGACTAGGATGAACTCATGACCATTGGATGCCTTCGGCGTGACTTTCCCAATGATATTAATTCCTCATGTGGAAAATAGCCTGGGAGAAGTCATATTGTACAGTTCTCACGGAGGTAGATGCTTTAAGTTGGAGAACTGTTGGCATTTCAGACATCTTTGAATGTAGGATGTGCAGTCCCATACCATGGTAGTCCAGTAGTATCCCTGTCAGATGATCTTTTTGGCGAGCATATGGCCATTCATGTGGGGTCTGTATTCCTCGCTGTGGATTTTTTGCATCATTTCTTCAATGTCAGCCCCTGCGATGCAGTGTAAATGGGTTCCATCGAAGTTTCTCTTAAATAGTGCTTCATCAAAGACAATTTAATAGGCGGACAGTCTGTAGAGAGTTTCTCAATCTTTCTTGTCGGATCCTTGGGGATACCTACCATGTCTGAGTAGGTGCCAAATATCATAGTACCAACAGTCAGCTATTTTGGATTCTTACTCTGTGCATAACTCAATGTGGTAGCAGTGGGTTTATTTATCTTATTTTTGCACAAGGAAGGGAGCCATGGTTATTCCTTTGGGCATGTCAATCATGGAGGCTAAGGTGGCAAGAGCGTCATCTAGGTTGTTCTTTTCTCGGGACAAGTAGTGGAAAGTGATTTCTTAGAATTGGGAAGCTAGTTCTTCAAGGTGGGCATGGAAGGTTAAGAGTTCCTCGTCCTTGACTTTCCATTTCCCGAGTACTTGACTGATGATGAGGGTTGAATCCTCGTAGACATTGAGGTATCAAATTCCTTTCTTGAGGGCAACCTTGAGGCCTACCGTGCACGCCTCATATACAATAATGTTGTTAGTGCAGGGGAAATCCAATTTGATGGTAATGGGAGTGTAGGTCATCAAGGGTAATTAGAAGGATTCCAATGCCATATCATTTTTATGTTGGCAGCTCCATCAAATAACATTTTCCATCAAATATATTCTTAGGTAGTGCAAAGGATATTCTCATTTGGGAATTCAGAAATACATTCACCGTCTTCTTCCATAGGGTAGTCAGTAAGGTATTCAGAGATGTCTCTCCCTTTCATAGTCTTCTGTGTGATATAGGTGATATCAAACTCGACTAGATGCATCAACCAAAGGGCCATTCGACTGGATAAGGTGGTCTTTTTGAGTAGGTATGTGACGGGATATATTCGGGATATGAGTCTGATTGGGAAGGTGAGCATGTAGTGCCGTAACTTTTGGGTAACCCAGATAGGAGCAACACATGCCTTTTCCACGGTGGTGTAGTTAACTTCGTAATTGGCTAATTTCTGACTAACATATTAGATGGATTTTTCTTTGTGGGTTTCTTCAAGGTATTGAGATAGCAAATCCCCGGCTGCTATATAGGTCACAGTTAGGTATAGGAGTAAGGGAAGACCAGGTTATGGTGGCATAAGCACTGAAGGTCGGGATATGTATTTATTATTTTGGTTGAAGGCTTCTTGGCAAGCTTCATTCCAGAAATTGGTCAAATATTTTTGGAGGAGTTTGAATATGGGTTCACAGATGTAAGTCAATTGGCTCAAGAATCGACTGATGTACTATAATTTCTCAAGGAATCCTCAGACTTTTTTCTCTATTCGAGGAGGTGACATCTCAACTATGGACTTCAACTTGGATGGATTAGCTTCTATACCTTTCTCACTGACCATGAATCCTAAGAGTTTCCCTTTGGTAATTCCAAAGACACATTTTTGTGGGTTAAGCCACATTTGGTACTGTCACAGTCATTCAAATAATTTTCGGAGAGCGAGAATATGACCTTTTCTAGTCTTGGACTTGATAATCATGTCATTTATATATAACTCGACTTCCTTGTGTACCAGATCATGGATAATGGTTGTGGCAGCCCTTTGGAAGGTAGACCCTGTATTTTTTAGCCCCAATGGCATGATAGTATAGCAAAAAGTTCCCTAAGGGGAGATGAACTCGATTTTCTCTTGATTATCAGGGTACATATTGATCTGGTTATATCTGACAAATCTATTAATGAATAACTTGAGAGCATGACTGTCTGTGTTATCCACAATCATATCGATGTTGGATAGCGATTAATCATCCTTCGAAGAGTCCTTGTTCAAGTCTCGGTAGTCGACACACATGCGGACCTTTCCTCCTCATTTTGGCACATGTACGATATTGGCTAGCCATGTGGGATATGTAATCACACGAATGAAACCCATGTTTAGTTGCTTGATTACTTCTTCTTTTACTTTGAGTGACCATTCGGTGCGGACCTTTCGTAGCTTCTATTTGATTGGTTTACATTTCGGGAGAGTTGGAATCTCATGTTGTGCTATCTCTGGGTCAATGCTGGGCATATCATCGTAGGACCATGCGAAGATATCCAAAAACTCCTTCAGTAGCTCTTCGAGTTGCGTGTATTTGTGCTCATTAAGGGCATCCCTATCCTAATCTCATGAATTTGGCTACTGGAACTGAGTTTAATAATAATAGTTTCATCTTCATTGTTATTAACATTATTTAGATCAGCTAAGAATTATTCATTTACAAAGTCATCATCATCATCAAGAGTTTGATTAGTATCAAGACAATTAATGTAAGACACACCAAGATACTCAAAATCTTCGTTTATTTCATTGATAGTAAAAATATCATTGAGAACCTCATTAAAGTAGGTCTCGATTACATCAGAGTGAGAGGAAACAACTATAGGGGAAAGGGGTAAACATTTAGGTCTAATATCAGTAGGTGGCACAAGTGCAGCATGCTAGTTGAGAAGAGGTGTATCAGCATCTTTGATGAGGTAGGATGGATCAAATGATGTAGTCCCTGAGTGGATCATGCAGAGTGTTAGCCCTAGTATCTGCAAGTTGAAAGAGTCCTCTGAGTCGCTATCCTCAGAATCCCTGGTATCAATTATGGTCTCCTTAGTGAGTGGTTATACACAGCGTGGGGAACTTTTGGGTCCCGAGTAGTTGTCTTGAAAAAAGATCTCCATTCCTGGATTCATCCTTTTGTTTACATGGTCATACCAAGGTTTAGGGAAGCCGCATAAGGGAAAATATTCTCCCTCTCTGATGAATCTTCCATTTAGGGAATCTCCCGAGATGGTTCTGGCACATTATAACTTTCTCTTCAATCGAGTCTGACTAATCAATATGAGTTCTTCTTCTGATGGTTGATAGCCTAAGCTATAAGGAGGAAAGGCATCCTTCAACATAATAGGTGCAGTTATCCCTTGTTGTCTTTGACCTAGCCCCAGTCTGGGCTTGAAGTGAATATTTTTGAACATTTGGATTACATTGACATTTCTATAAGGATCATATTTTGGATAAGCCTTGTCTTTGAAGTCTTCCCCTGCTAGGAGTTGGAGTGGTTTGACCTGGAAGCCTGATAGCAGCATATCGTTCACCCCGTGTTGTATCTCGAGTGCTGGATTACTGGTGCTTGCATTCTCGGTGTTGTCAGTGTCTCCCAAGATGGTGATAACATGTCCATTGGTAAAGAACTTTAATTTCTAATAAAGGGAAGAAGACACCTCTTTGATGTTATAGAATCACACTCATTCGAGCAATAGATTAAAATGAGTTGGGATGTCGATGACATGGAATTCAACAACAGGATTTATAGGTCCAACCCCTATTGCAAGCTTGATAGATCCCATTACTTCTCGATGGGAGTTATCATAGGCACACATGACAGGAGAGGTTGGATCAAGGTCGCTCACTTTCAATCCCAAACAATTTAGAGTTCTTAGTGGGCACAAATTCAGAGCTGATCTGTTGTCGACGAGTGAGAGGGGGATAATTTTCCCCATAACTTCAACAAAGATATTGAGAGCATGATTGTGGTTGGGACCATTCTTAGGGATTTCCTCTTCAGAGAAGGAGAGCATTCGAGTAGAGGTCAAGGATCTAACTAGGTTCACTACTTCTTCTGGTGTGGTTGAGTGCGTAACGGTGGGTCCTGTGAGTAGCTTGATTAGGGCGTTTCGGTTCAGTTAGGAAGACATGAAAGGTCCCCATAGAGTGATGTTAGATTGCATTTTCTTCAGTTGATTAAGGACCTTGCTTTCTTCAAGGGTCATTTCTAGTATAGGGGTATTCTCAACACCTTTCCCTTTATCGCTTACTGATGGTTGTAAGTTTGGATTCTGGTAATGTCTTACCGATCTGGTCATGTGGTTCACGAAAGAGGGAAAAAAATAGAAACCCTATTTCTTCATCGATGTCGGGTTGCTCAGCTACCTAGTTGATCTCTCCTAGCAGCTGCTCGAATGATATCACTCCGCATTGGTTGGCTATCAGACTAGTATTTATTAAAATTGGCACTTCATTTGAATCTTTAGAATCGTCCCCCCATCCGATGGCAATGATATTGTCTTTCCATACAAAGTCAATCCACTCTAAAACTTATATGGCCTCGTCGTATAATTCCTCCCATTTGGCAGGGAAATGCAAGACTGAGGTTATCATGTGCCATTGTAATTTCAAAGCATTGCGTATCTCAGATATACTATAAATATCACCAGTCTATCAAAAAAAAATCTTCCATGATCTGGACCAAGTCATCTAGACTGACTTCATCGGCTGGAACTACCCAGTTGTCTGATTCTCGAGCCCAATTTCTAGCATCTAAGAATAACCCACTGAATCTCTGACGGTCAATGGTCATTTGGGAGGGCAATTTCATCCCAAACTCTAGGAGTTGGTTCAGAACTTCGGATAATTCCATATCTTTGCCTCCAAAATGGGTACGAACAGCGATGCATGCTCTGGTGAAGAGTGATGAGGTTTGATCGACAAGGTTGGTAGGATGTAAGAGGAAATATGAGCATGTTTGGAGAGGTTTAGGAGAGTATATGGGCATGATTGGTGATTTACTTGGCATGATTTGGGTAGATGGGTCGAGTTCTGAGTTTTCTTCTAGGAAGATGGCGTTTGTATGGCTTGGGAGTGGATTATGGGTAATGTTTGGTTTAGGATTAGCTGGTGGGGAGATGATACCCCGATCAATCAGGATTTGGATTGTGTTTCGAAAATGGAAACATTAGTAGGTGGTATGGCCAGCAGTTTGGTGATTATCACAATGGGCATCAGGTTTGAAATTCTTTAGAAGCAGATTTAGTAACGGACGAGGGTTCAAAGGGTTGATTAGGTTTTGATTCAAGAGAGACTGGTAGGCTTTGGAGAGAGGAGCATGGCGCTCTATATATTCTTTCCGAATTAGGTTTGGGTGACTTTCTAGTGCCCATGAAGCGACAGGATGAGAGATATTGTTGATAGTAGAGACTGCGGTACTAGGAGGCTTTTCAAATTTCCTAGGAGAAAATTATCACAAGATTTTCTTCGATATAACTTCTGTCTTCGCAAACCTTCTTCGATTTCTACTCCTGCTTCTCGGAGGGCTCTAAAGTGAGGGTAATACTGTCCTCCCATTGTTGCTCAGACACGAGGAAGGAAGTTTTTCTTCACAATACTGACTTGTTCTTCTTCGAAAGGCTGATTGGTCATGGTAGTTACTTTTTCTCTCCATCTTGCTATGAAGTTACTGACTGATTCCCTAGGATTTTGTTTGAGTAACTCTAAGTCACGACGGGTAACCTCTAGCTCCTCGTTGTACTTGTAATGTGACATGATCTCACGGGCGACGTCTTCCCAACTGTGGATTGTGGATTCTTCAAGGGATAGGAAACAACGGAGGGCGCTATCCTTCAGAGTCTGCTGGAACATCTGAGCCATTATTTCTTCAAAATACCCTAAGAGAGTCATGGATCGGTGATAGCTACGAAGATGAACGATTGGGGGTCCACTACCTCCAAACTTTTCAATATTGGGCATCTTGAATTTTTTTGGCAACATGGCTTTTAGATAGGGAGACATGTGGGTGTAGTCCATGTAGTTCCCAGAGATTCTCCTTGGTCAAATTTCTTGGTTAGCATCTTGAGTTCTTCCTCGACCTTGTTCGGTTCTTCCACTTTCGGATCAATAATTATGGATAAATTAGTCCCGATCTGAGCAAGGTTTGACATAGGAAGTTGGGTTGGTGGCGGCCCATTAGTAGGAAGAGCACCCAAAGCACAATGGTATTCCTCAGGGATCCAAATAGGTTCAGGTGGAGGGGGACCCATGGCGCGAGGGAAAATGACCTCAGGATCTTCGGGGACAAGGACCCGATTTCTTTGCATCTCATGAACCTCAGTTCGAAGGTTATCAACTTTTGCACTGAGCTGAGCCAGAACCGTCAACAAATCTGACTGTATATTCGACACTTGATCTGTATTATCCATAGAATGCAGGTGAGTCTCGAACTCAAAGGAAGTAAAGGGACTAATAGAAATTCGGGGCGATTTGACTGAAGATCGAAGCCAATAGGGAGACAAGCCAAGGATATGTGATCAGCCTAAGAAGTAGAAAAATTGGAATTTATTTTCAGAAAAGAGAAAGGGAAATTTTTTATTTTTGGGAAAAAAGAAGGAGGAAGTTATTTTTGGAAAAGATGAGAACGAAAATCTTTTTGGTATTTTTAATAAAAGAGAAAAAAAAATGTTTGGACGCTTTTTGGGAAAAAAAGAGAGAAAAAGACTAGAGATGGGTCTCAGCATAATTATTATGTTTATTAGGTTCTCACTTGTATTAAATTTTCTTAAATGCAAAATGAAATGCTGGAGGAGACTCAAGCCTGGAAAAATTGGGTTTGCAACATATGTGAAGCTATGGTTGGACTTGTAACCAGGCTCATGGGCAGGGTCCCGTTTTAAAAAATACAGGAAAAATTGGGTGGCAGGTTGACTCAGAATTTTGATAGAGTTTCGAGTCGAAACTGACAATATAATATGTGTATCCTAGGCTTGACACCTATATGCGGGTATGCAGTTGGTTGGGTGAATTGGAAAGGGATCCCCCCTTTGGCGTGACTTCCACGATACACGTCTTGCTTTTGAGGGAAATCGGTACGTGTGGACAAGCCATTTGATATACCTGAGTGTACATGAATTTCCTCTATATATACCTCATGGGGACGATACGTGTGAGATCGAATTCGATATGCTAGATGCATGTGAACGAGTTCCCTACGATATAACTCCCATTATGACTTCGGTCAAGCGCTACAATGCGGGGGAACTGTTCGATAGACATCGATGGTACTTGGACAATGGAAGGTGGGAGTCATATCGCTTAGGCTAACTGCTCCCTGCCTGAACAGTGCCCATCACGAAGTGACTCTCCAGTTACGAGACAAAATTTGGTAAATAAAAATGCTCTTGGGTGATGTTGTGTGAATCATGCATGATTCTCTTATTAGTATCTTATGGTGAGACTAACTTTATTGGTCATGCCAAAGAGTGAGAAAAGTACAAGTACCAATAGTATACTAAGCATGGATAAGTGATGTGTGCAACATGTGGATATATGTGATCCTAGGTTCACGTAGTGTGAAGTGTACATGGACAGTCTTTTACAAATATGTGAATAGTAGAATAAGCATGATGTACACATGAATAATAAAAGGGGAACATGCAAATAGGGGAATATACAAGAAAATAAAACACCCATGTGAATAGAGTCTAGCCCTCTAAAAAATAATCCCCAACAGTGTCTCCACTGTGGCCATCCTGATCGGCGCGACGTTCGTTCTGGGGGGAAGGAAAAAGAGGATCCCCCGGGGAAGAAATTGCGTCGCGATCTCGCACCCTTCTCTTCGAAAATGGGGCTTCAGTCGTCTTCGATGTGCGGTGAATGTAAAGAGATAAAGTATCCAGCCTATTTTGCTCAAAACAAGAAAAAGAATATATTGCCACTTTGAGAGAGCGACATCAAAGACAAACTGATACATGCGAAACCAATAGATCGGAAGTCCGGGGGCTAAGTTACGGAATGGGAATGTGTTAGGGACCCATCCTACCCTTTAGGTCTCTCATGGGAAAATGCTAATATTTTCCTTTATCCTCGTGAAGTTTGTGTATGTGTTTATGTAATGGAGATTAGAATCGTTCGACTCATACCATGGAAAAGATAGGGTGAGGTCATCCACACAAATATTCCCAAAATAGTAATAAATGTATAAGATAGAGTACGAGCATTCATCGGGATATTGATCGTTATTGGGAAATGATTATATATGTGGGATGAGACGCGAACAAGAATGTTATATGTATATGTATGATAATTATGAAAATGAAGGATTTTGAGAAATTTGGAAAATAGGAGAAGTTGGAAAATAGAAAAGTTGAACTCGAGCCTCAGATTTTAATCCAAGATGCCTACATAGCCTATAAAGGCATCAAAGTTCGTGTAGTTCAAATATGGAATAAGGATGGGGTTTATCCCATAGAATCGAACGGAATTTTATTAGGCGTGTGTAGAAAATATGTTTCTAGTTCTGAAAAAATTGTGGTGGATAATTCCGTTCAGAATTTACTGGTGTAACCCTTTTTTTATATTTTTTTGGTTTTTTTTAATGAAACATAGAGTATGTGAAATATACTAATAAAAGCGTAGATGTTAGTGTGTATTAACTACAAAGAAACTAGATTATGAATCTAAAGTAATTTATGCAAAAATAAGAGATTTAAAAGAGGAGGAGAAGGAATTGGACCTTCTTTGGAGCTTGAGCTTGGATCTTGGATGAACTACTTTGAATGTTGATGAGAGAGAAGGATATTTTCCAAATTGGGTGTGAAAAGGATGGGTATTTAGGCTTGAATGGGATTTCTCATATGAAACTTCAATGATTTCGAGAGAGTGTTGCTGAGATCACTGATGCTGATGGGTTTTTGCTGTCTATTGGGAATGAGTTCATGGCCCTTATTTATAGGGCAAAAAGGGGTGCCGATCGTCCTACCCCAAGGGGTGCCTATCAGTAGGTCATCCTTAACACTGTGCCGATAGGCAGGGTTTAGGACCTGCCAATTGACAATCCCATGTGGACTTTTTCTGGAAAAATGACTGTAGAACACAAATCATTGATCTGAATCGTGTGTGAGGTATACCGTTATAAAGGTATTTTAGAGTCCTTTGGATCGATCCTGGGTCCGAGAGTTGACTTTGGGTCAAATGTGGCTCGAAAGTGCACGTAGGTCTTTTGGACGGGAGCTCGTCTGACACAAACGAATCGTTCGCCCGCATGGTAAGTAAGAATTGCACACCGGGTGGACCGTTGGAAAGTTTAGGAGATGTACTTCGACATTCAAAAGATTTTCGCTTGGTTTGGAAAGTTGACCTTGGTCAACTGGGGTCCGAAAGCTCCCGGTGACCTCTCGAAGTAAATTGGCTCGTTCGTCCGCACCATGGGTCAGAATCATGTAGGGGAGGATTGTTAGAAAGGGTATCCAGTGCCCTTAAGAGATTCATTTAGTCTCATTCGAGCTGAAGAGTTTACTTTGGTCAAACAGAGTCCGAGAGCACCTGGTGGCCTCTGGATCGATTTTTGGGGAAAACTAATCGTTCATCCAAACGGTTATGCTGTTTTGCACATGGGGTGGACCGTTGGAAAGGGGTTTCAGTGCCCTTTAAAGATTCAAAGAGATTTTGATCTGATGGTGGAGTTAATTGGGGTGAATTCAGGGACCGGGAGCACCTGATGGCCTCTGAATCAGTTTTCGGGAGTGAAATGGTTTATTCGTCTGAACCGCTATGCAGATTCATGCACGGGGCAGACCATTGAAAAGGGGTTTTGGAGCCCTTTAAAGATTCAAAGATATTTTTCTTTGATGAAAGAGTTGACCAGAGTCATATGGGGCCCGGGGGCGTCCGATGGTCTCTAAATCGGTACTCAGAGTGCAACGTAGGTTTGCGATGGAAGGGGGAAGTACAAGGAGTCTAAGGAGAGACTTAGGGGGTACTATAATGTGGTGTCTACACCCCCCCAAATGGCCCCGTGGGAGGTGCCAATACCTCGCACGGGACCAACATAGCCCGCACGAACTGACCGCGTGGTCACAAGACCCTCGATTTGAGAGCACGACCTCAAACAGAGAATATACACTGTTGAGTTTAAAAATGTTCTGGGGGAAAAACCCTAAAATTCCTCTTTAACAGCCCCATCGACAGTGCCAACACCTCATTCGGGACAAACATAGCCTGCACGAACCGACCGCTTGGTCACGGGACCCCCAGTTTCAGAGCACAACCCAGAACATAGAATATCCACTCTTAGTCATGAAAACGTGTCGTTGGGGGTGAAACCCCTTAGAGTCCCCCCCCCCCCCCCCAACGGCCCTGTGAGAGGATCCAACACCTCGCATGGGACTAATGTAACTTGTAGGAACAGACCACGTGGTCACAGGACCCCCGGTTTGAGAGCACAACCCAAAATAGGGAATATTTTCACTTAGGCTTGGAAATGTTCCGTTGGAATACAAAACCCCTTCACCCCCCCCCCCCCCCCTCCGACCTCATGAATGGTTCCAACACCTCGCACGGGTCCAATGTAGCTCGCATGAACCAAACGCGTGGTCACCGAATCCTCAGTTTGATAGCACGACCCAAAACAGAGAATATCCACACTTAGGCTTGAAAACGTGCCGTCGGGAGCCGAAACCCAACAGCTCCACCCAAACGGACCCATAAGATAATCTAACACCTCACTCAAGACCAACACAACCCGCACGAACTGAGCTCATGGTCATAGGAACCCTAGTTTGAGAGCACGACCCAAAACAGAGAATATCCACACTTAGGCTTGAAAACGTGCCGTTGGGGGGGGGGGGGGGGGGAACCCCACAATGCCCCGCGAGTGGCGCAACACATCACACTGGTCCAATGTAGCTCATACAAACCAAACACATGGTCACGAGATACTCGGTTTGAGAGAACAATCCAAAATAATGAATATCCACACTTAGACTCGAAAACATGTTGTCGGGGCGTGAAACCGCACAACACTGCCAAACGGCCCCGTGGGTGGTGCCAACACCTCGCTCGGGACCAATGTAGCCCGCACGAACCGACCGCATGGTCATAAGACCCCCAAGTTGAGAGCACGACCCATATTTCAGAATGCCTATACGGGTCCCATGATCGCATGGTCACGGGACCCCCAATCTGGCTAAGGAGCACCTGCAGTAACTGACCGATTAGCCTCTCGATTCAAGGATTTTTTTTATTATTATTATAGATCGTCATAGCCCAATTCCGTGACTAAGTTGATATCTACAGAAAATATAGTCATGGCCCAAAGCCGTGACTAACTTGATATAAACTGGAAACATAGTCACGGTCCAAAGCCGTGATGAATATTAATCGTAAGAATAATAGTCACGGATTTAAGTTGTGACCAAGTTTGATTGTACGCTGAACATAGTCACGGCTATGGGCTATTGTCCATGACCACATGCTTTCTTAATCCAGTGATGGTCACGAGTTTGTTCCATGAGCAGGCTTGTGAAGGTGGTCAGGGCTATGGGCCGTGATGACATCTGTGACTACGATAAGTCTGTGACCAGGCAGTGGGTCAGGGGTTTGGGCCATGACCATAGAAATTGGTCACGCCCGATTTGGTCAAGGCCCAAATCTGTGATCCACACCTCCTGGTCAGGGATAAAGTCTGTGACCAATCGTCCAGTCTGGTATAGTGGTTCCTTATGCATACATGAGAGAAAAATAGTTGAATATATTATAAAGGTATCCTTGTGGAGTGCGGGATGCTGCCTGTAGATAAAGTCTAATGAGGGTTGTGAATTGTAGTGTCCCATGTGACAAAGGGTGACCTGGGAGACTTTAGAGAGAGTGAGTAGAGATTTGGGTAGGGCTTCGCTGCTAAATCTTATCTTTTTTAAATGAGGAGTGAACATTTCTGTTTATAGAAGTCAAAAGGACCAATCATGTTCTTGGAGCACATGATATAGGGATAAGTGATGAAGTAGGGAATCCTTCTAACAAGTTAGACAGTAGTCAAGTATATGCCGACGTGGCAAAGTCTGAGATAAGGTATTACTGCAGAAGGACTATGTGGTCAAAATTTGCTAAGGATGCAGCCGTGCTCTTATAATGTGTCCTCAAGTAAAGAAACTATCATGGCCTGCCTAATCCCCATGAAATGGCTATGTACTTATGCCTTTCACGGCCTATACACTTGTATTAGGAATATCAATAAGCCCCCAAGCCTCAATGCCAAGAGGTTGCAAGTTAGTGGTGCGATTGTCTTTTATGACCGTATGTTGTGGTACTTTGCAGATAGTCTCATTTTTCCTTTGTTTGGGACATGGAGGGTGGCCGCGGCCTGTCATTTGTGACATTTAAACTTCCAGTGCCTTTTTATATAAATGGATCTCGTCCATGGACTCATTACCTTTTACACATTTTTGAGAGCACTAGCATTTTGGCACTTTTCGGTGGCCATGTTAAGCGAGATTGTGGTGGTTTTTTGCGATTCATGCATCTTTGATAGATTTTCTCCATTTCCAGGTTGGTTTTCGAATTTTCATCTTCAATTTCTTTAATAATACGTTCCTGTTTTGACGGAACTCTCACAATTTCTCCTTTCTTAATCCCATATGTAGTTATTAGGGATTTTACGAATCTTTACTTTTCTGCCCCAAAATGTTTAGACTCATAAAATGAATCGGTTATTGAATTCATGTAGCTAAGCTTAAAGGTTGTTGGAGAATTTCCTGGTTTAGATAATTGCTTATGGTTTTTAATTTTTCTGGGTTTATTGGTATTTTTGAATACGGGAAATTTATATTCCTTTAGCACGTAATTCTAGAATATTGGTGATTAGAAATGGATCAATTTGACACGTATGTGGTTTTTGAGGTATAGAATTTTTGCTTAGCCCCTATTTTTGGATGGATTTTCTGGCCTAGAACACCAATAAGTTGTACTTGGTGTTTTTGGCCAAAATCGTAGTGTTTTAGTCTTTTGATCTTTAGAAACCAAAAATTGAAAATGTTTACATATTTATCCCCCATAGTTATGGCATGTTAATTTAAGTTCACCTTATTATGTTATAATCTTGATTTCTTTCTCCCTGGATGTGGCTTGTTAGAAAACTTGAACTAACTAGCTGCAACCTTTATCTTGAATTAAACTTGTCAATTTTTATTCACTTTTTTAATTTTTTCATATATTTCCACGACCTTAATAATTAGGAAGACTCTCATCTTTGAATTATGATCATGATGGTTGTGGCACATATCTGATGAATTCTTCTTCTTTATAGGTTCTTGTCATTGCCATATACATTGGGATACTTGGAAGTATCTGGAGGAATTCTGAAAGAGACACTTGGGTGATCTTCCTCCCGCGGTGCTTTATTAAAAACCTTTGAAGACCAGTGGGCCCTGTAGACTCTGACTCTGAGTCTTTTTCCAACTGTAGGGATCCCAGGGAGGTTGTGGACAACATTGACATGGATGAACACACTTGCTCAAGAAATAATTCGCCCTCAAATGTGGATGCCATGATAGCTACCCCCATGATAGTTATGTGGACGTAACCAAGAGTCTGAAAGAGAGCATGTGTCACTTCACCACCCTTGTATTATGAACAAGGAGTGGATGATTGCCTTAGATAAGGTATTTGATTTCCCATAGGGAATAATTTGTACACTTCCTTTTGCGCAGCAAAGATTATTCTCCACAGTCCCAAACAACAGGATCTTCTTCCCCCTTCATGCATTTTTATTAGGGCTACGACTACCTCTATCAGTACATGTTAGAAAAATTCCACGTGCCAGGAACTTAGACACAACCCGAATTTATTCCAATGGCTAGAGGGCCATCCTTGCTGCCTTGGTCATCTGGAAGAAATATTTTAAGGGAGATATAACGACTGTAGAGTTCTTTGACTTTTACAGACCAAAAGAGATTTTCGTGGAGAGTTAACCATATTTTTACATAGGCCTGCGACATGATGGTAGGTATTTAATGAGAGGGAGGCCTTCCCATGTTAAAAACTAGAAGATCAAGTTTTTCATCACTTATGGGGATAACTGCGAGATCCGCCTAGAAGAAAACGATAAATAAAAGAGTTTAGAGGGGCTAACATGGGGCCTTCCACCAAAAGAAGGTATAAATATGTCGCATACTTTTTTTCTCGCTTTAATTATTTTACCTACTGCAGCCCTTTGACTTTCTTTGTTGATAAAATCTGCGGCCTTTTCTAACCCCTTGATATAGTTTTTGTAGGTCTGATACCCTCCAAGAGACAGAGGGAAAGAATTGAGACTGTGATCTCAATTGATGACGATCAAATAAGTTTCCCTACCCAACACACCAAGCACCAATGAAGACTACGAAAGGTAGTTTCCTTTCTCGTAATCATTTTATAATACTGACATTTCTCCTCATTCAGGTGGTGATGTGGAGGAGATTGACAAGGAGCTTCTAATTTCCCAACTTGGTGAGTCGGAGGTGGTTGTCCAAGGCCTTAACCAAGCCCCAAGAATAAGGGAAAGAAGAGGACAAGGGGAAACAAAGAGGTTGCCCTCCAGGTTAAGAAAGAGGCTGCTCCTCAAGATGATAAAGAGCTAGCAACCACTGATGGTGCCATGGCCATTATGTCAGAGGCTATAGACCCGCAGTTGTTGATGATAACATTAGGGTATAAATGGCTATGGCTCGTCTGACTACTTTTTCTATGGTGATTTCCATGGAGGTTCCAGTCCCATCCACGAATCTAGCACAAGGTCCACCTTACGAACTATAGATGCCATTAATGCCAACCCACCCACTCCCCAAATTCGGGAAAAGAGAGGTATTGAAGGGAATTAACATCCCTATTTATGGCAAATAAATCCAAAAATCCCCTTGGGAAATAACAACAAATAATTTCTCAAGGATGAGGTAGACTTGTGAGTCCTCTGATATAATCACCTTATGAAAGGGGACGCGGAGGATCTTAAAGAATATACACTGCAAAGTCTACTGAGGGTAAGAATTCCTTTACTTGTTTTCTTTCTCTAGTTATTTTTATGTTGTACTAATTACTTCAAAGCCTTTTCTTCTTTCAGGCAATGGAAACTACTATAGCTTAAAGGGTCAAGTATGAAAAGCTCTATTCACAGCACAAAGTTATGGAGTCCATCCATCAATACTCGCTGGAGGGTGTCAAGTTTGCATCCTTTGAGGTTGGAAAAAATTCTACTGAAATCTCATTACAAGCCTATAAAATGGAGCCACACAACAAAGTGGAGGCTGCAGTAAAGGCTCAAAGTAAGGATGAGCAAAACATCACTCCATCTACATAGGACCTTAAAAATTTTAGATGAAAAAGAACTAGAGGCGGCAAGGCTAGCTACTGCAATTCAATAAAAGATGGATGTTGCAGAGGGAAAGAATTATGAGATTTTAATCACCCATGCTGCAACCTTGAAGACACTTTAAGATCAACATGTTGCAGTTGATTAAAAGAATGATGAAGATCACGCCGCAACCATCGAGAAGGAAGTTAAAGATGTTGTGGCCTCTTTCAAGGCCTCAAAGGACTTATTCCTCATTAATAACAAAGCTTACCTCCGCAACTACAAATAACTAAGGGATATGGTGGAAAAGAATTTTCAAAGGCTAAGATTAAAATTTATGCCTGGAGGTTTAATGACCCTGAGTAGGTGGACTGTATAGTAGATCTTAGGGATGTGGACGAACTTGCAATGGAGCAGTAAGATGACACTATGGCAACAGAGGAAGAAGAAACTGAGACTGCGACTGATGATGCTTAGGATGATGAAGATGAGGATGCGACCTCTTAATCTGTACCCTATTTTTTTAACTTTAGAACTTGTAGTTTCCTTACGAAATCTTTGTATTTTTTATTACTACATCTCCGAAATGTAACTTTTTATTATTATTGTATTGGCCCTCCGTGTCCTTTAACATTATAATTATTTTTTTCATCTTTAAACATTTCTTCAGCTTTGTTTGATTTGTATTTGGATATTTTTTCATTGCTTTTCCCTTTTTGAGACCTCCACATTGCATGCTTTGAATGATTGTATCTACTGTAGCTTTAGCCAACCGATTGTAATGCCACTTAGATAACAGGTCCATATATTTTAAGAACATAGTGAAATATATTGTTTGCCATGAATAATTTGGACTTATGAACAAAATTTGGTGTGACCCTAAGGTCGTAGTCATTTGTATCAAACAGCCTCTAGGTCTTTCATCTCTATACTTTCTTGAGATGCCTAGCGCAGTAGTTAACGACCAACCCTTATGATAACTCTAGTATAGGCTTAGAACTAATTGATTTCCTGTTGCAGTAATGTTGGATTATGGTGGTTCTTTGAGAACTGATTCCCTTACTACGGATATCATGTCCGTAGCCAACTTTTCTAATCAGGTTGCAGCTTTTTACATAGAGTTGAGATTTTTATTGCATTGTGGAATTTTTATGCCTACCTAGGCTAAGTTCATTATAAAGTCACCCACAATTATATATGGGTATTATTAAGAGAACCGTGATGGTCTATTATGATCCTCCATGGCTAAATAGGGTATTATCAAGCCAAATTGTGACTAAATAAGGGTATTTTCAAGCCAACCCATGGCTAAATATGGGTATTATGAGCCCCCAAGGCTAATAGAATGGGTATTATGAGTCCCAAGGCTAATAGAAACATCCAACGCCTTTAAAAATCTTAATGATGAGAGGTGTTAAATTCCATTTATTGATATCATACCCTTTTCTTCTAAGGACACCTTTTCCCGTTTACTTTAATCTTCAGAATAATCGATCATTAAGTTATCTTCAAACCTGTTAAGATATAAATCCTTTGAAAGACTTTAGAAGGGTAGAGTAAGAATTTAAATACGAGAAAGTCAACTATATATATAATCGTTCAAGAAATACAACACATATAAGCTTAAACTTAGATTTTCATTATTCACAAAGCTTTAAAAGCTAAAATATCCTAAGGCAAAGACAAGTATGAAGCTAACTCAGTTAAGGGATGTATCCCCTAGGAACTGCCGGAGGAATCCCTATCTAATAAGCCTTTCAACCTCATTCTTCAAGGAGAAACACCTATTTGTGGTGTCGTCGTGGTCTTGATAAAACCCACAAAATCTTCTCTTTCCCCTCTTAGGAGGTGGGGAATTGAGCTTCTTTGGCCATTTGAGTAGTTTTTTCTATTTTATGTCCTTAAAGATATCTTCCAAACTATAATTCAGAAACATGAAGTTCTCATGGGGACTTTCTGCCTCTTGCTTCTCCTACCTTCTCTTCCTCTTCAAAGCTTTGGCCCCGACCTTATCTTTCGCAGCTTCTGGTGCTGCGGCCTTCGATATGGATGTGAAGACTTCAGACTCCAACATCATAACCCTCTTCCCTAGGAGGTTAAAATGGTACTGGAATGCGGCTTAGCTTTCATATAGATGGCTTGTACAGTTCAATAGTTGGGACACATTTTCTTTTTGATGAGGACTTGATCCAGAGCTTCCTTCCATGGGTTCTGTTGTGTTAGTCTTTAGAAATATATTATCTAGGATGAACTAAATCATGGTGATAAAATAAGATATATGGAGGAAAAAGAAAAAAAAAGAACACATGGATGTAACCTTTTAATCACCGGATGCAATTTATTCAAATAGAAGTAGATTGTTGTGGCCTCTTGGGTCTAATAGGTACGCAGGCATGGCCTCTATGAAGGACTATTCACCAGAAGTGATTTGAGCATGCTCAATTTTATTGGATTAGATGACTAATCGGGCTCTTTTCTTGGGGGTGGTAAAGTGAATGAAAAGTTAGTAAGAAAGGGATTGTAACCTATCTTAGACTGTTTATCGGTCCTTAAGGAAACCACCTAGTTGGACTTTATCCATTGAGTCATCGGTTTTTAACGATCTGACCTAGCCTTTTGCAACTTAAACACTCTTCACAAACCGTATGGCCCGTTGTGGGAGTTTTTCAAGCATTTTATAGAATCTTCGGTCCATATTATCTTAATTTTAATAATTAGAAGTGAAAAAATGCCAAAATACTAAAATCTAGCTAAACTACTGCATATGAGATACGACATATGGACAGTTAACATGCCAAGCCGCATCCAGCAAGATGCAGTGAAAGGTTTTTCCTAGAAATGGACCCAAAAATTGGGTTTCATCCATAAAAACATGACCAAAAAGATCCTCTAGGAGCTAACCAAAGACATAAAAGTCCTTATGTGCAAAATAACACCAATTTACTAGCAAAAATCTCAAAGTTTAGGAAATAAAATGGCATGAGATGCCGAAAAATAGAGATAGATAAAGAGAGGTGCATCCATAGTTACCCACCTGTATAAGGCCATGGCCTATTGAGTTTTTCAATACAAACTAGGTAGGGTAGCACTATTTGGGTAAGAAAAAAGAAATCCAAGGCCATAGAAAAAGGTTTAGAAAATAGATCTAGAAAGAAGAATCCCCTTAGGGAGTTTATATGAAAAATATGGGTCTAATAACAAAAACCTCGTCCATAGGATAAGGACCCGAAGGTCCTTGTGAATGAAATAATGTGTTACCGACCCGATTTAAGAGGAAACTTGGTCTAATACCTCGTTCCCCACTGACGGTGCCAAAATGATGATGCGAGAAATCATATCAAAGTCGTTCCCAACCATCACATTAAGTATAAAAGCATAAATAAGTAAATAAAGAGAAATAACACAAGATGTATAGTGGTTCAGCTATAAAATGAGTCTACATCCACTTTTAGTGCCTTACTCTCATTATATACAATTGGTAATACAATATTGGTTTGCTATTAGAAGCGTATAAAAGAGAGGTATAATTGAATACATGAGAAATGTTGCCCTGTAGAGTGCAAGATGTAGCTTGTGGAGCAAGTCTATAGAGGGCTATGGACTGCAGTGACCTAGGAGCTTCTAGAGAGAGATTGAGTAGAGATTTGGGCAAGCCTGTGTTTCCAAATCTTGTCTTTTTTAAATGAGGAGTGGTCACTTATATTTATAGAAGTCAAAGGATAGGTCACATGCTTAGATCACGTGATACGTGTCTAGTGAACAAATGGCAAGTACATGCTGACGTGGTTAAATCTGCCACATGGTATGTACTGCTAAAGAAGTATGTGACCGCAGCCTTCTAAGGATGCATCCGTGGTCTTATAATATGTCGTTAAGTAAAGGTACTTCCATGGCCTGTCTCAGTCGCATGCAGTGGCTATGTACTTAAGCTTTTCGTGGTCTATATACTAGTATTTGTCATATCACCTTTGAATCCTTGATGAAGGTTTTTTTGTTGATTGAAGGTTACATTCTTATAACATGTTTCTTCAACTTCAAAGAATATATATTTTTAATGGAGGATTTGACGACATTGGACGCGGATCAAAACCGGTAGGGGTTGTGTAGTGTTCTTCAGTTGTCTGTGCTCTCCTCTGAGGATATGGTGTGAAATAGTTTCCAGTCATTCGTAGCATCATATGGCTATAAGTCTTTGTCTTATAGTTGTAATACTCTACCATTGTACATTTTTTGCTCTTACGGGCCTGAGATTTTTCTTGTTAATGGGTTTTCCCTCGTACATTCAATGTTGTACTTATTTTACTTTTTTCTCAATTGTTAGAACTTAATTAAAAATATAAATTTTGGATTATAAAATGAAGTAAAATATGTTGTCACATAGACTTTTGGATTATTAATCCTTTTGATAATAACAAATTAATACTTATTTATCTTGATTTAGATAAATTAATTTTTATTTGGGTAGCTACCGTCGAGAGATACACTCTAACATACCTGTGACACACAAAATATACAAGTTAATATAAATCAACAAGTATTTAAAAATGAAATGCATGCATTGAACAAAAATCCCTTAGTAAAACACTACCCCTTAATTAAAACTTATCCCCTTTTAGGTCCTATATAGACAAAGGTAAACGCCCAAAAACATGCAAAAATAATCATCTAAGCTAGCACAAATATGAATGTGCCAATGTTAAATACGCACATGCTAGAATAGATATATTGATTTATGCTCCAGCAGAAAATTTTATGAAACACAATTCAAACTTGAAAATATATATCATTATGAATATAAATATTTTTTCCTCAAAATTTCATACATTCAAAACAACAAAAAACCAAAACCAAACATGAGTGGCCACACATGTGATATAACTTCTAACTTTAGGATCCCCATATAAGCCATATAACAAGAATGATAATGAACTCTAAACTTGGAAAAGTTAGACTAACCCTACTTATAATATGTATGTAACCTTTGATGAAGCCCATAAATGAAATAATCTAAAAGTCCACCATAAAAGATTATTTTATAATGGTTCCTTATCATTAAGACCTAAAATTAACATCTAGTGTTAACAGTTTAATAAGATCAAAATAATTTCATAAATGAAAATGTGAAAAACCATTGGTCTTCAACTTATAACTCCCTCACAATGTATTTTTTAGATATTACATATTTATTCCTTGAGCGTATGCATTTGCATAGAATATTCTTTTTCTTTGCTCGCACTAGCACATAAATATTAGTTTCTGGCCAATGGTAGTTATCTTCCTATTTAGGTAGATCTTACCAATACTTATCTCCATAGTTCTATCATACAATCACAATAATTGGTTCTTATATGAACATTTTTAAACTCCAGGGAAAAAATATGACCCGATTAAGTGAAAACAAGTACAAGTAAATTGTTCGGATTAACGTAGAAAACACACCCTAGTCAACTCGTCTATATGTATGCCATATTACAATGATCACGACATAGTCAACAGGAGTCGTTATTGGATAACTTCATAGAAATAATTAAGAAAATCATGTATATATTCACACTACATTCCTAAGAATCCAATCTAAGAATAGGAAAATAGACAACATAGCGTGTTCTATAAATTATCAATCATTTCAACACTATTTATCCACAAAAATAAAAGATAATATATTTTTGTGATTTTTGCAAAAATATTCAAAACATAAAATCTTTTTGTTTTTTCTTAAACTTCTAAAAATAATCAAAATAATTTTGTAATTTTCATTTATAAAACTAAAACAAAATCCCAAAAGACTTAACAAAGAATCTTTCTGTGCTTTTTTTTTAATTTCGTAAAAACATAAGAAAAATAAAAAGATACACATCTAATTAAGGATATAAAATGTCATGCATTAAAAATGATCAAAGACTAGATTACAGCTCATACCAAGACTTGGAAATTAGCACACATAGTCTATGGAGATAAGAAAACAACTCACCCATGAGGAGAAAGCTATTTACTCACTAGAAATTCGGGGATATGTGTTTCCAAAGGAATGTGATGAGAAACATCATGCCTACCAATCAAGTAAGGATCAAAGTCAGAGTTCCTAACCTAAACAGATCTAACAATAGGAACCTGATGTTTGGTAATTGATTTGGTTTAAGTCTTAAAGGTACCTTAACCTTAGTATTTGGACCTACAAACATCATAACTTAGTCATATTATTGAATTATCTAGTGAGGTTCATAAATCTTTAACATATCTGGTTCAAATTTAAATTACGACTAGTGAAATGGTTTGTTCTTGGATTCTTAGATATCCTCTTAAAATCAAATCACAAATCTCAAAGATGACCGCTCTTATGGCAATAAATACAAATTTATGGTTGTGTAGTGTTCGTTTGCTTCGAATTAGGAGCGTGCCTATGTGGGGTATGCATAGGAATCTTATTTGACCTTTTGACAGAGATAATATTGACTTTAAGAGTAGACCCTTTTGAATGGTCATAGCTAAGTCTAGTCTTGTTCTTCAAGGATTGGGATGGTGCAAGGAGAATCTTACCTAACTTCTAAGATCTTTCTTCAAGGGAAACCGTCACCTTATTTGACTCCTCAATGTTATTCTTTAGCCTAGTACTCTCCTATTTTATCAAGGTTTGAGTCCAGAAAGATTCAAGAAGGTCCTTCTTTAATCTATAGACCTTTTCGTGCAAAATATCATGTTCAAAATTCCCTTCCTTAATATTCTCAATAAAATTAGCTTCACGAGCATTCTTTCTGCTCATAAGTGCCTACGGCTCCTTCACGGTTCACATATCCTTCTTAAAAATTTTAATCTTAGATAAAATAAAAAAACTAACCTTCTCTATTTTTTAGGGACATAGTAAGAATCTTGGGAGTTATCAAAAGGGAATATATATAACCTCAACTTTGTCTTAAAAGAGGGAATATTTAGGACAAAACACATCCTTGATGGTAGTGAATTTGATAATATTGCATCCAATGAAAGACTCACTTATGGAACCAGACTCACTATCACTATGAGTGGCACTAAAATTCTTATCCCCCTACTCCTTAGTTTGATGATCACTCGTGATGATATCCTTCTGATTAAGATTGTGTGTTTGAATTTCTAAATTACTCCTCGAAATTAAGATTGTGTGTTTGAATCCTATTACGAAATTAGTCCTCGAATCTATTGAAACCTTAAACCATAATTAAATATGATTTATATGATTGTGATTTGTTCATAAAACCATTAGTTTGGAAACATATAACAAGAACACTCAAAGGAAAAAGTAAAAACTTCTATCTCTAGGGTTTTAAAGGATATAGAATTGGAAATATGGTTATGTATTGAGATTAGAGTCGTGTTTATAGTTTGTAATAAAACAAAGTTCATATAAACATATTTTACTAAAGTTAGACCTCATTCCAATGAGGAAAATATCGATCGAACTAGCCTCATTCGAAACAAGTCCACTATCGGGCAAAGAAAAGTTTGAATGAGAATTCGTGCCTCACGTCAATGGATTCACGCGAGCTGTCGTTAAAATAAAAATTTATCACAAGGTTTTTAGGAGGTTTGTTGTTCTGAGCATAACTTTGGACTTAAACATCAGAATGACCCGTAATTTTCAGTGTTCTAAAGCCTAATCAAAACTCTACAATTTTCTTGTTTTGAGATATCTGAAATTATAACATTTATCTTGCCAATAATACCCTCAAAATTTTGAAAAATAAATTTTATAACTTATAATCTATCTAGAACATAAAAAAATGTTTCTCCACTTTTACCTCTCGATGTGTGCATTAATACAATGGTGTTGTCTGGTAAGATAATGTTGGTAGTCTTGCCACATCTTTAAGGCAAAAAAATTCACCCAAACCTATATTTTTATATTTTATCAATCTGGAATAAGACAAATAAAGGGACAAGTATAAAATTAGTCCTTACAAATATAACATTGCCTTTGCGAATCAGTTGATTTATAGAATTTTTTTCTTTAGAAAAATCCAACAACGGTGGCTTATCAGCTAGGCATTAAACATAAATACTATGAGTCCACTACGCATTGCAAGATTTAAGAAAAATGCCTGAAGTTATAGATTATAAAGTGAAAGTAGATATTGCACTTTATCAATAATCTCTCTCTCTCTCTCTCTCTCTCCCCCATAAAACCCTAATTAGGGTTTTGCATGGCTACGGTTGTTTCTTACCATGTTGATCATAAACCACCCGATCCACCACTTTCATGGAGTAAATCCTTCGCAAGTGTGGCGAAGGAAACCACAAATATTGACATACCTCTAATTCAAATTTTGTCTTACAAAGGGGAACCTGTGATTAAATTTTCTCCACAAGATATTTCTAATCTCGCTGCTCCTTTCAAATTCTCAATCGTGGGAAAATTTTCCCATGGTAAACCCACATTAGAGAATATTAGAAAGACCCTACATACAATGACTCTTAAATCATCCTTTTCTGTTGGCCCGCTGGATAAAAAATGATGCAACTAACACTACACCAAAATGACAAAATTGTCACCTTTCAGCCGGCCAACCTTGTCAAGGTCATTGACCGTGATAAAAAACACGCGTTTTGTGTCATGGTCATTGACCTTGACATGACCATGACAAGTCCGTGATAAATTTACTTGTCACAGACTTGTCACGGTCAATGACCGTGATAATTCTTTAAATAATTTTCACGGTCAAGGCACTTGGCACGACCGTGACAACTTCTGTAGCAAAAACCCTTACCCCTTCTTCCCCCCCCCCCCCCCCTCGCCGTTCCCTTTTTTTTCCAACTCTCTCTCTCTCTCTCTTTCTCTCTCTCTCTCTCTACTTTCAGGTTAATTTCTCTCTCTGTCTCTCTTTCTCTTCCATTTATATATATGTTTGTGTGTGTGTGTATTTATGTGCATGTGTGTGGGGTGGGGCAGGGGGCTGTTGTGTGTGTGTGTGTGTATATGTGTGGTGGGTGGGGGGCCGTTGTGTGTGTGTGTGTGTGGTGGGTGGGGGTGGGTAGGGGGTGGCAGGGTGGGGGTAGGGGTGGGGAAGGGGGGTTGTTGTGTGTGTGTGTATATGTGTGGTTGGTGGGGGGTGGGGAGGGGGTGGGGCAGGGTGGGGGGCTGTTGTGTGTGTGGGGGTGGGGGGTAAGGCAAGATACCATTGTAATTCTCTTAATATGATGTTTTGATGATTCTATGAGATAATATATATTGTTTCAAGGTTAACTCGTTGTAGATAAAAACATTCACATAGTAAGATTAAATTGAATCCATCCATAGATTCTATAATTACATCCACTAAAATATAATTAATAAATGAAACAGTTTTAGATGAAAGTAAATTAATAATTAGTGCCCATTTCATATGAAAGTAGGATTGCCCCTCAGTGTAAATTAGTAAATTGATAATTATATACGTTAATTGTTAGTTTAATTGATGAAATGAATTAATTGAGTAGATGAATTAGAAGGAGTACGGGATACACATTTGTTGTTGACATTGCTGTTGGATTATTTTGTTTTGTAAATGTTTGGTTGGTTAGTTTTAAAAGTGGCATGACCACTGGATTATTGTCCATATGGGGGTGGGATTTTTGAACTTTTTTTTAAAATTACTTTGTATATCGAACAATATATATATAGTATGATAATTAAATGAAACATACTTGAAATTAAATATAGTGCGCATAGATACTAGCCTTCTAGTTCTTATGCGTACACATTCAATAGCCCTTAGACCCGTTCGAGAGTCCTTACCCCTGTAATGAGATCTCTCGAATTGTCCTGTTTGGACAGTTTGAGACTGTATAATTTTTGTATAATATTCTTAGTGGCTTAAAGTTGTTACTTTTGGAGGAAGTTCTACAGTCGTATCTTAATGTTCTATGGGTACGTACTAGATTAACAAGTGTGACTGTTATTTCAATTGATCAATTGAAATAACACTCACACCTACCAATCTACGTCGTGTACTTGGAGAACTACGGGGATATGCTGTCGAATTTTTTTCAAATCGTAACAACGTGCATGAGATGTTAAGTATATTACAGAAAAATGCGGTCTTGAATGGGATAGGACCACTAACCCTTTAAAAGGATAATTAAATAATGGGATAATTAAATAAAACATACTATAAATCTAAGTTTTGTTTACCTTTAATAGGTGTTTAGTTGTGGTAGCTGTGATGGGATATCGGAAATACAAAGAGTGGATGGGTGAGAATAATAGAATGGGGGATGTGTTTCGCAGAGGTGCTAACGAATTTGTGAAATATGCAAAGAAATGTCATAATGATGAAGAGTTTCCGTGTCCGTGTGCTAGGTGTAAGAATGGTAAGGTGCTTGAGTGGAAAACAGTTGAACTACATTTGTTAAGATCGGGTACGCAAGATAGTTATCGATTTTGGAGTTTTCACGGTGAATTGAAAGTTCCTTTTGTCCCCGACCAACCTTCACAACAACCTTAAACAAGTAGAATAGATGTAGAAGGGGACGATGTAGATCATAATATGTTAGAGGATTTAGTTGATGATGCGTACGGAGTTTATGAAGCAGAGGAGAATGAGGTTACTGATGATGTAGAAGATTCAAGTGCTCGTGAAGATAACACGATAAAACTTGACGATGACTACCAAAGTTTAAAATTTAAGGTGACCCAACCATTATACTCTGTCTGTGAGAAATATCAAACAACTTTACATGCCATGGTTGGTTTGCGTAGTTTATCTATATTCTCAGCTCCTAAAGACGGGTGATGCGACATCAAGGCTTGCTCGTCTAGCCACTGGACCCTTGTTCGTGGTACAAGAGTACAAAAAGTATCGATTGAACGGTTACATTTTCGGCGCTAAAGTGTACGAGGAAAGTATAAATGTACAAAGCTCGAGAATTTCATACAAGGCTCTTATTATCTTTCGAGCGAGAGCAAAAGATAAAAACCTCGTTGAAGCTGAAATGACTTACTATGGTGTAATCCAAAATATATTTGAATTGGATTATATAAGCTTCAAAGAGGTTGTATTTTACAATGACTGGGTAAGAGTTGAGGATAAAAATGCTTGTAAAGTAGATCCTATCACCAATTTGATCATGGTTGACTTTTCCAAGTTGAAGTGCAACGACCACATGAGCGATGAGCCATTCGTTTATGCATTTAAAAATGTTAAGCAAGTTTTTTATTCGGAGTATATCCACAACGAGCCGTGGTCAATTGTCCAACACGCTCCAAGGCTTAAAAATAGTAGTGTGGATGATTTGGCTGCTCCTACCGAATATCAATCCATTTTTTATGATAACCCGAATTTGAAACAATTTTTCAATTTGTAATAAATATTTCAATTTGTACCGAAACATCCATTTTTAATACTTTTAATTGATTTGCACTTTATCATTTTCACTCTTGTGTAGTGTGCGTGTGTGGAGAGGAGATTAATACATAAATATTCCAACTACATCTAAGTTTTGTTTATACTAATCCATGAATATACACTTCTTACCTTTAATAGGTGATTAGTACATAGTTATTTGGGGTGTCCTATTTGTGGAGAGGAGACTGAATCTCTTCGTCTATCCGAACACTAAGAAATGCCATAATCCTATGGAGTTATGCTCTGTAAATTCCTCACAACCGTTATGTAGCCAAACATCATCAGTTGAAGTTGTCAATTCCACTTTCCATACCCCACCACTTGGAACCTCTAGCAAAACATGGGAGACCATGGGAAAGTGGAATTGACAACTTCAACTACTGATTTTTTGCTACACAACGGTTGGAAGGAATTTGCAGCGCATAACTCCATAGGATTATGGCATTTCTTAGTGTTCAGATATGAAGGGAATTATATTTGACACGATTGCCTGGGGTACATTGGTTGGAAGGAGGTGCCATATGAGCTGAAGTTAGGTGTTTGGGTGACACTACAGGTAATGTATTTATATTTATATGTCAATTTCGATTTCGATTTCAATTTCGATGTATATTTGCGGGGCGGATACTAATTTTACTTTATTTTATTTCAGGGGACAAGGAGTGGCCCTGAGGGTAGGCTACATATGCTCGATACTTATGTGGCTCTTCGGATGAGAAGGGAAGGATAAGGAGGTGTCCCCGAGCGTCGCGGTACAAAATCTCTTTTCCAGCTAAATAGTTTATAGATTTGAGATAATTGATGGTGATGTTGTTTCTTCTTAAATAGTTTCTATTTTGAATGTATATTTGCGTTATCTGTAGTTTATCTGGATATATGATATTTGAATAGGTACAACGTTGATATAACAGCTACAAATATACTGCTGGGCAGTGGCAGTGGCCATACTGCCCAGCAGATTTTTTTTCAATTCTGCCCAGAATTGTCACGGTCATTGACCGTGATAAGCCCAAGACAAAAGTTGTCACGGTCAATGACCGTGAATTTTTTTTAAAAAGGGGATAAGAATTTGTCACAGTTATTAACCGTGACTAAACGTGTCACGGTCAAGGACCGTGATAATTTCTTATGATCTTGTCACGGTCTTTGACCGTGGCACGTCCGTGATAAAAAAAGTTATCTTGCCCCGAATTGTCACGGTCATTGACCTTGAAAAGTCCAACTTTTCAAGGTCAATGACCGTTACAATAGTGCAGATTTGGTGTAGTGTAAGAATGTGTCTCAGAAGTGCATACTCTCTAGGCTCATGTGCAAGCCTGTTGCTTAAGTAATAATTCGATAAGTCGGCTCTCGATCCTAAGGGAAATAGGACAACAGAGTTGTAACGACGTTGGACAGACGAAGGAACCCTAACTCTGACTCTGAAGAAAAAGGAAAAGATGATCTAACTAGTTAAATAGCTACAATTATATGCAATTTTGTAAATGTTTAACTAACAAACTAAAGTACGAATGGAATGCAACTATTCTAAATTACTTGAAATATTAATGATGATTGAATTAAAACTCGAACTATATAATGAGGAAAGCATGACGGGAATACATTCCCTCAACCCCAGTGTATTGATGGTATAAAACTAATCGTAAATTTAAGTGATTACTTTAACCCAGAATTTAGTAATCCCAAGCATTATGTATATGAGGTTCAAAGGCGGACCATACCTAATCAGAGGAGGAGTAAATCGGTATTGCGATAGTTACACTCGAATTGCATTCTGAAGCATCCCGGTTACCCTAAAGCAAACGAGATCCAAAGATCTACGATTGTCGTGTTTCTACGCATTACGGTCATAATCAAATCATTAAATTTAGAGGATTAATTTTATACATATACAACTATCACATCAGGTTGATTTCATGCATCCCGAACTTAAGAATCTAGCCAGACATATGAATAGATGAAGATAAGACGTTTAGAATGAAAGAAAACATTTCTAATACTGAATGAAGATGAAGTGAATAAAAAAATACTTACTAATAAAAGAATTACTATAATAATTAAAGAAGGAATTGGAAGAAATTTACTTGAATTGCTACTGGAATCAAAATTAGGGTTTACATGTTATTCTCCTCTAAAACTAATTAGAAATTGCTTCCTTCACGAAGTAGAAGCCTCCTCTTATGTTGGGAGGAGTTTATAATATATATTCTACGAAATAAAAGAGTTTGAACCAAGTAGGATTCTAATTTTTACAAATGGATAAGTTCGGATAATCGAGAAAAAAATCGATCCTGTTAAGATATTCGATTCGATTCTGTCTTTGATAGCTTTTACAGAGAATTCTTCGAGCATGGGATCGGTTCTTTATTTCTCTACTTCGGTTTGGTTCTGTCTTAACAGTCTTTACAGGGACTTTCCTAGGATGGAATCGGTTCTTTTTCTTTCCCTTAGGTTCGGTTCCATCCTATCAGCTTTTGCAAAAACCTTTTCTTCTTGTACTTCTTTGAAGCTTTTGGTAAGGAAGTCGAATCAAATCACGGAACACTTGCAAAATAGTTGGAAAATACACGAAACTCGGGGACTTATTAGAACTTGTCAATAGCAAAGATATGATATAAATCCACTCAAATTACACTTCGCGAAGCGATAAAAGCCTCTAAATTAAGGGGATAATTGGGAAGAATTTATGCCTAATCAAATCCCCCTAACTTAGAACTTTGATTGTCCCGAGAAGTGTAAAAGAATCAAAACATGGTCTAACTCAAAAATGGGATAGAATACCTCTTTCGCGGGCGAGCGATTGCATTTAGCGTATGCAACAAGCCTTTAAACCCCTAGGTTACCCTAGTAGGATGAGTTGTGTCTCGTGAGGGTTTGCAAAGAATATATCCATGAAATTCGACTCAAAGAAACCTCAAAATACGCAAAAATTGTATAATTCAAAGTTTTCCTAAAAGTAGTCATCATCAAATCATGTCCAAGAGTCTCAAATCATAGTGTGCGTGTGTGAAGCCGGAAATTTAACCACGAATTACCACCGATTGACCATTGCGTTACTTATCCAAAAATTCATTTTGATTTCAAAATCTCACGGAATGATCTCACAAATGAATCACTTGGAATGTGGCTATTCTCTCGATATGCGTGATTTATAAGAGTAAATGTAGTGGAACCAAGTTCACGCATACAAGTTGAAAGACAGAAATTTATGATAACTGGATCTCATCATTGGATTAAAGATATAAGGAAATGGGAACATTGCCTCTAATTAGTATCTTTAATCTCTTTTATTATCTTTTTGTGTAGTAGCTCTCCACGCGGTAACCAAATTCGCAATTTTGGACTCGGTTAGGACTTTTTCGGGCTAACGGTATATTGGGTAATATGAGAGTGGTACGGAAAATCTGGAATAGGAAAGTTTTCTTATGATGTACGTTAGTACATTTTCGTCTTTTGCTCATTTTTTCTTCTTTTTCTATTTTTTCTATTTTTCACGCTTTGCTTTTCTTGCTATTTTTGTTGAGCATAGCTACTTTTTTTCTTTCTCCTTTTTCTGCACTTTTCGGATTTAATTTCTGGGATTGTCCCCTTTTCGCAATTTCGGTCCAGTTACGGTTTTTTGGGTTGTCAAGCGAAAGTGAAAATTTTATTCGGCTCAATTTGGGTTACAAAAAGGATAATTTTTCACTACTTTTTCTGGCCAATATTTTTAGGTGACAAACGAAGGTCTACTTCACTGTCCAAAATACTAATTGCGTTACCATATGCGTTTTGAGATGAATTAGGTTTAAAGATATATTTGGCACGTTTTTCAAGGAATATCACACACATTTTCCATAACCGATCAAAGGGAAAGAATTGAGATCCTTAACGACTTATTTGACGCTGAAAAGAACGTTTGAGTTAATAATTAACTCGGATTGATTTATAAATTTCACAAAGTTGAAAGTCTCGAATCTTACCGGGGTTGTTAATCTCCATACTTATTCGTTAAGTCGCCTACGTTCGCTCAATTTCTATCTTTGGTCAATTCCGACTTTGTGCATTTGAATTTTACAATTTGTGACTTTAAACCGACTTTTAATGATATTTTCAAAAAAATTGAATTCCAATTTTTATTTATTTTGAAAAAAAAATATTTTTGGGGTTTTCAAGATTTTTTGAAATTTCTGTGCATTTTTGAAAATTTGTGAAGTTTTAGAAATACGCACTTGTGACCCCCTAACTTAGACTTTTGCATTGTCCTCAAGCAAAAAGGACTAAAATCTAACTCAAAGCGATTTAAAAGTGCGAAAAAATAAAACAAACAAATGAAACATAAATGCAATTTTTTTATAGAGAGAGAACATCTGAGTTACAAACGGTAAGAAAGAGCAGACAACCAACACAATTTAAACAACCACCAGAACCATACAAACAACTAATAAAAATAAGGGCTTCATTGGGGCGACGGATTGGAGGGATTTTAGGAGGGAAGAGGGTGTATGTTTTGGGGCGGGGGGGGGGGGGGGGGGGGGAGGGGGAAGAATGGAGGGAAGGGACAGGATAAAGGGGGGAATAGGCTCCTCGGGAAGAACCAAAATCACAGGACCCGAACTAATCCGGTTCAGGGGCGATTCGGTTCGGTTCTGGGAATTTTTTTATTTTGCAATTTTTCCGAACTGATCCAGTTTAGGGATCTGGTTTGATTCCATCTGTAATAGAACCCTCTTCTCGCAAACTGCTGCACTAGAATCTTAACCCCTCGACTTCCTGTACACTTTCTCACTTATTCACTCATTCGGATTTCTCGATGCCCTCGTGAAGTGTGTGTTGGAACGCATGATCTTAACCCTAACCTCACGTAACCTACCTACAGACTCAATCTAATCTATCGAAGCACAATAACTGTACACCAGAAATCACCCCATATGCGCCGGGAGTGAGATGACCTCTCTTTCAAGCTCATTCGACCCCGTAAACGGGGTTCGACAACCAAACGGTGTCGACTTCTTCCACACGCGCCTCTAGATATGCCTTTAGTAGTTGTCCATTGACCTTGAATGTAATTCCCCCTTTTAAATCATCTAATTCCACAGCTCCGCGAGGGAATACATTTTTTACAATGAACAGGACAGACCATCGTGACCACAACTTGCCCAGAAATAGATGAAGCTGAGAGTTATAGAGAATCACCTTTTGTCCGGGAATAAATTCTTTGCATCGAATAATGTTATCGTGAGCGAGTTTCACTTTTCTTTGGAAATTTTTGCGTTCTCATACGCATCATTGCGTATCTCTTCTAACTCGTTTAGCTGAAGCTTGCGAGCTTCACCGGCTTTATCCATGTCATAATTCAACTTCTTAATTGCCCAATATGCCTTGTGCTCTAAGTAAACGGGAAGATGGAAAGGTTTGCCATACACAAAGCGTAAAGGGGACATCCAGTGGATTTTTATATGCGGTACGATAGGCCCATAGTGAATTGTTAATCGAAGTGACCAATCTTTCCTAGTAGGATTGACGGTCTTCTAGAGAATGTTCTAGATTTACCAATTTGCTAATTTGTCCTGTCCATTCGTTTGTGGGTGATAGGTCATTACAACCTTATGAATGACGCCATACTTTCTCATGAGCTTCGCGAATGTCCTGTTGCAAAAGTGCGTGCCATCATTACAAATTATTTCTTTCGGAGCACCGAAGCGGGAAAGTATATATTCCTGTAGGAACCTAATCACCACTTTACTGTCATTTGTCTTGGTAGCTATAGCTTCTACCCATTTAGAAACGTAATCTACCACGACAAGGATGTATAGGAAACCAAAAGATGTGGGAAAAGGGCCCATGAAGTCAATACCCCAACAGTTAAAGATCTCAATAATGAGTATCGAGGTTAATGGCATCATATCTTGTCGGGTAATCACTCCCATCCTTTGACACCTATTGCAAGATTTGCAACAATTGTTCACATCCCAAAAAATTATGGTCCAATAGAGGCCGCATTGAAGAATCTTAGCGATCGTCTTTTTCATCGAAAAGTGACCTCCACAAGCTTCTGAATGACAGAATTGGATGACTTTTGGGATCTCGTCATCTGGTACACATCGTCGGATGATTTGGTCGACGCAATATTTAAAAATGAAAGGATCGTCATAGAAAAACATGCGCGACAAAGTGGTGAACCTCTTCTTATCTTGTGGTGTCCAATCGGGAGGGACGGATCCCGTAATGAGATAGTTCACTATATCTGCAAACTAGGTCAAAGAAGAGGTAGCAAAGAGTTTCTCATCCGAAAAGTATTCATCTGTGGGTATCGAATCACTAGGTACGCTGGATGAGAGCCGTGACAAGTAGTCAGCAACGACGTTTTCTACTCCTTTCTTATCTTTAATGGAGAGATTAAACTCTTGTAGCAGTAAGATCCACCTTATGAGGCGCGGCTTTGTGTCTTTCATCGCAAGTAGGTATTTCAATGCTGCGTGGTCGGTGAAGCAAGTGATGGGAGAACCGATAAGGTAGGACCGAAATTTGTCAAGAGCAAAAACTACCGCTAGTAACTCCTTCTCTTTGGTGGAGTAATTGAGTTGTGGTCCAGTAAGAGTCCGTCTAGCGTCGTAGATGACATGAGACTGTTTGTCTTTTCTTTAGCCCAAAACATCCCCTATCATGTAATCACTAGCATCATACATAAGCTCGAATGGTAATGACCAATCCAGAACTTGCATGATGGTAGTGGACACAAGCATGGTTTTCAGTTTTTCAAAAGTGCTATGGCATGCTTGTGTCCACTCAAATGGGGTGTCCTTCATAAGAAGGTTGATTAAGGGTTTAGCAATGGTGCTAAAGTCCTTAATGAACCATCGATAAAACCTCGCGTGGCCCAAGAAGGAGCGCACATATTTGAGCGATTTTGGTGGGGGTAGATCGGCTATGACATCAATCTTAGCTCTATCGACTTCAATACCTTTGGATGAAACTACGTGGCCACGAACTATTCCCTCAGTGGCCATAAAATGGCATTTCTCCCAATTTAGGACTAAGTTCTTCTCCACATGCTGGGAAAGTACTCTTTCCAGCTTTGCCAGACAAAGATAGAAAGAGGTGCCAGAAATGCTAAAGTCATCCATGAAGACTTCAAGTACTCTCTAAACCATGTCGCTAAATAAACTCAACATGCACCTTTGAAAGGTCGCGGGTGCATTACACAAGCCGAATAGCATACGTTTGTAAGTCAAACGTACCAAAGGGGCAAGTGAAGGTCATTTTCTCCTGGTCAAGTACATCTACCGCAATTTGGTTATATCCAAAATAACCATCAAGGAAGCAATAATAAGGGTGGCCTGCTACTCACTCAAATGTTTGATCAATAAATAGTAAGGGGAAATGGACTTTTCTAGTTCCCGCATAGAGTTTTCGGTAATCAATGCAAATGCACCACCCGGTGGTGGTACATTGGAGAACTAGCTCTCCCTTAGCATTTTCAATCAATGTCATGCCCGACTTCTTCGGGACAACTTGGATAGGTCTCACCCACTTGCTATTCGATATTGGGTAGATAATCACGGCATCCAATAACTTAATGATTTCGGTTCTGACTACTTCTTTCATATTGGTGTTTAGCCTTCTTTGCATTTCTCTAGAGGGATTTACATCCTCTTCGAGATGAATCTTGTGGGTGAAAATCAAAGGAGCTATCCCCTTAAAATCAGCAATACACCAACCGAAAGCACTTTGGTGCTTCCTCAGAATCGTTAACAGTTTACCCTCCTTCTCTTCGTCTACGCTAGAGGAGACCACCACAAGAAATGTCTCGTCCTCTCCTAGGTATGAATATTTAATATGAAAGGGTAGTTTCTTTAACTCGAGGGTAAAAAAATGTTCACTAGAGGGAACCATGCGTGCCTCCTATGGAGGTAACTCCTCGAATCGAGAAACCCAACTTATATCTCTCTCATCCTCGTTCGACGCTCTCTCATTAATTAACTCTCTCAACTCCTTCATTTCCCTCTCGAATTCAGTATACGTTCCCTTACTCTCATGGCTCGACACTAAACAGGACCCTAGTGCATCTCCATAATAATTTTCCTCAAAGTACTCCTCTAGGATCTCGTCGATGAAGCTCACCGTGTGAAGATCATCTTCTTCCCCCGTATATTGGGCTATATGGAAGATGTTAGTCTCTAAGGTCATGTTCCTAAAGGTGAGTTGCATCTGACCATTTCGAGTATTGATAATTGCATTAGCTGTAACTAATAATGGGTGCCTAAGAATGATGGGAACATGATTGCTTGAGGGGAAGGAGGGTTCCGTGTCCCAAATGACAAAATCTACCAAAAAGTAGAAAGTGTCAACTTGAATGATCACGTCCTCAACTATACCCCTTGGGATATTCACGGTTTGATTTGCCAACCGGAGAGTGATCTTCGTGGGCTTAAGGTCTCCCAGATCAAGTTGCCTATATATGGCGTAAGGGAGGACATTTACACTTGCTCCCAAGTCAAGTAAGGCTTTTTAAATTTTATTTTCTCCAATGATGCAGGAAATGGTGGGTGCACCAGGATCTTTGAATTTTGGTGGGAGATCATTAATTAGAATGGAGATCACGTTTTGTGCTAGAAATACATTTTTCTTTAGCTTCATCTTCCTCTTCACTATTAACAAGTCTTTGATGACTTTTGCATAAGCTGGAATCTGCTTAATGGCATCGAGGAAAGGTAAATTTAGTTTTACTTGCTTTAGCACGTCTAGCACGTCATCATAGGGGTTCCCTTTGCAGGAAGGAACCAGCCTTTGAGGAAACGGTGCCGCGGTGGGTGGTTTCATTACTACCTCGGGCTCACTAGTGTCTTATTTATCACTCTTTTTCAAGGGGACATCTTCGGCCTCTTTCGTGCTAGGAGAAATCTCCTTGTCTTTGGTTGCGTCGTGTGGGGGAGGTGACAAATCAATGATTATCCCACAACGAAGAGTGGTCATGGCTTGACATTGCTCCTGATGTTCTATAGAGGTGGATCCAACACTAGTTTGACCTTGAGGAGGTCTTTGGCCCTGGGCAGGAAACTTGCCCTTCTCTTGGACACTCAACGATGATTGTATCTTTGAAATATTTGCGTTTATGTCGCTGATCATGCGATCATACCTAGCATTGGATGCATTCTGGGTATTGATAAATTGGTTCATCGTATCCTCGATATTTCTACGTTGTGGAGTAATATATGCCCCTTAAGGTGGTGGTGCTTGCACATGTCCTTGCATGTGTGGAGCTTGCTGAAAGTGCGATGGTGGAGGAGGGGAAACATGTGAATTAGGATTCATCACAGCATGTTGTTGCCAATAGCAAAAACCAGGGTGGTTTTTTCATGAAGGGTTGTAAGAATTCCCATTCGGTGCACCGAAATTGCCCTTGAATCCTCATATACCACTTACTTATTCTTGAAGCATGACTTTGTAGGCGGGCATTGTTGGGGATTCCTCTATTGAATGACCCGCCTCACAAATCGCACACACCTTCTCAATGGGGTTTTGGATAGATCCAGTTGGTCCTCTTCCATATACCTCCAGTAATTGTCACATTCCCTTCTCAAGTAGGTCGATTTGACTGTCCATTATAGCATTCATGTCCACATAAAATAGGCCAAACGCCAATGGAGTGGTGGTCACTTGACGAGTTCGATTTTGAGCACTAGGGTCAGATGTATACCAATATTGGGTAGTCTCGGTGACATACCTCAGGTGAAGCTCAACATCATTGGCATCTAATTCGACAAAGGTACCATCACATATAATCTCAACGAGTTGTTTGGAATTCATATTCAGCTCGTTATGGAAGAAGGAAATGATTTGTAGTTTATCAAGTCCATGATGCAAGCACGAAGTGACTAACTCATTGAGGTGCTCGTAACATCAATTGAATGACTCATTTGCTATTCATCGAAAGGTTTGAATTTGAGCCTTGATGGAGTTCGTTCGATGTGTAGGAAAGAATTTCTTGACAAATTTCGATTGTAACTCGTTCCATGATGAAATCAAGTTTGGAGGTAAAGACCATAGCCAGGTCTTAGTCGTATCCTTTATCCAGAAAGGGAAGAGTTTGAGGTGGATCACATATTTTGTACATGTTTGATCGTTGAGGGTCTCGCATGCCTCCTCAAATTCCATGATGTGAAGATATGGCTTTTCTGATCCATTCCATGGTAAGTGGGTAGTATTTGGATCATCCCATTCCTAAAGCGAAATTGCCCTGCATTATATGGGAGTAAAATGCATCAGTGACAATGCGCTCGGAATATAAGAGTTCTCTCAATGGGCGGTATGGGGCCTCTTCCTCACCGACGGCTGCACTACCGTGTTATGACATTTCTCTCTCACTCAAAGACTCAATTTCCTCACTTGGTATACTCGGAGCGTGCTCTGAAGTGTGTCCTAAGATGGAAAATAGAGTGTTATTTGCAATTGAGTGTGATGGTGTGGTAGGTGGAACCCATAATTGTGGAGCTTTAGGAGTGTGAGGGCTATCGGGGTCGTACTCAACTATCGAGTTTTCGTGAATGTGGGTTGGAGTAGTATGGGGAGTTGGAGTGAGTTCAGAATTTTGCATTAACAGGCTTATGAGAGATTATGAGGAATATTTTTGTGCTTTTAATTTTTTTTTACGTTTTTGGATTTTTTGAATTTTTTGGTCAAAGCTTTAGATTGACTTGATTTAATCCTAAGTCTACCTAAGTCCCCGGCAACGGCGCCAAAAACTTGAAGCAACTAAGAATGTGTCTCAGAAGTGCATAATCTGTAGGCTCAAGTGCAAGCCTATCGCTCAAGTAATAATCCGATAAGTAGGGTATCGATCCTTAGGGAACTAGGACAACAGAGTTGTAACGGCGTTGGACAGACGAAGGAACCCTAACTCTGACACTAAACAAAAAGTAAAATATGATCTAACTAGTGAAATAGCTACAACTATATGCAATTTTGTAAATGTTTAACTAACGAACTAAAGTATGAATGGAATGCAACTATTCTAAATTACTTGAAATATTAATGATCATTGAATTAAAACTCGAACTATATGATGAGGAAAATAGGATGGGAATACAATCCCTCAACCCAAGTGTATTGATGGTATAAAACTAGTCGTAAATTTAAGTGATTACTTTGACCCATAATTTAGTACTCCCAAGCATTACGTTTATGAGGTTCATGACCGCACCATACCTAATCAGAGGACGAGTAAATCGGTATCGCGATAGTTACACTCGAATTGCATTCTGAAGCATCCCGGTTACCCTGAAGCAAACGAGATCCAAAGATCTAAAATTGTTATATTGCTATGTAATACTATCATAATCAAATCATTAAATTTAGAGGATTAATCTTATACACATCCAACTATCACATCAAGTTGAGTTCATGAATCCCAACCTTAAGAATCTAGCCGGACATATGAATAGATGAAGACAACACGTTTAGAATTAAAGAAAACATTTTTAATACTGAATGAAGATGAAGAGAATAAAAAAATACTTACTAATAAAAGAATTACTGCAATAATTAAAGAAGGAATTGGAAGAAATTTACTTGAATTACTACAAGAATCAAAATTAGGGTTTACATGTTATTCTCTTCTAAAACTAATTACAAATTTCTTCCTTCACGAAGTATAAGCCTCCTCTTATGTTGGGAGGAGTTTACAATATATATTCTACGAAATAAAAGAGTTTGAACTAAGTAGGATTCTAATTTTTACAAATGGATAAATACGGATAATCGAGAATAGAACCGATCCTGTTAAGGGATTTAGTTCGGTTTTGTCTTTGACAGCTTTTATAGAGAATTCTTCGAGCATGTGATTCGTTATTTATTTCTCTACTTCGATTCGGTTCTGTCTTGACAGTCTGTACAGGTACTTTCCCATGATGGAATCGGTTCTTTTTCTTTCCCTTGGGTTCGGCTCCATCCTGTCATCTTTTGCAGAAACCTTTTCTTCTTGTACTTCTTTAAAGCTTTTGGTACGAAACTTGAATCAAATCCCTGAACACATGCGAAATAGTTCAAAAATACACAAAACTCGGGTACTTATTAGAACTTGTCAATAGCAAAGATATAATATAAATCCACTTGAATTACACTTCGCGAAGCGATAAAAGCCACTAAATTAAGGGGATAAATGGAAAGAATTTAAGCCTAATCAAAAAACATGTCATCATTCGATTATTTCACGAAGAAAATTTCACAATATTCAAGTTACGCAATCAATGGTTTATTTGCAGATACCCAATGAGAACCTTCAAATGGTCTCCTGATTTCAGACCTGAAAAAGAAAGCTCCATTATTCCATTATGGATTTATTTTCCTTCTCTTCCTATCCATTTTCTCTCTAAATCTTATTTGTTTTCTATCGCTCAACTCGTGGGAAAACCTCTAAAACTGGATAGCTCCACTGCTGCAATTAATCGACCTAGTATTGCTAGGGTATGTGCTGAGATTGACCTTTTGGTCCCATCACCTGATCGCCTATGGATTGGGTGTGGGGAAGATGGATTTTAGAAAAATATTGTGTTTGAAGATGTTCCTAAGTACTGCACTCACTGTTTCAAAGTTGGTCATGATAATCAAAATTGTATCCTTCATAAAAAATCATCAGGTGCTACCCATGCTTCCAAAACCATCAAAAACATTAAACCTTTACCACTCAAACCCCAAAAAGCCCTTCTGCCTCAATCATATACTGATCCAACCATCCCAAAACAACACTTTTCAATCAAAAAAATACATATTCCCAAACCTCTTAACCCCCTCATTCCCTCTAGTCAACCTTCAAACATTTCAAAAAACCATCCTATGCTACCCCAAACTTCTCCTATTATCGATACAGCTCCTCAAGAACCCCTTCATCACTCTCTAAATTTCAATCCTACCCAAGAGAATCATCAAGTTTTCCTTCTCCAAACAGTTCAAAAACATCCTTCAATCACCCAAACTTCCCCTCAATATCCCCTTCAACTTTCCACCCAATATCATTGTCAAGATCCGAGCCTTGATCAGGATCCAAAACTTGTTCAATCAAACACGTTCATAACTTCAAGCCTCAACCACCCAATCCAAAATAAACTTTACCCAAAGATCCAAGCATTCTTGAACAAAATTCAAGATGGGGATCTTGATAATTCAGATATGATGATTCTTCACACTCTCATGCTATCTCCCAAAGGCTCCGATTTCCCAGCTAAATCTAAAAATGACCTGATGAAATCTCTGTCCCTTTCTGATATTGATGTAGACATGAAAGCCAATCCACCTTATATTGAGGAATTAATTATTTTCTCTAAAGTTCTATCTAAGAATATGGAACACTTTAAGCCTACAACAGATAATGCAGATACAAGTGCTACTACAGACACAGTGACCATCAAACCAACTCCAAAAATCAGACCTCCTGACCCCATGTTCAAAAGATTAACAAGGGCTTCATCTATGTCCTCAAAAGGTTTTTCCTATCATCTCTCTCAATGACAAACTTCTTATGCTCGAACATGAAAGGCATTTCTAATAATCCCTCTACAAGGAGACTCAAAAAATTGTGTAAAATTCATTCCCTTCTTTTTATGGCCATCGTAGAGCCAAAATCCAAATTGGAAAAATTAGAGGATTTGAGAAGTTAAAATATTGATGATGGCATTGCTAATGTCAACAATAAAATATGGTTTCTCTGGATATTTGACCTTTCTTGTGATGTCATTATAAATTATGAGCAATCTATGTTACTTAAAATTTCCCACTCACATTTTCACTCTGAAGTCTACCTCTCTATTGTCTATGCAAAATGCAATATATCAGATAAAACTGCCTTATGGGATAATTTACTTCAACGTAAAGCTCTTGCCAATAATAAGCCTTGGTTGATCTCAGGTATTTTAATGTTCTGTCAAATAGTGGTGAGAAACTTGGGGGCAATGATATTGACTTCTTAGCAATGGAAAATTTCAACAATTTCATATGCTCTGCTGATCTGTTGGAGGTCCACTTCTCTGGAACTAAATTCACATGGAATAATAATCTAGATGGGGATAAAATTTGGTCCAGACTTGATAAAGTTCTGACTTTGATTGAATGGTGTAATACATTTCCCAATTTCTCTCTTTGTCATTTAAAGAGGACTTGCTCTGACCACTGCCCTCTTCTCTTTTCTATTCATACAAAATTTGATTCAATCAAAAAATCTTTCAAGTTCTTAGATATTTGGTGAAATCACAAAGATATTCATTCAATTATTGAGGCTTCTTGGGAAAACATTGCCATAGGTAACCCTCTTAGATATTTCTATACCACGCTTCAAAGGATGAAATCCACTCTTGTAGACTGGAATAAGGAGGCCTTAAAAATGTATTTGAGGAAACTATTAGATTAGAGGATGAAGTGATAACAAATGAGGTATCTTATGAAGCATCTCCCAACTCTTCAAATAGAGAGAAACTGTCTTTATCCAGATCAAATCTGTAGAAGCTTTAAAGAGGGAAGAACCATTTTAGAGGCAAAAAATGAGAGGTAAATGGCTCATAGAAGGGGATACTAACTCAAAATTATCTCATGCCTCTTTCAAGACCAGAAGACTGAAACAAATGATTCACAAAATTAAAAATAAAGAGGGTATTTCGATTGACGAAGTTGATGGTGTCCAAAAATAATTTGTTAAATTCTTTGAAGAGAGTTTTAAAGTTTCAGTAATAGAAGAGAGGATGAGTTGATTCAAACTATAGATCAGTCATTATCTTCTGAGAAAATCCTCATGCTTGATGATAGGCCTTGTGAAGAAGAAGTATGGGTAGCTATACAAGCCCTTAATGAAGATGGCTTCCCTGGTCCAAATGGATTCCATGGCCTCTTTTATAATAAATTTTGGATTATAATCAAATCTGACCTCATAAATGATGTTTGTTACTTCTTTTCAGGTGGCGATCTTCCAAAAAGCTGGACCAGTACTAATATTATCCTCATTCCCAAATCCAAAAACCTAACTCAACGCTCAGACTTTAGGCCTATTAGTCTCTACAATTTATGTTTTAAGATAATTATAAATATCCTTGTTCCTAGACTATCTCAAATTCTTCCAACCATCATTGGTTAATCTCAAGTTGGTTTCATTAAAGGGAGAAAAATCTCTAACAACATAATTCTTGCTCAAGAACTTCTGCAATCCATTGGGAAAAAATCTTTTGGCTCAAATGTGATCATCAAGTTGGACCTATCCAAAGCATATGATAGAGTTTCTTGGCTATTCCTACTTAAAACTCTAAGAAAATTTGGTTTTTCTGAGGTATGGATTGATAGAATTTGGATAATTATTTCCAATAATTGGTTCTCTACAATTATTAATGGTCAAAGTGCTGGATACTTCAAATCTTTTAGGAGTCTCAAATAAGGGGATCCTCTTTCTCCTGGGCTTTTTGTGTTAGTAGCTGAAAATCTCAATAAAGGCCTTCATAAACTCATCCTCAATGGTCTTGTAAAACCTTTCTACCTCCCTAGAAATATCCCTCTCATTAGTAATTTAAACTTTGTTGATAACACTATTGTCTTTTGCAATGGGAGATCCAACAGCCTGAAAAACTTGATATCCTTTTTGAAAAAAATTGAGCTTGCTTCTGGTCAGTTGGTAAATTTTTCTAAAAGAAGTTTCACTGTCCATCACACCATTTCCCACAAAAGGATCAAATCAATGGCCAAAATTTCTCACTTAGCTTTCAAAAAATACCCCATTACCTATCTTGGTTGTCCTATATTTTATGGGAAAAGAAAACACCTGTACTTTGAGGATCTCATTCTCAAAATCAGAGCTAAACTTTCATCTTGGCAAAATAAATTCCTTCCATTTTCTAGTAGAAGAACTCTAATTTCTTCTGTGCTCTCATCATTACCTATCCATACTCTTGCAACCTTAAACCCTCCAAAAAAGACTATATCCATTATTCATAATCTGTTCAGTAATTTTTTGTGGAATGCTTCCAAAGAATTTGGCTCGAAATATCACTGGAAAAGATGGAGTGACCTATGCCTTCTAGTAGAGGAAGGAGGATTAGGATTGAAACAAATGGATGACGTGTGTAAAGCAGCAAGTTTAAAACTCAACTGGAACATTAAAACTTCTGGTAGTCTTTGGTCCAAGTTCTACTGTGTTAAATACAAAGGAGGTTCTGCGCCAATTGGATCAAGTACTCATCGAAGGATTAAAAATGTGGATAGCACTGCTGAAAATGATGAAATTGTCATCAGATGTTCAAGGTACTAGACTCTTACTCATGATGGGAAATTCTAATCTAAATCTGCTTGGAATCTTATCAGGTCCAATAAACCTAGCTCTTTCTTATTTAAAGCAATTTGGAAACCATATATCCCTCATAAAATTTCTATTTTCCTCTGGAAATGTTTGCATAAAATTGTTCCCATTGATGAATCTATTCAAAATATTGGCATCAGACTTGCTTCTCGATGCCCATGTTGTTTAAACTCTACTGAATCTCTGAACCATTTATTTTTAACTGGTCCCATCGCTCAAGTTGTTTGGAAACATTTTGCTCAGATCTTTGGTATTCATGTCCAACTTTCCTCTGTTAATTTGACTTTACTATCATGGTGGCTTCGAAACCCAAAGCAAGATTCCTCCAATTAATCTTCTCTTTCCTGCCAGCTGCTATAATGTGGGAATTATGGAAATCAAGAAACAACAGTGTTTTTCAAGGTACTAAAATGGAAGTCAAGACCATTATTGCAAATGTGTTTGACCTGATCCATTCTATTGCTTGCAATAACTCTTTCAACTCCCATTCGAAGAACTTTGAATTCATCATTAAAATTTTCAAGCTTCATCTTAAGTCTTATGTTCCTGGATCCATTATATCAATCCATTGGACTAAACCAATGGAAGGTGTTGCTAAACTTAATTGTGATGGGGCTACTAAAGGGAATCCAAGTCCTGCTGGTTCGAGAGGTATAATCAGAAATCACACGGGGATCTTAATTGAAGCTTTCTCATCCTTTAAAGGTCACACTACCAACAATAGAGATGCATGTTTATCCATTCTGAGAGGATTAAATATCTGTGTTTCCTTACATATTCATAAAGTCATTATAGAATCTGACTCGAAAATGGTTATAGATTTTCTCAATGGTATTCTTAAATCTATTCATTGGTCTAATGTTGATGTTCTTTCTGATATCAACATTATTCAAGAAAAAATTCAAGTCCACTTTCAACACACTTGGAGGGAAAATAATAAGGTTGCAGACAACTTGGAAAATTATGGAGTAACATCTCAAAGCTTTTGTTCATTCAAAGAATCCAGTGAGCTCCCAATCTCAGTTAAAGAGCATTACAGAATGGATATTGTTGGAGTCAAATCTATCAGAAAATTGAAATAGTGTGTCGTTATTTCTTTATTCAAGTTGTCTTTATTTTGTATAAGCCACATTGGTAGGTATTTTCTACCAAATGGAATAAATTCGGGGAATCTTCACCTCTTAATAAAAAGAAAAGTGAAAGTATCAATTATTTCCATTAAACTCTATCTTCAGCAAGTCATATTGTACCCCCTTTAAGGAACCTCGACAATAATGTCAAAGCCCTTGGATAAAGATGGAAAGATAAAAAATGAAAACAAGGAGTAATAAGTGCCAAAGGCGGAGATCACAATGATGAATTAACAAGAAAGAAGTCTTTTAGAGGTTGTACTTGAGAGTTCTAGTATTTGAATCAAAGATCAAGAATAGGCACCCAAATTGAAATTATTGTCCATATAGAGCCAATATTTTCCTTTTAATTCCTTAAAGGAACAAATAACATAACCTGGGTCTATGTGACAAAATATAATAGGAATTAGGTTACAACATATTTTATCTTTAATATTAGGTGATTAATTTATATTAAGAATAGGTACTACAATCACACATTCCCGGGTCATATGGGAAAAAAACTTCGAGCCTAAATGAACTAAAAGTGTATTGTGGTAGATTTTTACAAATAGAAACTGACGACTTAGAATCAAGCAACACGCTAACTGACTATCCACTCTTTTGCACCATATTCTTTGTAAAAGGCACCAACTTTAAAATAACACTACACAACCGTGGTTGGTTTTGGCATCGACCAATGTATTCAAAGTTTTATCCAAAAATCAAACTCTCCTTTTGAAGTTGAATATGAACTTTTTTGAGAATCCACCGAATTCTCGAGCACCTCTTTCTAGGACGTGAATGATCTTAAAGGTTTTGAAAGTGCTGAAAATACTTTGACTTACTTAAATATTGAAGATTATTGATATACTTACACAAGTCTCTAAAGATCAAATATATAAAATATTTGATCAAGAATAAAAATATAAGTGTTTTAAGCTTTAATAGGATTTATGAGCAATGTTTGAAAACGATCATCTCGAAAATACGAAAGAGAGAAGTGAAAAAGAAAATGGTTTTAGTATTTAGAGTGTCTAAACTAAAAAAATTCTTTCCTTAAAAAAATACTCCAGATAAAATGTCTTTTTCACTCCAAGAAAATTATCTCAAATAAATTTTGCCCTCTAGAGTTTTAGACAAAGATGATGATAATGAGGTTACTCTCTTCACTTATATCATATGTATCTACATGTGTGGTGAACCACGAGTAGTAAGTGGGGAAGGGGGGTAATACCTTCATAAATATCTCACATTAAAGTGTATGTACAATGAAAGATATGGATGCAATAAAGTTTTGCACAGATTCCCAAAGAAAAGTTTTTTTTAATATCTCTTATAAAAATAAAATTCGCTAGATGTGAAGCACTGTCGTGGTTGTGACAAAAGTCTTTTATGACGACAATGGTATACAAAGAGGGTATCCATGCATGGAACTTCCAAAATTGGAAAAATATTTTGAAAATTTCGTGACCAAAAAGAGCATTCACGAACGCGAAGCATTCCTTCACTAACAAGAAAAAGTTGCAAGAGATACCTGACTTTTGTAAATGCCTATGCAAAGTTCCTTTTGAAATGATTTTTATAATCATCTTTACATACATATATCACCATACCAAATCTATATAAAAGCACAGACACACATAAAACCATTTTTAATGATGAAAAAACTTAATTCAAGTATGATATAAGTGCAAGTTCACTAAATTCATTACCTCAACCTAAGTGGCTTTATAGAAAATGTTGAGTGTCATTATAACGAACATCATCATGAATGATGTTCGATGTTTATGAAGCTTTCTAGTGATTATGATAATTTTTTATGCTTTGTCGGAATGACCTCGAGGATAACCTACTCAAAGTATATCATAATAAAGAGAATAAGTGTTAATGAAGAGATTTTGGACAAGTATGATAAGATATATATAAGAAAAACTAATCCCAAGACTCTCTCTTGCGACACTAGGGTTTGCATGGCAACCCTAGCAAACCTTACTTCTTTATCCGTTTACTCTTTGAACCCTAAACCACCAGACCCAGAAAAAATTCCAAATCCATGGACAAAATCCTTTTCAAGTGTTGTTGCCAACTCTCCAAAATAAATACCTTTTAAACAACCCACACTTTTCAAAAAAGAACCTGTAATAATTTTTTCAGATGAAGATATTCATAACCTTGTAACCCCATTCAAACTTTTAATCATTGGAAAGTTCTCTCATGGAAGACCCTCCCTTGACATCATCATAAAACCTCTCCTCACCTTCTGATTCAAAGATGCTTTCTCGATAGGTCTGATAGATCCGAAGCATATTCTCATACGATTGCATAGTGAGGATTATTTCATCAGGATGTGGCTTCGTGATCAATGGTATATAGGAAAATATACTATAAGAACCATCAAATGGTCCCCTTCTTTCAAGATTGATCAAGAAAGTCCAATCACCCCAGTATGGATTAACTTTCATAATCTCCCTTTCCACTTCTTTACAAAATCCTCCTTATTCTTAATTTCCCAATTGATTGGAAAACCTCTCAAGATGGATGCCTCAACAGAAGTTATTAATCATCCAAGCATGGCTAGAATCTACGTTGAACTCAATCTGTTGAATGACAATCTTGATCGCATTTGGATTGGTTGTGGTGATACAGGTTTCTAGCAAGAAGTATGTTATGAAAATATTCCTCAATTTTGTATACATTGCATAAAAAAGGGACACTCCACTGATACGTGTTTATTCAAGAACCTTGGAAAGAAACCTATGAAAAGACATCCAACAAATACCAAACCAACTCTTCAATCGAACAATGCGAACAAAAACTCTTCATGGCAAGTTAAACAAAAAAACCTCCTCAAGAAGTAACAATCATTCTCTATGAAAAGGATAACATCATAAGTAATGATCCATCTCCTACCCAACCTACGTCATGACACCCCACAAACTCTTATCCTCCTAACAATCCCATTCTTCCAAAATATAGTCTCAAAGAAACCTTCCATTACTGTGAAATAAATACAATTGATGATATGGCAGTGGAATACTTAAACTTAGACACTAAGGCTAATGTTTTCCTAGAAAATTAAAAACATATTGCTAAGCACAAAAACTATTGTCCAGACTTAGAAGATAAGGTTGAATTTCAACTCAACATCTTTGCCTCCTCTTATGATAAAATTTAGCAGAAGGTTCAAAGCTCCAAAAAGAAAAAAACCCAATCCTCCCAATCCTTACCCCACAAATTAAAAAACCCTCTCCCAAAATACAAGACCCTCTCTTCAAAATACTGACCAGATCTGAAGTAAAGAAATCCTCAAAAAATCCCACCTCTTATTCTTAATATTAAACTTCATTTGTTGGAATGTAAAAGCTATAACTATCACCTCTAAAAAAATAAGAATTAAGAAACTATTCAAATCCTATAAACTTCGTGATATTGCTCTTATTGAACCAAAGGTAGACAAAGACTCTATTCAATCTCATCAATTCAAATTGAATTTTGAGGAAAGCCCATGAAATTCTTCAGGTAATATGTGGTTCTTATGGAAGTTTGGTCTTAAAGTTTCCCTTGTCTATGACCATGATCAATTCCTTTCTGCTAAAATTGAGCACCCTCATTTCAAAGAACCAATTATTATCTCCATCATTTATGCCAAATTCACAAGAGTGGAAATAATTCCTCTTTGGGAAGACCTTGAGTAGCTATGTAATCAGTATGACCATCTTCCTCACCTCATCACATGTGATTTTAATGTTGTTGATCACTGGAAAAGATTGGGGGAAAGGAAATGAATTTTACTGCAGTTCAATATTTCAAAGATTTCGTTGCTTCTGCAGATTTATGAGACCTTGGGTATCGATGATCAAAATATACTTGGTCAAACTTTAGAGCAGAAGAAACTTCTATATTGGTTAGACTTGATAGAGGCCTTTCAAATGCTTCTTATAAATCAAATTAACCTCATAATTCTGTTCAACACCTTTCCATAAACTATTCTGATCACTCCCCTCTTCTATTCACTATCAAATCCCAATTGGACTTCAGTCCAAAATCCTTTAAATTCCTTTATGCTTGTTTCTTCCATAAAAACATTGAGACAGTCATTTCAACATCTTAGTATATGCCTTTGCAGGCCCCTCCTATGGAGCTTTTTGCTAAAAAAACTCAAAAGACTCAAAACTGTTTTAAAGGAGTGGAATTCCTCTTATTTTAAAAACATTTTCCAAAATGTTCAAGATCTAAAAGACTGACTCCTAGAAAAGGAAATATCCTTTGAAGAATCTCCTTCCAATGCCAACAAGATAGTTATGCAAATGGCCAAAGATGATCTGAATAAAGCTTTAAAGATTGAGGAAGATTACTGGGGAATAAAATCAAACCTGAAATGGTTTAAAAATGGTGATTCCAATACAAAATTCTTCCACTCAGTTGTTAAAGCCAAACGCAACAACCTTTTCATCCACAGAATTAAGGATTATAACAACATGTGGATTGAAGATCCAAAAGACATCCATAATAAATTCATCAGCTATTTCAAAAAACCTTCTAACTTCTGAAACTTTTTCCCACCAATCTTCACTCTTGAATCATATCCCAAACCTCATCTCAACCTCTTCTAACAACTTCCTCTCTGAAACTCCAAATGAAGAAGAGGTCTTACAAGCAATTAAAGATTTAAACTCTGAGAGTGCTTCAGGCCCAGATGGCTATAGTGGTTTCTTCTATATCCATTTTTGGAAAATCATCAGCTCATACCTCATTTCTTCCATCAAAAGCTTATTTGTAGGTGCTACATTCCCTATCAGTTGGTCTAGTACAAATTCTTGCTCTCAATATAGGCCTATAACCCTATGGAATTTCTTCATGAAAATCATTACCAATATTATGAATTCTAGGTTGAGCCATATTCTCCCATCTATCATTTCTCCAAACCAAAGTGGTTTCATCAAATGAAGGAATAACTTGGATAATTTTCTTTTATCGCAAGAATTATGCAATGATATGGGGAAAAAATTCCATGGTTCAAACATTATTATGAATCTTGACATGAAGAAAGCCTATGATAGGGTTTCATGGTGGTTCTTGACTGAAGTTTTGAGAAACTTTGGTTTTTATGAATCTTTTATAGACCAAGTATGGAGACCCATCTCAAATAACTGGTTCTCAATTCTTGTAAATGGCAATCCAGGAGGTTTTTTAAATCTACCAGAGGCTTGAGATAAGGAGATCCCTTATCTCCATCTTTATTCATCATTGTTACTGAAGTGCTAAGTAGAGGGCTACATCATCTCATGAGCTCTAATGTCATTACTCCTTATAGTCATCCCTCTAATAGTAAACTTATCTCTCATCTTAGTTTTGCTGATGACATCATAATCTTTACGAATGGTAGCAAAAAAAAAAGAATTTCTAGATTTAATAAGTTGCTATTAAAATATTAATCTTTTTCAGGTCAATTGATCAACAAGTCCAAGAGTAACATCTCAATGGAAGGCCCTCAAGATATCTCTAAAATCCATTCCATTGCAGCTATGATTGGTCTTCCATTCAAACATCTTCCCATCAGATATCTAGGTTGCCCATTGTTTAAAGGTTGAAGAAAATCAACCTATTTTTCATATCTCATTGAGAAGATTAGATCCAAGATTTATGGGTGGAAATAAAGGTTCCTATCTTAAGGTGGAAGACTCATTATCATCAGGAATGTTCTATCCTCAATCCCATTCTACACTCTCTCAGCTTTAAATCCTCCCAAGACGATTATCAACAGAATCAACAAATTATTTACTAAATTCTTTTGGAGTGGGAGTAATCCAGAAGATAACAAATTCCAATGGGTCAAATGGGAGCATATATACACTCCTATAGATGAAGGAGGCCTTAGCATCATAAAGTTTAATAATGTCATAAACACTAGCAATACTAGATTGTACTGGAACCTCAGGAAGAAATCTAGTATCTGGTCAGTTTTTATGCATTCTACATACAAAACTAAACTGTTTTCAGCTCATACTAGTTTAGCTTCTATTAAAAGAAATATATCCATAAAAGATAAAGAAGAGAATCTCATTATGAATGTCAAAGACAGGCTAATTTGGTCCCCATCTACATCTGGTGAATTCAATTACAAATCAGCTTATGAGGCCTTGAGAAATAATAATCGCACTTCTATGAATTGGAAAATGATCTGGCATCCTCAATGTCCCATCAAAATTTCAGTCTTCATTTGGAAACTCCTGAATCATGCCATTCCAGTGATCTCCAACTCCATAAAGTATGTATACAACTTGTTTTTCAATTCCAAATGTGCAAAGCTGGTGAAGAATCTATCAATCACTGTTTCCTCACATGTCAAACCTCTTATAATATCTGGTATTTCTTTGGTCAAATACTTTCTTACAATCTCAACTTCAATTCCTACAAATCTATGTTCATTTCTTGGTGGCTCATTAAACCTAAAAGAGATTACTTGCAGTTCCTTTATTCAAACAAGCCCAAATTCATTTTATGGGAACTTTGGAAGGCTAGAAATAATCTTGTTTTTGATAATTCTAGGTCTCAAGAATCATCCATCATCTCCAATATTATAGATCTTACTAAGATCAGTGATAACTCTGTAACATTCTCAAATGTCCCCCTCAAAGCAGTTTTCTTCTTAGCAGACACTTTCGAGTTGAATTTTGTTCATAAGTCCCCAATCCTCATACCAGTTAAATGGAACAAACCAGAAATTGGATTCCTAAAATTAAATATGGATGGATCCTTCTGTATGAATCATAATTCCAGTGGCATTGGAGGTGAAATAAGAGATAATAACGGAGATTTTCTAGAAACTTTTTCTATCCCTACTTAGTCTACTAATAGCCTTCATTCTGAAGCTCAAGCTATGCTTCATGGTATTCAAATGTGTTCATCTATGTCTCTAAGTAAAGTGTGCATAAAATCATATTCTAAAGCTCTTGTTTCTATGATCCAAGGTAAATGCAGTCCTCCATGGTGTATCCTCAATATTATCCACGATATTCAGTTCGAAATATCGCAGAATCTCTATCCAATCTGTCACATTTGGAGACAAGGTAATTCAGCTGTAGATTGCTTAGCAAAACATGCCTCTTCATCAAATTCCACATCAAATTTCCAAGTCTTCTCCACCCTCCCCAACAGTCTCAAGGGTTGTTTAAAGCTGGATAAATTAGGCCTAGCTTCTATTAGAGTTTGCAAGTAATTTTCTTTAATGGGAATAAGTATAAATTCCCAAATTTTCTTTCAAGTCTTGTTTGTTTTGTTTAATTTTTGTATTTTGGAGATACATTGTCTCCTTATTTTTCTAAAATAATAAAAAGTGTTGTTTATTTAAAAAAAAGTATATTAATAAGTCTAATGAACCTGTATCTTAAAATATCATAACGATACATTGCACTTCACTTATTATGTCTATATACTTTTCCTAACTCATTTTTATATAAAACGTGTCATTAGATTGTAACTTCCCCATTCATCGCATCTTCTCCCCCTTTTTCATGGAATTGGCAAAGGAAAATCGTTAATTCAAGAATAAGAATTAGCTAATGATAACATGAAAGATTTTATATAAAGTTTACTAAAGTGGGATATATCATAAAGAAATGTAGTTCAATTAATCAAGCATATATAATAATATAAAGTAACTTCAATCTCACTAGATATACAACCTAACATGATATAGGGCAATAAGATAATCAATATTAATTATTCCAACAAACACAATAACATATTAATCAAAATTTGTTGTCCTGCAAGGACTATATGAAATGTGTTATCCCAAAAGATACAACCATAAAACAAGTTTAGGATTTTATACATATATTAAAGTAAAGTAAAGTAAAATGAATCCTAACTCTACCATATAAAGAATTAGCATAAATAAAGAAATAAAATTGTTGCGCTAAAGCAAGACTATCTCTAGCGACCAAGACGACAAAACTAACTCGGGAATTTTATCAAACACTTGGTGTGCGGAAAACACCCAAGACCTTGTTCCCAAAATGAACTAGTGTGCAAACTCCCAATCGAATCAACCAAACATCAATGAAGAGACAATAAGAACATACAAGCAATCATCAAAGCAAAACAACAACGATATACCGTGGTTCACCCAAATTTGGGCTACATCCACCAAGGAGGATTTCTTCTTTCTATAGATAAATGGAGGAACTCAAAGGTTATACACACACAAAATTTATCTCTCTTAGAAAGTCACTCACAACCTCACAAGAACTCACCCCTCAAATGGGAGCTCTATCTCTCTTTAGCTTTGATAACTCACAAAATAGCTCTCAAACTTGTCCTCTCTCAAAACCTAGAAATGACACTTGTATTTATAGATTTGAGCCAAAATGGCAAATTTGTAAATAAACCAAAACTGAAAAAATAGGAGAGCCAAAATCAACAAAAATAACCACCAAATATTAATCAAAAGATATTAAAACTGCCCAAAAAATGGAACCATAACTACATAAGCTTCACATCCCACATATACTGCCACACCATCACATTAGTACTTATCATCATCATCATACCCATTTCTCTCCTTTTACATGATACAAAGTGATACCACCTCACCATGGAGGTCAACCATGCACTATGTGAGGCTAGTGAATTGATACCCGTTCTCTGTAGAAAGGGCATTGGCACGAAGAGTAAGGTGTCGACCCGACTTGATTTGTGCAATAAGATCTGGCATACCAATTCAAAGACACATGAGGATAAAAAGTCAATTTATTAAGTGGGAAGGATATATGATGTTGTTGGAAAATTGGACTTAAAAGAAAGTTGTCCAGAATTTTTTGGACAGAATTTTGAGCAACTTTGAGCTGAAATTAAGGTGGGACCCACACTACGATAATTATAGGACCATATACAAACGCGTTCTCTTCCGTAAGGAGATTAATTTAGTATATTCATATGTCCAATTTCAATAAGTTATGAATGATAAATATGTTCTCAAAGTGACTCACAAATCAATGAAAGTTAATGAATTGGGTATGTTTTAACCCTTGTCCCACATTGGAAGAGTAGTGGAAAGTTGATTAAGGCTTGGATGAATTGGGTATGGACTAAGGCTTGGATGCCTTGGGGTATCCCAACTCTTTGAAGGGGAAACGGCCTACACTATGCATGTGTTGGGCTTAGCACAAAAGCCCACACGCGCGAGCCGTCCGTCCGGCCGGCCGGCTCGACTCGACTTTGGTCCGCTTTAATTTAACTTTCTGGGTTTTAATTAATAATTAATTATGAAATTAATTAATAATTAATTAACTGCTTGTCAGTTAATTCCAAGAGTCAATAGTTAACGAAATTAACTATTTTGACAGTTAAATTCGGTTTTGACTGTTCCCAACAATCAAAACATTTGCTATAAATTAAACCTTTCCCCTGCAGTTTTTGACTACTAAAAAATTGCCCTCCCATAATTCTGAAATTATGCAGCATCTTTTCCGAGAAAATAATCCATTTATTGTTGTTACTGCATACATCTCATACATATTATCTTTTTAGTCTGGTTGAGTACAAAACACAGAATTGTGTTTGAAGAAATTAATTATAGTTGTGCTACTTGTTTAATTTGGAAATCCGTTCTATCTTGGGAGAAAATTATTCATTACCTTTAGCACGCTGTGGAGGGAATAAATTTGTCTTAAGGAGACTGTTCTAAATAGGGCTCGGATTACTTCTTCTCTATTCTAAATTTTATTTTTGCAAATTCAAGTGTTAATTTTCTGTAATTTCATTTTATTTCAGTAATTATATTAATTATTCTTAAATTCTATACATTCGTAATTAATAAATAGTAGACATAACAATCTTAAGACAAATTTATTTTGTTCTACTGTTTTGTAGTGTACATAAATTTATTTGTTGAAAATAAATCTGTTTTGGTAGAAAAAAAATGAATTAAATTATTGTTATTGCAAATAATAATAAAATAGTTTTGGTACAGAAATTAATTTCTATACTATTTATATATTTTGTTTTAGAAAACAAAATTTTATTTGTAAATTTTTGTTAAAATCTATTTATGTAAAAAAATTAATCTTAAAATTATAATTCTCTTTTGTATGGAATTCCTTTTATTATTAAAAAATAGTGTGACAGATTTTATTTTGTATAAACTTTTGTTTATATTATAGTTTAATTCTGAATATTATTTGGAATTCTTTTGGAGTTCATTTATTGTGAATTATATTTGGAGGAAATTGGTGCACAAAATTTTGTATTCTGTTTTGATTAATTCATTTATATATGAATTTTATCATTAATAAAATTTCTGTTTTTGTAACAGAAATGGAATCGCAAAGTACGGACACTAATCCTGCTAATGTGACTGTCACCAACACAAATGTGACTGCACCCGTATCTATGCCACACATGGAGAAATCGAAAAAGTTCAATGGGGCTGACTTCAAACGTTGGCAAGGACAAATGTATTTCTATCTCACTACCTGCCAACTGGGTAGGTTTGTATATGAAGATTGTTCCTCTATTCAAGAGGGAGATGACTGTGAAAAGGTTGATGATGTTGATGCTTAGAAGCATTTGGACTACCTATGTCGGAATTATATTCTGGCCTACTTGGACAAGACTTTGTATCATGTCTATTGCACGATCAAGACATCCAAGGAATTGTGAAATTCTTTGGAAAATAAATACAAAACTGAAGATGTTGGGATGAAGAAATTTATCATCTTTTTGGACTTCAAAATGATTGACTCTAAACCAGTGATCTCTCAAGTGCAAGAGCTCCAAGTGATCCTCCACGACATTCATGCTGAAGGAATGTCCCTTAGTGAAACTTTCCAAGTTGCTGCAATTGTTGAAAAATTTCCACCATCTTAGACTTTATTAAAAATTATCTCAAGCACAAGCGAAAGGAGATGAGTGTGGAGGAGTTGGTGGTCAGGTTGAGAATCGAATAATATAACCGTGAGTCTCAAAAGAAAAGTGGGAAGAATTCAATGGAAACAAAGGTCCATGTTGTTGAAGGTCCTAAGAAGAACAAATGAAAACATGATGGGGAAGGCACTTCCAAACAGATGAAGAAGAAGTTCAAAGGCAAATGCTACAACTGTGATAAACCTGGACAGCGCTCAAGCGAGTGTCGTAAGCCTAAGAAGCAAAATCAAAATAATCCTCAAGCAAATGTAATTGAGGGTGAGAATATAGCCAATGACTTGGCGGAAATGAATCTTTTTGTCGTGGTCGCTGAATATAACTTGGTTGGAAATACCAAGGAATGGTGGGTGGACACTGGATCCACACGACACATTTTTGCAAAGAAATGGATGTTCTCCACCTATAAGCCTTTAGAAAATGAGGAGAACCTCTTTATGGAAAATTCTTCCACTTCTAAGGTGGTGAGACAAGGAAAGATTGCTCTAAAAATGACTTCTGGAAAGGAACTTACTCTCAACAATGTTCTTCACGTGCCTGATATCCAAAAGAATATGATTTTTGGATCTCTTCTGACAAAAAATGGTTTCAAGATTGTGTTTGTGTCTGATCGCTTTTTGTTGTCAAAGAATGACATGTATGTAGGAAATGGCTATCTAAATGAGGGACTCTTTAAAATCAATGTTCTTAACCCCAAAAACATATGTTTCAATGAATGAAATTGCTAGTTCTTCTTACTTGATTGAGTCATCTAATATTTGGCATGCTAGATTAGGACATGTTAATTTTGATACATTGCCTAGATTAATTAACTTGGAATTTTTTCCAAAATTTAATATTGATAAAAATCATAAATGTGAAATTTGTGTGGAATCTAAATTAGCTAGATTACCTTTCCATTCTATTGAAAGGATAACTGAACCTTAAGATTTAATTCACACTGATATTTGTGATTTAAAATTTGTTCAAACTAGAGGTGGGAAAAAGTATTTTATTACCTTTATTGACGATTGCACAAAATATTGCTATGTATATTTATTACATAGTAAATAGGAGGATATTAATGCATTTAAACAATATAAAAATAAAGTTGAGAATCAATTAAGCAAAAAGATAAAGGCTATTAGGAGTGATAGAGGAGGTGAATATGAATATCCATTTGAGGAATTTGGTTCTGAAAATGGGATTATTCATCAAACAACCGCTCCTTATTCTCCTCAATCGAATGGTGTTGCTGAACGCAAAAACCGTACATTGAAAGAGATGATAAACTCAATGTTATTAAGTTCAGGAGATCCACAAAACTTGTGGGGGAAGCCTTACTTTTTGCTAATTACATTCTCAATAAAGCACCTCACAAGAAGACTCACAAGACACCTTATGAATTATGGAAAGGTCGAAGACCTTCCTATAAATATTTACGCATGTGGGGGTGCTTAGCCAAAGTGATGGTTCCTAAACCTAAAAAGGTAAGAATAGGGAAAAAAATCGTGGATTGTGTATTCATCGGTTATGCTACTAATAGCAGTGCATATCGATTTCTAGTTTGTAAATATGAGATTTTGGATATTCATGTAAATACGGTTATTGAATTGAGGGACGCTTCATTTTTTAAAAATGAATTCCCGTATAACATGACTCGAGAATTTGGTCCTTCTAAAAGGACAAATCAAGCTCCTATAAGTGGTACTCATCAACCTATTGAATTAATAGAGGATGAACCAAGACGTAGTAAAAGAGCAAAAACCTCAACTTCTTTCGGTCCAAATTTTCTAACATATTTGCTAGAAATGAACCTCAATCGTATAAAGAATCCATATCCTTACCCGATGCTTCCAATTGGAAAGAGGCAATTAATAGTGAAATTGAATCCATATTACAAAATCATACATGGGAACTAGTGGATCTTCCACTAGGTTCAAAACCGTTAGGTTATAAATGGATCTTCAGAAAGAAGTTGAAGGCTGATGGATCAATTAATAAATATAAAGCTAGAGTTGTAGTTAAATGTTATAGGAAAAGGAAGGGTTGGATTACTTCGACACATATTCATCGGTAACAAGAATAACGTCCATTCGGATGTTAATAACAATAGCTTCTATTAATGGACTTGAAATACATCAAATGGATGTAAAAATCGCATTCTTAAACAGTGAACTAGACGAGGAAATTTATATGGAGCAACCTGAAGGGTTCAAGGCTCCCGGACAAGAAGAAAAAGTATGTAAGCTTATTAAATCACTTTATGGATTAAAATAATCACCTAAGCAATGGCATGAAAAATTTGATAATGCAATGATATCAAATGGTTTCAAAATTAATGAATGCGATAAATGTGTTTACTTTAAATACATTCAAAATGGATATGTCATTGTATGCCTCAATGTTTATGATATGCTTATTGTAGAGGGGTCTTGAAGGTAATTCTGAGATTAGGGATAATTCCCTAATTGGCAATATTATTTGAGATTAAGCAACCGAGGTAGCTCAAGCGTGGAAACTCAATGAGGTAGCTTGGCATGGCAACTTATACTTTAGCTTGTTGTGTTAATCATATTGTATCTTTATTTATATTGGCTATGAGCTATAACGATTGTAATGATGTAACGAGAATAATGAACCCGTGTGAGGTCGAACGGTACTCCCGAGAGACCAGGCTTGGCAGGGTCTGGGAGAGCTTTCATGCTCTATCGAACGACCTCACCGTGGGAATTTTAGAGGGACTTGGTTTGGAGGATTGAGAAGTAAGGCACCGTTGGGGCTTGTCCTGATCATCTTAGATACACCTGGTAAAACACCAAAGGATCCTGACTGTGGAACCTCAGGCGGAGAAGCTTGGAGTTCCATTGGGCGTTGAGTCATGAACAAAACAACCCTCTACTTAATGTCACATCTACTGTAGGTGATGTGACTAGCCAACTAAATAATGTCAGACATGCACTTGAGTATACCACCGTGGTATTTGGGGCTGTCAGGCAGTTGGTGAGCCACCTCTGCAACAACAGCCTCCTGACACACAGTGGTTAGGCAAAAGGCATATCTTGGCATTTAATGTTTATGACGTAGAGACGACTAGTGCATCAGTCATTTAATGTTGTGACATAAAGTGTGAGGGATGTCTTTCATAGTCTTAAATGACTGAGATGCCTCGGGGGTGGTGTGTGGGGGGGGGGGGGGGCTATTTAAGTACCCCAACCACCTTTTATGAAGGGATCGATCCTTTCTGAGGATTGAGGAGTTATTTCTAGAGAGAATACACATCAGAGAGAGAGAGTTATTGCAAACCAGAGAGTTTACTCACTCACCATTGTTATTTATTACGAATCTTTTAATACTTGACAGAGATTTTTGAGGGTGTTCGGTGTGTTTTCCACCTGCCTGCCAGGGTGTATCTAGGGTGCTTACTTCTCTCTCCCTCTAGCTAAGTTACTTCTAAAGTTCATTACTATTTCCTGAGTTATACACGAGAAATTTTTGAGTTTAAATCGACCTCCATCCTCATCAGGCTTGTGTTGGCATGTTCTATCATTAATCCAATGTTTTGGGCTAATTAACTTATCATTACCATACTTAAAAAGGGGTTACGCCTCCATCTACATTCTAAAGTATCCTCCTACATTTGGCGACTCTGTTGGGGAGGCATTCTCCTAGGTAAGGAGTATGGCGTAAGATAATGCTACTTGAAGACTCAACTTTGATGATATCCAGCATAATGAAGAACATGCCGCTAGAGAGCATGAGGCCCTAAGGGATGGGGCTCCTCGAGTAGAAGTACCTCCGGATCCAACGACGTCAGGCGTTCCAGGGGCAACACAACCTTCCATGAGCGTGGGTTTGGGACCCGCCCAGAATGCGCTCCTCATGAGCAAGTTTCATGAGTTTTTTCAAACTCCAGTAGCTTCAACTATGATGGGAGGATTGGAGGCTAATGCTTTCGTAACACTAGGAGTAGCTCCAACGGCCCCACCAAGTGCAGGTATTACATGAACGATCCCAACAAGTGTACCATATATTGTGAATCCAGCAGGGAGAACCTCAGGAGTTTCAACGGCACCACCAATAACGCTCGTTTCAGTTGCAACGAGCGCCCAACCCATGGCCCCGCTGCTAGTTGCCCTAGTAGCCTCGCCCATGGAAGAAATGAGAAAAAAGATGCAGAAAGAAATGTTGAAGTTCATGCAGGCTTCCTCGCAATCAGCTGGCGAGGTGGCTTTGGTTTATGACGACTTCCGAACACCCTACCCTCAAGCGTACAACGATGAGCCTTACCCAAAGGACTATATTCCCCCTATATTTGAAAAATATATAGGGAAAGGTGGGAACCCGAAGGAGCACATTAAGCATTTTGTCGAACACTTGGGAGCACATTGCAATAATAAGAAGCTTAGGTTGAGGGAGTTTTCCAAATCCCTAACTGATAAGGCATACACCTGTTACTCCCATTTGACTCCCAACAGCGTTTCTACATGGGAGGAGATGCATGTATTGTTTGTCTAAAAGTTCTTTCTGGCAGAAGATGAATTCACCTTGACCCAACTTAGCAGGGAAAAACAAAGACCTGGGGAAGAGGTGGTAGCCTATGTTCGAAGGTTCAGGGAAAGGTCCCTCGATGTAAGGGAGGAGGCTAAAGAGTCCAAACTATTACATATTTGTGCAGAGGGACTGCTTCCTGAATACATTTTCCATCTTATCAACGAGACGCGCGAGGGAACTTTTGCGGCATTCCTGAAAGCGGCGAGAAACATCTCTTTGGTAGTGCAACCCAATCCGGTGGTAGCGCCAATGATGTTCAGGCAACCGATGCAACCCGCGGGGGGGAGGTCTCAGCCCCCACGGGTAGGGTACGCCGAGGGGGAAGATAGGGGTAAGGCACCGAAGAGGGACAACAAGAGGAAGTTTGGAAGAGACAGAGAAGACCCGCCACCGTTGCCTTGCACGATAGAAGAGGCTGTGAGTTGTTATAACGCCATGGTCCAAGGGGGAACGATTTATGAACCAAAAGGCATTCCGATGGAAGAAACCGATGCTGCAACGAAGGCGGATCCTAAATATTATCAGATTCATCGAAAGATCCAGCATCCAACGGAGAGCTGTTTCACACTAAGAAGAATCATTGATAAGTACATGAAGGTGGGAACGTTGAAGATCCCCCCACAAAACATTAACAACAGCCCACTACCAGCACATGGGGCCAATCTCGTGATGGCCTATGATGAAGGAGAGGAGTACGAGGAAGCTTTGGAAATTTGCACCAGGGGAATGGCTAACATCGTGTTAGCTTACGATGAAACAAGCGCCAAGGATGTGGAGGATGTATATGATGCCGAAAACAAAGAGGTAGACCCGACCTTAGAATATGGGGCAGTTTCAAAATCCCCAAAGTTCACTTGGTTCTTCAAAAAAGTGGGGATTCCAAAGGAGACTAGGCTGGAGATAACCCAGGCAATACTTGATATTTAGAAAAAGAACAAAGTCCCTTCGCTGAGATGGAAGTGACTTATGGCCAGGTTAGTGAGAAGGTTTCTGTCAGAAGTAACCTTCAGCGATGTGGATAGGGCTGTAAGGTTCCCTCACAACAGGCCATTACATGTGGCCGTCAGGGTCTACGGAGTTAGCTTCGCAAGGACTCTTATGTATGGGGGAGCTTCCATCAATATAATGCCAATCAACTCCTTCCACGCAGCCAATATTCCAGAAGAAAGGTTGGTTCCCATGCCCTTGGTAATTTCGGGGTACGATAATCAATTTTCCAAGTCCATTGGGTACGTTAACGTTGGGATTGTAATGGGAAATCTGAGTTCCCATATCAAGTTCCACATAATAGAGAGTGCAACATCCTATCATTTGCTAATAGGAAGGGTGTGGATGCATAACCAAGGCCTAATCCCTTTTACATATCACCAATGGGCTAAAGCAAATGTCAAGGGCACAAAGGTGACCATTAGGGCTACAAAGAGGCCCTTCGCCATTGAAGAAGCTCACTTGGTGGACGCAGCATTTTACACAGAGTTAGAAGAAGATGTCCGGATCTTGACAAGAAGAATGGAAGGAGCATGGGTTCCCTCGATCAAAGAAAGGATGGGGCCCTTAGGCGAGCAGAAGAAGGAGGTTGCAAGCGGTACAAGAGAAATAGCCAAAGAAGCTCACCAGGTGGCCTTTCGGCCCCAAGGCATCTAGAAGCATCTTAAAGACAGAATGAGGCCCAGAATGGAACTGATAGAGCATGAGGTCTAGCGACAGAGCGGGTTGAGTCGGTTCTCAGAAGAAAAAGTGGCTGAAGGTTCTAGAGAGAATAAGAGGAAGGCGATCACCACTACCAGCAGGCAATGCAAGAAAGTCATTATCGAGGAAGGAAAGGTGGTGTATTGATTGTAACGGTGTGATCGAGCAGCCAAAGAAACTACGGACGAGGTTGACCCGATATATGAATATTTTTTGGTAGATCAACGGGGGCAGTTCATGGTAATATATAATTCTAGCATTTAGGAATTTGTGGAAGACGTTGCCGAGGAACCAGATTACATGGCAAATCAGCCAAAACCCCAGTGCAAGAGTTGGAGCAATTAAACCTCACAAAAGAAGGAGAAGATCCAAGACCCATCTTCATCTCGAAGGATCTCAGTAATCAGAAACGAGAGGCCTTGATCGAATTGATCAGGAGTTTATAGATGTCTTCGCGTGGAAATACACGGAAATGGAAGGGCTGGATAAAGAAGTAAGCTGCCACATGCTGAACATAATGCCTTCAGGCATTCCAGTGAAATAGGAAATAAGAACGTACATGCCCGAGATGGATCTGAAGATTAAAGAAGAGGTCCAGTGCCTGTTAACGGCAAGGTTCATCGTATCGATACAACACCCACTCTAGCTATCCAGTATTGTTCCAGTAGGAAAGAAGGATAAAAACCAGATAAGGATTTTTGTGGACTTCAGAGATTTGAATAGAGCTTGTCCTAAAGATGAGTTCCCTCTACCCTCCATCGATAGCCTGATAGGCGCAACGGCTGGTCATGAGATATATAGCTTCATAGATGGGTATGTGGGGTATAATCAGATCGAGATGGACCCCTCGGACGTGGATAAAATGGCATTCAGGACCCCGTTAGGTAACTTCATGTACAGTTGATGTCGTTCGGCCTCAAGAATGCTGGGGCGACTTACAAGAGAACGATGATGGCCATTTTTCATGACTTCTTTCACAAATTTATAGAATTCTATGTGGACGACTTGGATATCAAATCGAAGGAGGAGGGGTCCCACTTAAGTGATTTGAGGAAGGTGTTTCCCGTTGTAGAAAGTATAAGTTGAGGATGAACCCATTAAAGTGTGTTTTCAGAGTAACGAGTGGGAAATTCTTGGGCTTTGTGGTTGATCGTCAAGGGGTGCAAATGGACCAGGACAAACAACGAGCGATCTTAGAAATTTTAAGTCCTAGAACGGCGAGGGAGTTTAAGAGTTTAAGAGATTTGTGCCTGGATTGGCCGAAGTAACACACCCCCTGATGCAGTTGTTGCGAAAGAGCACGAAGTTTAGTGGGAAGAGGTTCACCAGGAGTCTTTTGCTAGGTTAAAGAAGCTGCTGGTTTAGCCACAGACCATGGTTCCCCCACGGGCAGGAACGTTGTTGCAGTTATATCTCACATCTACCACGAGGTTCATCGGAGCTTTGTTGGCTCAGGAAATTGATGGGCAAGAGCGACCAGTCTACTACCTCAGTAGAATCATACATGGGCCAGAGATTAGATATAGCATCTTAGAAAGGCATTGTTTAGCCTTAGTCTTTGTAGCACAAAAACTTAGTCATTATATGTTATCTTTTACAATTCATATTGTAACAAAATGCGATCCTATTAAGTATTTGTTGGCAAAAACTACATTGATTGGCAGGGCAGCTAAGTGGTTCCTCATCCTCTCAGAATATGACTTAAAGTGTGTAGTTCCTCGCGCGATCAAAAGCCAGGCGTATGCCGATCTATTGTCAATCTTTCCTTCAGGAAGATTTGAACCACCTAAGGAAGACATTCCAGGATGCGACCTACAAGTCAATTATATGGATGCAACTGAGGAGGAGTGGACGATGCAGTTCGATGGATCTTCGATAGAAAATAAGGCAAGGGCAGGGGTTATTCTTTCAAAAGGAACGAAAGAAATTTGCCTTTCCTACAAGTTATATTTCCCTTGTTCCAATAACGAAGCAGAGTATGAGGCATTGGTACTAGGGTTGTTGGAGTCTCTTCGAAGGGGAATTCGTTCACTCTGCATTAAGGGTGATTCGAACTTAGTGATCCGGAAAGTAAACGGAGAATATGCGTTGAAGCACATGAACTCGACACCATACAAAATGATCATTCAGAGAATCCTCAGCTAGTTCCATCAAACTAAGATCAAGAGACATCCCAGAACAATGAATCGCCATACAGACGCGTATGCAACTATTGCCCAGAAAATGGTCATAAGGAGTGATACAACTATCGTTACGATCCAATGAAGAACATCTCCTTCGGTGGTTCAATTAATGTTACCAATGGGGGAGGATGAGGACTGGAGGGGAGAGATTAAGAAGAAGCTGGAGTCTGGCGAAGGGGCAATGGGACTAAGAGAGTTGGCCCAATATTTTATAAACTAGGGAAATCTCTACTTCAGAAATGCAGGGGGATGGTTATCCAGATGTATTGGCCTAGAAAAAGAAGAGAGAAGGTTGAAGAAAACACACGAGGAGCACTGCGAAACAACTGAGGTACCTCTGTATAGGAGAATTCAAAGAGAGGTATATTTTTGGCCTAGAATGAAGCAGGACGCGGTGGAGCTACAACGGAGGTGCGATAAGTGTCAGTTTTTCTTCAAAGCAGCTGAATGTCATTTCATTGAAACTTGAGTCGATTGGAGGCAACCCTATATTGACTTCATTAAAGATGGAGTGGTCCCGACAGAGAAAATTGATGCAGTGAGACTAAAGCGAAGGGCCCCAAGGTTCTATATCTAGGAGGGGCAGCTCTACCGAAGGGGATACTTCAACAGGCCACTGCATTGCATCACGAAGGAAGAAGCAGCTGAGGTCCTCAAATAAGAACAAGATCCAGCTCATATAGGAGGGGCCAGGTTGTATGGTCAGTTGATGACGTTGGGGGTATTATTGGCCAACGATGGAAAAAGACGTTGCTGAGTTCGTTCGAAAATGTAAAGCTTGCCAACTATATGGAAACATGATCCATGCCCCATCGGGGGATTTACACTCTGTGGTAATGTCTTACCCTTTTCACAGTTGGGCGTTTGACTGGTGGGGGCAATATATCCTCCTTCGAGGGGGAGGATATGGATACTAGTTTCAACGGAGTGTTTCATAAAGTGGGCCGAGGCAATACCACTCAGAAGGGCAACGAATGAGGTAGTGAGCAGCTTCATCAGAGAATACATTATTTGTCATTTTACGATCCCAAAGGTTATTCTCTAAGATAATGGGATGCCCTTTGTTAATTCAGAAATAATAATGCTCACAGATAAGTATTCCATTCTTCACCATACTTCAACGGTGGCATACCCAAAGGGAAACTGTCAAGCCGAAGCGACTAACAAAACGTTGGTTAATATTCCGGCCAAAGTGATGGAGGACTTCCCAGGATCGTGGGACGACAAGATACCAGCTGTGTTATGGGCCTATCGAATAACCAAGAGGAAACCCATGGGGTACACTCCGTTCTCTCTTATTTATGGGGAGGAGGCAATCCTTCTAGTGGAGATAGAATTCCCTCAGCCCGATACACCTTACGAAGTAGCATGCTCCCTTAGAATATACACGTACAGTTGGAAGCGTTAGACGAGCACAGGGATAATGCGATGCAACACTTTTAAATGTATACGAAACAGCTATCCATGGCATATGATAACTTGGTAAGACCCAGGAAGTTCGTGGAGGGAGACCTCATTTTGAAAGCAGCAGTGAATCACATCAGGGGGCTTCCTCTACCGAAGTTTGTAGCCAATTGGGAGGGACCTTTTGTTGTAAAAGAAGCTCATGGCTCGGGCTATTGCTTAATTTCTAGAATGGAGGAAGACAAGCCATTTAAAATTAACAATAAATGGCTGAAGGTTTATCATGTGTAGACAATTAAGTTTGAACCATGATTGTAAATAGCTGTTGTTATAAATATACAAGTTTTAGTTATGACTTGAACAAAATGAAAGAGTTACAAAAATATAGAAATTTATAAAGCAGTTGTAACATACAGACGAATGGAAAAATACATATTTTTCATTCATTTGTAAACGATAGAGAATTACAAAATTGGGAACTACTCCCCAAGAATTACATAGAAAGAAGCAAGAGGAAAATATATATACAATAGTTGACTAGTCTAAGAGGAACCATAGGTCTGAGGATGGGAAAAAATCTCTAGGAAGGCCCGAAGAGGTTGCAGCGCAAGACTGTTGGGCATCAATGGAAACCTCCAAACTCGTTTGTACTTGTGCATGTTCAATAAGGAGTCTTTCTCGTTTCAGCTTGTCCAGGCACAAAGCTTCTTTGGCATCGTCTACCTCCTTATTAACTGCTTCCAGAAGGGATTCTATTTTAGCCAACCTGGCTTCCTCTGCCCGTTGGTCCTGCTGATGCTTCTACAATGATTCCCTCTGCCTGATCAGTTGTTGGCTCTTCAAAGTTTTTAAATACGATATAAGCTAATTAAAACGAAAACCATCAAGACCCAACTCCTTCAAATAGCCAAGAAATTGGTTAAGGAGTGGTCTGGTATCGATCGTAGTGGGAGTGCTAGCAATTTTTGCAACAACGATAGCCATGCCTTACAGCCTATAACTCATGACAGAGATGTTGGAACGTAAGCAATCCACCAAGAAGGTTTCAGGATGGTGATTCGCAAGTTGCTCGATCACTAGTCGATGAGTGGTAGGCATTTGGGGAGAATGTTGAAGCACCATTAAGCAGAATACACGAAGAGCCAAATCCGGCAGAGGAAGCTCGCACTCGGATTCACTCTCCGCTGCAGCACCGGTCGTGGAACCTTGGTCAGCATGGCCAGAATCTTCCGAGACGACAGGTTCCCGATGAGATGAGCCAATAGGCCAAAAATGGGTAAAGAGGTCTCTCGTGTAACCTGAGATAAGAAAACTAATGAGCTTATGAAAAAAAATCTTAGCAAGTGTTTACGTTGTTAAGTCACCGTTATAGGTGGAGTTTATGAAAAATCTTAACAAGCGTTTTCATTGTTAAGTCACCGTTATAGGTGGAGTTTATGAAAAATCTTAACAAGCAATTTCGTTGTAATGTCACTGTTATAGGTGGAAATTATAAAAAAGAAACTTAACATGTGTTTTCGTTGTTAAGTCACAGTTATAGGCAGAGTTTGTGAAAAATTCTTAACAAGTGTTTTCGTTGTTAAGTCACCGTTATAGGTGAAATTTATGAAAAATCTTAACAAGCGTTTTCGTTGTTAACTCACCGTTATAGGTGGAGTTTATGAAAAAAACTTAACAAGTATTTTCGTCGTTAAGTCGCTGTCATAGGTGGGAGTTTGTGAAAAACCTTAACAAGCATTTTTAGTTGTTAAGTCACCAAGATAGGAGTTCATGGAAAATCTTAATTACTGTTTTCAAGGATTAAGCCACCTACATAAATGAAGTTTGAGAAGTTGAGAAATATAGAAAAAAAATTAGAGAAGTACCTCAGCAGTAGTAGGAGCGAGATCAATAGTCACTACGGGAGGCACAATGCTAGACACCGTGGGAGGCGGGCTCATTACCCCAGCAGCCTCAATAGAGCCCTTGGATGTATAAGCTTCAAGGGTAGGAACACTCTCCTCGCTAGCATAGGGTACTATGGCTAATATGGGCGCATCCTCCAAATGAGATGATGGACCTTCGACAGATACCCCAACGAGAGCAGCTACTCCAACCTGCGCGTGAGAAGGGATAAGGCCACTCAACACAAAAGGTGGAAAAAGACTTGGGGAGAGCTGCAAATGCAAATAAAAATGTTAGAAGAAACGAGTAATTACAAATGAATAAGAGTAAGAACTGCACTTAGGTTACCCCCGTTATGGTACTAAAGAGAGGAACTACATCGATGGGTCTTGGCAATAAAGGAGGAAGGAGGATATAGGCTATCAGCGATGCCACTTCCACCTACAGTGGCCCAACAGGGTGGAAATGATAAATAGGCCAAAGAAAGAAATGAAAATGCAAGGCTCGAAAAGACATTTACCTGTGGGATACGCTCTTCGACCACAACCAGGGGCAGAGGAACCTCCCGCTCCGAGGGTAACTTGGGGGAATCTGTAACAAGCGCCTCGGGCTGGCTACCCAACTCGATGGCACCCATAGTGGAATTTCTGGCATGCTGGGAGGATGAACGACGTGAGTAGGTGAGGCTTATCAAAGGAGAACGTGGAAGGGCAGCAGTGGATGAAGGAATACCGCAATGCCCCCCCCCACGAAATGACTCACCGGGGGACTGGGGGGACTGACCCCCATTTCTTCAACTCCCTGCATCAAAGATAGCAATCAGTAAGTAAACTATGTCAAGAAAAGAAGAATGAGAAATAAAGAATGCACATATACCTCAGATCCGGAGGGAGAACGAGATGGTATGATCACCGGTGAACGTGGCAAGGGGGCAGCAGTCGAAAGAACTAGGGAGGAGAGCTCCTCATGTGTCTGTTTCCTCTGGGACTTAGTACCCAACATTTTCTTCCTGGAGCTCATTGCACCACCAGCTTCAGGTACCTTCAACCTTCTTCTTCTTTTTGCTGGGGGCTCACTAGAATCAACCACGATTGTGGGGAACGTACCAAGAGAAGGAATGGGGACTGCTCACCATTAGAATTTAGCATTTATTAGGGCAACTTCGGCCTCCACCCGCCTTCTCAGCTCTTCAGCCATTTCCGAAGACATGGGAGGGGGAACAGAGGCAATTGGGAATGCCTCTAATGGAGTTTTCGTTTGACCTCAGGCCTTGGACTTCTTAGACTTGGACTGCCTGGCCCTCTTGGACGGTGGCTCAGAAGGCCCTTCTCCCATGGCGGCTTCAACCATGGGGACAGATGGTTTGGGGGTCGTAGCAGCCTTGGGTTTCGGGGTGGCAGTTGGGATCATGGGGCAATAAAGGGGGTAGTTCATCAAGAGACTCCTTAATAGTTTTGCTTAAGGGAAACTCAACCCTAAGCATGGAGTTCCCCTTTAGACCCAACTCAGAAGAAGAAAAGGAAAGGATTGGGGGATAGCAAGGAGGGGACTGGATATACTCATGAATCATGGCCAACTGCTCCATATGGAACTTCGTGGCAAATGAGGTGGATTCATCTCCCTTCCTAGTAGCGCTCGGAAGGGTGACACGACCATCAATGGTGGATGTCACACCAAGCACTGGAGCGGCAGTATAGAAAGTGCATGCCTCAGCAAAGGTGGCCTTGGTATGGTTATCCTGGAACACAGGTCGACGAGCCCCCTGGTCGAACCTGAATTTCCTACTGCATCTATCAGGGTTGTAAGGTTCAAAACTATAGCCCCATTCAGTATAAGAAGGGAGGAACCCCGGGGTGAAAAGAAGCACTGCGGCTTGTGATGGATCTTCTACAACCGGGTTAAATCTGATCGTTGTGGCTGCAACAGGAAAGAAGTCCCAATTATGGGAAAAAGTGGACTCGCTATATAGCCTCATTACGAAGGAACCTAGGTGGTCAAAAAAACCCATTATTTCCTTTTTTCTTTGCTTCTTATGGAAACACAGAAGGCGTGGGGGCTTAATACCTCCGCTCACGGGTAGGGAAACTGACTTCGCAGTGATATCAAGAAAGCGTGTATAGAGGAAAGCCAGTCAATATAATGGTGTTGGCAAAATTTGCTAAGTTGTAACGGCCCAGTGATCACTCCATGCCAATGTGGGTTCGATCCAACCAGGTGTAGAGGGACCCCAAGGCAATGGAGGCCAGAGGTAGGTTGAATCCTCTGGACAAACGAATAGAAATGTTTATCAGGTCCCTCCTGGGCTAATCGTTGGTCTTTCCAGTAAGAAAGAAGCGTGAAAGTAGTACGAGTATGTAGGTCGGTAGTTCCAAGGAAGTACCTCTGCCACGGCCCGTTACATCACTAGCATCCTTTGGTATCGGAGCTTCAAAAAAATAATTGATAAGGGGGGCAAATGTAGCTTTTTTTGAGGGACCGATGCAACTGCGACATATCCGATCCAGCTCAACCCGATTAGTAGCCTCTTCGGCATCCAGAAGCTCGTCGTGATAGGTGAACTCGCCCATGGGATCAAACCCAAGGAGTTCGCATACATCCTCCAACATAATAGTAAACTCCCCCCACGCAGCGAAGAAGGTGTGGGTTGTGATGTTCCATCGTGAGACTAGCACTTAGAGTGCCACGTGTGCTTCGAGAGAGTGAACTCGCCAAACCAGTAGGCTCGATGCAGCCCAACTTTTTTAAGAGCAGCAGCGTAGGAACTCTGCATATGTGTGTGCCACGCAGTAAAATGGGTTGGTGACCCCCCTCAGGTGCTTCGAAATCGATCTGGGAATAAGGAAAGAAACCACGGTCTTGACGAAAGTGCAGAGTCCCCTCGGGGGGAAGATAGCCCCACTTTAACGAATCCACTTCTTCATCACCCAACAGCAATGGATCAAACTTAGATGAGAAATGGCAGGTCTTGCATGCCTCAGAAAATTTATCATCCTCTTCTTCAAAGATGGGTGCCCGGCGATAAAAGCGTAGTTGCTCTTGACGAGCAGCGACCAGGGTAGCACCGCTAAGGGCGGTGGCATCGCTAGCAGCGGCGAAAGGGGAGCCGGGCTGACTAGTGGTAGAAACCCTGGAAATACTTGAAGAATCCATGAGAAAGTGATATTAAGTGTTATAGCTGGGCAAACAGGGCTAAGAACAACAAGAGAGGAGCACAACCGCAGGTGGTGGTGCAAAAGATGAGAGAAAGAGGAGGCTGAGCAAAGAAGAGGGAAATAGTGGAGGTTTCACAAGCTTTCTCTCTCTACAAGAAGCGGGGAGTGTTGAAGAAGACAAAGAAGACAAAGATATAGAAGAGTTTGAAATAAAAAAGAGACGTTTGAAGGGTTTTAAACTCGACTGTTAACGTTCCCCACGATTGCACGTGGAAGGGCGCCCTCTAATCATTTCAAATGAACACATGGCACATCGGGAAGGGTCTCGACAGCTGAAAAGATAGCGTTATGTCAAATACGAAAAGACGTCTAGGGAATAGAAGGGGTTGCCTTCTGCACCAAGTTTATGTTTTGGAGCCAAAATTGGTGTTAGACTTATCCATCAAGGCCTAATGGACAATATGTTCCAACTATTCAGAAAAACCTTCTTTAAATGGTGACTCAGTTACATCGGGAAGCATTTCTACTTTTCCAAGCACAGCGAAGCATCCTCAGGGAGAATTTTACTTACCAGCCCAAATAAGTATTTGAGAAGAGAGGTTTCATCAGATTGAGAAGTTTCGTGAAGACATTTCTTGCTTCAAAAAATTTCTCCCCAAAGGGGAAAATGTAGAGGGGGCTTGAAGGTAATTCTAAGATTAGGGATAATTCCTTAATTGGCAATAGTATTTGAGATCAAGCAACCGAGGTAGCTCAAGCATGGTAACTTAGTGAGGCAGCTTCGCGTGGTAACTTATACTTTAACTTGTTATGTTAATCATATTGTATCTTTGTTTATATTGGCTATAAGCTATAACGATTGTAATGATGTAACGAGAATAATGAACCTGTGTGAGGTCGAATGGTACTCGTGAGAGAACAGACTTGGTAGGGCCTGGGAGAGTTTTCATGCTCTATCGAATGACCTCACCGTGGGAATTTTAGAGGGACTTAGTTTGGAGGATTGAGAAGTAAGGCATCGTTAGGTCTTGTCTTGGTCATCTTAGATACACCTGGTAAAACACCGAAGGACCCTGACAGTGGAACCTCAAGCGGAGCAGCTTGGAGTTCCATCGGGCGTTGAGTCATGAACAAAACAACCCTCTACTTAATGTCACGTCTACTGTGGTTGATGTCACTAGCCAGCTAAAGAATGTCAGACATGCACTTGAGTAAACCACCGTGGTATTTGGGGCTGTCAGGCAGTTGGTGAGCCACCTCTGCAACAACAGCCCCTTGACACACAGTGGTTAGGCAAAAGGCATGTCTTGGCATTTAATGTTTATGACGTAGAGACGACTAGTGCATCAGGCATTTCACGTTGTGACATAAAGTGTGAGGGATGTCTTTCATAGTCTTAAATGACTGAGTTGCCTCGGGGGTGGTGTGGGAGGCTATTTAAGGACCCCAACCACCTTTGAGGAAGGGATCGATCCTTTCTGAGGATTGAGGAGTTATTGTTAGAGAGAATACACATGAGAGAGAGAGAGAGAGTTATTGCAAACCAGAGAGTTTACTCGCTCACCATTGTTATTTATTACGAAGGTTTTAATACTTGACAGGCATTCTTGAGGGTGTTCGGTGTGTTTCCACCTGCCTTCCAGGGTGTATCTAGGGTTCTTACTTCTCTCTCCCTCTAGCTAAGTTACTTCTAAAGTTCATTACTATTTCCTGAGTTATACACGAGAAACTTGTGAGTTTAAATCGGCCTCCATCCTCATCAGGCATGTGTTGGCATAATCTATCACTAATCCAAGGTTTTCGGCTAATTAACTTATCATTACCATACTTAAAAAGGGGTTACGCCTCCATCTACATTCTAAGGTACCCTCCTACACTTATCATGGGTAGTAACTTGGAAATTGTCAAAACTAAAAAACAAATGTTGAGTAGTAGATTTAACATGAAAGATTTGGGAATCGTCGATGTTATATTAGGACTTAAAATTTCTAAAACATCGGATGGACTTATATTATCTCAATCTCATTACATAGAGAAAGTACTTGAAAAATTCAAGAAGTATGATATTAGTCCTACCAAGACACCTATAGATGTAAATTTACATCTAGCAAGAAATAATGGTAAAAGCATATCTCAACTAGAATATTCTCGTATTATCGACAGTTTAATGTATATCATGAACTGTACATGACCGGACATAGCATACTCAATAAGTAAGATAAGTCGATTTACGAGTAATCCAGAGAGAGATCACTAGCAAGAAATATTGCGAGTTTTGGGTTATTTGAAATGTACTCAAAATTGTGGACTGCACTACTCAAAATATCCAGCTGTTCTTGAAGGACATTGCGATGCAAATTGGATATCCGATATAAAATACTCTAAGTCTACGAGTGGGTATATGTTTACCTTTGGAGGTGCAGTCGTATCTTGGAAATCCTCAAAACAAACATGCATTGTTAGATCGACAATGGAATCCGAATTCATTGCACTAGACAAAGCTGGAGAAGAAGCTGAATGGCTTCGAAATTTCTTAGAGGATGTTCCAAATTGGTCTAAACCTGTGCCCCCAATATGCATACATTGCAATAGCCAATCAGCGATTGGAAGGGCACATAATCACATGTATAACGGAAAGTCACGACATATTCATTGTCGACACAATACCGTTACACAACTTCTCTCAAATGGAATTATCTCAATTGACTATGTAAAGTCAAAAGATAATATATCGGATCCACTAACGAAAGGTTTAAATCGAGAGAAAGTTGAAATATCATCGAGAGGAATGGGTCTAAAGCCTATAAATAAATAAGAATTAATATAGTGGAAACCCAACTTAGCTGACTAGAGATCCCAAGATCTAAGTCCAATGAGTAAAACGAACTACGTTGTATTCAGTAAGCACTGGAGGATATTTAATCTTATATATTCCAAAGATAAGACAATGCACATCTGCCGCGAAATTAGGATAAGTTATGCTTTTAATGACATTTATATCTTAGTATGTCTAAGTGGGGTATTGCAGGATACCCTTTATGAAAGTCACCTACGTGAGTAAGAAGGGGGCCACTTCTATGAGAATAATGAAAGGCATATTCTCTAAAATACTCACGGAACCAAGTGGTGTTCATGGCCAAAATGAACACAAACGTGAGAACCAACTGTGTTGAAGAATTATTGTGTGATTACTATTGTCTAGGTTTACAAAAACGGTTGACAGTTCAAGGAAGTGAAGTCTACTGATTAACCAAGTAAATTCGATGGTATATCACTAAGGAAAGTTCAAGGCCACTAGGCTACTTCTCCTGATGCAATAAGTCTTCAATTTTACTCAACCTATGTCTGCATCTGCATTGCATCTGTTCTGTTTTATTTATGGTGATATATCATTCATGTGGGGGATTGTTGGAAAATTGGAGTTAGAAGAAAGTTGTCCAAAATATTTTGGACAGAATTTTGAGCAACTTTGAGCTCAAATTAAGGTGGGACCCACACTATGATAATTATGGGACCATATACGAACACGTTATGCTCCGCAAGGAGATTAACGTAGTATATTCATATGTCCAATATCAATAAGTTATTAATGATAAATGTGTTCCCAAAGTGACTCACAAAGCAATGAAAGTTAATGAATTGGGTATGTTTTAACTCTTGTCCCACATTGGAAGAGTAGTGGAAAGTTGATGATTTAATAACACCCCAAGTATGGACTATGGCTTGGATGTCTTGGGGTATCCCAACTCTTTTAAGAGGAGATGGCCTACACTATGCATGTTTGGGCTTGGCCCAAAATCCCACACGTGCGCGCGTGCCGTCTATCCGTCTGGACGACTCGGCTCGGCTCGACTTGGGATTGGGCTTGGGCTTATAATCTCTTAAATATTTTGGTATGTTTTAATTTAACTTATTAGGCTTTAATTGTTAATTAATTACAAAATTAGTTAATAATTAATTAACTGTCAATTAAATTCAGTTTTGACTGTTCCCAACAATCAAAATATTTGCTATAAATTAAACCTTTCCCCTATAGTTTTTTTACAAATGAAAAATTGCCCTCCCATAATTCTGAAATTATGCAGCATCTTTTCCCAGAAAATAATCCTTCTATTGCTGTTACTTCATACATCTCATACATATGAGTACAAAATACATAATTGTGTTCGAAGAAATTAATCATAGTTGTGCTACTTGATTAATTTGGAAATCCATTCTATCTTAGGAGACAATTATTCATTACCTTTAGCACGATGTGGAGGGAATAAATTTGTCTTAAGGAGACTTTTCTAAACAGGGCTCGGATTACTTCCTCTCTATTCTAAATTTTATTTCTTCAAATTCAAGTAAGTGTTAATTTTCTGTAATTTCATTTTATTTCTGTAGTTATATTAATTATTCTTAAATTTTGTACATTCGTAATTAATAAATAGTAGACATAACAGATGTAGCATAGCATCAGGTCGGTTATGTGAAGTATACATAGATATAGATCCATATGTATAGGATCTTTTAGGGGTGCTAGTGGTAGTGGGCTTGGATTGGGTGGAGGAATGTCATCATCCTCATCATCTACTTATTCTTTAGCTTCATCCTCATTATGATATGGTCTGGGTAAACTTCTCTCCTTGCGGAAAAAGCACACTCTGAGTCTTTAATAACCTGAAAATGCACCGTGCATATGGTAGCAATGACCTTGTATCCTGCTTCTAACGGTGTCTAACACGTGTTATACATTTTAGTCTCTAAATACATTGGGATGACTACATCAATGGAATGGAGTTGTCTAGAATATGTGGCGGGAATAATGGTACGATGGGAGTTTTGAAAAATGGTTTCTACCATTTTCATTAGGAGGAGATATAAGGTGTTAGAAATATGCTTGTGGTGAAGGGGATTATCATCATATCAGGTCCATATACCATTTATCAAATCACTCCACACTCGGTTCATCAAAAGTTCTTATCTACTCTTGTGTGGGTAACCGATTTGAACAACTAGTAATGCTCCTTCAAAACTTGGTTTTTCATCACTAGTTTAATGCCCCTTACCGTGGTTAAAAATGGAATATTGTGGGTCATTGAGTGTAGAAATATCATCAGATTTCGTAACAAGGTTTAGGTAGACAACCTCCTTGTCCTCACTATGAGAACATCCACTAAAAAAACTTCCCATTGATAACTCTTTGTACATTTCAAACAATACAGTCCTTAAATCTAATCTCAAATATCTCTTCACATTTATCATCGGTAAATTGTCGAGGAAAAGTTGAGGTAGAGGAAGGACCGACACCTAATAGGTTCTTTCTGGGTGAGAGGCCAATTCTCTAAAAAAATCATCAGAAATAACACAAGAATCCAAAAAGGATAATATATTTTATATTTAAACTTAAAGAGAAGAATTAAACTGCTAAAAAATGGGTAAGATTCTCGACCATTAAACACCCCCAAAATGGGTTTCATATACTCAAAACCCAAATCAAATATAATAATGACATGAAAATAGGTTTAATAATAGACTTAAACCAATAATAATGAGAATTACTCTAACAATAATTAAATTTAATCATACGAGATGTGGTATTTCTATTATAGAAAAAAGTCAAGCACAAAATCCAAATGATCAGGCAATTCCTCAAAAACATGACAAGACCTAACTAAATAGTTATAAAATGGGTAAAAGTGGACTTACTAAATTTTTTAATGAATATTGGAGAAAGAAAGGTGGTTAAATAGAGCTTGTATGGAGTCATGGACACTTCAATGGCAGTTTGGAGTTCGTGAGGAGATGAGAGAAATTATCTAAAGCAAGCGAGTGAAATAAAAAGCCTACTTACGATTTAAAATCATGTGTTCTCTCATGTGAAAGTTCTCTTTCACAAGCCTTCGCGAATGCGGGAAAAACACCAAAAATGCAATTTAACGTGTAAAATAAGGGCCATTGACTCTACCAGATGATTAATGATCCAAATATTCTTGTTTAGGATCGTAATCAAGGTTTAAGTTTATACCACATACTCCAATAATAAAAATGAATAAGCATATGAAAAATTATTGCATTTTTAAGGCTAACAATATAGGTTGTCATGAATATTGTGTAACCAAATGCATTTCAACCAAAAATGATTTTGTATGATAACAACATAATTGATATAATATCATAACTTCATTACGTTCTCTCTAAATATACTTGAGATTAAAATAAGCATTCAATAAATTATGAGATATGTTATGGGAATACATTATCCAAATAACCATCCAATCATTTCCATGCAATATAATAAATCCTTTCAACCAAGAAAATACACATCATAAGCAACACAATAAAGATCACAAGCTATTTAAAGTTGACTTAAAACTGGCATCAAACACTAGCTCTCAAGACTAAGTCATCATTCATACATCAACCAATCAAATAAGAAAGTTCGACCACCTCCCACAACCAATAATGATCAAACTCATGAAAGCGTCACATCACAAGACCACATTTAATGATTCAAGCAATTCAAAAAATGCTCAAAATCCCAGTTGATATTAACTTTATTTTGTTGTACTTTATGAACCATCCTACAAAACTGAAGTAACATGTTTTATCTTGAATGTGTTCAAAACCTATACACATAAACCCACCATAGAGCTCCCTAAACCTTTCTTAAAGGATGACCCTAAACCCAACACCATTTTTTCTTAAAACCAAGGAGGTTTAGTCAACTAAGACTTAGTTTTAGTCTACTAAAAGTAGTTTTAATCAGCTAAATTTTTTTACAACTAGCTAAACCTTTTAGATAACAAACTAAACGCCAATGGAAGGATGTTTAGTCAACTAAATTTGAATTTTAGTCGACTAAAGTATCAGATTTCAAACATTGTATTTAGTATGACTTTATAACCTTTTATCCTAATATCTTAACATTTTTCAACCTGATTACCAACCTTTTCACCAATTTTTCTCTTCATCCTAACACTATAATTACGACCCTCCACCTTCATCATAAATCACCATGCTTCAACCCAATCTTGAGTATTACTACTCAATCTTTCTAATAGAGAAATCAAGTCCCTAAACCCATTTCCATTTATGTGAAATTCAAACCTAAATATCCATTGTATCCAAAACTCTATTGAAGTATAACTTAAAGCTTTAAACCCATTATATCCAAGTTCCCTACTAAATATCACGAGTTCCAATAATAAAAAACCATTTCATCCAAGTTACACACCCCGAACCCATTTAAGACAAGTTCATGATAATCATTGAAATGATGCATTTTTAGAGAGACAAAGTTGCACCCACTTTATAAGATTGTTTTTAAGCAATAAACCCATCCAAAATAGAAAATTCACTTATGTCTCAAAGTGATTTAAACACGAAATCTCTCTTGAACAAAGTTACCCCAAAACAACATGTGTTCTTAGATATTAAAATAAAAATCTCCTGTGACATAGATCCAAACCCAAATACCTCTTTGAGAAAAATACATGGGATCACTTGTTTTCTTACTTTTATTGAAAGAGAAAGTAAATTCGTCTCACAATTATTTTAGTAAATTAACTTTTATTTACATTTTGGTTATGAATCTTGTACTATTAATTACGTTTCAATTTAATTGTATTTTCTCGGCCGGTAGTGCAATAGTTTCGGGTAGTCAAGTCTTTTAATGTCCCTAGGCTATGGAGTGGATACCGCTTAGTCAAGGATGGAATTATCGCCTTTTTGTTGCGGCTTATAAGGTGGTATTCCTTGTGAGGTTTTGGTTCCACTGTAAGTAAACTACGGATAGTGAAGTTATGGAGCACCGATTTGGGCGTGGATGTAGGTAGGGTGAAAGTATGTTAAAACCTCGGTTTCCAAAGTTCCTTTAAACCCTCTATCCCCCTTACTATATTTACATTATTACTTTATTTAATATGCTTAATTTTAAATTTATTGAATGTGAATGTGAATGTAGATGGATACAAGAAAAAAATGGAGTACTCATTTTATCAACAAACTAAGAAAAGATTTTTACTAAGTTACAATGTTTATTAAATGACAATGAAAAGAAAAAAAAGTTATATTGCAAAAGGTAAAATAAATGCCCTAATCGCAATTCAGTCCCCAACAAATATAACCAGTGTGAAAAGAAAAGTGAACGGGTTTGAGCGTTGAGCTATGAAGAAAAAAAGTTCAATAAGAGATACACTTTTGAAAAATCTACTTATGATGTTTATCATAAAAAAGAATCATTTTCCTTGAGATTATAATTTTCAATTACCTTTTTTTCCTCCTTAAATAAGATATTTTTTATTAAAATGTTTTTAGTCTGGTATTTTTTGTGTTACCCAATTTCTGGATGGATAAAATCTTTGAGGCATCGCTTTCCAAATAATTTTACATATGGAAACTTTCACACTTAACAAAAAGGAGGATAATTAATTTCCAATTCTCAAAGGTAAGAATTTCACTTTCATACTGTCATAGTACTAATCACTTAAACATTCATGATTTTGAATATATTTTGCAAACATATTTTCAACAACAATCATGGAAATTTCTCACATGCACAAGGCAAAAATGACACGCCTTTATCAAATCACAACCATTTTGAGATACAATAAAATATAAATTAAATTACGTTTTGGATCCTTTGATCGAATAAAATCTAAAGAATTTTTACGATTTACAGTGCGTCGTGGTATATCATATACTTTATATTAATATATCTTTAAGAATATTATGATTTTGGTGCTACAAATTTCAATTTCGACAGTATATAGGCAAAAACGAACCCAGGATACAATATTATATTCAAGAGATGATATATTAAGCTAATGATAGAACTAGCCCCCAAGCACATAATCATCAACTTAATCTCAATAAAACTATATGAAAAAGCGATAAAAGCACAGCTAAAAGAATCGAATAAGCCAAGGAACGAGACAGATCGAGAAATCACTCTATCTAGTAGAGTTTAATGAAACTAATTTGGAATTCCTTTTTATATCGACATCTATCCTTTTCATACAATCATTTATAGTCCATATATGATTCATATTTGACGTTTCAAGTTTATCTCGGACGTTGTGTAGTTTTTTACTATCTTCGCCTTTCTTGTTGTGAACATGAAAAAATGTTTTCCTTGCCTTTCCTTTGGATTATTACCTATAAAAGTCCTATTTTTCCTAGTATTGAAAAAATGCAACGTCGGATTGAGAAAATAACAAAAGTTTATTAAATGAACTTTGGTGACAATGATCACATATAAAAATTTCAAATCTGAAAACATGCGAGTGTACATAGGAACAATCTACTCGCAAAGTTAAACTTTCTTCAACTTGAAAAAGAAATCTTCAGGGTGGACCTTTTTATCTATGAACAAATATCATTATTTTTAGATCACTTATATGCAATGATTGATTTATGTTACTAAAATTAAGTGGAATACAAATCTTCTCCTTTAAATGTTTTAAACCTTCACATTTCCTACGATTTCGAATACTTTTGGAAATAAGCTCAAGAAATGGTGATACACTTGACTATGTAGCTTTGAAGTACAATGTTTCCTTTGATAATTTCTTGTTTGATAGAATCTAGTCTTTAATAAGCCCTCCAATCCTCTTTAATATGGTGACATTAGATTCGTCATAAACTTGAAACTTCATTTACAAATTGTCCAATGAGATGGTCAACTATCTCTTCCTCCTTTCTCAAGTTAAACACACATTCATCTTCAATCATATATAATTTCTTATCTTCTGCAAGTTCATCAAGAAATTCTAAAAAGTAATTAAATAATAAATCGAGGGCTTGAAATCTAGGGTAAAGAGAATGTCCATGCGCTTCTATAACTTGAAAGAAATCATTTTCTTCCTTTAAAAAATTGATCTCATGAGATAAAAAAGGTTTTCTCATTTTTGAGTTTTGGTTTTAATTTTTTAAGTAGAATTCCCATTTTAGTTAAAAACATGAAAGGGGCATGTTCTTCGTTCTTCTTCAAAGACTTTTCTTTTTTTTTAAATATTAATTGCGTAAAAAATTTAACAATTATTTTTATTAAGGCTTTTCATTTTAAAACTAGTGTTACAACCCCACTATTCTCACGTACTAGCTCGCTATTCCAATACACCGAAGATAAGGCGCATTAATCAATTTACATATTTTTTAGCATCACCGTTTTTAAATAATGACTTATATGAATTTAAATCATCCTATGCAATAATGATAAAAAAATGTAATAAATTAACTATCTCAATATCCAACATAAATAAATGATATATTCTTGACTCTTATATATAAATAACTGAATAAATAAACAGGAACAATGTAGACCATAGAAATCTCTTAAACTAAATGACATAAATAAATTAAGAACCTAATTTATGAATTAATAAAACAACTTGATAGTGAAGATGCAACAAGTCTGAATATCCTCGTCTCTATTACACCTATTTAACAATGCATGGAAAACATTATACATAATTCGTATTAGCACCTTAAATTTACAAGAAATATCTTACAGTATTGGTGTTGTAATATTCACTTGACTCAAACATGCTAACACGAGTACACTCACATACAAAGATACCTCACCACACATCATAAGTCAAATACTACACGAGTATCCGAATCCAAGGCATAAGAAATAATAATAAGTCTTTATCACTAAACGAATAAGTAAACATTACATATTAAACTAATACATTGGGATTTAACTAACTACATACGTAAATAATACAACCCAATGCCAATCCTCACTCATGTCACACATAAATTACGATAAACACGATCTGATAGCACATTAATGTGACATAAACTTCATTATTAAAATTTCCATCATGGAACTACATCAATAATTGTTACAAGTCTCATAATAACCACATGAAGGCATTTACCTTCGGGAAACTTCTAGTGCATCTATCGATAAATATGTAGGAGTCCTTAACCTATTGAATTCGAAAACATGCACACACATAAAAATGGTGGATCACTATATAGTCACACCATCGGCTAGTCCCATACCAAAGCCCATTCAATGGATAAAGTTATCCACGTCTTTTGTCATGAAGAGGTGACCGATTGACCATATGATCAAATACATAACTAAACATACAAAGTCCTACATTGTCAGTCAGGAGATCAATACTCAATCACAACCTTTTAAATCAAACCCAAAGCAATACATTCCCCACAAGTGAATACGATATGTTCACATAAGCACACGATTTACATACACACACACACACACACTATATATATATATATATATATATATATATATATATATATATATATATATATACACAGTCCTGCTCTAGTGCGGACTAGTCCACATTTTAAGAATGCGTACCGGACATGTATCACTTGGCGGTGAGCCCAAAAGAGAGAGAGAGAGAGTGCCTATAATTTATGCGATAATTTCAAGGGGCACCGTTAGGTGACACCGTTAGGTGACACATGTCCGGTCCGCATTCTTAAAATGCAGACTAGTCCGCACAGGAGCATTATTATATATATATATATATATATATATATATATATATATATATATATATATATATATATATATATATATATATATATATATATATATATATATATATATATATATATAATATTAAAGGTCCATTACTTTCAAAACAAACTATTTTACCATCTTGGTTTATTATCTTATAAACATTATAATTTTGTGTATGTGTCTTACTTTATAAACATATACCCAACAAAAACCCAAAATTGAAACTACTCCATATTTCCTAAGTCCCGGGGATGAATCGATTTAGGTTTGGGTCGTATCGATCCAACATGTCTGGTCCGTGGATCCTCATTCTAAGTTCGTTAATGGAAGCTAGAACCCCGTGGATTTTGTCCTAACTCTTCAATACAGACTCCAAAACCCAACCTCCAGCCATACAAACTAAAGATTTATGTTCCTAACCTATTTCTGCAAAGATGTATATCATTCAAACATAATGAAAGGCTCAGATTTGTAAAATACCAATTTAAACCTAACATGATCTTCTTCATTCAATTGCGTCAAATTAACATCAAATGAAAACTTTATTTCAAAATTAATATAGGCTTTGATTAGAATAAGTATATCGGTCCTAAAGATAAGTTATAACATGAAAATTATAGATGAAAATCAATCAATTAAATGTTTTCTACAAAAATTCCCAAGTTTGAAATTAGATTAAAACTAATTAACAATTTAAATCATTTACTCGTATAAACACAATATCAATATGATTAAAATAGAAATTTTGATTACATGCTTGTAATACAAACCATTTTAATAACATTGAAATCATAAAGAAGTTACCAATTATATGATGATAAAGAAATATATTTCTTTCCTGAAAAATAAGGAGTGATTCCTTCTCCTTTTATTCCTTATTCTTCCTCTCTAAAATTCTCCTCAATCTCTCCCAAAAGTCTGAAGTTGATAGGTTTGTGATTTATATATAAATTATTTAATTAATGAGGGGCATATCCTTCAAAAAATCCTTAAACCCGTTGATCAGTCTTAGGCCTAATTTTGGGCCTCCATATAAACCAAAAACATTACCCAAACTAGTACAACACACAACCCAAAGGTGTACTTACCCCCTAAACCCAATCCAAAGCATTAAAATACATCTTAAGGAATTTATATCACTCTAGAGTCCGATCCGAATGGTAATACCTCATAACTCACGGTGGTACTCACAACGTAAAATAAAATACATACTTACTCATTCTATGCGTAACCGCGTATACTCAAATCTCACATAGTTAATTAATTATAACATGTATTACAAATAAATTGCATAACATGCAAAAATTAATCATCATCTAAATTATTCATTTTATTATTTCCAATTCACATAAGTAATAATTTATTCCATTTATTATTTTATTTTTAAAATTAATAAACAATTAATATATACCAAAAAATATTGGGTATTACAACTAAACTATCATAAGATGTACGAAGATCATCCTATTCACTATCACGAATACTAACACAAGACTTTTTAATGTTAGTAATGCAGTGATCCAAAACATCGGATGTATGATAAGTCGAGTAAAAGCATGACTATTACGATAACTAAGTAAGTCACTAATACGGTCACACATACTTAACTAAGCAATAGACACTTTATAATGCCAATAATGGAGGTCTAGCTCTGATACAAATTGAGAGTTTATGTATTCGAAGCCAATATGGAGTAAATATACTAAAAATAATTTTTTTACCATAATGGAGGCAATATTTTCATTTAAACTCCTTAAGGGAACAAATAACACAATCTAGGTTTATGTGACAAAATGTTGTACGAATTATATTACCCCAAACTTTATCTTCAATATTAGATGATTAATATAAATGCTAAATAAGTGCAAAAATCACAGAACACCAAGGTATACGAGAAAAAACCCACTATAACATATGCATTATGTGGAGTTATATGAATGGAAACTAACAAATTAAAATTACACATTGTATTAACTGAGTATCCACTCTTTTTCACTATATATTTTGTCAAAAGCATCCTCAGCTGGAGAACGTTAAACAATCGCTACCAGATTTGGCCTCGATCAATGTTTTTAAATATTTACCACGAAATCAATATCTTCTTTTGAAGTTGAAATTTTTTGAGAATTAACCAAATTTTTGGGTACTCTTTCAATGATGTGAGTGACCTTAAAGGGTTTTAAAGTATTAAAAAATGCTTTGTCTTACTTAAACCTCAGAAGAAAGGTTTGAGATATTCTTATAGGAATTTTAAGAACAAAAATATGCATATAAAATTGATAAAGAGTAAAGGTATAAGTGTTTTAAGCTTCAACGTGATCAATGTTTGAAAAAAAATATCTCAAAATACGAAAGAGAGGAGTGAAGAACAAAATTATTGATTTAACATCTAGTTTAAATTCAAAAACTTCTTTCTTTAAAAAATTCCACTTGCTCACTGTTGATGTAAAAAATTAGATCACTCTAATTATTCAATCACAGATAAATAAAATAAGACAAAGATTTTTAAAATGGTTCAGCCTTATAAGAATGGCCTACGTCCACTGTTATGTTATTGCTGAGTGTTTGGGAATTCTCGATTACAAGTTCTCTCAAGAAATTCCGATCCTCCTGAATGAGGGTAATACAATGTATTTATAGCCTTGAGGCTACATCTGAAAGGGTATTCATTAAATGATATACATATGAAAGGGTAACCCATTTAATGCTCTTCAAGCGTGTGCGTCAAGATGATAAGCATTCAATGAATAGTTGAACTGTTGATTATCTGGCAATCAATGCTGTGTCCGAGATGCAGGTCGGACCGCCTTAGTTGCTCGTTATCCAAGAGTTCCTCGGAGCGCTGGAGTTCCTCGGAGGGCTGGAGTTCCTCGGTGTATCCTTGTTGCTCGGAGCGAACATGAGTTGGTCGTGGAAATGAACTTCCTCGCTGCTATTGTGCCACGTAGATAGACACGTGTCTTCCTATGATTGATTCACGTCAGCAGATTAAATTTGGTATCAACACTCACTCTAACAAAATTTCATAAGTAATTTTCTCTCTAGAATTTTTAACAAAGATGATGATAAAGAGGTTACTCTCTTCACTTATATCATATTTCTCAACATTTGTGGTGAACCAGAAGTAGCATAAATGGGAAGGGTAATAACGTCGTCTATATCTCACACTCAAGTGTTTAAATAAGGAAATGCATGGTTCTAAGAAAATCTTTCATAATTCCCAAAGAAAAGAAAAAAAATCTTTTGAAAAGATATCTTACATAAAAAAAGTTCGCATCTTACGAAGAATTATCGTAGTTGGGACAAAAGAGAAACAAAGTCAGGTCTTGAGGAGTCCTTTATTTTTGACAAATTAGTATAATGTACCTATGAGAGCGTACATGGGATGTAATGGGCATTAAACCCTCTCAGTATTCTAAGGTGATAGTACGTGTGTACAAATTGGGGCTTGAATATCATTGACAGTGGCCATGCCTGGCTTGTCAGTCCTCATATCTGTGAATGGGGGGATATTACTACATCCGTTGGTATAAACTTTGTGTGGTTGATTTATGAGATCTTCCTATAGTTGGGCTCCCACATCCGTTAAGGCTTTTAAGTTAGGTAAGTAGTATGTCTTTAACTGGTCCGGATAAGGTTATATCAGGTTCTTCTTTATAATGGAAATTTGTTCTTCCTCTACGGATCGATTCACCCTTTGAGCGGCCTTATTTCTCTAACAAGAAATAAAGGTTGTCAGGTGATCATTTATCTCTTTCTTCATCATTTACAGCTACCAAAGAGTAATATATAGCTCGTCATTATATTTGTATTTCATTATAAATTCTTGATAGATATTAATCCTGCCAGTAGTCCTCCCATCGTGAATGGATAAAAAGCACTTGATCTCTCTTCTTGACATTGTGTGCCCAAACATTTGTGTTATGACGTCTTCAGAAGCCCCTAGGGCTTGCATGGCTCATACGTAAAATTTGAGATGGACTATTGGCGATCCCATTTTAGTGAACTTTTTGATATCTGGCATATTAAACTTTTTAGGTAGATTGGCATTAGGGTAGAGACACATTTGTTGTATGTCTGTGAGATCATCAATAGGTAGGAGATATAAAAAAATTTAATGGAGTGTTTGTAACCCCATTCTGAGGCATCCAAGATCCATTAGGACCTCTGTTATATTGTCCATAATCGTTCTTTCGGTAGCTATGGCTAGGGGGAGTTAGTAGCATATATTGTAACTAGTGGGGGTATGATGTTAGCAGGGTGCAAATTTTCTCCCTGACACTCTGTGTTCTCTAGTCATTTTTTAGGGGAGGTTTGATCCTTACCTAGGGTTGACATTTCTCTCCTTAGAGCATTTACACTAGCTCGAATGTCGACCAGTGACATGGTTTCTTTATTCTGCATGTTGTCAGGATTGTGAGATGTCGGAGTTCAAAAGACATGTCTTACATACCTCATCAAAAATAGTGACTGCAAAGTTACGTGAAATTATGGAATTAGGATTCTTTGCCTTAGGTTTATTTCAAAAGGAAAAAACATTAATTTTAACAAGAATATTTTTTATTTTATTTTAGGGGTAAGCTCGAGTGATGATCCATTTCCAATGGTAATCCTCAATTGTCATACCTCCACCGGTTCAGTGTTTCAAAAAGTGAGTGGATTCTTCAAGTCTTGTAGGCTTATCCTATATATGGAAATATTTCTGGGGGGATACAAAATCCTTTTTACAATATGTCACTATTTCAAAAATCTCTTGGCTTAATTATTTGGCTGCATACTAGAATTATATTTCATGGGGTTAGGCAAGGCTTTCTGGAAGGCAAAAGGCTCCCTTATTTGGCTATGAATCCTCAAGATATACCTTAGGGGTACATGTGAGATGATCATTTTAATGTACTTGATTGTACATGAATTAAGCCTCCCGATATACCTCATGGGGATAATACATAGGAGAGCTGACTCGATATAGATTCGGTATGTGAGTGATGTGCACCGTGAACATAACACTCTATATATGCCAAGGGTAAGAGACCAATAAGAGTGAAAACTGTCGCTAAGGAACTGGGTTGGTTAGACCCAAACCCGTAGCTAGGTTTCCCATGGTAATGGGGTATGTAGTGATATGCATATGTTATACTTATGAAGTAGTCTGTGTATTTTTTGAAAAGTCTTTTATTTTTTTACAAGAGCCATGTATTCGTATCCCTACAGGAGCATGCAATAACAGTGTTTTTCTACCTAGTCGGGTATCTAGACATAATAAGAAAAAATGATAACGAACATAATATATAGGATTATACAATAATAACATTCTAAAATAAATATGGATCTACATTAAACTTATTTCAGTACTCTTAATTTAAAAAAATGTCCCCAACGGAGTCTCCACTATGAGAATCCGAGCTTATTGCGTTTTGTTATTTCCTTTTTAAAAATAAAATGGATTCTTCACTCTATTTTACTCAAAGTAGACAAAAGAAGGGGTAGGCCTTCGTAGGGACCTAGTATGGCAAGTGGTATACATTCTTAACTAGAGAGTCAAAGGTCTAAGGACTGGATTATGGATTGATAGGGTTTTAGGAACCCACTCCTCCCTTTCGATCTCAAATGTAGATAGAGTGGGTGTGTGTGTGTGTGTGTGTGTGTGTGTTATATCATATTATTATGTAATAATATATAATAAAATGAAAATACTTATCATATACATATACTATACAGTTTATAGGATGTGGATGTAGATCATATATCCAAAGTACATATATATATATATATATATATATATATATATATATATATATATATAGTTAGTTAGTTAGTTAGTTAGTTAGTTAGTTAGTTAGTTAGTTAGAATTATTCACTCGGACGATGATCTGAGTTAGCCTACAGACTCACAAGGAGCGATTCAAAGTCTACATAGTTCGTAAACAACCAATAGGGATTTTGCCTTATATAGATTCTAGATGTGAGAGATCTAGTCTTTACTTGATCATTTTAGATGTTTTAAGAGTGAAACATAGTCAAATATGAAAATATGTATGACATGAGTTCACAAGATAACTTGAATAATATTGGTTCACTTGTAAGATCACTCAATGATGAAGGAATGACCAAACTTCCAACATTAAAAATAAAAAACGAGGCATTATTCCTGGATCTAGTGATCCTCTAGCCTACATAAAAGTATTTCATGATTTTAAAGCTTTTTTGTTTTATTTTTTTAGAAATAAATGAAAATGAATGAATATGTCCAAGATTTGACCCGAGTTTTAGAGATCGATCATCTTTAATACGCCCATGTATCCATCGTGGGTAGAATAAAAGACAGTGTTGTTCGAATATGACCTTTGGAGTAAAAGCCGGCTTCACATGACAAAGAAACATATAAAAAGTGGCATATAGGTGGTGTTATAACACAACACCACCCTTTTTGTATAAAAATTTCAAAACAAAAGAATGTTATTACGTACCTACAAAGTTATGCGAACTCCTTTTTACTTCGACAATGTTTTGACTTAGGATAACCTTTTTAGAGATGGAACTCGGGATACTTTTAAAGGAAAAGTAACTTTAAGAGGAAAAAAAGAAAGAATAATGGAAATGATTTTTTTTTTATTTTAGGACTTAGATAATGAAAGAGAAACTAAGGCTAAAAGTTGAAATGCTAGATGTAAACTTCTATAGGATTTTTCTAACAAATGGAGAGAGTTTCAAGTCTTTTTGGAAGGCAAAATATTTCTGGACAAAATGCTCTATTTATAAGATATGGGGTTAATGTATCCAATTGGCAGGTGAAGGCTTCCTTTTATAGGCATAAATTAGACTGAACAGTCATGAGTACAGTGTGGACTTGATTGATCGATCAAATGCGTTTCATTTAGGCATTTGGTACCATTCTGGACTGGCTTGATTCTGTTGCATAATTTTGTGGGTTGTTTTAGGATTTTGGACTTTTAGGAAGGTGTCCATGAGCTCCAGTTAGCTTCTGGGACTTTAAAAGTCCGCGGTATGTCTTGCTACCTTTATAGAGAAGATTGGAGTGTCTACAATTATTATATAAGTAGATACATGACTCTAAGCATCATTGGTCTTAAATAACCTAGTCCTAACGCTTAAAGTTCTTCCGATCTAGGTATAGTCCTGCATCTAACCTGCACTAGAAACAAACACGATAACTATAGTTAATCTTATATAAAACTAAATCGATCTCCCAAGACTCCCCCATCTAGGTATTATTACAAGCTTAAGTTAGATCAGAAATATCAAAAATATATAGTAACTACCCCATTCTAGGGTTTATGACTTAATCCTAGACTCCCTATAGGATAAACACCCCACTAATTTCTCACAATATTACTAACACACCCGACCCTTTCATTCAATTCTCTATGCGTCCAAAAGAACATATAACAATCCATTATACTCTTAGATTATTACCCTAACATCCCAGATTATAACCCCCCAATAAACCCACCCAAAATCCGAACGAAACAAACATAACACGAAGCTTAAACCTAAAATCACCAACCTAAAATTTCATCCTTGTTTACTATTGGTAAATCATTCATGAGAAATTCATAAAATTCCAAAAAATATGAAATAAATGTACACGCATTTGTAATTCAATTATTTAATATTTTAGGGTGTCGATCGATCAATAATCATGGTAAGTAGATTGAGGGTACCTCTACGAGGGCCCTTCTTCTACTTACAAGTTTTGACCCCTCCAAACTCCCATTTCTCTCCCTCCAAAATTCCATGGATGAAACCCCAAGCTTCCATACAAAAAACTACCATAATCAAACATCAAAACCACTTTTGATTTATGATAAAAACCTATTTTAACATCAATATACACTTATTTATAAATTTTAAAAGGCTAATTTCAGTATTGAACCAAGAACCCTAATTTTATGAAATCTCTTCACTTAAATTAAGAATTACATCATCAATTAACGTGGGGATTTTACATGATTAACAATATATAATCAAGTCCTAACAATAATATATCAATTCTAACTCAAATTCATGAAGAAATCATTCAATTTCAGATTATAATTAACACAATTATTATCTTAATTAAGAATTTAACTAATTAAACATGTAACTAAGATTTTTAAACTTAATTAGGTTTGAATTCGAATGAACAAAAATTTTGTAACAAAAGTCAACCATAATCAAATTCTAAACAAACTTTTCTCATGGATTGATTGAGAATTCAATCTCCAAAATTTTACAATTACTCTTCTCCTCTTGTTGCCTCCTCTCTCCAGTCATAGGATGCCTTTCCAAATTATAAGTGATCTCGATATTAGGCTTAGGACATATATGTGCCTTAACCAAATGAGTCATAAAACACCTTCAAATGGCCCAAAACACTTCCTAAGCCATATACTAACCTAACAGCCCTAAAACCCGTTATTTAAAGTCAAATATAGTCACTTTGTACATCCTAAAAGGCAACCTAAAAATATGGCAAAAATAATTAATTGATATACTCAATAATTTATTAAATTACCCGATATGAGTCCAAATATAATTATTTATTAATTTAGTGTGACCTGACAACCCGACACTAAGGGAATAATCCAAATAAGGAAACCCTCGATACCGAATCCCAGACTGTTTCATAGTCACCCATGATACTAAGTCATTTTCAAGATTTTAATTAATAAATTATCAAATATTAGTTTTAATTTCAAATACTAATTGAAAAGTAAAAATGATTTAATGCCATTTGTTATGAGGAGAAAGCACCCAAATTTTAAGCTTCCAAATTATGCGATGGTTCAATGATATACCAAATTTTAATTTTTTTCAAAAATTATTTAATTTTCTTTACAATAAAAGCACAATCAAAAACATGGAAAATTAAACTAATCTCAAAGTGAAAATAAACTAAACAAACATTTTAATTTACACTTAACCAAAATCTAATTCAATTCAAGTTAAACAAACCAATCATGAATATTATATAATTAAACTAATGCCGACTAGAATTAAATTAAATTAAAATTTACCCAAACTTAATTAGCACCAAATTAAAAGAAGTTTTGATTTAAACCAAATTTTATCTTTATTAACCTAGCACGCATCTAAGTGATATATTGCAAGATAAAATAAATCACAATCACACTACGCCGCGATGTATGAGAAAAACCCATAATGGAAAAAACCTCGGACGACCCTGCCTACAAGTCCACTAAGTATGGTATGTTTATAAATACAAAACAAGAGACTTACAACACACGACTCGAATCCCTTCAAGCCTCGACGCTCCTTCTTGTATATACCTCCGCCTAGTCTACAACTACGAACTCCACCGCAGTCTCGGAATCCACCGATGGGGCATAACTGTCGTCAAAACATACGATGGCCTTTCCAATGTATACACACCACGAACCAAGAAAATGATCTCTTTCTTGGGTAGATAAGGAACCCAAACAATCTCATTTGATGGGTAGAGAAGAACCCTGGTGCCAAACAATATCCAAGCAAAGATATATAAATAGGAACTTGGATTAAACTAGAAACATGGGTGTAAACATGTGTGTTTTGAAGAAATTAATTCACGAAAACTCCCACAAAAAAATGAAAATTTGGAAGATGAAGATTTTCTCTCTAAGTATGTGAAAAACTCTCCAAAAGTCACATGGAAAAGGCATCCTTGAAATGGTTAAAAACTGCTAGACAAAGTGAGAGAGTGGGAAGTTAAAATTAAAAAAAACTGCCATAAACTTTTCCTGTTGGAATGTCGTTCGAACGACATTTTGAGTTCGTTCGAATGACCGTGTTCAAATGAACTTACAGCCTCCAAGTTCGTTCGAACGAGATTTCAAAAAAAATCTCGTTCGATATTTCATTTGAACGACTTCATTCTAACTATTTTCTAACAAGAAAACAGAAAACTGTGCACAATATTGTTAGAAATTCGTTCAAACGACCTGGCAAACTCATTCGAACGAATGTCCAGTTTGTTCGAACGAATTTTCAGAAAATCCAATTTTTTATTTTAAGACCAGAACTTTTATAAAAAGATCTAAAATGATTTTCTGATAAAAAAGTAAAGTCGTTAAAAATATTTTATAAAATACACCCAAGTAAGAACTATCCAAGTCTATATAAATATATTCATGCATTAATACCTTAGAGACTTTGGAAATGATGAACCGTTGATGACGTGAAACAAGGCATACAAAGTTGTCAATGTATCTACTTGAAAAACTTGGTCGCTATGTTTTCAACTCTTCAAATGTCATAGGCTTGAGATACAAAAATCTATCTTATGACTCAAATTATTTTATCCGAAATTAAGTCAACACTATAAATTGACTCGATTGGAAATTTGCCCTTACAAATCTCCCCCTTTGTCTATTTCAGTACAAAACCAAACATAAAAATCCTATGAGCTGTCAAGCACGCCTAGACACAATCCCACCCAAAAATAAAATAAAAATAGACGCTTGACTTGACTTATAGATGCTTTGTCGCTTTAACGAATTTGTCATTTAAAGGAAATTATTACAAACTTAAATAAACTATTAAACGCATAGGGAATATAAAAATATTAAATGCAAAAAAATAAATACCCCCTTAATTCATTCCCCCCCCCCCCCCCCCCCTCTTTATCTAACATCGATATTCCTAGAAAGACGTTATGACACCCCGCTAATAAAATACCGGGCGATCACTCCTATATCAAATTATGACAGCAGTCTCATATGGATCATTCTTAGCATCACTGTCAAAAGTCCATTTAAATACTAATAACCTATTAGGCCGGTGTCAAAATTTTACTTAACTACTCTTTTTAAGCGAAGATAATTAAAACATCCACACAGTTTTTGCGTAAATGAAACTGAAATGAAATAAAGTAACCGAACACTCGGTCAAAATATACAACCATATCGAATGATGTGCTAAAATAATAAATAAATGCAATTGAGCCATTAGCCCGAATATTTATACAGTACCTCCTATCTAGAGTACATGAATGGAAGCGGCTATCAAAAACCTGCAAGCATCCACACCTGCTGCAGCAGACGTCTGACTCGAAGGAAGTGTCATCTATATATATATATATACATATATATATATATATATATAGCAAGAGAGGAAAAGTAGATAAACGGGTCAGAGCCTGAGTTTTGAAAATATTTAGCAAATGCATAAATGCCTTATTTTTAGAAAAACACTTTATCTCATATTTAAGTTTGGTATCACACTCCCATGAGATACCCATCATCTCTCTTCTAACAGTGCACTCCGAGCGCATCCCTCTAAATATCCTAGTGAAACTACCTGCTAAACTGGTCTATTAACCAACCACTATCAATCCTAGATAGTCCTAGTACTAAGGGCTAAACTTCACCCCAGTATCAACGATATGCCATGTTCGTGCGTGGGGTGTCTCGCAAAGCGAAATCCAAACAAGGAACCCCCCCGATACACTACTACGCGGCAAGGTCGATCGTCGAAATCCATCAGACCCTCAGTACGTAACGTATATATATATATATATATATATATATATATATACATCATATAAGAAATATTAATATTAGAGCACTAAGAATTAAACTTCTCCCTAGTCTCAACACAATGCCATATTCATGCGTGGGGTGTTTCGCAGAGCGAAATCCAAACAAGGAACCCCCCCCCCCCCCCCCCCGATACACTACTATGCGACAAGGTCAATCATCGGGATCCATTAGACCCTAGGCACCCAATTTATCCATATATGTATATATATATATTCATATTTCAATATACATCCGGATCTATCTCCCGGACTGAGGTATATTCTATACTCATATCAAAACCTTCTACTTCCCTTCTTATATCCAGGAAATATATTTAAAAGCCAATTCATTATCATGAATTTCTTTAGCACATCATGTAACTGTTTAAAAGCCAGTTTTATTATCATAAAAATTCTTTTCCATTTTAAAACATCTCATTTCCCTTCTTATATCCTGGAAATTTATTTAAAAGCCATTTCTATTATCATAAAAATGCTTTTACCATATCATATGCTTCCATTTCCCATCTTCCATCCGGGAAATGTATCCGAAGCCACTCATTTATCCCATTTCCCTTCTTCCATCCAGGAAATATATTTAAACCCATTTTATTATCATAAAATTCTTTAAAAAATCAAAGACCGCCCCTCCGAATTTCCCCACTGGACGCGCCCCTAAATGGCTATCATCTTCCAGGGCCCATCAATCAAGACAACCTGGGAACCTAACAACATCGGGAAGTGGCCATATGCTTGCGGGAAAGTTAAGATCACACCCAGAATCTCCTAACCAGCCCAGTAAAATATAATCACCATATGGCTTAGGACTATATCCACCATGCATTCATTATCCAGCTGGCATCACCATACGTACGCAACTTCCCTTATGATAGCGATTTAGGGAGGTGTGTAACCATAATTTTATTAATTATGAAAATCTTTTCTTTTCCATTTTGAAAATATTCATTCTTACATTTTCAAAATCATTTGCATCATGCAATACATATATACTTTAATCACATAGTATATACATATACCATATATTCCTCCTCGAATATATAAATGGCAATATTTGCCAATCTCATCTAGCGATGACCAATAATCCCAAAGATTCTCGCCAAGAATCGTAATCATCCATTCATATAAGCATGATACTATACTCAAAGTATTTCCTTACTTTTATAACTAATAAATACCTTAATCATCTCTAAGGATATTATTGGATGTCTCCAATTACCAATTCACTCTAAGTGAATGTACATATCTATATCCCCAAATTATCCTAATTATCTCCTAGGGTACACTCAACAGTAATCGATATAATTATGATTTCTATATGCATAATTATATAGGCCTATATGCCTACTAGAAATATCCTCAGGATTTATCTCTCCCGAACAACCTTAAATTTAATGGGTTATGGATTTCATTTCCATGAACCCAAGGACTACCTCTTGTCCATATAATCATTTAAAGGTCCCCACTATAATTTAGGAACCCTAAACCATCAAGTTCTACAATTATACTATTTTCCTCGAAAATATAAATTAAGGGTTATATATTTAAAACCCTCACTTAAGCCTCCTAATTTCCCTTAATAAGTAGACCACATAGTCCCAAAATATCCCTTTATGTTATCACACAAATGACCTAGAGCAATATGAATTGGAATCTATCCCATCCAACTCACCCTTAGAAAAATTGACAATCTGTCAGCAGGGGTCGATCGATCGACCCATGGTTGTCTATCGATCGATGGCTTTGATCGATCGAACCCCCATGATCGATCGATCCATCGATCATGGCGGGAAGCTTCTTCTTTGAGAAGTTGTTTCAGCCATGGAAGCTTCTCCCAAGCTTCCATGTCCTCACCCAACGGCCTGCAACTACAACCAACAACAAATACACTTATAATACGGGTTCTAAACGTCCTAGAACCCGAAATCACCAATTAATTTCAATTAAAACCTAAGTTTCTCCAATTATTTAATTTTAGGGGTTTATTCGTTTTATCTCCCGAAAACCCATTTTATCCACGAAAACCCAACCCAAAATCTTTAGGGTTTATGTATACCAAACTACGGCATGAGATATTTATGCAAAAACTAAACAAAGCAAGTAAACACTTGCCTCGTGGATAATATCCGACGTCCTCGAGCCGAATCCCACGGAGGCTGGACGGAATATCCACTTTTCTCCTCTTTTCTTCCTCATCTCTCTCTTCCCTCTCTTCTTTCTTTCTCTATTTATCCCTATCTTCCTCCTTTTATAAGGAGAAAAGGGTTTTAACCCTTAAAACCCAAAAATGACTCGTTTACTCAATTACGAGCTCGTTTAACTCTAAAATTACTCGGGACTCAATTTCAACAATCGGACACTCTTTTTTTACTATCTCGGCCATTCCGAGACTCCTGGTGCAGTCAAAATTTCCATCCGAGGTACTTGACCGCAACTCACTTTTTCAATCCAACATAACTTAACGCGGGTTTTCCCACTTAAGTCTCACCTCGTGTCTCTTTAATCAATGGCGACATTTAATTAAAATATCTCAGCATATTTACTTATCCCTAAAAGTAAATATAGCACCTATCGATAATCATCGAATCCTTAAAAATCCCAAAATCACTATTCTGAGAAAATCTCCAAATTCCAATTTTTACTCAATTATGGAATTTAATCGTCTCCAAAAGGGCGGGTTGTTACATACCCCCCCCCCCCCCCTTACAACGGAATTTCGTCCTCGAAATTCAGGTACAACATACACCACCAAACTAGGATCACTCCAAATCCTAATACCTCAAGGGGAACGATACTAACCCAATGGTTCCCAACCATATGTTATACGACTTCCACGATCGTAAAGTGACTCTAATACTTTACATTGTACCCATCGTCTATAATTCCTGTCGGCATGAATTTCAACATTATATACTATGCCCATCCTATTTTAGGCGGTATATAAAACCATCTTACCAAGGTGCCCATACACCTTTCTAACATGTGCACATCTGCACAACCACAGTGAACATCCGACACGAAACACTCTCTCCCAATAAGGGTCTCCTTTCCTCGGTGTAATACTCACATATGGGTTCTCCAAACCCGCGAAATGAAATTCTCCTAACCTCGGCGCCACTAACTCTATCGAACCTACATCCTAATAATGCTACGGTCTAAGCGTTACCCTACCAACGTGAAACGATAGTCTAAATATGTCCCTAGTGCCCAAGGCCTCTCTCAACTTCCAACATTTGCTTGATTTCATGCGTGGGACGTCTCGCCAAAGCGAAATCCAAATAAGGAACCCTCCCATTACACCACTCCCTCGCATTGTCGGTCATCGAGATATAGCGACCTAAGGCACACCAGCGGGACGTCCTAAATCCTACCATGCTAACCTAAGAATGCATTTATACTATTCTATCCTTACTCCCATACGAAAGGAAATCTAACAAATCGAAGTGTCCAATCTCTGTAGGAGCACTACGAACATCATATCGAATCATATTTCCTCAAAGTTTGCCTTTTCATTAAGGCCTAGCCATAATCCTCAAATCAATTTCTCTAAGTCCTACTTAACCCACCTACTTGTGGTGAGAGGACCACTTTAGTGACTTTTTATAGCACAATATTTCCATAAGCATACCATTATCATATGGCTCATAGTCTATAGTAGTTCATCCACACTATAAGACCTTTCAACGAAACCAACATCCTTGCATCCTATAACATCTCTCCACTCTCGATGCCGTTAAGATTCATGTGTGAAGCATCTCGCAAAGAGAAATCCAAACAAGGAACCCCTCCACATACTCATACTTAACTTTGTCGGTCATGGAGGTTCGTTATTTCGAACATGCAACCGGGATAATCCTATCCCTTATCGATAAAAGGTGGTCTGAACTCCTATCTCTAACTAAGAGTCACCCCACCTAGCGCTCGTACTAATATTCAGTCTTCGCGCAAACCAATGATGAGCTTAATCCGACGGCTCAACCATAATCCTGCGGCCTTATATCATATCTATAAGGTTGCCACGCACTCAAATCATAATAATGAAACCTCTACTCATCGAGGTTCCATTTAACCACATCAATAAAGGCGAACTCAACCTGTATCCAGGTGAGATATCACAACAACAACATGTTCCCTCCAGGAACTGCGGACAAAATAGTCTTGCCATCATTAGCCTTCTATCGCTCCAACAATACCATAATATCATACATATATATACAAAATATAAACACCTGCCCCTATGACGAGTGAGAGAAAATAAAATTCTGTTATCACGAAAAACACATAGGCATACATTATATAATGTTATCGATACATCCACAAAGCTCAAATTACACACACGAGTCTAGGGCTATCGAACACCACAACTTCATCTAGCCACACCTCTTATCAACATTTCTTAACTCTATGCCCCATCCATGCACCCTAATCTTGTCCTTTATTCCTATCGGGAAAGGACTAACCGTGTGGATCCACACTCCACATTACTATTTTCATCACTGGCCTTCCTGACCATGATAAAGTTGTCAACACCATCTGACTCTATATCCTCGCTCCTCAAAATCACCCCACTAACCCTCTTAACTTCTTTGTCAAAAGGAAATTCCTTATTTCAACAAATTTCCCGGGTGGATTTCCACCAACGGGGTCCACGAATACACACATTCTTCATAAGTGTTAACAACACTTTTCTAATGAGTCCATCATTCCACTGAAGGACTCTCTCTTCGTTGTACCTACCTCACTTAGGCACAGGATTCGCTTCTTAATATCACTCTTTATCCGTTGTCGGCCTCTGGCCGATCCTTAGGTGAATAATTCCCAAAGCAACCTTCTTTTCATTGTTGTTGAACCACGGGGACTCACGGTTAAAACTATCCGTAAGATCCCTTTCGAATCCTTACTTCATTGGGAAATTCAACTTTAGTACCACAATCTACTATGGCGGTACTACGACACTCATAACTACAATACTTTAGTAGTCGTTGAGAAAATCGTTAGCAAATACTTCAAAGGAAGTGACCTCTACTACGGTCCACATTCCCGACTTCTACCAGCTGCTCCAACTAAGCCTCACCTCCTGCTGCCATCTAGCCTCGCACATGAATCTCAAACGAGCGCGCAAAAGATTACTATAATCTTATAATATGGCAGGAGAACGAAATCTCACAAGATAAATCAACAACCCTAATCCTGAGGCTCTATAACAAATTGAGAGCAACGCTGAAAGCGTAGTACGTCCACACAGATTCCTAAGGACACTAGAACCTGATGCTCTGATACCATCTGTGACACCCCGCCTAATAAAATACCGGGCGATCACTCTTATATCAAATTATGACAGGAGTCTCATATGGATCATTCTTAGCATCACTATCAAAAGTCCATTTAACTACTAATAACCTATTAGGCCGGTGTCAAAATTTTACTTAACTACTGTTTTTAAGCGAATATAATTAAAATATCCACACAGTTTTTACGTAAATGAAACTGAAATGAAATAAAATAATCGAACACTCGGTCAAAATATACAACCAAATCGAATGATGTGATAAAAGAATAAATAAATGAAATTAGGCCATTGGCCCGAATATTTATACAGTACCTCCTATCTAGAGTACAAGAATGGAAGCGACTATCAAAAACCTGCACGCATCCACAGCTGCTACTGCAGACGTCTGACTCGAAGAAAGTGTCATCCAGGCGTCCCTGTGTCTGGACACCTATATATATATATATAGCAAGAGAGGACAAGTAGATAAACGGGTCAGAGCCCGAGTTTTGAAAATATTTAGCAAGTGCATAAATGCCTTATTTGTAGAAAAAGGTTTTATCTCATATTTAATTTTGGTATCCCACTCCCATGAGATACCCCTCACCTCTCTTCTAACAGTTCACTCTTAGCGCACCCTTTTAAACCTCCTAGTCAAGCTACCCTGCTAAACTAGTCTATTACCCAACCACTATCAACCCTAGATAGTGCAAGTACTAAGGGCTAAACTTCACCCCAGTCTCAACGTTATGCCATGTTCGTGTGTGGGGTGTCTCGCAAACCGAAATCCAAACAAGGAACCCCCCTGATACACTACTACGCGGCAAGGTCAATCGTTGATATCCATCAGACCCACAGTACGTAACGTATATATATATATATATATATATATATATACATCATATAAGAAATATTAATATTAGAGCAGTAAGGATTAAACTTCTCCCTAGTCTCAACACAATGCCATATTCATTCGTGGGGTGTCTCACAGAGCGAAATCCAAACAAGGAACCCCCCCCCCCCCCCCTCCCCCCCGATACACTACTATGCGGCAAGGTCGATCATTGGGATCCATTAGACCCTCGGCACCCAATTTATCCATATATATATTCATATTTCAATATACATCCGAATCTATCTCCCGGACTGAGGTGTATTCTATACTCACATCAAAACCTTCTATTTCCCTTCTTATATCCAGGAAATATATTTAAAAGCCAATTCTTTATCATGAATTGCTTTAACACAACATGTAACTTTTTAAAAGCCAGTTTTATTATCATAAAAATGCTTTTCCATTTTAAAACATCCCATTACCCTTCTTATATCCAGGAAATGTATGTAAAAGCCATTTCTATTATCATAAAAATGCTTTTACCATATCATATGCTTCCATTTCCCTTCTTCCATCCGGGAAATGTATCCGAAGCCAATCATTTATCCCATTTCCCTTCTTCCATCTAGGAAATGTATTTAAAGCCATTTTATTATCATAAAATGCTTTAAAAAATCTAAGACCGTCCCTCCGGATTTCCCCACTGGACGTGCCCCTAAATGGCTATCATCTTCCAGGGCCCATCAATCAAGACAACCTGGGAACCTAACAACGTCAGGAAGTGGCCATATGCTGGCGGGAAAGTCAAGATCACACCCAGAATCTCCTAACCAGCGCAGTAAAATATAATCGCCATATGGCCTAGGACTATATCCACCCTGCATTCGTTATCCAGGGGGCATCACCATACGCACGCAACTTCCCTTATGATAGCGATTTAGGGAGGTGTGTAACCATAATTTTATTAATTATGAAAATCTTTTATTTTTCATTTTGAAAATATTCATTCTTACATTTTCAAAATCATTTACATCATACCATACATATATACTTTAATCACATAGTATATACATATACCATATATTCCTCCTCGAATATATAAATGGCCATATTTGTTAATCTCATCTAGCGATGACCAATAATCCCAAAGATTCTCTCCAAGAATCATAATCATGCATTCATATAAGCACGATACTATACTCAAAGTATTTCCTTACTTTTATAACTAATAAATACCTTAATCATCTCTAAGGATATTATTGGATGTCTCCAATTACCAATTCACTCTAAGTGAATGTACATATCTATATCCCCAAATTATCCTAATTATCTCCTAGGGTACACTCAACAGTAATCGATATAATTATGATTTCTATATGCATAATTATATAGGCCTATATGCCTACTAGAATTATCCTCGGGATTTATCTCTCCCGAACAACCTTAAATTTAATGGGTTATGGATTTCATTTCAATGAACCCAAGGACTACCTCTGGTCCATATAATCATTTAAAGGTCCCCACTATAATTTAGGAACCCTAAACCATCAAGTTCTACAATTATACTATTTTCCTCGAAAATATAATTAAAGGGTTATATATTTAAAACCCTCACTTAAGCCTCCTAATTTCCCTTAATAAGTAGACCACATAGTCCCAAAATATCCCTTTATGTTATCACACAAATGACCTAGAGAAATATGAATTGGAATCTATCCCATCCAACTCACCCTTAGAAAAATTGACAATCTGTCAACAGGGGTCGATCGATCGACCCATGGATGTCTATCGATCGATGGCTTTGATCGATCGAACCCCCATGATCGATCGATCCATCGATCATGGCGGGCAGCTTCTTCTTTGAGAAGTTGTTTCAGCCATGGAAGCTTCTTCCATGCTTCTATGTCCTCACCCAACGACCTACAACTACAACCAACAACAAATACACTTATAATACGGGTTCTAAACGTCCTAGAACCCGAAATCACCAATTAATTTCAATTAAAACCTAAGTTTCTCCAATTATTTAATTTTGGGGGTTTATTCGTTTTATCTCCCGAAAACCCGTTTATCCACGAAAACCCAACCCAAACTCTTTAGGGTTTATGTATACCAAACTACGGCATGAGTTATTTATGCAAAAATTAAATAAAGAAAGTAAACACTTGCCTCGTGGATAAAATCCGACGTCCTCGAGCCGAATCCCCCGGAGGCTGGCCGAAATCTCCCCCTTTCTCCTCTTTTCTTCCTCCTCTCTCTCTCTTCCCTCTCTTCTTTCTTTCTCTATTTCTCCCTCTCTTCCTCCTTTTATAAGGAGAAAAGGGTTTTAACCCTTAAAACCCAAAAACGGCTCGTTTACTCAATTACGAGCTCGTTTAACTCTAAAATTACTCGGGACTCAATTTCGACAATCGAACACTTTTTTTAACTATCTCGGCCATTCCGAGACTCATGGCGCAGTCGAAATTTCCATCCGAGGTACTTGACCGCAACTCACTATTTCAACCCAACATAACTTAACGCGGGTTTTCCCACTTAAGTCTCACCTCGTCTCGCTTTAATCAATGGAGACATTTAATTAAAATATCTCGGGATATTTACTTATCCCTAAAAGTAAATATAGCACGTATCGATAATCATCGAATCCTTAAAAATCCCAAAATCACTATTCTGAGAAAATCTCCAAATTCAAATTTATACTCAATTATGGAATTTAATCGTCTCCAAAAGGGCGGGTTGTTAGAGACGTCTCCTCCTAAGTTAGATCTCCCTAAATTTCAAAGGATAAAATACCATTTCTCCCCATTTTTGTTCAGGGATAGATAAAGGTCAAGAATAAAATAACTTATTTCTCCTCCAATTAAAGAAAATACTCCCCCTAAATTAAACAAGGGATATGAATAAAAGTTAAACATGCAATGGTGCATAAAATGACAAGAGTATTAAAGCATATGGCAATAATGAAGTCCAACTAATCCATGCAAAGATTGATAAATATCAACTACGATGTGATAAAAAAAGATACTATTACAATGTACTATGATAAGCATGAGATATCACACAAAATTCGCAACAAGATAGATACCAATTTTGAATTCAAGACATACATAGACTCGCAAGCAAGGCAAAAACTAAAAAAAAATACTATATATATATATATATATGTATATATATATATATATATATATATATATATATATATATATATATATATATATATATATATACAGAGAGAGAGAGAGAGACACAAATATATCTCTGTAACGCACATGCACATATACATAGGTATAAACACCAAACACGACACAAAATACATTAAGCTTTCCACACTCATATGAAAAAATGTGTCTAAATATATGTGGTAAACAGAAGTAAAGGGGTGTGAACTCGCAATAAAAGAATTTAGACCTAATTACCTAAACATGTTCACGGAGTTCTCATTTGATTACAAAACTTTATCTAACTAAAATATACCTCATGTGACAAGATAAAGTGAACTCACGGAACAAATATACACAATGCACACAAGCCTAGAATATCAATGAATCTACAAATCAATAGAGTCATGACTAGAATAGCATAACTAGGATACAAAATCATTGTGCAAACCCGTTAATATATCCAACCAAACTTCCTCATTAATATTCTTTTTATTTTTATTTTCTTTATGAATGTACCAACTAAACAATGAAGGCCTTGGGTACTTTTTTTTATGACACAATTTTATTTTTGGCCAACTTTCAATGGTGGCTTTTGACACAAAGTAATTTTGTCTTTCGCAACCCGATTCCATAGATAAATAACTATACCGAATAAATATGTTTCCATTTTTTTTAATCCGAGAAACGGTTATTACATGCACAAATCCTCCATAGTCATATCAATATGTAGATGACTAAATTGATAAGAGAACATCTCACCGAGCTTAAATATACATGTGAAGTTAAATTTCAAATGAGCTCGTGCATGTGTGAATCGAGGCATATAAAAATAATATCCATTAAGCAACACAAAATCAAACTACTCCATGCAATCATGATAAATAACACTTTAAGGATTGATAATCTTAATCAAACGTTCTAGCCACACGGAAGCAGATATGATATTGAATTCAAACACAAGTATATGCCACAAAAAATGTGTAAAGCTAAAATAAACACACAAAAAAAATCTTTTTGAGTTTTTTAAATTTTTAACTAAACAAAAATATTTTTTGTATGTTTCAATGAGACCAAACAAGAAGAAATAAAATACAAAAGATACACATATCATAATTCTAGCACGATTTTTATAATGAAGCAAAAATTAGAAAATCACAAACAAACATACACCTAGCAAGAATATATCATGATGCACATAAGCTAGTGTATGTAAACTAAGACAACACATTCAACCTTTAGATTTAGTAATGGAGGTATCATTTGCAAGAAAATGAGAATAAAAAATCCTATCTTGAAAAGCCGCCAAATCAGATCTCCTAACCCCAAACTCTACCATTGGACTTCTTAGGACCCTTTTTAGATCAAAACAAAATTTCCTAAGATGAACCTTTCGACCACAATGTGTACAAGCAAGTACCTGGCGAAAAGTAGTACCTAAGTATCAACCTTTGAAAGTGTTCCTAGTAGATTCTCTCAAACTTATGGTTTTGGCTTTATTAGTTGAATTATTTTGAGTATCAAAGTCAATACCACACAAGTCATTTTTAATTTGAACGGTTCCAAGTATTTTATCTAATTTTTTAGACCTACATTCCAAATCAAATTTAAGCCTACTTGAATCTCTCAACTTCTCTTCTAACTCTAAAATTCTATACTTAAGTAAACACTTACTCTCTTCAAACCCAATAAGCTCTTTTTTCATAGTCTCTATTAAACCTCAAAGGCTATCTCTCTTACCTTCTACATACTCAAGCTTCTCACGAAGAGCCCTCTCACGTGTCCTAAAGTCTTTCGCTAAAGCACTCTCATTATTAATCTTGACACGTTCTCTCAAATAAGCTTCCAACTTCAAGTTTTCCCTTTTTAAGTTCATTGTTTCAGCATACAACTCTTGAAAAGCTACTTGAAGTTCACTCACATCAACCTCTTCTTCATTCTCAGTTTCACTTTCAACTTCACTCTCTATACCATCAAATTTTCGGGATTCACAAACAATGGCATCAGAAGCGTCATGTAAAGGAATATCTTCATGGGAATATTCACTATCAATGCTCACATGACTTTCCATGAACACGATAAAGTTGTGCTCAATGGGGGAATCAGGTCCCTCTTCCTTTTCATTATCACTAAGGGTGGCATTATATGAAATTGGTTGTTTTCCCTCCCTCCTTAGTTTAGTGGGACACTTTCTTTCCCTATGTCCATAACCCACACAACCATAACATCTGTTCGACTAGTCCATATTAAGGTCTTCATTACTATTTCTAGGGATTCTCTCGGCATTGTGATGCTTAGACTTATCAAATTTCTTAAAGTCCTTTTTAAGATTATCTTTATTAAACTTAAGAAATTTTCTAAACTTCCTAGCGAACATCACCATCTCATCGAAGTCGATGTCACTCTCATCATTCGAAACTTATTTTTCCACATTTTTGGCTTTAAAAGCGATACCCTTATCTTTCTTCTTCTCTTCCTTGGAGGTAAACATGTCAAGTTCATAGGTTTGTAAATCACCAATGAGCTGTTCAAGTTTCGTAGAAGCTAAAGTGGGTAAATAATTTAACACGGTCTCTTTTGAAATAAATCTATTGGGTAAGAACCTCAAAATGTTCTTAACTACACGGTTGTCGGGTATCTTTTCTCCCAAGTTAAAAGATGAATTAACGATATCGAAAATCCTAGCATAGAATTCATCAAAAGACTCACTTTCAATCATTTTAATGGTTTCGAATTGAGTAGTGAGGTTTTGAAGTTTTAAAGTTTCCACGACACTAGTTCCCTCATGGATAAGTTGTAAAATATCCCAAGCCTCTTTAGCAGTTTCACACGTCATGATGCATCGAAATTCATCTGGTGTGACCACACCAAAAAATCATTTAAATCTCGGGAATTAAAATTAGCTAGTTTAAGTTCATTCTCACTCCATCTTTCTACAAATTTAGGTACACTCTCATTTTCAACTAGACACGTAGGTGGAGACCACCCCTTAATTACAGATCGCCAAACCCACTCATCTAGGGATTTAAATTCCGATTTCATTCATGCTTTCCAATACTCGTAATTTGAGCCATAAAAAAATAGAGAATTTTGAAAATGTTGAAATTACCATTTTTAAACGAGACAAAAATAACGATCTTAACATAATAATTTAGCGTTCCCACTCTGATACCACTTTAAAAGTAAAAATGCTCTAATACCACTTGTTGTGAGGCGAAAACCAAATTTTAAACTTCTAAATTATGAGATGGTTCAATGATATACGAAATTTTAATTTTTTTAAAAATAATTTAATTTTCTTTACTTTAAAAGCACAATCAAACACATGAAAAATTAAATTAATCTTAAAGTGAAAATAAACCACACAAACATTTTAATTTCCACTTAAATAAAATCTAATTCAAGTCAATTTAAACAAACCAAACATGAATATTATCTAATTAAATTAATGTCGACTTGAATTAAATTAAACTAAAATTTATCCAAACTTAATAAGCACCAAATTAAAGGAAGTTATGATTTAATCCAAATTTTATCTTGATTAACCTAGAATGCATCTAAGCGATATTTTTCAAGATAAAATAAATCACAAACACACTACACCTCAATGTACGAGAAAAATCCACAATGGGAAAAACCTCGGACGACCTTACCTACAAGTCCACTAAGTATGGTATTTTTATAAATACAAAACAAGAGAGTTACAACACACGACTCGACTCCCTTCAAACCTCGACGCTTCTTCTTGTATCAATCCCCGTCTAGTCTACAACTACGAACTCCACCGTAGTCTCGGAATCCACCGATCGGTCACAGTTACCGTCAAAACATACGACGGCCTTTCCAATGTATACACACCACGAACCAAGAAAACGATCTGTTTTTTGGGTAGATAAGAAATCCGGTGTCAAACAATCTCCAAACAAAGTTATATAAATAGGAACTTGGATTATACTAGAAACAAGGGTGTAAACATGAGTGTTTTAAAAAAATTAATTCATGAAAACTCTCACACAAAAATATACATTTGGAAGATGAATATTTTCTCTCTAAGTACGTGAAAAACTCTCAAAAGTCATATGGAAAAGCATCCCCGAAATGGTTAAAAATTGCTGGACAAAGTGGGAGAGTGGGAAGTTAAAATAAAAAAAAATGCTAGACAAAGTGGGAGAGTGGGAAAAGCATCCCTAAAATGAATATTTTCGTGCTGGAATGTTATTCGAACGACATTTTGAGTTCGTTCGAATGAGTGTGTTCAAACGAGCTTACAACCTCCAAGTTCGTTCGAACGAGATTTCAAAAAAACTTCTCATTCGATACTTCATAAAAATATCGTTCGAACAAGATGTCCTGTTTGTTCGAACGAATTTTTAGAAAAATCCAATTTTCATTTTAACCCCAAAACTTTTATAAAAAGATCTAAAATAATTTTATGAGAAGAAACAAAGTCATTAAAAATATTTTATAAAAATACATCCAAATAAGAACTATCCAAGTCTTTATAAATATACTAATGCATTCATACCTTGGATACTTTGGAAATGATGAACCGTTGATGACGTGAAACAAGGCACATAAAACCGGCAATGATATCTACTTGAAAAACTTGGCCGCTACGTCTTCATCTCTTCAAATGTCATAGGCTTGAGGTACAACAATCTATCCTTTTACTTAATTTTTTTTGTCCGGAATTAAGCAAACACTACAAATTGACTTGATTGAAAATTTGACCTTAAACTAATCAAATAACGCATAAAAATGTAAATGACGAGATTACCTAGTACAAAAAGTACATATAATGAATTTTCATGTATAAATGATATTTAGAAACTATGAGGTTTTACATTATAGAGCATTAAAGAGAAAACCAACAAGATTCGCCCCTCTTTGCCTTGTATATGGAACAAAGTTTGTGTTGCCAATTAAATTAGTAATACCCAATGCAAGAATGGAAATTAACCATGACTTACTACCTCATTTTTGGCACATGCAATTTTAAGGTTGGCCAAGCAACTAGAAAACGAAGAATAACTTCAATATATATACTCAGTATTTCTCATGGGATTATGAGATTTAGGTTAAACCAATGGAGTTCCAAGTGGGAGACTTAGTTCTCCGAGCATCTACTCACCATTTGAGAATCATTCCTACCTAAAATTTCATGCTTAATTGGGAAGGCCCATTTATAGTCATAGGGGTAAGGAAATGAGGATATTACCATATTTTATAAATAAAAAGGAAATGTCTCCAATCAATTAATTGTAAGTAGATCAAGAAGTATTATGCTTAAAAATGTAGAAAGTTAGATTTTTGAAGTTTTATGTTTCCTTTCAGGAACAACCCTTAGAATGATAAGATTACATTGTTCGTAAAAAAATTGTTTTGTTTATGGCAAGGAAGTTTATTTTACTTCAGTGTTTACGCATTTGAGTGGGTCACAGATTTATATTGATTTTTTTGGACAATGTGTTATAACAAAAGATATTGATATTTCTTACGTGTAAGCAAAGTATTTACACAATGCTTCACTCACTCTATTATGAATGTAAAGAGGAACACTTTCTGTTATAATTGCCACGATCAAATAAAATGTCCCGAGTAAGTCAATTTATAGAGTCCAAAATTTTGAGGGAATAGCAAACAAGTAATTGACAAGAGATTAGTCATTTTCTTGAAAATGATGAAAGAAAGTGAAAAGTGTGCAAAAAATAAACAAAGTACGAATAATAATGTTCTTTTTCATTGCATAAAATGCCCTGCTCGAAAAATAAAAAACATTACAACACTTAAAAGAGGGGATAAACAAAAAGGCACATGATAGTCACCAGTTAGATTTTGTCATTTTTACCTCCTCTTTAGCTTTTGTCATTCAAAGATCATCTCCTTCTTTGTAAGCTAACACCTTGGTGAGTTAGATCTCGAGCAACTTTAATTGATCTCTCAGGGTTGTTGCTCGCTTCTAGCGTTCTTCGACTCTAGCTTCTTTAGCTGACTTGATCTTTACCAACTTCTTCATAGACGAATTAATGATATTGCGAATATCAACATTCAACCATTCTAATTTTAAATGTTAACAATCTTCAAAAGCCTTGATGGTAGCTATAAATGGAGAGCATCCACATAAGTCAAAACTTTGGATATTGATGAGTGCATTATTTTGCATGAATTATGTCCAAATCTAGGCATTTTTAGGCCCGTTGTATCATAAATAATGAGTTTGTAGAGTCGTTTTCATAAAAAAATGCAAGTTTGAATAAAATTTGAGTTAAAAATATAATTTTAGTAACCTGATGGGTGAAATCATAATTTCCAAACTTCATGGGCCTGGAAATAATTTTTAAATATTTATCTAGGCGAAATAAAGTTCTCTCTGAAATTTGGTTGAATTCCGAATTAATACGAGCAATTTATGAATTTCGGGGGTTAAAATGCAAAGAAGGGTAATTCTATAATTTTAAAATATTTATGACCCTAATTTGAATTAATTATTTTCATTTTACATTTTTACAGGTACCTCAAAAATTTGGATAACAAAGGAGTCGATGTGCAAAAATTGTTACGATACGTCGTGACACGACACAACACGATACGGTTGACACATCTGTACTAAATATTTTTTATAAAACCACTCGAGTGTCCTTGAGGTCGTTCCATACCTTTTCGGAAAGGTCTTGACAAGACTCACAACTTTCAAGTTCGGACGAAAATGAGATTTTGAAGTTTTAGCGGTAAAAAATGTGATTAAAGTTGGTGCTATGAATAGTGACAAAATTGGGGATAATTATTTAAAAAACAGACTTCTCAATTATTTTCAACTCTTCTCAAGACTCCATGGAATAATTATCATCTCAAATATAACCAATCAAAGAGAGTTTCACTCCAACTCAAACACCTCATCCTAAGCCTATAAATACGACCCTTTGGTTTATTATTTTGGAAGAGAATTTTAAAGAGAGTAATTTTTTAAGGATTGTAGTTACTTTGAGGGCCAAGTCTTTATCATTTTTTTAGACGATTGGAGATGGTTATGAGAGAACTATTTGTAAGTTTTATTTATCAATGAAAATCTCTACTCATTCTTGCAATTTCTCTCTCATTATGATAGTTTGATTATTTTATTAGGATTAGGGTGAAGTTTATCATACTAAGTTAATATTGTCACGTTAATTTCATTGTTGTTTATTTCCTACTTGCTTTAATTGTTATCAAAGATTCAGTATTTATTTTAAAACGACACGAGAGTGTGCTTTAAAACGTTCAAAATTATTTTGTCAAATCAAGTTTTGAGATTTAAAAGCAATTTTTGGTGGATTATGCTTGCACTTTGATTGTTTTGATAGTCCATGCTTAAATACATTTGCGAACTTTAAAACTTGTATTTTCTAAGGGAATAGGGATTTTAGCCGTCTATTAGAGACGTTAAAAATATTTTGATCATAACCGTCATATTTTTCGATTTAAACGCGACGAGAATCGATTAAATTTGAGTTATTAAAAGGGAGTGACAACTTTAAATTAGTGTGCAATATTAGTTACGTGATAAATGGACCCCAAAACCTAATTATTTCCTAATTGTCTATAAATATCTTGCGTTACCCTCATTTATTTTAGTTGTTTTATTTAGTGTAGTTCATAATCATTCTCTATCACAATTAGTCTAGTTGAACAGTCACAATTATTTTGAACGAAAAATTGACAAATCTCTGTGGGTTCGATCCGTACACATACTCGCTATTCTACAATAGTCCGTGCACTTGCCTTATTTTATAAATAAACAAACGAGTTTTTGGAGCCGTTGTCGGGGATTTGTTTGATTTTTTTTAAGTTGTGACTTTCGGATTAGTTTTTTTTTTTTTACTTTTCTCATTTTTGTTAGTAAAAATTCATTAAAAAAAGTAGAAAATTCTGAAGAAAAACAAATCAACAACAACATTTATATTTTTCTGGGTAAAAAAAAAATCAGATTTAAGTTTTTTTTTAATAAGTGGCATTTTTAACACTAGTTTATCACAAAAATACATAAAACTTGAAAACAAAATTATTTTTTATGGAAATTTCTAGATTCGTTTTTTTAAGTTAGTGGACCCTAAAAAAATTGAATAAAAATTCCAAAAATTCATATTTTTTTCCCAGCAGGAATTCTATTTTTTTTCGAGTATAAAAAAATTGTTTCATAAGCGTGCTTTGTTTTTTTTGTGTGTTGAATACACCACTAGTGCGCGTGTCGTGTCTTTTCCTTCTCTTTTCTTTAAATTTTTTTTGTGTGTCGCACTTTACGTTTGGTGTAGTTGTTGTTTTTTTTCAAAAGCATATTAAAAAAAAAGTTAAGAAATATTCAGAAAAGTGTTAACCGGTGCACGAACGTGAAGAAAAAATTATGCAATCTTGCCAGAAACTCTCGGAGAAGACTGAAACGTAGGGGTGTTTCCCTCCGATCAACGTCAACTTAAACTTCGGCCCAGCGTAAACAAGTGACCTTAAAAGGTCCACACTGGAGGTACGTTTTTGTGTGCTCCTACCTGGTTTAATTTCGAATTTAATTTAGCATGTTGCATAAATTGACTTAAGGGGTGGGATTTCATCACCCTTCCTTGGCCCAAAAATCACTAATTAACCCAGCAATTGCATACCCAAGCTATCACATTTGATTTAAAATCAAGTAGACATTGGCCTTAGGATATCATATAGCTCATAGAAAATCTCGCGACGAGGCTGGAATTAAAAGATACTCCAATGTAAATTTGTCAAATCGATCTCGTTTCACCTTATCTAAGATTGGTGCTTTTTAATGTGTCTTCATATCGACCACCTACCTCGAGGAAAAAGCTGGATTTGAGGCGATAACCGTAGTTGGTCGTCTTTTAAATTCTCCCTTATCAAAGAGTAAGAGCCGTCTAATTAGGGAGATTAATTTGGAGACCCCTGTGTCGTCGATTAATCTCAGAAAAACTAGATTTTAAAATTGAAATTCCCCTCACCTAAATTAGATATTTCAAATTTCTTTGTGTTAGCTAGGAATTACGTGGTTTGAGTCAAATTTTTTTTTATTTTCATCACATAAAAATAAATAAAAAAAAAATCGAGTGAGTTCAGTGTATGCGAAGTTGATTTCAAGATCATACCGGTCGTTTGTCGAGTGTGGTGTCTAGCATTTCCCATTCTTACGTAGGTATATTTTCATTTTTCACCGAAATGGGAGACGAGTTAGCGCCACGTTCCCTTAAAGATTATCTATATCCGACTAGGTCGAGTCAACCTTCTTGCATATGTCTACCCGATCACACTGCGAATAATTTCGTATTCCATCATGGAACAATCCAAATGTTGCCCGTGTTTCGAGGTACTGAGAAAGAGGATCCCTACTTTCATATTCAGGAATTCGAGGAAATATGTGGGACCATTAAGTATCAGCAACTCACCGATGAGATTGTCAAACTTAAATTATTCCCGTTCTCGTTGAAAGACAATGGCAAGAGTTAGTTTAACTCGTTAACACCCAAATCGATCACCACTTGTAACGAAATGAGTGTCGCCTTCCTGCAAAAATTCTTTCCCAACCAAAAGACGGTGTCGATACGTCACTCCATCAACACATTTAGCCAAAAGGAGGGAGAAGCCTTAGGATGTATTTGGAGAGATTCAAGGACTTGCTACTACAATGTCCTCACCATGGGATAGATATCGGACGCCAAGTCCCAATTTTGTATGAGGGGTTCAATTGTAACACTCGAACTATGCTAGAGTCGTTATGTAACGGTAATTTTACTGAAAAAAGTGAGGTTGACATGTGGGTATTCCGAGAAGCCGTAGCAAAAAAGTCCCAGTGATGGGCACCCAATAGAGATTCTAGGCCCACCATATCCAATGAGGATTTTGCTCACTAAGTCGAACAAAGTTATGATTTAAATGACAAACTAGCCACATTGGCCCGACGTTTAGAAGTTTTAGAGACGAGCAAAGAGGGTAATCAAACTGCATCTGCAGTCGTTCAACATGTAGGTTCTCGTATGTGTATACTTTGCGATGCGTTCGACCACTTAGTTGAGAATTGTCCCACCCTTCTGACACATAAGGAACTCACTGAGCAACTCAATGCCCTCTATGAAAATAGGCAAAAGTATGACCCATATTCCAATGCGTATAATTCAGGATGGCGAGACCACCCCAATCTTTCATGGTCCAAGGGTCAATACCAAGAAAGTGGAGGTCAATCTTCTGGTAACCCACCTCCGGGTTTCCAATAGAATGCACTACACCCTCGAATCCCTCATCCCAAAAGATCCAATCTTTAGAGGATTCGATGAACCTTCTTGCCTAAAGTACCCTTCAATTCCAGCAAACCACTCAAAATGTCCTCCAATCCACCCAGTAAAGCATGCACGCGAATACTCAAGCCATTACCAAACTCGAGGTTCAAATGAGAAACCTAGCTAATGCGTTGAGTGAGAGGAAGAGGGGAACATTCCCAAGTTAGCCCGAGCCCAATCCAAAGGGTAACATTCCTAGGGGTCAATTTATTATTCAAGACGAAATGAGCACATCACACACCTAAGAGCATGTGAAAGCCATCATCACGCTTAGGTCCGGCAAGGAAGTAGAGAAAAACATTTCACCACCTACCGAGAGTGAATTCGAGAAAGGTAAAGAGAAGGAAGATCCACCCATGGATCCAACTTCCTCCTCACCCTTACCTTCTGAGCCATCTATAGAGACCTATGTCCTAAAAGCTCCATTTCCCCGGCCTTTGGGGCCACAAAAGGAAAAGGCGCAAGTTGATAAAATGTTGGAAGTATTCAACCAAGTAAAAATCAATATCCCATTGTTTGATGCTATTCAACAAGTCCCATCCTACGCAAAATTTTTAAAGGACCTTTGTACCTTCAAGAGAAGCACCAACGTATCTAAGAAAGATTTTCTTGCCGAGCAAGCAAGGTCGATTATTTCTTATCGAACTCCCATCAAGTATAAGGATCTCGAGACACCGAAATTCTCTATTGAGATAGGGAAGCATCACTTCAAAAAATCCCTCTTAGAGGTAAGAGCAAGCATGAACCTTCTTCCATACACTGTGTAGGATAAACTGGGTTTGGGGGAGTTAAATCCCACTAGGATGACCTTGTCATTAGCCGACCGATCCATTAAGGAGACTAGAGGTGTTGTAGAAGATGTACTGATTAAAGTGGGTGAGTTTATCTTTTCGATAGACTTTGTGGTCTTAGACATGCAACACATACTAAACTCATCCACACAAATCCCGATCATCCTCGGTTGACCTTTTTTGGCCACCTCCGACGCTGTCATTCAATGTTGTAGTGGGAAACTTAACCTATCATTTGGAAACATGACCATGGATTTGAATGTTTTTAATTTAGAGAGTTCATCGTATGATGAGGGAGAGAATGAAGTCAAGTACGTTCAAGAAGTGAACGATGTCACTACCCCACGGGATAGTGACACACCCGATTTACATGCTTGGCCACCTGACCTATCTCTAGATATGAGTCTTGAAGATTTTGAGAAAGAATTTGGTCCGGTTGATGAGGAGCTTACTGTTGACGCCTAATTTTTTTGGACTTTTTTTTTCATTTAGATGAGAGATAATGGGATGATGGGATAGATCAATTCCTTCTTTGTGAATGAAAACTCGAGCCTTATGAGAGTATGCTGACGCATGAGATTTTATCTACTAGTGACGAGATTGAGAAAATCATTCGAGCATTTCCACCCGGTGATGCATGTTTTGTCATACTGCATTATCCTTTTCCACCACGTCCACCTGTGTCATTTGAATATTTGGATGAGATTCAGGAAATGAGTAGAGTATTGTCCAATTTAGATCCCGATTTATTCATTCTCAAGTTTGAGGGAAACCTAGGCTCAACATGTCATTCGGAATTTCATTATACTAGTCTATTTGAGATAGACCATCTAGGTTATAAAGTGAATGTGCACCTCGATAATTTCACTCACCACATTCATTATGGGCCTTCATGTGAATACTTTGTCGATTGGGTTGACTCTCAATTGTTCAAACTTTTGATGGGAGCTTGATCATTTCTTTCGATAATATCATCACATGCATTGCATCTTGACGGGGCACTATGTTTAAACTTCCTAGGGTCTTTTCTAAGATCAAAACAAAAACTCCTAAGGTGACCTTTCCTACCATAATGGGAACATGTGAAAACACGACGAGGAACGAAACCTTTAGGTTGACCTTTTCTAACACCTTCTATTGTGGTTGACGCTCTAAAACAAACTATGGTTTCGACTTTCGCATTCGAACCACTAGAATAAGATAAGTTTCTACCATCACTACTCGAGTCAGTTAAATCATTTTTCAACTTTAAAACTTTTTACTCAAGTAAACTATTAGACTCCTCAAACTTTCGGGACTCCTTCTTTAAATTTTCAATTTCCCCTAGAAGGTAATCTATCTCCCCCTTAATATGAGCAAACTTATCCCTTAGAGTCTTCTCACGTACCTTAGATTCATTAATCAAACTATTTTCATTAATGGCACAAACACTTGAATTTTTCAAATTCTCTAACTCTCTCTCTAAAACAAGAATTATATCATCACTCTCCTTTTTGGAGGCTTTTAAAGATTCAAAATGATTATACAAAGCTCCAAACTTCTCACGAATCATATCTCTTTGAATTTGAAACATTTGCAAAAATTCAATCATATTTTTAAAATGAGAATTTTCTTCCTCCAAAAATTTAATTCGGTTTGCAAACTTTAAATTTAATAAATTTAATTTGCTAAAACCATGAGAATCCATAGAGAGGATTACAAACAAACCAAGAGAGATAAGCAAGTAATCACCCAAAAATAAAAAAGGGATCCCACACAATAAATGAGTGCAATAGGATCTGATACCAATTTGTAGGCCCCTTTGTTTTTTTATCAAAAACTTTGCTTATGCGGAGTTAAGTTAAGGATGAATGCAACAAAAAACCAAGTTGTGAACAAATTAGGTTAACCCAATTTTATCTTGTTTAACCCTAAGCATGCATCTAGTGATTAAATCAAGTAAAATAAAGTAGAGCAATAATCATAACGCCGGACGTACGAGGAAAAATCCAAAATGGGAAAAAACCTCGGACAACCCAAGCCAGACAATCACTATGAATAATGGTTTTATAAAGAGAGATTAGCCTTATTCAACAAATCGATCCCCACGGCTCTTGATGATCCTTCTAATATTCTACTGTTATTCAATAGTGCCCACACAGAAATTTCGTCTTTCACGATCCTCGTCCACAACACTCGACTCCACAAATGTCTCAGTGTCTACCGATACGGCTTGAGTTGTCTACGATGTTGAACACGATTTTCTTCGCTTCTCCACCGTAAAACCAGCAATCACAAGTGTTTAATAATGAACAAAGCTCAACTTGGTCCACCAAGGATCACATAAACATTATGCTAATGAAAGCTCGGATCTGTGCAAACTCTAAGAATGTGTTTAAGCCTTTGAAACCTTAGAAAACATGTGTAAAAAACGTAATGTTTGAAAAGTGAATTCGTTCTGCACGCACACCGAGAAAAGGGCTGGGACCTGACTTAAATAAAAAATTCAAGTCAGTGCAATCTCGTTCGAGCGAGATGACAAGTCATTCGAACGACAGTGCATCTCATTCGAACGACATCTAAAGTCGTTTGAACGACGTCGTCAGATAGAGTTCCAAATTGTTCCAACTTTTAATAAAAGAGTTTTATTTAAATCCAACACAAATTCGTCCTTTTTCTGATGTGTAAACATTTAAACATTTTAAAAATATTTTCCTTTAAAAAAATAAGATCCTTATTTTCTATAAAATGAATTGTGAGTTTCATTAACGTTATGCATTCATACCTGTGTGATCTCTAATTACACCTAAACCTTGAATACGCGAAATTGCACCAATTAAACTTCGGCATGATTAAATCTTTGTATCTTTGCCGCAACGTCTTCAATACGTCATAGACTCGTGGGATCAGGCAATAAAAAATATATCTATGACACAAACATGTTTTGCTCCGAGAATAAGTCAAAAAAATATGGTCTTTACAAATCTCCACATTTGACTATTCTGGAATAAAACTTACAGTGAAATTCCTAAGCCGGGCCGTCAAGCAATATGATGCCTAAAACCCATCCCATAAACCCAAAATAAAAAATACATTATCAGTTCAGGATAAGGCTCATAAACAATGGACCGGTAAGCATGAAACTTTCTCTGAATGTTTGAATGTGATGTAGACTTGAAATGTCGTATCTCTTTAAGCATACTTACACACATGAAACAGACAAATACTCAGTGAAGTATGGAGGAACAAATGATAGAAATCAATAGAAAAACAATCAAATCTAAATCATTTGTTATGTGAGTAAACCTGATACCAATATGTGAATATGATATACACATGATAACAGTTTGGAAATAAGTAATTAAATCAGGATATCACAAACTCACAAAACTCCCTCTACATCACAGATATTTTTCCTCCCTTTTTGTCTCGTATAGACAATCCGATCAAAAGATTAGCAAATCTAGCAGTGATATACCAATTTGAGATCAATATAAATTAACTCATAGTATGCTAATTAAATATTAAACCACGAGCTAAAAATGATCAATCAATGTCAAATCAGTAGGTAGCAAATAATGAAGAACACAAAAACATATATGTCTAAGCAGGTGTGATAAATGAATCAATGCAGGAAAATATGTCAATGATCAAAGTGAACTGCGTAAACAAAATCGAGTAACAAAAATACAAATCAATAAGCAGCAGGGTGCTAAAACAGAACACAACCAGAAAAAGCCAAAAACTGGTCAAAACAAGCAATCGTTCGAACAATTCGGGGACGTCATTTGAACGAAAGACGACGTCGCTTGAACTAAAGACAGTGTCGCTAGAACTACATTGACAAATTTTTCATAGTCTCCCCAAAAAATTAAACAGTGTTGCCCAGTGAAAAAAAATCATAAAAAACTGACTGGAAGAGGCTCAAAACTGCAAAACAGTAGCAAAACAGTAGACAGACTAAAAAAACTTAAAAACAAACAAGTATGAGTAACATGCTAACATAGTATCGAAGTGCCTAAACATGAACACAAAATGTATTTGTGTGAACTAAAACAAAGGAATCATTATTCCAACACATCGAAATGATCAAGAAGCTCTCATCAATAGCAATCTATCATCAAACTTTATTATAGCCATATGTGACAATTAAAGTATGAGCTTAATGAACTAAACAAACATCATGCACATGAATCCTGAATTTTAACGATTCTACAAACAATAACGTCATGACACGATTTTTCAACTGTTAGGATTCTTTGTGCAAACCCGTTTTAAATTTTGAATCCAACCAAACTCCCTCAAATATAGATCATATTTTCTTTTGAATGTAATTTGGCCCATTTTGGCATATGATTCTTTTTATTGCCTTATGATTTTTTCAGGCTCTCTTAAATGGTTACTTTCACGACGAGTCAATTTTACACTCTCGTAGCCCTTTCCCGCACACTCATCATTTTTTTCAATATAATCCTCACGGAAAATGATTATTACATGCACACCTCCTTCTTAAGTCTACTTACGCATATATTACAAAATTGAGATAAGAATGTATCACCAAACTCAAATATGCAAGAGTATTCAAACATCCATATAAACTCGTGCATGTGTTCAAAGACGTCATATATACAAAGTTGAATCAGAACGCATATCAACTTCGAAACAACCCCATAACACAATGGTTAAGACCATTCTAAGCATCGATAATAATGAGCAAATGTCCTAGCCACATGGATAATGGAAGGAATGGGTCCAAGGCAATCAATATGCCACATCAAACATGTTAACTCAAAAATAAAAACTGAAAAATCTTTTTGTATTTTTCAAAATATGATGAAATAAGTGAAAAATATAATATAAAATGATAAACATGTCATAACACTAGCAAGGTACAAATCAAGATGCAAAGACTAATGAATGACAAACAAACCATGTAAGCAACTATCCATAAGAAATAGCAAGTGATGAATCATGTGCATGCATGTGAGAATCAACCAACGAAGCATTTAACATCTCCAAAATGGATTTCCTAACCCAAACCGGTGTATACCTAACAAAACGGGCTTTGGCAATCGACGGGACACTACGTTTATACTTCCTAGGGACTTTTCTAAGATCAAAATAAAAACTCCTAAGGTGACCTTTCCTGCCACAATGCGAACCTTTGAAAACACGACGAGGAACGGAACATTGAGGTTGACCTTTTCTCACACCCTCGGTTGTGGTTGATGCTCTAAAACAAACTATTGTTTTGGCTTTGACCTTCGAAACACCAGAATAAGATAAGTCGCTACCATCACTACTCGAGTCAGTTAAATCATTTTTCAACTTCAAAACTTTTAACTCACGCAAACGATTAGACTCCTCAAACTTTCGAGACTCATTCTTTAAATTTTCAATTACCCCTAGAAGGTTATTTCACTCCCCCTCAATATGAGCAAACTTATCCCTTAGAGTCTTCTCGCGTGCCTTAGATTCATTAATCAAACTATTTTCATTAATGGCACAAACACTTGAATTTTTCAAATTCTCTAACTCTCTCTTTAAAACAAGGATTCTATCATCATTCTCCTTTTTGGAGACTTTTAAAGATTCAAAATGATTATATAAAGCTCCAAACTTCTCAAGAATCATATCTCTTTGAATTTGAAACGTTTGCAGATATTCAATCATATTTTTAAAATGATAATTTTCTTCCTCCAAAACTTTAATTCATTTTGCAAACTTTGAATTCAATAGATTTAATTCGTTAAAACATTGAGAATCCATCGAGAGGATTACAAAAATACCAAGAGAGATAAACAAGTAATCGCCCAAAAATAAAAAAAGGGATCCAACACAATAAATGAGTACAACGGGCTCTGATACCAATTTGTAGGCCCCTTTTTTTTTAATCAAAAACTTTGCTTTTGTGGAATTAACTTAAGGATGAATGCAACAAAAAACCAAGTTGTGAACAAATTACCTTAACCTAATTTTATCTTGTTTAACCCTAAGCATGCATCTAGTGATTAAAGCAAGTAAAATAAAGTAGAGCAATAGTCCTAACGCTGGATGTACGAAGAAAAACCTAAAACGGGAAAAAACCTCGGACGATCCAAGCCAGACAATCACTATGAACAATGGTTTTACAAAGAGAGATTAACCTTACTCAACGACTCGATCCCCATAGGTATTAACGCTCCTTCTTATCTTCTACCGTTCTTCAATATTACCCACGCAGTAATTCCATCTTCCACGATGCTTGTCCACAACACTCGACTCCAAGAATGTCTCGGTGTCCACTGATACAGCTTGAGTCGTCTATGCAGTTGAACACGATGTCCGTCGCTTCTCCACCATAAAACCAGAAATCACAAGTGTTCAATGAAGAGCAAAACTCAACTTGGTCCAGCAAGGATCACATAAACATTATGCTAATGAAAGCTCGGATCTTTTCAAACTCTAAGGAAGTGTTTAAGACTTCGAAACCTTAGAAAACATGGGCAGAAAAAATGTATTGTTTGAAAAGTGAATTCCTTCTGCACGCACACCGAGAAAAGGACTGGGACCTGACTTCAATAAAAAATTCAAGTCAGTGCAATCTCGTTCCAGCAAGATGACACGTCGTTCGAATGACAGTGTATGTCCTTCGAACGACATTTAAAGTCATTTGAATGACATTGTCAGATAGAGTTACAAATTGTTCCAACTTTTAATCATAGAGTTTTATTTAAACCCAACTCTAATCCAACACAAATCCATCATGTATATTACGTGTAAATATTTAAACATTTAAAAACATTTTCCTATAAAAAAAATAACATCCTTATTTTTTATAAAATGAATTCCGAGTTTCATTAACATTATGCATTCATACCTGTGTGATCTCAAAATACAATTAAACCTTGAAGACGCGAAATTGCACCAATTAAACTTCGGCATGATTAAATCTTTGTATCTTAGGGATCAGGCAATAAAAAATCTATCCATGACACAAACATGTTTTGCTCTGAGAATAAGTCAAAACTACATTATAACTCAATTGGAAATTTAGTCCTTAAAAATCTCCTCCTTTGACTATTCGGGGACAAAACTAATAGTGAAATTCCTAAGCCGGGTCGTCAAGCCATATGACGCCTAAAACCTATCCCATAAACCAAAAATAAAAAATACATCATCAGTTCAGGATAAGGCTCATAAACAATGGACCAGCAAGCATGAAACTTTCTCTGAATGTCTGAATGTGATGTAGACTTGAAATCTCGTATCTCTTTAAGCATACCTACACACATAAAATAGACAAATACCCAGTGAAGTATGGAGGAACAAATTATAGAAATCAATAGGAAAATAATCAAATTTGAATCATTTATTATGTGAGTAAACAAGATACCAATATGTGAACATGATATACACATGATATCAATTTGGAAATAAGAAATTAAATCTGGATATCACAAACTCACAAAACTCCCCCTACATCACAGACATCTCTCCTCCTTTTTGTCTCGAATAGACAATCCGATGAAAAGATAAGAAAATCTAGCAGTGATATACCAATTTGAGATCAATATGAATTAACGCATAGTATGCTAAATAAATATGAAACCACCATCTAAATATGATCAATCAATGTCAAATCAGAATAATGAATCACACAAAAATATATATGTCTAAGCAGGTGTGATAAACGAATCAATGCAACAAAATATGTCAATGATCAAAGTGAACTGCATAAGCAAAAGCCAGTACCAAAAATACAAATCAATAAGAAGAAGGGTACTACAACAAAACACAACCAGAAAAAGTAAAAAAATTAATCAAAACAAGTTGTCGTTCGAACGATCCAGGTACGTTGTATGAACGAAAGCCGACGACGCTCGAACTAAAGACAGAGCCGTTAGAGCTACATTGACATATTTTTCACAGTCTCCTACAAAAATTAAATAGTGTTGCCCAGTGAAAATATTTTCATAAAAAACTGAGTGGAAGAGGCTCGAAACTGTGAAACAGTAGCAAAATAGTAGACAAACTAAGAAAACTTAAAAACAAACAAATATGAATAACATGCTAACATAGTATCGATATAACTAAACATGAACGCGGAATGCATTTACGTGAACTAAAACAAAGGAATCATTATTCCAACTCATCGAAACGATCAAGAAGCTCTCATCAATAGCAATATATCATCAAACTTTATTGTAGCCATATATGACAATTAAAGTATGATCTTAATGAACTAAGCAAACATCATGAACATGAATCCTGAATTTTAACGATTCTACAAACAATAATGTCATGACAGGATTTTTCAACTGTTAGGATTCTTTATGCAAACCCGGTTTAAATTTTAAATCCATCCAAACTCCCTCAAATATATATCATATTTTCTTTTGAATGTAATTTGGCCCATTTTGGCATATGATTCTTTTTATTGCCTTATGATTTTTTTCGGCCTCTTTTAAATGGTGGCTTTCATGACGAGTCAATTTTACACTCTCATAGCCCTTTCCCGTACACTCATCATTTTTTTCAATATAATCCTCACGGCAAATGATTATTACATGCACACATCCTTCTTAAGTCTACTTACGCATATATTACAAAATTGAGATAAGAACGTATCACCAAACTCAAATATGCAAGAGTTATCAAACATCCATATAAACTCGTGCATGTGTGCAAAGATGGCATATATACAAAGTTGAATCAGAACACATATCAACTTCGAAAAAATCCCATAACACAATGGTTAAGATCATTCTAAGCATCGATAATAATGACCAAATGTCCTAGCCACATGGATAATGGAAGGAATGGGTCCAAGGCAATCAATATGCCACATCAAACATGTTAACTCAAAAATAAAAACCAAAAAAACTTTTTGTATTTTTCAAAATATGATGCAATAAGTGAAAAATATAATACAAAATGATAAACATGTCATAACACTAGCAAGGTACAAATCAAGATGCAGAGACTAACGAATGACAAACAAACCATATAAGCAACTATCCATAAGAAATAGCAAGTGAGGAATCATGTGCATGCACGTGAGAATCAACCAACGAAGCATTTAACATCTCCAAAATGGATTTCCTAACCCAAATCGGTGTATACCTAATAAAACGGGTTTTTAATCAAAAACTTTACGTTTATGGAATTAAGTTAAGGATGAATGCACCAAAAAACCAAGTTGTGAACAAATTAGCTTAACCAATTTTTTTCTTTTTTAACCCTAAGCATTCATCCAGTGATTAAAGCAAGTAAAATAAAGTAGCGCAATACTCACAACGCCGGATGTATGAGGAAAAACCCAAAACTGGAAAAAACCTCGGACGACCCAAGCCAGACAATCATTATGAACAATGGTTTTACAAAGAGAGATTAGCCTTACTCAAAGACTCGAACTCCACAGGTTTTGACACTCCTTTTTATCTTCTACCGTTCTTTAATAGTACCCACGCAGAAATTTTGTCTTCCACGATGCTCGTCCACAACACTCGACTCCAAGAATGTCTCGGTGTCCACCGATACGATTTGAGATATCTATGATGTTGAGCTCGATGTCCGTCGCTTCTCCATCGCAAATCCAGCAATCACTAGTGTTCAATGATGAACAAAATTCAACTTGTTCCAGCAAGGATCACATAAACATTATACTAATGAAATCTCCGATCTTTGCAAACTCTAAGGATGTGTTTAAGCCTTTGAAACATTAGAAAACATGTGCAGAAAAAACATACTATTGGAAAAGTGAATTCGTTCTCCACACACACCAAAAAAAGGACTAGGACCAGACTTAAATAAAAAATTCAAGTCGGCGCAATTTCGTTCAAGTGAGATGACACGTCGTTCGAACGATAGTGCATCTCGTTCAAACGACATCTAAAGTCTTTTGAACGACGTCGTCAGATATAGTTCCAAACTGTTCCAACTTTTAATAAAAGAGTTTTATTTAAAACCAACTCTAATCCAACACAAATCCATCCTTTATTTGATGTGGAAACATTTAAACATTTTAAAAACATTTTCCTTTAAAAAAATAACATCCTTATTTTTTATAAAATGAATTTCGAGTTTTATTAACATTATGCATTCATACATGTGTGATCTCAGAATACAATTAAACCTGAAGATGCGAAATTGCACCAATTAAGCATCGGCATCATTAAATCTCTGTAGCTTTGCTGCAATGTCTTCAAAAAATCTTCAATACGTCATAGACTCGGGGGATCAGGCAATAAAAAATCTATCTATGACACAGACATGTTTTGCTCCGAGAATAAGTCAAAACTACATTATGACTCAATTGGAAATTTGGTCCTTACAAATCACCCCCTTTGACTATTTCAAGACAAAACTTACAGGGAAATTCCTAAGCCGGTAGGTCAAGCTGTATGACGCCTAAGCCCCTTACCATAAACCCAAAATAATAAATACATCCTCAGTTCAGGATAAGGTTCATAAACAATGGATCGGCAAGCATGAAACTTTCTATGAATGTCTGAATGTGATGTAGACTTGAAATCTCGTATCTCTTTAAGAATTCCTACACACATGAAACAAACAAATACCCAGTGAAGTATGGAGGAACAAATGATAGAAATCAATAGGACAACGATCAAATCTGAAACATTGGTTATGTGAGTAAACATGATACCAATATGTGAACATGATATACACATGATAACAATTTGGAAATAAGCAATTAAATTAGGATATCACAAACTCACAAAACACCCCCTACATCACAAACATCTTTCCTCCTTTTTATCTCGAATAGACAATCCGGTGAAAAGATAAGCAAATCTGGCAGTGATATACCAATTTGAGATCAATATGAATTAACTCATAGTATGCTAGATAAATATGAAACCACTAGCTAAAAATGATCAATCGATGTCAAATCAAATGCAAGCAAATAATGAATCACACGAAAATATATATGTCTAAGCAGGTGTGATAACAAATCAATGTAGCAAAATATGTCAATGATCAAAGTGAACTTCATAAACAAAAGCCAGTAGCAAAAATACAAATCAATAAGTAGCAAGGTACTAAAATAGAACACAACCAGAAAAAGTCAATAATTGGTCAAAACAAGTTGTCGTTCGAGCGATCCAGGGACGTCGTTTGAACGAAGGACGACGTCGCTCGAACTAAAGACAGTGTTGTTAGAACGACATTGACAATTTTTTCATAGTCTCCTTAGAAATTAAACAGTGTTGCCTAGTGAATTTTTTCTTCATAAAAAAAAGACTGGAAGAAGCTCAAAACTTCGAAACAGTAGACAAACTAAGAAACTTAAAAACAAAGAAGTATGAGTAACATGCTAATATAGTATCGATATGCCTAAACATGAACACGGAATGTATTTGCGTGAACTAAAACAAAGGGATCAATATTCTTGCACATCGAAACGATCAAGAAGCTCTCATTAGTATCAATCTATCATCAAACTTTACTATAGCCATATATGACAATTAAATTATGAGCTTAATGAACTAAACAAACATCATGCACATGAATCCTGAATTTTAACGATTCTCCAAACAATAACGCCATGACACGATTTTTCAACTGTTAGGATTCTTTGTGCAAACCCGTTTCAAATTTTGAATCCATCCAAACTCCCTCAAATATATTTCATATTTTCTTTTGAATGAACTAAACTAATTTTACACATTTTGTCATATGATTTTTTTTATTGCCTTATGATTTTTTCGGGCTCTTTTAAACGGTGGCTTTCACGACGGCTCAATTTTACACTCTCACAGCCCTTTCTCGTACACTCATCAATTTTTTCAATATAATCCTCACGGTAAACAATTATTACATGCACACCACCTCCTTACGTCTACTTACGCATATGTGACAAAATTGAGGTAAGAATGTCTCACCAAACTCTAATATGCAAGAGTAGTCAAACATCCATATAAACTCGTGCATGTGTGCAAAGATGGCATATATACAAAGTCGAATCAAAATGCATATCAACTTCGAAACAACCCCATAACACAATGGTTAAGATCATTCTAAGCATCGATAATAATGACCAAATGTCCTAGCCACGTGGATAATGGAAGGAATGGGTCCAAGGCAATCAATATGCCACATCAAACATGTTAACTCAAAAATAAAAACCGAAAAATCTTTTTGTATTTTTCAAAATATGACGCAATAAGTGAAAAATATAATACAAAATAATAAACATGCCATAAGACTAGCAAGTTATAATTCATAATGCAAAGACCAGCGTATGACAAACAAACTATGCAAGCAACTATCCATAAGAAATAACATGTGATGAATCATGTGCATGCATGTGAGAATCAACCAATGAAGCATTTAAGATCTCCAAAACGGATTTCCTAACCCTAAGTATGCATCTAGTGATTAAAGCAAGTAAAATAAAGTATAGAAATACTCACAACGCCGGATGTATGAGGAAAAACCCGAAACGGGAAAAAACCTCGAAACTGCCCAAGTCAGACAATCTCTATGAACAATTGTTTTACACAGGCAGATTAGCCTTACTCAACAAATCGATCCCCACGGCTCTTGATGATCCTTCTAATATTCTACTATTATTCAATATTACCCACACAGAAATTTCGTCTTTCACGATCCTCGTCCACAACACTCGACTCTATTAATGCCTCGGTGTCCACCGATACAGCTTGAGTTGCCTACGATGTTGAACACGATGCCCGTATCTTCTCGACTGCAAAACCAGCAATAACAAGTGTTCAATGATGAACAAAACTCAACTTGGTGCAGCAAGGATCACATAAACATTATGCTAATGAAATCTCGAATCTTTGCAAACTCTAAGGATGTGTTTAAGCCTTTGAAATCTTAGAAAACATGTGCAGAAAAAATGAAATGTTTGAAAATGGAATACATTCAGTACGCACACCAAGAAAAGGACTAGGACCTGACTTAAATAAAAAATTCAAGTTGGTGCAATCTCATTCGAGCGCGATGACTCGTCGTTCGAATGTCAGTGAATCTTGTTCGAATGACATCTAAAGTTGTGATAGAGTTCAAACTGTTCCAGCTTTTAATAAAAAAAAGTTTGATTTAAACCCAACTCTAATCCAACACAAATCCGTCCTTTATCTGATGTGTAAACATTTTTAAAAAAATTCCCTAAAAAAATACCATCCTTATTTTTTATAAAATGAATTCCGAGTTTCATTAACATTAGGCATTCATACCTGTGTGATCTCAGAATACAATTAAACCTTGAAGACGCAAAATTGCATCAATTAAACTTCGGCATTACGTCATAAACTTGTGGGGTCAGACAATAAAAAATCTATCTATGACACAAACATGTTTTGTTCCGAGAATAAGTCAAAACTACATTATGACTCAATTGGAAATTTGGTACTTACAAATCTCCCCCTTTAACTATTCCCGGACAAAATCAACAATGAAATTCCTAAGTCGAGCCGTCAAGCCGTATGATGCCTAAAACCCATCCCAAAAACCCAAAATAAAAAAATACATTAACAGTACATGATAAGGCTAATAAACAATGGATTGGCAAGCATGAAACTTTCTTTGAATGTCTGAATATGATGTAGACTTGAAATCTCATATCTCTTTAAGCATACCTACAGAAATGAACAGACAAATACCTAGTGAAGTATGGAGGAACAAATGATAGAAATCAATAGGAAAACAATCAAATTTGAATCATTAGTTATGTTTGTAAACATGATACCAATATGTGAACATGATATACACATCATAACAATTTGGAAATGAGCAATTAAATTAGGATATCACAAATTCACATAACTCCCCTTAAATCACAGACATCTCTCCTCCTTTTTGTCTCAAATAGACAATCCATTGAAAAGATAAACAAATCTAGCAGTGTTATACCAATTTGAGATCAAAATAAATTAACTCATAGTATGCTAGATAAATAAAAACCACCAGCTAAAAATTATCAATCAATGTCAAATCAGTAGCTAACAAATAATGAATCACACAAAAATATATCAGTCTAATCATATGTGATAAACGAATCAATGCAGAAAAATATGCCAATGATTAAGGTGAACTGCATAAACAAAAGCCAGTACCAAAAATGCAAATCAATAAGCAGTAGGGTACTGAAACTGAACACAACTAACAAAACTCAAAAACTAGTCAAAACAAGTTATCGTTCGAATGAGCCAGGCACGCCGTTTAAATAAAAGACGACGTCGCTCGAACTAAGGACAGTGTCGTTATAAAGACATTGACAAATTTTTCACAGTCTCCCCAAAAAAATAAATAGTGTTGCAGAGTGAAACTATTTTCATAAAAAACAGTCTGGAAGATGCTCAAAATTTTGAAACAGTAGACAAACTATGAAAACTTAAAAACAAACAAGTATGATTAACATGCTAACATAGTAGCGATGTGCCTAAACAAGAACACAAAATGTATTTGCGTGAACTAAAATAAAGGAATCATTATTCCAACATATCGAAATGATCAAGAAGCTCTCATTAATAGCAATCTATCATAAAACTTTATTATAGCTATATGTGACAATTAAAGTATGAGCTTAGTGAACTAAATTAATATCATGCACATGAATCCAGAATTTGGACGATTCTATAAACAATAGCGTCATGACACGATTTTTCAACTGTTAGGATTCTTTGGGCAAACCAGTTTAAATTCTGAATCCATCCAAACTCCCTCAAACATATATCATATTTTATTTTGAATGAACTAAAATATTTTGGCCCATTTTGGCATATGATTCATTTTATTGCGTTGTGATTTTTTTCGGGCTCTTTTAAAGTGTGGCTTTAATGACGAGACAATTTTTCACTCTCCCGGTCCCTTCCCGTACACTCATCATTTTTTCAATATAATCCTTACGGTAAACGGTTATTACATGCACAACTCCTCCTTAAGTCTACTCATGCATATATGACAAAATTGAGATAAGAAAGTCTCACCAAACTAAAATATGCAAGAGTAGTCAAACATCCATATAAACTAGTGCATCTGTGAAAAGATGGCATATATACAAAGTCGAATCAAAACGCATATACCCCATAATAAAATGGTTAAGATTATTCTAAGAATCAATAATAATGACCAAATTTCCTAGCCACATGGAAAATGGAAGGAAGGGGTCCAATAACATCAATATGCCACATCAAACATGTTAACTCAAAAACAAAAACTGAAAAATATTTTTGGATTTTTCAAAATATGATGCAAAAAGTGAAAAATATAATACAAAATGATAAACATGTCATAACACTAGCACAATGATAAACTTTCTAGGGTCTATTCTAAGATCAAAACAAAAACTCCTAAAGTGGCCTTTCCAACCACAATGCAAACATGTGAAAACACAACGAGGAACGAAACATTTAGGTTGACCTTTTCTAACACTCTCGATTATGGTTGAGGCTCTAAAACAAACTATGGTTTTGGATTTGACATTCGAACCGCAAGAATAAGATAAGCCGCTACCATCACTACTCGAGTCAGTTAAATCAATTTTGAACTTCAAAACTTTTGACTCAAGCAAACGATTAGACTCCTCAAACTTTCAGGACTCCTTCTTTAAATTTTAAATTACCCCTAGAAGGTTATGAGAAAACTTATCCCTTAGAGTCTTCTCACGTGCCTTTGATTCATTAATCAAACTATTTTCATTAGTGGCACAAACACTTGAATTTTTTAAATTCTCTAACTCTCTCTCTTAAACAAGGATTCTATCATCACTCTCCTTTTTGGAGACTTTTAAAGCTTCAAAATGATTATATAAAGCTCCAAACTTCTCACGAATCATATCTCTTTGAATTTGAAACGTTCGTAAATATTCAATCATATTTTAAAATGAGACTTTTCTTCCTTCAAAACTTTAATTCGTTTTGCAAACTTTAAATTCAATAGATTTAATTCGTTAAAACTTTGAGAATCCGTCAAGAGGAAAACAAGCAAACCAAGAGAGATAAACAAGTAATCACCCAAAAAGAGAAAAGGGATCCAACACAATAAATGAGTACAGCAGGATCTGATACCAATTTGTATGCCCCTTTTTTTTAATCAAAAACTTTGCTTTTGCAGAATTAAGTTAAGGATGAATGAAACAATTCGACAGTCCAATTTGTAGGTCCCAACTAGACAATTCATCTCATTCGAACGGCATCTAAAGTCATTTGAACGACGTCGTCAGATAGATTTCCAAATTGTTCCAACTTTTAATAAAAGAGTTTTATTTAAACCCAACTCTAATCCAACACAAATTCGTCCTTTATCTGATGTGTAAGTATTTAAACATTTTAAAAACATTTCCTTTAAAAAAATAACATCCTTATTTTTTATAAAATGAATTCCGAGTTTCATTAACACTATGCATTCATACTTGTGTGAGCTCAGAATTCAATTAAACCTTGAAGACGCGAAATTGCACCAATTAAACTTCTCCATGATTAAATCTTTGTAGCTTTACTGCAACATCTTCAATAAATCTTCAATACATCATAGACTCGTGAGATCAGACAATAAAAAATCTATCTATCACAAAAGCATGTTTTGTTCTGAGAATAAGTCAATACTACATTATTGATGATGCAGTAAACAGCACCACCAGATGAGGTGGTGATAAAATCAAGCTAGCAATAACAATGGCATCACTAGAGTGGATAACAAATAGAAAAAGATGAGGAGAAGAGGAGTTAAACCAGTGTATAAGTGGTTCAGCCAATTTGGCCTACATCCACTATGAGTGTGTGCGTCAGAATCGCTAAAATGAGGGCACTAATGGCCTGTGATACAATCTCTCACTTTCTCTCTCTACTGTATATACAAACAGAGTTTCTACTAGGGTTGTAATTTCGAATCCCCTCCAAGGTAGGGGAAGATATGTATATATAGTGCTTGGGGGTGTAGTATACCCCCCAAGCATGCAATGAGCATGTATATGAGGATCGAACCAGTATTCTATTGACACCTGGCTGATATCATGTAGATAATGATGACTAAATATTCCCTCACGTGAGGGGAATGATTTAATTATCACTGCCTTGCTCACGTGTTCTAAGCCTTCTATGTGCTTGTATATTCTCGAACTTATGACATCATCTAATGGAACCTCGACCTAGACAAGTATGATGTTGTGACGTCCGATAGTTGCCTTGTACTACCAATCTTAAGTATGGACTCGACCTCAATGATCAAACGAGGTAAGCAATAAGGTTAGATGCAGTGTCGACTGAAGCAGAGGATGATATTGGCAGTAGTTTGAGCCCATAAGATGTTGTTGACCTCTGCTTCTGGCCAGTCGAGGTTGGTCAATGAGGAGCCGACCTTGTAGAAGATGACCTTTCTGACGATTATTGTAAGCTTCATGACAGCTCGATTGTGAGACAGGCCGAGGTTAGTGACCCCAAGTCCCAGAGTACACTTAGGGCATATCAATCACCCCTAGACCTTAGTCTTCTATGTGACATAAGTGATTAAGGGGTATAAGATTCAGGTTAATAAAGAGATGTTTTGATATCTTGGGATTTAGAGTGGTGCCTTAGACACATGTCATTCAATGAAGTGGATTGCATTTTTCCCAAGGCATGGAAGCTCTGATAGAGTCTTTTAGACTTTCTAGGGCAATAATGAGTGCCTCGATATTCTTAACTCATCATTACAAGGATATTTAAATCTTTTTGTCTTTTCATTCTCTTTCTTCTTCCTTAGCTTTCCCGCTTATAGCTTTTCTGCAACTTTCTTCCTCAAAGACTCCATACTTCACTACAACTCAAGGTTCATTTCTTCTAACTTCTTCTTCATTCCTTAAAACTCCATCGGGTATTGTTCTTCACCTTCAAGATTTTCATTTCTGGGTATTAATTTACATTTTTTATTTTTCAGTGACTTCTTCCTTTTTTCAGTGAGGGTTTCCACCACTGCCAAGTGGTTATAGGGTTAGGATTACAGTGGTTAGGTAGTACTAGAGCCATACCAGGATACTCTAAGGTTATTTTACCCATAAACTTCCCTCTTTTAGGCTTTTCGGTGACCTTTAGGTCATCTTCTCTGGTGACCTAACTTAGGGTGTTCTTGGTGTTCTTGTTTGAAAACTTTAATTTCCAACCTTTGGTCTTTAGTTTAGGTAGCATAAAGTTTGATTTTCTCCCATAAGTGTAGTATCTTCTGCCATATGCTCAGACCTTTGTATAATCTTGATGAAGAGTTTCCAACTCTACGCAAGAAGACCTTTGAGAAGATTAGACAGATAGAGCTAGCCCAAGCAGAACCTCATAGGGCCGAGGCCTTTCCCCTCAGACCCATCTTTCCTCCACCTTTGAAGGTCATATATCCTGATCCTGTTGAGCCTGTTGAGGTTCCAATGCCAATGTCTGAGTCATCCTCTTCAGACCCTATGTCTACCTCTGAGGCTGTTGAGTTCGTAGACTCTTTCCAAGAGGTTATGTATTTTTCTCCCCGGGGGAGTGGAATCTCTAAAGACGAAGAGGTTTCTGATCATTCCTCATATCACCGAGATGCTAATACCTCTCGTAGGTCTCCCTCCCCGGAGATCTTAAAACCTAGTGTAGCTTTTTCTACCCCTATTGAGGCAATTCCTTTAACATCTTTTCCTGGAGCCCCCTCTGAGGCCCATCCTCAGACTTCTGAGGGCTATGTTGATGATGATGAAGGGAATGAACTTGACACTTCGAAAGTTAACGGTCCTTAGACTTTTTTCACTGAGTATGACCTTCTCGTCTTCAAATATTCCTTCGTCCATTACTTTAAGGAAACCCCTAAAGGATGAGAGGGCCTTCGACGGCTGAGGGGGAGAGCTCTTTGTCTATGAGAAGATGTTCAAAATTGGCTTTTGTTTTCCAATACACCCTACTATATGAGATGTTATCTCTCATATCAATCTTTCACCTTCTAAACTTTCCCCGAATGCTTAGAGGGTCTTGGTTAGGGATATCATTCTTTAGAAGGTAGTTCATCATACGGACCTTCCAGTCAGGGTATTCTTAGCTTATTACATACCCTTGTCCAATAAAAATCATCTTGGATACTACCACTTCATAGACAGGAAGTCTAATAAGAAGATGTTATTGGTAACCTAAACATCTAACCATAATTGGAAGCCTCGATTCTTCTTTGCCTCAGGGGCTTGGGAGTTTGGCCCTAATGAGGTTAGTGGACCGTTTTTTCAAAGGACTTCCCTTAGGTGGACCAAGGGCCATGTTTCGGATAAAACTGATCCTGGATTGAGCCAGGAGAACCGTTAGAGCATTGAGGACCTTCGTAGTCAGGGAGAAGATGGCAACCTCATCTAATTCGAGCATCTGATGACCCCTTACTATTTGTCATAGACAGGTCTTGGGAGTGGCCCCTTGACCAAGATTCGTAAGTATTCTAGAACAAAACTTTTCCACACCAAGTTAAGTCTCGTACTTTTCATATGTCTAATCTTCTAACTCTGATATTTATCTTTTTGCAGAGAGACCAGAGGTAGTTTTTAAAGATCTTTGGAATATATCTGCTCCAAGAATCACAAAACTATTGGAGAAGCGTGATGGCAAGACTATACTACCCCCTACCTATACAAAGAATGGGAAAGCCCCTGCTGACGCAACTAAGAAAAGGAAGGCTATGGCTGACCCTCCACGTACGAGACCTTAAAACATTCAAGCCATGGAGCGTGGCATCCCCATTTCTATTAAAGAGGCTCTGGCTGCTCGTCTCTCTACCTTGAAGATTGGCGATAGCATCATCGGTCACAGTACTAAGTCTTCTGACACCCTCGGCCAAATGATTACCTCGGATGACAAACGCTTCATGCAATCACTGGACGTACCTCTACTGGACGAGTTTGCTATTCATAGGGTCATTTAGGTATTTATTTGTATCTTTTCTTTAAGTGTTACCTCTGAGTTTAGCCAGTCATTCTTACCAATGTGTCTAACCTCTTTTTGCAGGGTGTTGTTTCTCTCCACCACTTGGCCAGCTATACTCTGAAGAGGCTCATTTGATTCAGAAAGGAAAGGACTTCGAGAAGCTTGAGGAGAACCTCAGGAAGGAGATCGCTGACCTGAAGCGAGGTCAGAAGGACAGAGATGATAAGATTGCTAAGATGGAGACTGGCCATGCCTAGGCTTTGAGGAATAAATATCAGTGCCTTCAATCCAAGGTCGACGCTGTTGTCCAGGCTGCCTCAGAGAAATTCATCCATGAGTACCAAGTCTCGGATGAATTTTCCATCTTCAGCCTCGAGTATCTGTAGAGGGGTATAAAGGCAATCAGTCGATGGGCTGCCATAAAGCAAGAAAGTTCTGGCAGTCTGTCGGCCGAGGACTTTATTGGCATCGGCTTTGGAAATGCTCAGCTTGTTAAGGCCCTGCAGGAGGTTAAAGAGGGTGGACCAGCAGAGACGAGCTAGCTTGAAGTGAATGAGATTGAGGATGGTGGGCATTAGGATGACGAGGTTGAAGTTACCAATCAAGTCCTAAAGCTAAACAACCCTGCTGCTGGTGGGTCGGCTGAAGCCGAGGGTGAAGATGAACTCTGAGCGTCTCTTCTGCATGCCGAAACTTTTGTGAAACTTTTTATGTAACCTTTATTTAATTAACTGTAACCTCTTCCCTTGGAATGATGTAATACTTTTTGGTTCAAATGAATGCAATTCCATTTCCTTCACTTGTTGCTTTGCTGTTTCATGTCTACAATGTTTCATTTATCCACCATATCACAAAATTTGAATAATGGGAATAAAAGAAAGTAATAATAAATATATATAATTCACCAAACAAATGATGGTAAAAGGTATAAGAGCAGCAGGTTAATGATGTTTTACCTCATAATTGACCAAATTAATGATGATAAAGGTCTGAGGTCACCAAGTTAATGATGTTTCACTTCATAATTCACCAAATTAATGATGTTAAAGGTCTGAGGTCACCAAGTTAATGATGTTTCACCTCATATTTTCAGCAACTAAATGATGTTAAAGGTATAAGGTCACCAAGTTAATGATGTTTCACCTCATAATTCACCAAATTAATGATGTTTAAGGTCTGAGGTCACCAAGTTAATGATGTTTCACCTCATATTTTTCAAATTAATGATGTTTAAGGTCTGAGGTCACCAAGTTAATGATTTTTCCCCTCATATTTTCACCAACTAAATGATGTTAAAGGTCTGAAGTCACCAAGTTAATGATATTTCACCTCATAATTCACCAAATTAATGGTGCTAAAGTTCTGAGGTCACCAAGTTAATGATGTTTCACCTCGTAATTCACCAAATTAATGATGTTTAAAGGTCTGAGGTCACCAATTTAATGATGTTTCACCTCATAATTCATCAAATTAATGATGTTAAAGGTCCGAGGTCACCAAGTTAATGATGTTTCACCTCATAATTCACTAAATTAACGATGTTTAAAACATATACATTGTAACAAAAGTATCAGCACAACATTGCTATCTTTTCATTAACATCCTCTGTATAAATTGATACATGTATTACAAAAAGATAACAACAATTACAACATCATAAGTAATATTTCTTTAAGTGATCGGCATTCCAAGGGTTGGAGAAAGGTTATCTTTTAACATTTTTTAGCCGATAGGTACCTGGTACGACCTCATTAATGACCCTATAAGGACCATGTTAATTGGGATTGAGCTTATTGGTTTTCTTCCAAGTCTTCTTTAGAACCATATCTCCCACAACTATCGGCCTTGAATTTACCCTTTGATTATAGAACCTCGCAATTCTCTGCTAATAGGCTTCCTGTCTTATCTCTGCGTCTTCTCTTCTTTCCTCAATCAAATTAGGATCAAGTCTTCTCTCTTTCCCATTCATCTGAGGGTCATATGTCTGGACGCTATGAGTGGGGAGCCCTATCTCTGTTGCGAAGATAGCCACTGAGCCATGGGCTAGCATAAATGGGGTTTCCCCTGTAGGTGTCCTCACGGTCGTCTTGTAAGCCCAAAGCACAGCATACACCTCCTTTATCCATCTTCCTTTGTCATATTCCATCTTCTTTTTTATCCCATCAATGATTATTCGATTTGTGACATCGGTCTGACCGTTTGCCAGGAAAAGAGAAAAACTTCTTGATCCCCGCTCTTTTGCAGTATTTTTCTAAGGAAACATTCTTAAATTGGGTTCCATTATCTGAGATGAGGGTGTTTGGAAGGCCATACCTATATGTGATGTTCTTCAAGATGAACTGGAAAGTCTTTTGCTCAGTGATTGTGATCATTGGCTCGGCCTCTACCCATTTGGAGAAATAATCAATGGCCACTATTAGGAACCGATAGTTATTTACAGCTCTTTGCAAGGGTTCTACCAAATTAATGCCCCATACTACAAATGTCCAAGGGGAGCTGATAGAAGTCAGAGGTTGGTGAGGTTGATGGGGGATGGTGGAGAACCTCTAGCACTTATCACATTTCTTCATATACGCAGCTGTATCTTTGTCCAAGGTCGACCACTAATACCCTTGAGTGAATATCATATTAGCCAATGACCTCCCTCCTATGTGGATTGAACAGGATCCCTCATGCACATCATTCAAGATGTGTGGAACCTCTTAAGGGTGGAAACATCTGAAGAGAGGAAGCAGGAATCCCTTTTTGTACAAGACAACTCCTATAATAGAAAATTTAGCAGCTCTGAACCGCAGCTTTCTCCTTTCTAACTTTGACTCTGGTAGTTCTCCCTCTATAATGTATTTGATAAGAGGGTCCATCCATGAGTCCCCCAGACTCAGATTCAGTAACTTCTTCCTCTTCAATGGTCGGCTTGAGCAGAATCCCAACTGGTACTGTTCTCCTTATGTATATGTTCTTATTACCGAGGCCAACCTCACGAGTGCATCGGTTTGGCTATTTTCCAATCGAGGTATCCTCTTCATCTTTCCTTCTTTGAAGCCTTCTAACATCGATCTTACCCTCTTTAGATATCTGGCAATCCTTTCATCCTTGGCTTCATATACCCCCAGGATTTGGTTTACGACCACTTTTGAGTCACTGTGGACTAGGAGTTGGCCGATACTGAGGGCTTTTCCTAAAGAAAGATCGGCTATCAATTCTTCATATTTTGACTCATTGTTAAAGGCTTTAAAGTTTAACCTCAGCGCGTAAGGGCCGACACTATCAATCCTGCTCCACTTTTATTTTCACAGGACGACCCATAAATGAAGAGGTACCATATGGTTTCATTTGAAGAGAAGTTTCCCTCTGGTAGGATCCCCTGTTTGAAGAGGTATCTCTCTTATTAATTCTCAACTGATCTTTACTTGGCTATACTTATCTTGTCCTCGTCCGAGGTTCAATCGACGTTCCCTTCTACTGACTCATCTGTAATATCAAGACCGTTCTCAACATCGACCTCATCCCAGGTAAAGTCAGCCACAAAATATGTGAGAGATTGTCCCTTAATGGAAACCCTAGGTTGATAAACAACATCATACTCCCCCCAACTCAATTACCCAGGTCATTAGCCTTCCTGACTTCTCAGACTTATTCAGGACCTGCCTAAGTGGGGAATAAGTGAGGACGACTATGGAGTGAGCCTAGAAGTATGGCTTTATTTTTCTGGAAGCATGTATCAAAGCATAGGCTAACTGTTCCATCCGGGGGTACTTCTTCTCAGACCCTTAGAGTAACTTTCTATTGAAGTACACTAGTCTTTGCACTCCATCCTCTTCTCTTACTATTGTAGCACTGATGGTTGACTCTGAGACAGCTAAATATACATATAGCTTATCACCCTGAATTGGTCGTGATAGGGTTAGAGGGGATCCGAGGTAGGACATAATCTCTTTAAAAGATTTATCACTTTCCTCATTCCATTCGAAGGCCTTTCTAAGAATTTTGAAGAAAGGACTAGATTTATTTGTAGCTCTAAAGATAAACCTGTTAAGTACAGCCACTCGTCCAATTAGCCTCTGAATATCTTTGATGGTTCTGGGTGTCTTCATTGCCAGCAAACCTATGATCTTCTCAGGGTTAGCCTCTATTCCCCTTTGGTTAACGATGAATCCCAAAAAAAATTCAGCTCCGAACCCAAAGACATATTTGTTCGGGTTGAGCTTCATTCTGTATTTGTTCATGGTATCAAATGTTCTTTCAAGGTCGGTCACGTGAGTGTCATCCTTCAGACTCTTCATCAGCATGTCATCTATATATACTTTTATGGTTTTGCCAATATGATCCTCAAACATCTTATTTACAGGACGTTGGTATGTAGCCCCTGCATTCTTTAGTCTGAAGGGCATGACTTTGTTACAATAGGTCCCCTTGTCTATAATGAAGGCTATCTTATCTGAGTCAACCGAGTTCATGAAGATTTGATTATACCCAGAATATGAAGCTCATAAGTTCATGTCATGTTGTGGCATCCACCAGTTGATCTATACGAGGCAGGGGAAAACTATCATTTGGGCAAGACTTGTTTAAATCGACGAAGTCTACACACATCCTCCACTTCCCATTAGCTTTAGGAACTATGAAAGCGTTAGACAACCACTAAGGGTATATAACTTCTCTAATAAACTAGGCCTCTTCAAGCTTTCGAACCTCATCTCTAATGACTTTGGACTTCTCTCTTGAGTATATCCTTGCTCTATGCTTAATGGGCTTGAATGCTCTACAACATTGAGTTTATGATACACAATTTTAGGATCAATACCTGGCATGTTTGCATGGCTCCAGGCAAAGATACTCTGCTCTTCCTTAATAACTTCACTAGATCCTCCTTGATCTCAGGCTTTATCGACTTGGATGGTTTTTTTGGCTCGTCCTCGTTAAGGATGATGGATTCTACCTCCTTCGTGGCCTCTCCCTTTTTGAGTTTTGTTTCGTCTTTGGGGTCAAGAGTGTCAATGTCATAAGTGGTTGTTTGCCCTCTTATGAGCCTCTCTCTCTTATGTAGAGTTAAAATAGCATTCTCGTGCTGACATTTGGTCACCTTGCTCTTCCCCTACTCCATAGGGAGTCGAGAATTTTAGCATGTGGTGGATCTTTGAAGGCACTACCTTAAATTCCTTAAGGTCCACTCATTCTATGATGAGGTTGTAGGCTGAGAAGACACTTTCATCCATCACAAAGAAATTTTTTTTCTGGTCAACCTCTTAGGCCATTCATCTCCCATTCGCACATCCATTTCATACATACCCAATAGATGGACCTTATCACCGCTGAAGCCAATCAAGGGATGATGGTAAGGGATAAGCCTAGCTCTGATGAGGCCCAAGCTCTTAAAATAGGGCCAAAAATAACGTCTACAGATCTTCCCCCGTCAACAAGGATCCTCTAAACTTCACACCCATGAACCCTTGTGGCGATGACTAAAGGGTAATCATGGGGAGCTAAGATACTCTTGAAATCAAGTCATGAGAAGCCGACTATGAGGGTTTCCATATATACCTTCTTTCTCTTCTCATGTTTAACCTCTATAGAAGCCAAATTCACAACCTCGGCCTTAGTCACTGCTTTGGCTTCTGCCACATAAGACTTGCGATCAGCTACTTATAAGCGAACCCTTGCTAGTCCTACACAGATAGTGCTCACACAAAAAAAGATCATACCGACTCTCTTTACTATGATATTGTCATCCTTTGGTGGGAGGTCAGGGTCATCGTCATCATCATCTGAGGCATCAGCTCTTCTGGTAGAGGCATTTTCCCGGTATTTATCATTTTTTTCTTTTTAGGGTCGTCTCTTCCCCCTCAGAAGCTATACTATCCACATACTTTCTGAGCTTTTCAGACTTCAACATTTTTTGAATCTTGTCCTTCAGGGCGAAACACTTCTCAGTTAATTAACCATGATTTTTATGAAAATCACACCATAAGTTTTTGTTAATCTTATATAGAGAATCTCTCGGCTTCTCTAGCCATCTCAGAGATCGATCATTATTTATCTCGTTGAGGATTTTCTCACAGTTTATAGTTAGAGGGGTGTAGTTTGAAAATTTATCGTCTGCAGATCTTTTCTTACCATCCTTGTCTTTCTTCTGAAATTTGCCTCCATTGCTGCTCCCCTTTTCATCCTTGTATTTTACAGCCATAGCTTCCTCTACGTTCATGACCTTTCCAGTTGTTGCCAACAACGCGGCCATTATCTTGGGAGGGTCCTCGGCTAGTTTCCATAAGAGCTTTCCCTTCTGTAAACCCCTGATGAGAGTTGTCATGGCTATACTCTCTTCATAATCTTTTACCTCTAACTTTTCCTTGTTTAACCTCACGATGTAGTCTATGAGGCTTTCATTCTTCCCTTGCTTGACATAAAGAAGATGGGTCATCTTCTTCTGAGGTCTCACCCCAAAACAGAAATTGTGAATGAACCAATCAACCAACTTAAAGTTTACTATAGAGTTTTTGGAAAGAGAGGTGAACCATACATTCGTTGCCCCAGTCAAAGTACTCGAGAAATATCGGCACCTCATCTCATCAGAGATGGAATAGATACAAGCTACAGACTGATACATCTCAATATGGTGGACTGGGTTAGTGCTCCCATCATACTTGGGTTTACCACTAGAGGTTTCAATTTGGTCGAGGTTGGAAAACTAACAATCCTTGCCACAAAGGGTGAACCCTCTGTATACCCCCTCCGCAAGGGGTCTCGGCTTTTTAAGAGATCTCCAATTTTATTTTCCATCCTTTGAATAGAGTCGTTCCATGGTTTAGCAATGTCGGCTTGGCCAAGGTTATCCTCATCCACCTCCAAAGGGTGAACTGAGGGTTCCCCAACTACTGCACAACGTCGGCTATTGACCTCCCCCTGACCATTGTCTCGATCATGTGGGGGTCTTCCATTGTGGGGACGACAGTTACCTCCTTCTCTTCTAGAGCTAGTGAGACTTCTTGATCTGGATAGTCTTTCCCTCAGATCATTAACTGGGTCTATCCTTTCAAAGGCCGACCCTCTACTTAAGCGATCAAAATATGATCCTTTTTGGTGTGCATCACAATCTCGTCTTTCACACTGACCTCGGATCTGATGAGCTCTGCTCTGCTGAATAGGTCTCACTGTGTTTTTTGAGATCTCATACAGCTCCCAATAATCTGTCGGAGCATCCTCTACCTCAATGTCATCGTACCTTTCCTCAGGGCAAGGGTTTCCTTGCCTCCCCAAGCATAAACGCCTAGGGTCAAAAACATCCCTCCTCCACTGAGGAGTAAGTAGGTCCTTTCGCAGTGCCTGGGGTGGTACCTTAGCCTCATGAGGTGGATGAGCAGATGACGGAGTAATCATCTCCGACGAGACCCCAGGTGGTCTCATTATTATGTTTTGGCCTAACTAAGCAAATTTCTCATGCATCACTTATTGAGTTACAGTTAAGGACTTCAAGGTTGCTGCCACCTCAGTCATATCGGACTGGGGTGGTGCTTGGCTGGAACTGGGCCTTTCAACACCAGATGGTGGAGGTGATAACTATGGGGCCATGGAAAAAGACTAGAGAACTTATAAATGAAAACACTAAAAATCTTGATACCTTTAGGGATGTCTTTTAATGGTGAAACAGCTCCACGCGATGGGGGAGGACTAGTAAACCACTAGAGTCTTTGGCGAAGCCAAGCTTCAAGAAAGAAAAGATGTAGCTTCTCCTTCCCACAGACGGTGCCAAAATGATGATGTACTAAACATCATAACCAGATGAGGTGTTAATAAGCTCAATCTAGAAATAGCAATGGCAGCACTAGAGTAGATAACAAATAGAAGGAGATGGGGAGAATAGGAGTTAAATCAGTATATAAGTGGTTAAGCTAATTTGGCCTACATCCACTATGAGTGTGTGAGTTAGAATCACTAAAATGAGGGCACTAATGGCCTTTGATACAATCTCTCACTTTCTCTCTCTACTGTGTATACAAATAGAGTTTTTATTAGGGTTGTAATTTTGGATCCCCTCCAAGGTAGGGGAAAACATGTATATATAGTTCTTGGGGGGGTGTAGTGTACCCCAAATCATGCAATGAGCATGTATATGAGGATCGAACCAGTATCATGTTGACACTTGGATGATATCATGTTGATAATGATGGCTAAATATTCCCTCACGTTAGGGGAATGATTTAGTTATAACTTCCTTGCTCACGTGTTCCAAGTCTTCCATATGCTTGTATATTATCGACCCTGTGACATCATCTGATGAAACCTCGGCCTAGCTGAGTATAACGTTATGAAGTTTGATAGTTGCCTTGTACTACCAATCTTAATATGACCTCGGCTTGAATGATCAACCGAGGTTAGGTATGAGATTAGATGCAGTGTCGACTAAAGTAGAGGACGAGATTGGCAATAGTTTGAGCCCACGAGATGTTGTTGACCTCAGCTTCTGGCTAATCGAGGTTGGCTAATGAGGATCCGACCTTATAGAAGATGACCTTTATAACGGCTTCTGTAAGCTCGTGACAGCTTTGCTGTGAGACAGGCCGAGGTTAGTGACCCCAAGTCCTAGAGTACACTTAGGTCATATCAATTATAACTCAATTGGAAATTTGGTCCTTACAGTTTGCATTCAAACTTGGTTATATTAATTTTAAGTCTTTTGTATTGAGTCAAGATTTTGAATTTTGTGGCTATATTCACTGCAAACCCTAATGAGACAAAACTCATCCACTAGGGTAACCTAGGGTTTAATGGCTTGTTGCACATGCTAAGTGCAACTGTGATTCCTACGAAAGTGAGTTAGATTTTAAAATATTAGTTTTGCTCGAGGACTAGCAAAGTTTAGGTTTGGGGGTATTTGATGAGTGCATTATTTTGCATGAATTATGTCCAAATTTAGGCCTTGTTAGGCCCGTTGTATCATAAATATTGAGTTTGTTGAGTCATTTTCATAAAATAAAAGAAAAGGCAAGTTTGAATAAAATTTGAGTTAAAAATACAATTTTAGTAACCTGAAGGGTGAAATCATAATTTTCCAAAATAAAGTTCTCTATAAAATTTTGTTGAATTCCGGATTAATACGAGCAATTTATGAATTTCAGGGGTTAAAATGCAAAGAGGGGAAATTCTATAATTTTTAAAATATTTATGACCCTAAATTTGAATTAATTATTTTCATTTTGCATTTTTACAGGTATTCTAGAAATTCGGACAATAAAGGAGTCGATGTGCAAAAATTGTTACGATACGTCGCGACACGACACAACACGACACGGTTGACACAACTGTACTAAATATTTTTTATAAAATCACTCAAGTATCCGTTGAGACCGTGCCATACCTTTTCAGAAAGATCTTGACAAGACTCACAACTTTGAAATTCGGACGAAAATGAGATTTTGAAGTTTTAACGGTAAAAATGTGATTAAAGTTGGTGATATGAATAGTGATGAAATTGGGGATAATTATTTAAAAAAATAGACTTCTCAGTTATTTTCAACTCTTCTCAAGACTCCATGGGATAATTATCAGCTCAAATACAACTAATCAAAGAGAGTTTCACTCCAACTCAAACACCTCATTCCTAAGCCTATAAATATGACCCTTTGGTTCATTATTTTGGAGGAGAATTTTAAAGAGAGTAATTTTTAGGGATTGTTTTTAATTTGAGGGCCTAGTCTTTATCATTTTATTTAGAGGATTGAAGATTGTTTTGAGAGAACTATTTGTAAGTTTAATTTATCAATGTAAATATCTACTCATTCTTGTAATTTCTCTTTCATTATGATAGCTTGATTATTTTATTAGGATTAGGGTGAAGTTTATCATAGTTATTTAATATTGTCACGTTAATTTGATTGTCGTTTATTCCCTATTTGTTTTAATTGTTATCAAAGATTCGGTATTCATTTTAAAATGGCTTGAGAGTGTGTTTTAAAACCTTCAAAATTATTTTGTCAAATGAAGTTTTGAGATTTAAAAGTAGTAATTTTTAATGGATGATGCTTGCACTTTGATTGTTTTGATTGGGGGTGGGCACGGTTCGGTCCGATCCGGGTTTTGCCTATTTTTTGGACCGGACCGAATATTCGGTCCTCAATTTTTTTGGACCGAGACCGGACCGATTAATTCGGTTAACCTACTAATTCGATCCAGCCTATTTTCGGTCCGGTCCGGGGTAAAATTCGGTCCTGACCCTATTTTATATATATGTGCATTTTATGAATTTTTTAAATCTATTTTTCTCACAAATATATATACAAAAAAATAATACTCGAAACTCCAAGTGATATTTAACCCAAATAAAAAAAATGTCTATACATATATCAAATGTTACAAATTAAATTCATAAGTTATATACATTAATTCAAAAACTATACATAAGAAACACAATAACATTATTTTTATTATATATATATTGGAATCGGTCCGGTCCGGTCCAAATCGGTCTTTTAATATAGTGGACCGTGGACCGCGGACCGGACCGGTTTAATCGGTTTTTAGGTTTTGTGAACCGATTTTCGGACCAGTTTCAAAATAGCCTTAATTTTCGGTTCGGTTCGGTCCATTCGGGTCAGTCTTTTTTTTGTCCACCCCTAGTTTTGATAGTTCATTCTTAAATACATTTACGAACTTTAAAACTTGTATTTTCTAAGGGAATAGGGATTTTTGCCGTCTATTAGAGACGTTAAAAATATTTTGATCATAACCGTCATATTTTTTGAATTAAACGCGGTGAGAATCGGTTTAATTTGAGTTATAAAAAGGGAATGACATCATTAAATTAGTGTGCAATATTAGTTACGTGATAAATGGACCCCGAATCCTAATTATTTCCTAATTGTTTACAAATATCTTGTGTTACCCTCATTTATTGTAGTTGCTTTTATTTAGTATAGTTCACAATCATTATCTATCACATTTAGTCTAGTTGGACAGTCACAATTATTTTTAGCGAAAAATTGACAAATCTCTATGGGTTCGACCCGTACTTACACTCACTATGCTAAAATAGCCCGTGCACTTGCGGTATTTTATAAATTGACAAACAGGGATCAAGAGGTAAATTGTCGCTTTTGATTAACTAATTCTCATAAATTACTAATTGTGAGTCCTTCAACATTGAAAACATAAATGTTCTTGAAGGTATCCAGATGATGTTCATATATGAGCTCAAGAACTGCTCTATCATTTGCACAAAGTTGATGTGAAACAATAGAACCAAACTACCTTAATATACTCTTTTGGGGATTCTATGAGGCTAAATCCCGTGTCCATTGAGTTATCCTCATTTATTCCAAAGCCCAATTTTTCACCACCTTGTTCACTCTTATCGCCATCAGAATGAGTGGCCTCTGAGTCTTCATTTCCTTCCTCATCCTTTACAAAATAAAAAGGGGAAGAAGTAAATAGAAGTTAAGGAAAAAAGATAAATATAAAGTAAATTTTTCTTTTTTTAATATAAAAGAGATAGCTTACTCGAAGACCCACATGAATGAGCACATTGCATGGTTGCCTAAATTTCTCTCTTTCGTACGAAATAACATAATGCGATGAGAATAAAATTAAAGTGTAATAGTATTTATATAGAAGAAAAACAAGAAACTCACTCATTTCTTGGGAGAAAGATCAATTAAAATTCAGGAGGTTTTTAATCAACCTGATCGACCTAAAGAATGAAAAAAGGAGGTGGGTAATCCTAAAGAAAGAAATCAATAGTTTTCTAAGTAAATGCAAAAGGAAAAAAATAGGCATAAAAGATAGTACATGAGGCTCCAAAGGATCCTAAGTACTCGAACCCACTAAAGTCTTAACCTGATAAAAAGGAAATCGTTTTAAACAAGCAAATAATGTTTGCATAGTATATGCAAAAGAAAAGAAATAGGTATGAATAATATTACCTGAGGTTCCAAAGAATAAGGAATGCTCGAACTTACTGAGGCCTCCACCTAATAATAAAGAAACATGTTGAGACAAACGAGCATAGTTGCCATAGAAAATGCACAGAATAGAGCGCATAAATGTAAATACATGGGAGACAGAAGGAAGAGGCGCCTCAAGGCATAAGATAATAGAAGTAACTTCAACTTGTTTTGAATTCTAACACCCCATAAAATCTAATCTAGATTGATCAAGTATGAAATAAATAATATAGGAGTCTAAACATATGGGTAACATTTTAAGTATGACTTGGAATAAATAAATTTATAAATAAATAATTGAACACAAGAGTGATATGCCAAAATAACTTTGATAGCGAATCAACTAACAGTAATAAAATCATTTCATAACTACAATGTCCTCATAATAAAATCTCATACCAAAAGTAATAATAATACGTACTCAATACAACTAAACATAAATTTGACATGATAAATAAATTGTAATACCTCATATTTTTTTTACATTATTTAATTGTGGAAATTAATTATGTGTACTTGTTGTGAAATGTTATGTCATTCTATATACTTATATTTGTTACATTATTAATATTTTAAAATTGGATTTAATACACGGTTAAAAATTAATTAAATACTTAAACGTAGGGGTGAAACCGGTATGGATTTTTACCATACCGTACTGGTTTGGTCACCAAAAAAATAGTTTCGGTTTCATATTATGAAATATCGAAAATTGAATTTACCGAAACCAAAAATACCGCCAAAATTTGGTTGGTTTTGGTTTTTAGATGTAAAAAAGGATTTATCGAATTTACCGTACCGACATATCGTACCGAATTTACCGTACCAAAATTATCAAATTTATCGTACCAAACTTACAACATATTAACATATTATACAAGCCATCTTATCCCTTCATTTCCCTTACTATAAAAACCCCAAAGCCCTAAATATTGTTTATATTATTTAACACACAACAAATCAGTCGCGCACACGTAACAAACCAAGACGTCTTTCTCCCTCCAAGTTCACAAGGTAACTCTTGTTTTTCCTAAATCATTGTATATGTCAGATCTAATTTCTTATGTATGCATATATCTCTATTTCTTTTCTTATTCAGAATCGGGTATTGTTCGACTTGGGGTTTATAAGGTCATTAATACGGTTTGGTGGACATAAATTTGAGACGTTATGTTCTAAGATTGAAGTTTTATAGGTATTGTTGTGCATTACTACTTCTTATTTATCCAATAATCTCCATTCTCCATTACAATGTCCCTGTCGTTGGAGATGTATTTGACCAACGACTGTTGCTCTTTTTTAAACCCCAAATGTTCCAAATGTGCCAAAAAAGAAACCATGATAATTAACTCAAATCACAAGCATTGCTTCTTTTTTTTAGTGAAACCATGATAATTAATTAGCACAAACACTGCTTGTTTTTTTTGTTTTTTTTATGATATTTGAATAGAAAACTCCATATGCTTTCATATTCGTGAAACAAACCATCATCACTGTGGCTTTGATTAAACCCCAAATGTGCCAATGTGCCAACTTTTTTCATTTTGAAACTCCATTTGAGAAACAGTCCACTTTGGGTGAGTGTGAAAAAAAATTCTATCTTGGTTATGAGTTTAAGTTTAGTTAATAAGAAATTAGCATAGTTTTGTTTGAAATTCTGGTATATACCTAGGAAAAACCGATTTGAAATTCCAGTATTTATCGGGAAAAAATCAAATTGAAACCGAAATTATCGAAACCAAAAAAAAATATATCAAAAAAATCAAAAGATCGGCTTGCTTAATTTTTATTTTTATTTTGGTGTACCGATCGGTAAATTGGTACAATCAGTTTTACCGTTTATATTGTGGTTTTTGTATTGGTAAGGGGTCGCTACCAACCATACCATAATGGTTACACCCCTATTTAAATGTGATTGTGTATTATGGAAGAGTATGGAATGGTAGTGAATTTGGTATCTAGGACTTCCTTATTTGGATTATCCACTCTAAGATGATTTTCAATAATCGTGAAGTAGGTTCCTATAATCTATTGTCTCACTAAATCAATAAATAATTAGACTCCCTGAGGGTTGGAGAGAAGGGAATTGAGAAGTTTTGGCACAATTTATTTACAATTGTTTTGGGGGCAAGTTTACTTAGAATTTGATTTTAATTACTTTTGTACTAGAGTATTTCTATTCATTGGGTTCTAAACATAATGTAATTTAAAATCTGAATTATATTCATCAAATTCATAATTTTTATAATTTGGTTTAAATTAACAGTTTGACATACTCATAGGTATAGACTTGAGTGGATTAATGAAGAAACCCTTGAATTATAACTTGAATGTGAATAAATTGACTAAATTTGTGTAAATTTCATTTGGATTTATTGAGTCATATAAACCCATAAGTAAGTTCATAATTGAGTAAATTTTTGGAGAAGATATTGTTAATTAGGTTTTGTTCATAAAGGGTTTATATATCATAATAGGGTGTTCTTGGAGTGTTAAAACCTTGGGGTAAGTCATCTATAGTAGATTAAGACTGGTAGGTTCATATTTTGGGGCTGAGAGTTAAAGAAAACATAATTTAAAAATCTGGGTTGTGGAGTCTTTGCGAACGACTAATTATTATTGTGCGAACAAAATCCATGTGCATGGTTAGGATTGATTTCGTGCCCAAGGTTTATAGAAATGGAATTATAGATTTTTGAATTAAGAACTCGTAGGCACTAGTTTTGTACTTTTTTGTATTTTTATTAAATTTATTGTTATAAATATTTTACCAACAGTGCGTAAAGCTGAAATTCTAGGTTGGTGATTTTGGGTTTGGAATTAGTGTTATGTTCTGTAGGTTCGGATTTCAATTGGGGATTATTTTAGGGTTATGATTTGAGATGTTAAGGTATTAATTCAAGAATATATCAGATTTATATATAGTTATTGAGGACCTGGAGTATAGAGCCAAATATAGATAAATTATGAGATAAATAGATAGCTAGTGATTGTGTCGATCACCCAATAGTTTATAATGTACTGATAAACCGTTGAGCAAGGTAGTAATCATATTATAATGATGCTGGTAAAGGTTAGTTTTGCGAGATACGTAGCCTTGGAGAGCCTTTAAAGATCATCAAGCTAGTGTTATATATATATATATATACACACACACACAATCTCCTGTAAGGACTCCTTATCTTACATGCTCCAGTACATATCACTTTTTTTTAATTAGTAGAAAAATGATTTTTTTGATGAAATTTCATGGATATGATCTCCATAGTGAGGAGATCATGCCTAATTTTTTCATCAAAATATTCAATAAAAAAGTAGGACTTTTTAATTGATTATTTTGATGATAAAATTTGGAGATGACCTCCTCACTTTGGAGATCATATCTATGAAGTTTTATCAAACAATTTATTTTTTTAATATTTAAAAAAATAGTCTGCATGGAGTCCACGCCAAATAAGATCCTCACCTGAGACGGACTCTATGTGTGTGTGTATGTGTGTGTGTGTGTGTGTGTGTGTGTTATAGATTATAATTAATGTGCGTATTAGCTAACAATAGTTAGAGACTTCATGTGTAACCCTTTCGGTTGGGATTTATATTTGTTTGTTTGGCCCGATTGAGTAAGATCTTACTTGTTTACTTGGCTTGGCTTATTCATACCACCTTCAGAGATCGCTTGCGCTGCTAGGCATAGGTATAGGTTGTTCCACACCTATAACCATCAAAGCCAATGCTAGGGATAATCACTACATCTTCACACCAGTCATATAACCCCATACCCCAAAGCTATATGAAAGGATTACCTCATATACATCTCCTCGAGATACAACGGTTGCTTTAAGAATGTAGTGTTTGGGATAATCATGAGCAAGATGTATATCACACTTTTTATATCATTGGTTTCACTCTAATTGTACACATTCCCAAGCTTCACTTCACTTTTACATTTTTATATGCTCCACTTCAATTGTGTATTCACATGTTTTCCTTGCTTGTATAGTAGCTTTTTACCCCATGCCACTTGAATATATTTCCCTTTTTACTTCATGTGTATTAGTTGTACAAAACCCTTTTAAAATACATAATACTTTACATAAAAATATTAAGAAGACTCATGCATTTGCACACTGTATTACAAAAATATTAAGTATTAACCATATATATGTCCCGTACTAGGGAGTAATTTGTGATGGATTTTTTATTTTTGCAAGAAATGTGTGATTTAAAAATTATCGCAAGAAATGCTATAGGCATGATTTAAAACAACTGTGATTACCCTGCGCTTGTCAAGGATGTGTGGAGAAGGGGGGTTTTGCAACGCACATAAATGCCCTTGGTTCTCTAACAAAAAATGGGGAGCAAAACAATATATTACTCTAAACAAACAAAAAAAGGGTATGCCTCCATGAAAAATTAAACATGAAAAGGATTTTTACCTGTTTTGACCAAAAAGTCGGAGTTTGGGGACTAGATTTTGGAGTGGGGAGGTTTTAGACATCCACTATGCCTTTTCATTCTCATAGATGTATATGTGTACAATTATACTATCATCTTATACTGTAAAATAATCGATAAAACAAATATATATTTATATACATGCATAAATCGTTGAGTGCGCTGGAGGCAATGCATATACATAGTATTAATAAAGAATAAATATACACTAATTTTGGGCTTGCTCATTTTGACATAGGTCTTGTTGAGCATAACTACTTGCACTAGGAGATTCAATGTCCATGTATTTTGCAATGTTTATATAGGTATTCTACCTATCACATAGACTCTATACGATAGTATCAACTTTATTTGGAATCTCGAAAATGATTTGATTATGTTGAAAAATATTTGTGTTCGATTCATGAAGTTTCTTTATTTATTTGTATATGAATGGTGAATATTTTCTTAATGAAAAGGTACAGTTAACATCTCATAAATCGAATTCAAATTATGAGGTATAATTCTTAGGTTAAGTGCTTCTCTAGCCTACTATATCTCGTACTTTTTGGTTTTAAGAAGTTTTTTAAATACTTATTAAACAAATGTTATAAAAACTACACATATAAATTATATACAAAATTTAACTTAGGGTTTGAGGATGGGAACCTTATTAGTCCTTGGCACTTATCGTAGGCATCAAAGTTAATGTAGTTTTGTGAAATGATGTTTATAAATGGAGCGGATGGTGATATGAGGAAGCGCTACTCCTTAGTGTTCAATAAAACAAAAAGGTCTAAAGAATACTCGTGTCTTGCTCGTATAAAAATATGACTCATGCTAGTCGTGTTGTGTCATGTTTTTCATTCATTATCAGGTTTAATTGGTTGTAAAAATTATTATTTATACTACTCGTGTCATATATATATATATATATGCATGACTCATGCTGACACGAAATTGTATTTTGCTCATATAAAAATATGACTCATGCTAGTCGTGTTGTGTCATGTTTTTCGTTTATTATCATATTTAGTTGGTTGTAAAAAAATATTATTTTTGCTACTCTTGTCATATATGTAGGACTCATGTTCGTGTTAGGTATAAAAACACGCGTGTTATAATGTTTATTTCTAAATTATGTTTGTTTTGTTTGTGAAACCAAAATAACAATTAACACTCATAATGAAAATGATAAAAATGATAAAAAAACACTTTAAAATGCAACTTGTCCATGGTAGGGTTTTATTGACTAACAACACGTTTAGCTAAGATGTGTAAAAAATAATTAGTTTATTTGTCTAACAAATTCTTGAAATTATAGAAGGCCTTAAACAATAAATTCTAAATTTCACTAAAACAAATTCCAAATTTTAAGTGACAATAGCTTTCACTATTGATATCATTTAAAGGTATTTTCAGTCACCTCCATATGAGGAGAAATAGTAAATGTGTGAAGATAAATATGTGTTCATGCTCAACACTGTTGGAAAATATTGTATTTTTACACAAATTAATATTATGACCAAATTAATATATTGGTCAACTTTAAACCATTATAAAAGTAAGACCTGTACTTTAAACGTCGTGGGACCAAGTACGTAGACGTTCTTTGTAGCAAGACAACTCATATGATATATTCATTTGTTAAAAATGGATAAATGATGAATAAGAATTTTGGTTTCAAAATATTCCATTCATGTATGAATACTATTGGGAATTTTATTTATTTATTTGGGACGAATTTTCTAAGCTGCCCTTAAAGGTTGTGATTGTTCACTATATAGCGACTACTTTTAAAACCCTTCCCAAAGGTTGTGACTATTCACTATTAGCTGTAACTGTTTATGAAATTTATTCCTAAAGTGATTGTTAAGAAAATAACACGTCTTTTCATGAAATAACACTTCTGTTTCTATATATACAAGACTTGTCTTCATTTTGAAAGAGAGAAAAAATAATTTTCAATACTTTCTATTCCTAATCGAGCCGAAGAAAGTACCAAACATAATTGGTTCGTGGGAGACGCACATTAAAGTATTTATTGTACATGCCGAGACTGTTTCACCTTGAGAGGCAGACTTTCATTGTTTATTATCGTAACCACTCTAGAGGGAGCGCATTTTGTCACAAGTTGAGAATGTCCAACACTCCACTCAACCATCTTTTTCAATTGTAAGTTATGTATTGATCAAATTTTTTTATTGCTCAAATATAATTTGTTTCAACATTTTATTTGATAAAAAAGGACATATTTTTTACAATAGACAAAATGTTTATGTGTGACTTTATGTATATTTGAAATATATATATACATACATATATCATTGAAATTGAAATACTGCATGTTAAAAATTATTAACCACTATTAAGTTGGATTTGATTAGTAAAATATCCTTGAAGTAGTGAGTAATCTATCAATAGGAATAAACTTGTATTCTAATAGTTAGAGTTTTTTTGAATAATTACTGAATTTTAGGTCAAGAAAAATGAATTATATACGACGGCGGATCTAGGAATTTAGTGAATTGGGACGAAAGGTCTGAGTGTTAGGCGATTTTTTTTGGGTTTATTTCTAGTTTTATACAAAGTATAGCTTTATAATGCCCAAACACCTACTCTCAATCATTATTAGAAATACCTAATTAATTTCAAAAAATAAACAACGCTTAATAAATATTCACAATACCCAAATTTTAGTAATGATAACAATTGAATTTTCCTTAATATGAAGTAAAAAAATGAGTTAACTCACCTAGAACCATTAAGGCTCAATCCACGCACACCTGATGAAATAGAAACAACTTGATGAAGACCCCATCTCCGAAACCTACCCTGAACTTTGGAGATAATCGATTGGACTAACCCTAATTTTTTTTTTTTTCAAATCTCAACTGTAGCGGCCTCCCCACTTGGGCCTATAGTGGATCTGCCACTGATTATATATAAAAATTTCGGTTGGAATATGACAAGCAGGAGAATCAAAAATTTCATTTTTCAATGAATTCAATCATACTGTATTTTTTAACTTAATGCGTATAAATTCTTACTTTAGATCCGTGTTCTTATTTCTTTTCAAAAATAATAATAAAATACCAATGGGTTCACTTGTTTTCTCTCAAGACTTAGTGGTTCCTTCTGAAAATGATCCTTACATGTGAGATTGGTACTATTAGTGCCATATACATGGAATTATTTTTACTTTGTGCTTTTAAGTTGCACCCAACAATGTCAAGTGCACATCCGGGTCATGTTTTTGTATGGAAATGAAATTACAAGCGGTCTCATTTTGGTTTTGACAATTTGAGAATAATCAATAAAAAAAGAGAAAAAAAATATTGAAACCGCAAAAGATTTGTATATTTTCACTCGTCAATTATTTTATATCATCGTCACAGTATTAAAGTCATGCGATGATATATTGTGTATGGGTATAATATTTTAAATATTAGAAATTTGTTTAAATAATTTGTCTTTTTTTAGTGGCATTCTTTTCAATATCTAACATTAAAAAGGTGCATTCCAAAATATAGTGATTTTTGAATATATTTCTCTGATTAATATTATATTTTCCTAAATGATGAAAGGGACAATAAAAATATGTTTCATTAAAAGTATACTTAAATACAGTATATATTGATGGTTAATCATATTTTTTTTCTTTCATATTTTCACATATAAGTTCATATGCACGGTTCATTTTATTATCTCATTTAAGTTTATAGTGATAATTTCAATTGAAAAGAGTCCAAATTAAATATCAATTTTGGCGCATTCTCTTACATTGTAAATGTCACTAGGGGTGTTCGCGGTATAGTAAAAATCCATACTGTACCGTTTTGTATCGAAAATTAGTAGTAATAGTTTATATTTTTTACTTACCGAAATTGAAACTGCCGAAATCATAATTACCGATTTTTTTGTGATTGGTTTTGGTTTTAACATTTTTAAAACCGGGTTACCGATAGTACCATACCAAAATGGAATACTCAAATTTAAGTATCAAAAATACTAAAATGATATTATCGAACTTACCAAATTTTAAATACCAAATTAAATTAAGCGAGAATACTCAATGGCTCAATCCAAACACGACCACGCTTATTTTATAGGCACTTTATTTTTCTTTAAGTGGTTAATCTTTTAGAAGCCCTTGGATCAATACAAGTTTTATAGGCCTTGTATCATTCACAACACAACTTATAATAAGACTAAAATTTATTATTCATAGTCAACATTATAACTTACAGCTCTCTCATCGCACAAAACAACACCCTTTCACCTCTCCTCCCTCACAAAACCCTTTAACTCGGCTCTCTCTATCAATCCATCATCTCGTCAATTCATTCTCACCTCAGCTCACTTTTTCAGTAATACTTCACAACTTACGACACAATTGTGTATGTTTTTTTCTTTTTTTTAAATATGCATATAAAAAGATTTAGGTAAGTTAAACAAAAAATTGTCATTATGTACTAAGTAATACCAAATTTACCGTAAAGAGAAATTTACCAAAATCTATCGTATTTTCTGAAAAACCGATTTTACCAATGTACAACATGGTTTTGTTTTAGTTTATGGGCTGGTGTACCAGCCAATAAAACTGATAATTGTGGTTTGATGATTTCAAACTTGATATGATTTTGATATACTACATTTACCGACCAAATCGATCGAAAATCAGCCCTAGATGTCACATATGTAATGACATGTATTTGTATATATTATCATATAATAATCAAGTGTATTATTATATGTATATGATTTGTTGAGATTTAATCACATCTTTGGTAATGTATTTATTCAAATATTTTTAAGTGACACATTACGCGATGTAATTTGAAAATAATATATATGATTATGTTATGGTCTCTTATGTGGCTACATGTATATGTGTGATAGTATTATTTTAGTGTCATTACATAATTTTTGGGTTATTCCATTAAAGCACATTTAGTGAATTATGATGACACAATTAGTTATTCACTTATATATTGTGCACCAAATTAAATGAGATTATATGAATGACAACTTGATATATTAGTTACATGAATGGAGTTGCTTTATGTGCATTATTATAATCTTTCATTATTGTGATAATTCATTTAATCTCAACATTACATTTAAATTCGTTCGAATCTCCAATGTGAAGAGAAAGTATAATACATTGTTCATTAATGTTATTGTGTATGTTAAACATTGCAATGCATTCATTCTTTTGACTTCTGCATTTAACAATTATATAATGTTAATATTATTTAGGTATTGCATTTAAATCTTTTATAATATCATGAGCATCAACGATAAAATCATGCAATGCGCATGAATTTTGAAATGCCTGAAAATTCAATGGGAGGGAAATAAAGAAGGACGATAATTAATATTAGTCTACCTCATTATTTTGAACATGATAATTTTTTTTGAATGTTGGATAAAGGGCCACTTTTATGAGAATAACCAATGGCTGTTTTATTAAATTCTCTAATATACTCATAAAAGTAAGAGCTGTCCAGCCAAAATAGACGCAATAAAGAGAAACAAAAATGCTTAGAGAAGAACTGTGTGAATTATATTGTCTCGATTTACATAAAAAAATATTAACCAATTCAAGACATTGCGTTCATTGATTGGCCAGTAAATCCGATAGTTTCTCACTAGGAAAGATTCAAGGCCAAAGGCTATATCTACCGATGCAACTCTTTTTCATTGATACCCTCTCTAATTTTTCTTCATGTTTATTTGATTTTTCACTCAAATTTCATTCATGTGGGGGATGGTTGAAAAATATTTTGTTTTTACAAACATTAATATTATGACCAAATTAATATATTGGTCAACTTTGAGTCATTATAGCAGTAGGACCCATACTTTAAACGTGGTGGAAGCAAGTACGTATGTGTTCCTTGTAGCAAAAAAAGTCACGTAATATATTCATTTGTTAATAATGACAAATGATGAAAAAGAAATTTGGTTTCAAAGTCCCCATTTATGTATGAAAACTATTGGAAATTTTATTTATTTTCTGGGACGAGTTTTTTGAACTCTTGCTAAAGGTTGTGATTGTTTGGTATATAGTGATAGTTTTTCAGAACCGTTCCTAAATCTCGTAATTGTTCAACATTAGTTATGATTGTTCATAAAAAAAAAGGTCCTTAACGTGACTATTAAGAAAAACACATCTTTTATGTACTCCAAAATGCTTAACGAAGCCTTAATTGTACTCATTAGAGAGCCTATCCACGTGGATACTTTTTTATCACATATCTCTCTCAGGACGTCCTTATCTACCTTCTGTTATTCTTTTAGTCTTTTGGCGTCCTTTCCTCTCCAAACTCTCTTTATTTTCCCTCAATAATTATAGAAAACTAAATCCTGAATACATATATGAATGAGGCCGCTATGTTCCCCATACACACACCTCAACAACCAAAAGAGATGCAGTCTTATAAGAAACTCAAACACACCCACTCTTTTTCTTACCCGTGCCTATTCCCTATCTCTCTCCCAACCTAGGAAATGGGTGAAATCGTATTCCTCTCTTCATTTGATTTATCGTGTTTATTTATATTTGCTCTACCATTATATGTTCTATTTTTTGGCAATTTTGCTCTTGAATTGATGGCTTTTACAGGTCCACCGCAATCTTTGGCGGTCACTTCCTACACAAATATATCAGTCCTCAGGATTTCTGCACTTGAATTGATGTCTAACTGGTTTTTTGCTTTTCATTTTGAGGTTAACCCTTTGTTGTGGATGTAATTATATGTGTTGTGGGTTGCGATTTCTTTGTGGATAAATCTCTCTCTCTCAATAATATTTTTCATCAACAATCAAACCATACGTTCAATATTCAAGGTGCTTTATATCTCATTTTATAATTTTCAAGTTATTTTTCTATATGGATTTTTGCAGATTTGGTAAGCTTGAAAACTTTTATTTTTTGAATGACTTATATTATTTCTACTTTTAAGTTTTGATTTTATTTAATATCAAGGGGAGTTTAGGATGAGGTACAAAGCGCAGAAAAAAGGACGTTGCTCATATTATTTTGGTCACCGGTAGGTTTGAAGGAATACGAGAGAGAGGAACCCGAGAACACATGCTATGGTAATGGTCGGTTTCCGATGGGTTTGGAGGAAGAAGATCCACTTAGAGGTAGAAGACTCACTTGGGTTTGTTTGGTTATAATTATTGACATTTCATTACAAATTTTTGAAAGATTTTAATTGAATTATAGTTGTAGAATAAGAAATTTGTAGTAATCCTGGTAATGTTCACTTTAGTTAGTAAGGAACAAAAATATGATGCTCAAGAAAAACGTACAAAGTTTAAGCACAAAACTTAGTCTATTGTTGACATAGTTTACCGTCTGTCTATATTGTTTCAAAGGTTAGGTAAGGTTGACATAGTTTTTGCCCTCATTGAGCATTTGTGGAGTTTTTATACTGACAATATTTTATAACAAGCATGCCATCTATTTGATAAAAAGCCAATGGAAAACTCATTGACTGAAACTCCTTAATTTTCTATCTAAACAATGCCCCCTGGGGCTTTGAGTCCAACCATTTTATGTAATCACTTGATATTGTTGGAACAAATAACCGCCAAACCACCACTACACCAAAAAGGCTAAATTATCACCTTTGAGTCGGACAACCTTGTCACGGTCATTGACCGTGACAAGTGCTATTGTTATGGACTTGTCACGGTCAAAGATCTTCACAAGCCCATGACAACTTTCTCACTAAAAAAATCCTATCGGCTCTTTTTTTCACGGTTTTCATTTCCCCCTTTTTTCTCTTTCTCTCTCTCACGCGACTGCTCTCTCTCTCTCTCTCTCTCTCTCTCTCTCTCTGTTTCCTTTATGTGTGTGTGTGTGTGTGTATATATATATGTGTGTGTGTGTGTGTGTGTGTGTGTGTGTGTGTGTGTGTGTGTGCAGGTGGTTGGGTGGGCATGTGTGTGTAGGGGGGTGGGGCAGGGGGTAGGGGAGAGGGTGTGTGTATAGGTGTGGGGGGGTGGGGGTGGCGGGGACCAGGGGTGAGTGGAGGGCCGGGGGGAGGTGAGAGAATCAATAAGTTGTTGTTGTGAATACATTTTTTGGGTGTTTAGAGGTGGGAGAAAATGGAGAGAATTAATGAGTTGTTGTTGTTTTCAATTTGGGGATCAATATATGGAATGTCACATGTGCATGTATGATTTCGAAAATACTGTCAATGTTGTTTGGGGATTTTATACTTTGCCCAAATAGTAGTTGTTTTATATCAATGACCGGATTTAACATAATAAGAAATATGAGAGTTAAAATAAAAAGAAGAGAATATCTTTTTCAAAAATATTTAAAGGGCATACAAATTCAGCATATCTATTAATATTGAATTGCATTTGTATTGAAATTTTTATATTGAATTGAATTGACTTGAATTGAGTTGGACAAGTTCGATTAATTGCACACATAGATATTTAAATTCTTGTTTTACTCCCTCATATTAAATCCTAATTAAATTATCTTATTATCTAAATGAAAGGGTATCGCGAGAGGGGGGGGGGAGAGTATCATTGTTTGGATTTCACTTCAGTTAGACATTCCACACACTATGTTTAGTGATGGGCATGAGTGACAACTCAAACCTTTAATATAATTAGCATGCTTTTAATGTAGTATCGTATTTCACGAAAAGTCTCATAGTGTTACCATCACCTTAGCTCCTTATGAAATGGACTAAAACATATGAAATGCTCTAAACATTAATAACCTTTTTAATTTGTATACATTGTAATTCTATAGGACCCATTTCTCTAAATTGAAATTGAATTCTAATTGGTATTGATATTGGTATAAAATTGTATAAATTGAACTTGAATTTGAATTGGTATTGATATTGGTATAAGTTTTAGTTTTTATATGTACATTAAATTAAATGAAACATACTTTAAATTACATATAGTGCACATAGATACTAGCCTTCTAGGTCTTATGCGTATGGATTCAATAGTCCCTAGACCCGTTCGAGAGACATTACCCTTGTAATGAGATCTCTCGAATTGTCCTGTTTGGACAGTTTATGACTACATAGTTTCAATATAATAATATTCTTAGTGGCTTAAACTTTTTACTTTTGTGGAAAGTTTTGCAGTCATATCTTAATGTTCTTTGGGTACATATTAGATGATGCGATGTTAATTGAAATAACACTCACACTTGAGAATCTATGTCATGTACTTGGAGAACTATGGGGATATGGTGCCAAATGTTCCTCAAATTGGAACAGTGTACATGAGTTGTTAAGTATATTAGAGAGATATGCGGTCTTGAACGGGATAGGATCACTCACACTTTAGAGGAGATGGTGGAAATAGGAACTAACATTATAAATTGAATTTTAATTTCAATTTCAAATTAAAATTAAATTTGAATGCACGAATAAATTTACGCATAGAAACTAGCCTTCTAGTTCTTATGTGTACACATTCATAATAGGTAATTAAGTTGTGATTGGTTGTAGGTAATTTTTTATAGTAGTTGTGATGGGATATCATAAATATAAAGAGTGGATAGAAGAGAAAAATAGATTAGGGGATGTGTTTCGCAGATGTGCTAATGAATTTGTGAAATACACAAAGTATCGATTGAATAGTTACGTATTCGGTGCAAGGGTGTACGAGAAAAATACAAATGTACAAAACTCTGGCATTTTATATAAGGCTCTTACTTTCTTTCTAGCGGACACGAAAGATAAAAATATTGTTAAAGCTGAAATGACTTACTATGGTGTAATTCGAAATATATTTGAATTGGACTATGTAAACTTCAAAGAGGTTGTATTTTACTGTGATTGGGTAAGAGTTGAGGATAAAAATGCTTGTAAAGTTAATCCTAGCACCAATTTTATCATGGTGACTTGTCCAAGTTGAAGAGTAATGAATACGTGAGTGATGAGCTGTTTGTTTGTGATTTTCAAAAGATTAAGCAAGTGTTTTACTCGAAGTATATAAACAACGAGTCGTGGTCAATCGTCATACATGCGCCAAAGCATCTAAATAGTAGTGTGGATGACTTGGCTGCACCTACTGAATATCAATCCATTTTTTATGATAACCCGAATTTGAAATAATTTTTAGATTTGTAATAAGTATTCAAATTATTTGTAATGACTATTGGTTGTATTATTCTAGTGCTTTATTATTATCGAATGATCATTTAATGCTTTTTATTCATTTGTCCTTGATCATTTTAATGCTTGTAATAACCAAGTGAATATTATAATTAGAATTTTAATCAATTTAAGCATTAATTCCAAGTCCATGACTCGGGAGTGTGTGTGCCAGGGGAGGGAAGTGTGCGTTTGTGTAAATTGAAATTAGTATTGGTATAAATTGTTATTGGTATTGGTATAAATTGAAATTGATATAAATTGATATTGGTATTGGTATGTATTGTTATTATCATGTTTGAACATTAATTCAAAGTCCATATACATGTTTGTACTAATAATAATAATTTTGCAGAAAATGACTTCATTCGGGCGTGGTAGCAGAGGCGATGAGGGCTCCTCGGCCAGTAGGCCCTTCAAATGGGGCAAATTGGGGTCCGTCGTCGAGAATAAGACGACATTATTGGCTAGAGTGATAGAGTTGCTGAAGGAGATCATTGACCCCAGGTACACTGATTAGAGGGTCGTGCCTATTGACCTCAACTTGAACATCTGGGGGGAACTACAGGTAGTGTATTTATATTTATATTTATATTTATATTTATAAGAAATTATCACTTACTTTATTTTTGGTTTGTATTTGTTTGATAGGAACAATTCAGGCTACCCCCACATCTCCGCGACTCCACGTTGGGACAATTGAGGGATTAATATAAAACATTGAAGATGAATTTGTGTACACGATACTTTAGGAAGACCCAAAAGTCCATTCTGAGACTACATGACACCGTCCCCACGAAGGAGCCGATCTTATTGGCACAGTGGCAAAAGTTTATCTACAATGAGATCGATGAGCGGCAATTGGTATCTCGCTAATCGGAAAGGGATTATCGGGCAAAAAAGTTTGACATACACAATTCCGGGCGGACGTCTTATGCGGAGGTGGAACATAGGATGGTAATTTTTTTTATTTTTCTTTAATTTTAGTTAATCTAATTTAGCATTACTTTGCATTACTTACTAATTCTGTATTATTTTCTTTTAGGGCGCGGGGAGTGGCCTTAGGGGTAGGGCACATAGGCTCGATGCCTATGTGGAAATTCAAACGAAAAAGGGCAAGAACAAGGAGGTGGCCCCGAGCGTCGCAACCATCATTGTAAGTTATAAATGTTTAATTTTTTAATTACTTTATAATTTTTTTATTTACTTAATTAACTAATCGTGTACTTTTTGTCTTTTCATGCAAAGCTTAAGGAAGTACACGAGTCACAGTTTGATGCCGGCAAAGCATCTTTGGCTACAGACACACTTATCCAAGTGCTCGGGGCGGATTGCAAGGGGAGGACTAGGGGGTGAGCTCGCGGATGGGGAAGTCTAGGATCATCGAAATGGAGAGGAGCAACAGCGGGTGGGCAGTGTGCATTTGTGTAAATTGAAATTAATATTGGTATTGGTTTAAATTGATATTGGTATTGGTATGTATTGTTATTATCGGATTTGAACATTAATTCAAAGTCCATATGCATGTTTGTACTAATAATAATAATTTTTGCAGAAAATGACTTCATCCGGGTGCGGTAGCGGAGGCGATGAGGGCTCCTCGTCCAGTAGGCCCTTCAAATAGGGAAAATTGGGGTCCGTCGTCGAGAATAAAAAGACATTATTGGCTAGAGTCCTAGAGTTGCCGAAGGCGATCGTTGACCCGACGTACACTGATTAGAGGGTCGTTCCTATTGACCTCAACTTGAACATCTGGGGGGCACTACAGGTAGTGTATTTATATTTATATTTATATCTATATTTATATTTATAAGCAACTAACACTTACTTTCTTTTTGGTTTGTATTTGTTTGACATGAACAATTCGGCCTGCCCCCATATCTCTGTGACTCCACGTTAGGATAATCGAGGGATCAATATAAATATGGAAGATGAATTTCCGGACACGATACTTTGAGAAGACCCGAAGGTCCATTTTGAGACTACATGACACCGTCCCCGCGAAGGAGCCGATCTCATTGGCACAGTGGCAACAGTTTATCTACAATGAGATCGATGAGCGATAATTGTCATCTCGCTAATAAGGGAGGGATAACCGGGCAAAAAAGTTGGACATACACAACTCCGAGCGGACGTCTTATGCCGAGGTGGAGCACATGATGGTAATTTTTTATTTTTCTTTAATTTTAGTTAATCTAATTTAGTATTACTTTGCGTTACTTACTAATTTTGTATTATTTTATTTCAGGGCACGGGGAGTGGCCGTGGGGGTAGGCCACATAGGCTCGATGCCTATGTGGCAATTCGGATGAACAAGGGAAAGGACAAGGAGGTGGCCCCGAGCGCCGCAACTACCATTGTAAGTTATAAATGTTTAATTTTTTTAATTACGTTATAATTTTTTTTATTTACTTAATTAACTAATCATGTACTTTTTGTCTTTTCATGCAAAACTTAAGGAAGTGCATGAGTTGTAGTTTGATGTCGATAAAGAATCTTTGGCTACGGACTCACTTAGCCAAGTGCTCGGGACGGATTGCAAGGGGAGGACTAAGGGGTGAGCTCGAGGATGGGGAAGTCTAAGATCATCAGAATGGAGATGAGCAACAGCGGGTTGACACATGAGGTGGAAACCCGTGACGTTAAGCTATCAAGGTTAGAGGAGATGGTTCTAGATATGTGTGCCTTCTTGAAGCGTTAGTTGGGCAAGGGTAAGGGCAAGGAGAAGGACGTAGAGGTAGACAAGGATGACGACGCCACTGCTTCATAGTCAATATGCACGTACTCAGCGCCATATGATAATCCATTTCCCATTGTGACCCCCGTCGAGCCACATATGTTAACAATCGGTAGGTCGAGCATGCATATACTCGAAATATATTATGGGGAGCTGATAGCGATGGGGTTAAGGTATTCGAGTTTCCTACCGGGTAAGTAGGTTCATGGACGTTCCCTCCAAGACATTGAGGCAAGAGTGTGCGTCACTCATGTGGTGGAGGGAAGGAAGAACGCACCTTTGTGGTTACGTGAACAATGTGGCATTCATGATATTAAGGAGTGTCTCAATTCATATGTCATGTGGCATTCCTTCCTACTCCGACCTGCTCCTTTTTCATGACATTATTTCAATCTTTTTATTTGGATATTTGATTGTATTTGTATTTTTTTATTTTGGTACATATTGGTTTGGATATTTTCATTTCTATTTTTTTTTGGATATGGACTATATATGCCATGATTTGGTATATTATTTCTACTTTATTTGGATTTATGATGTTTGGATAGGTACAAATATACTGTTGGGCAGTGGCAGTGGATACTGCCCAACAATTTTTTTTAATTTTGCCCAGAATTGTCACAGTAAAAAATCGTGATAATTTTTTTTTTGTCAAGGTCAAATATCGTGACAGGACCGTGACAAGTCCGTGACAAAGGCAGTTGTCACCCCCAGACTTGTCACGATCAAAGAATGTGATAAGTCAGCTGTTTGGGTATAGTTCAAGTATCAGATGAGTCATTCTCGTCCAAGTAAGCGAACGGAATTAAGGGGCCCACAACGATCAGTTTAAGGTTTTGGAGGGTGTTTACCTAAGGATGGGTTTTTGTGTGTAATTTGTCCATATGCTATTTAAATGTTTGGAGTATAAATTCGTGTTTTCCCAAATTTGGTGGGAGGAGAAAGGAGGGAAGGTCATCTGAGGCAAACAACAAGTTCACTTACAATTGTGATCACCACACTTTTAACTTCTTAGTTGAAAATGGATACGGTCATTCTACCTCCATTTGATAAAGTTTTTAGCTTTACTTTACTTAAACCAAATGAGATATGATCACTTCTAAGGAAACCAAAAAAAAAAAATTATGCATAAAATACAATGGGTTTTGGGAATTTTGTTATTTGTTGTTTTGAAAATGGGTTTAGATTTACTGTCTACACCCATTATACGTAAATACAAGTGGGTTTCATTATCTTGGGGGTAAAATGGAAAAGAAACATATTTTTAGGGTCTCAATAATGGAATTTTGGTATGTGGGAATTTTTAGCTCTCTTTTGTTTAGATGCATTTGTTTTGCTAATGTTTTAAGTTTTATGTAGGGTTTATTTTGTTTGCATAGCCTCTAGGGATGTTGCTAAATACCTAATTATTTATGACATGTAGTGTTGTGTCTAATTGCTGAATTGTATATGATCCATTGAGATAAGGTTGTATTTCTTTTTAAAAAAATTGTTATAAAAATATTTGAATAGCTAATATATTTTAGCTGTAAGCTTTATATGTACGCAACAAGATATAGTTCTTAAAATAACATTTATTGTTACATGTTTATTGAGTGCAGAGATAAATAGTGTCGATAATGGCTACAATGGATCATTTGTGTTGGATCAAAGATCATGTTTTCATCTATTCAAGGGACGAGATATTATACTCGGATTCATTGTTTGGGTATATGTTTAAATTTCTTATCTTATAGGATTTGTGAATTTTAAGAAGTCTAAAAGGATTCTAAATGAACATTTGTTCATGCCTTTGCAACAATGAACTTGAACTCATATGATGTAATCTGTAGTTTCTTTATATTGGTTGAGTACATTGAAAAAAAATTATATATCTTTGTTTTTCTTTATTACATATAACAGTTGGACCTCCATTTGGTGGTGTTTTCTTCTTATGTGTTTTTTGTTCTCTTATAGCATGATTATGGTAAAAAAAAAAAGTTGACTTCTTATTCTTTCAAGTTCAAGTGAAAAGGTTGATGTTAAAAATCGTAAAACTGTCACACATTAAACCTCGCTCGCGCATCGCGTGGGCTTACACCTAGTCTTTTAATGAAAGTACCCTTCGTTTTCTATATATATAAGACTTATCTTTATTTTGAAAAAGAAAAAAATATTTTTCAATATTTTTCATTCTTAATTGAGTTGAAGAGAGTATCAAATATAAATTGTTTGTGGGAGAGGTATATTGAAATGTTTCTTACCTGTGTCGAGACCGTTTTATTCTTAGAGACAAACATTCATTATTCATTGCCATAAGCACCGTTGTGGGAGCGTATTTTATCTTAAGGAAAGAGTGTCCATCATTAACTCTGTCATCTTCTTCGTTTGTAAGTTCTCCATTGATCTAATTTTTTATTGCTAAATTATGATTTGTTTTATTATTTAATTTGATAAAATACAAAAGGACATATTTTAAATAACACACATATAAAGACATGATACATATGCGATATATGTTCCACGTGTTTTTTACTATTTAGAAAGAAAAAATATATATATATATATACACACATACACACACACACACACACACACACACGTAATATATGTCTATAATACTCTAAACGCAATACAAGCAATTAAGAGCCTCAACATCAGGCATGTCCACTTCAACTGTCATCTTCAAGGTTATTCATTTCAGCTGCCATCTTCAAGCAATCGGGTTGGCTATCATTTATTTGTTATAACTTCCATCGACCCTTCATCTCCACATCTCTATTCCATTACCATGACAACAAATTTATCATAGTAAAGAGTTTACAACTCAAGATTTGTTAATGGAATATGTGAAGGCAATATTAAACTTCAAATGCCCCCCCCCCCCCGATTTCCCTTTTTAAAGTCTATAATGTTGCGTTAATTTCTCATCCTGTACCAACTCCCTCTCTCATACTAGGTATTATCTTTTCCTCTCTCCCTCCATCTCTCTTATTTTCTCTCTATATTTTTTTTCCAAGTCTGGATATTTTCTTTGAAGAATTCAATGAGCATAAAACAAGACATCCATTGAGTGTGTCTTACCAAGGGCGGATTTGGGCCTGGGCTGAGCAGGGCTACAGCCCAGTGCAAAAAAAAAATTCTACTAATTTTCAAAGTTCAGATCAAATTGTCTAAGGCAGCCCAACCCAAATATTTAACTCAGCCCACCCATTGTTAATTAAAAACAAAAGAAACCCATTTGTAAACTAACGTCCCTGCGCTACCAAACTCCAACAATTGGTCTTCCCAACAAAACAAACCTATTTGACCTCTATGTAGACTTTTCTTAACAGTTATCAAAGGAGGAGAAATTAACCTATAACAATAATCCCCCCAAAAAAACTTCCTTTCCCCAGTCTTACCAACCACCGACAACAAAACAAAGGCACCAGCCTTCCCTTCCCACCTTAATCTGGTCGGCGTATGCTACTCACTCAGCGCCAGGTATATTTTTTTTCTTTTTCATTTTTCGATTCCTCCTGTTTTTTCGTTTCCATATTTTCCCCTTTATTGAATAAGGATTAAATTTTATTCCTTTTTTTTTTCCTTTCAAGATGAGATTAGTACCTTTTTTTTTCTTAACTATCAAGTTTATACATTTAATTAATAAATTTATGCATTTATGTTAATTAAAAATGCATTAATACAACTTTAAAAAAAATTATTTAAACCTTTTCTTAATTAAAAGAGTTTTTTTAATTTAAACAGTTTTTTAATGTAAAAAAACTAGAATAAAAAAAACTTTATTAAGCATTTTTTACTATTTTAAATAAAGACAGAGTTAATGAAAATACAGTTAATTGAAGAAAACAGTTATTTTTAGAAAAGCAGCTATTGAAAATAATAATTTTTTTATAATTTTTTATTTATAAAAAAGAGTTGTTATCCTATATTTGAAATACATTTTAATGTAGTTGAAATATAATATATATATATATATATATAGTGTGCCCCAAACTCAAAATAACCCTTGAATTATTTATAAAATGTGTTAATTTTTTTAGGATTAATTGTGTAAAAAATCATATTCCATTATTTCTTTGTTAGGTTTTAAATTATTATGTCAGGTAATCAACCACCAACAAAGAAAGGAAAAACTATTTTTTTCGTTCTTTAAAAAGAGGGACAATGATGAGATACCGAAAGGATGTATTCCTCCCCCATCAAATAAGGATAATGTTAGTCTTGATTTACACCCTCCTTCCATATTTGAACAGGAACCAATACGATTATCTATTATCGAACTAAGTTTTATCATGATTTTTTTTCTTATTTTTATAATTTTATTTTATATTATTTTTTATGGACTTTGACTTGTTAGCGAGTAATCCTGGTTCCGCCCTTGTGTCTTACCCATTTGTAGCACTAAATCTCCTTCAATGAAATCTCTAGCTCCATTAAACTTTGTTTTGAGAAGTTTATTTGGAGTCTCGCTTCATGATTTTTTTTAAACGTATTACACGTAGCACTAAATTTCCTCTGTATAGGGCTTTCTTATGAGAAGAAGAAAAGAAACAATAAAAAGGTATTATTACCACCAACACCAAAGTTAAAGAGATTCTCTTTTTTTTTTCTTATTATGTTTTGTTAGTGAAAATTGTGTTTACTCAGGTATTCAATTGGTATGAAAATAAAATTCTTCTTTGCAAATTTCTAAAGGACAACATCGTTATCAACGAAACTTTCTTAGACAATCTCATGGTATTGATTTTATTGCATGTGTATTGTTGATTTGTTATAAATGTATAGTTTCATATGGTTACAATGTGTTTGTTATATGGTTTCACTTGGCGTGTAAGCATAAACATGTGAAACTTGGTGGATTATAAAAAGTTTTTCTTTATTCAAAAAGTGTATATATATTTTTCAATTTATTTAATTGTTTACTTTTACTTAATATTTCTCAATTTTGAGTACACAGTTCCTTTAAATTTATGGAGAAAAAATGTATAGTCAATGCTGGAAGGTAGGATTAAAATTTAGTGTCATTCTTTTGGACCCTCAATTAAATTTTAGAGAAGTTTTCAATCCTAATTATGGATTATAATTTTATTTTTTATTCTATTTGTTTTCACAAAAAAAATATTTTGTAATATTGTGAATTTTTTATGTTTAGTCTCAACCACATGATTCATGACTGGAACTATCAGAGCTCAAGATGATTCTTGGTACTTAAAGAGTTAATAACAGAATATCTGTAAAAGATTTAATAGGACAAGAGAGTATGGGATTAAAATATAAATAATTTTTGAAAAGAAAATTAAATGGCTTCAAGATGGTGGTAGTGGTAAGAAGATGGAATCTTCTAGATAAGTCAACAACAAATACAGCTGCTTACATACGTTTTTCATCTCCTTATATACCATCTATTCTCTAATTCTTTTATCTTCTTCAAAAATTGATCTTTCCACATTTAAAGTCTATACAATACTAATGAGATGAACATAAGCAAAATAATGTAGTCACTATAACTATAAAACAAATTTTAGGTTTTTGTGCAATGAGAAAAGTTGAAAATGAAGGAATTTCTTTAAAAGAGTTGGGTGTATATGGTGTAATGAGTGGGGTTGATACTTATGTTTGGTTTCAGTTTTGGTTCGTGTTTTGTAGGAAAATATAATGAACTTAATGAATTTTACACTATATGTCTATGTTGTATTATATGTTTTGCATTTATTTTGTTCCAATTTAAGAAGTTATATATTCAATGTATTGAATTCAATAGGCGTGTCATAAGCACGAATTTTTTTAAGGTTATTTTTGAGTATTTACTTAAAAATAATGAAAAATAATGTTAATTAAAAAATATAGGGGCAAAATAATGCCCAAAATAATGATTCGTATAGTTTTTTTTTTTTGTTTTTAAAGTGAATCATTGAGGTTTGATTGTTTGGCGGGCTAACTTTTTTATTTATTGGGTGGGTATGATGTATTGAACCTTAAAATTTACACTAATTTTTTTTTTTTTTTAAGTGACCGGGGCTTGAGTCCGGCCTAGCCCTCCACATGGCTACGTCCCTGTACATATGGAATACAATTATAAATTTATGTACTACAATAAAATGTATCATAATATCATTTTTTATTTTTTATGCAAGTAATACACTCATTTGACTCTTTTGAAGCACAATTCTAGGTTGCTGATCATCTATCTCAAAGAGGAGTGGTATATCGTTGAGCTATTGCATGTGTTTTTACTTTGTGCTTCTTCTTAGTTTATATTTTTAAGCTTCTACAAATGTTGACGTAATATCTGTAGCGTATCATGACATTGGTGATATCATTATAATGTTTCCATTATAACACAATTTTTAGCAGCACTATTTCAATTTTGGTGCAAATTATAACAAGAAATTATACATCATTCGGGTATCGCATCATCGGCATCAAATCTAATTCTTATTTATATTAAATACAGACACATAATTTCTTTCACGTGTGTTATTATTTCTCTTGCAATACGTTCAATAAATATTGAAAATGTAGTTAAGTTTTTACTACTTTTGTGTTTATTTTTTTTATTAAATGACCAGTGTGGCGGTTTTGAAAATTAACAGACTAGTCAGTCTTCTTTTCCTTTTGGAAAAAAAGGAGAATGATGGTGATTCAAAAGCAAGTATAAACATGTATGAATGAGTGGGGTAGATAAAAGAGACATATTTTATTAAATCAACAAAAGGAAGAAGAAAATGATGTGAGTAACATGAACATCAAATCAAATTATAATAATCAGCTACGACACCAGTAGCAGATCCTGATTCTGATTTGTGGACCACTTAACCCGACAAGCAGGGCTTCTTTCGACCTACTTGTTGGCAATAGTCCACTCTCTATCCCTCGGCTAATTATAAATTAAATTGTATCAAAATTAGCGTAAATATAATCATTTGTTTCCATTATGATCTTTAATTTATCTTATGTTTTTATTATATATTTTTTTGAGGGCTACCCCTAATCATTACAATTATATGGTCTAAGTTGTATATTTACCTCAAAGAAGAGTACTGCTAGGTAAAATCTCACATTAAAAGGGGGTCTTCAACCACGGTTGGACTCACATTAAAAGGGGGTTAATTAATATTTAGTATATTACATATATATTAAGTACTAATTAAATTTAGTATACATAATCTCATTAAAAGGGGTTAATTAATATTTAGTATATTAAATATATATTAAGTATTAATTAAATTTAGTATATATAAAATAGAAGATAATCTACAAAATATTTCATCCAAAAATATAATTTGTAAGTGGATAATTTGAAAATTAAATGAATACATGCATTATTACCTGTTGAAACTCTTATCATCATCTCATTCAAGCTATTTTTCTGAATAAATTTTTTATAGATGATCTTCAATGTAAATGTAGATGTAACACATTTGAAAGTTACGTGTTACACGTCTATACCATCAAGATACTAAATAACAATGCTAACTCTTTAATTTTGCTCTTTTAATGAAGATGTTTCAATAAACTCATTTAAGTGTGTGGTGTAAATTAACTAATTCGCCAATTTCTTAGTTAAATTTATGTCACTAATTTATTTAATGGTGTTGAACACATTATCTCATACCAAGAATCTATTAAGGTCTTGAAATACTTTTAATTGCGGTGAAAAATAAAATGCTCAAATATTTTTAATATATTTTTTTATTGGTTTGAAATTGAGTTGCACACTCTATATTTATGTAATGTAAAAAAAAGTAGTGAACACAATTTGGCTCTAAGTAGGTGAAACTATATTTTTACCATTTCACTTTTCAATGCGGTGAAAAATATTTTACTCCGAATCAAACGGACCCTTAAATTAAACCGAAACTTTGGTCGTTTATGATCAATTTACGGTAACAAAAAACAACATAATATGCCAACAAAGGATTGGGGTTTTGTGGTTGTGTGTTGAATTGAATCAACCTATATTTTTGGTTCGGGATAAAACACTCTATAATTATGGAACTTCAAACTAAAGTAGTGAACACAATTTAAATCTAAATAAGTGAGAACATATTTCATCATTTATTTTTTCACCGCGATGAAAAAAATATTTTATTTCGAACCAAACGAACTAATTATGATTAAAAACTGAATCCATTAACAACTGAAGTGTACTGTTTAGATTAGACTTACCAATAGGCCTACAATGAATTACATTATTTATTCGTAATTCTGATACTATGATTGATACTCCTCACAATTATAATTATTATTATACTTGGGACCATTCTACTAACATATTTTTACTATAAAAATAAACGAACTTTATTAAACTCTTTTCAATACCAACCAATAATGAGCTTCCCAAAGAAATGCATGAACTGACAATTAGAGATGATAAATCTACCATAATGACGATAAGGATATTGAAGCCACTGTTGTTAGTGGTAATGGAATTGAAACAGGTGAGATAATCGCAGGACGAAATGGAAAACAAAAGCAGAACGTGTGGTTGGCACTGGTTGTCGTCTTTCAGGCCAAGTGTCTGGAAACTGGCGAAGCTGTAAGGTGCTGCAGGATAAGAGATCCAAGAATAGAGTCATCCCAATGTTGTTCAACTGAAGCACTGATTCTATTCAACTACTGAAAAAAGGCCAAGTGTACCTTAACCTTGTCCTCAAATTCGTATATGAAACCATCTACCGAGTTTCAAGCCACTCTAGCAGGATGAGACAGCACTTGCCCATTCTATATGTGCAATATTAGATTAATTTTTAATTTTGTGAAAACCATCGCAGAAAGGAACATTCCTATCTAATCATCAAGAAATAAAAATATTGAATTTATAAAAGCGTACATAAATCCATAACAAAAAAAGTAAAATATCTGAGTATGAGCTCTTGTGATCTTCTAGATCAACATGCTTATTTTACGGCTGGTTTTTTTCTCTAACAATGGGAATCAGAAGAAGAGAGAGTTGTGTGATCTAGGTACCATGACCCCTATTTACAAGACAATGGTATCTTCATATTTTTGTATTTTCTATTTTAACCCATCATAAAAATAGAAATTATGCTTGTCTTTACACATTAAAACTCACACTTTAATAATACATTATTAAGCTTCAAAACTTTAATTAATCACTTTAATTGGCCTAACTTTATTTGATAGCCTATAATTCATATTCATTTCATATATAAACCTATATGTTGAATTTTACTCTAACAGTTTCCCACTTGGGCTATATACGTAACTTTATAAACTTGAATTATACTTTAGGAGCTCATGAGTTTTTGCTATCAAAACTTTATGCATCTTAACAATCTTGTCCATTAATTGCATCAATATAGAATCAAAGCGATCGTCATTACATATTTCGTAAGTAAACCCATCTGTTGATATAAAAAACTGGACTTGATCCAATTTTATAATCACATATAAACTATATAATTGCAATGCTAAATAAAAGAGAGACACATGGTTTTTAAAGTGGTTCAGCTATGTAAGAAAGCCTACGTCCACTGTAATAGTATTGCTTTCAGAGGCTATAGAAAGCTAGGTACTCTTTTTAATAAGAACATCCTAGAATCCATTCTACCTTGCCCTTGATGAAGGGAAGACAGTGTATTTATAATGACCTGAAGATTAAGGGTTGGGATATCAAGGGATGGAATGATTTTATACATTCAAGCATTTACACCCGTACATAATGAATGTGAAGATTTGTATGAACCACATGTGGTAAGACCCTTAGAATGGTGACACTTCACTGGTATTGATGGTCGGCATTCTTTATGTTGGCATGCATGCTTGCCGAGCTACTATTTGCTGATTAGAATTTTGGCCACTTAGGAGGACAAGTGTTCACTTCTGATTAGTCCACGTAGGTAAATAATTTTTTGTATTAACACCATCAATGAAACGAAATATGTAATGACGTAAATAGGCATGAAAAGAGTCTTTCGATGAAACCGTAGATAAAATATCTTTATAATCGATGACTTTTTTATGTGTAAAGCCTTTAGTGACAAGACGGGCTTTGTATCTCTCCATATCACCTGTCGAATCCCTCTTGGTTTTAAATATCCATTTGCAACCAATGGGTTTCGCACCTTCAGGCAATGGGACATCCCAAACGTCATTTTCTTTCATGAATTTTATCTCCTCATTCATGGCATCAATCCACTCTTGATCTATAGAACTTTCCATGGCTTGATGAAAAGTGATTGCATCATCTTCCACCGCACCAATGTCAAACTCATGTTTTGGAGAAATACAATATAATCATCTAGCACATCACTTCTCCTTTCTCTAGTGGATCTCCTTAATAGCATGGGTTCTAGAGGTGGTAGAGTTTGTTCTTCTGGAATGGGAGGTTCTTGGATATTGTTTTGATTAGAATCTACTTCTTGAATAATGTCATGAATAGGATCTTGATCAATGTTAATGACAGATGTGGGAATATCAATATATTCCTCTTCAAAATCAAAATCCCTAACCTTATCCCCCCCCCCCCCCCCCCCCCGAATAACTCAATATCCTCAAAGAACCGGGTGTTTTCCGTCTAAAAAATTATTTTAGTAGTAGGATTATAGAATTTGTAACCCCTAAATCTTTCAGAGCATCTAATCAAATAACAACTAACCGTTTTGGAATCAAATTTATTTTCATGTAGCCTATAAGGCCTCGCTTCAGCTGGACATCCCCAAATATGAAGGTGCTTCAAACTAGTTTTCTTTTCTGTTCAAAGGGGGTTTTATCAATTGCTTTAATTGGTACTCTGTTAAGGATATACACTCTGGTATTTAATGCTTCACCCCAGAGTAAAATATGGAAAGTTAGAGTAATTGATCATACTCCTTACCATGTCTTTAAGCGTTCTGTTTCTACTTTCAGCAACACCATTCATGCTTAGAGAACCTAGCATAGTGTACTGTGGAATGATACCGCACTCCTCCAGGAATTTAGCAAATGGCCCTGGGCGTTATTCACTTGAACTGTCATACATACCGTAGTATTCACCACCACGATCATATTTGACGCTTTTAATCCTTTTTATGAGTTAATTTTCAACTTCAACCTTGAATGATTTGAACACGTCCAGTGATTGGGACTTTTCATGGATGAGATAACAGTAGCCATAACACGAAAAATCGTCTTGAATGTGATAAACTTTTATTGACCGTTCCATGAAACCGTAGGGAATGGCCCACAAATATCTGTATGTATCAGTTCTAAGACGTTTGTAGCCCTATTGGCACCAAATCACCTTATGTTGTCTGTTTTCCCTTTATTCAATTTGTGCAAATTTCAAAATCTGAAAAATTAAGGGAATGAAGAATCCCATCTGACACAAGTCTTTCAATTATCCTTTTTAAGATGTAACTTAATTTCTTATGCCATAATGATGTAGAATTCTCCTTTATTAATTTCCTTTTAACATCTCGTGTGCTTAATTGGAAGGATTCATGATTAGAAGCAACCATATCAAGCATATAAAGGTTATCCACGTAAGACACTACACCAAATACTACGCATGGTGACGGTCGAAATCCCTAACTATTGTTGGTGGGTTGTGAATTTGGTCCGTGATCAAATCTAGCGTGACTAATATTGGTGGTCATGGCCCAAATCCCTCACCACCATTATTGGTCATGGACTAGTATGGTCACGGACATGGTCACGGCCCATGTTTGCGACCCACTTTTTTGTGTCCACAAAATATAGTCACAGCTCTGGTCCGTGACCATTTTATTTTTACATAAAATATGGTTATGGCTTTAGTTCATTACTACCTTATCACTGAAATAAAAGTTGGTCACGAATTTGGATCGTGAACACCATTTATTTCAAAAATAAAATAGTCACGGCCTAAAGCCATGACTATTTTTAATTAAAAAAAGAATTTATTCCTCGAACCAAGACTCTAATCAGTCAGTTGATACGAGCGTCCATTGGGTTACATTGGACCCTTGAGTGACTACGTGGTCAGTTCCTACGGGTTACATTTGTCCCGTAAAAGTCCAAACAGTTAGTAAATTTTGGTCATGATCTCAAATCGGGGTTCCCGTGTCTATGCGCTTGAGGTTAAATTGGTCCCATACGAAGTGTTCGTACCTCTAAAAGGGTCGTCTAGTGGCTATTTTACGTTCTCACCCTTTGCCGATATGTTTTTAAACCTAAGTCTAACCGTTTACAAATTTTGGTCATGCTCTCAAACCGGGAGTCCCGTCACTACACGGTGGGTTTCTACGGGTTACATTAGTCCCATGCGAGGTGTTCGTGCCTCTCACGGGATCGTCTAGTAGTTGTTTTACATTATCACCCTCTGACGGCATGTTTTTAAGCCTAAGTCTAACGGCATGAAAATTTTGGTCGTGCTCTCAAACCGGGAGTCCCGTGACTTAGCGATCGGTTTTAGCGAGTTACATTGGTCCTGTGCGAAGCGTTCGTGCCTCTCACGGGACCTTTTAGTGGCCATTTTACGTCCTATCCCATTGACGGCATGTTTTTAAGTCTAAGACTAACAGTTTGTTAATTTTAATCATGCTCTCGAATCGGGGATCCCGTGACTATGCGGTCGATTCCTATAGGTTACATTGGTCCCGTGCGATGTGTTCTTGCCTCTAACAGGGCCGTCTAGTGGAAATTTTATGTTCTTACCCTTTGACGACATGTTTTCAAGCTTAACTCTAACAGTTTCTGAATTTTGGTCGAGCTCTAAAACCGGGGGTCCCGTGACTATGTGATTAGTTCCTACGGGTTACATTGGTACCATACGAGGTGTTCATGCCTCTCACGAGGCTGTTTAGCAGTTGTTTGACTTTCTCACCTTTTGATGGCATATTTTTAAGCCTAAGTCTAACATTTTGTAAATTTTGGGCGCGCTCTCAAACCGGGGGTCCCGTGACTACGTGATCGGTTCCTGCGGGTAACATTGGTCTCGTGTTTGGTGTTCATGCCTCTCATAGGGTCGTCTAGTGGATGTTTTTCGTTCTCACCCTCTGACGACATGGTTTTATGCCTAAGTCTAATGGTTTGTAAATTTTGTTCGTTCTCTCAAATTAGGAGTCCTGTAACTTCCTGATCGGTTCCAACGAGTTACATTGGTCTCGTACGAGGTGTTCGTGCCTCTCACGGGTCCGTATAGTGGCTATTTAAGGTTCTCACGTTTTGACGAAATGTTTTTAAGCCTAAGTCTAACAGTTTACAAATTTTGATCTTGGTCTCAAACAGGGGGTCCCGTGACTACGCAGTTAGTTTATGCGGCTTACATTAGTCCTGTGTGAGGTGTTCGTGTGGCCGTCTAGTGGTTGTTTTATGTTCTCACCCTCTGAAGGCATGTTTTTAAGACTAATTCTAACGGTTGGCATATTTTAGTCGTGCTCTCAAATCGGGGGTCCCGTGACAATGCGATCGGTTCCTTCGGGTTACATTGCTCCTGTGCGAGGTGTTCGTGCCTCTCACGAGGCCATCTAGTGGCTATTTTAGATTCTCCCCCATTGAGGGTTTGTTTTTAAGCCTAAGTCTCACAGTTTGTAAATTTTGATCGTGCTCTCCAATCGGGGATCACGTGACTACGCGATCGGTTCCTGTGGATTGCAATGGTCCCGTGCGAGGTTTTAGTGCCTCTCACGAGGCTGTCTAGTGGATTTTTTTATCTTCTCACCATTTGACATAACATTTTTAAAGATAAGTGTAACAGTTTGCAAATTTTGACCGTGCTCTCAAACCGGGTGTCCCGGGACTATGCGATCAGTTTCTGCAGGTTACATTTGTCCCGTGCAAGGTATTCGTGGCTCTCATGGGGCCGTTTACTAGATATTTTATATCCTCACCCTTTGACGGCATATTTTTAAAGTCTAACACTTTACAAATTTTGGTTGTGCTCTCAAACTGGAGGTCCTGTAACTATGCGGTAGGTTCTTACGGGCTACATTGGTCTCGTGCAAGGTGTTCGTGCCTCTCACGGGACCGTCTTGAGGATATTTTACGTTCTCACACGGCATGATTTAGGCCTTAGTTTAACAATTTAATTTTTTTATCGTTCTCTTAAATTGGTGACTACGCGACAGGTTCATGTGGGTAACATTGGTCCTGTGCGAGGTGTTCGTGCCTCTCACGGGGCCGTCTAGTGGCTGTTTTACATTCTCACTCTTTGATGGCATGTTTTTAAGACTAAGTCTAACAGTTTATAAATTTTGCTCGTGTTATTAAATCGTGGGTCCCATGACTACGCAATCGGTTCCTACGAGTTACATCGGTCTCGTGCGAGGTGTTTGTGCCTCTCACAGGGCCGTCTATTGGCTATTTCACATTCTCACCCTTTGAAGTCATGTTTTTTAGCCTAAGTTTAACAATTTGTAAATTTTGGTCGAGCTCTGAATCTGGGGGTTCCGTTTCTACGCGATCGGTTCCTACGGGTTATATTAGTCCCATGCGAGGTATTCGTGCCTCTCATGGGGCTATTTAGTAGTGGTTTTATGCTCTAACCTTTTGACAACATATTTTTAAGCCTAAGTCTAACATTCAATAAATTTTGATTTTGCTCTCAAATTGGGGGGGTCCCATCACTACGCGATCGATTTCTGTGGGTTACATTGGTCTCGTGAGAGGTGTTCATACCTCTCACAAGGCCGTCTAGTAGCTGTTTTACGTTCTCACCCTCTGACGACAAGTTTTTAAGCTTAAGTCTAACAGTCTGTATATTTTTGTCGTGATCTCAAATCAGGGATCCCGTGACTACGCGATCGATTTATGTGGACTACATTGGTCCCATACGAGGTATTCGTTCCTCTCACGGGTCCGTCTAGTGGTTGTTTTAATTTCTCACCCTTTGACGAAATATTTTGAAGCATAAGTCTAAGAGTTTGAAAATTTTGGTCGTGCTCTCAAACCGGGGGTCCCGTGACTACGAGGGTCGGTTCCTGCAGGTTACATTAGTCTTGTGTGAGTTGTCCGTGCCTCTCTCGGGGCCGTCTAGTGGCTGTTTTATGTTCTCACCCTCTGACGACATGTTTTTAAGCCTAAGTTTAACATTTTACGAATTTGGGTCGTGCTCTAAAACGGGGGGTCCCATGACTACGCGATTGGTTCCTCGAGGTTACATTGGTCCCGTGCGAGGTGTTCGTGCCTCTCACGAGGCCGTTTAGTGGCTATTTTATGTTCTTACCCATTAACGGCATGTTATTAAGCCCAAGTATAACATTTTGTAAATTTTGGTCATGCTCTCAAATCGGGGGTCGCGTGACTACACGATCGGTTCCTACGGGTTACATTGGTCCCGTCCGAGGTGTTACTACCTCTCACGAGGCCGTCTAGTGGTTTTTTTATATTCTCACCATTTGATAGAATATTTTAAAGCCTAAGTGTAACAATTTGCAAATTTTGTTCGTGCTCTCAAATCGGGGGTCTCGTGACTATGCAGTCGGCTCTTACGGGTGGCATTGGTCCCATACGAGGTGTTCGTGCCTCTCATGGGACCGTTTACTAGATGTTTTATATTCTCACCCTCTGACGACATATTTTTAAGCTTAAGTCTAACAATTTGTAATTTTTTGTCGTACTCTTAAATCGGGGATCCCATGACTACGCGGGAGGTTCTTACGGGTTGCATTGGTCCTGTGTAAGGTGTTCATGCCTCTCACAGGGCCGTCTAGTGGCTGTTTTACATTCCCACACTTTAGCGACATATTTTTAAGCCTATGTCTAACAATTTATAAATTTTGGTCATGCTCTCAAATCGGGGGTTCCGTGACTACGCGATCGGCTCCTGCGGGTAACATTGATCAGGTGCAAGGTGTTCGTTGACGCGACTAAGAATGTCTCTTAGAAGTGTGTACTCTCTAGGCTCAAGTCCAAGCCTATTTCTCAAGTAATAATCTGATAAGTCGGGTATCGATCCTCAGGGAAATAGGACAACAGAGTTGTGACGACGTTGGACAAATGAATGAATCCTAACACTGAATCTAAAGAAAAAGAAAAGATGATTGGTTTTGGGAATGGACTACAAATAAATGCAATTTTGAAATTATTTAATTGATTAACTAAAGTATGAATGGAATGCAACTATTATAAATTACCGAAAATATTAATGATGATTGACTTAGAACTTTAAACTATATGATAAAAAAAACAGGTCAGGAATACAATCCCTCAACCTAGTGTATTGCAGGTATAAAACTAATCGTAAATTTATGTGATTAATTAAACCCAGAATTTAGTACTCCCAAGCATTATGTATATGAGGTTAAAGCTCACACCAAACTTAATAAAAGGATGAGTAAATCGGTATTGCGATAGTTACACTCGAATTGCATTCTAAAGCATCCCGGTTACTCTAAAGCAAACGAGATCCAAAGATCTACAATTGTCACATTTCTACGTAATACGGTCGTCATAAACCATTAAATTTAGAGGATTAATTTTATACACATGCAATTACCACATCAGGTTGAGTTTATGCATCCCGACCTTTTAAATCTAGCCGGACATGTGAAAACTTGAAAACAACATGTTTAGAATGAAAGAAACCATTTTTACTAATGAATGAGGATGAAGAAAGATGAAATTAGTAATGAACAATTAACTAGAACAAAGATTGAAACAGAAATCAAAATGATTTTACTTGAATTGCAACTTGAAAGTAACTAGGGTTTGTTGTTCTTCTCCTCTAAAATGGATTACAAAGCTTCCTTAATGACCTGGAAACCCACCCCTTTCTATGTTTGGGAGGAGTACAATTTATTAACTATGAAATACAAGAGTTTGAGCCAAGAAAAACTCTAATTTTCACAAGTTGATAAGTCCAAAAAATCGAGAACAGAACCGATCCGGGTAAAGGGTTCGGTTCGGTTCCATCTTTTGTAGCCTTCACAGAAAACTCTTCAACCATGGGATCGGTTTGTTATTTACTTACTTCGGTTAGGTTCCATCTTTTCGTCTCTTTACAGTAAGTTTTGCCATGGTGGATTCGGTTCATTTTAGCTTCCTTGGGTTCGGTTCTGTTTTACCATCCTTTATAGAAACTTTGCCCATGAGGGATTCAGTTCGTTTTAGCTTCCTTGGGTTCGGTTCCCTTTTGTCAGTCTTTACAGAACCCTTGCCTTCTTGTGTTTCTTTGAATATTTTGATATGGAACTCAACTTACAACACTGGGTACATACGAAATAGATGACGAACACACGAAACTCGATGCACTCATTAGAATTTGTCAATAGAAAATATATGATATAAATCCACTTGAATTACACTTCGCGGAGCGATAAAAGCCTCTAAATTAAGGGGATAAATGGGACGAATTTATGCCTAATCAAACCCCCCTAACTTAGAACGTTGATCGTCCCGAGAAATGTGAAAGAATCAAAGCACGGTCTAACTCGTAAATGGGATAAGATACCTCTTTCGCGGGCGCACGATTGCAGTTAGCCTATGAAACAAGCCTTTAAACCCCTAGGTTACCCTAGTAGGACGAGTTGTGTCTCGTGAGGGTTTGCAGAGAATATACCCACACAATTTGACTCGAAGAAAACTCAAAATACGCAAAAATTGTTTAATTCAAACTTTTCCAGAAAATAATCATCATCAAGTCATGTTCAAGAGTCTCAAATCATAGTGCGCGTGTGTGAAGCCGAAGATTTTAACCGCGAATTTCCACCGATTGACCATTACGTTACTTATCCAAAAATTCATTTTGATTTCAAAATCTCACGGAATGCTCTCACAAATGAATCACTCGGAATGTGGCTATTCTCTCGGTATGAGTGATTTATTAGAGTAAATGTATCGGAACCAAGTTCACACATACAAGTAGAAAGACGGAATTATATGGTAATCGGATCTCATCATCGGATTACGAATATAAGAAAATGGGAACATTGCCTCTAATTAGTATTTTTGATCTCTTTTGTTATCTTTTCTGTTTTTTCTCTCCATGCGGTAATCAATTTCGCAATTTTGGACTCGGTTAGGACTTTTTCAGGCTAAAGGTGTATTGGGTAATATGAGAGTGGTACGGGAAATCTGGAATTGTAAAGTTTTCTTATGATGTCCGTTATTGCGTTTTCGGGATTTTGCTCATTTTTTCTTCTTTTTCTATTTTTTTCTGTTTTTCACTTCTTTTCTTTTCTTGCTATTTTTGTTGAGCATAGCTATTTTTTCTTGCCCCTTTTTATGCACTTTCTGGACTTTAATTTTTGGAATTATCAACCTTCACAATTCCGGGTCAATTGGGGTTTTTCGGGTTGTCAAACAAAAGGGAAAATTTTATTTGGCTCAATTTGGGTTACAAAAGGGATAATTTTTTGCTACTTTTTATGGACAATATTTTTGGGTGCAAACGAAGGCTTACTTCATTGTCCAAAATACTAATTTCGTTACCATGTGCGTTTCGAGATGAATTAAGTTTAGAGATCAATTTTGCACATTTTTCAAGGTAATATCACACACATTTTCTATAACCGATCAAAATGAAAGGATTGAGATCCTAGACGACATATTAGATGCTGAAAAGAACTTTGAGTTAACAATTAACTCAGATTGATTTATAAATTTCACAAAGATGAAAGGCTCGAATCTCACCGGGGTTGTTAATCTCCACATTTATTCGTTAAGTCGCCTATGTTCGCTCAATTTCCATCTTTGGTCAATTTCGGCTTAGTGCATTTTGAATTTTACAACTTGAGACTTTAAACCGACTTTTAATGACATTTTCGAAAAATTTGAATTCCAAATTTTATTTATTTTGAACAAAAACTATTTTGGATTTTTCAAGATTTTATGATTTTTTTTTGAAATTTTTGGGCATTTTTGAAAATTTGTGAAGTTTTAGAAATACGAACTTGTGACCCCCCCCCCCCCTAACTCCCTAACTTAGACTTTTGCATTGTCCTCAAGCAAAAAGGCCTAAAATCTAGCTCAAAGCGAATTAAAAGTGCGGAAAAATAAAACAAACAAATTAGAACATAAATGCAACATTGATATAGATAAAGAACAAACTGTGTTACATAGGACAGGGGTAAAAAAACACAAGCAACACTGCGTAAATAACCATTTCACACATACACAACCAACAAACACAGCAAAAACAGTCATGGGCTTCATTGAGGGGGCTGATTGGACGCGCGGATCATAGGGATCATAAAAGAAAGATGGTGGGGGACCGCCAAAGTTGAGCTCATAGAGGTGGGCTTGGAGTTGGTGCATCATCCTTGTGTCTCTCCGATAAGCCTCTTGGTCCTTTCGATAGGCATCTTGATCTTGGTTGTATTGGGTGATGAACCCGTCAAAACAGGATTCTGTAACACCCCGCCCGCCCGGGGAGAGCGAACGGAGCGCTAATGCGATAAAATAAATCCAAATCCACAAGTGACAAGGTATAGAGCATCTAAATAAACCCAAAATAATATAAATCCACTAATCTCAATCTCTTCAATTACAACAAGTCTCTCGAATTAAAATTACAACTATCTAACTCGAATAAAAATACAAATCTCCAAAGCTCTATACATTAAAATAATACAAATCTTTCCCAAACAATCCTCGCTAAAATCATCCCAATTGGTCCATAGCGCTCAAATCCACGCTAACCTGCCAACTAAAAGAAAATATGGGGAAGTACACAATACGACAGGAAAGATGCTCAACAAATATATGTTAGCGATGAATAAAATATAACAACACGAGTACGAATATTCAAATCAAAATGCAAATCTCAAAGCATTTATCAATATAATTTCTCAACAACACTTTAACCGGGTCACCGGACCTCACCACATCCGTATATGCTTTATCAAGCCATAGCCCGGGAAACAGGAATTTTGGCGGGTGCCCAACATCCGTGCCATATTAAAATCTCATGACAACGTGCTCAACAATAATATAATGATACCACATGAATCAAAATAATTTCAACAATTATTTTCCAGATTTCAATGAATTTATCAATTCAAATATGAGTTCAATTAACAAGAATTCAAAGAGAATGACACTCGCGAGATTTAAGGAGCATATTGTGTAAAACCCCATACCTCAAAACATGATGAGAAACCAATGATCACATCCTCAAGATTAACACAAAAGATCTACAAAAGCTCCTCCAAGAACCTCCAACAAAATAGCCCCAAGAACACCTCTAATCTAAGGTTGGAACTCACAAATCTCAAGGGCCAATGTGTATATAAAAAGAGGAGGAATATAAAATATATTTGCTGCCAAAATTTGTGCCAAAAGTATGTTAAAAGGCTTGCCCACGACTTCCTTTTATAATGCAAAGAAATGAAGAGTTGGAATCCAAAAGACTACTTTAAATAAGGCAAAGAAATGAAGAGTTAGAAGTTAAAACAACTCTTGAAAATTACTTAATGTTTGCCGACTTAGAATTCCAAGAGTTAAAAACATTTAAAAATCATTTTAAAATCCATTTTAACTCCGTTTTCGAAACCGTTTGAAGTTCTCGCCTTTAAAAATAATAACCAACATATTTGAGCAATAAAAATAATTTTATCAAAAACTTTATTTTTCCTCTTTATTTTGAAAATACCCCAAAAATTACGCGGGTTATTACACTTCCCCACTAACAATGGAATTTCGCCCTCGAAATTCGCCGAATGCCTAACTCTAAAAAAAATCAGGCCACTATACTAACTCCAAAAATAATTCCTCACCTCTAATCTCGAAACCTAACACGAATATCACCTAAAATTTTCTATATCCAAAAATTTCTAACCACGCAATGAACCCAAAACTCAAGCCCCGAGGGTTGCCGTATATCTAAGCTCTGATACCATTTGTAACACCCCGCCCGCCCGGGGAGAGCGAACGGAGCGCTAATGCGATAAAATAAATCCAAATCCACAAGTGACAAGGTATAGAGCATCTAAATAAACCCAAAATAATATAAATCCACTAATCTCAATCTCTTCAATTACAACAAGTCTCTCGAATTAAAATTACAACTATCTAACTCGAATAAAAATACAAATCTCCAAAGCTCTATACATTAAAATAATACAAATTTTTCCCAAACAATCCTCGCTAAAATCATCCCAATTGGTCCATAGCGCTCAAATCCACGCTAACCTGCCAACTAAAAGAAAATATGGGAAAGTACACAATACGACAGGAAAGATGCTCAACAAATATATGTTAGCGATGAATAAAACGTAACACGAGTACGAATATTCAAATCAAAATGCAAATCTCAAAGCATTTATCAATATAATTTCTCAACAACACTTTAACCGGGTCACCAAGCCTCACCACATCCGTATATGATTTATCAAGCCATAGCCCGGGAAACAGGAATTTTGGCGGGTGCCCAACATCCGTGCCATATTAAAATCTCATGGCAACATGCTCAACAATAATATAATGATACCACATGAATCAAAATAATTTCAACAATTATTTTCCAGATTTCAATGAATTTATCAATTCAAATATGAGTTCAATTAACAAGAATTCAAAGAGAATGACACTCTCGAGATTTAAGGAGCATATTGTGTAAAACCCCATACCTCAAAACATGATGAGAAACCAATGATCACATCCTCAAGATTAACACAAAAGATCTACAAAAGCTCCTCCAAGAACCTCCAACAAAATAGCCCCAAGAACACCTCTAATCTAAGGTTGGAACTCACAAATCTCAAGGGCCAATGTGTATATAAAAAGAAGAGGAATATAAAATATATTTGCTGCCAAAATTTGTGCCAAAAGTATGTTAAAAGACTTGCCCACGACTTCCTTTTATAATGCAAAGAAATGAAGAGTTGGAATCCGAAAGACTCCTTTAAATAGGCAAAGAAATGAAGAGTTAGAAGTTAAAACAACTCTTGAAAATTACTTAATGTTTGCCGACTTAGAATTCCAAGAGTTAAAAACATTTAAAAATAATTTTAAAATCCATTTTAACTCCGTTTTCGAAATCGTTTGAAGTTCTCGCCTTTAAAAATAATAACCAACATATTTGAGCAATAAAAATAATTTTATCAAAAACTTTATTTTTCCTCTTTATTTTGAAAATACCCCAAAAATTACGCGGGTTATTACGGATTCCACCGCTGCCAGCCGTCAATCGAAATCAGTACCCGGGGGCTTGAAATCCGAGTCACCGTCTTCATTGTATTCTTCCTCTTCGGCCCCTTCCATCTCAATGTCCTCCGCCACCGGCTCTTCAACAGGAATTTCCTCCTCGACCTCTAAATTGATCGCCTCCCGGGCTGTGCGAATGGAAGCCCTTTGTTGGGCACTCCGCGTGCGGGATACCTTCCCAATGGGCTCCGGGAGGCGTGGGAAAGCTTGAGGTGGCTGGATACCAGTGTCTGTAAGGAGGGATGTGATGAGGCGGGCATAAGGGAGGGGTACTGCATATTTGTGCTCCCAGGCTGCGAAAATGATATCCGCATAAAGCGTACAGGCCAATTTTAAGGTGAAATCTGGGTCAAACAGGTGGTACACGAGCGTCCCTAGGCGAGGGTGCATCGCCGAGTCATTGGAAATTTGAAGCAAGTTGGCGCACACGATATGAAACGTGATGCACGCCTTGTCATTGAGACGGCCCACGGGGAAAGTACCCTGGTCCCAAATGTCGTCGGGCGCGATTCGGTCAATGCATTGCTGTTTGGGAATGGTGGGGGCATTGGTGGGGTAGTCATATACTTCTGGGTGGGGAACACCCTTTTCAACAAGCTTGTGAGCGAGGATGGCTAAGGAGAATAGAATAGGACGACCGTCAACAAAGGATTGGCACGCAAAGTCGCTCGTGCGAACGAGAGTGCCATAAAAGACCCGGACTTTGTCCGCCCAAATGACTGGATGAGACTCTTGCAGGTATTGTGTCCACCCCCGTTGGCGAAAAAGGGTGGTGATGGGGCAGGGCAGCTCATCCCAGTTGACCACCCGCTCAATGTGCAATTGGCGGGCGAAACGGAAGAAGCGTTCACATCATACTTGATCCATATGGGAGCGGTATATGCCATTTTTGTTAGGCAGAACTTCTGTTGACAAATATTTTGCGGGAAGAGGTTAATTAGCCATTGGGAAAGTTCGGGACTTAGGAGAGGGAAGAATAGGGTTTGTAAAGAGGGAGAGAGATTTGGAGGTGTGAGTGGAAAGGGAAGGAAGATAAGGTATTTATAGGTGTTTGGGTGAGGATTTTTGGAGGGAAAAGGGGGTGGTTGTGTTGGAGGGAAAGGGGGAAGAATGGAGGGAAGGGAGAGGATAGGGGGGTTGAATGGGTTCCTCGGGAAGAAGCAAAATCGCAGGAACCGAACCGATCCAATTCAGGGACGATTCGGTTCGGTTCGGGGGATTTTTATTTTTTTGATTTTCCCAAACCGAACCGATCCGACTTGGGGATTCAGTTCGGTTCCATCTTTCTCAGAACCTCCTTTTCTCAGTCTGTGGCACTGGAATCCTATTCTACACTTTTCTAAACTCTCGCACCTATTCTCCCACTTGAATTCATCAATGCCCTCTTAAATTGTGTGTAGAAATGTGTGATCTTAACCCTATTCTTACATAACCTATCTATGGACTCAATCTAATTTATAAAAATATAACAACTATACATAAGAATTCACCCCATACGTGTCGGGGGTGCGACGACCTCTCTTACCAGCTCAATCGACCCCATAAATGGGGTCCGACAACCAAACGTTGTCGATTTCATCCACACACGACTCTAGATATGGCTTTAGGCGTTGTCCATTTACTTTGAAGGTCTTTCCCCCTTTCAAATCGTCTAACTCAACAGCTTCGTGCGGGAATACATTCTTTACAATGAACGAGCCAGACCATCGTGACCACAACTTACCCGAAAAAAGATGAAGCCGAGAGTTATAGAGAAGAAATTTTTATCCGAGAAGAAACTCTTTGCGTCGAATGACGTTATCATGAGCGAGTTTCATCCGTTCATTGGAAATTTTTGCGTTCTCATATGCATCATTGCGTATCTCCTATAACTCATTAATTGAAACTTACGAGCTTCACCGACTTAATCCATGTCATAATTCAGCTTCTTAATCGCCCAATACGCCTTATGCTCTAATTCCATGGGAAGATGGCAAGGTTTTCCATACACAAAGCGGAATGGGGACATGCCAAGTGGATTTTTATATGTGGTACGATAGGCCCATAGTGAATCGTTCAATCGAAGTTACCAATCTTTCCGGGTGGGATTGACGATCTTCTCGAGAATGTTCTTAATTTCCCGGTTCGCTAATTCGGCTTTCCCATTTGTTTGTGGGTGATAGGTCGTTCCAACTTTGTGAACGACGCCATACTTTTTCATGAGCTTCTCGAATGGACTGTTATAAAAGTGCGTGCCATTATCACTGATTATCGCTTTCGGAGCACCGAAGCGGGAAAGTATGTGTTCTTGTAGGAATCTAATCACCACTTTATAGTCATTGGTCTTGGTAGCTATGGCTTCCACCCATTTGGAAACGTAGTCTATCGTGACAAGGATGTATAAGAAACCAAAATATGGGGGAAAAGGGCCCATGAAATCAATACCCCAGCAGTCGAAGATTTCGATAATGAGTAATGGGGTTAATGGCATCATGTCTCATCGGGTGATCGTCCCCATCCTTTGACACCTATCGCAGGATTTGCAATAGTTATTCACATCCTGAAAGATTATGGGCCAATAGAGACCGCATTGAAGGATCTTAGTGGCCGTCTTTTTTGTCGAAAAGTGACTTGCACAAGCTTTAGAATGACAGAATTTGATGACTTTAGGGATTTCATCATCCGGTACACAACGTCGGATGATTTGGTCTGTACAATATTTAAACAGGAATGGATCGTCATAGAAAAACATGCGTGACCAAGTAATGAACCTCTTCTTATGTTGCGGTGTCCGATCGGGAGGGACAACTCCCGTAACAAGATAGTTCACTATATCCACAAACCAGGGCAAAGAAGAGGTAGCAAAGAGTTTCTCATCCGAGAAGTATTTGTCTATGGGTATTGGATCACTAGGTACGTCGGACGAAAGCTATGATAAGTAGTCGGCAACGACGTTTTCTACTCCCCTCTTATTTTTAATGGATAGATTAAACTCTTATAGGAGTAGGATCCACCTTATGAGGTGCGTCTTTGCGTCTTTCTTTGCAAGTAGGTATTTCAATACCGCGTGGTCGGTAAAGCAAGTGATGGGAGAATCGATAAGATAGGATCGAAATTTATCGAGAGAAAATACTACCGCTAGAAACTCCTTCTCTGTGGTGGAGTAATTGAGTTGTGGTCCGGTAAGAGTCCGGCTAGCGTAGTAGATAACATGAGCCTGTTTGTTTTTTCTTTAGCCCAAAATAGCCCCTATTGCATAATTGCTAGCATCACACATAAGTTCGAATGGTAGAGACCAATCGAGAACTTGCATGATGGGAGCGAACACAAGCATGATTTTCAGTTTCTCAAAAGCGCTATGGCATGCTTCCGTCCACTCAAATGGGGTGTCCTTCATGAGCAGGTTTCTTAAAGGTCTAGCGATGGCGCTAAAGTCCTTAATGAACCGTTGATAAAACCCCGCATGGCCCAAGAAGGAGCGCACATCTTTGAGTGATTTTGGTGAGGGTAGATCGGCTATGACATCTATCTTTGCTCTATCAACTTCAATCCTTTTGTATGATACGATGTGTCCAAGAACTATGCCCTCGGTTACCATGAAATGGCATTTTTCCCAATTCAGCACTAAGTTCTTCTCCACACACCGGGCAAGTACTTTTTCCAATTTTTCTAAACAACGATCGAAAGAGGGGCCAAAAATGCTAAAATCGTCCATGAACACTTTGTGTCCTCTCTCAACCATGTCACTAAATAGGCTTAACATGCACCTTTTTAAAAGTCGCGGGTTCATTACGCAAGCCGAATGGCATACGTTTGTAGGCAAACGTACCAAAGGGGCAAGTGAAGGTCATTTTCTCCTGGTTAAGTACATCTACCTCAATTTGGTTATATTCGGAATAACCATCAAGGAAGCAATAGTAAGGGTGGTCCTCTACTCTCTCAAGCATCTGATCAATAAATGGTAAGGGGAAATGTTCTTTTCTAGTTCCTGCATTGAGTTTTCGATAATCAATGCAAACGCGCCACCCGATGGTGGTACGTTGGGGAACTAGTTCTCCCTTAGCATTTTCAATCACTGTCATTCCCGACTTCTTCGAGACAATGTGAATAGGGCTCATTTACTTGCTATCTGAGATTGGGTAAATAATCCCGGCATCCAGTAACTTAATGATTTCAGTCCTCACAACTTCTTTCATGTTGGGGTTTATCCTTCTTTGCATTTCTCTAGAGGGTTTAACATCCTCTTCAAGATGGATCTTGTGGGTGAAAATCAAAGGACTTATTCCCTTCAAATTAAGAATACACCAACCAAAAGCACCTTGGTGCTTCCTCAGAATCTTTAACAGTTTACCCTCATATTCTTCGTCTAAGCTAGAGGAGACAACAGCAGGAAATGTCTCATCCTCTCCTAGGTATGCATATTTAATATGGGAGGGTAGTTTCTTCAATTCAAGGGTCGTAAATTTGTCATTGGAGGGAACCATGCGTGTCTCCCTTGGCGGTAACTCCTCGAATCGAGAAACCCAATTCACATCACTCGCGTCCTCGTCCGATGCTCTCTCATCAAGTAACTCTCTCAACTCCTCAACTTCCCTCTCGAATTCGATGTACGTTACCTCACTCTCGTGGTTCGATACTAAATAGGACCCTAAGGCATCTCCATAATAATTTTCCTCAAAATACTCCTCTATGATCTCGTCGATTAAGCTCATTACATAAAGATCATCTTCTTCCCCCGTATGTTGGGCTATATGGAAGATGTTAGTTTCTAAGGTAATGTTCCCAAAGGTGAGTTACATCTGCCCATTTCGAGTATTGATAATTGCATTAGCCGTAGCTAAGAATGGGCGCCCAAGAATGATGGGAACATGATTGCTCGAGGCGAAGGAGGGCTCTGTGTCCCAAATGACAAAGTCTATCGAGAAGTAGAAAGTGTCAACTTGGACGATCATGTCCTCAACTGTACCTCTTGGGATCTTCACGGTTCGATCCACTAATTGGAGAGTGATCTTTGTGGGCTTGAGGTTGCCCAAATCAAGTTGCCTATAGATGGTGTAAGGGAGGATGTTGACACTTTCTCCCAAGTCAAGTAAGGCTTTTTCAATTTTATTATCTCCAATGATGCAGGAAATGGTGGGTGCACCGGGATCTTTAAATTTTGGCGGGAGATCATTAAATAGGATGGGGCTCACGTTCTGTGCTAGAAAGACGTTTTTATTTGCCTTCATCTTCCTCTTCACTATTAACAAATCCTTGAGGACTTTCGCATAAGCTATAATTTGCTTAATAGCATCGAGCAAGGGTAAATTTAGCTTTACTTACTTCAGGACGTCTAGAACTTCATCATGGGGGTTTCCTTTTTAGGAAGGAACTAACCTTTGAGTAAACGGTGCCACGGTGGGTGGTTTCACTACTACCTCGGGCTCACTAGTGTCTTCTTTATCACTCCCGTTCAAGGAGACATCTTCGGCCTCTTTCGTGTCGGGTGAAATCTCCTTGCCTTTGGTTGCATCGTGTAGGGGAGGTGATAATTCAACGACGCTCCCACTATGAAGAGTGGTCATATCTTGACATTGCTCCTGATGTTCTGTCTAGGTGGAGCTAACACTAGTTTGACCTTGGGGTGGTCTTTGGCCCTGGGCAGGAAACTTGCCCTTCTCTTGGATACTCCACGATGATTGCATTTTTGAAATATTTGCATTTATGTCGTTGATCATGCGATCATATCTAGCATTGGCTGAATTCTGGTTACTGATAAATTGATTTATCGTATCCTGAAGATTTCTCCACGGTGGAGGGATTATGCTCCTTGAGGTGGTGGTGTTTGCACATGTCCTTACATGTGTGGAGCTTGTTGAAACTGCGGTGGTGGATGAGGAGCAACATGTGAATTAGGATTCATTGCCGCATGTTGTTGCCCATAGTTAAAACCAAGACGGTTTTTCCATGAAGGATTGTAAGAATTCTCGTGCGGTGCACCAAAATTTCCCTTGAATCCTCCTATACCACTTGTTCTTGAAGCATAACTTTGTAGGCGGGTATAGTCAGGAATTCCTCAGTTGAATGACCCGCCTCACAAATCACACACACCTTCTCGACAGGGTTTGGGATGGATCCAGTTAGTACTCTTCCACATACTTCAAGTAGGTCTCGCATTCCTTTCTCAAGTAGTCGACTGTCCGTTATAGAATTCTTTTCTATGTGAAATAGGTCGGACGCCGATGGAGTGGTGGTCACTTAGCAATTTTGATTTTAAGCATTAGGGTCAGATGTATCCCAGGATTGGGTAGTCTCGGTGACATACCTCAGGTGAAACTCAGCATCGTTGGCGTCTAAGTCGACAATGGATCATCGCACATGGTTTCAACGAGTTGCTTGGAATTAATGTTCAGCCCATTATGGATAAAGGAAATGATTTGCGTTTTATCAAAACCATGATGGGGACACGAAGTAATTAACTCATTGAAATGCTCGAAGCATCGATCGAACATCTCATTTTCTAATTGTCGAAAAGTTTAAATTTGAGCCTTGATGGAGTTTGTTTGATGTGGAGGAAAGAATTTCTTGAGAAATTTAGATTTTAGCTCGTTCCATGATGAAATTGAATTTGGAGGTAAAGACCACAGCCAACTCTTAGCCTTATCCCTTAGCGAGAATGGGAAGAGTTTAAGGCGGAGTACATCTTTTGTGCAAGTTTGATCACTGAGAGTCTCGCATGCCTCCCCAAATTCCATGATGTGGGCATATGGCTTTTCTGAATCCATTCCATGGTAAGTGGGAAGTATCTGTATCATCCCATTCCTAAAGCGAAATTGCCCTGCATTATACGGGAGTAAAATGCATCCCGGAGTGACAGTGCGCTTGGGATATAAGACATCTCTCAAAGGGAGATATGGGAGCTCTTCCTCACCGCCGGCTGCACTACCGTGTTGAGACATATTTCTCTCACTCAAAGACTCTGTGTCCTCACTTGGTATACTTGGAGCGCGCTCTGAAGTGTGTCCTAAGACGGAAAACGGAGTGTTATTTGTGATTGATTTTGACGGTGTGGGAGGTGGAACCCAAAACTGTGGAGCGTTAGGAGTGTGAGGGCTATCAGGGTCGTACTCAACTATCGGGTTTTAGTGAATGTGGGTTGGAGTATTATGGGGAGTTGGAGTGAGTTCAGAATTTTGCATTAACGGGCTTATGAGAGATGATGAAAAATATTTTTGTGCTTTTAAATTTTTTTTATGTTTTTAGATTTTTGGAAAATTTTTGGTCAAAATTTGAGATTAACTTGATCTAATCCTAAGTCTACCTAAATCCCCGACAACGGCACCAAAAACTTAATGCGACTCAGAATGTGTCTCAGAAGTGCGTACTCTCTAGGCTCAAGTGCAAGCCTGTCGCTCAAGTAATAATCCGATAAGTCGGGTATCGATCCTCAGGGAAATAGGACAACAGAGTTGTGACGACGTTGGACAGATGAAGAAATCCCAACTCTGACTCTAAAGAAAAAGAAAAGATGATTGGTTTTGGGAATGGACTACAACTAAATGCAATTTTGAAATTATTTAATCGATGAGCTAAAGTATAAATGGAATGCAACTATTCTAAATTACCGAAAATATTAATGATGATTGACTTAGAACTTTAAACTATATGATAAAAAAATAGGACGGGAATACAATCCCTCAACCCTAGTGTATTGCAGGTATAAAACTAATCATAAATTTAAGTGATTAATTAGACCCGGAATTTAGTACTCCCAAGCATTACGTATATTAGGTTCAAGCCCGCACCATACTTAATCAGAGGATGAGTAAATCGGTATTGCGATAGTAACACTCGAATTGCATTCTGAAGCATCCCAATTACCCTGAAGCAAACGAGATCCAAATATCTATAATTGTGGCATTTCTACGTAATACGGTCGTAATAAACCATTAAATTTAGAGGATTAATTTTATACATATGCAACTACCACATCAGGTTGAGTTCATGCATCCCGACCTTTTAAATCTAGTCAGACATGTGAAAACTTCAAAACAACACGCTTAGAATGAAATAAACCATTTTTACTAATGAATGAAGATGAAGAAAGATGAAATTAGTAATGAAGTAGTAACTAGAACAAAGATTGAAACGGAAATCAGAATGATTTTACTTGAATTGCAACTTTAAAGTAACTAGGGTTTGTTGTTCTTCTCCTCTAAAATGGATTACAAAGCTTCCTTAATGACTTGGAAACCCCTTTCTAGGTTTAGGAGGAGTACAATTTATTAACTACGAAATACAAGAGTTTTAACCAAGAAAAACTCTAATTTTCACAAGTGGATAAGTCTGGAAAATCGAGGTCAGAACCGATCGGGGTAAAGGGTTCGGTTCGGTTCCATCTTTTGTAGCCTTTACAGAAAACTCTTTGAGCATAGGATCGGTTCGTTATTTCCTTGCTTCGATTCAGTTCCATCTTTTCGTCTCTTTACAGTAAGTTTTGCCATCGTGGATTCGGTTCATTTTAACTTCCTTGGGTTCGGTTTTGTTTCACCATCCTTTACAGAAACTTTGCCCATGAGGGATTCGGCTCGTTTTAGCTTCCTTGGGTTGGGTTCCCTTTTATCAGTCTTTGTAGAACCCTTGTCCTTGTGTTTCTTTGAAGCTTTTGATATGGAACTCGACTTACAACACTGGATACCTGCGAAATAGATGACGAACACACGAAACTCGATGCACTCATTAGAATTTGTCAATAGCAAAGATAAGATATAAATCCACTTGAATTACACTTCGTGGAGCAATAAAAGCCTCTAAATTAAGGGGATAAATGAGACGAATTTATGCCTAATCATTCGTGCCTCTCACGGAGCTATTTAGTAGCCGTTTTACTATCTCACCTTTTGATGGCATGTTTTTCAGCCTAAGTCTAATATTTTCCAAATTTTGATCATACTCTCAACCCGGGGGTCCCGTAACTATGCGATCGGTTCTTGCAGGTTATATTGGTCCCGTGCGAGGTGTTCGTGCCTATCACGGGGCCGTCCATATGCTATTTTACGTTCTCACCCTCTGACGGCATGTTTTTAAGCCTATGTCTAACAGTTTGTAAATTTTTGTCGTGCTCTTAAAACGAGGATCCCGTGACTACGTGATCGATTTTTGTGGGCCACATTGGTCCCATGCGAGGTGTTCATGACTCTCACATGGCCGTCAATTGGCTGTTTTACGTTCTTACCCTTTGATGGGATGTTTTTAAGTCTAAGTCTAACAGTTTGCAAATTTTGATTGTGCTCTGAAATCGGGGTTCCTGTGACTACGCGGTCGATTTCTGCGGGTTAAATTAGTTTCATGCGAGGTGTTTGTGCCTCTTAGATGGACATCTAGTGGTTGTTTTACATTCTTACCCTCTGACGACATTTTTTTAAGCCTAAGTCTAACGTTTTGAAAATTTTGATCGTGCTGTCAAATCGGGGGTCCTGTGACTATGCGGTCGATTCCTGAAGGTTACATTGGTCCTGTGCGAGATGTTCATGCCTCTCATGGGGCCATTTACTAGATGTTTTACATTCTCACCCTTTGACAGCATATTTTTAAGCCTAAGTCTAACAGTTTGTAAATTTTGGTCGTGCTCTCAAGCAGGGGGTTCCGTGACTACGCAATAGGTTCTTACGGGGTACATTGGTCCCGTGCGAGGTGTTCGATGCTTCACGGGGTCTTCTAGTGGCTATTTTACGTTCTCACACTCTAACAGCATGTTTTTAAGCCTAAGTCTAACAATTTATAGATTTTGGTTGTGCTCTCGAATCGGGGGTTTTGTGACTATGCAGTCTGATCCTGAAGATAACATTGGTCCCGTGCGAGGTGTTCATGCCTCTCCCGGGGCCGCTTAGTGGTTGTTTTACATTCTCACTCTTTATTGACATGTTTCTAAGCCTAACTCTAATAGCTTGCAAATTTTAGTCATGCTCTCAAATCGGGGGTGTCGTGACTATGCAGTCGGTTTCTGCGGGTTACATCGGTCTCGTGCGAGGTGTTCGTGACTCTAACAGGGCCATCTAGTGGCTATTTTACATTCTCACCCTTTGACGGCATGTTTTTATACCTAAGTCTCACAATTTTTTAAATTTTGATTGTGCTCTCAAATCGGGGGTCCCGTGACTATGCGGGTAATATTAGTCCCTTGCGAGGTGTTCATGCCTCTCACGTGGCCATTTAATGGTTTTTTTACGTTCTCACCCCTTAACGGCATGTTTTCAAGCCTAAGTCTAATAGTTTGTAAATTTTGGTTGTGCTCTCAAACTAGGGGTCCCATGACTACGCGGTCGGTTCCTGCGGGTTACATTGGTCTTGTGCCAGGGTTCTGGCCTCTCATGGGGTCGTCTAGTAGCTATTTTACATTCTTACCCTTTTATGGCATGTTTTTAAGCCTAAGTCTAACAATTTGTAAATTGTAGTTGAGCTCCCAAACCGGAGGTCCCGTGACTATGTGATTGATTCCCGCGGGTTGCATTAGTCCCATGTAAGGTGTTCATGTCTCACAAGGGGTCGTACAATGGCTTTTTCACGTTCTCTCCCTTTGACGACATGTTTTAAGCATAAGTCTAACAATTTATAAATTTTGGTCGTGCTCTCAAATCGGGAATCACGTGACTATCCGATCGATTCCTGCGGTGCAAGGTGTTAGTGACTCTCATAGGGCCCTCTAGTGGCTTTATATGTTCTCACCGTATGACGTAATGTTTTTAAGCCTAAGTGTAATAGTTTGCAAATTTTGGTCGTGCTCTCAAATCGGGTGTCTCGTGACTGCACGGTCGATTTCTGCAGGTTATATTTGTCCTGTGCAAGGTGTTCGTGTCTCTCATGGGGCCGTTTACTAGCTATTTTATATCCTCACCCTTTGATGGCATATTTTTAAGTCTAAGTCTAACAATTTATAAATTGTGGTGGTGATCTCAAATCGAAGGTCCTATAACTATGTGATGGGTTCTTACGGGTCACATTGGTCCCGTACAAGGTGTTCGTGCCTCTCACGGGCCCGTCAATAGGCTATTTTATGTTCTCACACTCAAACGGCATGTTTTTAGGCCTAAGTCTAAAAATTTATAAATTTTGGTCGGGCTCTCAAACTGGGGGTTCCGTGACTATGCGGTCAATTCCTGCGGGTAACATTGGTCCCAGGCAAGTTGTTCATGCCTCTCACGGGGCTGTGCTTTGGCTATTTTACATTTTCACCCTTTGATGACATGTTTTTGAGCCTAAGTCTGACAATTTCCAAATTTTAGTTGTGCTCTTGAATTGGGGGTCCGGTGACTACGCAGTCTGTTCCTGCAGATTACATCGGTCTCGTGCGAGGTATTCGTGCCTCTCACGTGGTCGTCTAGTGACTATTTTACATACTCACCCTCTGACGGCATGCTTTTAAGCCTAAGTCTGATAGTTTGTAAATTTTGATTGTACTCTCAAATCGGAGGGCCGGTGAATATGCGATCAGTTCCTGCGGGTTACATTAATCCCGTGTGAGGTGTTTGTGCCACCCACGGGGCTATTTAGTAGTGGTTTTATGTTCTCACCTTTTGACGACATGTTTTTAAGCCTAAGTCTAATATTTAACGAATTTTGGTCGTGCTCTCAAATCAGGGGACCCGTGATTATGCGATCAGTTCCTACGGGTTGCATTGGTCCCGTGCGGGGTGTTCGTGCCTCTAACGGGGCCGTCTAGTGACAGTTTTTCGTTCTCACCCTCTGACAGCATGTTTTTAAGCCTAAGTCTAACCGTCTGTAAATATTTATCGTGCTCTCAAATCGGGGATCTCTTGACTACACAGCTGATTCATGGGGGCTACATTGGTCCCGTGCGAGGTGTTCATGCCTCTCACGGGGCCGTCTAGTGGCTATTTTACGTTCTCACCCTTTGACGGAATATTTTTAAGCATAAATTTAACAGTTTAAAAATTTTGGTCGTGCTCTCAAATTCGGGGTCCCGTGACTACGCGATCGGTTCCTATGGGTTACATTAGTCCCTTTAGTGGTGTTCGTGCCTCTCACGGGGCCGTCTAGTGGTTGTTTTACGTTCTCACCCTCTAACGGCATGTTTTTAAGCCTAAGTTTAACGGTTTGCAAATTTTGGTCATGCTCTCAAACTGGGGGTCACGTGACTACACGATCGATTCCTTAGGGTTACATTGGTCCCGCCTGAGGTGTAACTGGCTCTCACAGGTCCGTCTAGTGGATGTTTTACATTCTCACCATTTAACGAAATGTTTTTAATCCTAAGTGTAACAATTTGTAAATTTTGGTCGTCCTCTCAAACCGGGGTTTCCGTGACTATGCATTCGATTCCTGCGGGTTACATTGGTCATGTGCGAGGTGTTCATGCCTCACATGGTGCCGTTTACTAGATGTTGCATGTTCTCACCCTTTGACGACATGTTTTTAAGCCTAAGGATAACAGTTTGCAAATTTTTATCGTGATCTCAAATTGGGGGTCCCGTGACTACGTGGTAGGTTCTTACGGGTTACAATTGTCCCGTACGAGGTGTTCGTGCCTCTTACGGGGCCGTCTAGTGGATGTTTTATTTTCTCACACTCTGATGACATGTTTTTAATCCTAAGTCTAATAGTTTATAAATTTTGGTCATGCTCTCAAACCGGGGGTTTCATGACTACGCGGTCGGCTCGGCTCCTGTGGGTAACATTGGTCCCGTGCGAGGTGTTCGTGCCTCTCACGGAGCTGTCTAGTGGGTGTTTTACATTCTCACCCTTTGACAGCATGTTTTTGAGCCTTCGTCTTAAAGTTTGAAAATTTTTATCATGCTCTCAAATCGGGAGTCCCGTGACTATGCGGTCGGTTCTTGCGAGTTACATTGGTCCCGTGTGAGGTGTTCGTGTCTCTCACAGTGGCTTCTAATAGTTGTTTTACGTTCTCACCCTTTGACAACATGTTTTTAATCCTAAATCTAACAGTTTGTGAATTTTGGTCGTCCTGTCAAATCGAGCGTCCCGTGGAGACGCAATCGATTTCTACGGGTTACATTAGTTTCGTGGGAGATGTATGTGCCTCTCACAGGGCCTTCTAGTGGCTATTTTACATTCTCGCCCTTTGACGACATGGTTTTAAGCCTTAGTCTAACAGTTTGAAAAGTTTGGTGTTGCTCTCATACCGGGGGTCCCCTGACTACGCGTTAATTTTGGCAGATGACATTAGTCCCGTCCGAGGTGTTCGTGCCACTCACGGGACTGTCTAGTGGTTGTTTTACGTTCTTAGCCTTGGATGACATATTTTTAAGCCTAAATTTAACAATTTACAAATTTTGGTCGTGCTCTTAAATCGAGGGTCCCGTGACTAAGCAATCGGTTCTTGCGGGTTACATTAGTTACGTGCGAGGTGTTCGTGCCTCTGACGGGGCCTTCTAGTGGCTATTTTATGTTCTCACCCACTGACGTCTTATTTTTAAGCCAAAGCCTAACAGTTTGCAAATTATGATCGTGCTCTCAAATCGAGGGTCCCGTGACTACACGGTCTGTTTCAGCGGGTTACATTTGTTCCAGGCGAGGTCTCTGTTCCTCTCACGGTGCTGTATTTTACGCTCTTACCCTCTGACGGCATGTTTTTCAGCCTAAGTCGAATAGTTTTCAAATTTTTGTGGTGCTCTCAAATCGGGGGTCCCATGACTACGCGATCGGTTCATGCGGGTTACATTGGTCCTGTGCGAGGTGTTCGTGCCTCTTACAGGGCCGTCTAGTGGCTATTTTACATTCTCACCTTTTGACGGCATGTTTTTAAGCCTAACTCTAACAGTTTGAAAATTTTGGTCTAGCTCTCAAACCGGGGGTCTCATGACTACGCGATCAGCTTCTCCGGGTTACATTGGTCCTGTCGAGGTGTTCGTGCCTCTCATGGGGATATTTAGTAGATATTTTACGTTCTCACCTTTTGACAACATGTTTTTAAGTCAAAGTCTAACATTTTCCAAATTTTGGTCGTGCTCTTAAACCGGGGGTCCCGTGACTATGCGATCGATTCCTGCGGGTTATATTGGTCCCACGCGAGTTGTTCGTGCCTCTCAGGATGTAGTCTAGTAGTTGTTTTACGTTCTCACCCTATAATAGTAAGTATTTAAGCCGGTGTCTAACAGTTTGTAAATTTTTGTTGTGCTTTTAAATCGGAGATCCCGTGACTACGCGATCGACTCTTGCGGGCTACATTGGTCCTATGAGAGGTGTTCATGCCTCTCACGGGTCCGTCTAGTGGTTGTTTAACATTCTCACCCTTTGAAGGAATATTTTTAAGTCTAAGTCCAACAGTTTGTAAATTTTGGTCGTTCTCTCAAACCGGGGGTCCCATGACTACACGGTCGGTTTCTTCGTGTTAAATTAGTTTCGTGCCTCTCTCAAGACGTCTAGTGGTTGCCTTACGTTCTCACCCTCTGACGGCATGTTTTTAAGCCTAAATCTAACGGTTTAAAAATTTTGATTGTGCTCTTAAATCGAGGGTCCCGTGACTATGCGGTCAGTTCTTGCAGGTTACATTGGTCATGTGCGAGGTGTTCGTGTCTCTCATGGGGCCGTTTACTAGATGTTTTATGTTCCCACCCTTTGACAACATATTTTTAAGCCTAAGTCTAACAGTTTGCAAATTTTGACCGTGCTCTCAAAAATGGGGTCCCGTGATTACGCGGTAGATTCTTACATGTTACATTGGTCCCATTCGAGGTGTTCGAGCCTCTCACGGGACCGTCTAGTGGATATTTTACGTTCTCACACTCCGATGGCATGTTTTTAAGCCTAAGTCTAACATTTTATAAATTTTGATCGTGCTCTCAAATCGGGAGTTCTATGACTACGCACTCAGTTCCTTCTGGTAACATTGGTCCCGTGCAAGGTGTTCGTGACTCTCATGGGGACGTCTAGTGGTTGTTTTACATTCTCACTCTTTGACAATATATTTTAAGCCTAAGTCTAACAGTTTGTAAATTTTGGTCATGCTCTCAAACCGGGGGTGCCATGACTATGTAGTCGGTTCCTACGGGTTACATCGATCTGGTGCGAGGTGTTCGTGCCTCTCACGGGGCCGTCTAGTGGCTATTTTACATTCTCACCATTTGATGGCATATTTTTAAGCCTAAGTCTAACAGTTTTCAAATTTTGATTGTGCTCTCAAATCGGGGTCCCGTTACTATGCTATCATTTTCTGCGAGTAACATTAGTCTCGTGCAAGGTGTTCGTGCCTCTAACGTGGCCGTCTAGTGATTTCTTTATGTTCTCACCCTCTGACAATATGTTTTCAAGCTTATGTCTAATAGTTTGTAAATTTTGCTTGTGCTCTCAAATAGGGGAGTCCCGTGACTACGCGGTAGGTTCTTGCAGGTTACATTGGTCCCGTTCTAGGTGTTCGTGCCTCTCACGGGGCCATTTAGTAGCTGTTTTACATTCTCACCCTTTGACGACATGTTTTTAATCCTATGTCTAACACTTTGCAATTTTTGGTTGTGCTCTCAAATCAGGGGTCCCGTGACTACGCGATCGGTTTCTGCGGGTTACATTGGTCCCATGCGAGGTGTTCGTGTACATCACGGGGCCGTATATTGGCTTTTTTTGTTCTCACCCCTTGACGACATGTTTTTAACCCTAAGTCTAATAGTTTGTAAATTTTGGTCGTGCTCTCAAACCAGGGGGTCTCGTGACTACGCGATCGGTTCCTGCTGGTTAAATTGGCCCCGTGCAAGGTATTCGTGCCTCTCACAGGACCATTTAGTGGATATTTTACGCTCTCACCCTTTGATAACGTGTTTTCAAGCCTAAGTCTAATATTTTGCAAATTTTGTCCGTGTTCTCAAATCGGGGCCCCATGAGTACGCGATCGGATCCTGCGTGTTACTTCGGTCCCATGCGAGGTATTCATACCTCTCATGGGGCCATATAGTGGTTGTTTTATGTTCTCACCCCCGACGACATATTTTTAAGTCTAAGTCTAATCGTTTATAAATTTTGGTCATGCTCTGAAGTCGGGGGTCTCGTGATTACGCGTTTGGTTCCAGCGGATTACATTTGTCCCGTGTGAGGCGTTCGTGCCTCTCACGGGACCGTTTAGTGGTTGTTTTACGTTCTCACCCTTTGAGGGCATGTTTTAAAGCCAAAGTCTAACAGTTTGCAAATTTTGATCGTGTTCTCAAACCGAGGGTCCCATGACAATGTGGTCGATTCTTGCAGGTTACATTAGTCTTGTGCAAGGTGTTCGTGCCTCTAACGGGGTCATCTAGTCGTTGTTTTACGTTCTCAACCTCTGATGGCATGTTTTTAAGCCTAAGTCTAAGAGTTTTTAAATTTTAGTCGTGCTCCCAAACCAAGGGCCCCGTGACTACGCGATCAATTATTGTGGGTTACATTGGTCCCGTTCTAGGTGTTCGTACCTTTGACGGGGCTATCTTGTAGCTATTTTATAATCTCATCCTTTGATGGAATGTTTTTAAGCCTAAGTCTAATAATTTACAAATTTTGGTTTATGATCTCAAATCGGGGGTCCCATGACTATACGCTCGGTTCCTGCGGGGTACATTGGTCCCATGCGAGGTGTTCGTGCCGTTCACTGGGCCATATAATGGTTGTTTTTATGTTCTCACCCGTTGACGACATGTTTTTAAGACTAAGTCTAGCAGTTTGTAAAGTTTGGTTATGCTCTTAAACTGGGGTCCTGTGACTACGCGTTCGGTTTGTGTAGGTTAAATTGGTCTCGTGCGAGGTGATTGTGCCTCTCACGGTGCCTTTTAGTGGATGTTTTACGTTCTCACCGTTTGAGGGCATGTTTTTAAGCCTAAGTCTAACATTTTACAAAAAAAAATCATGGTCTTATACCAGAGGCCCCGTGAGTACGCAATCAGTTCCTGTGGGTTACATTTGTCCCGTGCAAGGTGCTCGTGCATCTCACGAAGCCATTTAGTGGTTGTTTTACGTTCTCACCCTCTGACGGCATGTTTTGTTGTCTAAGTCTAATAGTTTGCAAATTTTGGTCGTGCTCTCAAATTGGGGGTCCCGTGACTACACGGTCAGTTTATATGGGTTAAATTAGTCCCATGCATGGTGTTCCTTCCTCTCACGGGGTCGTCTAGTGGTTGTTTTATGCTCTCACCCTTTGACGGCATGTTTTTAGGCCTAATTATTACTGTTTTATTGGAGTTTGATAGTGAATCCCGTCCATGTTGGATCTCAGCAATACACAATATGCACAGACATACAAATTATACACACACGCATACGCGTATACACACATAACTACACATACATATACATAGAAATACACACATACACAGAAATACACACATACACAGAGATTTCTATACAAAAAATTTGGGTTTGGAAGATAATGTCATTACCTTTGAGATTAAGATTGACATTGAAATGGGACATTGAGATTGGAAATCGCCGAAATCGCCGGAGAGAGGGAAATTTGAAGGGTTTGGAAATTTTTTAGGGAAATGTGAAAACTGGTTTGGGGATTATAGTATAAAGACGTTGGTCGCGGCCCTGAGCTGTGACCACATGCCATGACCCCTTTAAAATTTATTACGTCAGCTTGGAAATAAGCACATCGTCACGTCCCAAAGGCGTGACTCCTAAATTGTGCAGTCACTTTGGGTCGAATACTCCCAAAATAGACCTCACTTTTTTAGGCCTTATAAGGGAAATAATATAATTTCGCAAGTGACATAGATTGTAATTGAAGCAGAAAATGGTATGGCCCAGGTCGCGGAAATCTTTATGGCCCGACCTTTGATTTCCTTCACACAACGGTTACTTTCTCGCTCATATTAAGTCTTCGCTTTACAATAGAAATTCCCACCAACAATATGGAATTTGAGAAGGAGAGCGTGGAATTAAACTATACTTGCATAACAAGCCTTACTTCCCCTCACTCTCCTCAATAAAATCAAACCCCACCATCTAAAATCAGTAATGGGAACACTTGCTATAGTTATAAAAAGAGAGGGCACTGGTCCAAAGACTGTCCAGACAAAACTCCAAAAAAAAACAACGGAGCCACATTGTTAGGCATCGACTGTTGTAAATATTATGTTGCATAAATATCATTTTGAAAATAAAGTACTAATATAGTGTCAAAAATGCTCCAATCAAACAAATTATGCAATAATTTAGTGTAGATCAAAGTAAAGCACTAATATTGTATCAACAACACACTAATCAATCAAACTCAAATACAAGAACACACCAATCAATGATACTACACAACCACTCAAACTTTAATTAAATAAATTTTTTAGTGATATTGTTACAACATAAGAAAAATATTACTATATCTTCATCATAAAATAAACTGGCCAATTGATAAAAGAGTTTAAATAATTTTTCAACCCATTCCCTTCTCCATTGTTGACGTGAACAGTGCATCTTCGAAACCAACAAATATTTTATCAACCATGATCTGACACTCACCATCCTGCAAAGGCCAACTATGTACTAAAGTTCCTACTTGAGTGGATATGAGCGTGCACACATAAACGATAGTTTCATAGCTTAGGTCCTTCATATATTATTTCTCACCAAAGTCACCGTATGATGAAAAACCTGTGACATGCTGAGGCGCTGAGAAGGGGAATGTTAAAGGAGGAACCGACATCTGTGAAGGGAATGGAGAAGGAGGAAAATTTTAAGGAGGTAAAGGGAAACCGAGATGTATTGGGGCTGCAGGAGCATACGACCAGTTAAAGAGGACACAATTTATGAAAGTTTCTCATTCATACCTCCCTGTAGACACCCCATTATGTTACCCCTAAACTCTCCTTAGGTCCCTAACACCTCCCTTCATGACTACAAACCCAGGTCATACCCCGAGTACTGACCTAGAAGCCATCAGGCACTCCCAGGCTCTGTTTGACTAAAATTCAAAGTCTTCAACTCAACCGAGACTGAATGAATCTTCAAAGGGAACTAAGACCCCTTTCCAACGGTCCATCCCGTGCGCGATTCTGACTTACCATGCGGACGAATGACCTATTTTCCCCCGAAACTCAATCACGAGGCCACCAGGCGCTCACGGGCTCTGTTTGACCTAAGTCAACTCTTCAACTCGACCGAGACTCAATGAATCTTCGAAGGGCACTAAAAATCCTTTCCAACGGTCCATCCTGTGCACGATTCTGACTTACAGTACGGACAAACGATCCGTTTTACTCCGAAAGGTCACCGAATGCTTCCAGGGCTCGGGTGACCAAAGTCAACTCCCCGAACCGGATCAAACTCTTTGGAATGTAGAAGTACATATCCTAACCTTTCCAATGATCCACCCCGTGCACGATTCGGACTTATAATGCGGACAAACGATCCGTTTGCGTCCGACGATTCCCCGTCCAATGGACTGATGAATGTTTCTGAGCCATATTTGACCCAAAGTCAACTCCCAAACTCGGGAGAGGTCCAAAGGACTTTCGAAGGTCTCTGAATTATCTTTCCAACAGTCCACCCCATGCATGATTCTGATAAATGGTTTGTGTTATGTGACCGATTTTCTAAAAAGGTCTGAAATACACTGCCAAACGGCAGGTCCCAGACCCTGCCTATCGGCAGTGTGCCTAAACGCACCTGCCGATTGGCAGGAGAAGGGCTATGCTGATCGACAATTCCCTGGGTCTATAAAAAGGAGGCCTGACCTCACTTGCAAGAAGAGCCCAGATCTGATAGATATCACTCTCAGCAAATCCAGAAAACCTCTCTCGAAGTCAGTGTGATTTCCACATCCAAATCCCTTTCCAACCTTCACTTTTCATCAAACTTGGTGAATTAACCACTTCCCATCATCATCCAAGTGCAATGTCTACTCTCCAACATTCAAAATCAAGCTCAAGATCTTCAAGAAGGTCCAATTTTCTCAACTCTCTGCTTAAATTCTCATAAATTCGCAATAACTTGTTTTGTTACTTAGCACTTTCATTATCTCATCTCACACATCCGAATACACTTTTTATTTAGTATTATTTCACATCTCTTATTTTCATATAAATAAAAACCCAAAAAATAAGAAAAAGAGGGTTTGGTCATAAATTCCAAACGGGAATTCTCATACTTTTCTTACACTTTTCTCACAACTAAAACACTTTTTTTACACACACACACACACACAAATAAGAGAATCCCCAGGTTGGATTTATGGGATAAACCCCACCCCTCGTTTTGCATGCGAACTACGTGGACTTTGATGCCTCTATAGGCTACGTAGGCATCTCGGGGTAAAACCCGAGACTCGAGTCCTATTTTTACTTTTTCTCTCATTTTCTATTTTCTCTAAACTACACTCTCTTATATTATATATATACATACATATATTTGTTCTTAGTGGCGTATTATTCTACATGCGTTATCGTTCCATCATAACGGTAAACGTAAGGATAATCGCGTAAATCCTATTTTCTAATATTTTTATACCTTCCTACGGATGACTCGCTTTACCTCTTCCATGGTGCAAGTCGATGATTCCTATCTCCACTATGTATACACATACACAGATATCACGGGGAAAATAAAGGAAAATAACAAAAACCCATGAGAGACCGAAAGAGCGGAATGGGTGCCTAACACCTTTCCATTTTGTAACTTAGACTCCAGACCCTTTTCGAATCATTTTGGTTTCGTATGCATCAGTATGTCTTTGGATGTTGTCCTTCGGTATGGATCCCTTTCTTTTGTCTGTTTTGAGTAAAATAAACTGGCGACTCTATCTCTCTACATTTTTCACCTCACCCAAATGACGTCGATCGAAGCACTCCTGAAAGGGACGCGCGGGACCCTCCCATCGCGAGGATCGGGGGATGGCCACAGTGGAGACTCTACTGGGGACTTTCTTTTAAGGGCTAGACTCTATTTACATGGATGTTATACTTGTTCATATTTTCCCCATTTTTGCATGTTCCCCTTTTCCATGTATCTCCCATACTTATGCTTCTATTCACACACTTGTAGAAAATTCTCCATGTACACTTCACACCACGTGCACCTAGGGTCACATATATCCACATGTTGCACGCATCATCCATCCATACTTCGTGAACCATTGGTACTTATACTTTGCTCCCTGTTTGGCATAATCGAAAAATATATTCTCATAAGATACTAATCAGAAAATCATGCATGATTCACACGAAATCACCAAAGAGCATTGTTATTGACCAAATTTTTACCCAGTAACTGGAGGGTCACTTCGTGATTGGCGCTGGTCCCACATGGCGCAGTTAGCCTAAGAGATATGACTCTCACCTTCCATTGGCCAAGTACCTTCGATGTATATCGAACGGTTCCCCCCGCATCGTACCGCTTGACCGAAGTCATGACGGGAGGTATATCGCAGGGAACTCATTCACGTACGCCGAGTATATCCAATTCTCTCTCACACGTACCGTCCCCACGAGGTATATGGTGAGGCAATTCACGTACACTCAGGTATATCAAATGGCTTGTCCACACGTATCAATTGCCCGCAAGAGTAAGACGTATATCGTGGAAGTCATGCCAAAGGGGGGAACCCTTTATGATTCACCCAACCAACTGCATACCCTTATATAGGTGTCATGCCTAGGACACACATGTTCGATTGTCAGTTTCTACCCAAAACTCTGCCGAAATTCCGGGTCGGTCTACAGCACGAATTTTTATGCATTTTTAAAAATGGGACCCTGCCCGTGAGCCTGGTGATAGAGAGGGTTTTGCCGCGGCGCGAGAGTCACCTACGCGCCGGTCGTTTTATATTCGGCTCACCTGAACTATTCAAAAACCTAAACTATGACTACACTCAACGGGTGAGTATAGCGGTAAGTCGGGTATCGAATCCACAGAGAATGTTTGATAGATCGTAACGAATTATTAATCCAAGAATAAAAGTGTAAAAGGGTGATGTATAAATGTAAATAAAAGAAAAGAGAAGTTAAGTCTAAATAAAGTAAAAGCGAGGATCGGGATATCATCCAACCATACGGATCGAAACAACTACTAATCAAGATTTCGACTCGAAAGCAATTTAATCGAGCATTATCAATTAAACATAAACTTCACACAATAAGGAATTTAAACGACCGTTGCGAGAATAAACACATAACCGAAAATTGGTCGCACGCGTATTAAGCTCGGATTATTGTTATAAACACTAACGATGCATGACATAGAAAGTTAAACGCATAATAATCCGACTTTAATTCACGCGGGTTCAATTAAACGCAATTTTGCACAAAACCTAATTTTCAGAGCTTGGGGCCCGAAAATGGCGTTAATGAAATCCCGACCCTATTTAGCTAAGGGTGCATAATAAAGTAAACTAAATTATGTTAATTAAAGTAGGAAAGCAAGAATTAAAGCATGTAAACTAGTTAGAAAGCATGGAAACTAAATTACAAAGCAAGGAAAGAATGAAGAACAAAGCTATATTAAAGGAGATGGCAATGAATAGTTCAATCTTACAAAACCCATGGGTTGTCAATCCAAGAAGAAGAGAAAATGAACTCTCCAAACCAAACCCTAACTAAACAATCTATATCAGAATATGAGGGTGTGTGTATCTTTCTTATTACAACCAAAATTGGCTTAAGTAGTAAGTTGGAATAAAAGAAAAGAAGAAAGAAAAGTAAAGAAAATATCTGCAGGGAAAAACAGGGGATCGATCGATCAACCCCCATGGTCGATCGATCGACTGTTAAAATCGTGGCCAGAATATGAAGGCTCGATCGATCGAACCCTTGGCTCGATTGATCGATCAAGCAGGGAAGCCTGCAGTTTCCCTTGTTTTGGCATGCTTTCCATCTCCGCTCAATTCGTCGTAACTTTGTCATACGGACTCGGAATCGCGCATCGTTCATGGCCACACGAATCTAGCGAGGAGAGCTACAACTTCCGTGTAGATGTCGGGCCAGGTGCCTAAGCTGTAAAATGACCAGATTGCCCTTGAACGTGCGGTTGTGTACGGAAAATGCACGAAACCGAGGTGAAAAAAAATGCAACATTGCGATAAAAATTGTCGGAATGCGACATGGAATGAAAATCACCGAAGTGTGCGCCAAAAATTGGATTGAAAATTGTTTTAGGCATTTTGACGAACACTTGGCGTGCGCAATGTGCGTCAAGGTTGAAATATACCGATTTGAACCAACCACAAAGCCCCACTCATGAACAAAACAACAATGCAGCAATATAAATGTGTTCCTGGGTGGAAATATAACAATAATCATGAAAGAAATGGGTTGGAACAACATAAATCAGGGGGAAAAGAAACACATTCAAACAATTGTCAAAAAATGGATAAAACATGGAATTTGTGACAAAAATCTACCAAAAACTACAAAAACATGTTAAAGTAGTAAGGATTATACCTTGAAAGTGTAGAAATTGGAAGAAATGTGGTGTGGGGAAATTTAGGGCACGAAACAGTGTAGGAGAGGAGAAGAGAGAATAAGGAAATGGGGGGAAAAAGTAGCAGCCCTCGGCCTTTAACTGCTCGATCGATCGATCGAGCCTGGGCCTTCGATCGTTCGATCAAGCAGGGCCAGGCACACTGCTTTCTGTTTTTAAAGGGGGGGGGGGGGGGAAATTGCAATTCAGGGATAATAGGGGGTTTAAATAAAATATAATTATATATATAGTACATATAAGTATATATATATATATATATATATATATATATATATATATATATATATATATATATATATATATATATATATATATATATATGAAATAAAAATATAAAAATAAAAATAAAATTATATATATACATAGGCTAAAAAATACACATAAATAGGCCTAAGTGAACCAAAAATTAAAACATATGTACAATGAGCAACACACGCATGTTCACGACAAAAATGAAAAATGAAAAATAAAATAAAAGAAAAAGAAAAACAAATGCAAATGCATGAGGATGCGTGTGTGAAAAACAAAGGAAAAATGTTTTTGTGACTTTTTTTATTATTTTCTTAACAAATGTGTGCCAGGGCGCATAGTCTCTGAAAATTCAAGTGAGTTGAACCTACAAAAGAGTTAGAACCAAGCATACAAAAAGAAATAAAAAGATATTAACTAATTACACTAGGCTAATATTAAGAAAAATAAAAATGAAGAAGTTAGTATATACAACCTACACTTAGGATATGTAATTAACTATATACTAAAAGTTAAAACTTTTGAGTGTCCATACAAAACACAATTTGAATTTGGCGAATCAACAGTAGACCCTCCCAAACATGCATGCCTCCCGGAAAATAGGAATTCCGTTCGCACGACGGAAGGCATGTGTAAGGCGGTAAAAGTGAACCATCCCTAATTGAAACTTTGGGAGGGAGGATGGGGGATTTGGATAGGACGGGTGACAAATACACATGCGGGACGAGAAAAAATGAATCAACTCCCGAGTATTTTAAAGTTGGAACGGGAGGCGGTGCACATGAGGGCGAAAATGTCGTTATAGAAAGCGGCTCGAGCGAGTACTCCTCGTCGGTGAAAAGGTTTGGAACTAAAAAGTTTTGAACCGATTCATCGGGTACTCGAATTGGTACGACAGTATATAATGAAGACGGGGATGAAAGAAATTCAATCTCAGGCGATGAGTGATCATCGCTTGAAAATTGAATTTCGGAAGAAATAGGATCGTTTACAATGAAACTTTCTTCTTTGAAAATCAAAGAAGAAACGAATTCATTGCAAATAGATACTATGCCTTTTTCATCCTCATTTTCATTCTCTACTATACCGTGGGTCAAGTCAAGTATGATTTGTTCCAAAGTAGGAACGAAGTCCTCATTTGGTTCAAAACAGTCCTCGACTTCGGCAGTCTCCGAAGAAAAGTCATCGTCGAATTTAAATAGTAAATCCAACTCGTGTTCCCAACAACGATTTTCTTCCCGATAACGTTCTTCAATCCTCTCATTTTCAAGCATACGCAATCTCTCACCGAAAGTCATAGGGCAAGGAGCGGATGCTTGGAAATGGGAGGTTTGGAAATTGTTCTCGGGACTACACTCAAAATCATTAACATAGGAATTTTGAAAATGATTACAATTTGTTTCAAAATTCTTATCATAAGGATCTTGCGACCCAAAATCAGAATGATCATGCACAAAATTGATGTAATCCAAACTTTGACTTTCGTAATACTCACCCAATGTCATTTTAGATGTTGCAACTTTTTGGGATTGCAAGTATTGACCAAAAGTCAAAGGTTTACCGGAATTTTGAGAATTATCATTAGGATTACTAGAAAAGTTAGAATAAGACATGCTTACCCCGACAATTTCTCGAGAGGACGACTTCCACAAAGAAGATGTGCAGCGGTGAATTCAAGCATTCCTAGGTGCGCAAATGTAGAACTCCTGCAAAAAAGGGTTAAAAGAAAGAATACAAATACAAAGAAAAGAATACTACGAACTAATAAGATAATTACAATCTATAACAAATAGTTCCCCGGCAACGGCGCCATTTGATAGACAGGGTTTTGCCGCGGTGCGAGAGTCACCTACGCGCCGGTCGTTTTATATTCGGCTCACCTGAACTATACAAAAACCTAAACTACGACTACACTCAACGGGTGAGTATAGCGGTAAGCCGGGTATCGAATCCACAGAGAATGTTTGACAGATCGTAACGAATTATTAATCCAAGAATAAAAGTGTAAAAGGGTGATGTATAAATGTAAATAAAAGAAAAGAGAAGTTAAGTCTAAATAAAGTAAAGGCGAGGATCGGGATATCATCCAACCATACGGATCGAAACAACTACTAATCAAGATTTCGGCTCGAAAGCAATTTAATCGAGCATTATCAATTAAACATAAACTTCACGCAATAAGGAATTTAAGCCAAAGTTGCGAGAATAAACACATAACCGAAAATTGGTCGCACGCGTATTAAGCTCGGATTATCGCTATAAACACTAACGATGCATGACATAGAAATTTAAACGCATAATAATCCGACTTTAATTCACGCGGGTTAAATTAAACGTAATTTTGCACAAAACCTAATTTTCGGAGCTCGGGCCCGAAAATGGCGGAAATGAAATCCCGACCCTATTTATCTAAGGGTGCATAATGAAGTAAACTAAATTATGTTAATTAAACTAGGAAAGCAAGAATTAAAGCATGTAAACTAGTTAGAAAGCATGGAAACTAAATTACAAAGCAAGGAAAGAATGAATAACAAAGTTATATTAAAGGAGATGGCAATGAATAGTTCAATCTTACAAAACCCATGGGTTGTCAATCCAAGAAGAAGAGAAAATGAACTCTCCAAACCAAACCCTAACTAAACTATCTATATCAGAATATGAGGGTGTGTGTATCTTTCTTATTATAACCAAAATTGGCTTAAGTAGTAAGTTGGAATAAAAGAAAAGAAGAAAGAAAAGTAAAGAAAATATCTGCAGGGAAAAACATGGGATCGATCGATCGAACCCCGTGGTCGATCGATCGACTGTTAAAATCGTGGCCAGAATATGAAGGCTAGATCAATCGACCCCTGGGCTCGATCGATCGATCAAGCAGGGCAGCCTGTAGTTTCCCCTGTTTTGGCATGCTTTCCATCTCCGCTCGATTCGCCGTAACTTTATCATACGGATCGGAATCGTGCACCGTTCATGGCCACGCGAAGCTAGCGAGGAGAGCTACAACTTCCGTGTAGATGTCGGGCCAGGTGCCCAAGCTGTGAAATGACCAGATTGCCCTTGAACGTGCGGTTGTGTACGGAAAATGCACGGAATGCGTCTGAATCCCATACTTGGTACCTAAATACCTACGAAAGCCCAATTATACCTCATATAGCATGTTAACAATAAAAACAGAGGTTGTCTAGTTAACGGGCTTAAATATAAAGATTAAGGCACCTTAGGGGGCTAAAATGCGTAGGTTCGACGGATGAAATACGCGATATTTGCGTATTATCACCTGGTCACAAGTCCGGCCATATCTTTGCATATATTACAAACCCACTTTTCCCAGGCTTGGATCCCGTCACATTTCATTTTGCATTTAGGAGAATTAATACAAGTGAAAACATAATAATTATAATAATCATGCTGAAACTGTCTCCAAAAAGAAAATTCTCTTTTTTATCCAAAATCCAAAAATATTTTTCCCTTTCCTTATCAAAAATCCAAAAACATTTCTCCTCTCTTTATCAAAAATCCAAAAATATTTTGTCTTTCAATCTAAAAAAATGTCAAGAATATATTCATCCCTTTTTTTCTCAAAAATAAATCCTATTTTACGCCTTCTCAGGTCGGTCACAAGCCCTTAGCCTGGCTCCTTATTGGCTTCGGTCTTCAGTCAAGTCACCCCGGAGTTCCGTCCGTTCCCCTATTACTCCTTCCGAGTCCATAATCCATTCTCTTTCCATGGAGAACACAGATCAAGTACCCATTGTGTAGCCGAATCTGACGGCAGTCCTAGCTCAACTTGTGTCCAAGATTGACAACCTCCAAACTGAGGTTCGAGAGAAGCAACGAAACCAGGTTCCCGTTCCTCAAGAACCCGAGGCCCTATTCCCTCGTGCTATGGATCCACCCGAGTCCATCTGGGTTCCCGAAGAGTATCAGCACGCTCCACGTTCCCCTCCTATTAATGGGCCACCGCTTTCCCAACTTCCTATGCCGAACCTTGCCCAGCCTTGGGCTAACTTGCCTATGATCATTGATCCGAAGGAAGAAGAGCTGAACAAAGTCAAAAAAGACCTCAAGATGCTCAGTAAGAAGTTTGACCAAGTCAGAATCTCAGGAAATTACATGGACTACACCCACATCTCTCCTTATCCTAAAGCGAGGTTACCCAAGAAGTTCAAGATGCTGAATATCGAGAAATTCGGAGGAAGTGGACCCCCGATTGTTCATCTCCAAAGTTATCACCGTTCCCACTCTACTAGGGCCTTCTGAAGAAGTGATGGCCCAATTGTTTCTGCAAACGTTGAAGGATAACGCTCTTCGATGGTTTTTGTCTCTCGAAGAGTCTAGAATTCGTAGTTGGGAGGATGTAGCCCGGGAATTCATGTCACAGTATAAATACAATGAAGAGCTTGAGGTCGCCCGCAGTGATTTAGAGCTACTCAAACAGAACACTGGGGAATCCGTCAGTAACTTCATCGCCCGATGGAGGGAAAAAGCAGCAACCATGACCAATCGGCCTTCTGAGGAAGGACAAGTCAGTATAGTGAAGAACAACTTCTTACCCCATGTCCGAGCAACGATGGGAGGACAATACTATCCCCATTTCCGAGCTCTCAGAGAAGCAGGAGCAAAAATTGAGGAAGGTCTTGCCAAAACAAAAGTCGAACCAAAGAAGATGTCCGGATAGTTCACCCCCAGAAAATATGATAAACTTGCCAGTGCTACAGTCTCAACCATCAACAATATCTCTCAACCAACCGCCTCATGGGACACCAGAAAGCCGCCCTGTCCCAGTCCGAAAGGAATACACCGAGCTCCATGCTCCCCTCTCCAAAGTTTATCAAGCATTGTTAAGACAAAACCTTATCAAACCTTTGGATCCCCGTCCATTGCCAAATCCACTCCCAAGAAACTTTAAGGCAGATGCTCATTGCGCCTTTCACCAAACTACTGGCCATACCACCGATCAATGCTTTCACCTTCGAAACATAATCCAAGGTCTAATTGATCGGGGTACCATCACCCCACCAGCCAATCCTAAGACAAACACTACTCACAACCCACTTCCAAATCATACCAATGCCATATTTCTAGAAGAGAACCCAGAATTCGATCCCTCAACTCAAATCACACCTATATAATTTCCTAAACCTCTCCAAATTTGCCCATTTTTTCTCCTACACCTTACTAGCCTCGCTGATAAGGCATTGTCACTCCTTACCAGAGCATGCATCGTTGTCCGTCCCGTTCTGAAAATAGAAGCATGGAATTGTTTCCTTCTCCAACGTGGTTTAGTTGACTTCGTACTCAGCTAGATTTTGACTAGCATAGTAGATTGCTCTTTCCTATTGATATTCCTTAATGTATTGGGCCAACAAATCCCCTACTGCAGTATCAGTGACAGCAAGTATAGGAGGAAAGGAAGACCTTACTGCGAAGGCATTAGCACCGAAGGTCAGGTAAGGTATCGTTTGATTTGATCAAAGGCTTCTTGGTACGCCTCATTCCAAACTTTGGTTGAGTCCTTTTGAAGAAGTTTTAAAATGGGTTCGTAGATAGAGGTCAATTGACTGATGAACGGACTGGTGTATTGCAGCTTAATCAGGAATCCATGCACTTCTTTTCTCCATCTAGGGCGGTGGCATCTCGAGTATGGATTTTAGTTTAACGGGGTATACCTCAATCCCTTTTTCACTAACCATGAACTCGAGTTTTCCCTTAGTGACATCGAAGACACATTTTTGCGGGTTGAGTCGCATTTGGTACTGTCCCAACCTCTCGAAGAATTTCCTTAGGGCATGACTACGACCTTCTCAAGTCTTGGAGTTGATAATAATATCATTGACATAAACCTTAACTTCTTTATGGATAAGGTGGTGTAGGATGATTATAGCAGAACTTTGATAAGTAGCCCTGGAATTCTTGATACGAAATGACATGACTCTTTAACATAACTTTCCCCATGGTGTGATGAAGGCGTTCTTCTCCTAGTGGTCAGGATGCATTTTAATCTGATTGCAATCAATAAAATCGTTGACAAATGACTTGAAAGCGTGACTGAAAGTGTTGTCTATGATTATATCGACATTAAGCAGAGGGTAATCATCTTTTGGAGATGCCTTGTTCAGATCTCGATAGTTGATGCACATACAGACTTTCCCTCTCGAATTCGGTAAGGGGGGTGATGTTTGTAAGATAGTAGGGTACTTGACTACGCGAATAAGGTCTACGTTTTACTATTTCATCACTTCGTCTTTGACCTTGAGGTACCATTATGTTTGGAGCTTCCTCGGTTTCTATTTGATAGGTTTTCTCTCTGGGAAGGTAGGGATCTCATGCTGAGCTATCTCTAGGTTGATACCGGGCATGTCATCGTAGGACCATGAAAAGATATCCACCAACTATTTTAGAAGCTTTTTGAATTGCGACCTCTCATGCTCGTTGAGGGTGGACCCTATACTAATCTCGTGCGGATGGCTACTAGAACCGAGATTAATAACAACAGTCTCATCATCATTAGTTTGAATGCGGTTATATTGTTTATTTTTGTGCAAGTTTATTTTTAAGTATTGACAGATTTAAAAAGAAAGCGGTGAAGTCCGAACGCAAATTGAGTATGAAAAGGGCACCTACGCAACTTCAGGGGCCAAATTATAAATTCAAAAGATTTGTTTTGGACTTGGACCAACCACGGAAATTGAAGAGCTTGAATCAAGGGACATATGGGTTCAAACGGTGAGTCAATCGGAAACGAAGAAGTTATGATCATGCAATCATCAATAATAAACAAATTTAAATCGCACAAGTCATGTGCCGATACATCACATGGGGGTAATAAATTGCAATAAGGATCCAAATATTTACTATCCCTTTTTTCGAAATTGGTCATGTAAAATTGGGGATGCATACTCCACTCCTAAACGTGAGACTTTAGGAAAAGAGCTAGAGGAAAAGGTATCATGGAAATTTCCAAAGAATTTTTTATTTTTCGAATTTTATTTTTTTATTTTTTGAATACTAACTAAAAAACGATTCTGGAAATTTCCAAAGAATTTTTTTTTTCGAGTTTTTTCTATTTTTTTATGTATTTTGTGATAAACTAGCGTTAAAAGTGTTATTTACTAAAGAAAGCCTAAATCTGACTTTTTTACTAACTAAAAAAAATAGAAATATTAGTTGTTGATTTTATTTTTCATTTTTTTTTTGTCTTTTATGAAATTTTTACTAACAAAACGCGAAAAGTAAAAATAAACTAGTCCGAAAGTCACAACTTTTTTTAAAAAAATCGAACAGATCCATGGCAACGACGCCAAAAACTTGTTGTCAATTTATAAAATATCGCAAGTGCACGGGGTATTATAGAATAGCGAGTGTAAGTACGGATCGAACCCACAAAGATTTATCAATTTTTTCGTTTAAACTAATGTGACTGTTCAGCTGGACGAAATGGGTGTAGCAGAGATATGTAATATTAAACTAAGCTAACACAATTAAAAAGTACGATAACGAAAGATATAAACTAGTGTGTGTGAAACTAGGACATTTGATTCATTTATCACATTCAACTAATATTATGTAATAAGTTAAACTTGTCATTCCCGATTTTATAACTCAAATTAAGCCGACTCTCGTCGTATTTAATTCGAAAAATAACACAGTTAAATTCACAATAAAATTTAATGTCTCTAAATTTAGAAGGCTAAAATTCTTATCATTAAAAGTTTACTTTTAAATTTCGAAATATAGTTTTTAAGCAGGACTATCAATTAATTTAATAAAAGTATAACCCATCAAAAAGTACTCATCATAAAATAAAAAAATGATTTTTTTTCAAATAATGTCGGAAGGTCTAAAACACACTATCGTGTCGTTTTAAATAAATACCGAATTTTAAAACTTTTAAAACATGTCGGGAAATAAAGACGAATTTAAACTACACACAATATAATCAAACATAATAAACTTAACTTAGTCCTAGTAAAGAAATTACGCTAGCTAAATTGAAGAAAAAATAAAAATGCAAGAATGAATATTAATTCTCGTTACTAAATCAATTTACAAAAATAATCGCATCTTACAATTGATGTTGACAAAACTTTTCCCACAAAATAATTCTTGGCGCTCAATCAAAATATACTCTCAAAACGAAGGAATAAAAAACTATCTCTTAAAACTCTCTCTAAAATTCTCTACCAAAATAATGCCCCAAAGAGTCTTATTCATAGGGTTAAAAATGAAGTGTTTAAGTTGGAGTGAAACTCTCTTTGATTGGTTGTATTTGAGCATATAATTATCTCATGGAGTATTGGGAAGAGTTGGACATAATTGAGAAGTCTTTTTTTTTAATTAGTTATCCCCAATTATGGCTTTATTCACGTCAATATTCACAACACCATCTTTAATCGCATTTTTGACATCCAAAACTTCAAAATTTCATTTTCGTCCGAACTTCAAAGTTGTGATTCTTATTAAGACCTTTCTGAAAAGTTATGGAATGGCCTCAACGGACGCTCGAGTGATTTTATAAAAAAATATTTAGTATAGTTGTGTCAACCGTGTCGCATCGTGTCGCGTCGCGACGCATCCTGACAATTTTTTGCACATCGACTCATTTGTTGTCCAAATTTTCGGGATACCTGCAAAATATAAATAATTAATTCAAATTTAGGATCATAAATATTTAGAAAATTACATAATTGCCCATCTTTGTATTTTAGCCCTCGAAATTCATAAATTGTTCGTTTTAATTCGGAATTCAACCAAATTTCAGAGAGAAGATAAGCATTCAAAAATTATTTTCAAGCCCATAAAAGTTCGAAAAATATGATTTTACCCCCGAGTTACTAAAATTATATTTTTAACTCAAATTTTATTCAAACTTGTATTTTTTTATTTTATGAAAATAACTATAAAAGCTTATTATTTATGATACAATGGGCCTAACAATTTCTAAATTTGGGCATAATTCATAAAAAAATAATGCACGATCTTCCTATTGCCATAACAATAAACTGGAGTACCCATTGAATGAGGGTCATTAATGAAAGATATACGAGTGTGGTCCAATTGCAACATTTCCCACTCTTATTGCCATTTATTATCACCGCGACTCATTTTTCCTGAGAAAAATGAATGAGTGCGTGAATATGATTCCTATAAATAATGGCTCTAATGAGGGCATGAATCATGTGTATGTGTGTGGATCTCACCGTTAATTTATTAGGTTTTGAATACCTACTTTTGTCATTTAAGCCAACTATTCCTAAAATCAATCCTAACACCAACCTTAAAATCAACCCGTATAAATATTAGTCAACCTGAATTTATCATCAATATTAAAGGAGTGGTATTTTTTTTATATTTCATCCCCAAACTTAAACCAACAATATTCATAAAATAAAATTTACCCTAGTTTGAAACTTAAACCAACATTAGTCATATATATGTATTTTTTCTAGAATACACACATACATACACGTACATACACAATACACACACATGTATACGTATTCATTATACGTATACAATATACACATATACATACATATACCGTATACATACATACATACACAATACACATGCATATACACACATACACATACATATACACAGAGAAATACACACACACACACACGTATATACAAATGCACAAAATATTACCTTGAGATTAAGATTGAGAAAAACTTGAGATTGAGAGAGAGCCGAAATCGCCGAAGAGAGGGAAATTTGAGAGGGTTTAAAAAATTTCGAGGGAAAATGAAAAACTTTATGGGAAATTTTGTATAAAGACACTACTTACGGCCCTCAGCCGTGACCACATGCATGCCGTGACTCTTTAAAATTTAACACGTCAGCGTGGAAATAAGACTATGGTCAGGGCCCAAAGCCGTAACTCGATTCACAGGATGGTCACGGTCCCAAGCTATGCACACATCCGCGACCACACTTGGAGGGAAACTTGGTGCCATAATAGTCACGCACGAGTCACGGCTATGGTTCGTGACCCATACTAGTCACGGACTTTATACATGACCACATGCAAGAAGATCCATGACTACACTGGGTTATGGACTTGGTCACGCTAGCTTTCGAGATGGTCACGGCTTTGGACGGTGACCAGCTCATCACGCCCATACCGTGACCATTCACAGGATTTGGTGTAGTGAGAGTACCAACCAAATTTGAATTATAAAAAAGACTAAATTTATTATTTCCAAAAGAACAAATATAATCAAATTTGTCCAATACAGAAATGGAAACCAAATTTCGTTTAAATAATGGTAAAATAAATGTTCCATTCAAATCCAAATAAGTACCAGACTTCAATAATAACCTAAATATTCCAATTGCTTCAACTTCAGCCTTCTTGCCATCGCCCATAAAAATATATCTTTCACCATCATCTGGCTTTCGACAGCTCAGTCAACCCTGCATAGACACACTGATGTGAGTGGTTGCTCCAGAATCTATCCACCAAGTGTGTTTAGGTACCGAAATCAAATTAACCTCAAAACAAACTTGATTAAGAAGTGTACACTTTACACGCCAAGCATGATAGTTGGTGCATCGCTTCTTCTTATGTCTCGCAGCTCCACAGAAAAAACATACATCAACAGTTTTTTCTTTATGTTGTTTCTTTGGATGTGGAACCACTGCAGCTTCTTTATCCTTCTTTATTTTCTTCCCTTTATCCTTGGAAGTACTAACCGAATGAGCACTTTCTGTTATATCTTGCTTCAGTCTTTCCTCTTCTTGCACACAATGTGAGATGAGCTCATTAAGAGACCAATTCTCCTTTTGGCTGTTGTAGCTCAACTTAAATTAACTGAATTGTTTGGAATGAGATATCGAAACCAAATGTATAAGCGAATCCTAAGAGAGATCAAGCTTAAGTGCTCTTAACTTTGAAGCGAGATGAGACATTTCCATAATGTACTCCCTAATATTCCCATTACCTTTATATTCCATTGAGTTGAGACTTGATAAAAATGTACTTTTTTCAGCCTTTTCATTCTTGAAAAATTTCTTCTTAATTTCTTATAGGAACTTTTTGGTTGTCTTTATCGTTTCCGATATTATGGCCTGAATGCTTCTAAAATGACCTTCTATATGATTATTTAACATATGCGATTTGACTTCTCCCACATTTAGTCCTTTTTATTATCAGGAAAATTTTTATCCGTAAGAGGTGCAGGAGAAGGAACCCTTAACGCAAAGTCTAGATCCATGACACCGAGGACTATATGAAGGTTCTCTTACCATGACTTAACGTTTGTGTCATTAAGCATAGAAATAGAATTACTATTAACTGATAGTTGAATCAGAGAACAACAAATAAATAAAACTAGTTCATATAAGTCTTAAATAAAAAATAAATTCAAATGAAGGCAAATCCCATTTTAAGATATCGGACACTCTATTATTGTGTTATCTTTGGAAAATATATTAACTTGTAAGTGATATCTTGGTGTAGTAATCAAACACTGATAAGAACATATCGAACAATAATTCCTCCTTTGGGTCGATTTATTATTCATATGTAAAACCAAATAATTATCACGCGCTTATTACTAAAGGTGTGAATGCAATTTTGTTAAAAATTAATCTTCCTTTAGGCCAATAAATATTCACATAAATTACATGCACATAATACTCTAATATTTCGAAATAAAATTATTTTTTTTTAACAAAAGAGGTCACTTTGGTGACGTATTGTTTAAATTAATTTTTCTAGTATTATTTATTTAAACACACCAATATTTGAATTTAAATTTGTATTATATACAAGCAAGTAGGAAAGTAATGTGTTATATATATATATATATATATATAAAAGTAACATGACCAAAGTAGTTGATTAGCCCAGTGGTTGATGGTTTGAATTACATATCTCAGAACATGGATGGTCATAGGTTCTAAACCTCTAAGGCTTCTAAATAAGCGTTTTACGCCATTTTAATGTCTAAGACGTTTGTGTCGTATACTTTGCTGTTCATTCATTAACAACAAATCCAAGATTTTTCTTAATCTTCGAAAAATCATATAAAATCAACCGCTAGTCCGAATTTCATGAATTTTATATCATTGGAATCGTAATGAAACGAAGAATATTTTTGTACCAAAAATTTCAGAAATATTGAACTTTTCAAAAAAAAAATATTTTCTGCCCAAAATTAATATAAATACCTTCCTAATATAGTCTCAACAATTTAACATGAAATAGCTCTGAAACCACATGTTAAATTAATTTCTAATTTTGTGAAAACCATCACACAAACAGAAACATTCATATTGAATCATCAAGAAATAAAAATATTGAATTTGTAGAAGTGTACTTGAATCCATAACGAGAAAAGTAAAATATCTGATTCTGGGGTTTTATAATCTTCGAGATTAACACACTTATTTTATGCTTGAATTTTTCTATGGAGAAGAGAGAGTTGTGTGATCTGAAGACCATGACCCCTATTTATAAGACAATCGTATTTTTTTATATTTTATATTTTAAGTCATCATAAAAATAAAAATTACACTTGTCTCTAGACATTAAAACCCGCACTTCAATAATAAATTATTAAAACCCCAAAACTTTAATTAATCACTTAAATTTGTCTAACTTTATTTAATACCATATAATTCATATTTATTTAATATATAAGGGCATATATTAAATTTTACTCTAATATGCAACTTTACACCTACGAGATTTTCCGTGCTCTTAACTATGTACACAATGTTATTGGTGTATGTCATCGCGACATTAAACTGCAAAATATATTGGCCAATCCCCACACTCACCAGTTAAAGCAATGTGATTTGGGGAGTGCAAAGATGCTGTTGCCTGTTGAATCCAATTTATTATATATATGTTCACGGTATTATAGGGCTCCAGAACTTATATTTGGGGCTACAGAATACACAACTGCAATTGATATGTGGTCTGTTGGTTGTGTTTTGGCTGAGCTTCTTCTGGGGCAGTCTCTGTTTCCTCTCTGGAGACGCCAACCAGAGAGGAAATTCACACCGAATTCAAATTTCCACAGATCAAAGCTCACCCTTGGCACAAGATATTTAACACGAGAATACCTGGTGAAGCAGGGGATCTTGTATCAAGGTTGCTCCAGTATTCGCCAAATATGCGTTGTACCCCTATGGAGGCATGCGCACACCCTTTCTTTGAGGGACCCAACTAAGTGTTTGCCAAACGTGTTGTATACCTCTGCTGTTATAGATGAGTAATCATAGATTGTTTTTAGTTTCAAAGGAAAGAAAAAAAAAAGAATCTTGCAGAACATATGAAAGTTAGTTATAGGAAAAATCACACTTTTCAAATCTTTAATCATTTTGAAAGACGATCTTTTTGAAAAACAAATTCGAGCCAAATGAGATAAGATATTCTCTATTGGATTTAACAAGGGTATACTTTTATTTAAGCCAAATAAACAAATTTGGGCTATAGACATTAGCGTGTTTTGTACCTTGGCCACTTTTCCATGTGAAAGCAGTGCAAAAAGTTATTGGTCCATAACCATAATCATATGCATACACATAGGTTACTATCATTAAAAATTGCATGTTGCATCCATAATTATCTCTCCCTTCTCTCTCTCTCTCTCTCTCTCTCTCCCTCCCCCTCTCGAAAATTCAATTTCCTTTTCGCATCAAAGAAAAAAAAATTGACATCTGACAAAACAGACAAATTTCTAACAAAAACACTGCTCAAAACAAGCTCCCCTTCACTTACTCTCCACCTACTTGCCTTTTCAACCCTCTGTACAAAATGCTACATCAATTTTGCATACCCAGCCTCGCTAAAACTATATAGTATAAAATGGTACTAACGTAAGGTATAATTAAACTTTAATAACTAAGACCAAGGTCCAACTTCCCAGTCAATTGAGGACAACCCTTTGGTACTTGGTCTCCGTGGAAGAATCAGACCCTTCACAAATACCCCTTTTTCGGTTTATTCTACCACAGCTGTTAATATCATTGAGTGAAGTGTGTTGGTAGAGTAAATGAGGTTGTGGTGTTGGTGGTTGAGCAAGCACCACTGGTGGTGGTGGGATCTGGTAAGAATCAAGTGGTGGGGGTGGGTGGCGCCACTGAGGTAAAGGTCCAGCTAAGAGGAGTGTTTGTAAAAGTGGACCAGCTTTCATAACTGCTTGCAAAAGTTTCCCCTTTTCTGGTAATGGCTTATCTGTCACCAGAAGTTTGGTTGGTTCTTGTGGTGGTAGTGGTGGTGGAATTGGGTCCATAACTGGAGATGAAACTATGCTTTCTTCACAATCTGAAGATGAAAATCCATTGTGGGAATCTAATCCTCTTCTGGGTTCATCTTCGATGCTTGAAATTCCAGAGAGTGGAGCTGTTTGATGATACTGTTGTTGTTGTTGTTGTTGGAGTAAGAGTTTTTCAAAGAGGAGTCTTTGGGATTTTTCTTGAGCTTCATCTCTCTCCCTGATGGCTTTGTTGAGGAGATCTTTGAGTTGTGATAATTCATCATCTCTCATTTTGAGCTCCTCTTGAGCTCTCACCCTTGTGGTTTCTAGCTCCACAGTGGTCACCAAAAGAGATTGTGTAAGCTCATCCATGCTCTGTGTTAACAAACCAAAATCAGATGAATTACCTTCCAATTCAAATAAATAAATGAATATGCTGATTTCGCAAGAAAAATGCACTTTGTTTTACGTGTCACTAATTCTGAACACAAGAAACAATAACTTTATACAATAAGAGTAATAAAGAAGTTCTAACCTTTCCTTGGAAGTAGTAAGGCCAACTCAGAATAGGATTGCGTTGATTGTCCATATTCCTCAAAATGGGAAGAGAGAAAAGAGAGATGAGAGTGTGTTGAGTGGTAGTAGTAGTAGTAGTGGTGGTGGTGTCACTTATAAGGATGTTATTTTTTTGACACTTTACTGTGGTACTATTACTAGACACGGCTTCTTTTCCTTATTATAGAGGGAGTCGTTGGAAAAAAAGCAGAAAGCACCAAAAAAAAGAAGAAAAAAAAACCCAGAAAAGGCCAAAGGGCCCGCCTACTATGCGGCCTAACCCTAAATCTTATGGTTTTGGATTTAGACTGACAAGTCAAGGAGAATTTTAGGTACACGATGGTGTCGATGTCTACATGTATTGTATGCACTATATGTACGTCTACCCCAAGTGCGGGACAGTAGAAACCAGCGATAAACGCGGGAACTAAGACAAGTTTCTCCGTATTGCTTCTGCACCAATGCCATGGGGTCTTTTCTAAGCACTGTTTGTCTGGCAAGAAATTCGGTCTCGTTTCAGTCTGGATTTTTGACTTCTATCAAGCCCATTTGTGATGAGTTCAGAAAAAAATTGATTTCCCGATGACTACTAGTGTAAAGGTTGTCTTTGATTTGAAAGGAGGAAAAAAGATAATGTTTATTTAAAAATGTTTTCGAGCTTAACTGTTTTAGAGCATCTCCAACCCTAATATATATTATTATGTGCAAATTTGATGTGTTAAATTAATTTTACATAGAATCTATCCATTATTTAATGTATGCTCTAGTGGTACTCATAGTGCTCATGTATAAAAATGATTCACAAATGATATGCAACCACCTTTATTATACCAATGGTTAGATTTGAAAGTGAAAAATATGATAGACGGTGGAGAAGATAACAAAGCAAAGTGGAAGAGAAAAATTCGGAGAAGTGGAAGAGAAAAATTCGGAGAAGATAGAAGTGGGTGAGAGATTGGAGAACCGTGCATCAAGGACACAGAGGAGAGAGGGGGAAAATAAGTGGAGAGAGTTGATGTGACTGTGTAAATTTCTTGTGCAAAATACACACTAATTTTACACAGTTATGAGTTGTCAATGTATTTTGACATACTATTGGAGTGAGATATATTTTAAAAAGTGTGTATATTTTACCTAATTGATATTTTAACATACTACTAGAGATACTCTTAGAGAAACAGTAACATGTGACAAGCACAACACGTGTCCTATTTAACAGTAAGAAGAACACGATACGGATGCGATACGTATTATACATGTTTTTCATTATATAGACATGAATTTTAAATGTGAAAACATGTCATGTTCTTATTGATGTTGAACACGAATATGTTACGTCCTCCACACATGGTAATATTTCTCAATTTTTAGAGATGCACATTCAATTTAAAATTAGGCATTAGTTTAAAGAATAATTATGTTTAGAGCTACCATTGTGCTAAGTACAATTTATGAATAATGAATTGTTTTAATACTAAATTACCTTTTGGAAGAAATACTTTAAATACTCTTGAATGCCATACTGTAACTAATAACCACACAACCAATAGGTAAAGATGATATCAATTTGGTTGCAACCATAATTTTGTGGTGGAACAACTACCAAAGAACTCTTTTGAAAAGATTGTGTGAAAAGTTTTCGCTCCAAAGAAGGCTCAGTGATGCAAGATCGAGTCACAAGCTAGAGATTTCTCACAAGGTATTCTAAAGGATCCTGACCACTGAAAAAAATTCTTCATGGATGCAAAGTCCTGCTTCGATGCGACGAACAAGGTCGCGAATAGAGCTAAAGTTTGCCAATTTTGCAAATTTTCACAACCTCGCAATTTTCTTGTTTAACCTATGACTAAGTAAATTCTAAATACAAAATATGCATTTCAAACAAAAGTTTTATACAAGAAGAATATATAGCATCATGTGCTTGGAAAATCTAAAACAATCATAAGGTTATATTGAAGCATTTTACAATTAAAGCAAATATTTATCCAGGGGTGAATATAAGTCCTCGAGACAATATATCTATATCCTAAGTGATAATCTGGATAGATAGATAAATAGACAAATGAATGGATGGATAGATGGATGAACGAATGGATATATAGATAAATAAACACACACACACACATATATATATATATTGAGAGAGAGAGAGAGAGAGAGAGAGAGAGAGAGAGAGAGAGAGATTGATGGGTGGGTGGATGGATGGATGGATGGATGGTAGATCGACTGATAGACATATGAATGGATAGATGGATAAAGTATCATGTTCAGGAACCATTAATTAAATGGACAATACCTAGTTTCCAACCTAAAACTGTATACCAAACAAAGTGGTATAATTTCCAAAGTAAAATGGCACTGAAAACATGGCATAAACAATAAGTCTAGGTAAAAATGATGAGTCCATAAAACTCTTACATCCCAGTGATTTTAGTGATCATATGAAAAATCAAAATTATAAATTTATCCACATAGGTCTAATATAAATTTCTTTTAAACCTTTAACCCTTTTAGGTATGAATGCTTGCCTCCAATCCACTCTAAGAGATGGTAGATGTATGGACTTTCATCAGTCCTGAATGGAAGCTATTGAAACTTGTCTATCTAATGGACTAGTTTATTTTGTCGTTTATCCTAATATTACTTTATCCTAATAAAATAAACATATATATAAGGCAATAAACCTTAGAGTACAAACAAAATGGAATAATTTTCTATCCGGATCTGAAACTATTGGAATAATTTATAGATTTACTGCAAAGTCATGAATACCATGGAACCCAATATTAGACAACTTAGTTCTTTAGGAGAGATCGTATTAATTGATACTCATTTATTATCATCTAATGTTAATACACCCAAAATTATTTCTTGGGATGAATTAGACTTTCCGAATAGATGGGTTGTTTCTCCTCCTCCAGTCCTTATAAGGACATTTAAAATATAATCGAAACAACTGATGGTCAAGTCTTTGGAAATTTTAGAAAGTCTCAACCATAATATACTAGGATCCAATCCTCTAGGAATAACCCTACTCCTTATCAGTTGCCCTTTCCACCTCCTACTTCACGAAATTTAGTTTTTGAAGTTAATCTCCCCAATAATAATCCTACTAGAGATTATACGTATCTATAAGGTATTTAAACCTCTGCTAATCAAATACCTCATGAAATCTATAAGAAAAATGCAGATAGGTAATCTCTTACACCTTCTGGAATGAACTTCAATATTGAAATGGATTTTGAAATTAACATAGAAAAATACACATAGGGAATTAAATACCTCATGGAATCTCTAGTCCTTACCATATTTTTACTTATGGTAATTTAATCAGTGTTGTAATTTAAGAAGGTTTATGATATGCCCTGAATGTACCCCCTCGGCTCAGAGACATCAACCTCGGCCATAGAGATGGTCGATGCTGGAGGGACCATGGATCATCAGCTGGTGGGCTCGTCCTAGGCTAGCTACCTCGGCAAGTGAGGTATCCATAACCCAGGGAAGGTTATCCAACTGGTCTTCCAAGGATCGCAACCTAGGCTAGGAGGATGAAGAGGTTACCATCTCATCATCATCATCATCATCATCATCATCATCATCATCATCATCAATCTCGGCTAGAGATCGACCGACGTTCCAGCTATGCCACTTCTACCTCGGCCCAGGTTGATGTCATAGCTCAACGTCTTACTTCGGCTCTCCACCTGAACCAAGGTCACAACCTCGTCCTCTTCCAGGCCGACGTTGGGACCCTTGACGGATGGTCGAGTTCTTATCAGCATATGCTTTGTTGGGAACACGTGTACACAATTAGTTATAACCGAATCAATCCCCTCACGTGAGGGAATATTTCGTCATCATTCTCTACATGTGAGAGTGACAAATGTCTTCATCCGATTGGCTAGATCAACACATACATTCTCATTACATGCATGGGGGGGAGGGGGTGCATTACACCCCCTAGGTATTATATATAGTTGTCTTCTCCTTTTTAGAGGGGGATCCCGAAATTAGCAACCCTAGCTAAAACTCTGTCTAAATACACAATAGAGAGAGAAAGTTTGAGAGATTGTATCTATGGCCATTAGAGCCCTCATACAGTGATACATATCATACACTTGCACAGTAAACGTAGGTCTAATTGGCTGAACCACATATATTCCGGTGTGAATCCTCTTCTCCTCACCTCCCTCTACTATGTGTGTATGTACCCTTATGCTGCCATTGTTAACATTGAATTGAGCTCATAAACACCTTGAAGGGTACTGTTGTTTCCAGCATCATCATTTTGGCGCCGTCTGTGGGAATCGAGAAGCTATCTCTTCCTCATCTGTTATTTGGCCTCATCGGAGACTCTGGTGGTGAACCAGGCCTCCCCCTAGTGCGGAGCTGTTTCACCATTGAAAGAGGTCCTGTAAGGTATTAAGCTCATTTACTACACCAGCTCTTTTGTACTAACACATGGCACCGGAACTACCACCACCTCTTTCGCCGCCTGTAGCGGGGGGACCTAGCTCCATCCAGGCACCACCCCAGTTCGAAATGGCGGAGGTGGCCACAGCCTTGAGGTCTTTGGCTGCAACGTAATAAGCAATGCAGGAGCAATTTGCACAGCTCAACCAAAATATGATGAGGCCACCTGGAGTCTCACCGAAAATGATCACTCCGACGACAGTTCAGCCTCATCCTGACGCCAGGGGACCACCCCATGCACCGTGGAAAGACCAACCTATGCCCCAGCGGAGGAGGGACGTTGCTGACTCTAGGCGCTTACGCCTGGGGAGGCAAGGAAACCCTTGACCTGAGGACATGTATGATGATCTAGAGGCAGAAGACGCCCCGAAAGATTGTTGGGAACCGTATGAGGTTTTGAATAATACAATTCGTCCTATCCAATGGAGCCAAGGTTGTGTGGGATAGAAGAGGTGGAGAAGCTCAGCAACGAGGATCAGCTTTTAATCGACTGAGCAGAGGGTCAGCCTTTGAAAGGCTTGGTCCCGTAAATGACCTAAGATAGAGATTATCAAGGTCGAGAAGTTCAGCTGGCTCACAAAGGGAAGAGGGGAAATGTCGATCTCATCAAGGCCGACCCCATGCAGGAAGAGGTAGAGACCAGGAAGAGGTCAACAATCGACGTTGTGCTGCGGCTGGGGAACCCTCGGTCCACCCCTTGGAGGTGACTGGGGACAACCTCGGCCAGGCCGACGTTGCAAGACCATGGAATGACTCCATCCAACGCCTTGAAGAAAAGATAGGAGACCTCATCAAAAGTCGAGACCCATTACAAAGAGGTTTCTCGGAAGGCTCCCCCTTTGTGGCCAAGATAGTAAACTTTCCAACCCCCGCTAAGTTCAAATCGCCCGTGGTCTCACCCAAGTATGACGGTAGCACCAACCCTGTACATCACATTGAGATTTACCAGTCGGTGGCGTAAATCTATTCGATACTAGATGAGATGAAGTGTCGTGCCTTCTCCAAAACTTTGACAGGAGCAACGCATATCTAGTTCACTTCCCTTCCGAAGAATTCAATCGAGAACTTCAAGGGCCTGGCTGAATGATTCATTCACAACTTCTGCTTTAGGGTAAGACCTCAAAAGAAGACCACCCATCTGTTGTATGTCAGGCAGGGGAAGAAGGAGAGCCTAAGAGACTACATTGCCAGGTTCAACAAAGAAAAACTTGAGGTTGAAGATTACGAAGAGAATATTGCCATGACCGCCCTCATAGGAGGTCTTCAGAAGGGAAAGTTATTATGGAAACTTTCGGAAGACCCTCCAAAGTCTATGGAGGAGCTATTGGCAACTGCGGGGAAGGTCATAAACGCTGAAGAGGCCATGTCCGCCAAGTATGAGGACGAGAACGGCGATGGTAGCGAAAAGTTCCAAAGAAAGAAGGATGGAAATAACAGGTCAGTTGATGATAAGTTTGCACGTTATACCCCTCTTACGGTTAGATGCGAACACATCCTCAATGAGATCAAGAATGACTGATCCCTAAGATGGCCAGAGAAGTTGAAGGCTCCTCTACATAAGAGGAACCAGAATTTATGGTGTGAATTCCACCAAGACTATGGCCATATAACAGACAAGTGCTTCGCCTTGAAGGATGAGATTGAAAAGATATTGAAGTTAGGAAAGTTGAGGAAATATATTGATGGTGAAGCTCCCAAAAGGGGACGGGAAGACCCCCAAAATAAGAGACACGACAAATGTCGTGAGGACACCACAGCAAGAAGAGACAATGGCACGGATGGCGATGATGAGGACGATCCAAACCTCCCGCCAAAAGATGACAACACCCCAGTAAAGAGGGTTGGGATGATCTCCTTTGGCGTTAGCAAAATATGCGAAGGACTTGCGGGGGATGGCTCTGAAGTGGCTGACAGAAAAGCTCATGTGGCAGAGGCCAAATCAGTGGCCAAAATTGAAGTGGTAAACCTGACGTCTTTCGATACTACGTAGAAGAGAAAGAAGGTAGACATGGATAATCTCATAGTTGGGTTCTCCCGACTCGACTTCAAGGGCATCCTGGCTCCACATGATGACCCTTTGGTGATCACAACAAGAGTTCATGGATGTGAGGTACAGAGAATTCTTGTAAACGGAGGAAGCTCAGCAAAGGTGATGTTTTGGCCTTGCTTCAAGAGCATAGGTCTTAGCAGAGCTAGGCTGGAACCCTATCATCATCCGTTAATGGGCTTCAGCGGTGAAAAGGTCCATCCATTTGGCATGTATGAGATGGACGTGTGAATGGGTGATGAGTGGCCTAAGAGGTTAACCCGGAAGATCAATTTTTTCGTTATGGATGAAAACATCTTTTCGGCCTATAACCTCATCATAGGAAGAGTAGCCCTTAAGGAGTTTGAAGCCGTGCCATCGACGGTCCACCAGATGCTAAAATGCTCGACCTCCTATGGGGTAGGGGAAGTGCAGGGTGACCAGACCATAGCACGAGAATGTCACTTCAATTCGGCAGAAGAGAGAGAGGCCTACAAGAGAGCTACTACCACTTCTAACATCGATACACTTGACCCAAGAGATGAAACAAAGTTGAAGAAGGGAGAGGTCGCGGAAGAGGTAGAATCCATCATCCTCAATGAGGACGAACCAAAAAAACCCGTTTAGGTTGGAAAAACTTAAAAAGCGGAGATCAAGGAATAGCTGATAAACTTCCTAAGGAAGAGGCAGAGTGTCTTTTCATGGAGTCACGCGGACATGACATGCATCATCCCTGAAGTTATGTGCCAAAAGCTGAATGTGACTAAGGATGCTAAGCCAATCAAACGGAGACGAAGAGTATACTCCAGGGAGAAGTATGACGTTATCCAGGAAGAGGTTTAAAAGTTGGAAGAGGCTGAATTCATCAGGGAAGTGATGTATCCGGAGTGGCTATCAAAAGTAGTCATTGTGCCCAAAGCCAACGGAAAGTGGAGAATGCGCATAGATTTTACTGACCTGAATAAGTCTTGCCAGAAAGATAGTTACCCCTTACCTCGGATCGATAAGATGGTAGATGCAACTGCAGTACATGAGCTCATGAGCTTCATGGATGCATATTCAGGCTACAACCAAATCTTCATGGATGCCGAAGACTCAGAGAAGACAGCCTTCATTACTGACAAAGGGACGTATTGCTACAAGGTGATGCCCTTCGGATTGAAAAATATAGGGGCAACATATCAACGTCTGGTGAATAAGATGTTCGAAGACCAAATAGGAAAGACCATGGAGGTGTATGTAGACGATATGCCGACAAAGAGCTTAAAGGCCTGCACTCATGTGGAAGACCTGGAAAAGACCTTCAATACCATGGACCTGTATAGGATGAAACTCAACCCGATAAAGTATGTCTTCGGGGTAGGAGCTGGCAAGTTTCTTGGATTCATCGTCAATCAAAGAGGAATAGAGGCGAACCCTGAGAAAATCAAGGCTTTGCTTGACATGAAGACACCTAGGAGTATCAAGGACGTTCAGAGGCTCACTCGAAGAGTGGCTGCGCTCAATAAATTTATTTCTAGGGCGACCGACAAGTGTCTTCCATTCTTCAAGGTGCTTAGAAAGGCTATCGAGTGGGACAAAGAGTGTGATGAGGCTTTTGATCAACTTAAGTCATACCTTGGGTCTCCCTTGCTCCTATCTCGGCCAATAGCGGGAGAGAGGCTGTTTGTTTACTTAGCGGTCTCTGAATCGGCTATAAGTGTGGCCATTGTACGAGAGGATGTCGGGGTTCAAAGGCCCGTATACTTCAACAGTAAGGCCCTTTCAGGGATCTGAGCAGAATTACCCTCGCATGGAAAAGTTAGCCTACGCCTTGATACATGCCTCTAGGAAGATTAAGCCCTACTTTCAATCCCATTCTATGGTCGTCCTCACTGAATCCCCACTAAAATAGGTCCTCCATAAAACTTGAGAAGTCAGGAAGATTGATGGCATGGGCTGACGCGACTGAAAATATGTCTCAGAAATGTGTACTCTCTAGGCTCAAGTGCAAGCCTGTCGCTCAAGTAATAATTCGATAAGTCGGGTATCGATCCTTAGGGAAATAGGATAACAGGGTTGTGACGACGGTGTTGATACTAAAATTAATTTGCTGACATGGACCAATCATATGAAGACACGTGGCTATATACTTGGCAACAACAAGCACTTCCGAGATGATCACACGCTTCGAGGAACCATGTTACTCCGAGAAACTCATACGCTCCGAGGAACAGACCTCTCCGAGGAAATCTTGAATACCGAGAAGCTTAGGCGGTCCGAGCTGCACCTCGAACAAAGCATTAATAACTGGATAACCAACAGTTCAACTGATTCATTAAATGCTTATCATTTAGACGCACACGCTTAAGGGGCATTAAATGTATTACCCTTTCATATGTATCCCATTTAATGTATTACCCTTTCACATTACAGCCTCAGGGCTATAAATACGTTGTACAATCCTCATTGTAAGGGGCCCGAATCAAAACTCTAGAATCGACAGAGGAATTTCTTGAGAGAACTTGTAATCGAGAATTCCTAAACACTCAGCAATAAAACAACAGTGGACGTAGGCCATTCTTATAAGGCTGAACCACTTTAAAATTCTTTGTCTCATTTATTTATCTGTGATTGAATAATTAGAGTAATCTAATTTTTTTGCATCAACAGATTGGCGCCGTCTGTGGGAAACGAGTGATAATATTATTTTTCATCAAAAATAATCCATTACCAATGGCTGATATTCCTGAATCCAGCAATCGAAACGCTGGAACCCCTCCAAATCCATCTGCTCCACCAATTATTCCAAATCTGACTAGAATAATGGCAAATCTGGCTCAGGGCCAGACCGTCATGCAAGAAACAATGCGACAACTCATCCAAACCCTCCATGGCGGTGCATCAGCCCATTCCGGACCACGAAGCATTCAAAGAAATACCCGTGCGCCTTCTTCGCGTACTAGGCGTATTAATTCATATCGTAATAAGGAATATGAAGATATTTCTTATCAACCTGGATGAACTTCGTCAGTGCGAGCCACAGATACTGAACAACGTGTCACCCTCTCCCCAGAAAGTACCAGTGCATTGAAAGACTAAGTAGGGTTTCTCCTTTCGACCGATTCGTCCCTAGGATGAACAAAAGTCCTCTTAATGCAGCGTCGAGGAACTTTCGACGACCATCAGATTTAAGGGAAGGATCTACCCAGTCGCGACCAGCTGCTCGCCAAGATAAATCCTATGACCGACTAGCTACTCGTCAAGATAAATCCCAGGAAGCCACCTCAGCGCGATCAGTTTCCAGAACCAATAGGCCCGAGGATGCATGGAAAGGATCTATTCAGAGGCTGGAGGATATATTAGGGGAAATGGCTAAGGCCAAGAACCCTCTACAACGAACCTTTGTTCGAGGAACACCTTTTGTCCAGGACATTGTTGATTTTCCAACACCATCAAAGTTCAAAGCACCTGTTGTGACTCCCAAGTATGATGGGTAGACTGACCCTGTCCTTCATATAGAACAATACCAAGCTGCAGCCGACATCTATGCTGTCCCAGATGAGATGAGATGTAGAGCATTCTCGGGAACACTTACCGGATCTGCTCAAATATGGTATAATAATCTTCCTCGGGGTAAGATTTCGACTTTTCTTCAACTGGCCGAGTTATTCATTGGGAATTTTTGCTTTGGAGCAAAGCCAGTTAAACGAGTAGCACATTTGTTAAGTGTTAGACAAAAAGCTGGTGAGAGTACCAGAGATTATATAACTCGTTTTAATAACGAGAAACTCGAAGTCATTGATTATGAGGAGAAGACAACGATTACTGCTTTGATGAGTGGACTACTGCCAAACAAGTTGTACTACACTTTGGCCAAAGATCCACCTCGAACCATGTTGGACCTGATGGGAAAAGCGTCCAAAATTATGAATGCCGAGGAGGCTATGTCTGCGAAGAAGAATATGGACGCCAAAGAAACCAAGGTGGAAGGTGATAAAGCTAAGAAGAAAGAACATAAGAACAATGGTGGTGACAAACAATAAAAAAATAGGTCGTCATGGGAGGTCTTGAGGAAATTTGATAATTACACACCTTTGAAGGCAAATATCAACCACGTCCTGGAAGAAATTAAGAACAACGAGGAGTTAAACTGGCCAAAGAAAATGAAGGCAGACCCTGACACGAGGAATAGGGAAAAATATTACGAGTTCCACAAGGATCATGGCCATATGACCAAAAATTGCATAGCTCTTCAGAATGAGATTGAAACACTCATCCGACGAGGAAAGCTAGCAAAGTATGTTGATCGGGGAGGCGAAAGAAGAAACAACAACCGAACTAGAGAGAGGTCTAGATCTCCTCGTCAAGCAGAGGAGAACAAGAAGAGAAACCATGAAGTTGATCCAGAGGATGACCCCGATCTTCCCAAGAAACCAAGGCAGCCAGAACGAGAGGTATTTTCAATACGCTTTGGGTCATTTGATTGTAATGTTATTACAGGAGGAGATGCAGGAGGAGGAGACCTTACTGCAGAAAGAAAAGCTTACCTCGGTGAGGCTCAAGCTTGCTCGTACATTTAGCGAATAAATCTAGCTGAGGAAGATCGCCCGAGAAAAGTGAACAAGGAGAAATTGGTTATCGGTTTTTCAAAAAATGACCTTGAAGGTTTTTTATATCCTCATGATGATCCACTGGTGATCAAGATGAGAATGAAGGTGGTAATGATTTCAAGAGTGCTGGTCGACAATGGTAGCTCGGCAGACATTATGTTTTACTCGTGTTTCGATAGTTTAAATCTAAAGCTATCTCAACTGGAGCCTTACCACAGACCCCTCATCAGTTTTATTGGCGAGAAAGTATTTCCACTTGGGACGATCAAGTTGGATATATTCATTGGTACGTGGCCTGCTTGTCGGACAGAAAGAATACGCTTCTTTATGATGGATAATAATGTTCAATCATCGTACAATATCATCATGGGAAGAGTAAGATTGAAGAAGTTCGAGGCTGTACCATCTACAGTGCATCAGTGCCTAAAATTTCCAACAAACTTTGGAGTAGGAGTTGTGAAAGGTGATCAGAAAGTAGCTCGGGAATGCTATTACTCATCCGTCGAGCAAGAAGAATTGGAGGAATCAAAGAAAAAGACTACTACCTATCAAGTGGATGAAGGTGCAGAAATTGAAACATTGGATCCTCGAGATGATTCGCAACTCGTGAAGGGTCAAGTGGTGGAAGCTACTGAAAACATCATTCTGGACGACGAGCACCCTGAGCGAACTACTCAAATAGGTTCATCGTTGGAAGCCTCATTAAAACAGGAATTGATAACTTTCCTTAGAAGCAGAAGATAAACTTTTGCATGGAGTCATGAAGATATGCCTGGGATATACCCAAACTTCTTATGTCACGAGCTCAATGTGAATAAGGAGATCAAGCCTGTGAAGCAGAGAAGAAGAGTATTCAGTCCCGAGAAGAATCAAGCTATACAGGAAGAAGTTGAGAAGCTCCAGAAAGCTTGTTTTATTGAAGATGTTGAATATCCAGATTGGTTAGCCAATGTGGTAATGGTAAAGAAGAAAAATAACAAGTGGAGGATGTGTGTAGACTTCACCGACCTCAACAAAGCATGCCCAAAGGATCACTTTCCATTACCCCGAATTGATCAACTCATGGATGCTACCTCGGGACACGAGTTTCTGAGCTTCATGGATGCTTATTCTAGTTACAATCAGATCAAAATGAAACCTGAAGACAGGGAGAGTACTTCTTTCATTACCCCTAGAGGAACTTATTGTTATAATGTTATGCCTTTTGGTTTGAAAAATGCAAGTGCGACATATCAGTGGCTGATGAATAAAGTCTTTGCTGAACAAATCAGTTGCAATATGGAAGTCTATGTTGACGATATGCTGACGAAAATCAAGAAAGCTGCCGATCATCTAGTTGACTTAAGTCAGACTTTTGATCAACTAGATAAATATCAAATGAAGCTGAACCCGACGAAGTGCATATTTGGAGTACGAGAAGGCATGTTCCTCGGGTACATTGTCAATCAACGAGGCATTGAAGCAAATCCTGAGAAGATCAAAGCTCTATTAGGGCTGCGATCTCCAACAATGAAGAAGGAAGTACAGAGTCTCACAGGACGAGTAGCGGCACTCAACAGATTTGTGTCACGAGCAACTGATAGATGTCTCCCATTCTTCAAGACACTCAGAAAGACTTTTGAGTGGAATGATGAATGTGAGAAGGCTTTTCAAGACTTGAAGAAATACTTGGGAGCACCTCCACTGTTGTCCAGGCCGGTGATGGGAGAAAAATTGTATTTGTACCTTGCAGTGTCCGAGAATACAGTTAGCTCGGCGTTGATTAGGGTGGAGAATGGAGTGCAAAAACTAATTTACTACACAAGTAAGGCCTTCTGAGGAGCAGAAATCAGATATCCAAGGCTGGAAAAGTTAGCACTGGCGTTAATTGAAGTGAGTAGGAGAATGAGGCCATACTTCCAGGCTCATACCATAGTAGTATATACTGATATGCCATTGAGGCAAGCCCTGCATAAGCCAGAAAATTTAGGATGATTGATGTACTGGGCAATAGAGCTCGGTGAATATGATATAGTCTATGAACCCAGATAATCGCTTAAAGGGCAAGCTGTAGCAGATTTTATAGTGGAGTTCACCTATCTTGATAGCTCCGAGGAATAAAAGTTGCTCGCTGATCAACCTGTGGATGTTACAGGATCAACAAACACAGACTTAAACCAATTCCGATTGGTAAAAGGGCGTGTGGATGTTACAGGATGTGACGCGGAGATAGTTGTGAGGACTCCGAACGAGGAATAAGAGTTGCTCGCTGATCAACCTGTGGATGTTATAGGATCAATAAACACTAGCTCAGACCAACTCCGGTTGGTAATAGGGCAAGTGGATGTTACAAGATCATTGAATTCGAGCTCAGACCAACTCCGGTTGGTAAAAGGGCAAGAAGAAATGATCGACGAAGAGCAAGAAAAATACGAGGAGGAAAGGAAGCAGCAAATATTTCACCGAGGAATTCTGACTGATCATAAATTTGAAGACGAGTTACCTATATGGAGACTATATGTAGATGGCTCATCTTGCACTGCAGGATGTGGCGCGGGGATAGTTTTGAGCACTCCGAACGAGGTCGACATAGAATACGCCTTGCGTTTCCAATTCAAAGCTTCCAACAATGAGGCTGAATATGAGGCCATGATTGCAGGGCTTAATTTGGCAAAAATTATGAAGGCGCAGCAGGTTGTGATCTTCAGTGACTCTCAATTGATCGTAAACCAAATGATGGGAGTATATGCAGTTAGAGGAGAATTAATGATCAAATATCATGCAAAGGCAAAGGAACTGGTGTCAGAATTTGCCGCTATTCAGCTGGTCAGAATACCAAGAATGGAGAATGCGAGAGCAAACGCCCTAGCTCGACTAGCATCAGCTACTCGCACCGAGCTACGATGAACAATCCCAATTGAAGTGTTTGCTAGTCGGAGCATAGATGAAGATCTGACGATGAACTTTATTACCCTTGAATTAGGATCATCTTGGATGGATCCCATCAGGGCATATATTGAGGAGGGAGAATTACCAATTGACAAGCTCGCGGATAAAAAATTTAAGTTTAAAAATGCTCGGTACGTATTAACTAATGGTATTTTGTATAGGCGATGAATTATGGCAGGTTTGCAGAGGTGTGTACATCCCTCAGAGGTGAAAGAATTAATTGAAGAGATCCATGAAGGGTCTTGTGGAGCACATGTAGCAGGTCAGACGCTTTTACAAAGGGTGATGACGCAAAGATACTACTGGCCGACGATGAGGGCTGATTGTATAGACTACGCCAAGAAGTGTGACAAGTGCCAGTGTTTTTCCTCCATCCGAAGAACTCCACAAGCATTGTTGACACCCATAACTTCCCCTTAGCCATTTGCCATGTGGGGAATTGATTTGGTTGGGCCACTGCCAACGACCCGAGGAAGGTTCAAATACCTCGTCGTCGCAGTGGACTATTTTACTAAGTGGGTAGAAGTTGAGCCGCTCATTAACATGATGTACGAGAAGGTGTACCAATTTGTTTGGAAGAACATCATTTACCGATATGGTCTCCCTCATGCCTTCATCACATACCATGGAACACAATTTGATAACGAGGAGTTTGACGGCTATTGTCATCAATCAAATATTTTGAAGGTCCACTCAGCACCAGGCCATCCTCAAAGCAATGGACAAACTGAAGTGACAAACAGAACGCTGATAAATGGCTTGAAGAAAAGACTGGATGATGCGAAAGCAAACTGGATCAACGAGTTACAATCAGTACTCTGGGTTTACCGAACTACTCCCCGAGTAACAACTGGAGAATCGCCATATATGTTGGCATTTGAAAGTGAAGCTGTTATACCTGCCGAGTTGGGCCTCCCAACACACAAGGTACTAAATTTCAACTCCCCTGTCAGCGACTTAATGAGAAGGCTGGATTTAAACATGCTCGAGAAAGTTAGGGAAGAAGCAGCCATTAGAAATGCTGCTTACCAGCAGTGAACATCTTTGTTTTACAACAAGAGGGTGAAGAAGTGCGACCTGAAAGAAGGAGACTACGTGCTGAAGAAAGTAATTCAAAAGCACAATAAACTGGAGGCAAATTGGCATGGACCATACCGAGTTACAGAAGTTGTTCGACCAGGAACTTACCTAATAACAACTCTAGAGGGGCAGGAGTTTAAGAATGCATGGAACGCAGAGCACCTGCGCAAGTATTATCAGTGATGTATATGTAACACAGTTCCATCAGTATGAATAAAATGAAGATATTCTGCTAAAGTCTCTCCTTTTATTGAGAATTTTTCGGGGAATACTAGTGCTACACACTACTCGGCAAAACTCGGCAAAGCTCAGACTGCTCAGCAAAATATTCCTAAAAATGCCAACTTCGGTTGGTTAGGAAACAAAATATTCCTAAAAATGCCAACTTCGGTTGGTTAGGAAACAAAATATTCCTAAAAATGCCAACTTCGGTTGGTTAGGAAACAAAATATTCCTAAAAATGCCAACCTGTTTGGCTAGGAAACAAAATATTCCTAAAAATGCCAACCTGTTTGGCTAGGAAACAAAATATTCTTGCAAATGCCAACTTATGTTGGTCGGGAGGTACATATATTCTCGAAAATGCCAACTTATGTTGGTCGGGAGGTAAGATTATTCCAGAAAGTGCAAAAGTTGCTAACTATGGCTGGTCGGGGATAAAAACCCACCAACTGTAGTTGGTCGACAAAGAAAATTTACCGACCTTGGTTGGTCGGAAATATTTAAGAGAAAAATCTACCAAGTATGGCTGGTCGGGGATAAAAACCCACTAACTATAGTTGGTCGACAAGCATAATTTAACGACCTTGGTTGGTTGGAAAAATTTTAAACATTTTTTATACTCGTGACTTTATTATTAAGTGATCGAGCAATATTATTGAAACTTGAAAATTTTTAACTATTACTGAGTTGGTCGACGAACAACACAATATTGTTATCTTTTTAATAGATATGCATAAATGTAAAGTGTTTGATATTTACAAGACAATAGCAATTAAGATTTGCAAACAAAAATGAAAGTCTTTCATTGAATTCAAAATAAATTACATTGATAATAAAATGAAAAGTACATTGATATTGAAATGTATACTAACTATTACATCAAAAATTCCTATTCTACTGGTCTTTTCCCCTCTGCTTTTGACACAGGTTTCTCGCCAGCAGGCGGATCATTTAAAGACATAGGAGAATTGATGAAGTTGAGATCCTTCAACATCCTGACATTCATCACGGATGGTCGATCTAAGAGATGCTCGGGACGAGATACCTCGGTTTGAGAATGTAAATTGTAATCACCGAGATACTTTAAAATTAAGCTCCGAGGAATGGCCCTGGCAGGGATCCAACCCATGTCCAAATTGTATGGAGGCACAGGTAGGTCGAGTAGCCTGGGGTCATAGTAGTCCCACAGATAATGACCCTGTTCGAGCTTCAGCACACTCAAGGCATTCAGCCAGCCTTGCTTGTAGCCCTCATTGTTGGCATTCTGGATACGATCGTCCAAGTGGTATAGTGCTTCGTTGTATCCAGAACTCCCTGGGCTGTTTGTGGAACTGATATGTTAGTCTCTCCATTTGCTCATGAATATTTTTGATAAAAATCTCTTTGTCCTCCAAAGTAGACTTCTGTGTGGAGAGCTTCTCTTCCAGATCTCTGATCTTCTTTGACATTTCAGCCAAAGCTCGGTTCTTCGCCATCAGCTGGAAGGCCTGGTTCTCTAGGGAAGACTGAGTCCTTTGTTTCTCGACAGGAACCCGAGCTGCTCTTGCTCGTCCCCGAGGAGCTCTTGATCATCCCCGAGAAGACGGGGAAGGGCCCGACCTCTTCAAGGTGTCCAACTCTTCCCTCAAGTTGGCGTTCTCGATCTCCAAGAATGAAAATCCCTCATCAGTCACTGGGATTAGGGATTTTGAAGAATAAGCTGCAGACTTCAATTATGATAGCTCCTTTTGCAGATTGTTGTTTTCTTGCTCCAGCAGCTCGACAATCTGTCTGCATTCCTCGACCTCGCCCCTCAGGGTTCTCTCCCTTACATCATACCCAGAAAAAATCTTCTCGTAGCCCTTGTCAGCAATGATCAGCTTGTACTTCTTTTCATACCCTTCATGCAACAGGGCCGTGGATTCTTTATATTAAAGATGAAGGTCTTCGAGGGTTCCTTGGAGATCCTCGATCATTTCATAGTAAGACACATTATTGGCCATCGCTCGATCAAGTAGACACTTCAGATATTGATATGCTTCCACTGCCTGTTCTGAAGCATCTTGGTCGAGGATGTCGACAACTTGTGTTGCACTCAGGTCTGTGTGACCAACCTTAAAGTAATCATTGCATTGCCTCATCAGCACAGTATCATGGGTAGATAACAGTTCCATCCTGGCCAGAAACTAGCAGAGAAAGAAGAGCAATCATCAATAAGAGTTACAAGCAGAGTATGAATAGAAAATAAACAACAGCATGTAAAAAAGTTCAAGTTTTATTAGATCATAAAGTTCAGAGTTACATATGTGGGTTACATTTGATAAAAGATAAAGATAAATCCGAACAACTCTACACCTTTTCCTTGTCGGCCAAGACCTTCTCGGGAGGCCGGGATGAGGAAGTAGGTTGCTCGGAGGGAATGGATAGTTGATCGGAGGAAGTAACAATCTACTGAAGTTCCTCGGCAGCAGTCTGAATGGCTTGGGGATGATCTCCCATCACCATAGAGGATTCTTCTGAGGCAGCTTCGTCCTCTTCAAGATCTTCTTGGGTTGGAGGGGGACCAAGAATGTGTTGCTGGAAAAGCTCAGAAGATTCTTCAACTTTCATTTCCTGGAGAGCAGCAACCCATCCATCCCTAAAGTATTTGAGGCTGCCATAGTCCACTTGCGACACCATGGCAGCCAACCCCTTGTTCCACCCCTTGTCCCAGCCAGCACTGAAGGACTTCTTCACAACCATCTTCTTCTTCAACTTCTCTGAGGAAATCTTCTCGGACAGCAGGTCATCAGCAGCTTTCAGCTTTCTCTCAACCTCCTCTTTCTGTCGACCTACTTCCCAAAGTTGAGCCAGCTCCTCCTCAGCAGCCTTGAGCTTATCTTCAAGCTCCCCAGCAGTTTTGAGCTTCTCCTAGAGCTCTTTATTTGCCTTCTCCAGGGCATTTATTCTCTTCTCCAACTCCTTGGAGGCATCAACATCCCGAGCTTTTTCTTGCTCGGTGGAGGCAAGCTTTTTTTCCCAGACAGCCTTGTCAGTGGCATATATCTGGTGAGAATCGTCCAAAGACTTGATAGCTTCTACCAGAGCTCCCTCCACACTGGACGAGGAGCATGAAGCTTTAATTGCTTCATCCTTCTTCAGGATTATATTAAAGCAACTCATCAACTGTGAAAGTAAAAAGAAAGTAAATCAGAAAAAGAAATAACAAAGGAAATATGAAAAGTTCAAAGCAAGAAGAGTTACAGAAGCAAGGTGATGAGTAGCTAATGAAGTAACCATGTCCCGAGTAAGGTTTTCTTCAGTGCCTTGGACCTCGAGAATGATCCAGGATTTTATCGAGCTCATGGCAGAGCTCGGGGGAACAAAAGTTAGAACCCCAGTTCCATCAACTGGGGGCTGAGTGATGGTATCAGCCAAATTGACCGAGGAGCTTTTCTTCAGCCTCCTCGGGGGAACAGGAACGGATTCAACCAAGGAAGAACCCTTGGTCAGTGATATCACAATCACCTCTCTAGGAGCAGCAGACCTGCTCGGAGCCACTGCGGGCTTCTCAGCAACCTTCACAACTGCAACAGCTGAGGAAGGTGCATCATTCTTCTTCGTCCCCTCCATTGGGACATCAATCCTACTCCTTTTTGCCTCCCCAGAATCGGAGGCAGTTTTCTCAAAAAGGGTAGGAGGTCTTCTTTTCTTCATCCTTTCACTTAAAGGAATATGGGATTCAGGCGATGAGTTGGTGGAAGCTGGTACTGGCTCTGATTCACTTATCACTGGACGAGCAGTGAAAAAAGTGGTGTAGCTCTTGTACTGGAGCAGATACGAAGCCGACCTAATGTGCTCATCGGCAACACTCTGATGTAGACTCCAGATAAGTTTCAGATGTCTTATATTAACATCTGCTTCCTTTGGAAACTTTCTTTTGTTATCAACTGCAAATAAACAAACATTGAGATATCAGTGGCACATTTTATCAAACATAAAAGAAACATGATTTCAAAATAAATAAAATGAAATAAAAATAACCTATCACATTGCCATAAGGAGGGCATCTGGGACCCTGGTAAACCTCATCTCCAATTAATGGAGGGTGTTGCCAATTTTTTATGACAACCCCGTGTTCAAAATAATCCCTATTGGCATCAGGGAGATTGACTACTAAGGCTCTATTTAAAAATCTAGTTTTTAAATAAAAAATATTATCATTAACTGCCAATCTATAGCAGTACATGATTTCTGGAATTCCTATTCGAGTTCAATGGATTTGATTTAACCTATGCACCCCATTAACTATTCTCCATGTGTTGGGGACTATTCTTGCAGGAACAACGTCAAAGTATTGACAAAATTCCAAACACAAGGGATTGGGTGGGAAAGAAAATCCACACTCAGCCATAAAGAGACTGGGGAACCAATGTCCCTCAGCCAAACGGAAGTAATCAGAAGGCTCAGAAAGCTCTTCCAAAACAACCCACGAGGGAATGGAAAAATCAGAGCGAAACTTTTCAAGAGACTCAACAGGGTAAACCATGATGATGAATAAAAGAAACCAAGAAGAAAGAAGAAGATCTTACAAAAAAAGAGTAGAGCTGTTGACAACGAACGATGGAAGAGATGAACGCACAAGAGAGTAGAAGACAATGAAAAACTCGAAGATACAAATTTGAAAAGTAGAAGACGATGGGAGTATTTGTGAAGTTTAAATACCTTGCCTTGGGAAATGGTGAAGTAATGATTACAAAAAAGGATGATTACGTTACCGGTGGCTAAAAAGATGAAAAGTGGCGCGGGAATCAGAGCAGGCAACAACCGCTAAAAAGACAAAAAGTGACGCGGGAATCGAAGCACGCAGAAAAGTCCAAAAAAGCATGATTCTACGAATTGGGAAGGAGAAATAAATACAAGGGAAACGCTCCTAAAAATCAGGAAGACTATTTAAATCTACCATATTCCGAGAAAGAATGTTCCATACTCCTCAAATTTCGAACTATGAAACATTGGGGGCTTCTGTTGATATCAAATTTAATCTGCTGACATGGACCAATCATATGAAGACACGTGGCTATCTACATGGCAACAACAAGCACTTCCGAGATGATCACACGCTCCGAGGAACCATGTTACTCCGAGGTAGGGGTGTAAACGGGTCGGGTCTGGATCGGGTCTGGGTGTATCCAGATCCGATCCGGGTATATTTTTAACGGATCGGGTCTTACCCGATTACCCGACGGGTCTCAGAAAATGGATCCAGACACGGAGACCCGACCCGAATACCCGACCCGATTATATATATATATATATATATATATATATATATATATATAAACTGTTTTTATATATATATATATAAATAAAACTGTTTTTATATAAATATAACTTATATTTATATAAAAATAGTTTTATATAAAAACAATATAAAAACTGTTTATATATATATATATATATAAGTTATATTTATATAAAAACAGTTTTATTTAAAAACAGTTTTTAAGTTTTATTTAAAAACAGTTTTTATATAAAATAAAACTGTTTATATATATATATATATATATATATATATATATATATATATATATATATATATATATATATATATATATATATATATATAAACAGTTTTTTATAAAATATAACTTATATATAAATATATAAATATATAACTTATATAATATTATATATAAATATATATTTATTATATTATATATATACACATTCGGGTCGGGTCCTTATCGGATCGGAGTCATGTATATCCAGATCCGATCCATTAACTAATCGGGTAATCGGGTAATAGGATAATCGGGTCTATAAAATTTGCTCAGATCCGTTAATTTAGGTCGGGTTGACAGCCCTACTCCGAGGAACTCATACGCTCCGAGGAACAGACCTCTCCGAGGAAATCTTGAATACCGAGAAGCTTAGGCGGTCCGAGCTTCACCTCGAACAAAGCATTAATAACTGGATAACCAACAGTTCAACTGATTCATTAAATGCTTATCATTTAGACACACACGCTTAAGGGGCATTAAATGTATTACCCATTTAATGTATTACCCTTTCACATTATAGCCTCAGGGCTATAAATACATTGTACAATCCTCATTGTAAGGGGCCCGAATCAAAACTCTAGAATCGAGAGAGGAATTTCTTGAGAGAACTTATAATCGAGAATTACTAAACACTCAACAATAAAACAACAGTGGACGTAGGCCATTCTTATAAGGCTGAACCACTTTAAAATTCTTTATCTCATTTATTTATCTGTGATTGAATAATTAGAGTAATCTAATTTTTTTACATCAACAGACGGGAAAAGACGAAGGAATCCTAACTTTGACTCTAAAGAAAAAGAGAAAATGATTTGGTTTTGGGAATGATTAAACTAAATGCAATTATGAAATTATGAAAAGGTGAAATTATATTAAATTACCTAGAATGCTAATGAAAACTGGTTTAAAACTTTAAACTATGTATGCAAAAAACAGGACGGGAATACAATCCCCCAACCCTAGTGTAATGCAGTTATAATATTAATCGTAAATTTAACAGATTAATTTGAGCCGGAATTTAGTACTCCCAAGCATTACGTATATGAGGTTCAAGCCCGCATCATACTTAATCTGAGGACAAGTAAATCGGTATCACGGTAGTGACACTCGAATTGCATTCTAAATCATCCTGGTTACCCAGGAGCAAACGAGATATAAAGATTTACAATTGTTGTGTTCCTACGCAATACGGTCGTAATCAATCACTAAATTCATAGAAATAATTTTATACACACGCAACTAACACATCAGGATGGGTTCATGTATCCCGGCCTTAGAAAATCTATCCTAGCATGCTGAAAGTAATGAAAACAGTGTTTGATTTGCAGAAAAACATGATTAAACTATGGAAAATTGGTATAATGATGTAAAACAGAATTAAATAGACGAAATTACTTACTAATCTTTCCAAAGCACTCAAAGTATTAACTGTAATTACTGAAATCTGATCAAAGCTGCAATCTTGGGATTAAAAGAACAAACTGTATCTAAACTAGGGTTTCTAAAGGAGTAAGTGAAATTACACTAATTCTCCGTCCCCCTAATAATAATAAAAATCGGTTTTTATACCCTAAAATAATTCAAGAATTTCAGCTGCACAAGGATTCTTTTTTGGAGAAGATAAGATTTGGAAATCTCGATAGCCGGACCGATCTGGGCCTTAGGCGAACCGGTTCTTTCTAAGAGGATCGGTTCTTTTTATTTCCAGGCAGAATGGTCCGGGGGCGGACCAGTTTTTTTATTTTTCACCTTCTTCGGTTTGCTTTCGATTCGAGGTCTACTGGAGTTTTGCAACGCGGGCCGATCCGGGGCAGGGGCGGACCGGTCTGCTTGTTTGACTGTTTGCTCAACTTTGACTGCTCATATCTTTTGTTTCGAGATTTATATTGAGGTGCCATTTCTTCCTATGTGCTCATGAATGTGATATCTTTAACTTCTCTTCAGGTACCTCCTTCGATTTTCGGGTGGAAATTACACTTTTACCCTTTTGACTTTCCTTCTTGTCTTTCTTGATTCTTCCGATTTCCTTCTTCCGTTTCTTGACATCAAATACCTATAAAATCACTACGAAATACCAGAAACTCGGTGTACTCATTAGGATTAGTCAGTAGAAATATTATGAGATAAAGTTAAATCGATTACTTTGTTCGAGGTGCTAAAAGTACCTAAATTAAGGGATAAATAAGGAAGAATTTATGCCTAATCAAACCCCCCTAACTTAGAACTTTGCGCGTCCCGAGCAATGTAAAAGAATTCTAGCAAGGCTCAATTCTTGAAAAACATTTTATTGGGATAGAATACCTTTTTCGCGTGCAAGCGATTGCATTTAGCTTATGCAACAAGCCTTTAAACCCCTAAGTCACCCTAGTAGCACGAGTTGTGTCTCGTGAGGGTTTGCAGTGAATATACTCACAAAATTCGACTCAAAGAAAAATTCAAAATACCTAAAAATTGTACAATTCAAACTTTTCCAGAAAATAGTCATGTTCAATGGTCTCAAATTATAGTGCATGTGTGCGAAGCCGGAAATTTAACTGCGGATTTCCAACAATTGATCATTACGTTATTTATTCAAAAATTCGTTTTGATTTCAAATTCTCACGGGATGCTCTCTCAAACGAATCACTCAGATTGTGGCTATTCTCTCGGTATGCGTGATATAAAGAGTAAATGTAATGGACGCAACATCACGCATATAATTAGAAAGACGGAAATTTCATGGTGAAATGATCTCATCAATGGATTACGATTTTAAAAACGGGAACATTGCCTCTTATTCGCGCACTTAATCTCCTTTATTATCTTTTGATGTATTAGCTCTCCACGCGGTAACCAATTTTGCAATTTAGACTCGGTTAGGACTTTTTCAGGTTAAAGGTGTGTTGTATAATATGGAAAAGGTTGGTAACTTCGGAATTGGAAATTTTTCTTATGATGTCCGTTAGTGCTTTTTCCGGGCTATTGCTCATTTTTTTCTTCTTTTTTCTCTATTTTTTTTTGTTTTTCACTTCTTTTCTTTTCTTACTATTTTTGTTGAGCATATCTATTTTTTCTTGCCCCTTTTTATGCACTTTTGGATTGAAATTCTGAATTTTTCTATTTTTTGCAATTCCGGGCTATTTGGGTTTTTCGGGTTGTCAAATGAAAGGGAAAATCTATTCGGCTCAATTTGGGTTGCAAAAGGGGTGATTTTTCATGATTTTTATGGCCAATATTTTTGGGTGACAAACGAGGGCCTACTTCATTGTCCAAAATATCAATTGCGTTACCATATACATTTTGAGATGAATTTAACTTTAGAGATCAATTTTGGCACATTTTTCAAAGCAATATCACACACGTCTTTCATAACCGATTAAAATGAAAGGATTGAGATCCTCGACGACTTTTTATGCGCTGAAAAGAACTTTGAGTTAACAATTAACTCGAATTGATTTAAAAACTCGCAAAAAGTGATAGGCTCGAATCTCACCGAGTTTGTTAATCTTCACACTTATTCGTTAAGTCGTCAAATTTCGCTCAATTTCCATCTTTAGTCAATTTCGGCTTTGTGTATGTTGAATTTTATAACTTGAGACTTCAATTCGACTTTTAATGATATTTTTGAAAAAATTGAATTCCAATTTTTATTTATTTTGAACAAAAATATTTTTGGGTTTTTTCAAAATTTTATGATTTTTTTGAGATTTTTGGGCATTTTTGAAAATTTGTGAAGTTTTAGAAACACGCACTTGTGACCCCTCATAACTTAGACTTTTGCATTGTCCTCAAGCAAAAAGGACTAAAATCTAAATAAGGCAAAATAATAAGTGCGATAAATAAAACAATCAAATGGAGAAAATGTAGTTTTTATTACAAACAAGACTGTAATACAATTACAAGGAAAAGCATACAAAATGTGAATAGGAAAAAACAACAACTGTGTAAAAAAAAAAACTACAGAACCACATCAAGCTTCACTGGGGAAGGGGATGGGAAGAACCGGGCGCGTCGAGGCCATAGGGGTCATGGTAATAGGATGGCAGTGGCTCATTGGGATCCCCTAGGCGTCGATAGATGTTCGCTTGGAAGCGGAGTATTAAGCTCGTATTGCGGCGGTAATCGGTCAAAAAGTTGTCGAAGTTCGTTTCAAGTTCCGCCATTCGGTTTGAGAGGTCGCTTCTCGCCCACTCAAAATTTGGATCATCCTCTTCGTCCAGACCTACATCCCCCATCTCGACATCCTCATCGGCTGCCTTCTCTTCCTCGTCGCTCTCGCTTGAGGAAACCTCTTCTTCACTATCACCTCCCCGCCTTTCCCGTAGGATAGCAAGTTGTTTGGCACTCTTAGTGCAGGTCCCTTGTCCAAAAGGACCGAGAATGCGAGTATGATCGAGCGGTGCCGCTATGCCATCATCCTTGAGGATAGAAGTGATCAAACGGGCATAGGGAAGTGGGGTAATACCCTTCTCATCCAAGGACGCATTGATGATATCGGCGTATAAAGTGTCGGCCAAATGGATGGAAGTGTGGGGGTCAAAGAGGTGATAGTTTAAAGTGGCTTGTCGGGGCCGCATAGCGAAATCGTTGGACATTTGCAATATATTGGCGCACACAATCTGAAAAGTGAGGCGCGCCTTCTCGTTAAGGCGTCCAACGGTGACAGTTTACCCAGTCCAATCCACATTTGGTGCAATGCGGGCCATGATAACATCCTTGTCGACCGGGGGGACGTTTCATGGATAGGTGAATTCTTAAATGTCCGGAACGTCGTACTCGGCCAACTTAGCCGTGAGAAGGTCCAAAGAAAATGGGATGACATTCCCATCCACGTAAGCTTGGGCCTCGAATTGGCCTGTCCGAATAAGGGTGCCATAAAAGGATCGGACTTCGGTCGCCCAAATCGCTTCATAGGGTTCGTTGAGGAATCCTATGAAGTTTGATGTGCCATAATAGGGCGGTGACGGAGTTGGGCCGCCCGTCCCATTGGACAGTGCGATCCATATGGAGTTTGCGATCCAAACTGAAGAACCGATGGCACCATCGCTACTCTTGGCGGGAGCGGAATTTGCCATGACTGGAGGGGTGGATGTCGGTGGAGTCATACTTGGTGGGGGCAGCGCATGGGGCCATGGAAACAAGGGGGATTTTTGCTTGGAGAACTAGAGAGGGAGAATAGAGGATTTGGGTTGAAGGTGTGAAGATAAAGGGAGGGTATTGGCGTGTATTTATAGGTGAAAGGGTGAGTGTAGGGATTAGAATTGGAGGGAAAGGGTTTGGAGTGAAAAGGGGGGGAATTTTGGAGGGAAAGGTTGGGGTTGGTAGGAGGGAAAACGGATTGGAGGGAATAAATGGGATTGGGGAGAAGGGGGGTGAATCTTGGGAAGGGGATAAATCAGATCTGCAGAAGGAGGACCGGTCTGGGGTAGGGGCGGACTAGTCCGGGTACTTTAATATTCAGAAAATCCAACTAGTGGACCGACCCACCTTAAAATTAAAGGAACCGGTCCGGCCCAGGGTTTTTGGGATGGATTTTCCCCGAACTTAATTTCGGTCTCTCTTCTCCGAAAAGTTTCACTTTCAGAACATACTCCCTATCAATCTGGACTAAAACCCTCTCGATTTCGCTGGTCAACGCCCTTTGACTCAAAATTCCAGAAACACGCGAATGCTTTTCCCTAATGAAATATAGTCATATCGACGCTCATTACACACACGACTCTCACCCCATACGTGTCGGGGGTGCGACGACCTCGCTGTAACAACTCACTCTACCTCGTAAACGAGGTCAGACAACCAGATGGTGTCGACTTCTTCCGCACATGCCTCTAGATATGGCTTTAGGCGTTGTCCATTCACTTTGAATGTATTTCCCCCTTTTAAATCGTCTAATTCAATAGCTCCATGGGGGAAAACATTCTTCACGACGAACGGGCCAGACCATCGTGACCGCAACTTGCCCGGAAATAGATGAAGCCGAGAGTTATAGAGAAGAAATTTTTACCCAGGAAGAAACTCTTTGCATCGAATGATGTTATCGTGAGCGAGTTTCATCCTTTCTTTGGAAATTTTAGCATTCTCATACGCATCATTGCGTAGTTTTTCTAACTCATTTAATTGAAGCTTGCGGTCTTCACCGGCCTTATCTATGGCATAATTCAATTGCTTAATCGCCCAATACGCTTTGTGTTCTAGCACTACGGGAAGATGGCAAGGTTTTCCATACACAAAGTCGAAAGGGGACATGCGGAGTTGATTCTTATATGCGGTACGATAGGCCCATAGCAAATCGTTAAATCTAAGTGACCAATCTTTCCGAGTAGGATTGATAATCTATTCAAGAATGTTCTTGATTTCCCGATTCGCTAGTTCGGCCTGCCCATTCGTTTACGGGTGATAAGTCGTTCCAACCTTATGAACGACACCATACTTTCTCATTAGCTTCGCGAATGGACTATTGCAAAAGTGCGTGTCATTATCGCTGATTATCGCTTTAGGTGCACCGAAGCGAGAAAGTTTGTGTTCCTGTAGGAACTTTATCACCACTTTGTTGTCATTTGTCTTGATAGCTATAGCTTCCACCCATTTAGAAACGTAGTCTATCATAACAAGGATGTATAGGAAACCAAAGGACGGGGGGAAAAGGGCCCATGAAGTCAATACCCCAACAGTCGAAGATCTCAATGATGAGTATGGGGGTAAGAGGCATCATGTCTCATCGAGTAATGACTCCCATCCATTGGCACCTATTGCAAGATTTGCAAGCATCGTTTACATCCCGAAAAATTATGGGCCAATAAAGGACGCATTGCAGAATTTTGGCGTCCGTTTTTTCGTCAAAAAGTGGCTCCACTTCGGAATGACAAAACTGGATGACTTTTGGGATTTCGTCATCCGGTACACATTGTCGGATGATTTGGTCAGCGTAATATTTGAAAAGGAAAGGATCGTCATAGAAGAACATGCGCGACCAAGTAATAAACCTTTTCTTATCTTGTGGTGTCCAGTCGGGAGGGACGGCTCCCGTGACAAGGTAGTTCACTATATCCGCAAACCAGGGTAAAGGAGAGGTGGCAAAAAGTTGCTCATCCGAAAAGTATTCATCTATGGGTACGGGATCACTAGGTACGTCGGACGAAAGGTGTGATAAGTGGTCAACAATGACATTTTCTACTCCTTTATTATCTTTGATGGAGAGATTGAACTCTTGTAGGAGTAGGATCCACCTTATGAGGCGCTACTTGGCATCTTTCTTTACAAGTAGGTATTTCAAAGCCGCGTGGTCGATGAAGCAAGTAATGGGGGAACCGATGAGATATGACCTGAATTTATCAAGGGCAAAGACTAATGCTAGCAACTCTTTCTCCGTGGTAGAGTAGTTGAGTTGTGGTCCGGTAAGAGTCTGGCTAGCGTAGTAGATGACATGAGCTTGCTTATCCTTTCTTTGGCCCAAAACAGCCCCTATCGCATAATCGCTAGCATCACACATAAGTTTGAATGGTAAAGACCAATCCGGAACTTACATGATGGGAGAGGACACAAGCATGGTTTTCAATTTTTTAAAAGAGCTTTGGCATGCTTCCGTCCATTCGAATGGGGTGTCCTTCATGAGTAGTTTTCTTAAGGGTCTAGCTATGGCGCAAAAGTCCTTAATGAACCTTCGATAAAACCTCGCGTGGGTCAAGAAAGAGCGCACGTCCTAAGCGATTTTGATGGGGGAAGGTCAGCTATGACATCTATCTTTTCCCTATCAACTTCTATCCCCTTAGATGATACTATATGGCCAAGAACTATTCCCTCGGTGACCATGAAATGGCATTTCTCCCAATTCAGCACTAAGTTCTTTTCCACACACCGGGCAAGTAATTTTTCCAGTTTTTCTAGATAATGATCGAAAGAGGTGTCAAAAACGCTGAAATCGTCCATGAACACTTCGTGTCCTCTCTCGACCATGTCGCTAAATAAGCTCAACATGCACCTTTGAAAGGTCGCGGGTGCATTACACAGCCCAAATGGCATACGTTTGTAGGCAAACGTACCAAAAGGGAAAGTTAAGGTCGTCTTCTCCTGGTCAAGTACATCCACCTCAATTTGGTTATATCCAGAATAACCATCAAGGAAGCAATAGTAAGGGTGTCCCGCCACTCTCTCAAGCATTTGATCGATAAATGGCAAGGAGAAATGGTCTTTCCTAGTTCCCGCATTGAGTTTCCGGTAATCAATGCAAACGCACCACCCGGTGGTGGTATGTTGGGGAACTAGCTCTCCCTTAGCATTCTCAATCATTGTCATTTGACTTCTTCGGGACGACTTGAATAGTGCTCACCCATTTGCTATCCGAGATTGGGTAGATAATCCCGGCATCCAATAACTTGATAATCTCGGTTCTCATAACTTCTTTCATGTTGGGATTTAGTCTTCTTTGCATTTCTCTAGAGGGATTGACATCCTCTTCGAGATGGATCTTGTGAGTGCAAATCAAAGTAATTATCCCCTTCAAATCAGCAATGTACCAACTAAAAGAACTTTGGTGCTTCCTCACAATTTTCAATAATTTACCCTCATGCCCTTCGTCTAGGCTAGAGGAGACAACAACAGGAAATGTATCATCCTCTCCTAGGTATGCATATTTAATATGGGAGGGGACTTTCTTTAATTCAAGGGCTGGAAATTTGTCACTGGATGGAACCATGCGTCTATCCCTCGGAGGTAACTCTTCGAATCTAGAAACCCAATTAACATCACTCGCGTCCTCGTTCAACACACTCTCATCGAGTAACTCTCTCAACTCCCTAACCTCCCTCTCGAAGTCGGTGTACGTACCCTCACTCTATTGTAACTCCACTAAATAGGACTCTAAGGCATCGCCGCAATAATTCTCCTCAAAGTACTCCTCTACTACCTCATCTATGAGTCTCACAGCGTGAAGATCACCTTCCTCCCCCGTATGTTGGTCTATGTGGAAGATGTTGGTCTCTAAGGTCATATTCCCAAAAGTGAGTTGCATTCGCCCATTCCGAGTATTAATGATTGCGTTAGCCGTAGCTAAGAATGGGCGCCCAAAGATGATGGGAACATGGTTGCTCGATTTGGAAGAGGGCTATGTATCGCAAATGACAAAGTCCACTGGGAAGTAGAAAGTGTCATCTTGGACGATCACGTCCTCGACTATGCCTCTCGGGATATTCATGGTTCGATTCGCTAATTGGATAGTGACCTTTGTGGGCTTGAGGTCTCCCAAATCAAGTTGCCTATAGATGGAGTAAGGGAGGATATTGACACTTTCTCCCAAGTCAAGTAAGGCTTTTTCGATTTTGTTATCTCCAATGATGCAGGAAATGGTGGGTGCACCGGGATCTTTGAATTTAGGCGGGAGATCATTTAGTAGAATAGACCTCACGTTTTGTGCTAGAAAGACATTCTTCTTTACCTTCATCTTTCTCTTTACCGTCAATAAGTCTTTGATGACTTTAGCATAAGCTGGAATTTGCTTAATGGCATCGAGGAAAGGTAAATTTAGCTTTACTTGCTTTAGCACTTCTAGCATGTCTTCACGTGGGTTTCCTTTATGGGAGGGAATCAAACTTTGAGGAAATGGTGCCGCAGAGGGTGGTTTCACTACTACCTCTGGCTCACTAGCGACTTCTTTGTCACTCTCATTTAAGGGGACATCTTCGGCTTCTTTCGTGCCGGGCAAAATCTCCTTTTCTTTTATTGTGTCGTGTGGGGGAGGTGATAAATCAACGACTCTCCCACTATGAAGAGTGGTCACAGCTTAACATTGCTTCTGATGTTCAGTGGAGGTGTAGCTAACACTAGTTTGACCTTGGGGAGGTCTTTGGCCTTGGGTAGGAAACTTACCCTTCTCTTGAACACTCAATAAGGATTGTATCTTTGACAGAGTCGCATTTATGTCGCCAATCAGACGATCATATTTGGCATTAGTTGCGGTTTGGCTTGCGATGAATTGATTCATGGTATCCTCGAGAGTTCTCCGCGGTGGCGGGATATAAGATCCTTGAGGTGGTGGTGCTTGCACGTGTCCTTGCATGTGTGGAGCTTGTTGAAAGTGTTATGGTGAAGGAGGGGCAACATGTGAAGGAGGGTTCATTGCGGTATGTTGTTGCCCATAGCTAAAATCAGGATGGTTTTTTCACGAAGGGTTGTATGAATTCCCGTGCGGTGCACCAAAATTACCCTTAAATCCTCCTATACCACTAACTTGCTCCTGAAGCATTACTTTGTAGGCGGGTATGGTCGGTCATTCCTCAGTTGAATGACCCGCCTCAAAAATCGCACACACCTTCTCGACGGGGTTTGGTATGGATCCAGCCGGTCTTTTTCCATATATCTCGCATAGGTCTCGAAATCCTTTCTCAAGGGTATCCAATCGACTGTCCATCATAGAATTTTTATCTATGTGAAATAGGTCGGACGCCGATGGAGTGGTAGTCAATTGACGATTTCGATTTTGAGCGTTAGGATCAGATGTATCCCAGAATTGGGTAGTCTCGGCGACGTACCTCAGGTGAAGCTCAGCATCGTGGGCGTCTAAGTCGACAAAAGGACCACATCCCATAGTTTCAACAAGTTTCTTGGAGTTAAGATTCAGCCCATTATAGATAAAAGAGATGATTTGCGCTGAATCAAATCAATGATGGGGGCATGAAGTAACTAACTCATTGAAACGCTCATAACATCGATGAAATGGCTCATTTTCAGATTGTCTAAACGCTTGAATTTGAGCCTTTATGGAGATTGTTCGATGTGTTGGGAAGAATTTCTTGAGAAATATCGATTGCAACTCGTTCCATGATGGAATCGAGCTTGGCGGTAAAGACCATAGCCAGGTCTTAGCTTTATCTTTGAGCGAGAAAGGGAAGAGTTTGAGGTGGATCACCTCTTGGGTGCAAGTTTGATCATTGAGAGTATCACACGCATCCTCAAATTCCCTAATGTGAACGTATGGCTTTTCAGAATCCATACCATGGTATTGTGGTAACATCTGGATCATCCCATTTTTGAAACGGAATTGCCCGACATTATACGGGAGTATAGTGTATCCCGGAGTGACAGTGCGCTCGGGATATAAGAATTCTCTCAGCGGGCAGTATGGGGGCTCTTCCTCACCGACGACTGCACTACCGTGCTGCAACATCTCTCTCTCACTTAATGGAGGGAAAGGGTTTGGAGGGAAAAGGGGGGAATTTGGGAGGGAAAGGTTGGGGTTGGTAGGAGGGAAACGAATTGGAGGGAATGAATAGGATTGGGGAGAAGGGGGGTGAATCTTGGGAAGGGGATAAATCAGATCTGCAGAAGGCGGACCGATACGGGGTAGGCGCGGACCGATTCGGGTACTTTAATATTCAAAAAATCCAACTAGTGGACCGGTCCGCCTTAAAATTAAAGGAACCGGTCCGAGGGCGGACTGGTCCGGCCTTAAATTAAAGGAACCGGTTCGGCCAAGGGTTTTTGGGCTGGATTTTCCCCGAACTTAATTTCGATCTCTCTTCTCCGAAAAGTTTCACTTTCACAACATACTCCCTATCAATCTGGACTAAAACCCTCTCGATTTCGCTGGTCAACGCCCTTTGACTCAAAATTCCCGAAACACGCGAATGATTTTCCCGAATGAAACCTAGTCCTATCGACGCTCATTACACACACGACTCTCACCCCATACGTGTCGGGGGTGCGACGACCTCAATATAATAGCTCACTCTACCTCGTAAACGGGGTCTGATAGCCAGACGGTGTCGAATTCTTCCGCACACGCCTATAGATATGGCTTTAGGCGTTGTCCATTCACTTTGAATGTATTTCCCCCTTTTAAATAATCTAATTCAATAGCTCCATGGGAAAAAACATTCTTCACGACGAACAGGCCAGGCCATCGTGACCGTAACTTGCCCAGAAATAGATGAAGCCGAGAGTTATAGAGAAGAAATTTTTACCCGGGAAGAAACTCTTTGCGTCGAATGATGTTATCATGAGCGAGTTTCATCCTTTCTTTGTAAATTTTAGCATTCTCATACGCATCATTGCGTAGTTTTTCTAACTCATTTAATTGAAGCTTGCGGGCTTCACCGGCCTTATCCATGGCATAATTCAATTGCTTAATCGCCCAATACGCTTTGTGTTATAGCACTACGGGAAGATGGCAAGGTTTTCCATACACAAAGCCGAAAGGGGACATGCCGAGTTGATTCTTATATGCGGTACGATAGGCCCATAGTGAATCGTTAAATCTAAGTGACCAATCTTTTCGGGTAGGATTGACGGTCTTTTCAAGAATGTTCTTGATTTCCTGATTCGCTAGTTCGGCCTGCCCATTCGTTTGCGGGTGATAAGTCATTCCAACCTTGTGAATGACACCATACTTTCTCATTAGCTTCGCCAATGGACTATTATAAAAGTGCGTGCCATTATCGCTGATTATCGCTTTCGGTCCACCGAAGCGAGAAAGTATGTGTTCCTGTAGGAACTTTATCACCACTTTGTTGTCATTTATCTTGGTAGCTATAGCTTCCACCCATTTAGAAACGTAGTCTACCGCAATAAGGATGTATAGGAAACCAAAGGACGGGGGGAAAAGGGCCCATGAAGTCAATACCCCAACAGTCGAAGATCTCAATGATGAGTATGAGGGTAAGAGGCATCATGTCTCATCGGTAATGGCTCCCATCCGTTGGAACCTATTGCAATATTTGCAAGCATCGTTTACATCCCGAAAAATTGTGGGCCAATAAAGGCCGCATTGCAGAATTTTTGCGTCCGTTTTTTCGTCAAAAAGTGGCCTCCACAAGCTTCGGAATGACAAAACTGGATGACTTTTGGGATTTCGTCATCCGGTACACATCGTCGGATGATTTGGTCGGCGCAATATTTGAAAAGGAAAGGATCATCATAGAAGAACATGCGCGATCAAGTAATAAACCTCTTCTTATCTTGCGGTGTCCAGTTGGGAGGGACGACTCCCGTGACAAGGTAGTTCATTATATCTGGAAACCAGGGTAAAGGAGAGGTGGTAAAAAGTTGCTCATCCGAAAAGTATTCATCTATGGGTACGGGATCACTAGGTACGTCGGACGAAAGCCGTGATAAGTGGTCGACAATGACATTTTCTACTCCTTTCTTATCTTTGATGGAGAGATTGAACTCTTGTAGGAGTAGGATCCATCTTATGAGGCGCGGCTTGGCATCTTTCTTTGCAAGAAGGTATTTCAAATTCGCGTGGTCGGTGAAGCAAGTAATGGGGGAACCAATGAGATATGACCTCAATTTATCAAGGGCAAAGACTAGTGCTAGCAACTCTTTCTCCGTGGTAGAGTAGTTGAGTTGTGGTCTGGTAAGAGTCCGACTAGCGTAGTAGATGACATGAGCTTGCTTATCCTTTCTTTGGCCCAAAATAGCCCCTATTGCATAATCGCTAGCATCACACATAAGTTCGAATGGTAAAGACCAATCCGGAACTTGCATGATGGGAGCGGACACAAGCATGGTTTTCAGTTTTTCAAAAGTGCTTTGGCATGCTTCCATCCACTCGAATGGGGTGTCCTTCATGAGTAGTTTGCTTAAGGGTCTAGCTATGGTGCTAAAGTCCTTAATGAACCTTCGATAAAACCCCGCGTCCTTGAGAGCGCACGTCCTTGAGAGATTTTGGTGGGGGAAGGTAAGCTAGGACATCTATCTTTGCCCTATCAACTTCTATCCCCTTAGATGATACTATGTGGCCAAGAACTATTCCCTCGGTGACCATGAAATGGCATTTCTCCCAATTCAGCACTAAGTTCTTTTCCACACACCGGCCAAGTACTTTTTCCAGTTTTTCTAGACAATGATTGAAAGAGGTGCCAAAAATGCTGAAATCGTCCATGAACACTTCGAGTCCTCTCTCGACCATGTCGTTAAATAAGCTCAACATGCACCTTTGAAAGGTCGCGGGTGCATTACACAAGCCAAATGGCATACGTTTGTAGGAAAACGTACCAAAAGGGCAAGTGAAGGTCGTCTTCTCCTGGTCAAGTACATCCACCTCAATTTGGTTATAATCGGAATAACCATCAAGGGAGAAATATTAAGGGTGTCCCGCCACTCTCTCAAGCATTTGATCGATAAATGTCAAGGGGAAATGGTCTTTCCTAGCTCCCGCATTGAGTTTCCGGTAAGCAATGCAAACGCGCCACCCGGTGGTGGTACGTTGGGTAACTAGCTCTCCCTTAGCATTCTCAATCACTGTCATTCCCGACTTCTTCGGGACGACTTGAATAGGGCTCACCCAGTTACTATCCGAGATTGGGTAGATAATCCCGGTATCCAATAACTTGATAATCTTGGTTCTCACAACTTCTTTCATGTTGGGATTTAGTCTTCTTTGCATTTCTCTAGAGGTCTTGACATCCTATTCGAGATGGATCTTGTGAGTGCAAATCAAAGGACTTATCCCCTTTAAATTAGCAATGCACCAACCAAAAGAACATTGGTGCTTCCTCAGAATTTTCAACAATTTACCCTCCTTCTCTTCGTCTAGGCTAGAGTAGATAACAACAGGAAATGTATCATCCTCTCCTAGGTATGCATATTTAATATGGGAGGGGAGTTTCTTTAATTCAAGGGTTGGAAAATTGTCACTGGAGGGAACCATGCGTGTATCCCTCGAAGGTAACTCTTCGGATCTAGAAACCCAATTAACATCTCTCGCGTCCTCGTTCAACACACTCTCATCGAGTAACTCTCTCAACTCCCTAACCTCCCTCTCGAAGTCGGTGTACATACCCTCACTCTATTGTAACTCCACTAAATAGGACTCTAAGGCGTCGCCACAATAATTCTCCTCAAAATACTCCTCTACTACCTCATCTTTGAGTCTCACCGCGTGAAGATCACCTTCCTCCCCCGTATGTTGGTCTATGTGGAAGATGTTGGTCTCTAAGGTCATATTCCCAAAAGTGAGTTGCATTCTCCCATTCCGAGTATTAATGATTGCGTTAGCCGTAGCTAAGAATGTGTGCCCAAGGATGATGGGACATGGTTGCTCGAGTTGAAGGAGGGCTCCGTGTCCCAAATGACAAAGTCCACTGGGAAGTAGAAAGTGTCAGCTTGGATGATCACGTCCTCGACTATGCCTCAGGGGATCTTCACGGTTCGATCCGCTAATTGGAGAGTGACCTTTGTGGGCTTGAGGTCGCCCAAATCAAGTTGCCTATCGATGGAGTAAGGGAGGATATTGACACTTGCTCCCAAGTCAAGTAAGGCTTTTTCGATTTTGTTATCTCCAATGATGCAGGAAATGGTGGGTGCACCGGGATCTTTGAATTTAGGCGGGAGATCATTTAGTAGAATGGAGCTCACGTTTTGTGCTAGAAAGACATTCTTCTTTACCTTCATCTTTCTCTTTACCGTCAACAAGTCTTTGATGAATTTAGCATAAGCTGGAATTTTCTTAATGGCATCGAGGAAAGGTAAATTTAGCTTTACTTGATTTAGCACTTCTATCACGTCTTCACGTGGGTTTCCTTTATGGGAGGGAATCAACCTTTGAGGAAACGGTGCCGCAGAGGGTGGTTTCACTACTACCTCTGGCTCACTAGCGACTTCTTTGTCACTCTCATTTAAGGGGACATCTTCGGCTTCTTTCGTGCCGGGCGAAATCTCCTTGTTTTTATTATGTCGTGTGGGGGAGGTGATAAATCAACGACTCTCCCACTACGAAGAGTGGTCACAGCTTGACATTGCTCCTGATGTTCAGTGGAGGTGTAGCTAACACTAGTTTGACCTTGGGGAGGTCTTTGGCCTTGGGTAGGAAACTTACCCTTCTCTTGAACACTCAATAAGGATTGTATCTTTGACAGAGTCGCATTTATGTCGCCAATCAGACGATCATATTTGGCATTAGTTGCGGTCTGGCTTGCGATGAATTGATTCATGGTATCCTCGAGAGTTCTCCGCGGTGGCGGGATATAAGATCCTTGAGGTGGTGGTGCTTGCACGTGTCCTTGCATGTGTGGAGCTTGTTGAAAGTGTTATGGTGAAGGAGGGGCAACATGTGAAGGAGGGTTCATTGCGGTATGTTGTTGCCCATAGCTAAAATCAGGATGGTTTTTTCACGAAGGGTTGTATGAATTCCCGTGCGGTGCACCGAAATTACCCTTAAATCCTCCTATACCACTAACTTGCTCCTGAAGCATTACTTTGTAGGCGAGTATGGTCGGGCATTCCTCAGTTGAATGACCCGCCTCAAAAATCGCACACACCTTCTCGACGGGGTTTGGTATGGATCCAGCCGGTCTTTTTCCATATATCTCGCATAGGTCTCGAAATCCTTTCTCAAGGGTATCCAATCGACTGTCCGTCATAGAATTTTTATCTATGTGAAATAGGTCGGACGCCGATGGAGTGGTGGTCACTTGACGATTTCGATTTTGAGCGTTAGGATCAGATGTATCCCAGAATTGGGTAGTCTCGGTTACGTACCTCAGGTGAAGCTCAGCATCGTGGGCGTCTAAGTCGACAAAAGGACCACATCCCATAGTTTCAACAAGTTTCTTGGAGTTAATATTCAGCCCATTATAGATAAAAGAGATGATTTGCGCTGAATCAAATCAATGATGGGGGCATAAAGTAACTAACTCATTGAAACGCTCATAACATCGATGAAATGGCTCATTTTCAGATTGTCTAAACGCTTGAATTTGAGCCTTTATGGAGATTGTTCGATGTGTTGGGAAGAATTTCTTGAGAAATATCGATTGCAACTCGTTCCATGATGGAATCGAGCTTGGCGGTAAAGACCATAGCCAGGTCTTAGCTTTATCTTTGAGCGAGAAAGGGAAGAGTTTGAGGTGGATCACCTCTTGGGTGCAAGTTTGACCATTGAGAGTATCGCACGCATCCTCAAATTCCCTAATGGGAACGTATGGATTTTCAGAATCCATACCATGGTATTGTGGTAACATCTGGATCATCCCATTTTTGAAACGGAATTGCCCGACATTATACGGGAGTATAGTGCATCCCGGAGTGACAGTGCGCTCGGGATATAAGAATTCTCTCAGCGAGCGGTATGGGGGCTCTTCCTCACCGACGGCTGCACTACCGTGCTGCGACATCTCTCTCTCACTTAACGACTCGGTGCTCTCACTTGGTGTGGTCGAAGTGTGTTCGGAGGTGTGTCCTAGGAAGGAAAACAGAGTGTTATTGGAGATTGAGTGTGACGGTGTGGGAGGTGGGATCCAGAACTGTGGGGCATTTGGAGTGTGAGGGCTATCAGGGTTATACTCAACGATTTGATTTTCGTGAATGCTGGTTGGAGTATTATGGGGTGTGGGAGTGAGTTCAAAATTTTGCATTAATGGCTTATGAGAGATGATGGTGAATATTTTTGTGCTTTTAGAATTTTTTTATGTTTATGGATTTTTGGAAATTTTTGGTCAAAGCTTTGGATTGACTCGATCTAATCCTAAGTCTACCTAGTTCCCCGGCAACGGCGCCAAAAACTTGACGCGACTGAAAATGTGTCTCAGAAATGTGTACTCTCTAGGCTCAAGTGCAAGCCTGTCGCTCAAGTGATAATCCGATAAGTCGGGTATCGATCCCCAGGGAAATAGGACAACTGGGTTGTGACAACGGGAAAAGACGAAGGAATCCTAACTTTGACTCTAAAGAAAAAGAGAAAATGATTTGGTTTTGGGAATGATTAAACTAAATGCAATTATGAAATTATGAAAAGGTGCAATTATATTAAATTACCTAGAATGCTAATGAAAGCTGGTTTAAAACTTTAAACTATGTATGCAAAAAACAGGACGGGAATACAATCCCCCAACCCTAGTGTAGTGCAGTTATAATATTAATAGTAAATTTAACTGATTAATTTGACTCGGAATTTAGTACTCCCAAGCATTACGTATACGAGGTTCAAGCCCGCGTCATACTTAATCTGAGGATGAGTAAATCGGTATCACGATAGTGACACTCGAATTGCATTCTAAATCATCCCGGTTACCCAGGTGCAAACGAGATATAAAGATTTACAATTGTTGTGTTCCTACGCAATACGGTCGTAATCAATCACTAAATTCATAAAATTAATTTTATACACACGCAACTAACACATCAGGCTGGGTTCATGTATCCCGGCCTTAGAAAATCTAGCCTAGCATGCTGAAAGTAATGAAAACAGTGTTTGATTTGCGGAAAAACATGATTAAACTATGGAAAATTGGTATAATGATGTAAAACAGAATTAAACAGACGAAATTACTTACTAATCTTACCAAAGCACTCAAAGTATTAACTAGAATTACAAGTAATTCCAGTTAATACTTTGAGTTCTTTGGTAAGATTAGTAAGTAATTTCGTCTGCTTAATTCTGTTTAACTAGAATTACTTGTAATTACTGAAATCTGCGAATTTGGTGAAAAAATTGCAAAGGTCCAAGCCTTAGGTACCTCCTCCGAATTTCGGGTGGAAATTACACTTTTGCCCTTTTGACTTTCCTTCTTGTCTTTCTTGATTCTTCCGATTTCTTTATTCCGTTTATTGACATCAAATACCCATAAAATCACTACGAAATACCAGAAACTCGGTGTACTCGTTAGGATTAGTCAGTAGCAAGATTATGAGATAAAGTCAAATCGATTACTTTGTTCGAGGTTCTAAAAGTACCTAAATTAAGGGATAAATTAGGAAGAATTTATGCCTAATCATGGGCCATTGAGCTTGGGGAGTATGACCTTACCTATCAGCCTAGGAGGGCCATCAAAGGGCAGGCACTGGAAGATTTTGTCGCAGAGTTTACATGGGAAGAGGTCGAGGGTGAGAATAACCTAGAGGCCACATAAGGGTCAAATAGAAACGTCTTCTGACACCCGAAAGAGGTTATGACCAAGAGAGTCAGAGATGGGATAGCCGAGAATGAGGAAGACCGGTACCTCTTCAGGCAGGGAATTATGTTAAAAGAGGGTTTCTCATTAGATAAGGATATATAGAACCTCCTCGTCGATGGGTCCTCTTGCGAAAGTGGGAGCGGTGAAGGCCTAATACTTTTAAGACCGGATGGTACCAACATTGAGTATGCCCTAAGGTTCAATTTCAAGGCGTCAAAGAATGAGTCAGAATACGAGGCCGTGATAGCAGGCCTCTCCTTAGCAAGAACCGTTAGTATAAGACGACTACTCCTTCATAGTGACTCAAGGTTGATTGTTAATCAAGTATTGGGAGTCTATGAAGCCAAGGACGAAAGGATGGCCAAATACCTGAAGAGGGTGAGAACGATACTTGAAGGCCTCGAGGAGGTAAAGATGAAGAGAATACCTTGACAAAACAACTATCATGCAGACGCATTAGCAAGACTAGCTTCAGCGACAAGGACAGATATTAGAAGGACAGTCCCAATTGAAATCTTGCCTAGAGCAACCATTGAAGAAGAAGAGGTCAATAATCCTTGCCTCAATTTGAATCTTAGGGACTCGTGGATGGATCCAATTATCAGATATATCAGAGAAGGGGTGCTACCAGAGTCAAAGTTAGAGAGGAGGAAGTTGAGATACAGAGTCGCAAAGTTCTCAATAGTAGGAAATGTCATGTATAGGAAGGGACTCTTATTGCCCCTGCTCAGATGCGTCCATCCCACCGAAGTACCCCGCATCTTATGAGAGGTACATGAGGGTTCTTCCTCCAGTCACATAGGAGGAAGACCCTTGGCCAAAAGAATTATTACACTGGGGTATTGGTGGCCAACCTTGGTAAAGAACGCTGCAGCTTATGTGAAGAGGTGTGACAAATGTCAGAGATTCTCCACAGTCCCACATCAACCTCCTCAGCCTATGACTTCTATCAATTCCCCTTAGCCATTCGCAGTATGGGGGATTGACTTGGTAGGTCCCCTGCTAAGGGCTGCAAATAATTACAGATTTTTGATAGTTGCCATTGATTACTTCTCCAAGTGGGTAGAGGCAGAGCCAATGATCACGATTACAGAGTAGAAGACCTTCCAATTTATTTGGAAGAACATCATATGCAGACATGGTCTCCCAAACACCCTCATTTCGGACAACGAAACACAGTTCAAGAACTCTTCCCTGGAAAAATATTACGAAAGAGTTGGGATAAAGTAATTTTTCTCTTCTTTTGGCCGACCTCAAGCAAACGGTCAGATCGAAGTCACAAACAGAACGATCTTTGATGGGATTAAGAAGAGGTTGGAGGAGGCTAAGGGAAGGTGGATCGAAGAAGTTTACGCTGTGCTATGGGTCTACAGAACAACGGCTAGGATGCAAATAAGGGAGACCCCATTTATGTTATCACATGGCTCAGAGGCCGTCATAACAATAGAAGTTGAACTTCCTACTCATAGAGTGGAGACCTATAACCCTGAAAAGAATTAGGATGAGAGAAGACTCGACCTAGACCTGATTAAAGAGAGAAGGGAAGACACAGAAGTTAGGCAAGCAGCTTACCAGCAAAGGGCATCAAAGTTCTACAACCAAAGGGTGAAATCAAGACCCATTGCCGTGGGAGACTTAGTACTGAAGAAGACACTACAGAAGGCAAAAAATTGGCATGATCCCTATAAAGTGATCGAAGAGGTTGTACCCGGGACCTACATGCTAGAAAACCTAGAGGGGGAACCTTTTTCCAATCCTTGGAATTCTGATCATCGGAAAAAGTATTACATATGATGTTGCAAGAGATTTCATATAAATGTATCATCTTATGAAGAGATTATTAATATGAAGATCTAATTCCTATTTCAGTTCTTGATTCATTATGCTCGGTTGGAAATTTATGGGGATAACATCTTAGTTGATGACCTCAGACCCTTAACCTCATGATTTGGTGATAAGGTCTGAGGTGAAACTCACACATAGATGACCTCAGACCCTTAACATCATTAATTTGGTGAAATTATTTATGAGGATAACATCTTAGTTGATGACCTAAGACCCTTAACATCATGATTTGGTGACAAGTTCCGAGGTGAACATCACACTTGGATGACCTCATACCCTTAACATCATTAATTTGGTGAAATTATTTATGAGGATAACATCTTAGTTGATGACCTCAGACCCTTAACATCATGATTTGGTGACAAAGTCCGAGGTCAGTCATCATACTTGGATGACCTCATACGCTTAACATCATTAATTTGATGAAATTATTTATGAGGATAACATCTTAGTTGATGACCTCAAACCTTATAACATCATGATTTGGTGACAAGGTCTGAGGTCAGACATCATACTCGGATGACCTCAGACCCTTAACATCATTAATTTGATGAAATTATTTATAAGGATAACATCTTAGTTGATGACCTCAGACCTTATAACATCATGATTTGGTGACAAGGTCTGAGGTCAGACATCATACTTGGATGACCTCAGATCCGTAACATCATTAATTTAGTGAAATTATTTATGGGGTTAACATCTTAGTTGATGACCTCAGACCTTATAACATCATGATTTGGTGACAAGATCTGAGGTCAGACATCATACTCGGATGACCTCAGACCCTTAACATCATTAATTTGATGAAATTATTTATGGGGTTAACATCTTAGTTGATTACCTCAGACCTTATAACATCATGATTTGGTGACAAGGTCTGAGGTCATACATCATACTCGGATGACCTCAAACCCTCAACATCATTAATTTTATGAAATTATATATGAGGATAACATCTTCGTTGATGACCTCAGACCTTATAACATCATGATTTGGTGACAAGGTCTGAGTTCAGACATCATACTTGGATGACCTCAGACCTTTAACATCATTAATTTGGTGAAATTATTTATGGGGATAACATCTTAGTTGATGACCTCAGACCCTTAACATCATGATTTGGTGACAAGGTATGAGGTCAAACATCATACTCGGATGACCTCAGACCCATAACATCATTAATTTGGTGAAATTATATATGAGGAGAACATCTTAGTGATAACCTCAAACCTCATAAAATCATGATTTGGTGACAAGGTCTGAGGTCATACATTACACTTGGATAACCTCAGACCCTCAACATCATTAATTTGGTGAAATTATTGCATGGCAAAAAAAATCATCCAACAAACAATTCAGCAAGAGAAGAAATAAGAGCCCTCCTCAGAGGTTGACAGATTAAGTTACAAATATCAAAAATATAAAGTAACAATGTTCATTAGAGGTTAGAGTTCAAATACATAGTGAAGGTACAAAATCTTCAACAAAATGGCCTAAGGATTTGTTGGGACAATGCTGGCATCCTCAGCCTGATTCCTTTGGCCGACGTTGGTCACCTCGGCCCCATCATCTCTGGGGTTGGCTCCCTCAATCTCTGTAACATCCTGTGGTGCGGTCTCTGCAGGGGCATCATCTTCCTCTTCAACCTCTTAAAGGGCTTGGGTGAATTGAGGGTTAGCAAAACCTAGGCCTATGAAGTCAGAGGCTTTCAATCTCCCTGACTCCTTCTCTTTAGCAGTCGCCCATTTGCCAGTTGCCTTAATACCTCTCTCGAGGTACTCAAAGACGAACCTGATGAATTCATCGGAGACTTTATAATCGGCCAGAATGCCCTCAAAGGCATCCTCAAGGGCTGGCTTCACTGCAACGTCAACCTTTTGCTGGAGAACGTCATCCTTGGCCTTCAAGGTAATGGTGTGGTCATTTTTAATCTTAGAGATCTCTTTCTCCAACTCCTTAACCTTCTTATCAAACCCCTCAAAGGCAGATTTCAGACGGTCTACCTCTGCATTCAGAGAGTTTTGCACCTTCTCGGCCTCTTGGCCTTTCTGGATGAGGGGCAATTTCTTCAAAGTCCAGTTGGCAAGATGATGCATAACAACGAGGCCCTGCAGATCGTGTGGTCGTATATATAAGTTGAAATTCAAAAATAGAGGTTACACTTCAAAGCTAAACTAAAATCCTAAGTCATACCTGAATAGACCTGTGAAGGCCAAACTCAACAAGCAGAGTGGTGTCCATGGATCGACAAAAGCGTTTGTCAACATCGGTCAGAGCAGAGACGATGGCATCCAACGCCTGCAAACTGTGGCCTATAATGCTATCATTAATTTTTAGTTGCTCTATATGAGCAGCCAATGCATCCTCAGAAGAAATAGGGATGGCACGATCCCCCCCTTTCTTCTTCTGCCTTTGATCCTCAGGGGCATGATCAACAACTTTTCTCTTCTTGGTGGCCTCAGCCCTCGAGGTTGAGGGAGGAGGAGGAGCATTCAGACCTTCTTTTTTAACGAGCTTTGTTATGGTGCCTCCATCTCCCATAACTCGTCCGATATCCCCTTTGGATGCTCTGCAAGATAGAAAGGTCTGAGTTAATGAGTCAGATATACATAAATTCAGAGGTATAACTTATTGAAATAAATAGCACTTACGAAGCTCTGTCAGAGGGCTTCCCCCAAGACCAGTCTCAGAGAGATAATAGTGGGTCATTAGGTGTTCAAATTTGACAAGAAAACCATGCTCTCCCTGATCCTGAAGGTCTTTGACCTTTTAAAGATTGTTTAGGCTTAGCCCGGAGTTGACCCTAGAAGCCATTGTTACCTTTCCCCATCTTAGGGGTATCCTCATCTCTAATGAGGAAGAGGGGGCACTCGGACTAAATTCTCATGGCCATGATACGAAGAAGTAATGTGGCTTCCAGTTATGGTTTGAGGTTTGGGTAATTTGAAGAATCTTTTTGTTTGACTTCCTAGCTAAGAAATGATAATAGCTCGGATGATTTCTGGCAAATGAAGGGACATATCACCTCGTGAAGACCTGGACTGGAAGGTCTGAGTGATGGATAACCTTCCACAAGATAATGGCTCCAATTATCACCCTCCAAGAATTGGGTGACAACTGGGAAGGAGCCAAGTTGATGTAGGCTAATATGGCCCTGATGATGGGATGGATGGACAGACGAAATCCCAACTTGAACATCTGCTTATATAAGCATATCTCACCATCTCGGTCGTCATAAGCCCTCTCCTCCCTCAGAGGTCTCCTGAGTTTTATAGAGGGACTTATGGAATAAATATGTCTGAATGCCAGAAGGTCAACCTCACTGACTGTACTCTCAATCTCTACCGCTTCAGAGCTGTCAATATCACTCTCGACACCGTCATCGTCATCTGGCTCAACATCGGCCGGGGCAGATGACGGGGCACCACTTGGTAACCTCTGAGCGAACTCAGCTCCTGTGACAACCGACAGGGGAATGGCTTCAAGAATCGGAGGAACAACGACACTTGGTCCAATAATTTTAACCTCTGAGGAAGAGGTTGATGTGCTCTAACTTTTGTGAGGCGAGGCTCGACTGGAAACCTCTGCTTGATCAGGGACAAGATCTTGTTTATTTTAGAAGTCCATGGCCTCTCGGAAGGAGTCCACAGACATAGGGTCTGAGGTGGATGACTCAGACTCCGACATTGGATAGGGTTCAGCTGGGACCTCTACTTGGTTAACTGGTTCTGCTAGTTCTGGGCATATTACCTTCAGAGGTGGTGGAAATATAGGTCCGAGGGGGAATTCCTCTACCCTATGAGCTTTTTCTTGCGCTCTTTCTATTTGCCTAATTTTCTCTAAGGTCTTCTCTCTAAGTGAGGGGAATTACTCTAAGAGTTGATACAGGGGTCTCAGCATATGAGGCAGACCCTACACTATAACTCTCCTAAATAACAAACAATGCTGGTAATTTGACTAAGGATCAAAGCTGGGTTTTTGAGCAAGAACAATGTATGAACAGTCAACCAAAAGCTCATAGGTTCATCAAAAAATGCTTAATCTCGCCAAAAAATACAACGAAGGGAAGAATAAGGTAGAAAAAAGGGAAGAATAAGGCAGAAAAATGCAGCAAAAGGAGAGAAGGGGGAGATAAATGATACCTGAGAAGATTTGAGAAGATGAGAAAGAGATAGATGCAGGAAAAAGCCACCAACAAGCCCTTATAGAGAGAGAAAGAGTTGTAGGCGAGGGAGTGTAGAAATGAAGAAGAAAGAGAAGAAGGGGGGGTATAACCCTCAACACCCAATGCACGCGTCCCAAGGACCATCATTGCCTTAGGAGCCCCAATGGACGACTGACATCACATGCTTGTCAGGCACGCCTCATACTTTAGTAATTGACAAGTGTCAAATGAACATTGGCACAAGGAAGAAGGACCTAGGAGTTGTAGACCCCACAGTCACCTGCTCTCACATGTAACTAAGGGATGGGGGTAATTGATATGCCTTTAATGTACCCCCTCGGCTCAGAAACATCAACCTCGTCTATGGAGATGGCCGATGCTGGAGGGACCATGGATCATCACCTGGCGGGCTCGTCCTAGGCAAGGTCGGCCATGGCTGAAGTTGCTAGCTACCTCGGCAAGTGAGGTCTCCATGACCCAGGGAAGGTTATCCAACTGGTCTTCCAAGGATCGCAACCTCGGCTAGGAGGATGAAGAGGTTACCATCTCATCATCATCATCATCATCATCATCATCATCATCATCATCATCATCAATCTCGGCTAGAGATCAGCCGACGTTCCAGCTATACCACCTCTACCTCGGCCCAGGCCGATGTCATAGCTCAACGTATTACTTCGGCTCTCCACCTGAACCAAGGTCACAACCTCGTCCTCTTCCAGGTCGAGGTTGGGACCCTTGACGGATGGACGAGTTCTTATCAGCATATGCATTGTTGGGAACACGTGTACACAATCAGTTATAACCGAATCATTCCCCTTACGTGAGGGAATATTTCGTCATCATTATTTACATGTGACAGTGATAGATGTCTTCATCTGATTGGCCAGATCAACACACATTCTCATTGCATGCATGGGGGGGGGGGGTGCATTACACCCCCCAGGTATTACATATAGTTGTCTTCTCCTTTTTAGAGGGGGAGCACAAAATTAACAACCCTAGCTAAAACTCTGCCTAAATACACAGTAGAGAGAGAGAAAGTTTGAGAGATTGTATTTATGGCCATTAGAGCCCTCATACAGTGATACATATCATACACTTGCACAGTGGACGTAGGCCTAATTGGCTGAACCACATACATTCCGGTGTGAATCCTCTTCTCCTCACCTCCCTCTACTATGTGTGTATGTACCCTTATGCTGCCATTGTTAACATTGAATTGAGCTCACAAACACCTTGAAGGGTGGTGCTGTTTCCAGCATCATCAGTTTAGCTCTCTACAATGATCTTAAATTATAAAATAAAATTATCTCAAAAAAGTGAACTAGGAGAATTTTGTGATCAATTTTCTTACAATACTTTTGTATCCTTTCCTAAATCCAGGAACGCTAATGATGAATATGAATCCAATGAAAATATTATGATAATAGAGGCAAAAATATAGAATCTTTAAACCAGAAACTTTTAAAAACTACTTTAGAAAAAAGAATCAATCCAAAACTAAATCTGATGCTAAATGCTATAAAGGTAGCAAAATTGTCCATTATGCCAATAAATGTAAAACTAAAAATAAATTAAACAACCTTCAAATTGATGAAGACTTAAAAATCCAATTAAGCAAATTATTACCTAATTTCAGTCCTTCTGGTTCTGAAAAAGTTCATTAGAAGAAGATGAAATCCATCATCTTCAAAGTTCTAGTGAATTTGATAATAATAATAATAATAATAATAATAATAATAATAATAATAATAATAATAATAATAATAATAATAATAATAATTGTTAAGCAATCAACTATAAAATAAATGTGATCATCTAGATGCAATATAACAAAATAATTGGATTAAGCATAAATATGCTTACCATCTAACAACAATCCTTATTAGATATTATTAATCAAATTTATGATGCCAACATTAAAATCAATTAGTAAAAACTTGTTATAATCTCTAAAAAAATGAGAGACATGTCATTAAGCATTAAACTCGTAAAGAAGTAGTTAATAGAATGGAGAAAAAATAAAATTACTCCAAACCTGTTAATTTATGATATTTAAAATAAGAGGTTAATAACATTAAAGCATAATTAAAATAGTTAAAATACCGATAACATAATATGTAAATTGAGATTGTGGGGACTAAAACAACTCGATAGTCCCATACATGATTTCATTCGACCAGCTCATCAAGAGATAATAGGCCGACCCAACTTAGATGATTAAATTCACCCGGATATTTAACATGTGCTTAAATACATCTTGATAAGCTCAAATCGCTTAACAAAAATATCGAAGAGATATTAAGGGACACCTCATGAGTTGCATTCAAGACGAAAGAGATCTTTATACAAATTAATCTCTTGAATGTAAACCGCCACCCCAGGGTCAACGGGATGCAACATTGTAGTCTTGAGAGATACACTAATAAAAAAATAATAACATCTCTATGGACGTAGGGAAGTTATAGAACTATGTATATTGTGTGTCGTGCGTGTGATTTATTATCTTTCTTCCTTGTTTACTTACTTTCGTGGAAATCTCCATTAGGATTATTCTTTTACTCATAATCGGCACCGTTTGTGGGAAGTGATTCTCTTTTCCTACAAGAGTAATCATTGAAAGAAAGTGCCACAATGTCTCACCACAACAGTAATCTACCTCAGGTCGTGGACGTATAAGATGACCCAGTTCCACCCAGGGTCAGGTCTCAGATTCGTTAGGAGCTAAATACAAGGTTTCACCAAGAGAGACTACCTTTTAAAAAGAGCCTCGACCAGCCTAGGTCAACACAGATCTCCAAGTTGGTCAACGACTACGATGCCATGCTTCAAGAGCAGGAGGAGACTACGCGCCTCTAGATAGAAATCCTCACGTTCAGAGGCGACTAGAAATAATGGAGATATAGATCCATGTTGATAATCGAAAGCATCATGCAAGGACTCCTAGTTCTTAGGCAAGCAACACTCGCAGCTGAGGTAGGAGCTCCAGGTGCGACTTGGACAGACCAGAATATGGATGACCAGATAGGTGCCATAAAGATGATGAACATTAAGACATAAAAAGTTTGGTCTAAAGAGAGATGGACCAACACCCTTCCCATCGAGGGGCTAAACTAAAGAGTTCGCTAGAAGAGCTCTTAACACACAGATGAGATCCCCTTTCTCAAGGGCGATCGAGAATGAAAATCCCCTACAGAATTTCACATTCCTTAGGTTTATAATATATAATGGCAAGACTAATCCCATATACCACGTCAGGCAGTACATGTAGGCCAGGACCCAGTGGACCCACAACTACTCTCTTGTGTGTCGCATCTTCCCTTTTAGCCTACATGACATAACTCAGAAGTGGTTTGAGAGGTTTCCTCATAGGTCCATCACGAGCTTTATGGTCCTCACTGATGCCTTCATCGCTCGCTTCATAACCAATAGCTCCCACCCGAAGAGGATGGATTCACTGCTCACGATGAAGAAGAAGCCACAGGAAACTCTTTACGAGTATGTCAAAATATACTAGGAAGTGTTAGATAAAATAAAAAACTACTCGAATAAAGTTGCCATATCATCCTCTAAGATCGATTTTCCAACCACCTCCATATTGCAGTAGTCCTTTACAGAGAAGGAGGCTAGCACCATTGACAATGTCATAGCACTTATTGAGAAATATGCTAAGGTTGAGGATGTCGTTCACTCTATTCATACTGAAACTGGATGTGTCAAGGTAAAAAAGAGAGGTGACACGAACAAAAATCCCAAGAAGGGGAACAATAAGGGGGGAAGGAATGGTTTCAATAATGGGGCAATGCGGATCTTTCAAATGCTTTTCAAGTTGTCAACACGATCTTTTAGAAACCAATTTTCACAATACTGGTAAAGAATAAGGATCACCAGTTTGTGAAGTGGCCCAAGAATATGGATGGTGACCCAACAAAGAGGAACAACGCATTACGATGCACTTTTCACAAAGAAATCGGCCACCAAACAGAAGTCTATAAAGCATTAAAATCTGACTTCGAGGAGCTGGCCCAAGATGGGCATCTCGAGGAGTATATAGACAGGAAAGCTCACAAGGTCACAGCAAATGGTGACTAGGAGCCAAATAACTTCCTAGATGATGATATGGGTTAGGAATTCATAATAATTCAAGGAGCATCTGACCTGAAGCAGATCTAAGGGAATGCTATTCGAATGGAGTTGAAGAAGATCACGACTGGTATGGAAGCATTCTAGATTAACCATGTTAAAAGCCTGACTGGAAAGTGTCAAAGATTAGAGGAAATCAACTAAAAAAACACATCGTCTTCACTAAGGAAGATTTGGTTGGTTAAGGATCGCACACTACGATGCACTCGTAATCACATTGTTGATTATGAACATGGATGTTGATAGGCTGTTGGTGGATCAAGTGATATCATTTGAGGTGATATACCTGGAGATCTTCCATAAATTAAATCTCAACTTAGTCGATCTCAAAAAGGTAATAATTACATTGGTTGGCTTCCAAGGGAAGATCACGATGCCGTTAGGAAATGTAGTCCTGCCAGTAAGGGCAGAGAATATTTCAAAATCGATTGAATTTATAGTAGTAGACATAAAATCACCCTACCACATTATTCTGGGCAGGGGTGTCTTCATGCGATGAGAGTTGTGCTATTGACCTACCACCAGAAGATCAAGTACATCACAGACCGATGAGTAATGGAAAATCATGGTGACTAAACCACCGCAGGAAGCATTTCATCGTCGCCATACGACCCCAAAAAGAAAAAAAAAGGAAAGGAAACTCCTCTTAAGGACGCTCAGGATGGGGCTACTCATTCGAAATAACTATTATGGTATGGCCAACTAGGAGTGGAGGAGATAGGGTAAACCCCGCTGATAGGGTTATTAAAAACTTGGAGGAGGTTACGCTTGATGCTGACCTACCATAAAGAAAGTTTTTTATTGGAACAACACTCGCCAATCATGAAAAGAGGGAGCTCATTTCCCTCTTAAAGAATACTTTGGATATGTTTGCCTGGGAACCGTATCACTGGCCAAGGATTGATCCCCAGGTGTTTTTCCACTACCTTTACGTGGACCCAACTTTTAAGTCGATCACTCAGAATACACAATGAATAGCCCCGAAGGCTAAGGTGGTGGAAAATAAAGTGCGAAAACTTATCGAGGTAAGGTTCATTAGAGAAGTTCAATTCCTGAAGTGGCTCTCAAATCCATTGATAATGCATAAGAGTAATAGAAGATGGAGAGTTTACATTGGCTTCACTGATCTCAACAAGGCATTACTCAAAGATAGTTTCCCTCTATCGAAGTTAGATCAACTGGTCAATACCATGGCAGCGCATTAATGGATGAGCTTTTTGGATGCCTATTTTGGGTATCACCAGATCCCATTGTTCGGCTTCGACTAGGACAAGGCATTTTTAATCACCCCAATGGGTTTGTATTGATACAAGCTCTTGTCGTTTGATCTTACAACCCTGGGGCCATTAATCAAAAGTTAGTCACTAAAATTTTCAAGCAACAAATGGGTGAAACCATGGAGGTTTACATTGGCAACATACTAGTTAAGAGTAAGGACAAAGGTGACCCCCTCACCAATCTAGCCAACACCTTTGAAATCTGTAAGAACTATCGGATGAAGCTTAATGCGAGAAAATGATCATTTGATGTCTAGCTAAGAAAATTTTGAGGTAATCTAGTCAACAAAAGAGGCATTGAGTCTAATTCAAATCAGATTGATGCTATTAACAGGGTCCATCCACCAAAGATGTTGCATGATATATCCAAAATCTCACTAGAGTGCTCGTGACACTCAATCGCTTCATCTTTAAGTCCTCGAAGCACTGCCAACCAATTTTTTAGCTACTCAAGAAGGATAAAGGCCTCACCTAGAATGGCGACTGCTCAAAAGCCCTTGAAAAGATTAAGTCTTACCTTAGAAAACCATCCCTATTAGAAATTCTTGACGATGGAGATCCTCTATACCTTTACCTCACAGTATCAAGTCACGTAGTTAGCTCAACCTTGGTATGCGAGAAGGAGGGAAAATATGGTCCTATTTATTATGCTAGCAAGACACTTCTGGACACAGAGCAGCGCTACCTTCCATTGAAAAAGCTAGCATATGCCTTGTTAATCGCTTTAAGGAAACTCAGGCACTAATTTTAATACCACTCTGTTACCATGATCACTTTGTTCCCCCTTAAAGTTGTCCTTCAAAAAGTCGACCTTTTTAAATGATTGCCAAAATGGGCAGTGGAACTTGGGAGGGTTGACATTCACTTTCCACAAAGGATAATGATTAAGGAGTAGATATTGGTCGATTTTATCATTGAATTCACTGGGGACGGTTCAATCGACCAACTGTTGGTAGAGAAATTAATGAACGAGGAAGCACAGTCATAGGACTAGACCTTTACGTTGGTGGGGCCTCAAATTTCAAAAGGGAAGGAGTGGGATTATCATCATCACACCAGAAGACACAATCATCGAGCAAGGAATCAGGTTGGGTTTTAAAGCCTTCAATAATAAATCCTAATATGAAGCACTGATAACTAGCCTACGAAAGGCCCATCTACTAGGGGCAAAATGGCTCAACGTGCTCAGCGATCCTAAATTGGCGTCTAACCAAGTTAGTAGGGATTTTAACACAAAGGATGATTATATGGTAGCCTACCTCGCTATGGTTTGCGAGCTCATAAAATGTTTAAAGGGGTCCACAATCAACAGTTACCCAAGGGGAAAAATTATCATGGTGATGCCTTATTAGCCCTAAGCTCGGTAGTGAACTCTGACCTCAAACGAATAATCGAAGTGTAATTTCTCACCAATCTTAGTATTGAAAAGATGATTGTCATCGAGTAAGTGTTCACTATTAAAAAGGGTCCTCCCAGCTGGATGGATCCAATCGTGGTATACTTATAGGATGAGACACTGTCGATCGATAAAAGATTGGTCACCAAGTGGGAGTGAAGGTTTCTCACTTCTATTTTTATTTGAATGAAAACTCTACACAAGATATTTCATATATCCTTACCTCTAGTGCGTCCACCCAAGAGACGTCGAACAAGTTATTTATGACCTCCACGATGAGATTTATGGGAGTCATATAGGAGGAAGATCTATGGCATTCCAAGCAATCAATGAAGCCTACTAGTGGCCATATATTCAAAAAGATAAAAGTATCTACGTTTGAAAGTGAGAGAAGTGCCAAAAGTTTTGTCCTATAGTTCATCAACCGGCTAATAATTTGAAGCCTTTGACCAGCCTATGTCCATATGCACAATGGGGATTGGATATCATGGGACTACTACCTACCTCACCTGAGAATTGCAAGTATTTGTTGGTCGACACAGATTACTTCACTCAGTGGGTAGAGGCAGTACCACTGGCTAACATCAGAGATGCCGACATGATAAGGTTCATCTTAAGGAACATAAGAACACACTCTGGGGTAATAATATCAATCATCACTAATAATAACACGTAGTTCAAGAGTGGTACTTTCCAAAAAAATTTCAATCGACATAGAATCAAGCACTACTTCAGCTCGATAGCGTACCCTTAAAGAAATGGTCAAGAAGAGGCTTACAACAAAATAATTATCAATGGCCTTAAAAAGAGGCTGGAATTAGTTAAAGGTTCTTAGGTGGACGAGCTTCCTACTGCACAATGGGAATATCGTGCTACGCCCAGAAGACCAACTTAAGTAAAATCCTTCGCACTCACTTATGGAACGGAAGCTGTCATACCACTTGAAGTTAGTCTCCCGACCATGAGAACTAGAATGTCCGACCAAGGACTAAACGATAATTCCCTTCACATTGAACTTGACCTAGAAGATGAACAAAGAGAGCAGGCCATGATTAAGCTGGCCTTATACTAGCAATAATTGGCAAAAGTAGTAAAATAAAAAGGTCAATCCGAGGAATTTCCAGGTAGGAGATTACTTCCTAAGAAAAGTTCTTGGTAGTGTTGTAAGGTCATCAGACGACAAACTGGGTCCCAAATAGGAGGGACCTTTCAAGGTGGTTAGGGATGATCTTCAGGGATCCTATCACTTAGAAACAATGGAGGGCAGAGAGATACCAAGGTCATGGAATGCAACCTCAAGAAGTTTTATTTTTAGTCTTCTTATGTTTCAACACATTTAGTTTATGAAAATTTTCATTTCAAACTTATGTTACTTTTAGTTTTTATTTCACGTCATGAATAAATGAAGGACATTTCTTCTCCGTTATACTCAAATGTCTTAATATAATTTGATTAACCATCATTGTTTCCTAAGTAACTAACTCACAATTGGTTTTTAATCCTAGAAATTCGTGACCGTACGATTAAATGATTAGACTTTAATTTAATTACAATGGAAGTGTTGCTTATACAATTAAAACTTAAGTCTACAGATCCCCATCATAACCAATAAAGGTGACCTCATGACTTGCTCAGGCAATATAAAATCCCTACGTAGGATCCCTAGAAAATCAACCATCTTTTCTTGGTCGACTAAAATCCTGAATGGTTGAATTGCTCATAAACCAGGTGCATTTTTCCCATCATATTTTCTAGTCCTAAAGGAGTGTGATGACACGACCTAAAAGGTAAGGAAGATGGAATAACACATGAAAAGTCATATTGTACTGAAAAAATGCAAATATATTGGTATTACTTTTATTCATTTGGATGTGATTAATTACAAATAGATACCAATTACATAATAATGATTATAAAGTAAAACTACAAAAATTGTAGGAAATGCACAATAGTTTATGGTCGACGATACATAAATTATTTTATTTCCCTCCTCTGCCTACTGTTGGAATTGGAGTCATATTCATCATCACTCTCATGATCCACCAGGTAGTCATTGACAAGTTAATAGGGGATGACATCCAAAAGAACCCACTCCTCATCTTTTTCAAAGGGAGGTCGGTGGTATGCTTAACAAATCACTTGGTACATTTTCCACAACTGGGACTCCTTTGATTCTTAGAGAACCTTGAAGGCGTTCAACCACCCGTGCTTATATGACATATACCAGGCTTCTTGTAACCATACTGGAGCATCCTGTTATCCTTCATGCCCATTTTGAATAAGTACCGGAGCTTATTCACATCATGCTGCAGCCTAGTAATAATTACGTTACTCCTTTAGAGATTTTTCTCAAACTCAGAGAGTCTATTCTTCAATGCATTATTTTTAGACTAGACTAAGGCACCAACCTTAACTATATCCTTGATCTCCCCGAGCCATTCCTTCATATTGGCTATCTCCTTTTGCATCAAGGATCTCATGTCCTCTAAGTTTTAAAGGTCGTCCTTCAACTTCACGACCAGGGTGAACTGGTCCTTATATGCTTCAAATCTCTCCTTCAATGGTCTGTAGGCCTTCAAGAACACTCGACGATCTTATTCACTCGTATCTCGCCTAAGAAACTTGTCAATATTTTTAAAAGAGAAGTCTCCTAGGCACTAAACCACAAATAAACAGAGCAAATGAAAAATAAGGGAATATAACTCAATAAAGGAGAACATAATTTTTTGTTAATAATAAAAAGGGTAGGCAGAGCCATTACAGTCTAAGGAAGAAAGGAAAAAGTACAATGTACGAGAAAAGAAGAAAATAAAACCCTGTTAGCTAAAGGCTTCACTTCTTCACTTGATCTTTTGTATCATCTTCTTTCCCCTTGGATGCCCCCTTATCCTGAGGCACAATAACCTCTGTCTACTCGGTAGGATGGACGACATAAGGCTCTTCATCACTGACATGAGGAGGTACTAACTGGTGCCTCCTAAATAGCTCAGACTCAAAAGAGACCTCAGTTTGCACCAAGGCTCTGTCCTACCCCTTCTTGAAGCTCGTCAACCATAGGCAATATAGATTCTGACATCGTCACATGCCCCGTTCTATCCTTTCTCGAAGCTGGTGTCCTTAAGGGAAATAGTCTTCTCTACCTCCTTATTAACCTTAGAGTTCTTCACCTACAAGAGACTGTTCTCAAAATTCAGGGAGGCCATAACTAAGGAAGTTTTATTTTTTTCCTTCTCATAGGCCTCCGTGGCCTTCTTCAGGGACTTCTTTGAATTCCTCAGAGTCTAAAAAAGCTTTACATTCTTCGTAGACTGGTTGACACCAAAAGAGGTGCTAGGGATCTATGGAACTGAGGAGGTGGTAGGGAGTTAAGGAGAGACTTAGGGGATCCTAGAATGTGGTGTCTACCGAGCCCCTTAATCGGTGAGCTTGGAATAAGTGAAAGCCGTCGAATAGGTACCACATGATATTTTGAGAAGGAGGTTGATTTTGCGGATCTAAAGGGACAAGGATGACCGATTCGGATGGTTTAGGCCATTTTGGGAGGTGATGTTGAGGATGGATGATTCTAAGGGCCTAGGTCAATCCTGAGGACCTAAGATGGGAGCGACCAATTTTATGGGTCGAGGTTAATTCTGAGGACCTTAAGTAGGAGCGACCAATTCTGAGGGCCGAGGTCAATTATGAGGACCTTAATTAAGAGCGACCAATTTTGAGGGTCGAGGTTAATTATGAGGACCATAAGTGACAACGACCAATTATGAGGGTCGAGGTCAATTATGAGGACCTTAGGTGCGAGCGACCAATTTTGAGGGTCGAGGTCAATTCTGAGGACCTTAAGTAGGAGCGACCAATTCTGAGGGTTGAGGTCAATTTTGAGGACCTTAGGTGTGATTGACCAATTCTGAGGGTCGAGGTCAATTTTGAGGACCTTAAGTTGGAGCGACCAATTCTGAGGGTCGAGGTCAACTCTGAGGACCTTAGTAGAGAACGACTAATTCTGAGGGCCGAGGTCAATTCTGAGGACCTTAAGTTGGATAAGTTTACTGGAGGATCTTGAATTTTGTAGATTTTATAGGGAAAAGACATTTGTCCGGGGATTATATCCTTTTGAGAGGAGCTAAAAATCTTAGCCTGCAAATTCCATTCTGGTGAAATAGTCGGTAACTTAAGCTGATGGGATTCCGTTGGTGAATTTATTTCTCTGAGACGCTGTCGGGAGGAGATATCCGATTGGCTTATGACTCCACTGGGGAAGTTGGTTTGGATGACTTGAGATTGTTGGGATTTCGCTCGGGAATGTTTTTGGAAACTTCTTGGAAAGAATTAGAGAATTTAGGTAGCTTTGCTGAGGAGGCACTTGATTTTTGCTGAAGATGAAATTCTAGGGTCTTCACTAATGGATGTGCTAATTTTTTGGAATTTTAATGTTGGGAATAAAAGGTAGTTTTAATCCGGTTGGGGATTTGAGAGTTTTGAAAAATGATTTTCTTGATGAAAAAATGTTCTAACATTCATTTGGTAATCTTAGGAATTTTCTAGAATTTTTTTTGGAATTTTCTAGAATTTTTTGTACGAAATTTTAGAGGGGTGCCGACTCACAGGTGGTGGGAGTTGTAAAACGGTAGTGGAATGGTCTTTTGGACTACATAGGGATGGGGAAGGGACATTGATGATTAGCTGATATCTAGGGACTGTTGACCGAAATACCCCTTTGCCTCCTATAAAAAGGGGCGAGTTCTTCTCATTTTTCATAGCTTCTAGCCTTATCCTTTTCTGCGATTTGTTCTTGTGTTCATTCTCCCTTTATGTTTTGAGAATGGCAAACTTTTCAAGCAGTGATGTACACATGGTGTGGCTAAGTGTTGATGACTGGGTGCAATTGGAGTGGTGGGACAGGGTGCCTTTAGCACTGGGCAACGAGAACACTTTTAATTTGTTTGATCCTGTCGCCAATGAGCATACTCTTCTGCATGAGCCTACACACCATCCGTCATCTAGGGTGAGGAGCCCTGATGGTTATGTAAGTATCAAATGACTCTTGGTATTCCTTTTCACATTTTTCTTTTGCATTTTCTTTGTTTCTTTAATTTTTGACAAGAGGCTTTTCTTTTGATAGACTGACATCATCGCGTCGAGTCTTCGCTCTCAAGGGATGATGAGATTTAGAGAAGTGTGGGAGATCCTTCCTCTGGTTTTGCATTGGGTGGTTTCTTCAGCTAATTTTGGTAGTCTCGCATCTACATTGGATGAGATGCCTCGTTCGACGGTTGTTTTATGTGCGCTGGGGGAGAGGTGGTGGGATACTACCCACACCATTCATTTGGATGTTGGGGAGATGATAGTGACTCCCATCGATGTAAAATATATGATGAGGCTAAACTGTGAGGGGACCCAAATAAAGGTGGATCACACGCTGAGGGTGACGCCGACGGTGGTGGAGGCGGCGCTGGGTGATGTCGGGAGGGTAGTAACTTATGATTCTATCCGTATTTCTGCTTTACGGGAGATGCATTTGAGCTGGAAGATCGATAATACTGATGGGCTGCAGGTTCGTCAGATGGATCATTTATTTATTCTTTTTCTTTGGGTAGGATTTCTTGTGGCGTTGAGCGACAATGTTGCCCATTTATAATTTTTACGACATTTGAGGGTATTTTTGAATATCCTTCTCTTTGACTGGGGGAGCCTGACTTTATCTACCCTTTATTCATCTTTGGATACTTTTAGCTTATGCTACTGGCAGACTTTTACTAGTTCCACGTATCTTTTGGAGGTATTCTTTTTTGTTTGCATTTTTCCTTTATGCATTTTCCTTTACTTCCTTTTTTATTTCTTCTGATTATTAACTCTTGTCTTTTTGCAGATGCGGTTCTATGAGGTGATTAGTGATAAGAAGCTCTTTGGGTATGGTTGTTGTACGATCATTGTCTCCAAAAGCCACTCTCAAAATTCCCTTGAGTACCTACAAAACTTGTCTAAAACTAACTCGTATTGTGGTAAGTACGGGTATCAATCCAACTTTCAAGGTGAAACAATTAATGTGAAAATGTGCAATTCCAATTTTTTATTAAAATATATATATTTTTTATTTTTAAAACAATTTCAAGGGAAAAATTTACTAACAAATGCTAAAAATTATAAAATGACTAAAGAATGAAAAAGAATGTGCAACTGAGTGTGAAATAATGTGAGAAGTTCAAGTGATGGGATTACACTTCATTTTCAATTATTTTAATTTCTCAATTTATTAATTTGAAATAATTCGAGATAATATTAAATTGATAATCTAACTCTCGTTAAAATTTTAAATTTAATAAAATCTTTTTCAGAAAATTAATTTCAAAATGTCACACAATGAAAAATTAGGATTTATACTATTTTCCGAAAATTACCCGCTAGGATCAATTTAAGGAAAATAATATCAATCCTCAAATTTCAACACTGAATTAATATTCAAATATCGAAAAAACTATCTCTAGTTCGATTCCTAAATTCAAACATTAATTTGTTCAATTAATTTACTAACTCTCGTTACATAAATTAATTGGTGACAGTTAAATTAATTTACCTAGAAATATAAAATTAATGAAACCAATTAATTAAATTAACATCATTCGCATTGCATCCCACCCCTTGAATGGGGTGTTTAGCCAAACATTCTCATATGTGCATAAACAACAATAAATAATATGTCAAGAAGGAAATAAATTGAAAAGAGAATGTAGAAATACAATACGCAATTTTTTTCACAAATTTGTCTTGAAATGCATCAAACTTCTTCACAATTTTCAGCACTTTATTGCGAAAAGAAGACTAAAAACTATACCTCAAAATTATTTTAAAGATAAACTAATTTTTTTGTATTTTTCAGAAAAATATTTATGACCCTAAACTGTACATAATATACGCATTGTTTTTCTCTCTATCGTCTCTCTCTGTTTTTCTATCTGAGAGTCTTTTTTTATATATGAGATACTCCTCTCTTTTTATTGACCCACGATGCTTTGCTTTGGTTGAAGATTTTGTGGGATTTTTGGTTTATGCTTGGGATTGTGTCCGATTTTGTTGGAATTTTTGGCTGACTATGGATTTGGATTGGTTTCAAGTGATGGGTTTTCGGATTTGGATGTAGCAGGGCAAACCCGAAGATCGGTCTCGGGTTGGTGTTTATCGGTTTGGTAGGTGGGCTCGCGGGTCTTGGTCCGAGTTGGTCAGGTTGGGGATCCGGGTCGGAGCTGGGATGAGGAGTTGGCCAACGCCGGAGATCTCGCGGGGTGAAGGGTCCGGCCGCGGCCTGGTGTCGCGCCGGAAGCGGCTGTTTTTTTTTGTTGGGCGGCTTCGCCGCCGGAGATGGAGGGGTTGGTGGCCGGAGATCGCGCGGGTAAGGGTCGTAGATCGGGGGTTTCGGGTATGGGGGCTGGTGCATTTTTTTTTCTTTTTGTTTGGTTGGATAACTATGGAGTTTGAGGGGTTTTGTTAATGAGGGAAGAGAGAGGAGAGAGAAGGTGGTTGGTGTAAGTTGGAGAAGATGATGTTGGGGGCCAATTGTGTGGGTGAGGGTATAGGATAATAGGGTGCAGGTGAGGATGAGGATAAGTAGTGTTAGGGTGTGTGTGTGTTTAATTTGTGATCCCTAAAAAAAACTAATTAATAAAAATAAAACTATTAAAACTAAAAATCTAAAAATTAAATTTCTATTCTAATAAAATAAAGACTCAATTAAAAAAATGAAAATAAAAAGAAAATAATAATTTTTTTTTTATTAAACTAAAAACTAAAATCTTAAAAAAATGTAAAATCAGATAAACTAATAAATGAAATCCTAAAAAAATTTAGTCATAATAAAAATAAAACTAATAACTAATAAAAATAAAGATAAAATAAAAATATACTAATAAAATATAAAAATAGTAAATAAAACCTATAATTCCTAAATAAATAAAAAATAAACCCTAAAAGTAAAACGACTCAAAACAAAAATCTAGAAAAATAATAAGGGTACAAACTCAACACACACCGGGCTTGGGGAATGGTCAGGGCTCGGTGTAGGCTCAGGTTAGGGTTACGATACTGGTTCGGAACATCAAAACTCTTTTGGGCAAGCTTAATGTGAACTTCGGACTTCACGGTCTCCTTTGATTTCTTCGATGCACACTTTTGACCGCTATTGAGTTGCAATTGTACTGATTTAGTATTATTTGTACCGCAGCTGCGTATTGACCTGAGAAATAAATAAATACGAACATAAGGCCTTTTTTTATTAAAAACGAGCGACTAAAATGCATCTATTCGGGGTATAAAATAGACACTTTTAGGTGCTTATCAATTAGGATTAATGCCCATTTGTTTGAAGGATGAATTAGTGGGGGGCTTCTGCCGAATGTGTTGGTGGCGAAAGTTCAACTGGAAGTCGAGGCAGTCCATTTCCTTGGCGACGGTGCGTCAGATCTTAAATGACCTGATGAGCAATCGGGTTAGTCCTTCTTTTCTTTTCTTTTTTATTTTTTTTTTCTTTTTGGTATTTCCTTTCTGATCGTGATATTATTGACTTCATCTAAATAAAATGTAGGTGACCTTTTATCTGTGGAGGATGACCATTCAGTATACGGGGATGATCGGTGGGCATGCGCAGATGCGCCGGTTGCTATGCATGAGTTTGACTACTTCTAGTATCTGGGGGAGTAGTCAGGAATATTGTGGTGGATGAGGTGGTGGTTCCACCATCGATGCCCCCGAGATATATAACTCAAGTGCAGGAGATGTCGGAGGATGCTCGGGTGGCAGCGATGATCGGTGAGCCTTATTCTCTATGTACGGACACGGTGGAGGCCTACAACTACCTCAATTTCGTGACGAGATGGCTGATGTCGTCATATATTTATGATGTGATGAATATACCTCCACCTCCTACAACATCAGGTAAGGGTACCAGTCGATTAGTGGGGTCCTCCCATAGTGCGGGTAATGCGTCGATATCAGTAGCGGCGACGACGTCAGAGGTTCCGTTTCTGCAGTTTGCTCCTCATTCGTACAATATCAAACTTCTTGGGGGATGATTGATGAGTATGATGCATTTCCCCAATGCTATGTACTCGGAGGCGTTGGGGCTGACGGAGGATGTCCTTCAGCTAGAGGTATATCCTTGTCCTTTTCTTTTTGTTTTTCTGATTTCTCTTTTTGCCTCAGACTGACTGATTTGATTTTTTTTCTTGCAGCATGGCCGAGTGTCGACTACCTGGCTAAGGGACATCCAGGATTAGGTGGCTTCTGCGACTTCTCATATTCGGGAGTCGATCCCAGTTTCTTCCTATTTTATGCTGCCTGCCACGTCTGAGGAGGGATCTGGATTGGATGGCGGAGGTCCTCAGCTCATCAGTGGGGCAAACGCATTGCCGGGATGGGGATCATATATATATATATATATATATATATATATATAGAGAGAGAGAGAGAGAGAGAGAGAGAAAATGTGGGGGATCGGGACGAGTCCCGTTGTTTTTCTTTTTATTGTATTCTGGAAAAGAGATATAATAATAACAATATATATATATATATATTTTATTTATTTAGATTTGCTTTTAATGACGTAATCTACAAGCATTTTTTATTTTGTTTCCTGAGACCAAAAAAAGGATTAAAAGAGAATTTATTTTAAGACAGGATGAGTTAAGAATAAAGGAAAATCCTGAATTCTTTTGAAGTAAGAAATATTTTTATTGAGTTTTTTTATTTTGACAAAAAAGGAAAAAAAGGAATTTTCTAAAAATGGGGGGATGCCGATCAGAATACCCCTTGTCTTGCCTATCAGCAGGTCAATCCAGTACAATCATCCCAAGGTTTTGATTGCACTTTATTCATCTACTTTATCCTTTATGGGGTAGGGTTTCATTCAGATTTTGCAGGGCCTTTGTCTCTAGCCAAGTTTTCCAAGTATAAAAAGGGATAATGGCGGAGAGTTTTCTTCATCCATCCACTTTTTTCTTTCTCTTATTTATTTCTTGCTTTGTGTCTTGTTTCTTCCAAAATGGCTCTTACCATAAGTGCTAAATTCTCCTCCTACCTCAAGAATTTAGAGGTTATGTGCTCGTACAATGTGGACTATGACGCCTTTAACTTGCGTCGGGTTTCTTTATAGTGCAATCGGCCCATTGCACGAAACACGCCGATGGTGGTGATATAATTTTTAACCCTAAGGATCATGTCTTTTGTTTTGGTTTGAACAAAGTCTGACCGAGTTACGAGGAATTTTTTGCTATGTCGGGGGTAAATCCCTGTGTGGTAGTGTCCAAGCCTAAATTCTCTTGGTCCCCTAGGGCACTCTTTGCAAAATTTCTCCATATCTCATCCTTGGAGCCTCAGTTATTGGTTACTGGAGGAATGATCTCCCTCCCTGTTGTATTGTATTTGGTTCATCTACGGGATGCTAATGATGCGGGATAATTCGGAGCCATCTCCCTCGGCTTAACTTCAAAGTTATTATTGGTGATCGGGAACCTGCTGGTGGAACCTCAACTTGCTGCAATCACTACATGGATGTCATACCATCGTAATCCCATGGCGATGATGCTGTCATAGTCCCTAAATGGTCTAGATGCTTGGCCGAAAGGCCGTTCTGACTTTCTGAGAGGCAAACCGATTATGTTATTCATGTGGCTGTCTGAGAGATTCCACTTAGTGATCCTCCATGGATATCCCTTAGCAGTTGTCCCAAATTTCTTCACTCGCTATTTCATTAGCTTTGGACCAACTATCGAGAATTGGGAAAACTAGTTTATGGAGCATAGAGCTCTATGTATGCACTGATTAGTGTCTTAGCAGGGGAGTTGTAGCCCATTCTGAAACTAGGGGAATACCAATATGTTCGATTAGTTGGCCTTCGACAATCCTCTTTTTATTTTTTCTTGGTAGCTCCTGCGTCAAGTAGGATGGGAGAAGATTGTGCCATTTTGGACACTAGACTTCTTCCTATGGATGATTTCATGGAAGGCATGCTTATGCGATTGGAATCTTTATGGAAGAGTCATCAGTCGTCGAACTGTCCTTCCCAATCTATTGGCATAGTTTGACGTGTTTGTGGGGACAACATGTAATGGATGTGGAAGAGGGTAATGGATAAAATATTGGCCGAAGAGATTGGACAGAGATGGCTCGCCATGTTTAGTACTATGGAGGGGATATAGTGGTTTTCCCTAGGATGGCCCGAGCTTATCATTCCATGGAGCTCCTTCGGTATTCCATCCAAGTAGGGGAAGTTTGGGGACCCCAAGATGTACATGATGATGGGGCTAGTTCTTCTAGCAGTTACGGGTAGGGCCTTTTGTGTAGCTAGTTATATGTGAACTTTTTGTATGTTTGGTTATTGGTAGGAATAATTTTGGGAAGGTTGTTTAGGGGTAGTTTGGTTTGTTTTTGTTTCTGGGATAGTTAATGTTAGCGGGGGTAGTTGTTTGACTCCCTCTGCTGATATTTCGTGTAATCGTGCATGGTTTCCCCATAATGGAATAAAAAAGGATATTAATTATATTATTGTGCCTCTTGATGAGTTTTGTATTTAAATTATATACACTAATCTCTAAGGCATACATAATCCTTTTGTTCAAGTAAATGATAAAACGAAATGTCGTTATTAGGAATAAGAAGAGAATAGCATTTTTGTGAAAAAGAAGGGGACTGTGCCCATGTGAAGTGTATGAACTTCCTGCATACCTCTAGGGGTTTTGAAAATTTTATGAAAAATATTTTTAGAGGATCAATCCCTACATAGTTCTGAGAGAGAAATGAAGATTTTTTTTTAAAAATAGAATAGCTGAGAAGAGTCGCTATGATTTTGGACTAAGGGTAAAATTTCTTGAGACGATCCAGGTTGATTGGATGGGCCATCTCTTTTCCGTCAAGGTCAGTGAACATAGTTGTACCCTCAGATAGGATCTTCTTCACAATGTAGGGGCCACCCCAATTGGGCTTGAATTTCCCTCTGGGGTCCCAACCGGGTTCTATGGTCTCTTTAAGGGCTAATTCCCCTTTTGGGACACCACGATCCTTGACTCTCTTATTGAATGATGGTGCCATTCGGGGATGGTATCCTTATATATGATATAGAGCTTTCAGTCTCCTTTAATCCAAGAGTGACAACTCGTTAAGACGACTTTAATGGGAGTCTTCCTCCCTAACTTTGATCTCAAGCATAATGAAGGGATTTCTAGTTCAATAGGTAGGACTGCTTTAATGTCGTAAACCATAGAGTAAGGGGTAACCCTAGTATATGCTCGAACTTAAGTGTAGTATCCCTAGAGGGAGTAGGGGATCCGATTGGCCCAATCTCGGTAACTCTAGATCAACTTGGTGCTGATTACTTTGAGGTTCTTATTAGAAGGTTTGACTGCACTGTTGGTTTGAGGTTGATAAGGAGAAGACTTGTGCCTGTGGATCCCATACTCATCAACCCATTATGTGACTTTTGCCTTAAAATGTAACCCGTTGTCTGACACTAGCTCATGCGGGACCCCATATCGACAAATAATGTTTTTCTAGATGAACTTGGCCACCTTTTTGGCATTCAACACTGCGTGTGACTCGACTTCGACCCATTTGGTAAAGTAATTAATGGCAACCAAGATGAAATCGTTACCATTTGAGGCTTTAAGTGTAACTTTCCCTATAATATCTATCCCCCTTTTGGAAAATGGCTAGGGAGAGGTCATGGTTTATAATTCTCGCAGAGGTAAACATTAGAGGTTGGTAAACCGTTGGAATTTAAGGCATCTCCAAACATAGGTGGTGTAATCCTAAACCATGGTAGTCTAATAGTAACCCTCTCGAATAATCTTCTTGGCGAGCATATGGACATTCATATGGAGTCCGCACTCCTCACTGTGGATCTTATACATCATCTTTTCAATGCTAGCCCCTACGATGCAGTGTAAGTGGGTTCCATAAAAGTTTTTCTTGAACAGTACTTTATCGTAGATAATGTACCGGGCGACCACTTTGTGGAGGGTTGTTTGGTCTTTTTTATTGGCATCTTGGTGGTCCTACCGTGCTTGAGGAGTCACCAATGTCGTAATACTAGCACTCCATTATATCAGGATCTTCTTCTGTGATGAGTTCAATGTGGTAGTAGTGGGATGGTTTATCTTGTTTTTGGATTAGGAAAGGGGTCATCGTTATTCCTTCGAGCATGTTGACCATAAAGGCCAAGGTAGAAAGGGCATCGACTAAAATGTTCTTGCTTAGGGCAGGTCGTGGAAAGTAATATCTTAGAATTGGGAGGCCATCTTTTCTAAGTGGGCGTGAAAGGGTAAGAATTTCTCGTCCATGACTTTTCCTCTTCTACGGACCTGGCCGATGATGAGAGTTGAATCGCTGTAGACATCTAAGTATTGAATTCCTTTCTTAAGAGTGACTTTAAGGCCTATAGTGCATGCTTCCTATTCGGTCATGTTATTGGTGTAGGAAAAGTATAGCTTGATGGAAATGGGAGTGTGAGAATCATCAGGGGCTATTAGGAGTATTCCAATTCCATATCCTTTCTTGTTGGCAGCATCGTCAAAGAACATTTTCCATCAGAGGTATTCTTGGGATGCACAAAGGATATCTTCATCTGGGAATTCGGTGACCTAAACACCGACTTCTTCTATAATGTGGCCAACAAGGTAGTCAGATCTGTCTCTTCTTTTTATGGCTTTTTGTGTGACATACACAATATCAAATTCGGCTAACAACATTAACCATCGAGCCATTTGACTAAACAAATAAGGCTTCTCGAGAAGGTATTTGATAGGATACATTCGGGACACAAGTCTGATAGGAAATACGAGTATGTAATGCCTTAATTTTTGAGTGACCCAAATAAGGGAGGCACATGCTTTCTCCAAGTGAGTGTAGTTAACTTCATATCTAGTCAATTTTTGATTGACGTAGTATATTGATCTCTCCTTGTGGGTTTTTTCAAGGTATATGGATGATAAAGCCCTGGATACGGTGTATTTTATAGTTAAGTACAAGAGTAAGGGTAGACCATGCTGCGATGGCATGAGTACCGGTGGTCGGGTTAGTTATTGCTTATTTAGACCAAAGGCTTCCTGACAAGGTTCATTATAAACCTTAGTTGAATCCTTTTATTGAATTTTAAAGATTGGTTCAAAAATAAATGTTAACTAACTGATTAACCGACTGATATACTGCAATTTTCTAAGGAATCCCCGTACTTCCTTATCCATTCGAGGTGGTGGAATTTTAAGTATAGCTTTCAGTTTGGCAGGACGTACTTCAATCCCGTTTTTGCTAACCATGAATCCCAAGAGCTTTTCTTTGGTTATGCCAAAGGCACATTTCCGTGAGTTGAGTCTCATCTGGTATCGTAACAGTCACTCGAAGAACTTCCAAAGAGTGGAAACATGACCATCCCTAGTCTTAGACTTGATGATCATATCATTTACCTATACCTTGAATTCTTTATGTATCAGATCATGTAAGATGGTTATGGAAGCCCTTTGATAGGTATGATTTAGGTGCATCTTGATCTGATTGTATCTGAAAAATCCATTAACAAATGACTTGAGAGCATGAATGAATGTGTTGTCTACAATCATGTCGATATTGGGTAGAGGGTAATCATCCTTTGAATAGTCCTTATTCAAATATCAGTAATCAATGCATATATGAACCTTTCCTCCTGATTTGTCACGAGCATGATTTTGGCTAACCATATGGGATATTCGATCACTTGGATGAAGCCTATGTTCAATTGTTTGACCACTTTTTCCTTAACCTTGAGCGACCATTCAGTGCAGAGCTTTCACAGTTTCTACTTGATCGGTTTGCATTCGGGGAGCATCAGAATCTCATTCTAAGCTATTTTGGAGTCGATTCCGAGTATGTCATTGTAGGACCATACAGAGATGTCCATAAATTCCTTTAGCAATTCTTTGAATTGGGCACGCTCTTGCTCGTCAAGGGTGGACCCCATCCTAACCTCGCATGGTTGGATACAAGAACCAAGATTAATAACAATAGTTTTATCTTTATTAATTTGAAAATGATTATGTTGTTTTTTATTAACCTTATTAAGACCAGTTAAGAATTATTCATTTTCAAAATCATCATCATCATCAATAGTTTTATTAGAATAAAGATAATTAATGTAAGGCATAACAAGATACTCAAAATCTTCGTTTATTTCATTATTAGGAAAACAACATCGAGAATCTCGTTGAAGGAGGTCTTGATTACATTATGGTCAGAACAATGAGGAATAACAAATGAAGAAGAAATGGGATAAACATCTGAGTTGGGTTGCATTTCAGGGGTGGAACTAGTATAGCATGCCAGTTGAGGAGAGGTGCATCATCAACTTTTATCAGGCGGGATGGATACAATGATGTAGCCACTGATTAGATCATGCAGAGTGTGACCCTAGTATCTGCAAGTTGAACGAATCCTCAGAGTCACTTCCCTCGGAATCTCTGGTAGCAACTATAGTCTTCTCAATGAACGGTTACACATGATGCTGGGAATCTTTGGCCCATGAGTAACTGCCTTGAAAGAAGATCTCCATTCCTGGCTTCATCTTCTTATCCACACGATCATACCAAGGTTCGAGAAAGCCATAAAAGTGGAAATATTCACTCTCTTTGATGAATTTTCCATTCAAGGAATCCCCTGGGATAATATTTGTACTTTCCAGACTTCTCTTTAACCGATGTTGGTAGAGCATTATGAGTTCCTCTGTTGATGGTTGATATCACAGGCCACAAGGAGGAAAGTGCTTCTTTAACACTATAGGTTCTAGTATTCCATGTTGTCATCCCATCCCTAGACCGGGCATGAAGTGCATGTTCTTGAACATCTGTATCACATTAACGTTACCGTGAGGTTTGTGTTCTAAACAAACTCTATCTCTAAAACCATCTCCTGTTAGGAGTGAAAGTGGTTTGAATTGGAAATGTGACTTAAGCATATTATTTTCCCTATGCTATATCTCTAGTATCAGATTACTCGTGCTTGCATTTCCAGTACTATCATCGTTTCCCAAAAAGGTGATGACCTCCCCATTGGCAAAAAACTTCGTTTCTAATGGAGGTAAGAAGACACACCCTTGATACTATAGAGCTATGGTCATCCGAGAAATAGGTTGAAACAAGTAGGGATGTTGATGACTTGGAATTCAGTAATGGAATTTATAGGACCAACCCTTATTGTAACCTTTATGGATCCCATCACTTCCTGACGAGTATTGTCATAAGCACGCACCATGATAGAAGTTGGATGAAGGTCGTTTACTTTCAGTACCAAGCAGTTGATCCATTTTCGATAATAAAAAGTGGGACGATCTTCCCCATGACTTTAACGGATATATTGAGAGCATAATTGTGATTTGGACCAAACTTTGGGATTTCTTCTTCAGAGAAGGAGAACATTCTCGTATAGGTTAAAGATCTAACCATATTCACTACTTCTTCTGGCTTGGCAAAGGGAGGGACTGTGTGCTCGGTAAGTAGTTTAATTAAGGCATTTTGGTGTAGCTTGGAAGACATAAAAAGTCCCCAGAGATTGATGTTAGCCTGAGTCTTGTTCAACTGATCGAGAATCTTTTTTTCCTCGAGGGTCATTTTTGGTATAGAAAGTTTCTCAACACCTTTTCCCTTATTGATCGTTGCTGATTGCTGGTTCGGAACCTAGTAATGCCTCCCTAATCTAGTTATATGGTTTATATAAAGGGGAAAAAATAGAAACCCTGTTTCTTCACCTATCTCGAGTTGTCCTATCGCTTTGTTGATCTCTCATAGCAGTTACTTAAATGTTATCATTGCACATATATAGATGTGGTGACAATTATTATCCAACACAAATAAATATGAAAGAGGTAACAACCAAGAAAAGACAAATAAAAGGCCAATCACACAACAACGGGAGTACGTGGTTCAGCAAAGAAGTGCCTACGTCTATGGTGGTTCAGTCAGTGTTATTTCTCTATATTCTGAAGAATAAGTACAGAGAGTACAACTTGTCCTTTGCCCCGGACTTAGGGTTTAATTTATACATGTATATGTTGGAGTAGTGGGGGTGATGGGTTCCTTCTTATTAGCCATATCCCCTACATGGGATCGTGTTCCCTTCCAACTTCTCTTCATGGGATCATGGGGTAATCGGATGAGTACAAGAGGTGATGGGCCTGGGCTTTGGGCCTGCTAAGGAGGGGCTACTCGTCCAGGCCTTATGGTGCTAAATTCAGGGTACCCACAATTGCCCCTAAATTTGTTGGGCCATTTTTACAGGTCCAATGAATTTAAATAATCAGCTATGATGGTCGATTTCTTTGAAAACTGTGAAGTTGCTTTGGCGGCACCCGCTTCGCTATCCGTGCGTTATGATTAGACTTGAAAGCTTGTTGGAATAAGACACATTTTCTCTTCGTCGCTTCAGCTTTTCCAGCAATCTTCTATCTTCTGAGAACTCTTAAGCTTTGTACCTTCTATTTTCGCTCTCCACTCTCGTCGCTTCTTCGCCATTTGACCTGATCTTCTGTCTTGTAAGTCTCTCGTCCCCTTTTTCTCGAGTTTATAGTTTTTGTTGTATTTTTCCAATGGCGAAGATTGGAAATAGGTCAGTAACTGAGTTTAAAAAATTCTACAGTATTCCTGAGTGGGTAGAGATTGAGTGTTGTGCCTCGCCGCCTAGGAACGTTAGGGATATAGAGGATGCACATTGGATTCACGTCCTGTTGCTCTCTCAGGGGGGTCTTACCTTTCCCCCTAATGGTCTGTTTCTGCACTTCTTTAGCTATTTTGGTATTGTGCCTGCACAATGTTCGCCCAATGTATCGAAAATAGTGAACGGCGTGCATAGGATAAATTAATTGTACGACACAAGGTTAGGGCTTGCCGAGGTCTGCTTTTGTTATTCTTTTTCTTGAACGAGTTCGGGTGTCCTGTACCTTAAGGCTAGGAGCCCTGATAGGGTATTGGTAGTAAATTTACCTGATTCCCATAAGGACTACTGGCAAGAAGGTTTTCTTTTTAGGAATTGGCAATTCTCCCCCCAATTTGAAGGGTCGAGGTCTGAGAGGTTCACTGTTCCCTTTTATGGGGAAGAATATATAGGTAGATGTTGTATTATTGTTTCAACCTTTGTTGACTTTGTGATTTTTCTAACCTCTTCTTGCTTTCTCTTTTACAGCGAGGGCAAAGAACTTGGAGCATGCTCTCAGCGAGGTTCGTATCTCGGAACTGGTGAAAGCTTGGAACATCAGGGAACCTTAGGGTGACGGCGAGCATCCTAGGTCTGCTGCTTTTCTGCTTGAATACAAGAACACAGGCTCCAGCTTCATAGCCTGACCTGTGGATAGTGTTCCAGACTTTGACTCTTCCGAAGAGATTTCTGCTGAGCCCATCCAATTGGACGAAGAGGAGAGCAGCTCGGAGAGTGAGCTTGCAGGTGTTAGTAATTTGGGTGCAGGCAGTGTTGACAGTAGAAGTTCTTCGAGCACTTCCAACAGTTCTGGTGAAGAGATGCCTCCCAGGAAGAATTTAATCAGAGATGATGATGATGATGATGATGTGTTTCTTGCCCAGAGGTCCAAGAAATCGAAGACTGCCTCCGGGGCCATAGCTACTGGTTCTCAGCCTTCTTCTCAGGAGCAAGAGAAGAAGAAGAGAGAGGGGGAGCAGGCGAGAGAGAGAGAGAAGAAAAAGGAGGAGGAGAGGAAGAAGGTGGAAGAGAGAAAGAGAAGGGAGAAAAAAAAGGAGGAGGAGAGGAGGAAGATGGAACTGAGGACCAAAACTGGTCAAGCCTTGGTCCCAGTATCTGCCTTGCCTGAGGGGGCTTCGGTGTCCACCTCTCCTCAGCTTGCCCCTGCGCTGCTTGAGGGGGCAGTCCTCCCTGCAGATCGTGAGAGGGCGTCGGGGTCCGATCAACTGGCTTTGCAAGCTAGCCAGAGGCTTGCCTTGGTAAGGTTCCTTTTCTAATTCTCAACCTCTTTTAATCCGTTTTGATGGTTTCTTCTTTCTGATCCTTCCCTCATTTTTTGCAGTTTGTGACTGACTTTGCTGTGCTCTATCGCTCTCGCGACGAGCTGTTGAGAAGGAACAGCGAGCTGGAGCAGCAGAAGTCTACTCTGGTGGCCAGGGGTTCTCAGCTGGAGGCCGATCTGAAGGCTGCTGATGCGGCTCGAGCTTCATCTGCCTCGGCCCTTGCTAATTCTGCTCGCGAGAGAGATAATGCTGTCAGGGAGCTCGGCGAGCTGAGGAAGTCGTATGATCAGGTATGCTCAAGCAAGCTGGACTTTGCGGAGAAGAACAGGGTTCTTGCCGAGCAGCTGGAGGCGGAGAAAGCCCAGTCAGCCACTCTTAAAGAAGATTCGTACAATTCTGGCTGGTCTGCTGCGTATGAGGACGCCGAGGTTCAGATAGGCTATATTAGCCGTCTGAACTTCAAGAAAGGGTGGAACAAGGCCCTCGTGGCCGCTGGGGTGGATGTTGCATCCCCACTCTTTGACGAGCATGATCCAGGGCCAAAGCCAGTCGTGGATGAGGACCCAGCCCCAACTGCTGACGGCACCAATCCTGTTTCTCGGGCGACTCCTTCTGATGCTCCCTTGGTCGAGGAGGCAGTGGACATCCCTGCAGAGGGTAATGTCCCTGCTGATGCTGATAAGGACAAGGGTCCATCCACCGAGGTTGCTAAGTGATAGGGCTTCTTTGTAACTTTTTTCTTTTTTGATTTGATGTAACCTCGCTCATTATCAATGAAAAGACTTTATTTTTGTTTATGCTGATCTCTTTCTTTTACTTGTAGCTGGTTGATGTGGATGACTATATTCCTGTTACCTCCCAATTAAGTAGGACTCTGGGTCCTAATGCAAGCCCTGCAGTTCGCCAGGCCTTTGCTAGGCTTTGCAGGTTTGCTAAGTCAAGGAACCAGAAATATAAGGATCAGTCCGAGCTGGTGGCCAAATTGAAGGACAGGCTCCAGGAAATGGAAGAGATCGGAGCTTCAGTGCAAGAAGAAGTTAGCGAGCTGAGAGCAAAGTTACTGGAGGCCACCGAGATCAACCAAGTCGTGGAGTTTCTTCAGCGGGAGAATGACGACCTGAGGCGGGAGGTCTCAAAGCTTAAGGAGCATTCGCCGAGCACCGCTTCGGTAGTCCTACAAGGCTCTTCCTCGTCGTGGGCTGCTTGGCCTCCCCTCCCGCGTGCTGGTAGGAGTACACGGGGTAGGAGTAGGGAAGTTGAGGAGCAGCATGAGAGGGAAATGGAGGAGCTGCGCGGTGATGTCTGGCGAGCTTATGTGACTGCTGCTGGGCTCCAGAGGGACGTCACCCGACTGTGGCATCTATTCAAGAAGGGCCCTCGCCAAGTGTGGACTGATGGCTATGATCAGGGCTGGCTGGATGCTCCCACAAGATTATCAGAGTTCGAGGAGCTTTCCTTCATCAGGGGGTGGTTGATTGCTCTCAAAGAGCTGCAGGTGCCGAGGAACTCGATATTGTGGTATCGGCACGAGATGTCTCCCTCTACTCTGATGCCCAATCCATTCAGTTGAGATGATCGATGGATTCCCATCGATGCTATTCCCCGGCGATTACTGGAGTTGGACGTAAATGAGGTTGTAGAGGAGTTCGATCCTGCTCCTGATGACGGGAGGAGAGCTAAATTTGCTGACTACCTTGCTCGGAGGCTTCCGCCTTCTTGATATTTTGTTTTTTAATAATTGTAAATGCTTTGGGCGAGCTTTGCCGACTAAACATGTACTATTATTGTTTGTAAATATAAAAGATTAATGGAAAGTTTGAGTTTTGGGCGATTTTGCCGACTAAACGTGTTTATCCAATCTTTTTTATATTTTTTCAGCTTCACAATCTTTTTTATCTTGTCATGTGAGTGTCCGCCCAGTCCAGTATTAAGAATACCATTGTGCCCTTTCTTTATCTTTTAGGTCGTTTCGTCACACTCCCTTAGGTCTAAGTGGGGCAATTGGCGAGGACACACCTGTTATTAGATGTCTTCATCCGGTCAGGATTTTATTTAACCAAAGTAGGTTTGATGCCTAAGAATGCTCTGTAGGGCTTCATATATTGCCATGGGCAATGCTAAGAGGTCTGTCGTGCTTCATGACGATGACCTGAGGAGGGGTGTTCCCCTGCTATGTCAACCATTATACCTGTGATTTGAAAAGGATGTGCAATAAGATATAATTGTTACTTTTTAGAGAATGATCAACTGAGAGATTTTCATTGGTGAATTGAGAAATAAAATGTCTTTTCCCATAATGAGTACAATAAAAGATCTAACAATAGAACTCCTAAAAGTAGAATTTCTTGAGATTAGCTGCGTTCCATGCTCGTGGTATCTCTCTGCCCTCCATCGTTTTCAAATGATAGGCACCTTGCAGATCGTCTCTAATTATCTCTTAAGGTCCTTTCCAGTTTGGGCCCAGTTTACCGTCTGATGGCTTCACTGTGTTGCCCAGGACCTTTCTTAGAACATAGTCCCCAACTTCGAATTTCCTCGGATTGACCTTTGTGCTGTAGTGCTTCGCGAGCTGTTGCTGATAGCTCGCTAGTTTTACTAGTGCAAGTTCCCTGCGCTCGTCGGCCAAGTCGAGTTCAGCGAGCAAAGCCTGATCGTTCTGACTCTGCTCGACAAGGTCAGATCTCATTGTTGGCAATCCTGCTTCTAATGGTATGACCTCTTCCATACCATATGCTAGTGAGAATGGCGTTTGACCTGTGGCTCGCCTAGGAGTCGTTCTGTACGCCCATAGGACATGTGGTAGCTCGGTTGTCCACGCGCCTTTTGCTCGCTCTAACCGCTTCTTCAACCCAGTGATCACTGTTTTGTTGGATGCCTCAGCTTGTCCGTTGCTTTGAGGATAAGCTACCGAGCTGAAGTGGTGCCTGATCCCGTATTGGTCGCAGAAGTTCTGAAAAGGGCCACTCTCGAACTGTGTTCCATTGTCAGTGATGATGGTTCTGGGGATCCCGAATCGAGTGATTATATTTCTCCATATGAACTTCATCATGTCAGCATCTCGAATGTTCGCCAGTGGTTCTGCCTCGATCCACTAGGTAAAGTAATCAGTTGCGACTAACAGGTATTTGCGATTGCCGGCAGCGGTGGGCAGTGGTCCCACGATGTCCATTCCCCACTGGGCGAAAGGCCAGGGGCTGGTCAGGGATTTTAATTCGCTGGCCGGCTGGTGGACCATGGGGGCGTGAAGCTGGCATTTTAGGCATCTGCGGACATAGACTACGGAGTCCCTTTGCATATATGGCCACCAGTAACCTTCCTTCATTTCTCGGAAGGCTAGAGACCTTCCTCCGATGTGACTCTCGCAGATTCCTTTGTGAAGCTCGTGAAGCACTATCTTGACATCGCCTGGGTGGACGCATCTAAGGTAGGGGCCGGAGAAAGATCTTTTATAAAAGTCACCTCCCGTGGATAAGTGAAAGCGAGTAGCTTTGACTCTTATCTGGTGGACAGTCCTCTTATCCTCTGGGAGCGTTCCATTCTTCAAATAGTCTCTTAAGGGATCCATCCAGCTTGGGGCTGGTTCCAATTGGAGTATTTGTTTCGCTTTGGTCAGCTCGCAGTTGGGGTAAATGCTCGGGCAGCGAAGGAAATCGATAGGGATTATCCTTTTAAGGCTGGAATCAACTGCTGAGCTCATGGCTGCCAAGGCGTCAACGTGGTTGTTCTGCCCCCTGGGAAACTATTGGATGTTGATTTCTTCAAAGTTCGTCATTAAGTTTTTTACCAAGGAGAGGTAGGCTGCCATCCTCTCATCCTTCGCGTTATAGTCTCCACTTATTTGATTGGAAACTAGTTGCGAGTCTCCGAATACCTGTAAATGCTTTGCTCCTAGAGTTTGAGCCCTTTGGAGACCTGCTATTAAGGCTTCGTATTCTGCTTCGTTGTTGGAGGCTGCAAATCCCAGCCTGATTCCTTGCTCGAGGACTGTATTTTCTGGAGTGATGAGAACAATTCCTATTCCTGCCCCCTTTGAGTTGGAGGCTCCATCAACGAATAGCTTCCAGCTTCCCCCTGTAGCCTGACTGTTTTGTTCTATTGGCTTAGGCTGGTCGAAGGGTTCTTCGCTTGTGAATTCAGCTATGAAGTCAGCAAGGATTTGACCCTTGATAGCTGTCCTTGGTTGAAATTGGATGTCAAACCGGCCGAGCTCGACTGACCATTTAGACAGTCTGCCCGATAAATCCGCCTTCCTTAGGACAGCCTTGAGGGGGTGTGATGTAAGGACAATGATCGTATGAGCTTCGAAGTAATGCTTCAGTTTCCTCGAGGACATTACTAGGGCGAATGCGAGCTTTTCCAATGGTAGGTAGTGCTGCTCGGCATCTAGTAAGGTTTTGCTCGCGTAATAGACTGGATGTTGGATCCCTGTAACTTCACACATTAGCGCTGAGCTGATAGTATGGCTGGATACAGAGAGGTAGAGGTACAAAGGGTCCATTTGCTGTGGTATGACAAGCAGTGGTGGGGAGCTTAGGTAGTACTTGAGCTCGTCTAATGCTTGTGAGCAACCTGGGGTCCATTCTACTGTTTTGCTGCCTTTTAAGAGTTGGAAGAAGGGCTTGCATCTCTCGGAGGATTTAGAAATGAAACGATTTAGAGCAGCGAGCATTCCAGTGAGCTTCTGTACATCGCGGATTGTGCGAGGAGGTTGCACCCGTTTAATTGCATCAATCTAGTCCGGATTAGCCTCTATGCTACGCTTGCTGACCAAATACCCAAGGAACTTTCCTGACTGGACACCGAAGGAACACTTGCTCGCGTTGAGTTTCATTCGGTACTTCCTGAGGATTTCGAAGGTACTTGACAGATCCGAGAGGTGATTTTCCTTCTCCTTGCTTTTGACGAGCATGTCGTCGATGTAGACCTCCATCGTGTCTCCCATCTGATTCTTGAACATTTTAGTAACCAGCCGCTGATAGGTTGCCCCTGCATTTTTTAGCCCAAAAGGCATGACCTTGTAACAGTATAAACCAACCGTCGTGATAAACGCCGTTTTATCCTGATCTGGTGCATACAGGGGAATCTGGTGATAGCCTGAGTATGCGTCCAGGAAACTCATTCGCTCGTGAGCTGCAGTGGCGTCTACTAGTTGGTCTATTTTCGGAAGAGGGAAGCTATCCTTGGGGCAGGCTTTGTTGAGGTCAGTGAAGTCTATGCAAACTCTCCACTTCCCGTTGCTTTTTGGAACTGCCACTGGGTTGGATAACCATTTGGGGAATCGCACTTCCCGTATGGATCCTGCATCCAGCAATTTTTTGACTTCTTGTTCTATTGCTTTGGCCTTCTCGGGAGCAGTTCGTCGTGCCTTCTGTGCTATCGGCTTGAATGTGGGATTGACGTGCAACCGATGGCAGACCATATTGGGATCGATTCCTAGCAGCTCATAGGGTTCCCAAGCGAAAACATCTATGTTGCTTCTGAGTAAGGTTAACAAATCCTTTTGCTCTTGGTCAGTGAGTGAGGTCACGATCAGGAAGACTCTGCTGTTGTCGCCTTCTCTAGCGATTACTTCTACCAGGTCCTCTACAACACGCTCGGAGGGGAGGAGCCTGGTCTCTTCCACTCCGGGCCTTCCATATTTTAATTACTATTTGGAAGGGATTGCACCTTCCTCCACTTTCTCGCTGGTTTGAACGGCTTTTTTCTCTGGCTTTGGTCGGATGGCCGCTATGAAGCACTTTCTCGCCATCGCCTGGTCGCCATGTATCTCCATCACTCCCCGCTCGGTGACATATTTGAGTTTCTGGTGGTAGGTCGAGGAGACTGCCTTCATTGCATGAAGCTATCCCCTGCCGAGGATGGCTTGATACGGTAAATCGATGTCGACCACCAAGAATTCGATCATTTTCCAAACATTTCCAGCGAGCACTGGTAGTACTATCTTGCCCAGAGGCATGGTCATTTTTCCAGCGAAGCCGACCAGAGGAACAGTGGTTCCCTTTAGGTCGGCGATGTTCAACTTCAATTTTCTGAACAGGTCGATGTACATTCCTTCGGATGAGCTTCCTTGATCGACGAGCAGCCTGTCGATATCAAAGTTGGCTATCCTGAGTGTAATGACTAAGGCATAGTGATGTGGGGTCCTCACTCCCACAAGATCTTCATCCGTGAAAATAATATGCTTGTTGTAGTTGATGTCCTCTGCTCGCCGGCGTTTTACTGCCTGTGATTTCGCTGGATCAATTTGAAAAGCTTGCATTACTGCTGTCAGCTTCTTTACCTCCATCTGAGCTGAGTTGCCCTGGATTTGCTTAACATCGGATACTCCATGGATTACTATGAATTCGTGTCCGGTGTCGTCTTCCAATACGTTGTCGGGTTTTGCCTCCTTGTGGACAGTCACTCTCTCTACCTTCCTTTCCACAAAGTCATTCAAATGTCCGGATTGGGACAACTCCTCGAGGTGGGACTTAAGAGCCTTGCAGTGCTCGGTCTTATGTCCTCCCTCATTGTGGAAGGTGCATCTCAGCGCATTGTTTCTTTTCTATAGGTCTCCTCCCATTTTCCGGGGCCATTTGATGAACGGCTCATCCTTGATCTTCGCGAGAATTTTGTAAATTGGTTCTTTGAAGACGGTGTTGACCGCCTGGAACGACTTTGCAACGTCAGGGCTCCCTCCGTTCTTGGAGCCATTCTTTCTCCCATTCTTTCCTCCTTTTTTCTGGTTATCAACTTTCTCACTTCCCTTCGTGGCGAGCTTGGCTCGACCGTTTTCACCTACGTTAAGGCGGGTGACATCTTCCACCTTTGCGTATTTCTCAATCCGGGCCATCAGGTCATCAATGGTGGTTGCTTCCTTCTTTGTCAAGGACTGGTAAAGGAGGGAAGAGCTAGGTAGCCCAATTTTGAATGAAGCCACTGCCACCTCTTCCGCGCAGTCCTCGACTTCGTTGAATAACTCCCAGTACCTCTTCGCGTAGTCTCGGAGTGTCTCCTGAGGAGTTTTCTTCATTGTCAATAGAGCATCCATCCTTTTGGGATGGGAGCTGTTGGTGATGAACCGGGCTGTAAAGAGCTCGTCCAGGGATTTGAAATTTCTGATGGATCGGTGAGGGAGTTTCTCGAACCATTTCTGGGCCACGTCATGAAGGCTCGAGGGAAAAATACGGCACATCAGCGCATCTCGGTGATTCCAGAGGGTCATAGCATGCCGGTACTGCCTGACATGATCAATGGGATCAGTCTTCCCGTCGTAAATCTTGAACCTTGGAATAGAAATTTTTTTGGGAGCTTCTTCTTCTTCTTCTTCTTCAATTTCCCTCGTGAAGGGCGATTTCATCTGGGTCTTGAGGGCTCTCCTGGCGAGTTCTCTGGTTGACCTGGTGCCGCGGTGAGCTGGATGTTGGTCCATTTCTCTGCGGACTAGGTTCCGTATGTTATCGTCACTGCGAGCAGGGCTCTAATAGCGGCGAGCTTTTCTCAGTTGTTCACGGAGGTCGTCGTCTGAGTCGCCACCTTCGAACCCTTGATATTGCCGCCTAGGGATCCTTCCTCGGCTGCGAGGTTTGCTCGCCTGAGGGCTAGGAGTGCGATAGGGGCGTCTCCTGGTATCAGGACGTAGTTCTTTCTCCAGTTTTTCCAGTCTTCTTTTCAAGTGAGCATTCTCAGCCTCATACCTGCGAGAAGACTCCTTCTGCTCGTGGAGCCTTGCTTCGTATGCATCGATCAATCTGGATATCTGAGTGGACCTTATTGGTCCTTGACTTTCTTCTGAGGCTGGCCTTTCTAAGCGAGCCCCTTGATCTGAACGTCGGACTTCAGACCTAATCCTGCGAGGAGCGGGTGGCTCCTGAATATCTCCTGCTTGAGGAGCGTTGCTGCTGTGACCAGACATCTTAGATTTTTTTCTCGGCGTGGGCTCTTCTCAGGGAAAGATAAACGCTTCCCACAGACGGCGCCAATTGTGGTGACAATTATTATGCAACACAAATAAATATGAAAGAGGTAACAATCAAGAAAAGACAAATAAAAGGCCAATCACACAACAACGGGAGTACGTGGTTCAGCAAAGAAGTGCCTACGTCCACGGTGGTTCAGTCAGTGTTATTTCTCTATATTCTGAAGAATAAGTACAGAGATTACAACTTGTCCTTTGCCCCGGACTTAGGGTTTAATTTATACATGTATATGTTTGAGTGGTGGGGGTGATGGGTTCCTTCTTATTAGCCATCTCCCCTACATGGGATCGTGTTCCCTTCCAACTTCTCTTCATGGGATCGTGGGGTAATCGGATGAGTACAAGAGGTGATGGGCCTGGGCTTTGGGCCTGCTAAGGAGGGGCTACTCGTCCAGGCCTTATGGTGCTAAATTCAGGGTACCCACAATAGACTACTGGGATAGTCTTGTTTGGGTTTGTCTCTTCATCTGAACTATCGAATTCATCTCCCCATCCAGCGGCAACGACATCATCCTTCCACGAGAAGTCAATGCAATTTACAACCTCAACAACCTATTCATATAGATCCTCCCACTCAATGGGAAGATGTTGAAGAGAAGGGACCAAGCGCCCTTGTAGTTTCAAAGAATCAAGTAGTCGGACATATTGAACATTCCATCGGTATGGCGGAATAAGTCTATCATGATCTGAACAACATCATCTAAGATGGATTAATTAGTAGGTACCTCCCAATTATCTGACTCTCGAGCCCACTTTCGAGCTTCCATGAACAGTGTGCTGAATTTCTGGCAGTCAATGGTCATTTTTAAGGACAATTTCAGCCCAAACTCGAGGAGTTGGTTCAATACTACTAGAAATTCCATATCTTTTCCTCTCGAACAAGTACAAATGGCAATACATGCTCTTGTAAGAAGTGAGAGGGCCTGATCGGCAAAATAGGTGGGATGCAGGAGAAAGTACGGGAAAGCTTTGAGGGGTTTAGGTGAGTATACGAGTATGATGGGTGATTTGTTGGGTAGAATCTGAATAGATGGATCAAATTCTGGGTAATCTTCTATAAAGATGGCATTTGTATGATTTAGGAGTGGATTGTGGTTAATGTTCGATTTAGTATTGGTTGGTGGGGTAACGATACCTCTGTCAATTAGACCTTGGATTATATGTCGAAGATGGAAACACTAATCAGTGGTATGTCCGATGTTTTGATGGAAATCACAAATGGGAATCTGTTTTGAAATTTTTGGGAAGTGGCTATGATAATGGACGTGGGTCTAATGGCTTAATAAGATTTTGGCTCAAAAGGTCTTGGTAAAATTTGGAGAGAAAAGCGTGAAGCTCCGTGTATTCTTTTCGGACTTGTTCGGGTTAGGGCGGTTGTCCGGTGCCCAGGAAGTGGAAGGCTGAGAAATGCTACTAATGGTTGAAACTATGGTATTAGCAGGCTTCTCATACTTTTTGGGAGTGAACTGTCCGGATACTTTCTTTAGCTCAACTCCTGTCTTGGCAAGCTTTCTTCGATCTCCACTTTAGCATCCTGAAGATCTCGAAAATGGGGTTAATATTGTCCTCATGTCATTTCTCGGACATGGGATAAGAAGTTCTCTTCACAATTCTGATTTGTTCCTTTTCGAAAGGTCGATTGATCATGGTGGATGCTTTCTCTCTCCATCTTGCTATGAAATTACTGACATATTCTCCAATATTTGGCTTGAGAAGTTCTAAATCAAGACGGGTAACCTCCAACTCCTCATTGTACTTGTATTGCGACATGAATTCACTAGCAATATCCTCCCAATTGTGAATTCTTGATTCCTCGAGAGATAAGAACCAGCAGAGAGTGCTTTCCTTCAAAGTCTGTTGGAACATCTAGGCCATTATTTCCTCGAAGGAACCTAGGAGAGTCATGTCTTAGTGGTAACTTCGAAAATGGACAATTAGGGGCCCACTACCCCTGAACTTCTCAATGTTAGTCTTCTTGAATTTTTTCGGTAGCCTTGCTTTAGGGTAGGGAGACATATGGGTATAATCCATGTAGTTATCGGAGATTCGGACTTGGTCAATCTTTTTGGTCAATAGATTAAGGTCCTCATTGAGTTTGTTCAACTCTTTTTCCTTTGGATCAACGATCACGGGTAGGTTAGCCCCTGGCTGGGCAAGATTCGGCATAGGGAGCTGGGCTGGCGGCGGCTCATTGGCAGAAGAGGTACGTGGAGCGTGCTGGTACTCTTTCGGGACCCAAATAGGCTCAAGTGAGGGCAGAACCATAGCGCTAGGGAAGAGAACCTCGGGATCTTTGGGAGTAGGGACCTGATTTTGCTGCATCTCACGAACCTCAGTTTGAAGGTTGTCATATTGGCAATAAGTTGGGCGAAAACCATCATCAAATCAGATTGGACATTTGGTAATTGGTTTGCGTTCTCCAAGAAAAGCAGATGTAAGTGGATTTTGGACTCAGAGTAAGTAGCGAGAGAATTGACGGAAGTTCAGGGCAGTTCGACAAAAGATCGAAGCCAATAGGGAACCAGGCCAAATGTAGGGTATGCTATCGACCTGAGAGGGAAAATGATTTGAATTTATTTTTGAAGGAGAAGGGAGGAATACTTTTATTATAGGAGAAAATGTCTTTGACATTTTTGGAAAAAGGAGGACAAAATGTTTTTGGGTGTATCGATAAAGGAGGAAAACAAAAGAAAATGTTTTTGACATTTATGAGAAAAGGAAGGATTTTTTTTTGGTATTTTGATAAAAGAAGGAAGGAAAATGTTTTTTTGACACTTTTCGTAAAGAAAGAGGGAAAAATAAGAGAAGGGTCTCAACTTGATTATTATTATTATTATTATTATTATTATTATTATTATTATTATTATTATTATTATTATTATTATTATCTAACTTGTATTAGGTTTACCCAAATGAAAAAAGAATACCGGACGGGACCCGAGCTTGGAAAAATTAGGTTTGAAAAATATATAAAACAGGGTTGGACATGTTACCAACTCCGGGTCAGGGTCCTATTTTGAAAAAGATGAAATTACTCAAAAATTTGGGCGGCATGCCGACCTAACTTTTAAGGGAGAGTTTTAGGTAGTAACCGACAAACTAAATATGAGTGCCCTAGGTTTGATGCCTATATGAGGGTATGCAGTTAGTGGGTTAGTGGAAAAGTTACCGCATTTGGCATGACTTCCACGATATACGTCTTGCTTTTGAGGTCAATCGGTATGTGTGGACAAGCCATTTGATACACCTGAGTGTACGTGATTTTCCTTACTATATACCTCGTGGGGACAGTACGTGTGAGAGAAAATTTGATATACTCGACGTACGTGAACGAGTTCCCTACGATATACTTCCCATCATGACTTCGGTCAAGGGGTACGATGCGGGGGGAACCGTTTGATATACGTCAAAGGTACTTGGCTAATGGAAGGTGAGAGTCATTTTCTGTAGGCTAACTGCGACTTGCTGAGCCAACGCCCATCACAAAGTGACCCCCCAGTACGGGACAAAATTTTGGTCAATATCCATGCTCTTTGGTGATGTAGTGTGCAAAATGCATGATTCTTGATTAGTATATTATGGAGAGATTATTTTTTATTTGGCATGATGAGCACTATACTAATAAGGAAAAAAGTACAAGTATCATGAAAAGTAAATCTAGCATGGAGCATGAAAATTACACTAAGCATAGATATGTGAGAGTGAATGATGACTGAATACCTAAAAGTGAGTGTGATGTAGTGAACCTAAGCATGGATTAACGACACATGGTGTGTGATAACTATGAGTGAGCATGGATATATATACAAGTGTGATAAGTGGAGGTGTGTGCTAGTGACACCTAAGCATGGATATTCTAAGTGATGTGTTCAACATGTGGATATAAGTTAACCTATATACAAGTAGTATGAAGTGTACATAGAGGGTATCTACAAGTGTGTGAGGGAGGAGTGAGTGAGATGTGATATAAACATGAGATACATATATGCAAGAAAAAATAGAGAAGAAAATGGGAACATATAGGTAGGTGCATATGCACATAAGTGAAAATTGATAATATTCATGAAAATAGAGTCTAACCCTCTTATGTTAAACAAGTCATCCATTGTTTCCACAGTGGAGTCGCCACTATTTCCATCCCTTCCTTTTTAGGTCTCTTTTCTTCCCTTCTTGGCGTTCTCTCGCTCGCGCGCGCACACTCGAAGAGGGGAGAGAAGGCCTCGTGCCCTTTTTCTAGGAGCACTTAGGCCGTCGTCGGTGTGGGGTGATGTAAAGAAATGGATTCGCCAGCCTATTTTGCACAAAATAGGCAAAAGAACATGTCTCCGCCTCAAGAGAGAGGCATCAAAGACAAACTGATGCTTACAAAACCAATAGTTCAGAGATTGGGGGTAAGTTACGGAATGGGAAATTGTAGGCACCCATCCTGCCCTTTCGGTCTCTAATGGTCTTGTGTTATTATTTTTATTAATTTCACCGTGAAATGTGTGCGCATGTTTATATAAATGGATATTGGAATCGCTCGACTCATATTATGGAAAAGATAGAATGAGGTCATCCAAAGGAATGTTCCCAAAATAATAATAGAAAGTATAATGTGCGCGCTTATTGAGATATTGATCGTTATAATGGAACGACAATATTTGTTAGGTAAAATGCAAATATGAATTACAATATGATATATATGAGTAATATATAAATAAAATAAAAAGGTTGAAAATATGAAAAGAGGAAAATTGGACTCGGTTCTCGAGTTTTAGCCTGAGACTCCTACGTAGCTATAAAGGCATCAAAGTCCACGTAGTTCACATATGACATAAGGGTGGGGTTTATCCCATAGATTCAAATGGGAATTTATTATATATGTGTGTGTGGAAAAGGTACTTTTAGTTTCGAGAAATGGTGATGAAAATTCCCGTTGGAATTTAGTTGGGTAACCCTCTTTTTCTTTGTTTTGGATTTTTATATAGAAAATAAAGTATGTGCAATATAAATAATAAAGGATGGGGCGTTAATATGTATGAACTAAAGTAAAAAAAACTAGATTAGAATTTATGTAACTAAAGCAAAAATAAAGAAATTTAAAGCGAAAGGAGAATATTTGGACCTTATTTGGAGAATTGAGGCTTGATCTTGATCCTTGATGAGAACCTTTAAATGTTGGGGTGAATGTTGGATGAGAGAGATGGAGATTTTGTTAAATGGGGTATGAAAATGATGGGAACGAAATATGGAAAGGAATTTCACACAAGGAAACTTCGTTGATTGCAAGAGAATGTGGGCGAGATCACTTATATTGATGGATCTGAGGTGTGCCTTGAGAGTAAGCCCATGCCCTCCTTATATAGGGTAGGGAACTACCGATTGGCATACCCCTTGCCCTGCCAATCGATAGGTGACCCTGGACACACTGTCGATAGGCAAGGAAATGGACATGCAGATCGACAGTCTCGTGCATATTTTTACGAAAAAACAATTCTAGAACATAATCCATTACCGTTAGAAAGGTAAGTCAAATACCTTCAAGAGTCCTTTAGGCCACTCCCGGGTTTGGTAGATGACTTAGGTCAAACGAGGCTCGAAAGTGCTCATCGGTCCTTTAGACGAGAGATTGTCGGATGGTAATAGATCATTCGTAAGTTAGAATCATGCACGAGGTGGACTATTAGAAAGGTTATACGAGGTACTTTAACGTTCCAAAGAGCTTCGCTCGGTTTAGAGACTTGACTTTGGTCAACTGGGGATCAAAATCACTCGGTGACCTTTTAGAGTAAAATAGGTCATTTGTCCCTACCGAAAGGCTGATTCGGGCATGTGGTGAACCGTTGCAATGGTTATTTAGTGCCATTCGAAGATTCATTCAGTCTCATTTGAACTAAAGAGCTAACCTTGGTCAATCAAAGTCCGGGAGCACCCGATGGCCTCCGAATCAAATTTTTAGGGAAAACATATCATTTGTCCTAACGATTATGTCATTTCATGCACGGGGTGAACTATTGGAAAGTGGTTTCAGCGCCCTTCAAAGATTCATTGAGCTTTCAATCTAACGATGGAGTTAATTATGGTCAAATCGGGCCACGAGAGCACCTGGTGGCCTCAAGATTATTTTTTGATAGTAAAATAATTTGTTCGTCTGAATTGTTATGTTGATTCGCGCACAGGTGGAACCATTAATTGAGCTTTTTCTTCGACGATAGAGTTAACCGGAGTCAAATGGGTCTCGGGACCGCCCGTTAGCCTTTAGATCGGTACTTAGAGTACAACCTATGTTTTGTAGTGAATTGAGGAGGTTCTAGGGAGCTAAAAAGATGCTTAGAGGGTTTTAGAATATGGTGTCTACAACCACGATGTTGACTTGAGGAGTATCGAAGAGGGAATAGGGAGTGCTGCTCTTAACCGTGGCCTCAATGGACTTCTTCTTCTTCTTCTTCTTCTTCTTCTTCTTCTTCTTCTTCTTCTTCTTCTTCTTCTTCTTCTTCTTTTCCTCTCCCTTTTTCTCCTCCTCTCTCATCCTCTTCTCTTCTTCTTTCTTCTCCTTGGCCATCAAATCGGGACACCAGCGCTAGGTGAATCCCCCTTCACCTTTTTTAAGTCCTTGGCCCTACCAAAAAGGGGAAATTGATTGTCATTCTTGTCATCTTCAGCCAACAAAAGCCTCCTCTTAGGGGGAGCCATCTACTCTTACCCCTCTTAAGGATTTGATTCAACATCCAGTGCCTCAAAGGAGGAGAAAATTTCCTAATCTTGGATATCATCCATCAAACGAGTAGTGAAGATGGTGGTAATGTTTGTGTACTCAAGAAGATATGCTACCGATCGAGGATTTTTAGCGTTGGGTAGTCTATCTTTGATTCCCCAAACCTTTAAAAAGATCGCAAACTTAATGTGTTGAAGAGAAGACTCTTTGTCTTTATTACGAGTTGTACAAAGATAAAGTAGGCACAAATTAGTGAGTAGAGCAAAAAAATCTGCAATTGAAAAAAAAATATCATCCTATATGGTCCTCTCCCTAGTCAGGGCACTGAGGTCTGTGTACTTCTTGCCCTTAAGGGGGGAAAGATTCTACCAGTTCTTGGCAATAAAGCCTTGAACCCAGTATGGAATTAGGGAGGTTCACCACCAATATCCTTTTGGCCTTCCTTACCTTTAGGTAGAGAAAACCATCGAAGGTGTGCACCAAACATAGTAGAATCTAATTTTTGGGATCTCCAAGTTGGTCCCATAAAGCTCATTGATCATGTGTACCCCCATTGACTATTTTAAAGATATTGGGGGCATTCTGAGCAGGAACGACTTCAAAATAGTCAAAGATTTCTAAAAATATGCAATTTTGGGGAAATATTAAAACCCCTTGAATTACAACAAGGGTATGCATCCGGTGATCCTCATCTATGTCCCTAATATCTTTAGGCATGGGGACATAACCAATTTCCACCTAAGAAAGAATGGAGTATGTTTTTCTAAACTCATCAATGCTTTTTCCATGAAGTGTAACTATTGACGAGAAAGAGAATAACAAAGAACAAAGAAGAAAAATTATGAGGACTTACAGAAAGGGAAGAATGCAAGGAATATCTGAAGAAATTGGAAGTAGAAGGAAAGATATAAGTAAATTTGTAAATAAGAAAACTTAGAAAATGTGAATTGACGGTTTGAAACCTTGTGCGTAATCGCGAGGTACGACTCTCGAGAAGGATTTTTCGCACTTCAAAACAAAACTCAAACCAGCGTACCGCCATAACTTTAGGATTATTACAAATTTTCCATGCCATCCACAACCAGCTTTGCTCGGGCAAGCATACCCTCTGTATTTTATGGATATTATAGAACTTCCATGCAAGTTCTAACAGTCTTAGATCTTTGGCCTATAATAAGGAAAAAAATCTGATGGCCTAATAAGTCTTGACCTAGACTTTTGTGGGGCAATTATGGGGAGTAAAACAACTCTCCATACCCACCCATGATTTCAGCCGACCATCCCATCAAGAGATAGGAGGTGTCTGACCCAACTCAGATAATTAGTTTAACCTGTGTATTTAACATGTGCTTAAATACATCTTGATAAGCTCAAATCGGTTATCAATAATCTTGGCGAGATATTCAAGGATACCTCACAGGATGCAATCAAGATGGAAGGGTTCCTTGTACAACTCAATCTCTTGAACATTATTATAAATGTAAACCTCCTCCCCAAGGTTAAGGGGATGTAACTTTGTAATCCTGATAGATACAATAATAAGAAAAACAGTAAGCTCTCCGTGGATGTAGGCAATTTGCCGAATCATGTATATTGTGTATTGTTTGTGCAATTGATTATCTTTCTTCCTTGTTTACTTGCTTTCGTGGAATTTTCCATTGTGATTATTCTTGCACTCACATAGATCAATGATCTTAAAAATTAAATCCTTTCCTCAAACCCAGAGACTTTAAATAATGAAGTAGCAGAAGAATATTTAAATATTGTTAATTAAATTATAAATCAAAGATGGTATATTTACATCACTTTGGTTATTGATAATTAATGCACATTATCAAGAATTATTGGTTTAGTCGATAGTAGTGTGTATATGAATTACATACAAGAAGGATTAGTTCCTACCCAATACTTTGAAAAAACTACTCAAATACTCACTAATGCAAGTGGAGGAGATATGCATATCAATAAAAACTCAGTAAAGTTCATATTTTCAATGAAAGATTATGTTTACCAAGCCTCTTTTTGCTAATTAGCAATATGGCCCCCAAAAGTCATCCTATATACACCTTATTTATCTCTAATAATGGCAATGGAAAAAATAGTGTCCAATGGAATATATACTACTTTAAAAGGAAAATAAAATATTTTTTTGTTTATAAATAAACCATACATAAAGAAATTAAACTCTTTAAAAGACAATATTTTCTTCAGATAAAATCAATTAAATTTCTTATCTTATAATATCCCCAAAAGAGTAAATCAACCCATGCTTAAAAATAAAATTAATAATATTAAAAATCAATAAATAAATTAAATATGTAGTGATATTCCAAGTGCTTTTAGGATATCTTCTTTACGATTTAAAAAAAAGAAGAAGATCTATTCCAACTAAGGCTAGACCCAATCAAATGAAGGATGATTATCTAGAAATGTGTAAAAATAAAATTCCAAACCTTTTAGATAGAAATAATTAATATTTAAAAGATAATACCCATAGAGTTGAAAAACTTTTTTTTTGTAAATAAAGTTGCAGAAAAGGAATGTAGTGCTCCTAGACTTGTAATAAACTATAAACCCTTAAAAAATGTTTTACAATGGATATGATAACCTAACCCCAATAAAAAAGATTTAATTGACATAATAAAGTATGATGTTATATTTTCCAAATACGATGTAAAAGTATATTATTAAAAAATACAAATAGCCTCCCAAGACAAATATAAAACTACGTTTGTAGTACCTTTTGGTCATTTTTAATGGAATTTTATGACACTTGGACTAAAAAATGCCCCATATGAGTTTCAAAATATTATGAATGAAATCTTTAATTCATATAGGGACTTTTCAATTATTTATATTGATGATATACTCATCTTTTCTGGTTCAATAGAACAAAATTTTAAACATATTAAAATACTAAAAGATTTCATTAAACATAATGGTTTAATGGTTTCTTCCACCAAAATGAAACTTTTCAAACGAACATCAATTTTTTAGGCCACAATACTAGTGGACAAAAATTATTCCAATTGATATAAGTATTGGATTTTCTTATAAATAATAGATGAATTAAGGGAGAAAACTTAATTACATAGATATTTGGGGAGTCTCAATTATATTAAAGACTATTATTAAAATTTTGCAAAAGATTCTGTAATTTTATATACCATGTTAAAGAAGAATTGTTCTCCCTAGACTCATTAGCACAATAAGGTTGTTCAAAAAATTAAATTAAAAGTCAAGCAATTACCTTGCCTTTATTTATTCAATCGAAACTATTTAAAAATTATTGAAACTGATGATTCAGATTCTACTTATGAAGGGATTTTGAAACAAAAGAATCGTTAAAATCAAAATGAAGAATTAATTCATTTTACTTCTAGAATCTATAAAGATTCTCAGAAAAAAATTCTAATATTAAGAAAGAAATTATTTCTATTTTCAAATGTATTTCTAAATTTCAATATGATTTATTAAATATGAAATTTATACTCAACATTGAATGTAGCGTTGCAAACAATTTTTTTTTCAAGGATGTGGAAAATATTATTTTTAAGCAAAACTTATCTTATGACAGGCTAATTTGTCTGGATTTGATTTTTATATAGAACATATTAAAGGTGAAAATAATTCACTTCCCAATTTTCTAACTCAAGAATTTTTACAGACTCAATAAATGGCCCTTTTAGGGGTCGTGATGGTTGCATGAATTCTTAGGGATCAGGCAAAGCCATATTTGTTCATGAGGATCAATATCCTATTTTATATGATTTTCAAGAACTTTTTAGAATGAAATCTGAGAAAAATAAGGGACAAACTACTTTGCAAGAACCTAAAAATTCCAGGACTGCCAAAGAAGTATTGCAAAAATCTGAAGTGAAATTCATCCATAATGATAGGACCGTTGATTTCATTATGACCCTCAATAAAGAGGAGGAACAATTGATGGTAGATCCATGAGTAATTAAGTCCTGGTACTTTGATATGAACCTCTAGATGATAAGCATGGACATGCCTATAAAGAAATTCTTATTGAAACAAATTTTGTGGAAATTACCCCCACAGATAAACAAAAAAGCCAACCAAATTCTTCCATTCTTTTCAAGAAAGTTATTATGAGAAAATTCATCTCGGTAAGGGGGTGGGGAATTAACCCCAATGAATCTCACTAGTTAGCCTTAGTAAGGGGAATATCTTATAATTACTGGGATTATGCTGATGGTTTGTCTAAATCATTTTAAACATACATGTTTTTTTAAATTATGATCTCAGTCAATCAGAAATGATTACCCCGGATGGGTGTTTTAACGGTGGAACAAATTTGGTCTTAATGTGGACATTTTTCCTGAAGAAATTTCAAAAGAAAATTTGTTTCTTAATTGTATACAATTTCGTTTAAGTCTATATGGGAAAAATAATCTTCCCATTGAGTTTTCCACTCTCTTATATTGTATTCAATTTGGTATTCCATGGATATGAAAATTGAACTTTTAATGCAAGATGAAACAATTAAGGTTTCCTATCCTAGAAAGTTTTTTTTTTGTCGATGGTAGCCTAATATTGATAATACTCATATCATTTTCTTAATTACGAAAAAAGTACAATGATAAATGGATCAAATTTCTAATGTTTCTCCTCCTCATTAATAAATTAGTTTGAATCCAATTGAGGCCCTTATAATAAAGTTTAGGAAATCTTGTCTGAAATTAATCGAACAATAAATTATGGTCAAAATAATAGAAAATTATGAAGATAAAATATTTCTAAGCCTTTTCTCAACCAGAAACAGCCTATAAATCTTTTTTTATATTGTTTCTATATCTTCTAAAGATATTCCATTTGATGGTCTTGTGAATCTCAGGATCCTAATGATGATATGGAAGACCTGGACTTCGAAGGACTTGATCCTTCCATGGTAAAATTTTGGGATGTTGTAATTGCTCAGACACAGTCCTTGAAGAAGAAGAATTAATTATACTACATCATTAAAAAATGGATGAATTAATTTATTTAATAATATCTTGGTGGACCTCATAAGTCTTAATCAGAATCTACATTAATAAAGTAGTGGGGCCTACTTCTCAATCGGGTCGCACAAGCCAATGACCAACTGTCCTGATAATGGGATTCACTAAGCTCTCAGTCGACGCTAAGCGATAACCACCTTGAATAAGACCTAATCATGGTAGGATCCATGGTCCATTGATAAGAATAATTTATTCATTTTCTTTTCTTACATAATGGATGGCTTGGCCTTTGTTCATCCATAAGTTTTTCTCCTCTCTCTTTACACTGCTAGCTCTCCCTTCTTTATAGTTTTTTCTATTGGTCTCCGACATTTACTCTGGAAGTCTTTTGTAAGTTATAATTCCTAATTTTATTATTATGCATACTCCTTGTATTAATGTAAGTTTAGTATATAACGATCCTCCTATTTTTGGTAATGTTATAATGGTATAAAATTCATATCAAAATAGTAATTTACTATTCATAACTATGCATGTGAATAAATTATTTTAATAAAATGATTTAAAATAAAAAAAAAATCTGAAAGTTTTTGTGAAATAAATCAAATGATTAAATGCTTTTGAAACTATGGCCATCCCGGTCGGCGCGAATTTCCTTTCGGGGGGAAGGAATAGGATCCCTCATGGAAGAACTGTGTCGCAGTATCACACCCCTCTCTTCGAAAGGTGCTTCGGACATCATCGGTGTGGGGTGAATGTAAAGAGATAGAGTCGCCAGCCTATTTTGCACAAAACAGGCAAAAAAACATGTTGCCACTTCGAGAGATTGGCATCAAGGACAAACTGATGCATATGAAACCAATAGATCAGAGGTTCGGAGGCTAAGTTACATAATGGGAAAGTGATAGGCACCCATCCCTCCCTTTTGGTCTCTCATGGCCAATGTTAATATTTTTCTTTATCCCTGTGAAGTGTTTGTATGTGTTTATATAATGGAGATTGGAATCGTTTAACCCATACCATAGAAAAGATAAGGGGTGGTCATCCACAGAAATATTCCCAAAATAATAATAAATGTAAAGGATAAAATATGAGCGTTCATCACGATATTAATCGTTATTGGGAAACGATAATATGTGTTGGATGAAATGCGACCAAGAATATGTATATGTATATGTATATGTATGATAATTATGAAAATGAGGGATTTCGAGAAATTTGAAAAATATAAGAAATTGGAAAATTAGAAAATTGGACTCGAGTCTCGAATTTTAATCTAAGATGCCTACATAGCCTAGAAAGGCATCAAAGTCCACCTAGTTGGAATATAGAATAGGGGTGGGGTTCATCCCATAGATTCTAACGGAATTTAATTAGGTGTGTGCGTGTAGAAAATATATTTTTGGTTTTAGAAAAAGTGTGGTGGATAACTCCGTTCGGAATTCACGGGTGTAACCCTCTTTTATTTGTTTTTGGATTTTTTATGAAAAACAAAGTATGTGCAATATACTAATAAAAGCATAGTGTATGCACTAAAATGAAACTAGATTACGAATCTAACGTAATTTATGCGAAAAAAATAAGAGATTGAAAAGATAGGGAGAATGAATTGGACCTTCCTTGGAGCTTGAGCTTAGATCTTAGATGAACTCCTTTGAATGTTGATGGAAGTTGATGAGAGAAAAGGATATTTTCTAAATTGGGTGTGAAAAGGATGGGTATTTAGGCTTGAAAGAAACTTCTCATATGGAGCTTCGCTGACTTCGAGAGAATGTTGCTGAGATCACTGATGCTGATGGGTTTCCTGTGTATCTTGAGAATGAGGTCATGGACATTATTTATAGGGAAAAAGGTTGATGCTAATCATACTACCCTAGGGAGTGCCTATCGACAGGTTACCCTTGACCATGCGCCAAAAGGCAGGGTCCAGGACCTGTCAATTGAAAGTCTCGTGCGAACATTTCTGGAAAAATGACTGTAGTGCTCAAACCATTGATGTAAATCGCGCACGGGGTATACCATTAGAAAGTTATTTCATAGACCTTAGAGAGTCCTTTAGACTGCTCCTGGTTCTTGAAGTTGACTTTGGGTCAAATGTGGCTCGAAAGCACTCGTCGATCCTTTGGACGGGAGATCGCTAGATGCAAATGGATCATTCATCCGCAATTCAAGTCAGAATTGCGCGTGGGGTAGATTGTTGGAAATTTTAGGAGATGTAATTCGACATTTCAAAGAGTTTTACTCGGTTAGGAAAGTTGACCTTGGTCAACCGGGGACCAAAAGCGTCCGGTGACCTTTCGAAGTAAAACGAATCATTCATCTATACCGTAAATCAAAATTGTACACGAGGTAGATTGTTAAAAATAATATGAAGTGACCTTAAGAGATTCATTCAGTCTCGTTTGAGATGAAGAGTTGACTTTGATCAAACGGAGCTCAGGAGCGCCCGATGGCCTCCAGGTCAATTTTTGAGGGAAAATTGATTGTTCGTTCGAATGGTTATGGTGTTTTGAGCATGGGGTAGACCGTTGGAAAGGGGTTTTAGTGTTCTTCGAATATTCAAAGATCTTTCACTCTAGCGGTGGAGTTGATTGGGGTCAACTAGGGGCCCGAGAGCATTCGATGGCCTTTGGATAAGTTTTCGATAGTGAAATGGTCTGTTCGTCTGAACCGTTGTGCTGATTCATGCACATGGAAGACCTTTGGAAAGGTTATTCGAGGCCCTTTAAATATTCACAGAGCTTTTTCTCTAATGAAAGAGTTAACCGGAGTCAAATGGGACTTGGGGGCGCCCGATGGTCTCTAGATCGGTACTCGGAGTGTGACCTAGGTTTACGGTGGAAAGGGGAAGTGCTAGGGGTCTAAGAAGAGACTTAGGGGGTCCTAGAATGTGGTGTCTAAAAAGCCCCTCGACTGGTGAGCTTGGAACAAGTGATGGCCGTCGAATAGACACCACAAGATAAAAGGAGGTTAGTTATGTGGACCGAAGGGATGCGGATGACCGATTCAGAGGGTCGGGGTCAATTCTGACCTAAAAGAGGTGCAAATGAGGATCGAGGTCAATTCTGACCCAAATAGAGATGACGATCAAGGATCGAGGTCAATTCTGACCTAACTAAGGTTATGATCTAAGATAGAGGTCAATTCTGACCTAAAAGAGATGATGACCGAGGACCGAGGTTAATTCTGACCTAATTGAGGTGACGATCCAAGATCAAGGTCAATTTTGACCTAAAAAAGGTGATAACCGAGGACCGAGGTCAAATCTGACCTAATTTAGGCGATGATATAAGACTGAGGTCAATTCTGACCTAAAAGAGGTGACAATCGAGGATCGAGGCCAATTCTAACCTAACTGAGGTGAATATCCAAGGCCGAGGTCAATTCTGACCTAAAAGAGGTAATGAATAAGGATTGAGGTTAATTCTAACCTAACTGAGGTGACGATCCAAGACCGAGGTCAATTCTAACCTAAAAGAGGTGACGTCCGAGGACCGAAGTCAATTATGACCTAACTGAGGTGATGATCCAAGATCGAGGTCAATTCTGACCTAAGAGAGGTGACGACCTAGGATTGAGGTCAATTCTGACCAAACTAAGGTGAAGATCTAAGATCGAGGTTAATTATGACCTAAAAGAGCCGATGACTGAGGACCGAGATCATATCTGACCTAACTGAGGTGATGATCCAAGACCGAGGTCAATTATGACCTAACTGAAGTGATGATCCAAGACCGAGGTCAATTTTGACCTAAGAGATGTGTACTTTTCCTTCGATAAATCTAGGGAATCCACTAGGAATAAAGATTGGATGTTAGGTTCCATTGGGGAATAGTGAATGATCCGAGGATTTTGGTAGTTGGGGAAAATTTGGAGTGTCCTTTGGAGATGTTGTCAGGGAGAATGATTCTCTGGGATTCCGCTAGGGGTGTAAAAGATGTTATCCTTGGTGAACAAGGTACTAGAATGGATTTGGAAATTGTAGAAATTTTTTGGGAATTGTTCGGGATTTTTTTGTATTTTCTTTGTCTTTTCATACAAAATTTTAAAGGGGGTACTAATCGTCATGGATGAAGGCGTGCCAATCGGCATTGTCACGGCCTTTTGAGGTACCTCGAGTAGGTGAAAGTATCAGTGCCGATCGGTGGGTGGAGGGGACTGCCGATCGACATGTCCCTTAGCCTCCTATAAAAAGGGGCATTGTTCTCCTCATTTTGCACAACTTTTTGACTTCATTTCTTATACTATAAACCTCTGCAAATCATCCTAGTATTCGAAATGGCTAACTTCTCAAGCAGTGCGACCCATATAGAATGGCTTAATGCCGATGACTGGGAAGGGTTAGAGTGGAGGGCTAGGGTGCACCTCGCACTGGGCAGCGAGAACTCTTTTGAATCGTTTCAGCCTATAGAGGATGATCAGACTCTTTTGCGCGAGCCTTCACGTCATATATCTTCAAGGGTGGTGAACCCTAGTGGGTATGTAGTGTAAGTATTACATGACTCTTGGTATTCCTTTTTTCTTTTCATGACGAGATTGCTTTATTTCTTGAATCTGACAAGGATTTCCTTGACAATCTGATGTCTCCATGATGACTATTCGTGCCCGTGGCATGAGAGGGCTTAAGGATGTTTGGGAGCACCTCCCTGTTGTGGTACGCTCACTACACCAAAATGCTAATTTTATGACTGCCTTTTTGTGACTGATAATTGGGGTGACAAACTTATCACTCTCAGGAGCAGTCACATAATTATTTGTAACTCCCATTAGGAGTGATAAAATGAAGGGTAATAAAAAAATTGAGTCAATTAGTTTGTCACTGCTAATGAGAGTCACAAATATTACTATTTAATTAATTTGTGACTGCTATCAGTAGTCATAAATTTATAACTGCCACAAGCTATCACAAATTTATCAGTAGGCCTAATTTATGACTCTTATGAGCAGTCACAAATTTATAACTTCTATGAGGAGTGACAAATTTTGACCTAGTACTAAATTTTTAATTGCTAACGATAGTCATAATTAATTGTGACCGCTCCCGACACTCGCAAAGTTTGGCTTACTTTAATTTGCGACTGCTGTGAGGGGTCACAAATTTTTTAACCTACTTTCATTTCCCTCTTCTCTTCTCTCTCTTCTCACTCTTTTTGACAACGTTCCCGCCCCTCACTCTTGCTCTTATGGTGTGAAGAGCTCCCGCCCTAACATTTCGTTTTTGGTGAACATTTCTCCCGACCTTTCATTTTTAGTGAGTTTTTTTATTTTGGTTTTGGTGAGCATTTCATTTTGCTGTTTGTTATTCATTTTATTAATTGAAGTTTGGTAGTAATTACATAATATTATAAATAATCCGATGGTTTCATGTGATGAATCAACTATTGCTGATTTGTTCATCAATTTGGTGTTAATCAAATATTGTATTATTAAGGCTAGATTAAATTGTTTGATTAGGGTTTTTATAGGTTATTGCTTCTATAATTCTTCTATTAATTATCTCTTCTTATAAACTGTAGTTTGCATTGAAAAGTTATCTAAGAAACCCTAATTTATATTTCTACTCTTACCATGTTAGTTTGTGAGATAAATTAAGGGTTTCATTTGATTAATGTTGAAGATAAACTGATGTGGGGTTTATTCATTTGATTTATAGGGATTAATTATTGCTTTTCATGGGATGAATTAAAAGTAATGGTGTGCAATGTTCTGATGCTAGATTTGGAACACATTGACTAGATACATAAGACAACCCAACTTGAAGAGGTGGCAAAGTCAAATTCTTGAAAGATACAAAAAACAACACTTTTCAATTACTCTATTAAAGTAATATAATACTGATTTGCCAATTGTTTCTATGTTAATTATATATTTGTCGGGACTAATGTATTTTCAGGTCATACTGATATGTCTTCTTAGCGGCATTTATTTTGTATATATATTTATATCTAAGAAGATGAATGTGTAGCTCGTGAAGTTCTCAACATCGACGAATTTGAACGATCTAAATTTTGGTTAAGGTTTTAAATATTCTTATTTCAGTTGTAAAGGAATAGTAGAATGTATCAATTTAACTCCATTAACAATGGATAACTTTAATATCACTTTAACTTCTTTGGTGCTTTAGTTTACTGGTTATTGTTTACTTTCTATTTTTAAATATGTTGTCATTACTTATTAGTTGTTTGTAGTTCTATTCAGGCATCCATGTGAATTATAGAGTGTAAAATATACCAAGAAGTTTGATTTAAGTTAAGTTTTTCTCTCAATGTAGTTTCCCCAAAATGAATGTCATTTTTTGCATATCATGATTGAGTTTTTTTTTTTTAACTTTTTATCATGGTCATCACCGCTTAAAAGCTGATTGAAATGTTTGATGTCGGGTGTGATCATAGGCTGCATGTTTATGATCACCACATAAAACTTGATTTGAGATGAAATTATATATTTAAGAATTTTAACTCCGGTTTCATTTTTTTTCATCTCATTTATTAAAATCTATGTAGGGATTTCAGACAATCATGTTCAAAGACTCATTTTACTTAGTTATAAATTTAATTTTGGTTGAGACAAGAAAATGGTTCCATACATGAATAATTTATTTAATTGTGTTTGCTTCCTCTGCTTCCTCTAGGTATTAATGGATAGACAATGAGAAAATGAATACTCTAGTAGATCAAGAAGAAATCTTGGACAGACAATCGGAGGAGTCATTTTTTGCTAAGGTAATGGCATTTAGTACTCACACATGCATCAAAGTCTTATTCATTTTTATATAAAAACTTAGATAACTTTTTGGATGCAAACTTCCATCCATGAATTTGTAATTTTGGATTAGCTAAATTATTGATAATGTAAATTTTAAATCTTTTGCACCAGTGGCCACGAAGTTGAACTGACGAGGTATGACTATACGAGATATGTTGCAGAAATTAAAAAAACAACCTTTTTTTTATTGTATTGGACTTATGTGATAGTTTTTTAGTTGAAATTTCAAGTTTAGACCTAAAAATAAAAAGAGGCATACATAAATATTTTTTTTTTATTTGGGGGGTCAAGGCAAAAGCCTTAGTTCCCTTGGGTCAAGGTCCCTATTGCCCCTATGTTATTAAAAAAAATTATGCTTCACCGGAAGACCAAAATTGTTCTCGTGTTATGCTTTCTATTTTTGCACACTCCAATGACCCTTTATCACAAAACGTGTCAGAATTATATATATCAGTATTCCCTTATGCTATAATTTGACTAAAATCTATGTGTAAGAAGAGTTATGGTCCCCGCCACCCATGCCCCCCCCCCCCCCCACTCACCCATCTATCTCCATCCCCGTCCACACCCACCCTTCCACACAAGGCATCATAACTACTATGCTATAATAGAACCATGGTTTAAAATCTAGGTTGATACCACAACAATACAACCGAGGTGACTAGGTATGGTTACCCACCGATTCGATTTCGAGTTACGAGTTGAGTTTTAGATTATTGATGTGAGTTGACCCTATATGGGTGATTTCTCGGTAGTATTGGCTCCTATCGATGATATCGCGGTAGAATCGGCCCATATCGGCGATATCGTGGTAGTATCTTCCCATATCGGTGAGATATCGACCAAGATGGTATAAATGCTGAACCCACGACGGAATGGATGCCTATGAGGTGGTGATGGGGCTAATAAGAGCATAACACATTCCCGTCTCCGCGGCCTCAGTGGCTAACTCCTTATGCGAAAGACCTAGGGCCGAGGGTCGAGACATCGTAAATGGTCGCATGGGGCGAAGGAGAAAGTCCCTAGCTCCATGTGTAAATGAATAAGTGTTGGCTCAACCATCATGCATACTACTATGGTCAAATGTCATGGATTTCCCAAAAGTAAGTGGCCAATAATTTCGTGGGAAGATTTATCTTATCTACCATCTCTTATGCGATAAAATTAGCACTAGCTCTCCCGTCAATAATTACCGTGCATAGCGTTCCTTCCCAGTACAACGAGTAAAAAAAACTCATTCGAATCCATGTGTCATCACTAGGAGGAGGTGACTGGGTGTGCACCTAAGTCGTAATCATAACAGTATGAGTATTGGAGTAGAGACATCGGTGAGTCTTGCTTGAGAATGGCAAAAAGAGTCATGTTGATGGAAAATGGATTGCGCGGTGGATAAGGGCACATTGGGTGGGATGGGTAGCACGTTGGACATTGGGCACTTGGAAAATTTCTCATTTAGTTCATTATTTGTTACATCAGTTAGATATTTCCCTTTTGTTTTCCCAGTTTACGAACTTCCCAGTAAATATTTTACCTATGTTCTAGCATTCTGATAGTCATAAGTTGACAAGACTAGGATTATTTTCTATGATGTTAACTTGAGTATATAACTTGTGCTATTGGCGTATATCAGTGCTTACATTTTGTGTGCTTTCAGGATAATTAAGTGGTATTGGGGCAGAGACTACACGTGTCCTTGCCTTGCATAGTGTACATGTTATGGCAGTGAGAAATATGGATACTAGTAGGAAAATTAAAGATGACATACTTAAGGAAATCCCCAATGCCAAAATTGATGTTATGGAGTTAGATCTCAGCTCATTGGCATCCATAAGGAAATTTGCATCACAATATAGTTCCTCGGGTCTTCCCTTGAACCTCTTAATGTAAGAACACGACTACACAGTATTTGAATGTACTCCTTTCTTCTTTGTAAGGATTAAAGTTGTTTTCTTTGGCATTGGAAGTAACAATGCAGGCGTTATGACTCCTCCATTTATGCTTTCCCATGACAAAATAGAACTGCAATTTTCAACTAACCACTTAGGAAAGTAGTTTTTTTTTTCTCTTCATATATGTAGTAGGTTCTAGAATATTAATAACTTGAAATTGGTTCCAATGTTTCAAGCCCTTGAAGATTTTGCAGTAGATTCCTTAATTTTTATTGATGGAAAAAATGCAGTTTGTTAGAAATTGAAATTTGAGGCAAGAGATTAAAGGGGAAAGAAGATTAGAAAATCAGACTCTATGTGGAAGTATGAATTTCAGGTCTAGGGAAGTCAGAGATACTGAAACACCTATTGATGTTTATTTGAAAAAAATATACGGTTCTGTAACTTTTCTGTGAAAATTTCTCCACATTATTCACTATCCTCTCTATTAATTTTTTTCCTTAAATGGCTTAGATTAGTAATGATGAAGACTCATATACGATATTTCTTTCTCCTCCCAATACTCGGATACTACCTGCAATGCTGCAATGTTATTATATTTGCAGTTTTCATTTGGCTTCACCAATTTTCCCCCTATTCTGTAATTGCTATCAGTCCAGATGGTTGGAGCATAGATTGTGAGGCTTTAGAAACCAAAAGTTCTCTCCGATTTTTCTTAAGTTTCCAAAAGTTCTATTAATTCTGTTAGGCCAGAATCTCTTTACAGCGTAATGAATATTCTCTTAAAATTGGATGAACCATTTTCCGAAGTAATGTTAGCACACAAATGTGCGCAAAAAGTCGAACTTAAATTGATGTAGAAACTATTATGGTTGGTTCAGTAGCTAGTGGGCTATGTCTATCCTTATCTAACCAATCACGCTAATTTATTAGCGACTTTTGTGCACATTTTGTGTGCCAAACATTATTCATTTTTTTTCTTTACCACTTTAGAAACATAAAAATTGCTGGCTCTCTATCTTTTTGTAGTCTAGAAATTATTTTACAGTTCCCACATGTGGTTCTTTTGATGTGGAACATGTTGATCATGCAAACTGATTTTTATTTTTGGTCATGTTAGTATTAAATTATTGTAATATAACATTTTAAGGAATCTATAGAGTTTCATGATAATTTATTTATAAATAATTATTAGGATTTATTGCTTAATTTGGTATTTATCTTATTAGAGGGTTTCTAGTTTATAAATAGGGGATTTTGGGGAAAGGTCCTTATAATTATCAAAGTGTATAAAAATAGGACACTCCAAATAATTTTATAAATTTAGTCCCTGTACTAAAAACACCATGCAAAATGGTGAAAAATGGTGTCGCTGGCGCGGACCAAAAATATGAACTCCTAATTCTAAAGGGAGCACACAAATAAATGTTATTGTACCACAAGGACTAGATTTATAAACTTGAAAAACATTGTCCTAAAAATTCAAATATAGGAAGAAACATGACCTTTACTTTAATTCTCTATTATAAATAAGGGTGAAATTTCTATTTTTATGTTGAGAGTTGAATTAAAATTAAGCTTGTGGGCATGTGCGCCAGTACCTATGGGCATCTCTTTTTTCTTTCCTTTCATCCCAATATATTATTAACTCTATGTTCATTAACGTTGATGAGAAAATCTCTACCAAAAATTTGGTGCCGGTGTCATACATCTGTATCCATCTTGTCTCCCTTCTCTAATCTGATATCCTCAAATTTATCTGTTCTTGACCTTTCAGTTTCACAGTTCCTGTTTTCCCCATCACATGAGAAATCATAACCTCAGCTGCTACCAATCACCAACAAATCTACCCCTTAAGCTGAGCATGATCCGAAGTCTTATGTTCTGCATACTTCTGGGGTGGTTTGAAGATTAAGTCCATGACTTCGGACGCCTTCGGAATACTCTCCAGTCCCAATAACATCTGTGTGTTGTCCCTCATTTGTATGTCATTGGATAATTCTTTTTCAACTACCTCTTTGCTGCCTATAGGAAGATTAGTCGAAGTGTTGGTAATGGGAGCCAATTCAATATGGGGCACATTTTGCTCAGAGTTCTAATGAACTCAATAATTTAGCGATGCTCTTGATATCTTTGAGGGCATGATTTAGAGTTGGGAATGAATGTGGGGCCTGATTTCATATTTTTCTGCACACTTAGGCTTTTATTTCAGATTTTGATTTTGATTTTTTAACATTGTCATTAGTTTAAAAAAAATAGTATTAATCACAACAAGCCCCTAACTTTAGATTACCAGTAATAAAAAAATAGACCAGTTACCATAAAATAAATGGGGAAAATGTATCAGGGTATATCCATACCATATTGAAGAGTATTATCAATATAATTTTAAATATAAAAATGACCATGATACTTAAAATTAAGTATTTGATACATATCCTATGTTTCAGACGCATATCCATATCTGATATGTTTTGGATACACCCTATATAGAGTATATGTGCTTCATTGTTTCTATTGTATTCATTCTTGGTACATATAAATGTATAAAAAGTGATTTTCTTTCATTTTCCAGACATTTTTGTTTTTAAAAGCACTATCAAGCAAAATTGTCAACAATTTGTGCAAATATTTTCAAAGCTCCAGCAGCCACGTGGACTATACCAGGAAAGACCGTATGTACTTGTGACATTTAAGAAAATACCTTATATACTTGTATTTGTACCAACACCACACATATTGCTTATCAACCCCCACCGCCCCTTTTTTGCGTAACTTTAAGAAGACGTTTTATTGTTCTGGAAAATGGGAATCACTGAAAATATTTTTAAATCATTTCTTAATTTGTGTATGTGAGATAGGAAAAAGAATGGATTACGTGTTAGAGATGAGATAGTTATAAATCTTCTTTTGAAAGTTGCGTAAAAACTTTCAACATGCAGGGTGCTGGGACTTACATGTTTAGAATTGACGATGAGCATGTCATAGATGCCAGAAGGGAAGGAAGCATTATTCATGTGATTAATCACTCATGTGAAGTACGTATTATCAATCACTATATACTTTTTGTGTTGAAAAATATAATCAACGCTGTCATTAGTTTTAAAAAGTAGTTATGTTGAGTATTTAGCCTTTTGTACTATCTCATATTTGTTGGTACTTTTTTATAGGTGCGGATTTCAGACCGGGTGCCGACGACCACCCTTCTGCCCATTTTTTCCCGGATTCGATTCAAAATCATCATAGGCTAAAGTAGCTCCACTTTCAGGTGCCAACGACCACCCTGTGCTCTTTATGCTCTGTTTTTCTAATTGGCGATGAAAAATACTTATCAAAATAGTTTATATATAACAACTATATATAATTATCAGATATATGTAACTGTTACATATATACAACAGTTATATATATAACAATACATACATAATTATATATATATATATATATATATATATATATATATATATATATATATATATATATATATATATATGTGTGTGTGTGTGTGTGTGTGTGTGTGTGTGCTAGAACATCATTTGATTTTTGGTTATGCATTTAGGTTCTTTGGTTTGGATACTCAATTGCTTCTTTTACATTAATTTTCTCCCACATGTAACAATTTTTGACATTCTCAAGAATATATATATAATTCAATTATATCTTCAATTTTTTAGATCAGAAGAATACCCGATAAAGCGACGTACACGTTGCCTGCGCTAAATGAAGTTCAAATGGAGTTCATTGAGTTCATTACAAATTATATATATATTAGGTACTTCCAACAAACTACATTTTGTTATGTCGTAATGACAATTTGTTGAGATATTGTGTTTTGATGAAAACTATGTTGATTATATTTAATTGCAGGGTTACTCATTATGGGTTGGATAGCGTCGAGAAAATATTCGGCATATATAGTATTCAAAGGCTTAAATCCATGTGTTTACACTTCTTGGCAAGCAACACAAGCACAAGTCAATGGATATCGAGGCACCGCATTAAAAATATTTGAGTCCATTGAACTTGCTCAACAGGGGTACTCCGAGTACACGAGGAAGGATGGCATCGCGTCAATACCCCCACGATTGATATACATAGAATTCACGAAGCGTATTCACCGCGTGGTGACTCCGAGTCTAAGTTTAGAATAATTTGTTACATGTTCATGACATTTCATGTCATCGAAGTGTTGTGTCGTTGTTTTTTTTAATTTATTTTTTATTCTATGTTCCTTTTTGTACTTGGCGCCCAAGAAGGGCTTATTTGATGTTAAATCAAGTGTAAACAAGTTTTATGTGCACCGAACATTTGGAATATCACAAATTTAAAGGAAATGTTATCAATTTTGTTAGACTTTTTACATGTTCACAATATTTATTCTACTCCCATCATTTTGTGAAAATATAAAGATATTTATAACACGTCTTACGACATTTAACAAATTCAACCTTTGTAACTACTAATAGTAGTCACAAATTTGTCATCACTATCAATTTTGTAACTGCTAATAACAGTTACAAATATAAGATTCGCAACTGCTGATAGGCGTTATAAATATTAGATTCGTTAAATACTATCATCAGTTATAAATATTATATTCGTAACTCCTAACAACAGTTACAACCAGTAGTTACAAAATGGGGTCACCAGTCTTAACCCCTTAGGGGTTATAAAAAGTTGTGACTGCTGTTAGGAGTTACAATATTATTTTGTCACCCCTTAAATTACGACAATAAATAGCGATTATAAAGGTCATTTGTAACTGCTAACAACACTCACAGATCATCAATTTTGGTGTAGTGGATGGATGGTGTCCTCTGTAGGTTTTGGGAGGCTAGCATCGACTTTAGATGAGACGCCTCGCTCCACTGCGATTCTATGTGCTTTGGGAGAGAGGTGGTGGGACACTACCCACACCTTCAATTTTGGCTTCGGGGAGATGGCGGTGACTCCCATTGATGTTCAGCAGCTGCTGGGGCTGGATTGCGAGGGTGCCCAGATTGAGGTGGACACGATGTTGAGGGTGACACCAGAGGCGATGACGGCGGCTCTGGGTGACATGGAGAGTGTGATTTTTGGAGATTCCCTCCGCTTTTTATCTTTGAGGGAAATTTTTCTAAGGAGTAGGGTTGATGGGAATGAGGGGAAGCAGGTACGTTAGATGGATCGTTTGTTTATCTTGACAGCGTTAGGGGGTTTTCGGGTGGCGACGAGTGGCGATGTCGTCCACTTGTGGTTTCTGCCACTTTTGAGGGTGTTTTTGAGCATTAGATTCTATGATTGGGGGAGCCTAACTTTGGAAATCCTTTACTATTCTTTGTATGCATTGTCGATCGACTTTTACTGGGGCCACGTATCTTCTAGAGGTATTCTTTATTTTGCTCATTTTCCTTTATGCATTCGCATTTTCCATTCATGAACTTCCTTTTGATTTCTTGAATGCTGATCCTTATCCTTTGCAGACATTGTTCTATGAGATGATTGGGTGGAACGCCCAACTGATTTTTTGAAGGATGACTCTGTGGGGGACTTCTGTAGGATGTTCTAATGGCGAGGTCTAATCGGCAATCGAAGAAGAACCTTTTTCTAGAGGTAATGCATTAGGTCTTGAATGGCCTGACTAGTGAGACGATAAGCTTTATTTTGTCATTGAGATTGTTCTTTTCCTTTGATGACATTTTATTGATATTTAGCCTGCGCTTTTGTTGGTGATTTGTAGGTGACCTTTTATCCCCGGGGGATGACTATTCAGCACACCCGGGTGACGGGTGGACATGGGTAAATGCGGCGCCTACTGGCGCATGAGTTCGACTACTCCTGGTATCTTCGGGAGAGGGTAGTCCGACAGATTTTGGAGGACGAGGTTATGGTGTATCCAGCGAGGCCCCCTATGTTCATGAGGCGCATACGGGAGATGTCTAATGATGTCTGTTGGTTGCGATAATGGGAAAGCCATAATCTTTGTACACTGATTTAGTGGTGATGTACGACTATCTGAACTTTGTCTCGAGTTAGATGATGCCTCCTAGTATATACAATGTGATGCCTCTCCCTAGGTTGGGCTCAAGTTTGCAGGTGGGGTCCTCTCATAGCACAGGTGGTGCGTCCACGTCAGCTGTGGCAGTGATGACATCAGGTCCTTATTTTGTTCAGCTAAATTTTCCTAGCTACAACCTTCGACGAGCTAATGGAGGATATACTCATTTGTAATATCACCCTCATGCGATGGTCCCGAAGGATTTGGGCCTCATGGAGGAGGTACTTCGACCTGCGGTATGTCTTTTTTGATCTCCTTCTTTTTCCTCATGCTTGACTGATTTTTTTTCTATTCATACTCGTATCATATCAGTGTTTCGACCACTTAATTGAAGGACATTAGGGACTGGTATCTTCAACGACTGGTCATATTCGTGAGGCGGTTCTGGTGCCTTCTTTCTTAGTGTCATCTGCGTTGTTCGGGGAAGGGTCTGGGTCTGGAAGTGGGGGCACATCGTCTCGCCGCAGGGGGAAGAGGGCACGTCGTAGGGATGGGGGATCGTAGAGAGAGAGAGAGAGAGAGAGAGAGAGAGAAATAGGTAAAGAGAGAATGTGTGAGAGAGAGAGAGAGAATGAAAATTCGGTTCGGGCTAAGTCCCGTTATTTTTGTGCTTTTCCTATAAAATATCAATGTAATACAACAAAATATATGCAAATGAAAAATGAAGTTTTTTGTTAATTTTTTTGGTTTAGTGATTAATGCACATGCTCTTTTTATTTTTCCGCTGAGACCATAAAAATAATTTTCAAAATTGATTTGAGAAGGAATTTATTTAAAATGAGAATTAGTAAAAGCAAAAGTATAAAGAAAATCTGGAATTTTCTTAAGATAAAAATTATTTTTGTTGGATTTTTTTTTTATTTTGACAAAAGAGGAAAAAGGGAATTTTCCCAAAATAGGGGGTTACCGATCGGCATGACCCCTGTCTTGCCTATCGGCATATCAATCATGTCCAATCAATCCAAGGCTTTGATTGCACTTTTTTTAATTACTTGGTACTTGGTGGGACAAGTGTTACTCCGATTTATGCAGGGTTTCTTGTCCTTTCTTGAGAGTTTCCAAGTATAAATAGGGGTGTGAATGGGGCCTATCTTCTCATACTTTCACTTTATACCTTTTTCACATTCTTACTTGCTTATTGTATTCAAGATTGCTCTCCCTTGTAGCATTGAGTTCGCCAACTAGCTCAAAGGCTCGTAAGCAATGTGTTCTTACAATGTCGATTATGACGCCTTTCACATGCAGCGAGTCTCTTTGTGGTGCAACCGACCCATTGAGTGGAAGATGCTGATGGCGGTTGTCGAGTTTTGGTATCCCGAGGATCATGTCTTCCGCTTCAGGTTGGATGATATTTTTCCTACCTATAAGGAATTTTTTTCCATGTTGGGGATAAATCCCAGCATTCCTGTAGCTCTGCTTGAGTTTTCCCATTCTTCAAGGGAATTGCTGGTTGGACTTCTTCATATTTTGCCTTCGGTGGCCTGGCCATTGGTTACGGGGGAATGATTTCCCTTCTGAAAGTTTTGCAGTCCGTGCATTCGTAGGACGTGGGTGATGCTGGATATGTCGGGGCCGTCATTCTAGGCAGTATTTCAAAAGTTCTGTTGGTGACTGGGGAGATGCTGGTGGACCCCCAACTGGCTACTATCGTTTCCTTAATGTTGTACCGTCTCAATCCTATGGCGATGATATTGGCGGAGACCCTGAATGGCCTCGATTTCTGATAGGAGGGTCCTTATGAATTTCTGAGGGGTAGCCCTATAATGTTGTTTATGTGGCTGTCAGAGAGGTTTCGTATGGCGGTCCCAATTGAGTATCCTTTGTCGGTGGTGCCAAACTTCTTCTCGCACTATTTTATTAGCATAGGCTTGGACATTCAGAGTTGGGGGAACTAGTTTGTAGAGCACGGGGCTCAAGGCTTATGATGGTCTGTGCCTTGATGGGGGGAGATGCTGCCAAGTATAGAACTCGGGGAGTACCAATATGTCCGATTAGTAGGCCTCAGGAAGACCTTTTTTTACTTTCCCTAGCGGCTGTTGCACCAATTTAGCTGGGAGAAAATCGTGCCACCAACTTCTTTCCTGTGGAGGACCTGACAGAGCGTTTGGGCATGCAGATTGGTTCTCTCTGGGAGAATCATCATCCGTCAACCCGTCCTTCTTAGTCTACTGGCGAGTCTGGCACGTCGCCAAGGACTACATGAAGTGGTTGTGGAAGAATGTAGTGGTCAAAATGTTGGCCGTGGAGACTGGTCAAAGGTGTTTTGCCATATCTAACACCATATAGGGAAGCATGGTGGTCTACCCCAAGCTAGTCCGGAATTATCGTTCCATAGAGCATATGCGATACTCCATTCAGGCAGGGGAGGTTTGGGGAGCCCAAAATGCAGGTGATGATGGTGTTGGTTCCTCTAGAAGCTGCGGGTAGGGCTTTGTGAAGCTTCTTGTGATAGGTGTGGTTTTGTGCTTTGTGCGAATAATAGGGGGTGATTTTCAAGAGTAGTGGGGCTTGTTATTATCTATTTTTTTTGTAGGTGTAGTGCTATCAAGGGAAGTCGTTTGACTCCTTACGCCGATGTAATCGTGGAAAAATCTCAGATAAGGATATGAATAAGTTTTTGATCATCTAGTTGTGACTTTTGATGAATTTTTACATTTTGAACTATCTATACTTGTCGCTAAGGCATACATAATCATTTTATTCATGTATATGTTAAAATGAACTGTCATTCTTGGGGATAAGAAAATAATAGCATTTTGTGAAAAAGAAGGGGGGTCGTGCTCATATAAAGCGAATGAGCTGTCTACGTATTTTTGAGGGTTTTGAAAAATTTCAAAATTCTTTTTTTTTAAAAATGTTTTTAGAGGATCAGGCCCACGTAGTTCTGGGTAGGGGGAAGAGAAGAGATTTTTTTTCAAGAATAGAAGGGAGATGAGAAGACTCGTAGCGCACCAAGATTTCAGACTAGGGATAGAATTTCTTGAGGCAGTCCAAGTTTATTGGATGTGCCATTTCTTCTCCATTAAGGTCTGTGAGCACAGTGGCGCCGTCTGATAGGATCTTCTTCACAATGTAGGGGCCGCTCCTTAAATTTCCCTCTGGGGTCCCATATGGGCTCTACTATTTCTTTGAGGTCTAAGTCCCACCACTAGAAATAGTCATTTTTATGACGGGTAAAAAGGGTCATAAAAGGTTATTTATGACAGTTTTCGAAGCTTTAAAAACCGTCGTAATGTTGTGTGTCATAATAAATTGGTGTTGACAAAACCGTCATAACAAACCATCCTATTACGATAATTTTTTGTGCAAACCATCATTAACAATAATGTTGTGTGTCTTAATAAAATTGGTGTTGACAAAACCATCATGATTAACCATCCTATTATGACAGTTTTTCATACAAACCGTCATTAACAATAATATCATGCTTATTGAACCGTCATTATAAACCTATGAAAAATGACGGATATTAATAAAACGGTCATAAAAAGTACAATTACTTTAATAATTGTAATGACAGCTTACATAAAACTATCATAAAACATACGGTCCTAAAAGTTATTTCTTTTCTTTCATTTTTTTGCGATGAATTGTATTATACTATTACAATATCCCAAACATGTTATGCATAAAACTACGAACTGCCAATTCAAAACACAAATTTTCGTACTCAAAGTAGCAAATTCCAAGTACCAATATAACTGAACCATAAGTATAAAAAAATGTCACTAATATGTGAAATTAAAGAAAATAAAAAACAACAACAGTCTCCCAATAGACTTCTGGACAACTCAAAAATAAAAAGATATCTAAAATGACCTATACTATAGACATAAAAACTAGCAAATTACACTGCAACATTAGTTCTATTCGTGTAGCATGGAAACCCAATTTAGCAATAGCTACACCGAATACGCAATAGGCAACATCCGGATCGATACCTGAATAAAAGGAGGAAACAAATAGTCATTAACAACTAAAATAGATTCACCATATAAAGAATATAACTCGAACAATAATGATATTCTAATATAATATTTAGCATAAAAAAATAAACATTTGGCATAATATTAAAGTTAATTTTACTTTCATTCTTTATTAAGGCATGGAAGAGATAAATGGGGAAGGTTTTATGGAAATTTTGGCAAAATTTTCTTTGTTTTTTTAATAATTCAAAATTAAGCATGACATGTTTAACAACCATAACAATATAAAGCCCACCTCGGGCATTCGGTATCATCATCAACAACAAGAACAACATTATAAAAATTTACTTGAGAGGTAAATGAGGATGGTTTTATAAAAATTTCGGCAGAGTTTTCTTTATTTTTTTAATAATCCAAAATTAAACGTGACATATTTAACCAACAACAACAATATAAAGCCCAGCCCGGGCATTCACTATCAACAATATAAAGTTCAACATGGGCATTCACCATCAACAATATAAAGCCCACCCCGGGCATTCAACATCATCAACAAAGTAATTAATTAGATTGAAGAAGAAAAAAAAAGGTACCTGAAAAGATAGGCCAAAATTGTCCACAACTGCAGCTCACTAAAAATAGTCCTAAATGAAATCGATGAACTCATGTTGAACTTCTTCTATCTCATGATTTTTATAGGTTACTTTTTCAGCCAACTCTTTCATCTAACAAATCAAATAACATAAGTTGTATTCAATTTTTCCTTATAAAAGTAATTAGCAATGAAACAAAATGTTATAAAATAAATATTTATTACCTTTAGTTTAGTAGATTGAGACGGATTCTCCATTAAATCTCTCATGAACTTCAATATATAAAACCCACATTCAACATTTCCCGGTTGTAGAGGGCCCTATAGAATGATATGTTGAAGATAATAGTTATATTAAGATTTAAGATATAAGTCAGTAATGTATATTCATTAACATTATCGTACCTTAACATTCTCCCAGTTTGAACCTGAAATTCTTCCTCCTTTCGATACCACCAACGCTTTAAATTCACTTCAAGACAAAGATTAAAATGAAAAACATGTGTACAAAGACAATGTGACTAAAGGTATAATATATAAGTCATTACTCACGTGCTTGTAAAGATTTTCAAGTCTCGATCTGGCGCCCCATGTAAAGAATCTAAATAGAATATATTCCTCGAAGAGAAATCGATAACTACTAAAGACCAATGAAACCTACAATGTAATGAGTTGTTAACATCAATGATACAACCATGTTTTGATATAATTATAACAACTTAAGACAATAAATAAACTTACCCTATGTTAATTGGCATAAAATATGTTTGGTTCTCTTTAGCATCTTTCATTGCATTCTTAATAAAAATATGCATTTTTTTCTTCAAATAAGCTTGTTGAGCATCCCCGGGATTAACAAATATAGTAAAATCCCGATTATTTTGAAACTTCTCGTATAAGAATCTAAAAAACAAAATAAAAATATTTTAGAAAGGAGTAGCCAAATAAAATTAAGATGAAAACAACTTATTCTCACACCTCATGTATCCGATTAGACAACTGGCATCAAGCTCCTCCATTTTACAAAAATGCACCAACTCATTTTTAGGAATGTAGGTTGATTGAAGTTCGTCTCCAAAAATCCCAACTGGAATTTTTACGGTATCACTTTTCATTATTGAATCTAGCATGCTTGCAAATACCATAAGTGCCCCTCTCTCAACACCATTTTCTCTATCTTCTTCCTGGTTTGCATTGGTTATAAAATAGTTAAAAATATTAACAATGGTATCTTTAATATAAAAGAAAACTGCTCACAACTTTACCTCTGTGTCTACTATAACAAATTCCTTAGGCCACGCAACATGTGAATTATGTGCATTCATAACTGTTACTAACTCATCACCACAAGGTACGGGAAGGGGGGCATCTGGAGTGTAAACAGTATCCACAGACACTCGCACGTAATTTTATCCTAAATGTTTATGGTGCACTTTGTCGTCTGGCCCAACCCTCTCAAAAACACAACCCTTAGCGACAATATTGATACGTGAAATTAAATCCAATTTACATGGTTTGCCCATGCCATTATGAAGTGTGGGATTCAGAGATGTCATGTGAGCGGATCTCTTTCCATCATCTTTCAACTATTTATACGTAAAAAATAAAAATAAAAACTCAAATCAATAACATTTATATAATATAAAAAATAAAAAGTCAACACCAATAATATATAATATTTATTTCTTACATTGCTACTTTTCTTCTTAATTGTCTTCTTGGCACGCGAATCACATGATGCACTTATATTTGATGAAATAATTTTGTGCAATCCATTGCCACTTTTTGGGGTGTTCAGTCCGACTTTCGTCATTGCCCTCCCGTACTCCGACACCTTTGCCATCAATTCTTGCATTCGCTCATCTTTTTCTTTGCCTATTTCTCTTTTCGCATGCAACTTAGACTCCAACTCACTAATATGCTTCTTTGATCCTCGCTTAGTGAGGTTAAAAAATGTTGTGGGGGTGACTCCATTCCCTTTACCCCTAACACGACCCGGATGCTCGAGTGTCCCTAATGCCAAAGTTAGGACGTCTGAGGTTCCTTCGGTGACCAAGCTCCCAGCTTTAATCTGACAGTTTAGCACATCCTGCAAAAAAAATCAATCAAGTTAAGATATATAACATTAACAGTAATTTAATTAGATGTATTTGATGTTGAATATTTATGTAAACAAACTCATAAATAGAAACTCACAATTTTATCCGCTATTTCCCTAGTAGCCTTATCACCAAATCGCCCATTTTTATCTTGGCGACCTTTTTTCCACAGATAAGCCCTATCGTCATCATCAAACTTATCACCTACCTCTTTCTGTTAACATATAAAAAATTGGGTGAACTTAGAATGTGTAGTTTAATTCATAAATATCAATGTTTGTCAACTAAGAAAAACAAGTACATACAAGGTCTTCGATAAGTCCAGAATAGCCTTTCTTACTCATCCGATGGTTATATATATTCTTCCCCCGTCTTTCAGCTTGTACTACGCTTAGCACGTTATAAATACATAAGCATGAGCAACTTATACAAATAACTTTGAAAAATATATGATTTTAACCATTTGCTATATACCTCAAACCCCTTTGAGATTCTCACTTTTACGAATTCCTTCCAATCCTCCTTTTCAATATATTTTTTATACATCCCAGGCCGATGCTTGAGTTGATCAGGTTCATCTCTGAATGGTCTGACGTAAAGCCTAGTCAATTCTCCTTTAAAACTTTTCCACTGAGCCAACATATTAGATAGCACTTGTTTCTTTGTCTTCAGATCCATATCAAATTTAGATTGTGAATTAAAAATGAAAATAAATTAAGGAATACAAGATAAATGTGGGTTTCACAAAATACTTATGCTTATTTTGAAACAGGCCTGGTACAAGTACAACTAAAATTGAGAAATTTAGAAGTTCTCTTTCAAAGATCGAGCAAGTCTTGGAGATTTAGCCTTTATAAATCTTTCATTATTTATATTTGAGCACTAAGTATTGGTCTTTTTCATAAACTACAAGAGTATATAGTCGTTTGAAGACCAACTGGAAATTGTCCATGCCAAGTTGCTACTATATTTGAGTCACCAACACTATAGTAGATCATCAAAGGTAATCTCTATTTATATAGTTAATTAAAATGATTGACATGTTAGAGGACTCGATGTGATTAAGAACAACAATGACAATTTCTGCATTAGCACACACGTGGCTATGGAACAAAGAAAAAGGTACAGGATTCTGACAGCCAATCATATATGAAGATCTTCCCCGTATTGATTTTATTGTGAGAAGAAAGGGCATTTACATTTCTAATAACCGATTGAACTGTCATATCCACACCATCAAAAAGCGATTTGCATCTTGCTTTCCATATCTCCCACAAAACAATCATAGGGATAATTTTTATGAAGAATTTTAGGTAGTCTTTCTTAGGAACGATTAACCACTAGGACATTAAAATAGCTGTGACTGAAGTGGTAGAGAAGTTAACATCAAACATATTAGAATTTTTCTAAGGCTCTCATTACACTCATGTGACACTAGTTTAGGGATCACCTGAATCAATTCATCATGGTTAGCAGTGGAAACAACCTGCCATCTTTCCTTGAAAGGATCCACAAAAATCTTCTCCATGTCTTCTTTATTAGTTTTAAAATTACCATCCAAAACTCTTTAGGAGTTCTGGGATGTCATATCCGAGCATGTCATCAATATCTTATATCATTTTAGGCTTCAACTTCTTAAAATTATCTATGGTGTATCCGCTCAAGATCTCTCTAAAGTGCTCGATAACTTATCTATGGTTTATCTCAACTATGCTTATTGGTCGTGCGCGTGTTCAGTGCCACATCCCCTTTCTTCATCATATGCTGGCCTGACAGCAAAGACGTGGCCATCGCACGACCTGTAGATATGATTGCTTCAGTAATGACCTTGAGTATGGACTTAAGAGTAAGATCATTTTTTTTGCCATCAGATGCATTTAATGATGAGTGAGAATGAATTTACTAGTAAACAACATGGTCCTTAAGATAAGTCCTACTTTGGGTCCTCACATGAGCATTTGTGTGTTTGCGTGCAAGTTTGTGTGTGCCAACTTGGGATACTAGGTCACCTCATACAGTGCAACCTTGAACTAATATAAATTATTTTCATCATATAAAAAATGATTAATTTCATCATCGGGATTAAGGGAGGCAATGGGTCGTGTCGGGTCATTAATTTCATCAATGGGATTAGATGTGGCAATGGGTCGTGTCGTGTCGATTTCGTGTCGGGTATAATCGGGTTTGTATCAAAATCACCTCTACCTAAACCCGACTCGTTAAGTCTTTCGTGTATACCGTGTCGTGTCTTATCGGGTTCGTGTCATGTTTGGATCGTGTTCAAGTCGTGCCTTAACGAGTCATGTCGTGTATTTACGCTAAATGGCGAAATACAAACCCGATTCATAAAGCTATCGTGTTTAGTGGGTCCACCCGTTAAGCACCCGTATTCGTTAAGGCTTCACCCAAACCTGCTAAAAAGTCGTGTAGGTCGTGTCGTGTTATCGGGTTATGTGATAATTTTCCACCTCTCGGGATGCGTTTTTTTTATTTCAAGCAATAACAATGATTTCCAGCAATATAAATGAATTATGGCATATAAAAAATGATTTCCAACAAATAAAAAATTATATCCAACAAATAGAAATAATTTCCAGCAATAAAAAAAGATTTTCAACAATATAAAATATTTTCAGCATATAAAAATGATTTCCAGCAATAATAAAGTATTTTCAGCAAATATTACTTATTTTCAGCAATAAAAAAATTATTTCCAACTAAATTTCCAATAAAAAATAAAAAACAGAAAAAATACATAAAAATAGGCATCGTACCCGGGTGATTATAATATTAATATTTATATTTATCCATTAACAAAAAATGGGCATTTATAGAATGACATTGTAAAAAAATCTAAATAGAAAGTACACGAAAATTTTACTACTTTTAAAGGGTCAAAATATTCTACATGTATATCATTAACTTATATAATGTCATCCAGTAGAAGTATATTATTTTTGCAAAAAACCGAACACTAGTATATTATAAAGTTAACTGTGTCGCATTGTAGAACAAAACTATAAGTCGACAGGCATCACGCGGCGCTATTGACGAGTAGAAAATATATGTGTATATTGTTACCTAAAAATAAATATGAGTAACAGATGAGAATTCAAAATTACCTCAATAGACTTCTGAAAAAATAAAAATCTGACAATTGTGAGTCCTCAATCAAGTTGCGACAACGAGCACTCCCGTGAGTAGAAACAACTAATAATTCAACCACATAGTATGATAAATTATGTTAGGAATTGTAATGAAACCAAGTTATTAAATTTCAAGAAAAACATAAATGGAACAACAATAACACCTACCTACCTCTGTATTTAATTGATTCTCCAGATAGAAAAAGGTAAAACAAATTCTTCAAGCTGACTTGGGTGATGATAGCTGTACAGAATGTCATAAGATTGAAGAAGAGGATGTGCAAGTTGAAGAAGAGGGTGGGATGCGGGTAGAAGAATATTTGTGAGATGCGGCTTGAAGAAGAGGGTGGGATGCGATGGTTTGTGGGATGTGGGATGCGGGGTGCGGTTGTGGGATAAGGGAAGACTCCATGATAATCGTAAGCGGGTATCTCCCAAAATCTTTGAGGTTATGTTACGCACGCCTCTTTCCCTCCAAAATTCTTCACGCCAATTGGTATATTTTCTTAAAATGGGTCGTAAATAATCAAATAAATTTATTAAAAAAATATTAATTTTATAAAATTATATTTAATATTTCCTGTATATAAAACTGTCATAAAATATAAATATATTATATGACAGTTAAACTAATACTATCATAACATATCATATTAATATGACCCAATAAATATACATGGGTCATAATTATTTGTTTAAATGAAAAAAGGTCATAATTGTGAAATAATCATATATATTATGACAGTTTAATTAAAATGGTCATAAAATTTAATCTTAAAACTGTCATAAAAGGGTATTTTTCTAGTAGTGTCCCCTTCTCGGATATCGTAGTCCTTGACTCTCTTGTTAAAGGATAGCGCTATATGGCGATGGTACCCTTGTATGTGATATAGACCTTTCAATATCCCCTTGTCCAAGAGGGACAGTTCATCAAGACGGCTTTGGTGCCAGTCTTCCTCGTTGACTTTACTTTTAAGCATGACGTGCAAAGAGGGTATTTCCAGCTCAACGGGCAGGACTGCTTCCATGCCGTAGACTAGAGAGTAAGGGGTAGCCCCAGTAGAGGTTTGAACTGAGGTGCGGTAGCCCAAATGGTGTAAGGTATCCTGTCGGCGTAATCACGACAACTCTTGATCATCTTGCTGATGATGGATTTGAGATTCTTATTGGCTTTTTCGACGGCCCCATTGGTTTGAGGTTGGTATGTAGAGGATTTATGTTTTTGAATTCCATACTCGTCGACCACTTTCATAACTTTCGCCTCAAAATGTAACCCATTATCCGATATTAGCTCGTGTGGGACCCCATATCGACATATGATGTTCTTCTTGATGAGTTTGGCTACTTTCTTGGCATTCAGAATTGTGTATGACTTGACTTTAACCCATTTGGTGATGCAGTCAATAGAGACTAGGATGAACTCATTCCCATTGGATGCCTTCGGTGTAACTTTCTCTATGATGTCGATGCCCCATGTGGAAAACAATCAGGGAGAAGTCATGTTGTATAATTCTCGAGGAGACAAGTGTTATAGGTTGGGGAACTGTTGGCATTTGAGACATTTTTGAACATAGGTTGTGCAATCCTGAATTATGGTAGTCTAGTAGTACCCCTGTCGAATGATCTTTTTGGCGAGCATATGGCCGTTTATGTGGGGTTCGCATTCCCCGCTGTGGATTTTCTATATAATTTCTTCAATGTCAGCCCCTGCGATGCAGTGTAAATGGGTTCCATTGAAGTTTCTCTTAAACAATGCTTTATCATAGACAATATATTGGGCATCCAGTCTGTGAAGAGTTTCGCAATATTTCTTGTCAGCTCCCTGGGGTTACCTACTGTGTTTGAGGATGCATCAAATATCATAGTACCAATAATATGCTATTTTGGGTTCTTCCTCCGTGCTGAGATCGATGTGGTAGAAGTGGGTTTGTTTGTCATGTTTATGGACAAGGAAGGGGGCCATGGTTATTCCTTCGGGCATATAAATTATGGAGGCTAAGGTGGCAAGGGCGTCCTCTAGGTTGTTCTTTGCTCGGGGTGGGAAGTGGAAGGAGATTTCTTGGAATTGGAAAGCTAGTTCTTCAAGGTGAGCATGGAAGGGTAATAGTTTCTCATCCTTGACTTTCCACTTCCTGAGTATTTGACCGATGATGAGGGCTGAACCCTCGTAACATCGAGGTATCTAATTCCTTTCTTGAGGGAAACTTTGAGGCCTACCGTGCATGCCTCGTATTCAATCATGTTTTTAGTGCAGGGGAAACCTAATTTGATGGAAATGGGGGTATGGGAGTCATCAAGGGAAATCAAGAGGATTCCAATGCCATATGTTTTTTGTTGGTAGCGCCCTCATAGAAAATTTTCCATCGAAGATCTTCTTGGGAGGGGCAAAGGATATTCTCATCTGGGAACTCAGAAATCCAGACATCGTCTTCTTTCATAGGGTAGTTAACAAGGTAGTCAGAGATGAATCTTCCTTCCATGTCTTTCTGTGTTACATAGGTGATATCAAACTTGGCTAGAAGAATCAACCAATGGGCCATTTGGCTGGACAGGGAGGGGTTTTAGAGTAGGTACTTGATGGGATCTATCCGGGATACCACTCTGATGGGGAAGGCTGGGTGTAGTGCCATAACTTTTGGGTAGCCTAGACAATAGAGACACATGCTTTTTCCAAAGCGGTGTAGTTGACTTCGTAACTGGCTAATTTTCGACTCGCATAGTAAATGGATTTATCCTTACGAGTTTCTTTAAGGTTTGAGCTAGAAGAGCTCCGGTTGTAGTATCAGTCACAATTAGGTATAGGAGTAAGGGAAGACCAAGCTGTGGTGGCATGATCATCGAAGGTCGGGTTGGGTATTGTTTGATTTGGTCGAAGGCTTCTTGGCAAGCTTCATTCCAGACTTTGGTTGAATCCTTTCAGAGGAGTTTGAATATGGATTCATAGATGGAAGTTAATTAGCTAATGAATCGAATGATGTACTGTAATTTCCCAAATAATCCTTGGATTTTTTTCTACGTTCGAGGAGGTGGCATCTCAAGTATAGCTTGCAGCTTAGAAGGATCTTCTTTTATACCTTTCTCACTGACCGAGAATCCCAAGAATAATGTCGAAGACACATTTCTGTGGGTTAATCCGTATTTGGTACTGTCGCAGTTGTTCAAAGAATTTTTAAAGAGCGGGAACATGACCTTCTCTGCTCTTAGAATTGATAATTATGTCATCTACATAGACCTCGACTTCCTTGTGTATCAAATCATGCACAATGGTTATGGCAACCCTTTGGTAGGTAGCCCCTATATTTTTTAGACCGAATGGCATGACTGTGTATCAAAAGGTTCCCCAAGGGGTGATGAATGCGGTTTTCTCTTGATGACCAGGAAGCATCTTGGTCTGGTTATATCCGGTAAACCCGTCAATAAATGACTTGAGTGTGTGATTGGCTATGTTGTCCACAATCATATCAATGTTGGGTAGCGGGTAATCATCCTTCGGAGAGGCCTTGTTCAAATCTTGGTAGTCAACACATGTGTGGACTTTTCCTCCTGATTTTGACACGGGTACGATATTATTTATCTATGTGGGATAATAAATTACTCGAATGAATCCCACGTTCAATTGCTTGACTACTTCCTCTTTTACTTTGAGTGACCATTTGGTGCAGAGCTTTCGCATCTTCTGTTTGACTGGTTTACATTTCGGGAGAGTTGGAATCTCATGTTATGTTATCTCAAGATCAATGCTGAGCATATCATCATAAGACCATGCAAAGACATCCATAAATTCCTTCAGTAGCTGTTCGTGTTGCGTGCACTCGTGCTCATCAAGGGTAGCCCTATCCTAATCTCGCGCATTTGGCTACTAGAACTGAGATTAATAATAATAGTTTCATCTTCATTAACTGGGACACGATTATGTTGTTTGTTATTAACCTTATTTAAATCAGTTAAGAATTGTTCATTTGCAAAGTCATCAATATCAAGAGTTTGATTAGAATTAAGGTAGTTAATTTAAGGCATGAAAAGATACTCTAAATCTTCATTTATTTCATTGATAGGAAAAATAGCATTGAGAACCTCATCAAAGGAGGTCTTGATTACATCAGAGTGAGAAAAAACAACCAAAGGGGGAAGGGGATAAACATCAAGGTTAGGTTGAATACCAGCAGGTTGCACAAGTGCAACATGCCAGTTGAGAAGAGATGTATCAACATCTTTGATGAGGTAGGATGGATCAGTTGATGTAGTCCCTGAGTGGATTATGTAGAGTGCCAACCCCAGTATCTGTAAGTGGAAAGAATCTCCGGAGTCGCTGTCCTCAGAATCCCCAATATCAGCTATGGTCTCCTTAGTGAGTGGTTGTACACAGTGTTGGAAACTTTTGGCCCATGGGTAGCTGTCTTGAAAAAAGATCTCCATTCCTAGTTTCATCCTCTTGTCTATAGGGTCATACCAAGGCTCAGGGAAGCCACAGAAGGGGAAATATTCACCCTCTTTGATGAATCTTCCATTTAGCGAATCTCCCGAGATAGTTCTGGTGAATTCTAACTTCCTCTTTAGTCGAGGTTGACGGATCAATCCGAGTTCTTCTTCTGACGGTTGATTGCCTAAGCCATATGGAGGAAAGGAATCCTTTAGCATAATAGGTTCAGTTATCCCTTGTTGTATTTTTCCTATCCCCAGTCTGGGCATGAAGTGAACGTTCTTGAACATTTGGATTACATTTACGTTTTCATGAGGATCATACTCTGGACAAACCCTATCTTTGAAGTCACACCTGCTGGGAGTAGGAGTGGTTTGACTTGGAAGCCTGACATCAGCATATCATTCACCCCATGTTGTATCTCAAGTACCGAATTACTAGTGCCCACATTCTCGGTGTTGTCACTGTGGACATCCCCGATCCTCGCGGAGAGAGAGAGAAGAGGGTCATCTTCGTGGTGAGAGGATCTTGGTCCCGCGCATACCTCTCAGGAGCGCTTCAACCATCGTCAACGATGTGTGAGGTGAAAAATGTAGAGAGATGGAGTCGACAGTTTATTTTACTCAAAACAGATAAAAGATGTTGGAGCCATCCCGAAGGAAATCATCCCAAGACATATTGATACATACGAAACCGAAAATGGTTCGAGTAGGGTTCGGAGGCTAAGTTACGGAATGGGAAGGTGTTAGGCACCCATTCCGCCCTTGCGATATCTTATGGATTGTTTTTATTTTCCTCTATTTCCCCGTGATATGTGTGCATGTGTATATGTAGTGGAGATAGGAATCATCAACTTGTATAATGGAAGAGATAAACCGAGTCATCCATAGGAATGTTCCTAAAAGTAATATTAGAAAATAGGATTTACGTGCTTATTTTTGCGTTGATCTTTATAATTGAACCATAACGCATGTGGAATAATACGCCACTAAGAATAAATATATGTATATGTAAATATATAGAATCTAAGAGAATTAAGTTAAAGAATTTAGAAAAATAATAAAAAAAGGGGAAAGAGTAGGACTCGAGTCTCGAGTTTTACCCTGAGATGCCTACGTAGCCTATAGAGGCATCAAAGTCCACGTAGTTTGTATGCAAAATGAGGAGTGGGATTTATCCCATAAATCCAACCGGGGACTTCTCTTATATGTGTGTGTGTAAAAAAATGTTTTAGTTGTGGGAAAAGTGTGAGACTTTTTCTTAATTTTTTGGATTTTATTTATATGAAAATAAGTGATGTGAAATAATACTAAATAAAAAGTAAATTTGGATATGTGAGATGGAGAGAATAAAAGTTCTAAGTAATAAAATAAGTTAATGCGAATTTAGGAGAATTTGGAGAGAGAGTTGAGAAAGTTGGACCTTCTTAAAGATCTTGAGCTTGATCTTGAATGTTGGAGAGCAGCCCTTACACTTGAGCGATGATGAAGAGTAGTTAATTCACCAAGTTTGATGAAAAAGATGATGAAAACTGAATGTTGGGAAAGGATTTGGATGTGGAAATCACGTTGACTTCGAGAGAGGTTTTCTGAGTTCGTTGAGAGTGATGGATTTCAGATCTTGAGCCCTTTGCAATGAGGTCAGGTACTCCTTTTTATAGGCCCAGGTCATTGCTGATCGTCATAGGCCTGGTCTTACCAATCGATAGGTGTTTTAGGCACACTACCGATTGGCAGGATTTGGAACCTACCTTTTGGCATTCTCTTTCAGGCTCCTTCCAAAAACTGGTCGCAAAACGCAAACTGTTGATCCGAATCGTGTACGGGGTGAACCATTGGAAAGGTACTTTAGAGACCTTAGAAATTCCTTGGACTTATCCCTGGTCTGGTAGATGTTGAAGAGTTTGACTTTTGGTCAAATGGAGCCTTGGAGTGTTCGATGGACTCTAGGCTAGTACCCAAGGTATGACTTAGGTTTGTAATGATGAAGGGAGGTGCTAGGGACCTGAGGAGAGGTTAGGGGGGGGTGCTAGAATGGGGTGTCTATAGAGCCACTCTACGAGTGAGTTTGGAACACATGATAGCCATCGAATAGACCCCGCATGATGCATTTGAAAGAGGATGACCAATTCAGAGGGTCGAGGCCGATTCCGAGGACTTAGGGATGAGTATGATCGATTCAGAAGGCTGAGGTCGATTCTGAGGACCTAACGGGGCATACATGGGATAGTCTAAAGTAAGTGACGATCAAAGATTCAGATCAATTCTGAGGACCTAAAGCTATGTCGGGGATGACCAATTCTGAGGGTCGAAGTCAATTCTGAGTGCTTAAATTGAGATGGCCAATTCTGCGGATCGGAGCCAATTCTGAGGGCTTAAATTGAGATAACCAATTCTGCGGGTCAAAGCCAATTCCGAGGGCTTAAATTGTGATCACCAATTCTACTGGTCGAAGCCAATTTTGAGGGCTTAAATTGAGATGACCAATTCTGCGGGTCGAAGCCAATTCTGAGGGATTAAATTGTGATGACCAATTCTGAGATGACCAATTCTGCAAGTCAAAGCCAATTCCGAGGTGTTAAATTGTGATGACCAATTCTGTAGGTCGAAGCCAATTCCGAGGGCTTAAATTGAGATGACCAATTCTGTGGGTCGAAGCCAATTCTGAGGGCTTAAATTGAGATGACCAATTCTGCGGGTCGAAGCCAATTCCAAGGGCTTAAATTGAGATGACCAATTCTGCGGGTCAAAGCCAATTCTAATGGCTTAAATTAATAATACCAATTCTGCGGGTCGAAGCCAATTCCGAGGGCTTAAATTGAGATGACCAATTCTACAGGTCAAAGACAATTCTGAGGGCATAAATTGTGATGACCAATTCTGCGGGTCGAAGCCAATTCTGAGGGCTTAAATTTAGATGACCAATTCTACAGGTCGAAGCCAATTCTAAGGGATTAAATTGAGATGACCAATTCTGCAGGTCGAAGCCAATTCTGAGGGCTTAAATTGTGATCACCAATTCTGTTGGTCGAAGCCAATTCTGAGGGATTAAATTGTGATGATCAATTCTAAGGGCTTAAATTAAGATGACCAATTCTGCGGGTCGAACCCAATTTTGAGGGCTTAAATTGTGATGACCAATTCTACGGGTCGAAGACAATTCTGAGGGCTTAAATTGAGATGTTCTAGGGGAACCCTATCGGGGAAATTTCCTCGTGATTTTGATTTGAGCTGGGGAGCTGATTGGTGGGGAAAATTTTGTATCGTTTGGAGACTTTGCGGGGGAACAACTAATTTGATGCAGTAAATTCCACTGGGGAAGTGATTAGGTGTTTTAGGGTTTGGATGTTACGCTCGGGGAAATTTGAGACTTTTGGGGAATAGGAGATAACCTGAGGTTTAGGATACTTTAGAGGTCCTCTTGGGATGTTGCCAACGGGAGATTCACTTGGATTTTGAGAGTTTCGCTGGGGAAATAGGGGTTCCACTTGAGGGAATGTGAAATTTTCTATGTCAAAATGTTCTAAATCCTCCCCGGGATTTTTAAGAATTTTCTGAGGATTTTTTTAGGGTTTTTTGGGAGTTTTCGTACGAAAATTTAAGGGGGGGGGGTGCCGATTGGCATGGTGTGGAGGTTGCCATTCGGCAGTGGCATGGACTTTTGGACTTCCTCGAGAAGGTGGAAGGTCAGTGCCGATTAGTATGTGGGGGTGCAATGCCAATCGGCATGGGGACCCTTGGCTTCTTATAAAAAGGAGGTGGGTTCCCCTCATTTTCACAACTTCTTCTTACCTTTTCTCTTTCTATGATTTTGTTCTGCGAATCGTTCGAACATTACACAACCTAAAAAAATGGCCTCTTTTTTGAGCACTGCGGTACATAGGGAGTGGTTGGCTGTTGATGATTGGGCGAATGTGGAGTGGAGGGCCAGGGCACCTCTTGCATTGGGGAGTGAGAAATATTTTGATGCATTTGAGGCAGCTGCGAATGAGCGGACTTTACTGCGGGAGCCGTCGCGTCATCGCTAATCTAGGGTGGCTATCCTTGGTGGCTATGTAAGTACAAAATGACTTTTGGCATTCCCTTTTTTTTTTGGTGATTTCCTTTTTTTCCTGGATTTTGACGAGGTTTTCTTTTGACGGTCTGATGTTTCTTTATTGATAATGCGTGCTCGCGGGACGGCGGGGATTAAGGATGTCTGGGAGCACCTTCCACCTGTGGTGCATTGGGTAGTATCATCACCAGGTTTTAGGAGGGTGGCGTCTGCGCTGGATGAGATGCCTCGTTTGACGACGGTTTTATGCTCTCTGGGGGAGAGGTGGTGGGACACTACCCACACCTTCCATTTTGGCAATAGGGAGATGACTATGACTCCCATAGATGTGCAGAAGCTACTGGGGCTAGTTTGTGATGGAGAGAAGATAGAGGTGGATCACTCTTTGCGAGTGAGGCCAGAGGCTGTACGAGCAGAGTTAGGTGATGTGGGTAGGATAGTATTTGGGGACTCTATCCATTTGTCACTGCTGAGGGATATTTTGCTGGGCAGGGTGATTAATGTGGAGGATGGGCTACAGGTGAGACAGATGGCCCGACTGTATATTTTGCTGGTGTTGAGGGGATTTCTGATGGTTTCGAGTGGCGACATTATCCAATTATGATTTTTTCTATACTTGAGGATGTTTTCAAACATCCCTCTCTATGATTGGGGGAGCCTGACTTTGGCGACCATTTATTTTTCTCTGAATGCATTTAGCCGGTGCTGTCGATAGTCTTTCACTGGAGCCACGTATCTTCTCGAGGTATTCTTTAGTTTGCGCATTTTCTTTTCATGCATTTGAATTTTCCTTGTGCGTCTCTTTTGATCATGAATTCTTATATTTGGAAGTCTTGGTTATATGAGGTGATTAGGTGTAATACCTAACCGGTTGCTCTGAAGGATGAGACTATTGGGGACTTCTGCCGGTTGTATCGATGGCGTAAGGCCAATTGGCAGTCAAGGACGTCTCTTTCTCTGGAGGCGGTGCGTCAGCTCTTGAATGGCCTGACCAGTGATAGAGTAAGACTTTTTCCTTCTTCAGTCTTGGTCTTTGTGTGATTCTTAAGGTGACCTTTTACCCTTGGGGAATGGCTGTTCAGGACACGGGGTCGACTGGGGTGAACGTGCAGATGAGGCATTTGCAGGCACATGAGTTTGGCCACTCTTGCTATCTTGGGGAGAGGGTGGTCCGACAGATTACTGAGGAGGAGGTGGTGGTGCCACCTGCGAGGCCCCCTATGTCTATGAGGCAAGAGCAGATGTTGCCAGAGGACGTGAGGATTTCGACAAAGATTGGGGGGTCCTATTTGTTGTATACCGATACGGCTGTGACATATGATTATATGGACTTCGTGACGAGTTGGCTAATGGCGCCTAACATATATGATGCGCCGCCCTTCCCTCCCGTGGGTTCTAGTCGGCCAGTGGGGTCCTCCCACAACGGTGGTGGTTTTTCGTCATCTACGGCGGCAACGGCAACTCTGGAGGTTCCCTTTATGTGGTTGCATACCCCTTCCTAAAACATTCGTCAGGCTTATGGTGCGATGGTGACTATGTTGCATCATCCCCATGCGATGGACCCAAAGGAGTTGGACCTGACAGAGGAGGTTCTTCTTCCTTTGGTATACCTTTCTGTTCTTCTCCTTTGGTTTCTTTTTTTTCTTTGGTTTCTTTTTTATCTTCTCCACTTGATACTTATTCTTCCTTTACTTGCAACAAGTCTGGGTGTCCACCACTTGGTTGAGGGACATTAGGGACTGAATATCTTCGGTGACTGCCCATATTCGGGACGCGGTTCCTGTTCCTTCTACTTGATGATATCTGCCTCATCTGGGGAGGAGTCTAATTCAGGTAGCAGTGGTGCATCATCTCGTCGCAGGGGAAAGAGAGCGCGTCGCAGGGATGGGAGATCTTAGAGAGAGGGGAAGGGTAAGTGAGAGAGAGAATGTGGGTTCAAGTCGAGTCCCGTTGTTTTTCTGCTTTTCTTTATTTCTTGCAAAATTGATGTAACACGAAAAAATATCTATGCAATAAAATGGAGTTTTTTATTATCTTCTGTTAGTAATGAATGAATGCATGCATATGCGCTTTTTACTTTGCTGGTGAGACCGTAAAAAGAAATATTTTTGGAATTTTGAAGGAAAGTTTAAAATGTGAAATTATATAAAGATGGAAGGGGATTTTGAAATTCTGTTGAGAATATTAATTTATTTTCAGTAAGTTTTTTATTTTTTAATTTTGGCAAAAGAGGAAAAAGGTAAGTTTCCAAAAATAGGGGGTTGGTGATCGGCAAGCCCCTTGTCCTGCCTATCATCAGTTCAGTCCAATCTAATCAATCAAGCCTTTAATTGGTACTCTCTTCAGCTTTTGGTAACCTATGGGGAAGGATTCCCTCCGATTTCTACTAGGGTTTTTAAGTATAAAAAGGGGTAAGGGTGGAGTGTTTTCATCACACCTTCACATTATAGCTTTCTTATTATGTGAAATGGCTCTCCCTGGTAGTGTTGAGTTTGCCAACTATCTCGAGACTTTGGAGGCGATGTGCTCCTACAACTTCGACTACGATGCTTTCATCATGCGTCGTGTCTCTTTGTGGCGTAATCGACCCATAGAGTGGAACATACTGATGGAGGCCGTACCATTTTGGTACCCCGAAGACCATGTATTCTGCTTTGGCTTGGATGAAGTCTGTCCGGCTTATGAGGAATTTTTTGCCATGTTGGGAGTAAATCTTAGTGTGGTGGCTGCTATGCCTGAGTTTTTCCTGTCTCCTCGGGAGTTATTGGCTGGAATTCTTTATATCCCGCCCTCGACGGGAAGATCTTTGGGAACTGAAGGAATGATTTCCCTTTCGACGGTGTTGCGGTATGTGCATTTGAAGAAGGTTGGTGATGTTGGATATGCTGGAGTCATCGTTCTGGGCTTGGTTTTAAAATTGCTGCTGGTGACTGGGGAATTGCTAGTCGACCCACAACTTGCCTTATACCATCACAATCCTACGATGGTGATACTGGCGGAGACTTTGAATAGCCTAGATGCCTGGCGAGAAGGTCATTCTGACTTTCTGAGGGGTAGCCCTGTGATGTTGTTCATGTGGTTATCTGAAAGATTTCGCTTGGTGACCTCTTCAGAATATCCTTTGTCGGCTGTTACCAACTTTTTTCGCACCATTTTTTTAGTGTTGGCCTAGATATCGAGAGTTGGGAGAACTTTTTTATGGAGCATGGAGCTCTAAGTTTGCGCTGGTCAGTTGCTTGGTGGGACAGCTGCTGCCTATTCTGGAGCTGGGGGAATACCTGGACGTTCGGCTGGTTGGTCTTAGACAGACCTCTTTCTATTTTCCTTGGTGGCTTCTGCGCCAATTTTGTTAAGAGCAGGTCGTGCCACCTTGGACACTAGATTTCTTTTCGATAGAAGATCTGATAGAGCACCTGTGCATGCAACTTGGCTCTTTGTGGGAGAGTCGACGTCCGTCGACTCATCCTTCTTTGTCCATTGGGAGAGTCTGGCACATCCCCAGGGATTATATGAAGTGGTTGTGGAGAAGAGTAGTCAACAAGATGTTGGTAGTGGAGACTGGACAAAGGTGGCTTGTCTTATCTGATAACATGTAGGGAGGTGTTGTGGTTTTTCTAAGGCTGGCTCGAGCTTATCGGTCTATAGAGTATTTACGACACTCAATTCAAGCAAGGAAAGTTTGGGGATCCCAGGATGTAGATGATGATGATGATGGAGCGGGATCCTATAGTAGCTGTGGCTTAGATTCTTGGGGGGAGTTTGTTTTGTAATGCGGGATAAATTTGAGAATTTATTTGGCTTTTTAGGAAGGTAGGGGGAAGGGAGTTATCCATTCCTTTTCTTATGTAACTGCACTGTAAATTCTTATTAGTAAAATAAACAAGTTTTTGATCATCCAACTGTGCCTTTTGATGAATTTTGTATTTTGAATTATCTATACTGATCGCTAAGGCATGCATAATCCTTTTGTTCAAGTATATGTTAGAAAGAACTGTCATTCTCGGAGATAAGAAAAGAATAGTTTTTTGTGAAAAAGAAAAGGTCGTACTCATGTAAGCTGCATGAGCTGCCTACGTACCTATGTTTTTTTTTTCTTTTTTGAAATTTTTAATCTTTTTGGAAATGATTTTTATAGAGGATCAGGCCCACGTAGTTCTGGGTAGAGGGAAATGAAGATTATTTTTTTATTAGAATAGAAGGGAGATAAGAAGAGTCGTAGCGCGTCGAGATTTCGAACTCGGGGTAGAACTTCTTTAAACGGTCCAGGTTGATTAGACGCGCTATTTCCTCCCCGTCGAGGTCGGTAAGCACAGTGGCGACGCTGGACAATAACTTCTTCACCATGTATGGGCCGCTCCAATTGGGCTTGAACTTTCCTCAGGGGTCCCATATGGGATCTACTAATTCTTTGAGGGCTAAATCCCCCTTCGAACACCGCGGCCCTTGGCTCTCTTATTGAATGATCGTGTTATACGACGATGGTACCCTTGTATGTGATATAAAGCTTTCATTCTCCTTTCATTTAGGAGGGTTAGCTCGTCAAGACAACTTTGGTACCAGTCTTCTTCACTGACCTTGCTTTCAAACATGACGCGTATCGAGGGTATTTCCAGCTCTACGGGTAGGACTTCTTCCATGCCGTAGACTAGAGAGTAAGGGGTAGCCCCAGTAGAGGTTCAGATTGAGGTTCGGTAGCCCCAGAGGGCGTAAGGGATTCGGTCAGCCCAATCTCGACAGCTTTCGGTCATCTTGCTGATGATGGCTTTGAGGTTCTTATTAGCTACTTTGTCCACACCATTGGTCTGAGGTCGGTAGGGAGAGGATTTGTGTCTCTGAATACCATATTCGTTGACTACTTATGTGACTTATGCCTCGAAGTGTAACCCGTTATTTGACACTAGCTTGTTCGGGATCCCATATCATCAGATGATGTTCTTCTTGATGAATTTGGCTCTTTTCTTGGAGTTTAAAATTGCGTATGACTCTACTTCAAACAAATTGGTGAAGTAATCAATGGAAACTAGGATGAATTCATGCCTGTTGGAATCCTTGGGTGTAACCTTCCCTATGATGTCGATGCCTCAGGTGGAGAATGGCCAGGAAGAATTCATTTTGCATAATTCTCGCGGAGGCAGGTGTTGAAGGTTGAAAAGTTGTTGGCATTTGAGGCATCTCCGGACATAGGAGGCATAATCTTATACTATGGTGGTCCAGTAATACACTTAACAGATGATTATATTGGCAAGCATGTGACCGTTCATGTGGGGTCTCCCCGCTATGAATCTTCTGCATTATTTTTTCAATATCAGCCCTTGTGATGAAGTGTAGATGGGTTCCATCGAAGTTTATTTTGAATAGCGCTTTATGACAGATGATGTACTGGGTGGCCAGTCTTCGAAGGGTTGCTCAGTCTTTCTTGTTGGAACCTTCGGGATACCTACCATGCTTAAGGAGGTTCCAAACATCATAGTACCAGTAATTGGCTAGCTCAGGATCTTCTTTGGTGATGAGCTAAATGTGGTACCAGTAGGTTCGTTTATCTTGCTTTTAAACTAGGAAGGGGGCCATTGTTATTCCTTCGGGGATGTCGACAATGGAGGACAAGGTAGCAAGGGAATCGGCTAGGTTATTGTTTACTCGAGGTAGGTAGTGGAAGGTGATATCTTGGAATTGGGAGTCTAGTTCTTCTAAGTGGGCAATGAAGGGTTGGAGTTTCTCGTCCTTGACTTTCCGTTTTCTGAGCACTTGACCTATGATGAGGGCGGAATCCCCGTAGACATCTAGGCATTGAATACCTTTCTTGAGAGAAACTTTGAGGCCTACTATACACGCCTCATATTTAGTCATGTTGTTGGTGCAGTGAAAATCAAATTTTATAGCAATGGGAGTGTGGAAGTCATCTGGGACGATCAGAAGTATCCCAATGCCATATCCCTTTTTGTTGGCAGCGTCGTTAAAGAACATTTTCCATCGAAGGTTATCTTGAGTAGCGCAGAGGATGTTTTCATTTGGGAATTCGGAGATCCAAACATTAGCTTCTTCCATGGGGTAGTTAGTGAGGTAGTCAAATATGGATCTTCCTCTCATAACTTTCAGTGTGACCTACATGATATCATACTCGGCTAGGAGCATCAACCATCGGGCCATTCGACTAGATAAGGCGGGTTTCTCGAGCAGGTAATTGATGGGATCCATTCGGGATACATGTTTGATGGGGAAGGCGAGCATGTAGTGTCACAACTTTTGGGTGACCCAAACAAGTGCGACACATGCCTTTTCCAAAGTAGTGTAGTTAACTTCGTATCCGATCAATTTGTGAGTGGCATAATAGATGGACCTTTCTTTGCGAGAATATTCAAGGTATTGGGCTAGCAAAGCCCCATCTGCAGTGTCGGTTATGGTTAGGTATAGTATCAAGGGGAGACAAGACTGGGGTGGCATGAGTACCGGAGGTTGGGTCAGATATTTTTTCTTGGCAGGCCTTGTTCCAAACCTTGGTTAAATCCTTTCGGAGGAGTTTGAAAATAGGTTCACAAATGGAAGTTAGCTGGCTGATGAACTGGCTGATGTATTGAAATTTCCCAAGGAAACCACGAACTTCTTTCTCCGTTCGGGGAGGTGGCATCCCAAGTATGGTTTTCATCTTGGCAGGATCCGCTTCTATCCCCTTCTCACTGACCATGAATTCCAAGAATTTTCCCTTGGGAGGTGGCATAGTGATCTAGATGCATTTTGATTTGGTTGTATTCGGCAACCCCTTGATGAATGACTTGAGAGCATAACTGGCTGTGTTGTCCATGATCATGTCAATATTGGGTAACAAATAATCATCCTTTAGAGAGGCTTTGTTCAAGTTTCGGTAGTTTACACACATCCGAACTTTCTCTTCTGATTTCAGCACATGCACTATGTTGGCTAGCCATGTGGGATATTCGATTACACGAATGAAGCATACGTTTAGCTATTTGACCACTTGTTCTTTGACTTTTAACGACCATTCGGTGCGGAGCTTTCTCAACTTTTATTTAATTAGCTTGTAATCTGGGAGAGTGGGGATCTCATGTTGATCTATTTCAGGATCAATGCTGGGCATATCATCATAGGACCATGGAAAGGCATCCACAGATTCCTTTAGTAATTCTTCGAGTTGTGCACGCTCATGCTCGTTGAGGGTAGCCCCTATCCTAATCTCGCTCAATTGGATACTAGAACCGAGGTTAATAACAACAATTTCTTCTTCATTAACTTGAACGCGGTTATGTTTTTTATCATTAACATTATTTAAATCAGTTAAGAATTGTTCATTTGCAAAATTATCATCACAAAAAGTTTGATTAGAATTTAAAAAATTAATGCAAGGCACAACAAGATACTCAAACTCTTCATTTATTTTATTTATAGGAAAAATAGCATTGAGAACCTCATCAAAGGAGGTCTCAATTACATTAGAGCAAGGATAGACAATATAAGAAGAGATGGGGTAAACATTGGGGTTAGGTGGGATTTCAACAGGTAAAACTAGCGCAGAATGCCAATTGAGGAGAGGTGTATCAGTAGCTTTAATCATGTGGGATGGATCCAGTGATGTAGTGTTTGAATGAACGATGCATAGTGTCATCCCCAGTGTCTGTAAGTTAAACAAATCTTCGAAGTCACTTTCGTCAGTCTCTTCGGTATCTTTGATGAGCGGTTGTACATGGTGTTGGAAACTTTCAACCCATGGGTAACTCTCTTGGAAGAAGATCTTAATTTTAGTCTTCATCTTCTTGTCTGTATGGTCATACCATGGTTTCGAAAAACCGCAAAAGGGGAAGTCTTCGCCCTCTTTAACGAATTGTCTATTCAAGGAATCCCTTGGAATAGTCTGGATGCAGTCTAATCTTCTCTTTGGTTAAGACTGGAAGTTCGTTCTGAGCTCTTTTTCTGATGGTTAATACCTCAAACCACAAGGAAGGAAAGACACCCTTGACATCTGAATCACATCGACGTTGCCATGAGGGTCATATTCTGGACAAACCCTTTATCTGAAATCTTCCCCTGCCGGGAGTAGAAGTGGCTCGACTCGAAATCCTGATAGGAGCATATCATTTTACCGTGCTGTATCTGAAGGATTGGATTACTGGTACTTGTACCCTCGATATTGTCGTCATCGCCCGAAATGGTAATGACTCATCCGTTGGTAAAGAACTTCAATTTCTGATGGAGTGAGGAAAAGACACCCTTGATAGTGTAGAGCCAAGATCGCCCGAGCAACAGGTTAAAATAAGCTGGGATGTCAATAACTTGGAATTCAATGATAGGGTTTATAGGGCCAGCCCCTATTATAAGTTTTATGGATCCCATCACCTCCTAACGGGTATTATTGTAGGTACATACAACAACGGAGGTTGGAGCGAGGTCATTCCTAAGAATGTGAAGGTTTTTAATGGGAAGACATTCCAGGTGAACCCATTATCAACGAGATAAAGCGGTATGATCTTCCCCATAACTTCGATGGAGATGTTGAGTGCATGATTGCGGTTTGGCCCAATTCTGGGATTTTTTCTTCAAAAAGGATAGCATTCGGGTAGAGGTCAAGGATCCGACTAAATTATCGCTTCTTCTGGTATGGTAAAAGGAGGAACTGTGGGTCCAGTGAGCAACTTGATTAAATAATTTCTATGCAGCTTGGAAGACATGAAAAGCCCCCCATAGAGTGATGTTAGCTTAAGTTTTCTTCAGTTGATCGAGGATATTTCTTTCCTCGAGGGTCATCTCTGGCATAAGAATATTTTCAACACCCTTCCCTTTGTCATTGGATGGTAGTAAGCTTGGGATCTGGTAATGCCTTCCTGATCTGGTCATGTGATTTATTGAGGAATGGAAGAACATGAACCCTATTTCTTCATCAATCTTGGATTGTTCTGCTACCTTGTTTATTTCTCTGAGGAGTTCTTCATATGATATCATCCCACACATATCGTCTATCGGGCCAATTTTCTCTGAAGCTTGCTCTCCATTTGAATCTTCAAATTCTTTCCCCCATCCGGTGGCAACAATTGTGTATTTCCATGTAAAGTCAATCTATTCCACAACTTCAATGGTTTCTTCATACATGTCCTCCCATTTTACGGGGAGGTGTAATGGTGAAGGGACCAGATTCCCTTGTAACTTTAGAGTATCAAGTAACTCGATCATACTGAAAATATTATTAGTTTGCCTAAAATAATTCTTCCATGATCTGGACAACATCATCTAGGCTGACTTCATCGGTTGGTACCACCTAACTGTCTGACTCTCGGGCCCATTTTCGTGCTTCCAAGAATAGCATACTGAACCTATGGTAATCAATGATCATTTGTGAGGGAAATTTTAGCCCGAACTATAGGAGTTGGTTTAATACTTCTGATAACTCCATACTTCCATTTTCAAAACGGGTACGGAGAGTAATGCATGCTCTAGTAAGGAGTGACAATGCCTGATCAGAGAGGCTAGCAGGGTGTAGGAGGAAAAATGGGCAAATTTGGAGAGGTTTGGGAGAGTATATGGGTGTGATTTGACTTGAGGGATCAAATTATGGATTCTCTTCTAAGAAGATGGCATTGGCATGCTTTGGGAGTGGGTTATGAGTAGTGTTTGGCTTAAGATTGGCTGGTGGGGCATTGGTACCACGGTCAATTAGACATTGGATTATGTTTAGAAGGTGAAAGCATTATTCGATGGTATGGCCAGCTGTTTGATGAAAGGCGCATTGGGTATCTATCTTGAAGTTTCATGGGGTAGATTTGGAAAAGGACAGGGGTCCAAGGGTTTGATAAGGTTTCGGCTTAACAGGGCTTGATAAACTTTAGAGAGAGGAGCATGGAGCTTGGTGTATTCCTTTCGGACTGGGACAGGGCGGATTTCTGGTGCCCACGAGGTGGTTAGTTGAGATGTTGTTGATGGTTGAGATTGTAGCATTGATAGGTTTATCATATTTTCTGGAAGTGAATTGCTCGGACACTTTCTTTCGTTCAACTTCTGTTTTAGCAGGACCTTCCTCGATTTCTACTGCTTCTTCTGTGAGATCTTGGAAGTGGGGATAGTATTGGCCTCCCATTGTTACTCAGACATGGGGTAAGGAATTCTTCTTCACTATGTTGACTTGTTCTTCCTCGGATGGACGATTGGTCATGCTGGCTGATTTTTCCCTCCATCGGGCTATGAAGTTACTGACTGATTCCCCAGAGTTCTATTTGAGAAGTTCTAAATCATGATAGGTGACCTCAATCTCTTCGTTGTATTTGTACTTCGACATGAATTCTCGGGCTACATCCTCCCAGCTATGAATTCTGGATTCCTCGAGAGATAAAAACCATCGAAGGGCGTTATCCTTCAAAGTTTAGTGAAATAATTGGGCCAATACTTCTTCAGAAGCCCATATGAGAGTCATAAAACGGTGATAACTACAAAGATGAACAATTGGGGGTCCACTTCCTCCAAATTTCTTGATATTTGGCATCTTGAACTTCTCGGGTAACCTCGCTTTAGGATAAGGATACATTTGGGTGTAGTCTATGTAATTCCCATAGATTTTTCTTGGTCAAACTTCTTAGTTTGCATCTTGAGATCTTCTTTGACCTTGTTCAATTCTTCTTCTTTTGGATCCATGATCATAGGCAAGTTAGCCCCAAGCTGGGAAAGGTTTGACATAGGAAGCTGGGCAGGCAGTGGCCCATTAGTAGGAGGGGCACGTGGAGTGTGATGATACTTTTTGGGAACCCAGATAGGCTCGGGTGGACCCATAGTGCGAGGGAATAGGGCCTCATGTTCTTGAGGAACAGGAATCTAATTTTGTTGCATCTCTCGAACTTCAATCTAGAGGTTGTCAATCTTGGACACGATCTGAGCTAAGACTACTGTCAGATCTAGCCGCGGATGGATTCTGGACTCGAAAGAAGTAGCAGGGGAACAAACGGAATTCTAGGGTGATTTTACTGAAGACCGAATCCAATAAGGAGCCAGGCCAAAGGCGTGCAATCGACCTGAGAAGGCGTAAAATGAGATTTATTTTTGAAAAAAAGAATGAATTTTTTTGTTAACATTTTCTTTTTCTGTTTGAGGTTGAAAGATAAAGTATTTTTGGATTTTTGATAAAGAGAGGAGAAAATGTTTTTGGATTTTTTTTGATAAAGAAAGGAGAAATATTTTTGGGAGACAAGTCTCAGTATGATTATTATAATTATTATTTTCTCACTTGTCTTATTTTATCCTAAATGAAAAATGAAATGTCGAATGGGACTCGAGCCTAGAAAAGTTGGGTTTGTAACATATGTAAAGCTATGGTTGGACTTGTAACCAGGCTCACGGGCAGGGTCCCATTTTAAAAATGCATGAAAATTTGGGGGGCAGGCCGACCCGAAATTTTGGCAGAGTTTTGGGTCGAAACCAGCAATATAACAAGTGTGTCCTAGGCTTGACACCTATATGTGGGTATGTAGTTGGTTGGGTGAATTGGAAATGTTTCCACCCTTTGGCGTGACTTCCACGATATACGTCTTGATTTTGAGGGAAATCGGTACGTGTGGACAAACCATTTCATATACTTGAGTGTACATGAATTTCCTCGCTATATACCTCAAGGGACGGTATGTGTGAGAGTAAATTCGATATACTCGGCGTACGTGAACGAGTTCCCTGTGGTATACCTCCCGTTATAACTTCGGTCAAACGGTACAATGCGGGGGAGCCATTTATATACATCGAAGGTACTTGGCTAATGGAAGGTGAGAGTCATATCACTTAGGATAACTACGCCGTGCTGGACCAGCGCCCATCAAGAAATGACCCTCAAGTTACTGGACAAAATCGATAAATCACAATGCTCTTTGGTGATGTCATGTGAATCATGCATGATTCTCTTATTAGTATCGTATGATGAGAGTAACTTTCTTGATCATGTCAAATAGGGAGTAAAGTCTAAGTACCAATAGTATACCAAGCATAAAGAAGTGATGCGTGCAACATGTGGAAATATGTGATCCTAGGTGCACATGGTGTGAAGTGTACATGGAGAATCTTTTACAAGTGTGTGAATAGAAGCATAAGCACGAGGTACACACGAAAAAGGGAACATGCAAAGCAGAGGAATATATAAGAAAATAGAACACCCATGTAAATGGAGTCTATCCCTCTCAAACAAAATTCCCCAGCGGAGTTGCCACTGTGGCCATCCCTGATCCTTGCGGAGAGAGAGAAGAGGGTCGTCTCCATGGTGAGAGTATCTTGGTCCCGCCCGTCCCTCTCGCAGGCGCTTCGGACGTCGTCGACGATGTGTGAGGTGAAAAATGTTGAGAGATGGAGTCGCCAGTCTATTTTACTTAAAACAGACAAAAGAAGGTGGAGCCATACCGAAGGACAACATCCCAAGGCATACTGATACATACAAAACCAAAAATGATTCGAGTAGGGTTCGGAGGCTAAGTTACGGAATGGGAAGGGATTAGGCACCCATTCCGCCCTTGTGATCTCTCATAGATTGTTGCTATTTTCCTCTATTTCCTCATGATATGTGTGCATGTGTATATGTAGTGAATATAGGAATCATCCACTTGTATCTTGGAAGAGATAAAGCGAGTCATCCATAGGAATGTTTCTAAAAGTAATATTAGAAAATAGGATTTACGCGATTATCCTTGCGTTGATCATTATAATGGAACGATAACGCATGTGGAATAATACGCCACTAAGAACAAATATATGTATATGTAAATATATAGAATCTAAGAGAATTAAGTTAAAGAATTTAGAAAAATAATGAAAAAAGGGAAAGAGACTCAAGTCTCGGGCTTTACCCCGAGACGCCTATGTAGCCTATAGAGGCGTCAAAGTCCATGTAGTTCGTATGCAAAACGAGGGGTGGGATTTATCCCAAAAATCCAACAGAGTACTTCTCTCATATGTGTGTGTGTGTGTGTAAAAATATGTTTTAGTTGTGGGAAAAGTGTAAGAATTCTAGTTTGGAATTAATGAGCAAACCCGTTTTTTTTTGGTGGGGGGTTATTTATATGAAAATAAGAGATGTGCAATATTACTAAACAAAAAGTATATAAGGATATGTGAGATAGAGAGAATAAAAGTGCTAAGTAATAAAATAAATTAATGCAAATTTAGGAGAATTTGGAGAGAGTTGAGAAAGTTGGACCTTCTTGAAGATCTTGAGCTTGATCTTGAATGTTGGAGAGCAGCCCTTGCACTTGGGGGATGATGAAGAGTAGTTAATTCACCAAGTTTGATGAAAAACATGATGAAAATTAAATGTTGAAAAATGGTTTGAATGTGGAAATCACACTGACTTCGAGAGAGGTTTTCTGAGTTCGTTGAGGGTGATGGTGAAATAGTGCGGCCCGATATGTGTGTTTCAAACAAAACCAAATTTTTCTTTGAAAAATTATCCAACTTTTAATTATGCACCAAATCAAGTTGTGAAAACCCAATTCTTACTATAAACCAATTTTATCTTGATTAATCCTAAACATGCATCTAGTGATTAAAGTAAGTAAAATAAAGTAAAGATTACTCACAACGCCGGATGTACGAGAAAAAAACCCAAAAATGGAAAAACAACCTCGGATGGCCAGAGCCCGAAAATCACTATGAATATGGTTTTACAAAGACAGACAAAGTCTCACTAAACGACTCGATCCCCATGGGTCTTGACGCTCTTATGATCTTCAACCACTCCTATAACAGTTCCCACGCAGAAAGACCTTCTTCCACGATACCTGTCCACATCACACACGTCCACGTATGTCTCGGTGTTCACCGAATGGCTTTGATTTGTCAACGATGTCGAACAAGAAGTCCTTCTCTTTTCTTCACAGCAAAACCCTTTGATGTACAATGTGTAGAACAAACAACTTTGGTGTAGCAGGATCATGTAAGCATATAAGAATGATAGCTCGGATCTTTGCAAACTCTAAGGATGTGTTTATACTTTGTAAACCTTAGAAAACATGTGCAAACAAGTTTTGGTTCGTAAACAGTTTTTCCAGAATGCACACCTACGAAAATCTGATGAAAACACTGTTTAAATAGGATTTAATCACCGCCTCAAAAAATGTGTCGTTCGAACGACTTAAGGATCTCGTTCGAGTGACTTAGACATCTCATTCGCGCGAGATCTAAAGTCGTTCAAGCGAGATGTTTGACTTTTTGACTTTAAGTTAAAAACGTCTCTTCAAAGATACCCAGTAAAGTCAAACTCCTTTTTCGAGCTTATCAGAATAAAAACGTAGAGTAAATACTTAAAACACTTTTAAAAACATTTTAAAATATTTTTCTTTATTAAAAAGACATCCTTATTTTTATGAAACAATTCCGAGCACCATTAATTATACACATTCATACCTGAGCGATCTCGGAATGAAATTAACTTTGAAGACGATTAAACTTGCACCAGTTAAACATCAGCATGATAAATTCTTTGAATCTTTGCCGCAACGTCTTCAATTTTCTTCAATACGTCATAGACCAAGTGGGATCATGACAAAATGAAATCTCCCTCTGACATATTACAAACACAGTTTTGTTCACGAAATTAAGTCAAAACAATACAAGAACTCAATTGAAATTTATGTCCTTACAAACCTCCCCCTTTGACTAATCCGGGACAAAACTAAACACGTGAAATGCCTAACCGGTCCGTCAAGTTGTATGACGCCTAAATCCCATCCCATAAACCCAAAATAAAAAAATACAAGACACTGACTAGTATATGTAGCACCGGTGAGCATGAACTGTCTGAATGTGATGTAGACTTGAAATCTCGAATCGTTGAAGCATACATTCACACATAAAACAGACAAATAAATACCTAGGTGAAGTATGGAGGAGCAAATGATACCAATTTATATTTCTAATAAAAACAAGTCATTTGAAATATGTGAGCAATTATTTGATACCAGTAAACATACAATTATTTGATACCAATTAGTAAAGATATGTAAACCAAAACATGCTAAAATATCCCCCTACATCACATACATATCTATCCTCCTTTTTGTCTCGAATAGACAATCCGGTGAAAAGACAAACCAAACCAAGTATCTAGCATGAGAATATACCAATTTAAATCAATTGGATACCAATTTGAGAATCGAAATCGCTAGATAATCATGAAACAACCAGTTAAATATGATCCACAAATCAGTAGCTAGTAAACCAATGGATCACACATAAAATATAGTAATCTAATCAAGTGTGATAAATGGACTTATATGCAAACTACCAATTTGAGATAAAATAACCTGCATATAAACCAGTCAGTCCAGAAAAACTACCAGCAGTACCAAAAAAAATACCAAATTAACCAGAGGACCGCAAACCAATCAGAAGGCAAATTTCAGCCTGTCGTTCGAATGAGAGAGGACTTTTCTCAAAGGAGATGCAAAGTCGCTCGAATGAGGTACTGAGGTCGTTCGAGCGACAAGGGATATCGTTTGAATGACTTCTCTCGACCTGCCAAATTTTCACATTTTCCCATAAATATGTTAAATTTTTACCCAGTGAAAAAATTTCCAAAAAAAATTCGAGGAAGGGCCTGACAGAAGAAAAACAGTGTTAAAACAATAGGCTTTTAACAAAAAATGCAAAAACTAATAAAAATGAAAAATGTGAGTTACAAGCAAACATAGTACCGATGTGCTCAAACATCGACATGGAATGAATGGGCGTGAAACTACAACAAATGAGTCCCAATTACAACACATCGAAATGATCAAGAAGCTCTAATTGATAGTGATAAGTCATCAAACTTTATTATAGCCATATGATAATAAAATTTTGAGATTAATGAACTAAACAAACTATATGCACACAAATCAAGAATTTTGACGATTCTACAAACAATAGCGTCAAATTACAATATTTCAACACTAGGACTAGTTGTGCAAACCCGTTTAAATATTTAATCCATCCAAACTCCATCAACAATAGCATGTGTGTTTTATTTGGAATGAACTAAAATTAGTTGGCCCTTTTTTTTAACATATTTCATTTTCTTTTGGGCTCTTTTAAACGGTGGCTTTCACGATGAGTTAATTTTGAACTCTTGCAGTCCTTGCTCGTGAATTAGTCATTATTTTTAACAATTTAAATCCTCATGGTAAATGGTTATTACATGCACACTTCTCCTTAAGTCTACTTACGCATAGAAGACAAGATTGAGATAAGAACGCCTCACCAAATTCAAATATGCAAGAGAAGCCAAACATCCATATAAACTCGTGCATGTGTGCAATGTCGGCATATGTACAAAGCCGAATCAAAATGCATATCAACTTCGAAACAACCCCATATAAACAATGGTTAACATCATTCTAAGCATCGATAATAATGACCAAATGTACTAGCCAAATGGATAATGAAATGATGGGGGGGGGGGGGGGGGGAGGGATCCAAGCACACCAATATGCCACATCAAACATGTAAACACAAAAACAAAAATCGAAAATCTTTTTGGCTCAAATAAAAGCAAAAGCTTTTTGGGTTTTCAAAAGTTTTCTCAAAAATAAAATCTTTTTGGATTTTCAAAAATTTTCTAAAAAGAAAAATCGTTTTGTATTTTTCAATGAGACGCAAACAAATGAAAACTATAATACAAAATGATACACATGTCATAATACTAGCAATGAATAAATCTTGAAGCAAACTAGTATATGACAAACTCGGCAACACTATCATCCTTTAGATTTAGCATGGGAAGAATCAAGTGCACCCAAACGAGAATCATGAAGTTTAACTCCTAAAGCCATTAAATCCGATTTCTTAAGCCAAGTAGGTGTGAAACGATGCATGGGGGTTTTAGAAACCAGGGCAACTTTATTAGTAAACTTCCTAGGAGCTTGTCTAAGGTCGTAACAATAACGCCTAAGGTGACCTTTCGTACCACAAAACGTGCAAGTGTAGAGGTGGTGGGAATGATTACCTATATGTGGACCTTTTCTAACCTTCCTAGTATTTCTCACACGTTCGGGGGGAATGGGTACAACTCTCTCATCAAAACCAATACCTCCCCTATCTCCTTTAATTTGCACGGTGCCTAGGATTTTATCTAACTTCTTCGACCTAGTCTCTAAATAAAACTTGACTCTAGACAAGTCTCTCAATCTCTCCTCCAACTCTTGAATCCTAGACTCGAGCAAACACCTAGACTGCTCAAACTCTAAAATCTCCTTTTTCAAGGACTCCACAAACCACAAAGATTGTCTCTCTCTTTCTCCACAAACTCTAGTTTCTCCCTAAACTTCTTCTCTCGTTCCCTAAGATCCTCAATCAAACTATCATTATTTTCTATGTCACTCTCATTCAACTTGGATTGCAATTTTGAGTTAGCCTTTTTCACCTTCACCATTTCGGCATACAACTCTCTTAGGCTTCTCAAACTTATCCTTAGAGGTGGGATCTACTTTGTTGTTCTTGAATTTTTCAAATTTCTTGGCATCTTTCGATTGCTTTTTGAAACTTAATAAATTTTTTAAATTTCTTTGGCAACAAAGTAACATCCTCAAAATCGGAATCGAAATCCGAAACTTTGATTTCCTCCTTCCGAGTTTTCAAAGAAATACCCTTTTCTTTCTTAGGCACTTGCTTGGAGGTAATCATGTCGCTTTCATAGGTTTGTAAGTCACCAACAATCTCTTATAGTTTCGTTGACTCTAACCTACCCAAGGAGTTTAAAATGGTAACTTTCGCATCAAACCTACTAGGTAATGACCTAACGATTTTCTTAATGACACGGTTGTCGAGAATTTTCTCACCTAGGTTAAACAACGAGTTGACAATATTGGACAACCTAGCATAAAACTCATCAAAAGTCTCACTCTCTAACATCATAATGGTCTCAAACTGTATAGTGATATTTTGAATTTTTAACGCCCTAACCGTGCTAGTGCCCTCGTGAGTGAGTGCCAAAATATCCCAAGCTTCTTTTGAAGTTTCAGAAGTCATAATTATGTTATATTCTTCGTGTGTGACATGTGAAGCAATAACGTGAAGACCCTTAGAATTATATTGTGCAAGTCTTTGTTAAATTTTGGTCCATGACTCCATAGGCTTTAAACTAGTGACCTCACCTACAATAGTGACACGGGGTGTCCAACCTTTCTCAACTGCTAGCCACACATGCTCATCAATAGATTTTAAAGCACATCTCATTCCCATCTTCCAATAAGTGTAATCAGTGCCAACAAAAATAGGAGTTCGAGAAAATTCATTATATCTAGAATTCATCTTTGAAAACACACGGGATCACGAAATAAATAAATAATGTTTGCTAGCTTTGATACCCATTTGAAATAGTGCGGCCCGATATGTGTGTTTTAAACAAAACCAAATTTTTCCTTGAAAAATTATCCAACTTTTAATTATGCACCAAACCAAGTTGTGAAAACCCAATTCTTAGTTTAAACCAATTTTATCTTGATTAATACTAAACATGTATCTAGTGATTAAAGCAAGTAAAATAAAGTAAAGAATACTCACAACGCCGGGTGTACGAGGAAAAAACCCAAAAATGGGAAAACAACCTCGGACGGCCCAAGCCAGACAATCACTATGAATATGATTTTACAAAGACAGACAAAGACTCACTCAACGACTCGATCCCCACGGGTCTTGATGCTCTTCTGATCTTCAACCACTCCTCTCACAGTGCCCACGTAGAAAGTCCCTCCATGATACCTTTCCACAACACATGCATCCACATATGTCTCGGTGTCCACTGAATGGCTTTGATTCTTCTACGATGTCGAACAAGAAGTCCTTCTCTTTTCTTTACCGCAAAACCTTTGATGTTAAATGTGTAGAACAACCAACTTTGGTGAAACAAGATGACGTAATCATATAATAATGATAACTCGAATCTTTACAAATTCTAAGGATGTGTTTATACTTTGTAAACCTTAGAAAACATGTGCAAACAAGTATCTGGTTCGTAAACAGTTTTTCCAGAATGAACACTTATGAAACTCTGATGAAAATATTGTTTAAATAGGATTTAAACACCGCCTAAAAAACGTGTCATTCGAACGACTTAAGGATCTCGTTCGAGCAACTTAGACATCTCGTTCGCGCGAGATCTAAAGTTGTTCGCGCAAGATGTTTGACTTTTTTACTTCAAGTTAAAAACGTCTCTTCAAAGATACCCAGTAATGTCAAACTCCTTTTTCGAGCTTATCAGAATAAAAACGTAGAGTAAACAATTAAAACACTTTTCAAAATATTTAAAATATGTTTCTTTATTAAAAATACATCCTAATTTTATAAAACAATTCCGAGAACCATTAATTATACGCATTCATACTTGAGTGATCTCGGAATGAAATTAAGTTTGAAGACGATTAAACTTGCACCAGTTAAACATCGGCGTGAAAAATTCTTTGAATCTTTGCCGCAACGTCTTTAATTTTCTTCAAAACGTCATAGACCAAGTGGGATCATGACAAAATAAAATCTCTCTATGACGTATTACAAACACAGTTTTGTTCACAAAATTAAGTCAAAACAATACAAGAACTCAAATGGAAATTTATGTGCTTACAAATCTCCCCCTTTGACTAATTCGGGACAAAACTAAACACGTGAAATGCCTCACCGGTCCGTCAAGCTGTATGATGCCTAAATCCCATCCCATAAACCCAAAATAAAAAATACAGGACACGGACTAGTATATGTAGCACCGGTGAGCATGAACTGTCTGAATGTGATGTAGACTTGAAATCTCGAATCGCTGAAGCATACCTACACACATAAAACGGACAAATAAATACCTAGGTGAAGTATGGAGGAGCAAATGATACCAATTTATATTTCTAATAATAACAAGTCATTTGAAATACGTGAGCAATTATTTGATACCAGTAAACATACAATTATTTGATACCAATTAGTAAAGATATGTAAACCAAAACATTCTAAAATATCCCCTACATCACATACATATATCTCCCCCTTTTTGTCTCGAATAGACAATCCGGTGAAAAGACAAACCAAACCAAGTATCTAGCATGAGAATATACCAATTTAAATCAATTGGATACCAGTTTGAGAATCGAAACCGCTAGATAATCATGAAACAACCAGCTAAATATGATCATGTAATGACAAATCAGTAGCTAGTAAACCAATGGATCGCACATAGAATATAGCAATCTAATCAAGTGTGATAAATGGACTTATATGCAAACTACCAATTTGAGATAAAAGAACCAGCATATAAACCAGTCAGTCCAAAAAAACTACCGGCAGTACAAAAAAAAATACCAAATTAACAAGAGGACTGCAAACCAATCAGAAGGCAAAATTCAGCCTGTCGTTCGAATGAGAGAGGACTTTTCTCAAACGAGATGCGAACTCGCTTGAAATATGGGATGCTGTTTGAACGACTTCTCGCGACCTGCCAAATTTTCACATTTTCCCAGAAATATGTTAAATTTTTGCCCAGTGAAAAAATTTCCTCAAAAAATTCCAGGAAGGACCTGACATAAGCAAAACAGTGTTAAAACAATAGGCTTTTAACAAAAAATGCAAAAACTCATAAAAACAAAAAAATGTGAGTTACATGAAAACATAGTACCGATGTGCTCAAACATGGACATGGAATGAATGGACGTGAAACTACAACAAATGAGTCACAATTCCAACAGATCGAAATGATCAAGAAACTCTAATTGATAGCGATAAGTCATAAAATATTATTATAGCCATATGACAATAAGAGTGTGAGCTTAATGAACTAAACAAACTACTTGCACACAAATCCAGAATATTGACGATTCTACAAATAATAGGATTAAATTGCAATGTTTCAACATTAGGACTAGTTGTGCAAACCTATTTAAATATTTAATCCATCCAAACTACCTCAATAATAGCATGTGTGTTTTCTTTGGAATGAACTAAACTGATTTGGCCCTTTTTTTTAACATATTGCATTTTCTTTTGGGCTCTTTTAAACGGTGGCTTTCACGACGAGTTAATTTTGAACTCACCAGACCTTTCCAGTGAATCAGTCATTATTTTTACCAATTTAAATCCTCACGGTAAACGGTTATTACATGCACACTTCTCCTTAAGTCTACTTACGCATAGATGACAAGATTGAGATAAGAACGCCTCACCAAATTCAAATATGAAAGAGAAGTCAAACATCCATATAAGCTCGTGCATGTGTGCAATGTCGGCATATATGCAAAGTCGAATCCAAATGCATATCAACTTCGAAACAACCCCATATAAACAATGGTTAAGATCATTCTAAGCATCGATAATAATGACCAAATCTCCTAGCCATATGGATAATGAAATGATTGGGGAGGGGTCCAAGCACACTAATATGCCACATCAAACATGTAAACACAGAAACAAAAACAAAAAATCTTTTTGGCTTTTCATATTTTGACTCAAATAAAAGAAAAATATTTTTGGGTTTTCAAAAATTTTCTCAAAAACAAAATCTTTTTGGATTTTCAAAATTTTTCTAAAAAGCAAAATCTTTTTGTATTTTTCAATGACACTCCAACAAATGAAAACTATAGTACAAAATGATACACATGTCATAATACTAGCAATGAATAAATCATGAAGCAAACTAGTATATGACAAACAAGGCAACACTATCATCCTTTAGATTTAGCATGGGAAGAATCAAGTGCCCCCAAACGAGAATCATAAAGTTTAATTCCTAAAGCCACTAAATCCGATTTCCTAACCCAAGTAGGTGTGAAACGATGCATGGGGGTTTTAGAAACCAGGGAAACTTTATTTCTAAACTTCCTAGGAGCTTGTCTAAGGTCGTAACGATAATGCCTAAGGTGACCTTTCCTACCACAAAACGTGCAAGTGTAGAGGTGGTGGGAATGATTACCTATATATGGACCTTTTCTAACCTTCCTAGTGTTTCCCACATGTGCGGGGGGAATGGGGACAACTCTCTCATCAAAACCAATACCTTTCCTATCTCCTTTAATTTGCACGGTGCCTAGGATTTTATCTAACTTCTCCGACCTAACCTCTAAATAACACTTGACTCAAGACGAGTCTCTTAATCTCTCCTGTAACTCTTGAATCCTAGACTCGAGCAAACGACTAGAGTCCTTAAACTCTAAAATCTCCTTTTTCAAGGACTCCATCACACCACAGAGATTGTCTCTCTCTGTCTCCACAAACTCCAGTTTCTCCCTAAACTTCTTCTCTTGTGCCCTAAGATCCTCAATCAATCTATCATTATTTTCTATGGAACGCTCATTCAACTTAGATTGCAATTTTGAGTTAGACTTTTTCACCTTCACCATTTCGGCATACAACTCATTAAATGAATTTTGCAATTCTTTCACATCTATCTCCTCCTCGTCACTCAATTCACCCTCACTAATATAGGATACACTCAAAACCTCCTCGGAAGTGTCATGCACATGAGAATCGTCGTTGCTCACATGACATGCCATAAACGCAATAAAGTTACGATCAATGGGGTAACTCTCTACCTCTTCCAGATCACTATCACTTAATGTGTCATTATAGACAACATGTTGCTTGCCCTCTTTCTTAAGTCTAGTGGGACACTCCTTAACCTTGTGATCGTACCCCTCACACCCAAAACACTTATCCGACTCATGTCTCTTAGGCTTCTCAAACTTATCCTTAGAGGTGGGATCTACTTTGTTGTTCTTGAATTTTTCAAATTTCTTGGCATCTTTCGATTACTTTTAAAACTTAATATATTTTTTAAATTTCTTTGGCAACAAAGCAACATCCTCAAAATCGGAATCAAAATTCGAAACTCTGATTTCCTCCTTCTGAGTTTTCAAAGCAATACCCTTTTCTTTCTTAGGAACTTGCTTGGAGGTAATCATGCCGATTTCATAGGTTTGTAAGTCACCTACAATCTCTTCTAGTTTCGTTGACTCTAACCTACCCAAGGAGTTTAAAATGGTAACTTTCGCAACAAACCTACTAGGCAACGACCTAATGATTTTCTTAATGACACGGTTGTCGAGAATTTTCTCACCTATGCTAAACGATGAGTTGGCAATATTGGACAACCTAGCATAAAACTCATAAAAAATCTCACTCTCTAACATCCTAATGGTCTCAAACTGTATAGTGAAATTTTGAAGTTTTGATGCCCTAACCGTGCTAGTACCCTCGTGAGTGAGTGCCAAAATATCCCAAGCCTCTTTTGAAGTTTCACAAGTCATAATTATATTATATTCTTCCTGTGTGACATGTGAAGTAATAACGTGCAAACCCTTGAATTATATTGTGCAAGTCTTTGTTCAGTTTCGGTCCATGACTCAATAGGCTTTAAACTAGTGACCTCACCTACAATAGTGAGAGGGGTGTCCAACCTTTCTCAACTGCTAGCCACACATGCTCATCAATAGATTTTAAAGCAAATCTCATTCTCATCCTCCAATAAGTGTAATCAGTGCCATAAAAAATAGGAGTTCGAGAAAATTCATTATATCCATAATTCATCTTTGAAAACACATGGGATCAAAAAATGAATAAATAATGTTTGCTAGCTATGATACCAATTTGAAATAGTGCGGCCCGATATGTGAGTTTCAAATAAAAACCAAATTTTTCTTGGAAAAATTATCCAACTTCTAATTATGCACCAAACCAAGTTGTGAAAACCCAATTCTTACTTTAAATCAATTTTATCTTGATTAATCCTATACATGCATATAGTGATTAAAGAAAGTAAAATAAAGTAAAGAATACTCGCAACGCCGGACGTACGAGGAAAAAACCCAAAAATGGGAAAACAACCTCGGACGGCCCAAGCCAGACAATCACTATGAATATGGTTTTACAGAGACAGACAAAGTCTCACTCAACGACTTGATCCCCAAGGGTCTTGACGCTCTTCTGATATTCAACCACTCCTCTCACAGTGCCCATGCAGAAAGTCCTTCTTCCACGATACCTGTCCATAACACACGCGTCCACGTATGTCTCGGTCTCCACCGAATGGCTTTGATTCGTCTACAATGTCAAACAAGAAGTCCTTGTCTTTTCTTCGCTGCAAAACCTTTTGATGTTCTCTGTGTAGAACAAATAACTTTGATGCAGCAAGATCACGTAAGCATATAAGAATGATAACTCGGATCATTGCAAACTCTAAGGATGTGTTTATACTTTGTAAACCTTAGAAAGCATGTGCAAATAAGTTTCGGGTTCGTAAACAATTTTTCCAGAATGTACACTTACGAAACTCTGATGAAAACACTGTTTAAATAGGATTTAAACACCACAAAAAAAGTGTCGTTCGAATGACTTAAGGATGTCATTCGAGCGACTTAGACATCTCATTCGTACGAGATCTAAAGTCGTTCAAGTGAGATGTTTGACTTTTTGACTTTAGGTTAAAAATGTCTCTTCAAAGATACCTAGTAAAGTCAAACTCCTTTTTCGAGCTTATCAGAATAAAAACGTAGAGTAAACAATTAAAACACTTTAAAAAACATTTTAAAATATTTTTCTTTATTAAAAATACATCCTTATTTTTATAAAATAATTTCGAGCACCATTAATTACACGCATTCATACCTGAGTGATCTCAAAATGAAATTAACTTTGAAGATGATTAAACTTGCACCATTTAAACATCGGCATGATAAATTCTTTGAAGCTTTGCTGCAACGTCTTCAATTTTCTTCGATACGTCATAGACCAAGTGGGATCATGACAAAATAAAATCTCCCTATGAAATATTACAAACACAGTTTTGTTCACGGAACTAAGTCAAAATAATACAGGGACTCAATTGGAAATTTATGTCCCTACAGATAGATTTCAGATCTTGGGTCCCTTTGCAATGAGGTCAGTCCCTCCTTTTTATAGGCCCAGGGCATTACCGATCGGGATAGGCCTGGTCCTGCCAATCGGTAGGGGTTTTTAGGCACACTTCTAATGGGCAGGAAGTGGAACCTGCCGTTTGGAAGTATCTTTCAGGTTCCTTCGAAAAATGGTCATAAAACGCAAACCATTGATCCAAATAGTCCACGGGGTGAACCAATGGAAAGGAACTTCAGAGACCTTCAAAAGTCATTTGGACTGATCCCTAGTTCGACAGTTGTCTTTGGGACAAATGTGGCTTGGAAATGCTCAACGGTCCTTTGGACAGGGGATTCTCGTACGCAAACGGATCGTTCGTCTGCATGGTTAGTCAAAATCGCACACAGGGCAGACCATTGGAATGGTTATGAGATTTAATTAGACATTCCAAAGAGTTTGACTCAGGTTGGGGAGTTAACTTTGGCCAACCGGGGCCTGGAAGCGTCTGGTGGCCTTCTGGAGTAAAATAGATCATTCGTCTGTACCGTAAGTCAGAATCGCGCACGGGGTGGACCGTTAGAAAGGGGTTTCAGTGACCATTGAAGATTCATTCATTCTCGATCCGGCTGAAGATTTGACTTTGAACTAACGGATCCTTGGAGCATCCGATGGCCTCTAGGTGAGGTTTCGAGGGAAAATGGGTTGTTTGTCCATATCGTAAGTCAAAATCGCGCATGGGATGGACCATTGGAAAGGGGTTTCAGTGCCCTTAGAAAATTCACTAAGTCTCAATTGAGATGAAGAGTTTTACTTTTGGTCAAATGAATCTTGGGAGTGCCCGATGGGCTCTAAGTCAGTACTCGAGGTATGACTTAGGTTTGTAATGATGAAGGGAGGTGCTAGGGACCTAAGGAGAGGTTAGGGGGTGCAAGGATGGGGTGTCTATAGTCACTATCTCCCAAGATGGTTATAACTTATCCATTGGCAAAGAATTTCAATTTCTGATAAAGGGAATAAGACACCCCTTTGATACTGTGGATCCGCGATCGTTCGAGAAGCAGATTAAAATAGGATCGGATATCAATGACTTAGAATTCAACAACATGATTTATAAGGCCATCCCCTATTGCAAGCTTGATAGATCCCATTACTTCTCGGTGGATGTTGTCATAAGCGAGCATGGCAACAGAGGATGGAGCAAGGTCGCTCACTTTCAATCCCAGACAATTAAGGGTTCTTAATGGGCAAACATTCAGAGCTAATACATTATTGATGCGGGAGAGGGGACCAAGTTTCTCATAACTTCAATAAATATATTGAGAGCATGATTATGGTTGGGACCAGTCTTGGGATTTCCTCTTCCAAAAAGGAGAGCATTCGAGTAGAGGTCAGGGATCCAAACAGGTTCAATGCTTCTTCTGGTGTTGTTGAGGGAGGAACGGTGGGTCCTGTGAGTGGCTTGATAAGGGTGTTTCGGTGTGGTGGGGAAGACATGAAAGGTTCCCGTAGAGTGATGTTAGCTTGGGTCTTCTTCAGTTGATCAAGGAACTTTCTTTCTTCAAGGGTCATTTCTGGCATAGGGAGATTCTTAATACCATTCCCTTTATCGCTTGTTGATGGTTGTAAGTTTAGATTCTGATAATGTCTCGTCGACCTGGTCATGTGGTTCACAGAAGAGGGGAAAAATAAAAACCTTATTTCTTCATTGATATCGAGTTGCTCAACTACCTAGTTGATCTCTCCTAGCAGCTCCTTGAATGATATCATTTCGTATTGGTTGGCTATCAAACTAGTCTTTCCTGAATCTGGCTCTTCATCTAAATCCTCATAACTGTCTCCCCATCCGGTGGAAATGATATTATCTTTCCATTAAAAGTAAATACACTCTATAATTTATATGGACTCTTCATATAATTATTTTGATTTGACAGGGAAATACAAGACTAAAGGGACCAGATGCCCTTGTAATTTCAAAGCATCGAGAAACTCGGATATGTTATAAATATCACCAGTCCGTCGAAACAAACCTTCCATGATATGGACCAGGTCATCTAGACTGACTTTTTTGGTAGGCACTACCCAGTTGTCTGAATCTCGAGCCCATTTTTGAGCTTTTAAAAATAACGCACTGAATCTCTCACAATCGATGGTCATTTGGGAGGCAGTTTCAGCCCAAAATCTAGGGGTTGGTTCAGCACTTCTGATAATTCCATATTTTTATCTCCATAACGGGTACGTACAGCGATGCAGGCTCTGGTGAGGAGTGATAAGGTTAGATCGACAAGGCTGGTAGGGTGTAAGAGGAAATATGGGCATATTTGGAGAGGTTTATGAGAGTATATGGGTATGACTGGTGATTTACGTGGCATAATTTGGGTAGATGGGTCGAGTTATGAGTCTTCTTCTAGGAAGATGGAGTTTGCGTGATTCAAGAGTGGTAGTGTTTGGTTTAGTATTAGCTTGTGGGGCGATGATACCCTGGTTAGTCAGGCTTTGGATCGTGTTTTGAGGATGGAAACATTGGTCGATGGTATGGCCAGCAGTTTGGTGAAAGTCACAACGGGCTTCGGGTTTGAAAATTTTCGAAAGTGGATTTGGTAATGGACGAGGGTCCAATGGTTTGATCAGGTTTAGATTCAAGAGAGATTACTAGACTTTGGAGATAGAGGAGTGTGAATCTCGGTATATTCCTTTCAGATTAGGCTTGGGAAACTTTCTGGTGACCACGAAGCGGCAGTCTAAGAGATGTTGTTGGTAGTGGGGACTAGGGTACTAGCAGGCTTTTCAAACTTTCTAGGAGCAAACTTTTGACATATTTTCTTTGGTTCAACTTCTGTCTTGGCAATACCTTCTTCGATTTCCACTCTTGCTTCTCGGAGGGCTCGAAAGTGAGGGTAATACTGTCCTCCCAATGTTGCTCGGACATAAGGTAGAAAGTTCTTCTTCACAATGCTAACTTGTTCTTCTTTGGAAGGACGATTGGTCATGGTAGCTGGTTTTTCTCTCCATCTTGCTATGAAGTTGCTGACTGATTCCCCAGGATTTTGTTTAAGTAGCTCTAAGTCACAGCGGGTAACCTCTAGCTCCTCATTATACTTTTGCTGTGACCTGAACTCATGGGCAACGTCTTCCCGACTGCGAATTCTGGATTCTTTAAGTGATAGGCACCAACAGAGGGCGCTATCTTTCAAGGTCTGCTAGAACATCTGCGCCATTATTTATTCCAAATCTCCTAGAAGAGTCATGGATCGGTGATAGCTACGAAGATGAACGATCGGGGGTCCACTACCTCCAAACTTCTCGATATTAGGCATCTTGATTTTTTTTTAATCTAGATTTAGGATAGGGATACATGTGGGTATAGTCCATGTAGTTCCCAGAGATTATGACTTGGTCAAATTTCTTGGCTATCATCTTGAGGTATTCCTTGAACTTGTTCAGTTCTTCTTCTTTTGGATCAACAGTCGCAAGTAAATTAGCCTTGGTCTGAGCAAGGTTTGGCATAAGAAGGTGGGGTGGTGGCGACCCGTTAGCAGGAGGAGTACATGGAGCGTGATTGTATTATTCGAGAACCCAGATAGGCTCGGGTGCAGGCGGACCCATGGCTTAAGGGAAAATGACCTCAGGATCATTGGGGATAGGGACCCAATTTCCTTGCATCTCACTAACCTTAGTTTGAAGGTTGTAAATTTTGGCAGTGAGCTGAGCCAGAATCGTCAACAAATTTGGCTGTACATTCGACACTTCGTCCGTGTTCTCCATGGAAGGCGGGTGAGTCTCAGACTCAGAGGAAGTAAGGGGGCTAGAAGAACTTCTGGGTGTTTTGACTGATGATCGAAGCTAATAGGGATCTAGGCCAAGGGTATGTGATCAACCTGAGAAGGAGAAAAATTAGAATTAATTTTTGAAAAAGAAAAAGGGAAATTTGTTATTTTTGGGAAAAGGAAGAAAATATTTTTGACATTTTTGGATAAAATGAGGAAGAAAATGTTTTTTTTTTTCATTTTGTGGGAAAAAGAGGAAAAATATTTTTGGTGTTTTTGATAAAAGAGGGTGAAATATTTTTGGACACGTTTTGGAAAAAAGTGAGGAAAAGACTAGAGACGGGTCTCATCATTATAATTATGTTTATTAGGTTCTCACTTAACTTCACCTAAATGCAAAATGAAATGCCGAATGGGAATCGAGCCTGGAAAATTGGGTTTGCAACATATGTAAAACTACAGTTGGACTTGTAAATAGGCTCATGGGCAGGGCCCCATTTTAAAAAATTGTGCAAAAATTTAGGCGGAAGGCCGACCCGGAATTTCGTCAGAGTTTTGGGTCAAAATCAGCAATCTAACATGTGTGTCCTAGGCTTGATACCGATATGCGGGTATCCAGTTGGTTGGGTGAATTGAATAGGGTTTTCCCCTTTGGCGTGACTTCCACGATATACGTCTTGCTTTTGAGGGCAATCGACACGTGTGGACAAGCCATTTGATAGACTTCAGTGTACGTGAATTGCTCCACTATGTCTATCACCCCTAACACCATTAGGATATAATTAACTAAATAGTTCACAAACCATTATGATTTATTTATTGAGTAATACATAATGAAACAACTTCAAGGTTAAAAGACGGAATGCTAAAAATCCAATCGTTTTAAGGAGACATAATTTAAACAGAAATCAAATACCATGTAACTTAATTACAACTAGTACAATGTATAAAACAAAACTAATAAGACCCCAATATTATTTACTCAACCTCCTAGACCTGGCAATGGCAGCTTCTGAACCTGAAAATGTAAACATATAAAACCATGAGTTTAAAAACTCAGTGAATGTACTACATCTCTATATAGTAAAAGTATTATTTTAACATCTCATCATATCAATATATATCCATCTCTGCGCCAAATTAGGCTTTATACATATCCGTAGTTAATAAACCCCACATCTCATGCCCGTAGGCAATAATCATATCCATAGGTTTTAATAACATAACATCTCCTGAATTGCATAGCAACTCAACATATCTTGACTTTTATAAAGCCATAACATCTCAACATCTCTTGACTTGTAGCAAGCCATAACATCTCAATATCTCACGACTTTTAATAAGCCATATCATCTCAATATAAAATACATACACTTCATATCCATAATCAACTCAGTAAGTACACTCACATTAGGTTGTCAACTAGGTATTCACGTTTCCCTCGGGTGGAGCTGAACAGAGTTGATTTGACCTTACACCTGTTAATGCAACTAAATTAGTACTGAATTTAAATCATAAGTATTATCTTAATATATCTATGTAACTTTCAATGACTATACAACAATAATATAATTCTACTCAAGTCATATTCCAGGAAATATGTGTAAAGACGAAACAATGGTATACATATTGATGAGGTCATGAACATTCAGCCCTAGAAACTACCTAATAAGGAATTTATAACTAAAATCAAGTAAACATAAAAGTATAGCTCTCAATATATATACACATGAAACATGTACTCAAAATACCCTTGGGAAGGAGCAAATAAAAACATTCCTTCATGGGGTATCCAATATGGTCTCAAATTATTGTCCTCCATACTTAACCATCCAATATTCATAAATTGTACATATACAGGTGTCCAAGCTTATCAATATGAAAACAAATATGAATATACTTTCCATTACAAGTGACGGTGGAATTTTTCAAGCTTCCTAGAGCAAGTTATGACCATTTCTTTACAACCTATTAAATCTTCCCCACAAGCTCCTCTATTGTTCTTTCAACTTCCATGAATTTTCATAATATTTATTCAGCAGAGCTTTCCATGATTTTAACCCATTTTCAATACACATACTGAGTAGTACATAATTAAAGTTTCATAATTTTTTGACTTCATTTTCTAGGTCAAAAGCTTGATAAAACTTAGGGCATATCGAAATGAAATTTCCAAACAGAAACTATGTACCAACTTGAAACCATCACCAAGGCCCAACAACAAGGAGTTAAATTCTAATTTTCGGATATGATATGAATATATGAGTCTAATTTCATATACATTTGGAATTTATGAATTCCAGTAAGCATACAAAAATATATTCAAGTTTGAATACAAGGGGTTTGAATAGAAATTAATATGGCCAATAAACACCACTTACCTCACATATGAACCAATACATATTATCACAAAGGGTGATGGAATTTTAATCCCTAATTCACGATTTATATACTTTGAAATAAGTAGAATATAAGATTAAAACAATAATAATCACAAACTTATACCTTGGAAACACTGTAAGGATTTTCTTGGAATTTTCCTAGCTTTTCTTGTAATCTTTCTTCGTTAAACTTCTATTTTCTCTTTCCTTAAGCTTAAATATCTCAAAACTAAACTTAGGGGAGAGGTTTAAGTCTGCCAAGGCTGCCTCCCATGCCATCCAATCTAATTAAAACATTTGGTTTACTAAAAGACAATTTACCACTTAAAGGAAATGGACAGATTTACCCCTTGTTCTTAAATTCGGCCTAACTTCTTGCTCGGACATCCGTTTGATGCACCGTTTATTGTGTTAGAACCCTAACTCATATGTATACAACTATATAGTTTTCACCTCAAGTCATTTGCAATGTTATAAGGGTCAAAACTAGTCTTAAACAAGAACATTTCTATCGAAAATAACAAAATTTTGTGTTCGTACATAACTCGACATTTCACGATTTATGAAAGTAGGATTAGACTAAACATAATGACTTAACATTAGATATAATAATAACACATTATTAATATCACTTTAGATAATCATGATTTAAATATAATTTATCATAATTATATCCAGGTTGTCACAACTTCCCCCTTAGAAAATTTCATCCCCGAAATAAAAATAAAAAAAATCACTTACCAAACAAATGGGGATACTGTTTCTTCATGCTATCCTTCGTTTCCCAAGTTGCTTCTTTAATTCCATGGATCATCCAAATAATTTTTACTCAGGGAATAAATTTATTTCCTAATACTTGCTCCTTACGATCAATGATTTCCATTGGTTCCTCGATGTATAACAAGTCTTTATTCAGTTCAATAGGTTGTGTTTTCAATTGATGAGATGGATCTACCAAATACTAATGAAGCATCGATACGTGAAACACATCATGTAAATGGGATAAATCTAGATGTAAAGGTAATCTATATGCCAGGGTAGCACTTCATATGGTCCAATGTATTTTGGACTTAGTTTCCCCTTTTTCCCAAATCTCATGACGTCTTTCCATGGTGAAATACGTAGGAATACGAAATCTCCCTTATGAAATTCCAACGGACACTTCCTTTTATCTGTATAAAATTTCTTCCTGCTTTGCGCTATCTTTATCCATTCCCGAATCATTTTGATCTTTTTAGTAGTCATATCTGTTAATTCAGGACCCAAAAGTTTCCTTTAACCTACTTCATCCCAACACAAAGGCGTTCTACATCTCCTCCCATATAAATATTCATACGGAGCCATACCAATGGTGGACTGATAACTATTATTATATGAGAATTCCATTAATAGCAAATGATCATCCCAACTACCCTTGAAGTCAAATACATAAGCTCATAACATGTCTTCTAATATTTGAATCGTCCTTTCAGATTGCCCATCGATTTGTGGGTGAAATGTAGTGCTGAACTTCAAACTTGTGCCCATGGAATTAGGTAAATGAGGCCAAAAATTAGAAGTGAACATTGGATCTTTATCTGATACAATTGACACTAGTTCTCCATGCAAATGGGTAATCTCATCAACATACATACGTGCATACTTGTCAACAGTGTAAGTGGTCTTAATTGGAAGAAAATGGGACCGACTTTGTCAATTGGTCTACAATCACCCAAATAGAATCATTCCCCTTTGGTGATTATGGTAATCCTGTAACAAAATCCATCGTTATATTCTCGCACTTCCATTCTGGAATAGGCAATGACTGCAATAATCTTGCCGGCTTCTGATGCTCCACTTTCACTTGCTGACATACTAAACATTTAGCTAAAATTCTGCAATCTCATGTTTCATATTATTCCACCAATAATACTCTTTCAAATCTCTGTACCTTTTGGTACCTCCCAGATGCATAGAGTAAATAGAACTATGCGCCTCTTCTAATATATCCTTCTTTAAGGGTGGATCCTTTGGTACACAAATCCTGTTTTTATAACACAATAATTCATCATTCTTAATTTCAAAGCCACTATCTTTACCATCTAAGACATCTTGTTTCTTCTTCTCAAGGAATGGATCACTGACCTACAAATTTCTTATGCGTTCTGCCAATAAAGGTCTCACTATGACATGTGTTAATAAGCCTCCCCTTTTTGAAAAACTTAATTCAATGCCCATCGATGTTAAGTTAAGGATATTTCCCACACATGCACACTGTATGCAACCTAGAATCCCCGATGATTTTTGACTCAAAGCATCTGCTACTACATTGGCCTTACTAAGATGATAATGAATGGTATAGTCATGGTATTTAATCATCTCTATCCAATGCCTCTGCCTCAAATTCAAGTCTCTTTGTGTAAATAAATACTTCAAACTTTGATGGTCAGTGAAAATTTCACATGTCTCTCCATATAAATGATGTCTCCATAATTTTAAGGTAAAAACAATAGCTGCAAGTCCTAAATCGTGTGTTGGATAATTACATTCATGAGTCTTCAACTGTCTAGATGCATAAGAAATTACCTTTCCATGTTGCATGAAAACACAACCCAGACCCTGACGTGAAGCATCAGTATAAATCACAAAACCTTCCCCACTGGATGGAACAGTGAGAACTGGAGCTAATACTAGCCAAATTTTCAACTTTTCAAAGAAGTGCTGACATTCCTCACTCCACAAAAATTTCACTTCCTTTCAGGTTAATTTAGTCAATGGTAAGGCTATAGATGAAAACCCCTTTATGAATCTTCTATAATATCCCTCCAATCCTAGAAAACTCCTTATCTCCGTTACATTTCTTGGTCTCTCCCATTGCACAATTGCCTCTACCGTCTTAGGGTCAACATAAATTCCATCTCCCAAAACAACATGCCCCAGAAATACTACCTGATTTAACCAAAACTCACATTTTCTAAACTTAGCAGACAATTGACTATCTCACAAAACTTGCAATACAACTCTTAGATGCTTCTGATGTTCCTCTTGGCTAGGTGAGTATATCAAAACATCATCGATAGAGACAATCAATAATGAATCTATAAAAGGATGAAATACCTAATTCATTAAATCCATAAACACCGCAGGAGCATTTGTTAAACCAAATGGCATTACCAAAAATTCATAATGACCATAGCAAGAAGGAAAAGCTATCTTAGAAATGTCATAATCTCTCACCCTTAATTGATGATAACCCGATCTCAAATAAATTTTTGAAAATACTTAAGCACCCTGTAATTGATCAAACAAATCATCAATACGAGGCAATGGATATTTATTTTGAATAGTTACCTTGTTCAATTGCCGATATTTAATGCAAAGTCGCATGGTGCCGTCTTTCTTTTTCACAAATAATAACGGAGCACCCCATGGTGATACACTGGGTCGAATAAAACCTCTATCTAGCAAATATTGCAGTTGAACATTTAACTCCTTTAGTTCCACAGGTGCCATTCTATATGGAGAAATAGAAACTGGAGCTGTACTAGACACTAAATCGATAGTAAACTCTACCTCTCTTCTAGGTGGCAATCCTGGTAATTCATCTGGGAACACATCTGCAAAATCCTTAACTACTGGGATATCTTCTAATTTTTGCAATTCCATGTTTGTATCCACAATATATGATAAAAAGCCTTAACAACCCTTATATAATAATTTCCTCGCCCGAAGGGCAGAAATAAGACAGTTTGGAACCACATTTCTTTCCCTAGTAAATTTGAATTCTTCCTCCCCTGGTATATTAAATGTAACCTCCTTGCGAAAACAGTCAATCGATGCATGGTAGGAAGATAACCAGTCCATACCCAAGATAATATAAAAATCTCGAATATCTAGTGGAATTAAATCAATGGTCAACTCCCTCTCCCCCATATACAATACACAATTTTTATACACACGCTCCACTAACATCACATCACCCATAGGTGTAAAAATATATAAACCACAATGTAGATAAGAACATTATCTACCCAAATTCATGGTAAATGACAGTGCTACAAATGAATGAGTTGAACCTGGATCAATAAGCACGTAGGCATATTTGTTCATGATAGAAAATATACTTGTCACCACGTCTGGAGTAGCCTGGGCTTCATGTAAAGTCATAGTAAATATTCTTCCCGGAGACCTGGAACCACTAGCCTGTCCTCTACCTCCTCCCCTCCCTATGCCTCCAGGTGATGAACCTCGACTAGTAGTAGCTGATTGAATCCCTCCCAATATCATAGGATAGTTCTTTTTTGTGTCACTAATTTGATGACAGTGATAACACCCTACCCCCTTTAACTTGGGACAATCTGGACTGATATGGCCCTCAGCTTTGCAAAAATAGCATGTAACAGGCTTAGACTGCCCATTATCATTCTCCTGTTGTCTATTATGTTGGCCTATCGATCCTGCACCCCTAAAACTTCTTGGTGTCCTATTCTGAAAATAATTTCCAGTCCCTCTATCGCGCTGAAATCTTTGACTCCCCTATTTTGAGTATTCTACATTGCCTTCCTGTTGCTGAGATGGATCAAATATACTCCTCTTTACCCTTTGTTACCTATTCTTTATTGCATCATTAACATATCCTTCAACCATCATAGCTTTGTTAACTAAATAAGTATAATCTACCATTTCAAGTGCAGTGAGTCTAGATTTGATATCCAAATTCAACCCATCCTGAAATCTGGTGCATTTGTCCTCCTCATTGTGTAAGAAACATAATGAAAATCAAGACAAATATATAAATTTAGGTTCATACTCCCTGACTAACATATTCCCCTGAGTCAATGATAAAAATTCTCGCTCTTTTTGCTTCCTATACATGCGAGGAAAATACTTTTCCTATAAGACTTTAATAAATGAATCCCAAGTAATTACCTCACCTCCCTCCGGAGTAAGAAATAAATGTTTGGAAGACTCCCACCAATATTTAGCTTCGCACTTTAACATGAAAGTAGCCAAAATTACCTTCTGCGCGCCAGGTACATTCATCACCCCGAAGATAGTTTCTGTATCTCTGACCTAAGCCTCAACTTCTAAAGGATCTATAGAACCTGAGAATATTGGGGGATTCAATTTGATAAACTTCTCGTATAGAGTATTCTTCTCCTCTCGTTGTATTTCCCTTTCTCTTCTGGCCAAAGTCTGCTCCTCCAAGTACTTGGCTTGTTGTTCTGCTATTTGCGTCATAAACATGTTTTGTTGTTCTGCCATTAAAGTCATAACACGAGCCATTTTCTGCATATCTGTAAGTTGTTCAGGAGACCCCTCTACATTATTTGGATTATATTGGTTTACTGTATTTGAATACTCCTTATCCACCCTCTCATGAACATTTTCTCCTTCCGTATCTTACTATCTTTCATAAACCACAATTAAAGAAACAAGAATACAACATTTATTTCCAACATAATGGTTAGTATTTCTCACAAGTTAATATAGATGACCCACACCACACTATTTCTGCCACTGCCACATCTAGACTCTCTAACCCCAGAATATAAAAACCAAAAGCTCTGATATCAAGTTGTCACCCCCTAACCCCATTAGGATATAATTAACTAAATAGTTCATAAACCACATTATTTATTTATTTAGTAATACATAGTGAAACAACTTCAAGGTTAAAAGGAGAAATACTAAAAATCCAATCATTTTAAGGAGACATAATTTAAACAGAACTTAAATACCATTTAACTTAATTACAACTAGTAAAATGTATAAAACAAAACTAACAAGAACCCACTATTATTTACTCAACCTCATTGACCATGTAGTGGCAGCTTCAGAGCCTGAAAATGTAAACATATAAAACCATGAGTTTAAAAACTCAGTGAATGTACTACATCTCTATATAGTAAAATTACTATTTTAACATCTCATCATATCAATATATATCCATATTTGTGAAAAATTAGGTCTTATACATATTCGGAGTTAATAAACCCCACATCTCCTTCCCGTAGTCAATAATCATATCCATAGGTTTTAATAACCTAACATCTCCTGAATTGCGTAGCAACTCAACATATCTTGACTTTTATAAAGAAATAACATCTCATCATCTCTTGACTTGTAACAAACCATAAAATCTCAACATCTCATGACTTTTAATAAGCCATATCATCTCAATCTATTATCAACACACATCATATCCATAATCAACTTAGTAAGTACACTCACATTGGGTTGTCAACTAGGTATTCACGTTTCCCTCGGGTGGAGATGAATTGGGTTGATTTGACCCTACACCTGTTAATCCAACTAAATTAGTACTGATTTTAAATCAATAGTATTATCTTAATATATCTATGAAACTTTCAATGACTATACAACAACAATATAATTCTACTCAAGTCATATTCCATGAAATATGTGTAAAGACGATACAATGGTATACATGTTGATGAGGTCATGAACATTCAACCCTAGAAACTACCTCATAAGGAATTTATAACTAAAATCAAGTAAACATAAAAGTATAGCTCTCAATATATATACACATGAAACATGTACTCAAAATACCCTTGGGAAGGAGCAAATAAAAACATTCCTTCATGGGGTATCCAATATGGCCTCAAATTATTGTCCTCCATACTTAACCATCCCATATTCATAAATTGTACATATACAGGTGACCATTCTTATCAATATGAAAACAGATATGAATATACTTTCCATTACAAGTGACGGTGGAATTTTTCAAGCTTCCTAGAGCAAGTTATGACCATTTCTTTACAACCTATTAAATCTGCCCCACAAGCTCTTCTATTGTTCTTTCAACTTCCATGAATTTTCATAATTTTTATCCAACATAAATTTCCATTATTTTTCATCAATTTTCAACACACATACTGAATATTACATAATTAAAGTTTCATAATTTTTTGACTTCGTTTTCTAGGTCAAAAGCTTGATAAAACTTAGGGCATATTGAAATTAAATTTCCAAACAGAAACTATGTACCAACTTGAAACCATCACCAAGGCCCAACAACAAGGAGTTAAATTCTAATTTTTGGATATGATATGAATATATGAGTCTAATTTCATATAAATTTGAAATTTATGAATTCCAGTAAGCACACAAAAATATATTCAAGTTTGAATACAAGGGATTTGAATAGAAATCAATATGACCTATAAACACCACTTACCTCACATATGAACCAATACATATTATCACAAAGGGTGATGGAATTTTAATCCCTAATTTACGATTTATATACTTTGAAATAAGTATAATATAAGATTAAAACAATATTAATCACAAACTTATACGTTGGAAATACTTTAAGGATTTTCTTGGAATTTTCCTAGATTTTCTTGTAATCTTTCTTCCTTAAACTTCTACTTTCTCTTTCCTTAAGCTTAAATCTCTCAAAACTGAACCTAGGGTTATATTTGAGGAAGAAATAAGTTAAAGGGAGAGGTTTAAGTCGTCCAATGCTGCCTCCCATGCCAACCAATCAAATTAAAACATTTGGTTTACTAAAAGACAATTTACTACTTAAAGGAAATGGACAGATTTCCCCTTGTTCGTAAATTTGGCCTAACTTCCTCGGACAACCGTTTGATGAATTGTTTATGGTGTTAGAACCCTAACTCATATGTATACAACTATCTAGTTTTCACATTAATTCATTTGCAATGTTATAAGGGTCAAAACTAGTCTTAAACAGGAACATTTCTATCGAAAATAACAAAATTTTGTGTTTGTACCTAACTCGACATTTCACGATTTATGAAAGTAGGATTAGACTAAACATAATCACTTAACATTAGATATAATAATGACATAGTATTCATATCACTTAAGATAGGTATGATTTAAATATAATTTATCATAACTATATCCGGGTTGTCACAATGTCCTTCATGAGGACGGTACGTGTGAGAGCGAATTCGATATACTCGACGTACATGAATTAGTTTCCTGCAATATTCCTCCCGTTATGAATTCAGTCAAATGGTAAGATGTAGGGGAACCGTTCGATATACATCAAAGGTACTAGGCTAATTGGAGGTGAGAGTCATATCGCTTATGCTAACTGTGACCTACCGGACCAGCGCTGATCACGAACTGACTCTCCAGTTTCGGGACAAAATTTAGTCAATAACAATTCTCTTTGGTGATGTCGTGTTAATCAAGAATGATTCATTTATTAGTATCTTATGGGGAGAGTATCTGTTTCTTGATAATGACAAATAGGGATCAAGGTATAAGTACCAATAGTAAAGCTATACCAAACATGGATAAGTGATGTGTAACTATCTACGAGTGTGTGATGAGTGTATTTATATATATAGGTGGAGGTGTGTGTTGGTGACATCTAAGCATGGATTTCTAAGTGATGTGTGCAACATGTGGATATACGTGATCCTAGGTCCATGTGGTGTGAAGTGTACATGGAGAATCTTCTATAAGTGTGTGAATAGTGGCGTAAGCATGAGGTATATATGACTAATGAAGGGGAACATGCTAATAGGGGAATATACAAGAAAATAAAACACCCATGTAAATAAAGTTAAGCCCTCTTAAAAATAATACCTAGTAGAGTCGCTACTGTGGCCATCCCGGGCGGTGCGGCGTTCATTCCGGGGGGAAGGAGGAGGATCCATCGAGGAAGAACTACGTCACGGTCTCGCACCCATTTCTTCAAAAGGTGCTTCGGTCATCGTCAATGTGGGGTGAATGTTAGTAGACAGATTCGCCAGCCTATTTTGCACAAAACAGGAAAAAGAACATGTTGCCACTTCGAGAGAGTGGCATCTAGGAAAAACTGATGCATATGAAACCAATAGATCGGAGGTCCGGGGGCTAAGTTACGGAATGAGAAGGTGTTAGGCACCCATACCGCCCTTTCGGTCTCTCATGGGCAAATGTTAATATTTTCTTTTATCCCCGTGAAGTGTGTGTATGTGTTTATATAATGGAGATTGGAATCGTTCGACCCATACCTTGGAAAAGATTGGGTAAGGTGATACACAGGAATAGTCCCAAAATAATAATAAATGCAAAAGATAAAATATGAGCATTCATCGCGATATTGATCATTATTGGGAAACGATAATAAATGTTGGATGAAATGCGACCAATCATATTATATGTATATGTATGATAATTATGAAAATGAGGGATTTCGAAAAATTTGGAAAATAAGAGAAATTGAAGATTAGAAAATTGGACTTGAGTCTTGAATTTTAATCCGAGAGGCCTGCGGAGCCTAGAATGGCATCAAAGTCCACATAGTTCGAATGTAGAATAGGGGTGGGGTTTATCCCATAGACTCGAACGAAAATTTATTAGGTGTGTACGTGTAGAAGATGTGGTTTTGATTTTGGAAAAAGTGTGGTGGATAAATTCGTTCGGAATTTACGGGTGTAACCTTCTTTTATTTGTTTTTGGGTTTTTTATGAAAAATAAAGTATGTGAAATATACTAATAAAAGAGTAGATGTTAATGTGTATGAACTAAAATGAAACTAGATTACGAATCTAAAGTAATTTATACAAAAAAATAAGATATTTAAAAGAGAGGCAGAAGGAATTGGACCTTCCTTGGAGCTTGAGATTAGATCTTGGATGAACTCCTTTGAATGTTGATGGATGTTGATGAGAGAGAAGGATATTTTTAAAATTGGGTGTGAAAAGGATGGGTATTTAGGCTTGAATGGAACTTCTCATATGGAACGTCGCTGACTTTGAGAGAATGTTCCTGAGATCACTGATACTGATGGGTTTGCCATGTGTCTTGGAAATGAGGTCATGGACCTTATTTATTGGGAAAAAGGTGGGTGCCGATCAGCCTAACCCAGGCGGTGCCTATCGACAGGTCACCCTTAACACTGTGTCTATAGGACTTGTCAACTGGCAGTCTCGTAGACTTTTTTTAGAAAAATGATTGTAGTGCACAAACCGTTGATCCGAGTCATGCACGGGGCATACCGTTAGAAGGTTATTTTTGATACCTTCGAGAGTACTATCACCGCTCCTGATTTTAGGAGTTGACCTTAGGTCAAATGTGGCTCGAAAGCTCTCGTCGATCCTTTGAACATGAGATCGTCGGAGGCAAACGGATCGTTTGTTCGCATGGTAATTCATAATCGTGCATGGTGTGGACCGTTGGAAAGGTTAGGATATGTAGTTAGACATTCCAAAGAGTTTAGCTCGATTCAAAAAGTTGACCTTGGTCAATCGGGGCCCGATAGCGTCCGGTGACCTCTCGGAGTAAAATGGATCATTCGTCCATACCGTAAGTCAGAATCACGCACGAGGCTGATTGTTATAAAGGGTATGTAGTGCCCTTCGACAATTCATTCATTCTCGTTTGATCTGAAGATTTAACTTTCGTAAAATGGAGTCCGGGAGCGCCCGATGGCCTCTAGATCGAATTTTGGTGGAAAACTGATCGTTTGTTTGAATAGTTATGATGTTTCACACACGGGAAGGACCGTTGGAAAAGGGTTTCAGTGCCCTTAGAAGATTCAAAGATCTTTCTCTCTGGCGGTGGACTTTAATAGGATCAACTAGGGGTTTAGGAGCGTTTGATGGCCTTTGAATCAGTTTTTGATAGTGAAATGCTTTGTTCGTCCGAATTGTTATGCCGATTTTCGCATAGGGTGGGCCATTGGAAAGGGTATTCAGAGCCCTTTAAAGATTCATAGATCTTTCTTTTTGACGAAAGTGTTTACTGGAGTCAAATGGGGCCCGAGGGCGCCCAATGGTCTCTAGATCGGTACTCGGAGTGCGACCTAGGTTTCCGGTGGAAAGGGAAAGTGCTAGGGGTCTAAGAAGAGACTTAGGGGTTCCTAGAATGTGGTTTCTAAAGAAACATTGATTACACTGTACTCCTATATTTTTTTTATTATGGTATGGAACGTCACCCAAGTCGTGTTGGATTTTATGGCCATATTATCAAGTTATGGCATTGTTGGCCTTTGTGTACCCTGTAAATCGTTGACAGATGTGTACCACTATTTTGAAACATATTATTTCTTGGAATCAATGCGTCTACATTATTTGATTAATTTAATTTTATCAATAAATACTTATTCTAATTATATTTACTTCTTATATGATCTAATATTTATGTTTAAATCATATACTTAACTATGCATATTTTATTTCTCTGTTAGGTAATTTAACTTTGCTCATTTACTATTCGTGCATTAATATCTTCATTAATGGAAATTCAAGGAAAATACTATTTTTTTTAATGAATCTGAGTTAATAAAAAAAAACTCATCCCGATTAGAGTATGATGTTCATAAACAACTAAATAATTAAACAATACCTAAATCCAACTTAAAATAATATACCAAATAAATGGGTATAATTTTTGTAGTAAAATGGCAATAAAAACAGTGGAATATACATTATGTATAGATAAAAATGATGATTTTATAAAACTCTCACATCCCATTGATCTAAAAGATCATATAAATGATAAGAAAAACATAAATTTGTCCACATATGTTTAATCTAAATTACATTTAAACCTCTAACCCGTTTAGGCATGAATGCTTGCCTCCAAGACACTCTAAGAGATGGTAGGTGTATTAATTATCGTCATTCCTTAATGGGAGCTATTGAAACTTGTTTATGTAATAGAGCAGTTCATTTTTATGTTTATCCTAATATTACTGTATCCTTATCAAATACACACACACACACACACACACACACACACACACACACACACACACACACACACACACACACACATATATATATATATATATATATATATATATATATATATATATATATATATATATATACACGACAATAAACCATAGAGTACAAATAAAAGGGTACAATTTTCTAACTAGATCTATAACTGTTTGAATATATAAAGTCATGAATATGATGCCACCCAATATTAAACTATTAATCCTTTAGGAAAGATAATTGACACTCATTTATTATAAAATAATGTTAATACACCCATAATGATTTCTTGGGATAAAGTTGACTTTCGGGATATATGCGTTGTAAAAATGTAGTTCCTCCTCCTTCTGTACTTAATAACGACATTTAAAATATAATTAAAACAACTGATGGGGAATTATTATTAAATTTTAGAATGTCTTCACCACATAATAATAGGATTTCAATCCTCTAGGAATTTTCCTACTCCTTGTCAGGTATCCTTTCCACCTTCTACTTCACGAAATTTAGATTATGAAGTAAATTCTTCCCAATAATAATCCAACTAGAGATGATACATCTCTATAAGGTGTTTATACCTATGCTAATCAAATACCTCATGTAATTTATGAGAAATTTAAAGTTAAGGAATCTCCTACAGATTCTGAAATGAACTTCACCTTTTTAAATGGATTTTAAAATCAACAAAATTGAATTAATACATAATTTTATAGACCATGTTACGTTAATTTTTATAAATGGGATTTTACTAAGTTCAATAAAGAATAATTAAGATATGTTAAAGTAGAATTCTATCAATGTATATAAGAAAACAAAATTATCATTCCTTTTGCATCTTGGTTCCATATCCTTAAAATTAAAAATGATATGTTTTTCTCTTGAAGAACAATATGCAATTTGGAAAGTCCTAGAAGATAAAATTATGTCTTATGTTCATCCTCTAGATAAATCATTAAGTTTAGAATCTGTAAATTCGAGTCAAACTAAAAACTCTAAATTTTATGCAATTTTTTTTTAATAATGGATAATGATGTTGATAAAGCAACAATGTATAGAACATCTGATTTTCACCCTTTTATAGGCAAGGTAATTACACCAATCTTATCCTAAATACAATAGGATAATAACTTAGTCGAATAGAGATAAACACTGATCATATAAATAGTTTAAAAAAGAAAAAATAAATTCTCAATATTTCTCTAACTATGAAATAATTCCTAGAACGCCTTTGATAAAACCTCCGACAGAGGTTAAGGGATTTAAAATGAGTAATGCGAATGAAGAATTTTTAACTCAATTAAAATAAATACAATATAATCTCAAGGGATTAAAAATTGATGCTATATCCCATAAAGATTCTTAATTGGAATCTGAAAATATGGTCTCACTAAAAGAGATTCATAATTTTGAATCCTCTTTCAAAAATGTCCAAATGAACAAATATTTTTTACAATAAATATACTACCACAATTTTTGATGGATCTACGAGAAATGAGTACCCTTATCCTATTGCTCAAGATTTTCTCTTCGAAGGAAACACTTGGTGTGACCAATGTACCTGTGATTGTAAATCCATATATGAATGGATTTGAATGGTATAACAAAATGCAAAATTTATGAACTTTTAAATCGTATGGTCGTGTATTATATTATTTGTAAATAAAAAAATAATACTGATCCAAATATTACCATAATGATTACCTGTGGAATTACAGGTACTCTTAAAGGTTGGTGGGAAAATATTATCACTTTTAATCAAAAGTTAGTGAAACTATGTAAGGGGCCTATATGGATTCACTTGTATATTAGGTCACACAGTCAAAGATTCACTTTTTACCAAATTTTATCTTGTTAAGGTTTAAGTGAAACATTCAAATAGGTGAAGCCGAATTCAAAACCAAATCTTCAAACCAAACGGGAAGAAGAAATAGAGGAAAAATCCCTTTCGAATAAACTCTTGAATTCAACATTGTTTAATATTAGACAGACACGATACGACTTACAGACGACTTTAAGATCCATTACGTATAGCACGACGATGTCCTCAAATCTATAATAGAAAACGATGTAGTCCATCACCGCTCATAGCAAGCAGCTCTTGCATTGGTATTTATCGATCAACCTCGATAACTGTAATTCTTTTCTTCTTCAGCCGTAGAGCCTCGACTCCACAAATCAGCAGTAAAGAAAATATCTACAAGGGTTTTGAACTCTAAATGTGTTCTTCTTAGTGTGGCAAAATGATCCTCAAAGATCCAAGGAGTATGGATGAAAAAATTGTAATGTTTGATCACAAAATGAGCTCTAAAAGGGCTTGTAAAAAAGTTTAATCCTCCATATTTATTTATAAGGAAAGTTGTTGCAAAGAAATAGGGATTAAATATTGCAAAATATATGTTTTAAGAACTAAAAACACGCCTACTCGTTCGTACGAACTGACCTCTCGCTTGATCGAAGTACCTGATCTCATTTGAATATCCTCCAACGAAACTTCGAACGACATTTCAGAGTGTACCAAAAAGGCGACACTTCAGATCTCATTCGAACGTGGGAACCTCATTCTAATGACCTGAACGAAATCGTTCGAACAATATTTCAAGTTATTCTAACAAACTAATGATATTTTCAAAATTCTTTTGAAAAATTGTTTTAAAATATTTTGAAAAGTTTTAAAAGCAAACTCTTTTAAAAAACATCCCTGAAACAATAAAGCTTTATGAAACCACTTCATAACTCTTCTTCGGTAAAGTTACCATGACTATTTTAAATCTTTAAAATCTCACCAATGAATTCTTCTCTTTGAAGGCTTGAGAATAGTCATGAAGGTATAGTGTGGTGTAACAAGATAATCCAAATAAAAATAAAATGAGCGATTATAAATTTTGCTCTTAAAAATCTCCCCCTTTGGTTATTCTGGTACAAAATACAAACTAAAGGCAAATTGACCCCTAAGACTAATGCAACAAATGCCTTCCCAAATCAAGAAACAAAAATGCATTAATGTAAAAGTCTTCAACTAAAAGTTTTCATCTTTGTGATCCATAAAATCATCATCAAGGCGGAATAACCTACATACATGAGACAAAAAAATATCATGATGCATGTAAGATTTAAAAAGAAATAAATAAACACCCCCCTCAATTTGTTCTTCCCCTTTTTGTTTGTTATAGAAAAAAGGTTAGAAACTAATAATGAATATTAGCATCACCCGAAGAAGCCAATATATCATCGTAAAGATAATCAATTAAGCACAAGCAATGAAATTTCGAAAGTAATCTAACAAACTATTTTTTAATTTTTTATTAATTTTCAAGTACAAAAAGTAAATGTATAAAAAGTACATATAGGTACAAAATACATAACACCATGGAATAACACTAAAATATATAATCACGAAAGAGAAATGTAATCATGTGAACATTTTACATGGAAAAATCAACATAGGCATTTAAGACATAGGCACATGAAGTCAATGAGACACTCCTAAAGAAAGAACTCAATTTCAACCTGAGGTGTAATAACATGGAACAAATGCAATTGACTCAACCAATGTATCATGCCATGAATTTAAATGCTTCTCAAAACAATAACACCAAACTATTTAATATTTTTCAAGATAGTTTGTTGTGCAAACCCATTGATCTTTTATTTTATAACACCCTCAAAATATCACATATTTAAGAATTCACTCTCAAATTTTTGGAGATATCGTGATGCTCACTCATACGTATTGAAGCACCAACGAAAATAAAATTGACTTTGGCACTCCTGTTTTTGTGTGTCGTTAATATTTTAGGCTCCTTTTGCAAATGGTGGATTTTAGAGCAATGATATTTTTCTCTTTTGTACCCCCTTTCCATTGCTTAACATAAAATAAATATTTTGGGGAAAGAAATTGGGGCAATGGTTCTTACAAGCACAACTTATCTCTAGTACATTTGGTTCGTTATTAAATATAATTAATATAAGAGTACCGTATTCGACATATGACAAGTAAGTAAAATGTTCAAAAAGTCTCTGCACTTGTGCAACAAAGGTGATCAAGAGTCTAACCTTAAGAAAGTAATCATCAATGAGCAACGAAATGCTAGCCACACATTATTAAGCACACTAAATAAACGAAGACATGTATCAAAACACGAAAAAAAAATCAAATGAATGAATGGAATGTAGTTGTGATCCAAACATCTTAAATGAACATCCATACGTGAAAAAAATGCAAAAATATTTTTCAAAAAATTTTAGAAAATATAAAAAAAATTTGAACTTCTTTAAAAAAACCAAAAATCTTTTCGAATTTTTGAAATATATTAAAAATCATAAACATGTATAAACATAGATATACAATATAATTACAATATAGAAATAGGGACTAAAGATAGAAACATGATAATCACCCTATTCTAGAAAAAAGTCATAACCTCAATCATTAGTCTGTAATGAGTTCAAAAGGAGTAGACATCCTTTGAAATTCCTCGATCAAACTTAGAGAAGTTTTGACGAAAATTCAACTTGCTCTTGAAATCTCTATGGTCATTTGTGGTAGCAATTGGAATGACAAGCATGGGAGTGCATACGGGAACATGTGTATGAACTTGTGTAAGAACACATCGAGGAACACACATGTGTAAAACTCTCCCCATCTTAAGACAAAACTCCCGAAGATGACCTATTTGTTTGCAATTGGAAAAAACATAAATAGTCTTGGGTCTACATGGCTTGGACGCGCTCTCTTTGGTGGGTTAGGTACCTTAAAGGTCATGGATGAGGGTTTTAAGTATCCATCATAAACTCAGGAATCATCTAGGGTGCGACATTGGAAGTGGATGCACCGTCATAACCAATTCTTTCCCTCTCGTTGAAACCTAAACTTGGACTAAGGAAAATTTTTCCTACGTTCTTAGACGTATGCTCTAAAGTGACCTGAACCTTCTAAGAACTTTCAAGATCTTTTCCCAAGTTGGGATACATGGGCTTCAAGTTTATCACGAGTCTTTAATGAAGCTTAAAGATCTCTAATAAGACCTGTTATAGTGTTGGTTAAATCAGTATTCTCCCTACTAGACACAATTAATTGCTCAAAAAAAATATTTAACTTATCGATTTGGCTCACCGATACCTCACACTCTCTCAAAACTTTCACCTCCTTCTCTAAATCAAACAACCTAAGAGTCAAACTTCTATTTTACATTTTCATTATCAAAGACTCTCTATAAAGGTCATGGTACATGCATTGAAGTCCTACTTCTCCTTCACTCACATTCTCATCATCACTCTCACTCTATCCAAAATGATTCGATAAAGTGTCAAGGCTATCACATTTAGAAATATCCTTACCGGCTTGGGGTGAACTAAAAGTACTAACGTCCTAGCTATGAAAGCAACAAAAGGTTCATGCAGTGATTTATCTCTGGAATACACTGACTCGACGTCACTATCGCTAAGCGTGGCTTTTTATGCAAATTTTCCTTTTCCCTTTATCTTTAGCCTAATGGGATACTCATGGGCTTTGTCTCTCTTTTCCCTCACATTCAAACCATCTCACTTGATAATTCTAAGAAATATTATTGACTCATTTCCATTTTTCATTTCTCAAAACTTTTATTTTCTTTGGAAGAATTTTCTTTATTATATTTGAGAATTTTTTTGCAAACATGTCAAGATCATCAAGCTCAAAATTAAACTTCGACACATAATCAAAAACTTTTTCCTTTTTCTTTACAGTGTTTGGGAACATATCGATTTCATAAGTTTGAAGGTCTCCCATGAATTCTTCTATCCTAAGTGTATTTAAAATTCCCAAAGAATTAAGAACTGTGACTTTCAGGATAAATAGGGACATAAGGAATCTCAAAATATTTTTCACGACTCTCGTCTCTGCAATTCTCTCACCCAAATTAAAACTAGAATTGACTATGTCAGACAAGCGTGCATAAACTTCATCAAAAGTCTCAGATTCTAGCATAGAAATAGTCTCAAGCTATGCGGTGAAATTTTGTTTCTTAGAAGCTTTCACAACATCGGTACCCTCGTGAGTGAGTTAGAGGAAATCCCATATTTTCTTAGATGTGGTACACATTATTATGCGACGAAATTAATTGGGTGTGATTGCACCAGAAATGGCACTTGAGCCTCGTGAATTAAAATTGCTCCATTTAAAATCATCATTAGTCCAAGAAGTGACATGTTTAAGACTTATGACATCGTCATTAGTCACATCGGGTGGTGTCCATCCTCTTTCACAAATAATCCAGACTCTCTCATCAATAAACTTCAATGTTGACCTCATTCGAGCTTTTTAATATACATAATTTTACCTATAAAAAATAGGTAGCCTATCATACAAATTATCCATATAATCCCAAAATTAATATCACATAATAAGTTAGTGTAATCGGATTTGATACCAATTTGAAAAAATAGTATCCTAAAAGAGTTAAAAAATAATTAGGATCACGCATTAATTTAGTTCAACCCGCTCTACTACTAATTTGAAACCGTTCAAGGGTCGATATATGGATTCACTTGTATATTAGGTCACACAATTAAAGATTCACTTTTTTCCAAATTTTTCTTTTTAAGGTTTTAGCGAAATATGTAAATATGTGAAATAGAGAAAAAAATTCTTTTGGGAAAAACCTTTGATTCACAATTGTTCAAGATTAAATAGACACTATACAACTTATAGATTACTTTGAGATCCATTATGGATAATGTGAAGATGCCTTCAAATCTTCAACAAAAAATGATGCAGTTCAGCCCCGCCCACAATAAGGAATTCTTGGCTAGATATCCGTTGATCAGCCTCAGGAATCGCAATTCCATTCTTCTTTAGAGCCTTGACTCCAAAAATTAGAAGTAGAGGAAATCTCTAGAACGATGACGTGACCCAAAAAGCATCGCTAGTGCCTACTAATTTTGTTTCAAGTCCAAATCGGTCGCATAAGTAATAATTCGAGCAAGTCAAATTATCAAACTCAGGGACTAAGACGCAATAAATAAGGAAGACGATTAACCTAACACTCAACTCACTGAATGGAATAGAAAGATTGTGATTTTTTTAAAAGCAACTTCCTATTGAACGTAAGGAAACTAATTAAATGATGTAATCTAACTATGAATGCAAGAATAAAGAAATAAGGTTGTAAATTATATGACAAGCTAAGATTGGGATACACTCCTCCAACCCTTAGTAATTTCACAGGATATAAAACATATCAAGAACTAAACACTTAATTGAAAAGAAACCTTAAACTCCTTTCAGGCATCACATATATAGGGGAATTAACTCACATGATATATGATCAAGATTAAAATCTAGGTGCGTGATAAGATTCCCAATATGCGTGTCACACACTTAAACAATTCGGTTACCTAGGGCAAACGAAGTTAAAAATCTTACAATAGTTATACGAATAAAATCACACGTTTCAATTGTATTCATTTAATTTCAGAATATGTTCTATACCCATGCGAAATACTTTGGGTTGGATTCATGCATCACAACTCTTAAAAACTTAGCCGGATATGGAGAAAATGCTAATTACCAAGATTTTTACGTTGCATGTATTCATTTTCATCATAGAATTATAGCTAAGCAAGAAAGAGTTGATTAATATGCATAAACTTTATCAATAATAACATAAAATAATGATTAATGAAAAAAAGATGAAGACGACAACTTATATTAAAGAATTACTTGAGAATGACTTAAAAGCATACAAATTGATTAAGAAAATAGGGTTCTTGCCCCCATCTTGCTCTCTAACTAGGGTAAAAATTATCTAAACTATCTCTAGAATAAAGGAGATATTCAACTACCACATTTTTACAAGAGCTCAAACCATGCGCAACTCTTTATTTTTCAAGGATAAAATAGTAAATTCATCAGATCATCAAACCGGATCGAACTGGCCTTAATAAGGGGTCGGATTGGTTCGCAATTACAGTGGTGAGGCCAAATTTTCTAGTTAAACCAAACGAGTTCCCCTTGGGACCGAACCGATTCATTTTTCTTTCTTTTCTTCCTTGATTTCTCCTCATCTTTATTACCTTCATTTTCTCTTTAGGTCTCGTGTCCAAAATCTAGTTGTGTAATTACGAATTTTCCCTTTCCTTTACTTCCTGATTTTTGATCTTCAATCCAGTTTTTTTCTCACTTTCAAGTGTATCGATTATCTGCACAAAGCAAGAAAAGTACATGAAACACAATGTACTCCCAAAAAATCATTAGTAGCAATAATATGAGATAAAATTATAGAATTAATATCGCACGAGATGATAAATGTCGTAAATTATGGGGATAAATGTGAAGAATTTATGACGAATCAAATTCCCCTAACTTAGAACTTTGCTCGTCCCGAGCAATGTAAAATAATTATGCAACGTTAAACACTTACACAATATAATACCCTTTTTGTGGGAGAGTGATTGCATTTAGCATATGCAAAAATTCGTTAAACCCCTAGGTTACCTTAGTGGGACGAGTGGTGTCGCATGAGGGTTTACAGTGAATATACTCACAAAATTCATTTTTTGACTCAAAGAAAAATCAAACTACTTAAAAACTGTACAACTTAAATTTCCCAAAATAGTCGTCATAAATTCATATTCAAGTGTCTCAATTCGAAGTGTGTGTGTATGAACCCGATAATTAAACCGCTTACTTCCACCGATTGATCATTACGTTACTCTTCAAAAATTTGTTTTGATTAAGCTCTCACGAGATACTCTCACAAACGAACCTCTCGAATTGTGGCTATTTTCTTTCGGTGCGCATGATATTGAGTGTAAATATAATGGAACACGAATTCACGCACATAAATAGAAAGACAAAATTTTTATGGAGAAAAGATCTCATCATCGGAATACGGTCAGTAGAAAATGGGAAACATCATCTATTAGTCTGCACCAATTAATCTCTCTTATTATCTTTTCGTATTTTAACTCTATACGCAGTAATTAATTTGGTTATTCAGACTCGTTTATATGACTTTTTCGTGTTATGGTATATCGGGTAATATGGTAAAGGTCAGGAAGCTTAGAGTTGGAAAATTTTGCTTATGTTGTCCGTTGGCACTTTTCGGGCATTCACTCATTTTTTTATTTTTTTATTTTTTTTTCTAATTTTTTCTCATGTTTTTCTATTTTTTTCTTTTCATTTGAGCATTTTGCTAATATTTTTTCTTGCCCCTTTTTATTTTGCCATATGTACTTAATTGATGAAAGTTCTGATTTTTACAACTCCGAGCTAATTGGGTTTTTTAGGTTACTCAAATGAAGTGGAATATCATTTTGGGCTCAAATTGGTTATGTAAAAGGATATTTTCACAACTTTTTATGCCTAATATTTTTGGGTAACAAACTATGGCCTAACGTAATTTATTCGAATTACTAATTACTTTACCATATGTGTCTTGAGATCAATTTTAGTTTGAAGATACTTTTAGCACGTTTTCAAAATGACATCCCACTCATTCCCGTAACCGATCAAAACAAAGAAATTGAGATCTTCAACGAAATATTTAAAAGATGAAGTGAATGTTAAGTTAACCACTAACTCGGATTGATTTAATTACTTGAAAAAAGTGATAGGTTAAAAATCTCACCGGGTTAATTAATCTCCACACTTATTCGTAAAGTCATAAATTTTTGCTCAATTTCAGTCTTTGGTCAATTTCAGCTTTGTGCATTTGGTTTATATGAATTAAGACTTCAAACAATATTTTAGTGATAGTTTTGAAAAATTTAAATCCAATTTCTATTTATTTTGAAGAAAAATATTTTTGGCTTTTTTGGCTTTTTTTTTTTGGCATTTTGAAAATTTATATACTTGTAAATGCACATATACACCCCCCCCCCAACTTAGACGATTGAATTGTTCTTAATGAAAATTACTAAAATCTTAAAAGAGTCCTTAAAAGGAGAACAAAAGAACAAAATGCATACGTTTGTATTAATAACAAACTTCACAATAAGAAGAGATAGATTTATATAGTTCTTTTCAAAGATAAAAAAAATGAAGCATAAGAAGAACTACATAAAGGATGAAAGACCAAACAACACCAAATAATGGGATCTATGAGGTGACACATTAGATGAGCTGGTCGCATTGGGATCTAGGGAATATGGATCATAAAAGTAGCTCAGAAATGAGACACCCGATCCCACTTGCATCTAGTACATCTCCGCCTGGAGCCTAATTATCATACTCGTGTCGCGTTCGTAATCACTCATAAAAGTGTCGAAATGAGATTCCAAGTCATCCATACGATGATAGACCCTGTACAAATTGAACTCGTAATCTTAGTTTACCTACTCCTCATATTCATCCTCCTCCTTGGACATATCCACATCCTCATCCTCATGCTTGTAAGGACACAAATTTCTAATTGAGTCTGTTGTTGTTTTAGCTCAATTCCGAAAAAAAATGTTTGAGTCATAGGATAGAGTTCTTGACCATCATTCAAGCCTATGACATACTAATGTCAAAGACGTAGCAGCCAAGATTATAAAGCTTCATCAAATGCCGAGTTTTTTGTGCCTCGTTTCTACGTCGACAACACGTGTTCCATTTGCTCCTAAGATATGAATGCATTACATATTTATATAAGAGATTGGAACAATATTTATTGGGTGTGAGTTTTGTTTAAAGTGTTGTTTGTTTTCAGAAAGTTTCTTTAAAACTTTAAACTAAGGTTTCTGGGCTAAAATTGAATTTTTAGACTTTCTGGAAGTTCGTTCGAAATTGTCGTTCGAACGAGTTTTTCGTTCGAACGAGAATTTTGTTCCAATGAGGTTTGCCAATGGCATGACTCTGGAACTTCATTAGAAGTTTCATTCGAAAGAGACATCGTTTGAACAAAAATCTCGTTCGAATGAGATTTCTGACAGAAAATTAAATTGGCAATTTTGCACAGTTTTTTCACCACTATCCCACTACTTTTCCCCACTAACTTTTGATAGACTTATGAAGTGTGGGAAGAAACATTTTGGGTTTAACTTTTTCACACTCCTCCATCTCCTAGAGAGAGTTTTAGAGATTTTCAATTCCAAAGGAAAAAGTTCAAGTTTGAGTGTTTAATTTTTTCAAGAAAATTCTTTAAAACACTTTTGTTTTCACCCAATATTTTGTTTATTCCAAGTTTTCATATAAATATCTTTCTTGGAGTGTTTGGCACCGAGTTTACTCTACCTAGTTGAAGAGTTTTTTTGGGTTTGATTCTACATCCCTCAAAGAAGAAGTTCGTTATTTTGCTGCAGGATTCTCACATGGTGAAAGGCACCATGTGTGGTTGACGGTGTTCCTAAAGTCTCATGGGTGGATTCCAAGGTTCCGGTGGAGTTTCGAGATTATCGTCTAGGCAGAGGTATTTACAAGAGGATGCATCTGGGCGTGAAGGAGTCGAGTCGAGTGTTATAAGTCATCTTGCTTGTAATTGTAAATTCCGTAGTTAGTGGACTTAAGGCTAGGGTCGTCCGAGATTTTTTCCCGTTGTGGGTTTTTCCTCGTATATCGCGGTGTAGTTTTTTATTTGTTTATTTTTTCTTTTGCAAAATTCACCTAGATGCATGCTTAGGTTAACCGATAAAATTTGGTTTATATCACTATTTATTTAATTTCATGCTAAAATTAATTTGGGTAAAAGTTAATTTAATTCAAGTCATTAATTTTATTGGATAAAATTTAGTTTGGTCTAATTTGCAAAATTGAGTTAATTATTTGTTAGGCAGTTTTCTAGGACTTAGGTTAAATTAAATTGGTTCGAGTGAAATTAAAATATGTGTATGTTTAATCTTATTTCACTTGGTTTAATTTTAATTTGAAAGAAATTAAAATTTATTGGTTATGTACTTGTTTAATTGAACCATCTCTCTTCCGCATCTTTAAAAGGAAATTGAAATTACTTTTTGCACTAAAACCTAAAAAATAGGGGCCTCGTGTTCCAACAAGTGGTATCAGAGCATTGATTTTGAAAGCCTCACGTTTTCCAAATGGTATCAGAGCAGGATCACTAATTTATTGCGTTTAAGACCCTTTAAACATTTTTGACAAAAATGGAATTTTCCCCATTTTTAACATTTCCTATTTTCGATGGTTCTAACTACGCGTATTGGAAGGCGCGGATGAAATCGACGGGAGAGTTTGGTTATCTGTTGTTAATGGGTGGTCTCCACCTACAAATTTAGTAGATAGTGAGCGTGTTTCCAAACCCGCCGACAGATGGAGTGATAATGAATTTAAACTTGCTAATTTTAATTCCCGAGGTTTAAATGCCTTGTTTAGCGCGGTCACACTGGATGATTTCTGACATATTATTACGTGTGAAACCGCTAAAGAAGCTTGGAATATTTTACAACTCACTAATGAAGGAACTAGTGTCGTTAAGGCTTCGAAACTCCAAAACCTCACCACTCAATTTGAAACCATCAAAATGAATGAAAAAGAAACATTTAATGAATTTTATGCTAGACTTTTTGATATAGTTAATTCATCTTTTAATTTGGGAGAGACAATACACGACAACCGAGTAGTAAAGAAAATTTTAAGGTCCCTACCCGATAGATTTATTCCAAAAGTGATCGTTTTAAATTCTTTACACACTTTGGCCTCTACAAAATTAGAAGAGCTCGTAGGTGATTTATGAACCTATGAACTAGACATGTTTCCTCCAAAACCGAAAAGCAAATTGAGAAGGGCGTTGCTTTGAAAGCCCGAAAGGAGGAAAAACAAGTAGTAGAGAGTGGAAGTGATAGTGACTCGGAAAATATGGCTATGTTTGCTAAAAAGTTTCGAAAATTTCTTAAATTCAACAAAGATAAATTTAAAAATGATTTTAAGAAATTTGAAAAATCTAGGCATGAAAAAGCTGAGAAGATCTCTAAAACTTCTAATGAAAATATAAATAGGGATGAGTCTGATAAGTGTTTTAGTTGTGAAGGGTATGGCCATAGGTCTTTTGAGTGCCCCACTAAACTGAGGAGAGAGGGTAAGAAACAAATTTCTTTTAATGCAACCCTTAGTGATAGTGATAAGGAAGAGGAACCCCATTCCACCATTGAGCGTAACTTTATCGCGTTCATTGCTAGCCATGTTAGTGATAGTGAGGAATCATCCAAAGATGACATCTTAATTCATAACACTTATGAGGTCAAAGTTTATGATTCCCTTATTTTTTATGGTTGTGACAGTGGAGAAGAAAGAGAGTAAAAATGAAGAAGAGGTTGATGTGGGTGAACTGCAAAATGCTTTTCAAGAACTTTATGAAGAATCGATTAAATTAAAAAGAGCTAATTTGATGTTAGAAGCTTGTTTAAGAGAGCTTGTTAAGGTCGTTCATAATAGTGTGTTGGCTGAAGACCTTAGGACACGTGAGAGGACTCTTCGAGAGGAGCTTAAATATATAGAAGGCAAGAGAGATAGCCTTAGAGGTTTAATGGAATCAATGAAAAAGGAGCTTCTCGAGTTTTAAGGGAGAAATGTTTTGTTAGAGTCTAGAATTTTAGAATTAGAAGAACAATTAAAGGACTCTAGTAAAGTCAAATTTGATTTGGAGTTTAAGTCCGAAAAAGTAGATAAAATCCTAGGTACGGTCCAAATAAAAAATGACACTTGTGGTTTAGGCTTCGATACTTGTAATGAATCATCCCAAAAAGCCAAAACCAATGTTTTAGGAGAATAGCCTAGGAAAGCCTTTCGAGATCATTCCTTAGGTAAGTCTTTTCGCCGAGTCTTTAGATGCTCACATTGTGGTCGAAAAGGTCATCTTAGGAAATTTTGTTTTGATCTTAAACGAGGTCCTAGAAAATCCTTACGTAAGGCAACCGAGGTAGCCAAGATTACTACACCCTGAGATCGTCATTCGTCATTAGTTTGGGTTAGGATATCCGACTTGGTAGCTTTACAAGATAGGATTTTTTATTCTCATTTACTTTTACATGAAACCTCCCTTGCTAAATTTAAAGGTTGAAAGTGTTAGTGTTGTTTGCATACTTTTGCTTTTGTACTACTTGCTATATTATCATGCTAATTGTATGCTTCTTAATCATTTTCTAGTCTATGCTCCATACTTAATCACATGCTAGAATAATGACTTTTGTCTATCTTTTGTATTCCATTTCTTTCATTTTAGTTGGCATTAAATGAAAAATACAAAAATACTTTTGTTTATCATTTGTGTTTTACCTTTTATTAATTTAGGCTTCATGAAAAATACAAATGATTTTTGTGTGTCTTTTGAGTAAATATTTTTATTTTTGGTTAAAAATTGTCAAAAACTCAAAAAGATATTTTTTTGTGTATTTTAGTTTGACACAGTCTATGTGGCATACACTTGTGTTAGCATCCCTTTTTTTTCTCTTCCATGTGGCTAGAATTTTTGGTTTAGATTGTCAATCCTTATAATGTTCTTTACCATGCTTACATGAAGTAGTTAGATTTTGTGTTAATAAAATGGATTCTGTTTTTATATGCCTCAATTCACACATGCACGAGCTCACTTGAAACTATAATTTCATATGTATATTTGAGCTTTGTGAGGTGTTCTCCTACCAATCTTGTCATCTACATGTTATGTGACCTAGGAGGACTAATGCATGTTAAAATCTGTTGCACGTGAGATTTGTGAGAGATATAAAAAAAATGATGCATATAAATGTGCACGGGGAAGGGCTCCGAAAGGTAAAATCATCCCTTGCGAGTAAGCCACCGTTTGGAATAGACCTAAAAGAAATTTGGTGGTCCAAAGGCCTAAAATAAAATATGGCATTAAAAAGAAAAATATTTGCCAAGGCCTATTTTGTTTAATTGATATATTCATTCAAAATTATATATGTTTATTGAGGGAGTTTGGATGGTATATCAAGGATTTGCACAATGTCCGTTTATCCTAGTTTTACTTTTAATGTCATGACTCTATTGGTTTGTAGAATCATCAAAATTATAGGCTTGTATGCATTGTGTATGTTTGTTCATTGAAATCTATTTATGTTATCATAAGAGGTTATATTCAAATGTGATGAAGTTTGCAATCAATTGAGAACTCCATGAACATGTTTTAAGTGATTGGGTATAAATTTAATTATTGCTAGTTCACACCCCCAACACTTCCGTTTCCATATGACACATTTATTCTATAAGATTGTAGAAAAACTTATGTTATTTAGTTTTGTATCATTTTGGTGTTTATATTTATACGTGTGTACTTATACTTAGTTTGAATCTATTGTGTATACATATATATGATATTTTGTTGTTTTTGAGTCTTTGCCATGATTCACTAGTTCATTTTTGCTTTTAATTCATTTTTGGTATCCATCTTGTTGCATTCTTTGTTGATATAACATGCTTAATACTTTATGTATCATATTGGTATCATTTTCTTGCATCTTAGTTGGTATCCGTTATTATTTGTTGGATTAGTTATGTTTTTTTTGCCTATATGCTTTCATGCTCTTATCACTCTAAGCACCATGTTTAAATTAGTTTCTTATCCTTTGTCTTTTCCTGAACAAAAAGGGGGAGAATGATAGGGGGAGAAATGTTATCTAATCCTATTTTAATCGTATCTTAGTTTGGGAGATTCAACTTAAGGGGAGTCACGACCTTCTTAGGTAGATCACTGTTGATAAATGGGAGAATTAATTTAGGGGGAGTATTTATCTTAATTGTATTTAATATTCTTGATATTCCCTATGCGTTTGATAGTTTGCTTAAGTGTGCAGGAATTCTTCTAAATGGAAACTTTCATCATCGGCAAAGATATTGATCCTCGGGTTATTTGAGTCAAGCTATTGTATTTTTACTTTGGGTGGGACATTTTTTATGCCTACAAGAGATTGACGGCCCTTTAGGATTTTTGTTGGTTTTTGTCTCGGAATAGCCAAAGGGGGAGATTTGCAAGGACACAAATTTCCAATTGAGTCCTTTGTTGTTTTGTCTCAATTCCGGACAAAAACATTTGAGTCATAGGATATAGTTATTTACCATCCTTCAAGCCTATGATATATTAACGTTGAAGACGTAGCGACCAATATTATAAAGCTTCATCAAATGCCGAGTTCATTGTGCCTCGTTTCTACATCAACAACATGTGTACCATTTAATCCTAAGGTATGAATGCATTACATATTTATATAGGAGCTTCGAACAATATTTATTAGGTGTAAGTTTTGTTTAAACTGTTGTTTGTTTTCAGAAAGTTTCTTTAAAACTTTAAAATAAAGTTTCTGGGCTAAAATTGAATTTTTAGACTTTCTAGAAGTTCGTTTGAAATTGTCATTCGAACGAGTTTTTCGTTCGAACGAGAATTTCGTTCGAATGAGGTTTGCCAATGACTTGACTCTGGAACTTCGTTAGAAGTGTCATTCGAACGAGACTTCATTCGAACAAAAATTTCGTTCGAACGAGATTTCCAACGGGAAATTAAATTGACAGTTTTGTGCAGTTTTTTCACCTCTATCCCACTAACTTTTGACAGACTTATCAAGTGCGGGAAGCAACATTTTGGGTTTAACCTTTTCACACTCCTCCATCTCCTAGAGAGAGTTTTATAGAGTTTCAATTCCAAAGGAAAAAGTTCAAGTTTGAGTGTTTAATTTTTTCAAGAAAAATCTTTAAAACACTTTGTTTTCACCCAATAGTTTGTTTATTCCAGATTTCCATATAAATATCTTTCTTGGAGTATTTGGTACTGGGTTTACTCTACCTAGTTGAAGAGTTCATTTGGGTTTTCTTCAACATCCCTCAAACAAGAAGCTCGTGTTTTTCTGCGGCATTATCACATGGTGAAAGGCACCATGTGTGGTTGACGGTGTTCCTCAAGTCTCATTGGTGGATTCTAAGATTTCGGTGGAGTTCCGAGATCATCGTCTAGGCAGAGGTACTTACTAGAGGATGCATCGGGGCTTGAAGGAGTCGAGTCGAGTGTTATAAGTCATCTTGCTTGTAATTATAAATTCCGTAGTTAGTGGACTTAAGTCTAGGGCCGTCCGAGATTTTTCCCGTTGTGGATTTTTCCTCGTTCATCGCAACGTAGTGGTTTATTTATTTATTTTATCTTTAGCAAATTCACCTAGATGCATGCTTAGGTAAAAAGATAAATTTGGTTTAAATCACTACTTATTTAATTTGATGCTAAAATTAATTTGGGTAAAGTTAATTTAATTCAAGTCATTAATTTTATTGGATAAAATTTTGTTTGGTCTAATTTGCAAAATTGAGTTAATTATTTGTTAGGAAGTTTTCTAGGACTTGGGTTAAATTAAATTGATTTGAGTGAAATTAAAATATGTGTATGTTTAATCTTATTTCAATTGGTTTAATTTTAATTTGAAAGAAATTAAAATTTGTTGGTTATGTACTTGTTTAATTGAACCATCTCGCTTCCGCATCTTTAAAAGGAAATTGAAATTACTTTTTGCACTAAAACCTAAAAATTGCGGGCCTCGTGTTCCAATAATTGGTATCAGAGCATTGATTTAGAAAGCCTCACGTTTTCAATCCTCATCCTCATCCTCATCCACCTGTGGAGGTGGGTGAATAACCTCCATTTTCTTCACGCTCCGAGTAATTGATTGGTTCCCAATAGACTTCAGGAGACAGCATGTGGCAATTGGTGGGGCAATTTTGGCATCCTTAAGTACAAAAGTGACAAAACGTGCATAATGAAGGGATACCTTATAAGCCTTATCATCGGTGGCGTGAACTATTTCATTGTACATAAGTGCACTGTGATGGATATGGGCTGTGTTATTGAGGAGGTGGTAGAGAAAATTAGCTTAGTGGACCCGCAATGTTGAATTGTTTGAGGTTTGGAGAATGAACCCGCGAGTGATGAGGAAGGAAAGACTTTCCCTCTCATCGAGCTCCCTTATCGGAAAAGAATCTCAAAACCATTTGCGATTAGGTGAAATATGGCCTAGGCAAGTGTGTTTGTAGATTTAGGCAACCATGGCGGGGTAGTCATATTATGCGGGGGTGGGGAGTCGCATTTCTCAGAGTTTGTTGATGACAATTTTATGAAAAAAAGGGATGATTCCCCGATTGACATGTGATTCACAAGTAGAACTATTGATTTTTACAAGAGTTCCATAGATATGAGGAAATTCTTGGGTCAGACCTCGTCCTCCATGGTGGATAAGTAGTGGCACCACCCGAGTCAGTGGAAGAGTGCAACATGGTCATTGGGCGGCTAGTTATAAAGGGATTTCCACTTGATATGCAGGGTGTGGGAATTGGTGAAAAATGAGTCGACCTAATCCTGTCTTGGATAAAATGGTAAACTCCAGCATCTTCCTCCTCAACAATAGTGGAGTCGTATTTCTCAACGGTAGGATCGCATTTGCCATGAGGTGGAAATTGGGAATGATTTTGTAAGAAAGGAGTAGGAAGAGTTTGGAATGGTGTGGGAAAAATCAAAGGGGGAAGGGTTGAATTTTTAGGTGGAGGGTGTTGGGATTTTGTGGGAAGGAGGAGGAGTAATGAAAGGAGGTGAAAAGGTAAGAATTTGGGGTGTTGGGGAAAAATTTGGGATGGTAATTTTCGTATGGGAGGGTTGGATGAATGTTGGAATTAAAGAGGGATGGAAAAATAGGAGGGTTGAATGAATTTGGATGCCCATAAAATTAAATAGGTTCGCACGAGTACTGAACCGGTTCGCACCTATATATTTTTTCGACTTGACATGTCGAACCGGTTCGACCTTTTTTCTGACCTGACATGACGAACCGGTTCGACCCTGTAGAGAAGACTAGAGCAAAGCGGTTCATGATTCTAGTATAGCCCCTTAACTTCTGTTTAATCCATATAAAAAACTAAGTATTGGAACTCATCCCACTTGACTTTGAACCATGAAAAATGTTTTTCTAGCAAAAATTTAGCTCAAAATGCCTCAAAAACTCAATTCAAATCACCTTACACTCTCACGTGTACTGCAATGATGCTCCTATCCTTTCTCAACTCGTAATCCATGGACCTATACCTAACCTATCATATTAGACTCGATATGATACAACACAAATCATCCCATACACGTTGGGGGTGTGGCGACCTCTCCTTTGAGCCCACTCTACCTCGTAAATGGGGTCCGATAAAAAAATTATGTCTTCTTCCTCAACAAATGCGTTAAAATATGGATTTAAGCGCTGCTCATTAACCTTAAATGTATCCCCACCCTTCAGATTCTCTAACTCTATCACATTGTGGGGAAACACTTCCTTAATGACAAATGGGTCGGTCCATCTAGAACGTAACTTGCCGAGAAATAAGTGTAAGCTTGAGTTGTAAAGGAGAACTTTTTGATTGGGGTGAAACTATTTTTGATGGATAGATCCATGGGGAGATGACAAGTCTTGCCATAGAAAAAGAAAAATGGGGACATCCCAAGGGGGTTCTTATAAGAGGTCCGGTAAGCCCATTGTGCATCGTTCAATCGAAGAGATCACTCCTTCCGATTTGGATCGACGGTCTTCTAAATAATGTTCTTTATCTCAAAATTTTCTAGCTTGGGTTTCCCATTTGTTTGTGGGTGATAGGTCATCCCAACGTTGTGGATGACACCATACTTTATCATAAGCTTCTCAAATGGCCTATTGCAAAAGTGCTTGTCGTTGTCACTAATAATCACTTTTAGAGCACCGAAGCAAAAAATTATGTGTTCTTGAATGAACTTTACCACCACCTTATTGTTATTTGGACTAGTATCTATGGCCTCAACCCATTTCGACACATAGTCTACCGCGATGAGGATTGATAAGAAACCAAAAGAGGGAGAGAAAGGACCCATGAAGTCGATGCCCCAACAATAGAATATCTTAATAACAAGAATAGGTGTCAACAACATCATGTCATGTCGAGTGATTGATCTTATCCTTTGGCATCTATCACATGATTTATAATGATCATTCACATCCCGGAAGATCGTTGGCCAGTAGAGACCGCTTTGGACATTCTTAGCAACCGTGTTATTCGTGGAAAAATGGTATCTACATGATTTCGTATGATAAAAATGGATGACACTAGAAATATCATCATCCCGTACGAATATTTGGATGATTTGGTCCGTGCAATATTGAATAAATACGGGTCATCATAAGAGAACATTCGTTACCAAGTAAGAAGCTTACTCTTCTTTTGCGATGTCCAATTGAGGGGAACGGACCCCGTGAACATGTAAATCACTATGTCCACAAACCAAGGAGTGAGGAAGTTAAAATAACTTCTCATTCAGTAAGTACTCGTCTATAGTTATAGCACCACTAGGTACGTTATATGAAAGCCTCGATAAATGGTCGATTATGACATTTTATACGCCTTTCTTATCTTTTATGGAAATATTAAATTCTTCTAGGAGTAGGATCCACCTTATGAGGCGCATATTTAAATCCTTTTTAGAAAGGAGAAATTTGAGATCCATGTGGTTGGTGAAGCATGTAATGGGCGAATCGATGAGGTAAGAGAGAAACTTATTTAGGGGGAAGACTACAGCTAGAAATTCATTCTCCGTGGTGGAGTAGTTAAGTTGGGGTTCGGTTAACATTCAACTAGAATAATAGATGATGTGATCCTTATTATCTTTTCTTCGCCCTAAGATAGCCTCAATAGCATAATCACTCACACCACACATAAGCTCAAATGGAAGGAACCAATCTGGAGCTTGCATGAAGGGAGCGGAAATAAGCATGCTTTTCAATTTTTCAAAAGTACTTTGGCACGCTTCATTCCACTCAAAGGGGGCATACTTCATAAGTAGGTTATTTAAGGGCCTAGGGATGGCACTAAAATCCTTAATAAACCTCAGATGGAAACTCTCGTGGACCAATAAAGAGTGCACGTCCTTTAGTGACTTATGTGGGAGAAGTATGGCAATGATCAATATTTTTGCCCTATCAACCTTAATACCTTTGGATGAAATGATGTGGCCAAGAACTATGCATTCGGTAACCATGAAATGGCACTTCTCCCAATTCATTATCAAGTTCTTTAATACACATCGGGCTAATACATTCTTAAAATTAGCGAGGCAATGGTCAAAAGAGGGTCCAAAAATGATAAAATCGTCCATAAAAACCTCTAGTCCTCTCTCGACTGTATCGCTAAAAAGACTAAGCATGCACTGTTAAAAGGTCACGGGTGAATTACATAATCCAAATGGCTTACATTATAGGCAAACATGCTAAAAGGACATCTGAACGTTGTCTTTTCTTGATATAGTACTCCACCTCAATTTAGTTGTACCTGAAATAACTATTGAGAAAGCAATAAAATGGGTGTCCCTCTACTCTCTCTAGCATTTGGTCAATAAACGGTAAGGGGAAATGATCTTTCCTAGTTTTGAAATTGATATTTCTATAATCAATATAAATGCGCCAACCGATGGTGGTATGTTGTGGAATAAGCTCACCATTTGCGTATTTTACCACAGTCATGCCCGACTTCTTCAGGACGACTTGAATAGAACTCACCTACTTGCTATATGATATTGGGTAGATGATGCCCGTGTCTAATATTTTAATAATCTCCGCCCTAACGACATCTTACATCGTTGGATTTAAAAGCCTTTGCATCTTCCTCAAGGGCTTCATGCCGACCTCGAGGTGGATTTTATGGGTACAAATTAGGGGACTTATACACTTCAAATCCGTGATGCTCCAACCAAAAGCACGTTGGTCTTTCCTCAAAATAGTTAGTATCTTACCCTCTTGTTCTTTACTCAGGCTCGAGGAGAAAATAACAAGAAATGTCTCATCTTCTCCCAAATTAGCATATTTTATGTTTGAGGGTGGTTTCTTTAACTTGGTGGTGGGAAATTTTTCATCGGAGGGAACCGTACGCGAATCCTTCAGTGGAAATTCCTCAAATCCAGAAACCCAGATGACGTCTCTCACATCCTTATCACTCTCACTCTCATCCAAAATCTCCCTCAACTCTCTCACCTCACATTCGAAATCAGTATACATCCCATCGTTCTCACTAGTCAAAATAAGTCATGCTCCTAGCAAATACCCACTATAACTACCATTGATATGCTCATATACTACCTCCTCTATGCGATTCAACTCTAGGTAATCGTTCTCATCACCCTTTTGGCTATGTGATGTTGAAGATATTAGTATCAAGAGTCATATTCCTGAACGTGAGCTGCATTTACCCATTGCGTGTGTTAATCAACTCATTATCCGTAGCTAATAATGGGCGAGCAAGGATTATAGGAATACGATTACCCGAGGAAGAGGAGGGATCCGTGTCCTACATGATAAAATTTACTAGGAAGTAGAAAGTATTAACTTAGACGACCACTTCCTCAACAATCCCTCGAGGAATCTTCACGGAACGATCTGCGAGTTAGAGAGTGATTTTTGTGGACTTAAGTTCATATAAATTGACTTATAGGTAGATGGAGTAAGGGAATATTATCACTCTCCCCAGAATCTAAAAGTTCTCTTTCAGTCTAGCTCTCTCCTACGATGCACGAAATAGTGGGTGCATCCAGATCTTTAAACTTTGGTGGGAGGTCACTCATCAGTATCGAGCTAATGTTTTATTCGAGAAAGACTTACTTCTTTACCTTTAGCATGCGCTTCACCATTAGTAAGTCCTTAAGAAACTTTACATACCGTGAATTTTCTTGATTGCCTCAAGAAAAGGTAAATGAAGCATGAATTGCTTAAGCACTTCTAAGATATTGTCATGGGTGATTTTGGGGGAAGAACCAACCATTGAGGGTAAGTAGAGGTGTTAGGGGGTCTCATTACCACGTCGGGCATACTAGTGTCATCAGTGTTACTCTTATTCAATGGGGCATCTTAGGCCTCTTTCATGCCGGGTGAATCCTCCTTGTCTTTAATCTCGTCGTGTGGAGGAGGTGATAAATCAATAAATCTCCAACTATGTAAAGTGGTAAAGGTTTAAAATTTCTCTTTATTATCTTCGGAAGTAGATCTAACACTTTTTTGGCCTTGGGAGGTCTTTGGCATTGGGTGATAAGCTTTATCTTCTCTTGGAAACTTAAGGAGGATTGCAACTTAGATAACGACACCTTTAATTCGGTGAAATTCTGGGAATTTTGAGCGTTAATCGATGACTAAGCTTGCATGAATTGGTTTATAGTTTCCTTGAGATTTGTACCTGGTGGGGTAATATATGGCACGGGATGTTGTGCTTGCATTGGTAGAGCTTGTTGGAACGATGTGATCGGTGGCTGATGTGGGGCAACATGTGAATTAGGATTCATCACTGCATGTGGCTACCCATAATTGAAACGAGGATGGTTTTTCCATGAAGGGTTATAGGAATTTCTGTGAGGGGCATTAAAATTACCCTTAAAATCTCTTACCAATTCCACTTGCTCTTGAAGCATCACTTTATAGGCGGGTATCGTCGGTCATTCCTTCGTTGAGTGTCCAGCCTCATAAATCACCGACACCTCCTCTCTCAGTGCTCAAGTGGATCCGTATGTGCCTCTCCCCTAGCCTCGATTATGTCCTCTAGACTCTTTCCTAGTTTATTAATTTTAATCTTAAGCTCAACTTGCTTATATAAGTGATAGATTTCGAATGTGAAAGGAGTCGTGGACGTGTTTCTAGTATTGGGTTGGTACTTGGATCCGATGTGTCCCACGCTTGAGTAGTCTCAGTGACATACTTAAAGTGGGCGCATCGTCCACATCTAACCCTAGAAACTCCCCGGGGCACGTGGTTTCAATGAGTTGCTTCAAACTTAAGATTATCCCGTGATGAAAAAAGGAGATGAGTCTCCACTTCTCAAAACTGTGGTGCGGTCACATGTTAAGCAACTCATTGTAATGCTCCCAACATCTATCAAAAGATTCATTTATGTTTTGTCTAAATGTTTGAATTTGATATCTAATGGAGTTCATTCGATGTGAGGGAAAGGGTTTTTGGAGAAACTTCGCTTTCATATCCCCCCACTTTCCAATTGAGCTCGGTGCTAGTGATCATAGCCATGTCTTAGCCTTATCCTTTAGGTAAAAGGGAAAAATCCTGAAGCACACAACATCTTGTGTGCACGCTTCATCATTAAAAGTATTGCATGCCTTCTCGTACTCTTTAAAGTGGAGGTAGGTATTTTTCAACTCCATACCAAGGAATGTTTGGAGGATTTGGGTCATCGTATTTCTAAAACAAAAATGCCATGTATTATACGGGATGCATCCCGGAGTGAGAATTATCTCAGAATATAAGATGACTCTTTTGGGGTAGTATGGAAACTCACCCTCACCTGTCATTAAAAGTATTGCACTACCCTACTCTTACATAACGTTATCTCTAATATATTCGACTTCCTTACCGGACGCTCTAGACGCGCGACTAGCTGTGTGTCACATGATGGAGTTAGGCGGTGTGGGAGGTGGAACCCCAAAAGCTGGTGTGTTTGGAGTCAGGAGACATTCAGAGGTAAGTTTGATTGCTGGATTTTCGTGTACTCTAGGGATGATGGGATTAGGAGGAGTGTTTTTCATCTAATGATGGAGAGGATATTTTTGGTATTTTCTTAAATTTTCTGTTTTTTTTTGGAATTTTGATTTTATGATTTTCTTGGAGTTAAATTATCAGATTAATTCAACTAACCTAGAATATCTACTTACTCACCAAAAACAGCGCCAAAAACATGACGCGATAAAAAAGTGTCTCTAGTGCATGCTAATTTCGGTTAAAGTGAAAACGGTCGCATAATTAATAATCTGAACAAGTCGGGTATCGAACTCAGGGACTGTGATGCAAGGCATGACGAAAATAAGGGAAGACGACTAACCTAACACTTAGCTAACTGAATGGAATGGAATGATGATGATTTATTTGAAATCATCTTCCTATTGAACAAAATCAAACTATCTAAATGACGTAAACTAACTATGCATGCAAGACTAAAGAAATAATGTTGTAAATTGTATGACAAAGGTAAGATTGGGATCCCCTCCTATAACCCTTAGTAATTTCACCAGATATAATACTTGTCAATAACTAAACACTTAATTGAAAAGAAACCATTAACTCCTTTCAAGCATGACATACATGGGGGGATTAACCCACACGATATATGGTCAAGAATAAAGCCTAGGTGGGTGATATGATTGTCTATATATGCGTCGCATTCTTAAACACCCTGGTTACACAGGGAAAATGAAATTAAAAGTCTTATGACGATTATGCGAATAAAATCTCACGTTTTAATTATTCATTTAATTCTGGAATATGTTCTATATCCATGCGAAACACTTCTGGTTGAGTTAATATATTCTAACCCTTAAAAACTTAGCCAAACATGGAGAAAATGCTAATTACCAAGATTTCTACATTGCACGTATTCATATTAATTATAGAGTTATAGCTAAGCATGCAAGAATATATTAATATACATTCACTTTATAAAAAATACCAGAAAATAATGATTAGTGAATAACAAGATGAATAAGACAACTTATATTAAAGAATTAGTTGAGAAAGATCCAAAAGTATACAACTTAATAAAGAAAAAAATCTCCTAGGGTCCTTGACTCCTTCTTTGTCTCTAACTAGGGTAAAAAGTATCTAAACTATCTCTAGAATAAAGGAGATATTCAACTACCACGTTTTTGCAAGAGTCTAAACCATGCAAAACTCTTATTTTCACAAGGATAGAATAGTAAAATACGTCAGATCGTCGAATCGGTTAGGACTTGCCTAAATAAGGGGGATAAATGGTTTAAGATTTTAGTGCTGAGGCCAAATTTTCTAGCAAAACTGAACCGGTACCCCTTGGGACGAAATCGGTTTGAACCTTGATTTTCTTACTTTTTTTACTTGAATTCTCCTCATCTTCATATCTTCATAACTTCAAAACCAGGACTCAGATTTGGGTTTCATTCCATCCTATGCACTCGTGAGCTTATGAACTTCATTTTCTCTATAGATTCTGCATCCGGATTCTAACTGTGTAATTACGAATTTTCCCTTTACTTTACTTCCTGATTTTTTTATCTTCATTCTAGTTTCTTTCTCACTTTCAAGTGTATCAATTATCTTCATAAAGTAAGAAAAATACACAAAACACGGTGTACTCTTAGGAAATCGTTAGTAGTAATAATAGGAGATAAATCATAGAATTAACATTGCACGGGATGATAAATGTAATTAAATTATAGGGATAAATGCGAAGAATTTATGCCAAATCAAATGGTTTTCAACTCTAAATGTGTTCTTCTTGGTCTGGCAAAGTGATCCTTAAAGATCCAAGGTGTTTGGATGAAAAAATTAAAGAGTTTGATCTCGAAAGGGACCCTAAAATGGCTTGTAAAAAGGTCTAATCCTGCATATTTATTTATAAGGAATGTTATTGCAAAGAGAGAGGGATTAAAAATTGCAAAAGATACGTTTTAAAAAATATGAACACGCATACTTGTTCGAACGAACTGACATCTCGTTCGAATTAAGTACCCGATCTCGTTTTAATGTCCCCCAATGAAACTTGAAACGACATTCCATAGCGCACCAAAAAGGCGATGCTTCAGATTTCGTTTGAAAGTAGGAACCTCATTCTAATGACCTTCAGGAACTCGTTCGAATGACTTTTCAAGTTGTTTTAATGAACTAGCATTTTAATTTTTTTTAAAATTATTCTAAAATATTTTGAAAACATTTAAAAGGAAACTCTTTTAAAACACCACCCCTGAGACTATAAAGCTTTACGAAATCACTTCATAACTCCTCTAGGGTAAAGTTATGATGATGATTTTCAGTCTTGGAAATGTCACTAACAAATTCTTCTATTCGAAGACTTGAAATGGTCATGAAGGTGCAGTGGGGTATAACGGAAAAAGACAAATAAAATTTAAATTAGAAATTATAAATTTTTCTCTCATGGTTAAAAATAATTAATGCCATAAAATAGTTAAGGAAGAAAATTATCAAATGGATATTGCTCAACCTAATGTAGTTTTTACTTTATTCTTTACTATTGTAAAACATTTTATTGGATCTACTCATTCCTTTTATGAAAGGGGTAGAGAATTACTCCAAAATCTTAGCTGTCCAACTTTAAGTCATTTTAAACAGTACAACGATATATTTTTATCAAGTGTAACACAAAGACATGATTACAATTCTGATCATTCGAAAACCCAATTTATTTATGGCCTCCCAACCCTTTTTGTTGAAAGCGTTCGTAAGAAACTTGGAGATAATCATAATGTAATCTCTATTCCTTACCATATTTGTACTTGTCGATAATTTAATCAGTGTTGTAATTCAAGAAGGTCTAGCTCTCTACAATGATCTTAAACTACACCATCAACTTAAAAAATTGAACTTATTTTGAAAATGTGAACTAGGAGAATTTTGTGATAAATTTTCTTATAATTCCCATGTATCCTTTCCTACATTTAGGAAAACTAAGGATAAATCTGAATCCGAGAGAAAATTTTCTCGTCAAAGAGGTAAGAACTATAAAATCTCTAAACTAGAAACTTTTAAAAAAATACTTTAGAAAAAATAATCAATCCAGAACTAAATTTGGTGCTAAAGGCTACAAATGTGTCAGAATTGGTAAATATGCCAATAAATGTAAAACTAAAAATAAATTGAACGTCCTTCAAATTGATGAAGAATTAGAAACGCAATTTAGTAATTTGTTACTAAATTCTAGTCCTTTTGATTATGGGGAAAGTTATTGAGAAGAAGATGAAAGCTATCATCTTCAAAATTTTAGTGAATATAATTCATCCAGTAATAATAATAATAATAATAATAATAATAATAATAATAATAATAATAATAATAATAATAATAATAATAATAATAATAATAATAATAAATAATAATAATAATAATAATAATAATAATAATAATAACAACAACAACAACAACAACGACAACAACAATAACAACAACAACAATAATAATAATAGTTGTCAATGCAATCAACTACAAAATAAATGGGATCATTTACAGGCAGTATTAAAAATGAATGGATTAAGCATAAATGTGCTTACAACCCAATAACAATATTTGCTAGATCTTATAAATAAAGTTGAAGATCCCAACATTGAAATCAAGTTAATAGAAACTAGTTATAATCTCTCAAAAGATGAGAAATAAGACATTCCTGATATCTTATAGAAGCATTATACTCTTAAATAAGTAATTAATGAAATGAAGAAAAAACAAGATTACTATTAACCTGTTAATTTACAAAATTTAAATAACAGGTTAATAACCTTAAAAAAAGTAAAACAATTAAAATACAAACAACATAATATGCAATTTGAGATCAATGATCTTAAATATCAAACGCATGCCTCAAACCTAGAAACTTCAAATAATGAAATATCAAAATAATATTTAAATCTTGTTAATTCAATTACAAATCAAAGATGGTATATTTACATCACATTGGTGATTCATAATGAATACATGTGATCAAACATTATTGCTTTGGTCGATAGTAGTGCAGATATGAACTGCATACATGAAGGATTAGTTCCTACCCAATACTTTGAAAAAACTACTCAAACACTCACTAATGCAAGTGGTGGGGATATGCATATCAAATAAAAGCTTAATTACGTTCATATTTTGAATGAGGGAATATGTTTACTGAGTATCTTTTTGCTAATTAGCAATAGGGCCCAATAGGTCATCCTAGGTACTCCTTATTTTTATCTCTAATAATGCTAATGGACAAGACCGATTCCAATGGGACATATACAACTTTAAAAGGAAAAAAAAATACCATCCATAAAGAAAATTAACTATTTGAAAGACAATATTTTGTCAAAAGAAAATCAATTAAATTTCTTGCAAAAAGAAATCTCTTATCTTACAATATCCAAAAGGTTAGATCAACATATGATTAAAAAGAAATTAATAATATTAAAGATCAATTAATAATTGAAATTTGTAGTGATTTTCCAAATGCTTTTTGAGATAAAAAGAAACATGTTGTTTCTCTTCCTTATGAAAAAGATTTTAATAAAAAATCTATTCCAACTAAAACTAGGGCCAGTCAAATAAAGGTTGATGATTTAGAAACATGTTAAAATAAAATTGAAAACCTTTTAGATAAATATTTAATATAGAAAAGGGAGTTGTACAAGTTTTTATGTCAATAAAGATGGAGAAAAGGAATGTGGTGTTCCTGGTGTCAAAGCTATACTAATGGCTTAAATTTTCTGTTAATTACTAAAAGAGAATATTATTCTGATAATGTTTTAAAATTAATGACGAAATAGTAAGTTACTTAGTAAATAGATGATTAAATGCTTAAGAAATGTTGATTACACTATATTGTTATAATTCGTTATTATGGTCTGGGACATCACCCAACCGACGCTAAACGACAACCAACTAGCCCAACACCTAATCATGGTAGGATCCATAGTCCACTGATAAGAATAATTTATTCCCTTTTCTTTTGATTAGTAGATATTAATTTATTTCAGTTATTGATTAATTTTCAATATTAATAATTTTATTTTTAAGCATAGGTTGATCTAAACTCTGGGATATTACATGATAAGAAATTTCTTTTTGAAAGAAATTTAATTGATAAAAAATGTGTACCTAGGATGAGCTGTTGGGAAATATTACTAATTAGAAAAAGATTCTTGGTAAACATATTCATTTATTGCAAGTATGAACATTATTCAGTTTATCTTTGATATGAATCGATATAAAGATAGAGAGATAGATAGAGAGAGAGATGGATACATACATAGATACATATGTACATGCATACATATATACATACATACATAGATACATACATACATACATACATACATACATACATACATACATACATACATACATACATACATACATACATCCACGTGATAAGGCTTTGTAATTATCCACGCAACACTAAATTTGACTGGGGCAGCGTTTTGGGACTGCTCGAGCAGCCAGAAGTTGGGCCTTTCTGGTTTGGTTACCACAGATAGATAGATAGATTGATAGATAGATACTGTAATACCATGCATTTTGGCATGGTGAAGGACTTTTTGGTGCAAAATAAAAAGTCTTGGACTAAACGTGTATTAAAAAAAGTTCTAGGGACTATTTGGTATATTCCCCTAATTATTATTGTTGGATTAATTAAATTAAAAAGGTGGGAAAATTTAATTGTTAATTAATTCGAATTTAAAATAATTATTAACTAGCATGCCAAGGGTTAATACTTAATGATGAAAATCATTGATTATTACTGTGGCTATATGTAATATGGAATTACATAATTTTTATAAATTTTTGGAGTGCGAAATACGACAGTTTGATATTTTAAGTCAGAATGCGCAAGTGAGTCGTGTTGTGACTAATTGTATGGAATAAAAAGATAAATTATTTTTGTATAACTCGTATGAAAATTTCGAGTGCGCCATTGAGTCCGGAAGGGTCGATATAGTCAGAAAACTATACCTGGACATTTTATTTGGACTTCGGGGTAGTTTTAGGCCTAACCGGCACCCCGTAGGGGTATTTTTGTCCTTTGGAATTTTGGAGTAATAATATGGACGTCAAATTGGAAATAAAAGATAGATGCACTAAGGTCAGAAAAGAGTTATCAGTTCTAAACCTATGAGAGAGAAAAGAGAAAGGCACAGGGAAAAGGTAGAAGAGACTATTGCTGTTCTTGGTGCCTAACTCAAGAACACACACCAAAAATCACACCAAAATGTAGATCGTGAGACGAGGAACGCACCTCTACCAAAATCACCAGGGGATCAAACCATCGAAATTGAGTTAAGTGCTTAATTCTTACAATTTATAGAAACAAGCATGTTCATATTAATGTAGGTGTACTATATTCACAATTTGATTCATAAGTTTTGAAGAAATTGGAGCATTAATGGCATTTATTAAAATCTAGAGATTAAAGTAGGATGAATCCCATATGTAGATAGTTTAGAAATCCTAAATTGATGATTACTGATGATGGACGAAATTGAAATTTATGTTCTTGTATGGAAATTTGATGAGCTAGGGTTTTGAATTGTTAAATTGGGGACTTTTAATTTTATAACTTATTTGTGTTGAATTAATGGTTCAAAGTTAAGGGAAATCATTTATACATGTTAGAACATTAATTAGGATTGCTCTTTTGGTGTTGGGGTTGAGAAATTTAGAGGTTTTAGGAGTGAAATTTTGAGGAAGACGAAGTAGGAATAGTAAAACGTAACAGGTCTGGCCGAACGAGAGAGAGAGACTTCATCTCGTTCGAATGAGATGGAGTTTCGTTTGAATGAGAAGCAGAGTCATTTAAACAACCTGCTCAATCGTTCAAACAACAAGTCCTAGAAAAGTTGAAGAAATTATCATTTTTCCCCAGATCATGTTACATAGTTAATTATGTTAGGAAAACTGCCATTTACTGATATTATCTTAGTGCATAATTATTTGGGAAGCAATCCTAGAATAATACCTTAAGTATTGAATAGGTGAATTAACGTTGGAAATTTCGAGAGTATGAATAATCGAGTTCATTGTGTAAGTAGTAAAGAGAAATATACTACGTGTAGAAATATAAATATGGGTTGGGTGAATACCAAAAGTTTTATAAGGCCCCGGGAATGCCTATTATTATATGTTTATCATTATTGTGTGTATAGCATACCTACGTTGCTTGCTATCGGTAGGAGGTTTCGCGCAGTGGACAGTATTATCATGGGTGACCCAATGGGGGGATACTTGACTTGTATCCAGAGCATAACAACGTGGATACATGCTATCTGTTACGTAGGATAGTTTCGACGGTTGAATAAGAGGGTAGGTATGTGCGCGACCCATTTCGCTGGTGAGTATGCTCACCTCCAATATTTGCGTTATGAGATTTATGGTTCATGAGAGACGCCAAACCAGTTGTCCTTTATGGAGCGAGCGATGAACCGGGACACGATAGCAGAGTATGCATTGCACTAAGTGGACCTAACCAAGGGGCGCACGATTTGTATATATATATATATATAGTTATATTTGTGAATAATCCTAATGTGTGAAATTAGCAATTATGTAAATGTGGGTAAACAAAATAACTTAAGGGGATAAAGTATTTACTACTAGAACAAAGAATATCAAACGCAGTTAATGGGAGTGAGGTATTAAATAACGTATTGTATGGGTGATACGACTTTCTCTTACGAGCTATAACTAGTAGTTTACGTCTATGACCTAGTTGGGAATAAGTTGGGTAACTAGGTTAGGGTAGACGTATGCTAGGTTTGCACAATAGTGGAGGGATGAGGATCTCGTGTGAGAGTTCGGTACTAATATGCACATAATAATTGCGTTAATGTAGTTTTAAATACTTGCTAAAACAAATATTTTTACAAATTGTTCTCTGATTCGTTTCTTTCTATTTCTACTCTGTATATATATATATATATATATATATATATATATATATATATTATACCAGGTGTCTAGCCACAGGGTCACCACTAGACTTAGACTCGTGGATCATTCGGAGAGCTACAACTGTTGTGGAAGCTGTTGGTTATTGTTATTAGACGCTTCTATCTTTTCATTTAGCTCTTAGTTCAGAGATTTCATTTAGGTCATGTGTCGCCCGTTTCCATCTTAGTTATTTCTGAGATTTTCTTTCCTTATTAGCTTTTCTTTCCTTGTTGGATTGAGTATTATGATTCCATTGGTTTTAGACTTTGAACTAGAATGTTTTAACCAGTTTCATTTATTTTAGTATTTGATTCATATTCAGTATTTATTCTTGTGGAATGGGAATGGTTTATATTTTAAAGCATGAAATTTATTAATGGATTAATTGGGTATAATTAATTGAAAAAAAAATGTTTTGACACTTAGCTTAATTATTTATTAGTTGATTAATAAAAACAATTATTTTTCGACTGTGATTCTAAGAATGAACCAACCGGACACTTTGATTTAATTTAATAAAGGATTGATCACCTGGTATTTAATTAGGCGGGGTGTCGCAGGTGGTATGGGAGCATCAGGTTCTAGTGTTCTTTAGGATCTGTATGGATTAACATGTTTTTCGCTTAGCATTATTTGATATAGAGCCCTATCTTTAGGAGTATTGTACTATTATTTATACGTTTACGTCTTCAGCTATTTGAGATTTAATAATAATTCATGACTAATAAATCCCTTCTCATTTCAGATGCCTCCGAGATGAGCCCTGAGAAACAGAAATGCCCAGCCAGAGCAGCCAGTAGCTCAAGCTCAGGGAATGATTAACGCAACTAATGTTGCCGCCATCGTTGCTCAGGCGATAAATGCAGCTCTCGCGGTGGCGCAGCAGGCCCCACCCCAGGTAAAGGCTGTGGCGCCAGTTCCGGTTTAGTTTCCCACTGCATGGGAGAGGGTCAGGGATGATTTCTAGAGGTAATACCCCCCAGAGTTCTCGAGCGGTTCTGACATTATCTTAGAGAGCCAATGGAAAAGAGATATCCAGAGGCATCTTCTCATGTACGAGTGTACCAACTTTCAGATGCAGTTACTGGCTTCCTACAAGCTAGTGGGGGACGCTTTGCAATAGTGGGAATCCAATACCAATTTGGATGAGAGCGATACTATGCCTACTCAGAGCTTTTAGGTGTAGTTTGACTGCAAATATTTTCCCTTTGTCGTGCAGACAGAGATTAGGTAGAGACTATTGAATCTGAAGTAGGAGGATATGACAGTGGCAGAATATGAGGAGGAATTCACGAGGCTTGTTATTATGGTTCCAGATGAGGCATCTACTGAAGAGAAGAAAATTCTGATGTTCATGGATGGACAGACCTTAGAGGATTCGTCACCACCTCATAGGTAATACATCATTGGGTGCTTTCACTGATATAATCAATGCCGCCCTATTTCATTGCCAGGACCATCGCTTCCATCAATAGGGGAGAAAGAGAGCTAAGGAGTCCAGCCAACAGGGACGGATAGGAGGTAGTAGTGCCAGTGGGGCACTAACAGCTCAGTGGAAGGTCCGTCAGGGGGACCCTTCTAAGAGATTTCGATCTGGTGATTCTAGGCAGGGATATGGGGGTTATAGGGAGGGCCAGTCCGTCAGTAGGGTCAACTTCATTATTAACAAGGCCAATAAAAGCATCAGCAGGGTCAACAGGGCCAGTGTGGGGGAAACAATGGCCAACAGAGCCGAGGCCAACTGGGGCAGAGTGGAGGTAACTTCAGCGATAAGTGCTTTTCTTGTGGCAAGATTGGCCATAGGAAATAGGATTGCCCCGATAAGGGCAGGTTCCCCTTGCATCAAAGAGCGCAGTTCGATCCCCAAAGACCCCTCTTTCCTACCACCCTACCATCATCAACGCAAGTCCCATCTTTGTCAGCATCCCCGATTCATCAGGGACAGTTACAGTATGGACGTGTTTATAACATCCACCAAGCACCACATGCAATTCAGGGTAAGTTTCCTATCCATGGTGATATGGGGCACATTTTATTTGACATGGGTGATTTGTACTATTTTATAGGTAATAGTTCGGCACGGGACACCGGGTTGTGAGCCACAACAAAGAGTACAGTGACTAGTGTAGACTCACCGCTGGGTAGTGGGTCTTTGGTTTTATTTATATGCCTGGGGGTAAGTATAGAGACGGGGATTTTGATTTTACCCGCGGATATGTTAGTCCTATATATGCACGAGCATGATGCCATCATTGGCATGGATTGGCTTGCAGCTTATAGAGCCATGATAGACTTTTACAGTAGGACTATTATCTTTGCGATACTGGGCCAGGAAATGTTTCTAGTGGTGATGCCTCATCCTGAGGGAGGATCGTCCACCCATTTATATTATATAGAGGAGGAGACCTCTAAGGAGACAATGATTCCTATTAATTTGATTTCGGTAGTTCGCGGGTTTTTTGATGTTTTTCAAGATATACCGGGACTACCGCCTAGTCGAGAGATAGAGTTTGTTATAGATTTGATGCCGAGCACTCGGTTGATAGTTTGCGCACCGTACTGTATGGCTCAAGCTGAGATGAGGGAGTTAAAATATTAGATTGAGCAACTATTGGGATAGGGCTTCATCCGTAGGAGTACCTCACCTTGGGGTGCTCCCATTCTATTTATAAAGAAGTGGGATGGTTCATTAAGGTTGTGTGTGGACTACTGAGAGTTGAACAAAGTTACGATACGGAATAAGTATTCGTTGCCCCGAATTGATGCTTTGTTCGACCAGTTGAGAGGAGCGGCCTTCTTCTTAAAGATAGATTTGAGATCGGGATACCATCAGCTACGAATTAGGAGCAGGACATGTCGAAGACTGCTTTCTTGACGAGGTATGGGTCCTACGAGTTCTGAGTCATGCCATTTGGGCTGACAACTGCTCCAATCGTATTCATGGACTTAATGAACCGGGTGTTCAGAGAGTTTTGAAGGTCCCTATATAAAGCACACCTAGGGTTTGCTTTTTCATGTTTTAGCTATATAGGACTTCATCTAGTTGGACGTGAATTTGGACAAAATATTTTTGTAGTTAGGATTGTGTGTCCCCCCTATCGACGCCAAGCTCTCCTTGTCCGTCTACGTCAAATGGGCTCTTTATTCTGCCCGTCATCTCAGGAAAAGGTAATTTCCATTCTTTATGGCTCATAGGAATTTTTTTTCACGTAGGACATGACACCACATTGCATTTGCATGTCATTTATCATACCTCATGATACTGATGGATTTTTTCATAATAAAATTTCCTTAGTTCAAAATTTTAATTAAAGTTTTTATAAGAAAAATATTTTTGTGAAAATAAAATTTTTGACACAAAATATTTCTTTTAATAAAATTTTCAGAATAAAATATTTGAAGTTAAAAATAATTTTTATGCGTGTTAATATACTATATGATATATTATGTTACTCATATATGCGTGTATAGTTGTACATATGTTTTATATGCTTTTAAAAGCTGTGTATGTTAGGTGCTTATAAGTGGTATTAGAGCTAGACTTTAAAAAATCAATTTTCAAAACTTTTATCAAACTCGTTTTACCTTGTTTTCAATGGATGATTCAAGTCAATTACTTAGGCTTCGAAATTTTAGTAGACCTCCTATTTTCGATGGCTCAAATTTTTCATACTGGAAAATCATAATGGTTGCATTTATTCAAGGCATATTAGGAGATGATGTGTGGGATTTTATTGAAAATGGTTACAGGCACCCCACTACTCCCATAGCAAAAGGCATCACTATCTTTAGAAAATTGAAAAATAATGAATTAAGTGCTGATCAGAAAAAGATAAGCAATTTCAATAATAAGGGCAAAAATGCGTTTTTCATGAGTGTGAGTGAAAATGAATTGAAATGTAAATGTCACTATACTACTAGTAAGGATGCTTGGGATACTTTAGTTATTGCACACGAGGGTGACAATAGATTAAAGGAATGTAAAACACAAATGTCGGTTCAACAATACAATATGCTAGTTATGAACAATAATGAACCATTTGATGATTTTTATATGCGCTTGACTGATATCATTACCCAATTGCATTCGAATGGTATTAAATAATCTGATAAAGATGTGTGTGCTAAAATTTTGAGATCTCTTGCATCTAGGTTTGACCATAAACATTATATGATTAAAAAAATGAATGATCCTTCTCTCACACCTGAATTACTAAGCTCTAAGTTGAGAACTATGGAACTTGAATCAGCCTTTAGGAAAACTTTCACATCTTATGCTAAGAATGAGTCGACCAATACTTCTAAAGTTTCTTTTAAAACTGCCTATTCTAATAAATATAAGCATAAGGTAGTTAAACAACAATCTGAGTCGGATGATGATTCTGATGTGGAATCGGATGATCTTGATAAGATTGACAATCAACTTGCTGTTATGTCCTCTCAATTTAAGAAACTTTTGGAGCAAAGAAATGCTATTGCTAAGAGACATACGCAAGTGAATGATCAATCTAGTTAGTTCAACCAGCACCATAATAGAACATCATGTACTCATGTATGGATGGACCTTAAGTGCTTATAAGTGGTATTAGAGCTAGACTTTAAAAAATAAATTTTCAAAACTTTTATCAAACTCGTTTTACCTTGTTTTCAATGGATGGTTCAAGTCAATTACTTAGGCTTTGAAATTTTAGTAGACCTCCTATTTTCGATGGCTCAAAATTTTCATACTGGAAAATCATAATGGTTGCATTTATTCAAGGCACATTAGGATATGATGTGTGGGATTTGATTGGAAATGGTTACAGGCACCCCACTACTCCCATAGCAAAAGGCATCACTATCTTTAGAAAATTGAAAAATAATGAATTAAGTGTTGATCAGAAAAAGATAAGCAATTTCAATAATAAGGGCAAAAATGCGATTTTCATGAGTGTGTGTGAAAATGAATTGAAATGTATATGTCACTATACTACTAGTAAGGATGCTTGGGATACTTTAGTTATTGCACACGAGGGTGACAATAGATTAAAGGAATGTAAAACACAAATGTCGGTTCAACAATACAATATGCTAGTTATGAACGATAATGAACCATTTGATGATTTTTATATGCGCTTGACTGATATCATTACCCAATTGCATTCGAATGGTATTAAATAATCTGATAAAGATGTGTGTGCTAAAATTTTGAGATCTCTTGCATCTAGGTTTGACCATAAACGTTATATGATTGAAAAAATGAATGATCCTTCTCTCACACCTGAATTGCTAAGCTCTAAGTTAAAAACTATGGAACTTGAATCAGCCTTTAGGAAAACTTTCACATCTTATGCTAAGAATGAGTCGACCAATACTTCTAAAGTTTCTTTTAAAACTGCCTATTCTAATAAATATAAGCATAAGGTAGTTAAACAACAATCTGAGTCGGATGATGATTCTGATGTGGAATCGTATGATCTTGATAAGATTGACAATCAACTTGCTGTTATGTCCTCTCAATTTAAGAAACTTTTGGAGCAAAGAAATGCTATTGCTAAGAGACATACGCAAGTGAATGATCAATCTAGTCAGTTCAACCAGCACCATAATAGAACATCATGTACTCATGTATGCATGGACCTTAGGTGCTTATAAGTGGTATTAGAGCTAGACTTTAAAAAATCAATTTTCAAAACTTTTATCAAACTCGTTTTACCTTGTTTTCAATGGATGATTCAAGTCAATTACTTAGGCTTCAAAATTTTAGTAGACCTCCTATATTCGATGGCTCAAATTTTTCATACTGGAAAATCATAATGGTTGCATTTATTCAAGGCACATTAGGAGATGATGTGTGGGATTTTATTGAAAATGGTTACAGTCACCCCACTACTCCCATAGCAAAAGGCATCACTATCTTTAGAAAATTGAAAACTAATGAATTAAGTGTTGATCAGAAAAAGATAAGCAATTTCAATAATAAGGGCAAAAATGCGATTTTCATGAGTGTGAGTGAAAATGAATTGAAATGTATATGTCACTATACTACTAGTAAGGATGCTTGGGATACTTTAGTTATTGCACACGAGGGTGACAATAGATTAAAGGAATATAAAACACAAATGTCGGTTCGACAATACAATATGCTAGTTATGAACGATAATGAACCATTTGATGATTTTTATATGCGCTTGACTGATATCATTACCCAATTCCATTCGAATGGTATTAAATAATCTGATAAGATGTGTGTGCTAAAATTTTGAGATCTCTTGCATCTAGGTTTGACCATAAAAGTTATATGATTGAAAAAATGAATGATCCTTCTCTCACACCTGAATTGCTAAGCTCTAAGTTGAGAACTATGGAACTTGAATCAGCCTTTAGGAAAACTTTCACATCTTATGCTAAGAATGAGTCGACCAATACTTCTAAAGTTTCTTTTAAAACTGCCTATTCTAATAAATATAAGCATAAGGTAGTTAAACAACAATCTGAGTCGGATGATGATTCTGATGTGGAATCGGATGATCTTGATAAGATTGACAATCAACTTGCTGTTATGTCCTCTCAATTTAAGAAACTTTTGGAGCAAAGAAATGCTATTGCTAAGAGACATACGCAAGTGAATGATCAATCTAGTCAGTTCAACCAGCACCATAATAGAACATCATGTACTCATGTATGCATGGACCTTAGGTTCTTATAAGTGGTATTAGAGCTAGACTTTAAAAAATCAATTTTCAAAACTTTTATCAAACTCGTTTTACCTTGTTTTCAATGGATGATTCAAGTCAATTACTTAGGCTTCAAAATTTTAGTAGACCTCCTATATTCGATGGCTCAAATTTTTCATACTGGAAAATCATAATGGTTGCATTTATTCAAGGCACATTAGGAGATGATGTGTGGGATTTTATTGAAAATGGTTACAGTCACCCCACTACTCCCATAGCAAAAGGCATCACTATCTTTAGAAAATTGAAAACTAATGAATTAAGTGCTGATCAAAAAAAGATAAGCAATTTCAATAATAAGGGCAAAAATGCGATTTTCATGAGTGTGAGTGAAAATGAATTGAAATGACTGATTCCGAAGATGATTCTGATTCTGATTATGATTCTGATCAATTGGTTGATTTAATTGATGCTGCTAAATCTTTATTTGCTAGTCAACCTTATCTGCTTGAAATAACTTCTCCGTTTGATTCTAAACGTTCCTTATATGATACTAAATCTGATGATAGAAACAATTCACACACGGACACAAATGAGCATGAAAATTTTGTTGTGTATGATGATTACTCAGAATTATATGTCAGGACTTTGCAAAATAGATAAGAATTATCGAATTCAATTAAAATGCTTAGTGAGACCTTAGAGAACCAATATAAGATTGTTCAACAAAATTCCATTGAAATGAACAATGTCAAAATTGATTTTGAAAAACAATCACTTGATTTTAAATTTCAAATTACGACTTTAAATGAAAATTTGTCTTCTTTTGAAGAAAAATATAATGAAGCACTTTTGCGAGTTGAAAAATCCAAACAAGTTTGTGAAACAACTTTCAAAATGTGTCGTAGTCGTGATATAAAATGTTTTGACCTTGACAAATTGCTTGTTGAACAACGATATAAGGGTGATACTCGAGGATTTGGATATGAGGGTCCTCTTTAAAAAGTTGATCCAAGTAGACCAATCTTTTTTGTAAAAGCCCAAGAAGAAATGACTCTTCCGTTGGAAAGTAAGTTGTCTGAAAAGGATAAATCTGTCATATAATTTCTTGCACATTTAAATTTGTCATATAAATATTTTGGTAGATCAAATGCTACTAACTTGCCTACTCGAAAGAAAGTGTATTTATGTTTAGCAGGTATTTTCGTCGGTCATCTTGAGTTGTGTCTTTTCATTTCTAGGATGGGTGGGTAGTTAGATACTCTTTTGTATAGGACATATTAGGAATTATTTTTCCTTTGTATATCATTTGATATACTCAAGGGTTTTGTCAAAATTAGTCTAATGGGGATGTTTGAAGGTCCCTATATAGAGCACACCTAGGGTTTGCTTTTCGTGCTTTAGCTATATAGGACTTCATCTAGTTGGACGTGAATTTTGACAAAATATTTTTGTATTTAGGATTCTGTGTCCCCCTATCGACGCCAAGCTCTCCTTGTTCGTTTACATCAAATGAGCTCTTTATTCTGTCCATCATCTCAGATAAGGTAATTTCCACTCTTTATGGCTTATAGGAATTTTTGTCACGTAGGACACGGCACCACGCTCCATTTGCATGTCGTTTATCATACCTCATGATAGTGATGGATTTTGTCATAATAAAATTTTTTTAGTTCAAAATTTTAATTGAAGTTTTTATACGAAAAATATTTTAGTGAAAATAAATTTTTTGACACAAAATATTTCTTTTAATAAAATTTTCAGAATAAAATATTTGAAGCTAAAAATAATTTTTATGTGTGTTAATATACTATATGATATATTATGTTACTCATATATGCGTGTATAGTTGTTCATATGTTTTATATTCTTTTAAAAGCTTTTATATGTTTAATTTTTTTTCATCATGTACTCATGTATACTTGGACCTTACGTGCTTACAAGTTCTTAGATCAGTTTATCATTGTCTTCATTAATGACATCCTAATTTATTCCCAGACTGAGGAGGAGCATGCCGAGCATTTGAGATGAGTTCTTCAGAATCTGCGAGAGCATCAACTATATGCCAAGTATGAAAAGTGCAGATTCTGGTACGAGAAGTACAGTTTCTAGGACACGTTATGTCAGAATTGGGGATATCAGTGGACCTGGGAAAGGTATCGGCAGTGAGAGAGTGGGGATAGCCCACGACACGGACGAAGGTGCTTATCTTTTTGGGGTTACCCAAGAATTACAGGCGATTCATCAGAGGCTTCTCAAAGATTGCGGGACCATTGACAAATTTGACTCGTAAAAGGGTGAAGTTCATTTGGGATGATGCTTGTCAGTTACCTTTCGATGAGCTAAAGGATAAGTTGACTTCAAAGCCAGTTCTTGCTTTACCAATGCCAGGAGTGGATTACTTGGTGTATACTGATGCTTCTGTACAGGGACTTAGTAGAGTACTTCAACAGGAGGAAAAGGCTATAGCTTATACCTCCTGCAAGCTTAAGCCTCACGAGAAGAATTACCCCACCCACGACTTGGAGTTAGCAGCAGTCGTGTTTTCCCTACAGATTTGGAGACACTACTTGTTGGGGGAGAAATTTTTCTTGTTCATAGACCACAAGTTACTGCAATACTTGTTCACTCAGTGGGAGTTGAATATGTGTCAGAGCAGGTGGCTGGAGTTTGTGAAAGATTAACAGTTCGAGATACAGTACCACCCGAGGAAGGCTAACGTAGTTACTGATATGTTAAGCCATAGACCAGTAGGTGAGGTGGAGGAAGTGTGGAAGGAAAATTGGAAAGTGTTGGGACATCAAGATGAAGTGTCCTGATCCTTTATGTCCGTCATGACAGTCACTCCAGAGATTGTTACGAGAGTGATCCATCCTCAGGCCGCTGATTCATTTTGCCAAGATTAAATTGTACGGCTTTTAGCGGAGGGCGCAAAGTCCTACTCAGTGAGCTCATATCGGGGATTGCGATTTAATGGGAGATTAGTGGTCCCAAAAGGATGGGATTTACATCATGTAGTGATGAAACAGTCTCGTGAATCTAGATTTGCGGTACATCATGGAGGGTAAAAAATATACCAGGATATGAGATGGCAGTACTAGTGGAGTGGGATAAAGAAGGACATTGATGAGTTCGTGTCCAAGTGTGCCACCTGTTAGCTGGTAAAGGTGGACCACCAGAGGCCGCCAGGGTTACTTCAGCCGCTGGAGATACCTACGTGGAAATTGGAGAGCATTTCTATGAATTTCATCGTCGAGTTGCCTACTTCACAACGGGGTCACGATTTTATATGGGTGGTGGATCGGTTGACTAAGGTAGCTCATTTTCAACTTATACATATGGATTACACTACGGGACAGTATGATCGGATATTTATTTTTGAGATAGTGAGATTGCATGGGGTGCCCTTGAACATCGTGTCTAACAGAGATAAGACTTTTGTATCATGCTTCTGGGAGAGATTTTAGGAGGTTATGGGTACTGAACTGTGGTTGAGTACGGCTTATCACCCATAGACAGATGGGAAGACTGATCATACTAATCAGATGTTGGAGGGGCATGTTGCGCATGTGTGTCCTTGACTTTGGAGGGGGATGGGAGTCGTATCTGCCACTGGTGGAGTTCACCTGTAATAACTCCTATCAGTTTGCGATCTACATGGACCCATTCGAGGCATTGTATGATAGGCCTTATCGTTCTCCTACTTGTTGGCTAGAGGTGGGGGATAATAAGTTACTCGGGCCAGAGGTAATTCAGGAAACGTCAGCTTGGGTTGAGATGATCAGGAACTATATTTGGGCAGCATAGGACAAGCAGAAAAGCTACGCTGACGCAAAGAGGTTCTTCAGGGAGTTCAACATGGGGGACCAAGTATTTCTTCGAGTGTCTCCTATGAAAAGGGTGATGAGGTTTGGGAAAAAAAGGGAAATTGCCTCTGAGATATGTAGGACCATTTCCCATTATCGAGAGGATCGGACCGGTGGCATACAGACTTGGGTTGCCAGAGCACTTTCACCATATTCATAATGTGTTCCACATCTCATCATTGAGGCGGTTTCTTAGGTATGAGTTGGCCCACACCCACATTGCGATTTAGGAGATTGATTTAGAGCCCGACAGTTCATATGAGGATAGGCATGTGGCAATCCTAGACCGTAGTGAGAGAAATTTGAGGTAAAAGGTAATTCCACTGGTGAGGGTTCAGTGGGAGCATCATAATGTAGAGGAGTATACATGGGAGCAAGAGGAGGAAATGCGCGAGAAATATCGAGACTTATTCCTACCAGGTATGGTTTACTATTCTAATTTCGGGGCAAAATTCCATTATTAGGGGGGAACTATGTAATACCCCACATTCTTATGATATTAAATAATTATGGAATCAATTATTATTGTTGGATTAATTAAATTAAAAAGGTCAAAAAAATTAATTGTTAATTAATTCGAATTTAAAATAATTATTAACTAGCTTGCCATGAGTGAATACTTATTGATGAAAATCATTGATTATTACTGTGGGTATATGTAATATAGAATTATATAATTTTTATAAATTGTCGAAGTGCGAAATACGAGAGTTTGGTATTTTAAGTCAGGACGCACGTGTAAGTCATGTCAGGACTAATTGTATGGAATAAAAAGATAAATTATTTTAGTATAACTCTTACAGAAATTTTGAGTGCGCCATTGAGTTCGGAAGGGTCGAGATTGTCCAAAAACTCAACTCGGGTATTTTATGTGGACTCCGGGGTAGTTTTAGGCCTAAATGGCACCCCGAAAGGATACTTTTTTCCTTTGGAATTTTGGAGTAACAATTTGGATGAAAATTGGGAAATAAAAGATAGATGCACTTAGGTCAGATTAGAGTTATCAGTTCTAAACCTATGAGAGAGAAAAGAGAAAGGCACAGGGAAACATAGAAGAGACTATTGGTGTTCTTGATGCCTAACTCAAGAACACACACCCCAAATCACACCAAAGTGTAGAACGTGAGATAAGGAATGCACCTATACCAAAATCACCAAGTGATCAAACTATCGAAATTGAGGCAAGTGTTTAATTCTTGCAACTTATAGCAACAAGCATGTTCATATTAGTGTAGGTGTATTCTATTCACTATTTGATTCATAAGTTTTGAAGACATTGGAGGATTAATGGAATTTATTAAAATCTGGATATTAAAATAGGATGAATCCCTCATGTAGACAGTTTAGAAATCCTAAATTGATGATTATCGATGATGGACGAAATTGAAACTTATGTTCTTATATGGAAATTTGATGAACTAGGGTTTTGAATTATTAAATTGGGGATTTTGGATTTTATAACTGATTTATGTTAAATTAATGGTTCAAAGTTAAGGGAAGTCATTTATACATGTTAGAACATTAATTAGAATTGCTCTTTTGGTGTTGGGGTTGAGAAATTTAGAGGTTTTAGGAGTGAAATTTTGAGGAAGACGAAGTACGAACAGTAAAACGTAACAAGTCTGGCTGAACCAGAGAGAGACTTCATCTCGTTCGAATGAGATGGAGTTTCGTTTGAATGAGAAGCAGAGTCATTCAAACGGCCTGCTCAATCGTTCGAACAACAGGTCCTAGAAAAGTCGAAAAATTATCATTTTTCCCCAGATCATGTTACATAGTTAATTATGTTAGGAAAACTGCCATTTACTGATATTAGCTTAGTGCATAATTATTTGGGAAGCAATCCTAGAATAATACCTTAAGTATTGAATAGGTGAATTAACATTGGAAATTTCGAGAGTATGAATAATCGAGTTCATTGTGTAAGTAGTAAAGAGAAATATACTACGTGTAGAAATATAAATATGGGTTGGGTGAATACCAAAAGTTTTATAAGGCCCTGGGAATGCCTATTATTATATGTTTATCATTATTGTGTGTATAGCATACCTACGTTGCTTGCTATCGGTAGGAGGTTTTGCGCAGTGGACAGTATTATCACGGGTGACCCAATGGGGGGATACTTGACTTGTATCCAGAGCATAACAACTTGGATACATGCTATCTGTTACGTAGGATAGTTTCGACGGTTGAATAAGAGGGTAGGTATGTGCGCGACCCATTTCGCTGGTGAGTATGCTCACCTCCAATATTTGTGTTATGGGATTTATGGTGCGTGAGAGACGCCAAACCAGTTGTCCTTTATGGAGCGAGCGATGCACCGGGACACGATAGCAGAGTATGCATTGCACCAAGTGGACCTAACCAAGGGGCGCAAGATTTGTATATATATATATGGATGATTGCCTATATATATATATAGTTATATTTGTCAATAATCCTAATGTGTGAAATTAGCAATTATGTAAATGTGGGTAAACAAAATAACTTAAGGGGATAAAGTATTTACTACTCGAAAAGAGAATATCAAACGTAGTTAATGGCAGTGAGGTATTAGATAACGTATTGTTTAGGCGATACGAGTTTCTCTTACGAGCTATAATTAGTAGTTTATGTTTATGACCTTGTTGGGAATAAGCTGGGTAACTAGGTTAGGTTAGACGTACGCTAGGTGTGCACATTAGTGGAGGGGTGAGGATCTCATGTGAGGGTTCGGAACTAATATGAACATAAAAATTGAATTAATGCAGTTTTAAATACTTGCTAAAATAAATATTTCTACAAATTGGGCTCTGACCCGTTTCTTATTATTTCTTTTCTCTTTTTCTATATATATATATATATATATATATATATATATATATATATATATATATATATATATATATATATATATATATATATATATATATATATTATACCAGGTGTCCAGCCACATGGTCACCACTAGACTTAGAGGCGTGGATCATTTGACGAGCTACTGCTGTTGTGGAAGCTGTAGGTTATTGATAGTTGACGCTTCTATCTTTTCATTCATCTCTTAGTTT